>OZ008368.1:148419783-149847847 GCA_963931995.1 Phaonia tiefii
TCGCTTGCTGGTACTCCTCGCGTTCTTCCCATTTTTCTGGGTCAGTAGCAATAAAATCCAACGGCAATCCAAAGCGCACAAAAAATGTTAGCGTCTCAGTTGTTACGTATTGGCTTAAATCATTATTTATCTGTTCTTTACTTATTTGTTTTGATGACACGTTAATTCTTTTCACACCTCTGAATCTAAAAATATTTGCTGAACGATTTTGATTGACACCACTAGCGCAGTGCTCTGAATTATCATCGCTTTCTTTTTCCAAGGCTTCATCCACGTCGTCGTCTTTCTCGCTGTTTATGTTTTTCTCATATTTTTCTTTCTCCTACTTAAATGATATAATTGCGTTCGCCATTTTACGTTTGGTGCCGCAGGGAGCATTTTTATCAAACAATGCGAGGGAAACAGCTTCACCACTTAGATACCAAAGATGTCCAGAGAACCTCTTCCACAATCTTTGCGCCACATCCTCATCAATTAAAGCGTAATCAGAAATCGCTATCAAAAAATTAAAATCGTTATATGAAGCTTCGATTGCACTGGTGGCTGTAAACCAAGCTTTGACGTAAAGAGTTACAATAAAAATGGTAATATTGCGAAGTCCACTTAGTTCGTCTGTATTAAAGCCGAAATGTTTTCGGTATAAAAACATTTTTGAGCAGTATATGGCTTTCGCCATGCATCGAGCATGACTGACGGCTCCTGGTGGTCTAAAACGATAATTTGGAATATTTTCACCAAGAAACAATAAAATAATTTGAAGAAACTATTTATAGTCATCTCTTGGTTGCTTTTCCTTCAGTTGCGCTAAACAAAAAGACTTGATCTCGTCTTGAACTTTGATTGGTATTTTTTCTGCAACCGTGGCATCTTCTATGCCAGAACTATAACGTTTATCTTTAATGTCTTCCCATTGCCCTTTGAAACGGGAAAAAATCGGCACTCCTGGCCCAGACATTTTACCGAATTCAGCTTCAAACACTTCTTTTAATACCAATTCATAAATGTGATGTCTGCATGGTAGATAGAAAATATCTCTTTCTAATATTTGCTCCAAAAAGATTGCCGCACCTTGAAATTGGCCAGTGTTTGTTGACGTGGTATCTGGCGTGGTCAGTGGTTTTCCACTCATGCAAAAGCCCGTAAACGGCATCCGCAATACGCCTACCTTTACCTTGACCCGACGGTATCTTTGGCACGCCAAGTAGCTGCTCCTTTCCATCGTATGTGACGATGACAGGAAGACGATCAACTTTTTTATCGGTGCGTTGCAAGTCCGGCAACATTTTGCCATCCCGGTGCACATTGAAAAACTTTGTTGCGGTCATCTGTAAAATTACTCGTGCTAAGTTTTACAGAAATATAATTTTTATTTAATATGGCCTACCTGTGGATTTTCCTTTCAAAATGCAGCAATCTGCTGTCTATTTTTTGTACGGGCTTGTCGAAGGGACTTTCGATTGTTACATACATTTTTGGATCAAGTTGAAAAGCTCGTGCAGCAGCAATCAATATCCGAACTGCTGCTACGTCTGATGTCTTACATCTATCGAAAACAGACACAAGATCCGGAGTAATGCATTTGATTGTGCCTCTTCTTTCTTTTGGTTTTCTCTTACAGGAAACCATTGCATCATCGACAGTTTCGAGCACATTTTCTGATTCACTATATTCAGTGGTTGAAATCTTGCCAACTGAAATTACACAGTACACATTTGTAAATATCATAATTACACTGTAAAATTATATTTCTATTGTAATAATCATAGTTACCCGCTACTGCAGATTCGTTTTGAATTTTTGCGCGTTTTCTCCGCTTATCTTCTAGCCCTTTTCGTTCCGCTTGTCTTTTCTGTTTTTTACCTAAAATCTTGTCAACACCCGCCATGTATCCTTGACGCCCCTTTTCTCTTTGCAGTGGCAAAAAAGCAATATCTTTCGAGTACACTTGCATGTGCGATGTCAAAAAGATCGTCTAATTTCTCGACAAACTCAGCCTCATTTTTTCTTTGTGTTTCGCCACCTCTTAAAGTATTCTTTTGTAAGGCTAACCATTCTGCGACCAAAGAATTCATCTTTATTTTCACATTTTTCCTTTGTTTAGTCGGAATAAATGCTTGGCGCCAAAAACCCATGACAGTGTCGGTTACCAAAGAACCACTATCGTCGGCACTTATTTTACACACTCCAGTACCATAAAAATACATTCTAAGCACTTGTTGTCTAGACGGCAACTTTGCTCCCGCTGTATTCGAGCATGGTTGTCCGATCAAAAAGAGACCCGTATGTGATCTCAAACTACTCGCAATGCCCGTCGATGTTAATGCCATTTTTTACTTTGAAAAATTTATAATACCTTGCAATCAAACACAGTCGGTTAGCTTTAAATTATTTTTATTAACTTTTATAATCCTTAGCCTTTTATAATCTTTAGTAAATTTTTCCGGGCTTATTCTTTTCGCGTCACTTATTTTAATGTTCTTCTTCTGCTTCCTATTCGCCCGCGATGATAACCAAATCAGTGTTGCCACATCCCTTCCACCTTGAATAGAAATATTGAGTAAATTACATGCTGTGAATGACGCTGCAGAAAGAGGCGTGAAATTGGTAGAAGAATATAATAACGTATTATGCCGCAACGAAGAAGAAAAAATATTTTTGCTTCAGGTTGTCGATGAAAATAGAAAGAAATACCCTTCTCATAATAAAACTAAATTAATTTAATTAACACTATAATTACTATTAATTATCAAAATATGTTTTTATATTAGTAATAAAATTTTTTTTTTAAATTAAAAATTTTTGTATGGGGACCACCCTAACGGTTGAAAATATGGGGTAGATATGTTCTGAGAAAATCTTGGAGATGCAAAAATATTGGGGGTCGGTAATATATTTGACTCCTCTAGGGGCACTCTGGGGCTAGTTAGGGCGGTGGCGGGTAATTTTATAAAAAATAATATTTAGTATGGGAGCCACCCTAAGGAGCGCAGATAGAGGTTTAGTATGTTCATAAAAATTGTAGGAGGGGGCAAAATAATGGGGGTCGGTCTTACATTTTACCCCTCTAGGAGCGACCCGGCGAGAGTTGTGAAGCGTTTCGTGTATTTTGTCTCGTTTTCCCCCACCTTTGACCACGATGAGGAGCCATTTACCCCCACCCCACCTCCCCCATTTTTTGGCTCATGGATTTTTTTTTATAAACCTCACAAAAATAGGGGTTGCCGCGTTTCGAAATCGAAAACTCGTGCACTAGTCCAACCCTAATGTACATGTGTCTGTTGCTTTGCATTCTCTTTGATTTTGTGGGAATAAAGCAAAAAGTATTAAGCAAGAAAATAATGACACATGTGCTTGCACTTGCCTTTAAATAGTTGCAAGTATTAATATTATTTAAATGAAACGTCATCATATGATTGAACGCTGTTTTTTTTATTTTCCAATGTAACATTTACTAATGAGTTCATAGAAATCGAACAGGTACCGTGTAACAAAAAGGTGATAACACAACGCCCGTGAGTTCGAACACTTATTGGTGTTTTTAAAAGCATATTTTAAGGTGCTTTTTGTAAAAATATGTAGTATATTTTCCAGAAAAGATAATTTTTTAAAGAGAGGTACCGCTTTTATTAAGACCTAATGTTGTTTTTTAAAAAAACGTACCGTTTTTAAGAAGAAGTACTTTCTCTAAGAAAAAACAATAAGAGTATGCATTTTTTTTACAAAGAAGTACTTTTTTAAGAACATGTACTTTTTAAGGAAGTGGTACTCATTTAGGAAAAGGGAATTTTTTAAGAAAATGTATTTATGTTCAGAAAGGCTACTTATCTCACGAAAAGAAAAGGTATTATTTTATTTTTAAGAAAAGGTACTTTTAAGAAAATGAATTTTTTTTAGGAAAAAGTATTTATTTTAAGAAAAGGTATTTTTTTGAAGAAAATTTTTTTAACCTTTCTCAAGAATAGGTATATTTTTAAGGGTATATCTCATGAAGAGTTATTTTATTTCACAAAGAAGGTACTCTTTATCGAAATGCCAGTTTTTAAAAAACAAGACAAGTTGTTGTAAGAAAATTTACTTTTTTAAGAAAATGAACTTATTTTAAAAAATAAGGTGATTTTTTCGGATAAGGTATTTTTTATAAAAGGGGTACTTTGTTTAAGAATATGAAGAGGTATTATTTTTAGAAAATTTATTTTTTTTAAGAAAATTCACTTATTTAAGCAACTGTTCTTTTTTTAATCTTCTTTCACTTTGGCTTTTCTAAATTACTTTTTATTGGGTTCAAAACTACAACATGCAATATATACTATTAGGGTGGACCTTGTGTCGATATTTTGATAGATGAGGGCTCTATTCCGTGCCTTTTTGAAAAAAAATGACAATGCCGAAAAAAAAAATTTAAAAAAAAAAAACATTAGGGGTTGCGCACGAGCCGAGAAAAAGGTCCACTTTGCCAAAATTAGGGGGGAAATTGCCATAGGTCATCAGGGGTCACCCGTAGGGGGGAAGAATGTATGGCCGACCCCCATTAACTTTTTACCGCCAACATTTGCCCCCAAGACACCCACCCCCTATCTCCTCCCCTTAGGGGGGTCACCATACAAAAATGGAGGTTGCTCAGTATTTTCGAAAAACACCATAGGTCATCAGGGGTCACCCTTAGTGGGGCAAAATATATGACCGACCCCCATTAACTTTTCATCCCCAACATCTTTTCCGAACAAACTTACCCTCTATCTCCACTCCTTGAGGGACTCCCCATACAAAAATACTGAAAATCTATGTATTTACAGTTGCACAATTTCGAGATTTTTTTTGATTTTTTTACAGACATTCCACCAATATTCAAGAGTGGTCATTGTTTGGAAAGTCTTGAAAAATTTGAAACGCACACGTGCTGAATCAGGTACATAGGCACCCTTAGCAGATGCCCCCATTCATCAGTACCTGGCAGTAAAATATTGCAAAATACGTAGTAGTTATAAATAGCAGTTCATTCATCGATTGTTGTCATTCAACAAGTGCCGACGACCGCGAAAAGTAAATTGATTTTTCTCCCGTTTTTTAAAAGTTAAGATGACAACACGACTTAGATCGCGCGACGATATTTTTTTGATTGGTTATCCAAGCATGAATATTACGGGGAACAAATTACCGTCGAAGAAGCAAGTGCTAAGAATGCATTTCTTCAACATTCGCAAACGAAACATGTCGAAGAAAAATAGTGCGGTTATAGTCGCGGACGCAGTGATGATTTTTTGGCGCCAAGCAGCTATTCCGACGAAAGCCAGAGGAGATGTTACAAGAAAAATAGCTGCGCTGCACGATGAGTGGGATGCTTTAAGAAAGTCATCTCACAGAAAGACTGAGTCCACTAGAGAAAAAGAGAATACGTTTTCTGATAGCTTGGATAATCTTTTCGACATCGCACACGCCAACGCCCTTGAGAAAATGACAAATACCGAAGACATTGAGTTTCTGCTAAAGCAAAGAGAAGATGGCCGGCCAGGAACTATGGGAGGTGTGGACGCTACTGATACTCGAACGAGGAAAAGAAAAGCTGAGCGCGAAGAACAAGAAGAGTTGCGACGCAAACGTGCAACGGAATCTAGTAGAGATCGGTTCGCTAAAGGCGGTAAGCTATTTCGCGCTTTGTGTGTTCGTCCAATGTTTATATTCAAATGAAATTCGTTCAATTGCAGTGGTTAAATTTTCAAGCAGTGATTCAAGCGATGATAATGGGAGACAGGACGAAAACTTCCCGGCAGAAGCTGGCCCGTCAAATGTTGGTGACAGAAGAGGTTACAAACAATGTTTTACTGAACGAGTCCTATCAGCTTTGGACAAGTGCAAAGTGACTGACCGAGACGCGGTCGGCATTATGATAGCGGCGGCAGAAGCATTTGGACGCGATCCGCAACAATACACAATAAACCGTACGTCGCTTCGGAGATGTCGGCGTTCAAATCGAGAGAACATGCTGAGTTATGTGAAAGACAATCCAGAAGTAAGATCGCATAGATTTATTTGCTCTCATTCAGAATTCTTATTCTTCAACGCGTTTCATTCATCTCCAGCTTGTCGCAGCTAAATCCTTCGTAGTCCATTGGGATGGCAAAATGCTTTTGGACTTTGTGGGTACAAAGAAGGTGGACCGTCTACCGGTAATTGTCTCGTACGGAGAAAAAGAACAACTTCTCGGAGTTCCCAAAGTAGAAGATGGGAAAGGAAAAGGCCGGAGAATAGCACATGCCGTTTATCAACTGTTGGCATCTTGGCATATGACACATCGAATACAAGGACTTTCTTTCGACACGACATCAACGAACAGTGGCCCATCCACGTATACGAACTGGTGCTTAGGGAAGTTTTTGAGACAAAAATGGGAAAGACCAGTGCACCAGGCGTTCCTTGCTTTGACCGTTTCAAACACGAATGGGACGCTGTAAAGGTTAAACCATTCCATTCTGGCTTGATAGACGATCAAGTCGTCAGAAAAATTCCTGTGGCAATGCAAGTCGGCATAAAGAAGTTTTGCTTAGATCAATTGAAGGAGAAACACCCTCGCGATGACTACAAAGAAATGCTACAATTAATTCTTTTGTTTCTGGGTGAAAAACTTGAGAATTACCATTTCCGACCTCCAGGACCCGTTTCCCATGCTCGATGGATGGCAAAAGCCATTTACAGCCTCAAGATGTTTTTGTTTCGGAGAACTTTTCACTTATCTGTATGTGAATTGAATGGTATTCGACACGTTTGTATTTTTGTGGTGCGACTTTACGTCAAGGCATGGTTTGGTTCTTCTCGAGCAGCTGAGGCGCCGAATCAAGATTGGAAGTTTTTGAAGGACATCGTCGAGTACAAGTCCGTTGACCAGGATTTATCTCGGGTAATGATAAAGAAATTTATCGGTCACCTATGGTATCTCGCCGATGAGCACATAGCCCTTGCCTTTTTCGATGACAAGGTTTCAAATGAGTTGAAGGCCAAAATGGCCCAAGCATTGCTAGAAAATGAGAATGACGAAGGTGAAGAAGATGAAGAAGACGAAAAAGGTGAAGAAGATGAAGAAGACGAAGAAGGTGAAGAAGATGAAGAAGACGAAGAAGATGAAGAAGACGACCCGGTTCCCCCAGCTCCTCGCGTCGTAATCAAAAGCACCAGCGTTAAAAAAATCGAGGTGAAATTCAAAGATGTGAATGAGGAATTCTTGGCTAAAGACTTGAGCAACTTCGTCTCTCATAATACCAAAAATTTATTTGTACGATTTGGAATATCGCAAGATTTCATTCTTGCAAATCCAGCAACCTGGAAATCTCGCGCAGACTATCAAGAAGGTCGTAGAATTGTAAATAACTTGCGCGTTGTGAACGACACTGCCGAAAGAGGAGTAAAAATGATACAAGATTATAATAGAATACTGTGTCAAGGCGAAGAAGAGAAACAGTATTTACTACATGTTATCGATTCTTACCGCAAGAAATACCTATCAGCGAACAAAAATATGTTAATTTGACTATATTATATTAAGAGTGCTTAGTAGTACTACTCAATTACAGCTTCTTTTATTTTTGTATGGGGAGTCCCTCAAGGAGTGGAGATAGAGGGTAAGTTTGTTCGGAAAAGATGTTGGGGATGAAAAGTTAATGGGGGTCGGTCATATATTTTGCCCCCCTAGGGGTGACCCCTGATGACCTATGGTGTTTTTCGAAAATACTGAGCAACCTCCATTTTTGTATGGGGACCCCCCTAAGGGGAGGAGATAGGGGGTGGGTGTCTTGGGGGAAAATGTTGGCGGTAAAAAGTTAATGGGGGTCGGTCATACATTCTTCCCCCCTACGGGTGACCCCTGATGACCTATGGCAATTTCTCCCCTAATTTTGGCAAAGTGGACCTTTTTCTCGGCTCGTGCGCAACCCCTAATGTTTTTTTTTTTAATTTTTTTTTTCGGCATTGTCACTTTTTTTCAAAAAGGCACGGAATAGAGCCCTCATCTACCAAAATATTGCAAAAATGTCATTTCAAGGTCCACCTTAATATACTATACAATAGTGCAATATATACTAAATATTGGTTACAGGCTCCGCCTAGAAAACTTCCCATTAAACAAGAAATTCCCAACACATGTTAGTCTAGACACAAAGCAAAGCAAAAGAACCAAATATTGTTGATAATACTGGATTGTAGCAAAATAGTGTTAAACAAAGTTGTTTAATTCTTTCTTCATTTAGCCCCCATACCGCAACGTGCGATAAGGAACTTCGTTCCAAAAGTCCAAAAAAGGTTTAAATATAGTTACCCGAAAATTCTGACTTCAAATTCGGATTCAGCGAACCCAAGAGCTTGAAAACCATTACGAAACCCCGAGGGATTTTTAAAAACTTCAACTTTGGTGTACTGGGTAATCGTTTGTGGTTTTTCATTGTGTTGGATAGATTGGAAGGGTAAAGGCACTGGTTAATAAAACAAGAAGCTTTATGAACGGAATCGGCGTGGCGGTAGCTGGTCTAGCGGACCTAGAGAATACTTAATGTTCTTGAAGACAGAGTATTATATGTAATCACTAGGGACGCAGTGAACGGAAACGGGTGCACCCCAGAATCAGGAGCAAATCAAGGACCTCGATTTCAAACAAATTTGGCGTGATATGACGCACTAATTCATTTTTAACTTTAAATGCAGAAATCTTATTTAGCAATCGAAATTGTAGATGATGAACAAATACTTTCTTCCTCTGAGGAAAAATGAAATTACACACCATCATCAACAAAAATCGTTAACAACGGCATAATTATACAGGGTGGTCAAAAAACAAGTAAAAATAAATAAACATACAAGTATATTTTTAAAAATTAAATAAATCTAAGTTCTTTTGCTATATTGTGGTTTTATTAGAAATAATAAATATGCTCATTATTTATGAAACACGAGTTTATTCATGTAGCTGCCGCTGCCGACTTAGCAGTAGCTCATCTTGTCTGTCCAATTTTCTAAGACTTCGTTTGCGAATTTCGGTTCTATGCCTGCTTTTATATGAGAGGAAAAATGAAATACACTCGTAAGCAACCACCGCCAGTGTCGTTGCGTTTGACTTCAATATCGTTTAAACAACTTTACAAATAAAAATAAAATTTTTGAAATTGTGCGCTCTTTTGCGATTATGTTTTGCTTCTTTTTCGCAAATTACAACGAAACTTCACCGAATTGGCAGCATACATCATATCATTTGCGAATTTACTGTCTTTGAAAATCAGAGAGTGACGAAAGCCATGAGAGAAGTGTGAGTGGATTAGTAAAAAAGTTTAAATGTGTTGTTCGAATTTGTGACTCTTCTCCGTGTATCCCAGTTTTGCCAAAAGTCATGCACTTTTTTTATGGGCCCCCAAAGATTTGGGGCCTTGGTGTCATTTTTGCAAAAAAGGGATCATTGAACATTGTGAACATGCGCTTTTATATTATGTGCTGCGTCCCTCGTTGCGTATGCTGAGCTTACTGCTTTGCCTGTGCTGCTGGGGTCTGTGAGACATCACAGTATCTCAATGTTGAAGTAAACGCTGTTAAGAATCATTCCTAGGTAGTTCATATGTTCTAGAAAGGTGTTTACTGAGATCTTAGGTACATTTTTGTAGTTCATTGTTTCCTTGAATTTTGAACGGTTTCCTACCTATGGACCTCAACAAGGGAAAAAAGGTAAAAAAAAATCGAATTTTTTTAAATGATCACTTTTTTTTTGCAAAAATGACACCCCCAAATTTTTGGGGGCCCATGAAAAAGTGCATGGCTTTGGGCAAAACTGGGAGACACAGGTCTTTATTTTTTCTCTTTTATCTTTATGGATATGGTTTATCACGTATGGTTATATTTGCATGACTTAAAAAATTACACACAGTGTTGTTAAACCGATAACACTATGCAACAAAATTTAGGGTTTTGCTTTAGGGGTGGACGATTCCTGCGCCAAATGATCCCACTAGGTTTATATAGTCAAACCCCAAAAATGTAGACCGCTGTGTGGCTACACTTTTTTTTATGGGCGTAGAAAGTTTGAATTTTCTTAGCCGATCCTGTCCGAGATAAATTTAAAAATCGAGTATAAATATTGAATTGAGCGAATTCTTGTGATAACAGGTCTTCAGTGAACTTTGACAAGGATTATTTTCGTAGAATATTCAAATTTTAAAGGGTCCTTTTCGTCCTTTGTTCAAACAGTACCAAAAATTTACACTAAAACTACCAGCTACGAATTCAGAATGTTTTACGAATTTATCCCTCACTAAATTTCATTATGGGTCGTCAAAGACCAAAATCCTCTATCTTTATTTACAGATGTCCTTTTTGTCCTGTTTGGAAACAAGGTCAAGAAAACTGCGCCAAAAGAACCTCCAAAATATCCAAATGTTCTACTAATTTATTGTGGAATAAATTTTAGTAGAGGAGTTTGGCCGCAAGAATATCAAAAAAAAATTACGACGAAAGTAACTTAAACACTGAACTTTTGTTAAAAATGTATAGTTTTCAAGCGGGGAAGATTGAGTTGGAATGAGGTTCGCAAAGATTTTGAAACCGTATTTATTATAGATGATTTGATCTGAAATTATTTCTTAGAAGAATATTTTTCGATTTCCTTTGCGCTGTAAAGATCAGGGGGTTTTCTGCAATTAGAAAAAATGTAAACAGTCGAAACCAGAATTTGGACACTTGTTGGCGGACGGTTCGAATTTGTGACTCTTCTCAACAGCGCCGTCGGTGGTGCAATGGTTAGTGTGCGCGACTCTTGTACATGAGAACGTGGGTTCGATCCCTGCTCTGACCACCTTACATTTCTTTCGACGACGGTCACCTCGTTTAGTGATGGCGACACTATCGCGTACTTAGCCATGAAAAAGCTTCTCAAAATACCATTCGTAACCGGAGTAAAACTTTAGGTCCCAATCAGTGAGTGTAAAACTATACCCCTTCATGGGATGTAATGGGAAAAGTATTTAGTTTATTCTCATCACCGCCTTAGCGTTCAAGGACAGATGTGGAAAAATTTTTATATTATTTCTGATTTTTTCAACATACAAGTTTATAGTTTTTCTAAAATTTTCAGGACGTACTCAACGTGAATCAGTATAACCTCGATTTCGAAAAATTATAAGTTGGGTTTTTTTATATTAATATAACGATTTACCCCTTTCCAACAATCAAACTTAAAAGCCAGACTAAAAATATCTCAGGTACGGTAAAAAACAGATTTATAACAATTTGCCACGCCCACAAAAAACCTAGTTTCCAATCCTTACATTTTCTCGAAATAAATGTTAAAATAAGACTTAACATTCAAAACGGTTTTTTCGATAGGGCTTAATGTACATATCGTTACATTTAATTTAGAACGGACGTAACAAACAATTTTTTTGAAATATCGTTTTGTTCATATTCGTATAGAAAAACATAAAATACATCGTTACTGAAAAAAATTGTGTGCCCTGCAGTCAAAAGTTGGTTCCCTTTTTAATTCAAACTATATTAAAACATTTTTAAAATTTCCGAAATTTTGATATTTACCTTTCATCCTCCTGTAGAATTTTTAACATGCTAGTTACGTCCTTTCTAAATTAAAGTAACGATATATACATTAAAAAAAAATGGTTTCCCGTTACATCCCATGAAGGGATTATTGAGAGCTTCTCACAAACCAGTGAGCTGCGCGCGTTGATTGGGACGTTCAGTTTTACACCGGTTCTGAACGGTATTTTAAGAAGCATTTTCACACACTACCATAGCGCCACCTATGGCCACGATATGTATATTCAAATATGTTTAAATATTAGAATGAATTTTTTTAGTAGACTTGTTAATTAAATGTAAACTTTTATCTGAAATGCTTTTGCAATCAGCTTTCTATATAAAAACTGTTTCCACAAACACATTTCTGAACAAAAGGTGTTTCCGCATGCATATTTCTATATGAAGTGGTTCCAAATACACGAATAAACTCACTTTATCAGTTAAAAAGGACTGAGAGGGTCGGTCAATACATACTTTAGTAGTATACGGTAATGGTCACATTTTTTTGTTAGCAACAGATTTATTAAGTACAAATGTGAATACATGAGAGTACATTATTAGCAAATGGTGGCTTAGGAATACAGGGTTCTTATTCGCTATATCGCTACATTGCGGGATGGGGGCTAAATGAAAAATAATTACACAACTTTTTTTTTAATAACTTTATTACAACCCAGTATTGGCAAATATATTGGGTACTTTTGCTTTGGTTTGTGCCTAGATTAACAGATGGTGGGAAATTTCTGGTTTAATGGGAAGTTTTCTAGGTGGAGCCTGTAACCAATATTTAGTATATATTTTTGTTTTGAACCCAATAAAAAGTTAATTTAAAAAAATACAAAGTACCTTTTCTTAAAAAAAATCTATAATCTATAAATAATTTTTTTTAAATAAGTACCTTTCTTAAAAAAGTACATTTCCTTACAACAAATTGCCTTTTCTTTAAATAGTAAATTTTTTGTGAAACAAAATAACTCTTCTTGAGATTAGTACCTACTCTTAAAATTTTAGCTATTCCTAAAAAAGGACTAATTCTAAAAAAAATCCAATTTCTTAAAACAATTCATTTCTTCAACAATATTCCTTCTCTCAAAAAAAAACTTTTCGTATAAAAATGCATTTTCTTAAAATTACCTTTTCTTAAAAATAAAATAATACCTTTTCTTTTCTTGATATAAGTAGCCTTTCTGAAAATAAGTAAATTTTCTTAAAAAATAGCCTTTTCCTAAAATGAGTACCACTTCTTTAAAAAGAACCTGTTCTTAAAAAAAGTACTTCTTTGTAAAAAAAATTCAACTCTTATGGCTTTTTCTTACCAAAAGTACTGTATCTTAAAAATAGTACCTTTTCTTAAAAAAAAACATTAGCTTTTAATAAAAGGAGACCTCTCTTTAAAAAAGAACCCCTTCGGAAAAATATAATACATATTGTTTCAAAAAGGACCTAAGAGTATACTTCTTTTTAAAAATACATTCTATATAAAATACAATTTTTCTTAAAAAAGTTTATCATTTTACAAAAAGTATGTTTTCTTAAAGATCCATTTAAATTATCGTATTTTTCATCGGGCGCCTTAGGCATGTTGGAACTAACAGGTACATAATAATATACATATAGCGAAAGGCATTTCGTTGCAACCGGGTGTCCCCTGACACCTCATGTAATTTTTGTTTTTTGATGATATGTACTGGTTTAAGTATTTTGAAAGTAAAACTGATTGTTACTAAATTACTAATTCATTCCACTTGTTCTTTCTAATACTTATAAGTAGGGCAACCAATTATATGCATTTGCATGTTTTTGTTAACAATTTTAAATGCAAATGTTCAAGTAATTAATACATTTTGTGCAAAAACAAGAAGTTTGAGACATATTTGTTACAGCATGTTTTTGCATAATTTTTTGTAAATGCTTATTTTTACATACTTGGTATGCATATTTTTGTATTTTCGGGCTTAAAAATCGTTATTATTTTTTTCGTTTACTGACGTGGTAACTCTGTTTTGCACGTGGCACCTCCCTGCAGTCGACGTAGCTAATGAATTTTTAGTTATTTCCCTAACTACCAATAATTACCAATAACTACCCGCCAGACTACCAGCAATGCTTTACACTGACGAAATAGCATGGGGATGTCATTGACGGTAGTCAGTGGCTACCCTCTGCACTACCATGTACCATGCACATCGCTAGTTACATGGAATTGACGAAATATCTAACAACATTGTACTAACTACCTGACTAGTACAATCCGCTTGATGAATTCGGCGGACCATAATGAATTAATGTTATGAATAAATCTTTTCATTATCTTCACCAAATTCTTTTTCTACGTTTTCAAAATGTTGCTCAATTTTACCTTTTCTTTCTTTATTAAGCGTTTTATTTGTCTTTTGCTAGTCATTTTACCTTTCTAAATATTAATGCCTAATCGGGTACGTCACTTTCACATTCACCTCAGTTTTCGACATCATCCCTTGACTAAATTAAGAACCTGACGTATAGTTTTTGTTAAAATATGTATTCTTTGTGTTCATTTATACCAAAAAATTTACTAAAATCCTATAGAAAGTATTTAGTTTGTTTGTTAGGTGACGTCAAAAGTTCCAAGTGAAGTGAATGTGACCTGTGCGATTAGGCCGTTAAAATTCACTTTTTTTACTTCTAACCCAGGTACGCTGTCACGATGATACTTCTACGAACGTTTAATAGCAACTGACGCCAACACAAAAAAATAACCAAGCAATCAACAAATCATAACGTGATTACGGTTCAGTGCATTGTTTTCAGACTTATAATAATCAAAAGGCGAACTCTAGCATTACCTATAGTCACATAAGTAGCTAGTCAGGCTTTTCGCTAACGAAATAACTTACTACATACAGCCACTAGCTACTTTTGAAACTGCAGGGCTGTTATTGTACCGCAACATCTTCATGTACATATGTATGTATGTATTTTGCAAGGCGAATCGATACAATTCGCCTGGGTAATTTAAATTTGTTATTGCGGCATTGATTAATTTGATTGCAATCGAAATTGTAGATGATGAACAAATACTTTCTTCCTCTGAGGAAAAATGAAATTACACACCATCATCAACAAAAATCGTTAACAACGGCATAATTATACAGGGTGGTCAAAAAACAAGTAAAAATAAATAAACATACAAGTATATTTTTAAAAATTAAATAAATCTAAGTTCTTTTGCTATATTGTGGTTTTATTAGAAATAATAAATATGCTCATTATTTATGAAACACGAGTTTATTCATGTAGCTGCCGCTGCCGACTTAGCAGTAGCTCATCTTGTCTGTCCAATTTTCTAAGACTTCGTTTGCGAATTTCGGTTCTATGCCTGCTTTTATATGAGAGGAAAAATGAAATACACTCGTAAGCAACCACCGCCAGTGTCGTTGCGTTTGACTTCAATATCGTTTAAACAACTTTACAAATAAAAATAAAATTTTTGAAATTGTGCGCTCTTTTGCGATTATGTTTTGCTTCTTTTTCGCAAATTACAACGAAACTTCACCGAATTGGCAGCATACATCATATCATTTGCGAATTTACTGTCTTTGAAAATCAGAGAGTGACGAAAGCCATGAGAGAAGTGTGAGTGGATTAGTAAAAAAGTTTAAATGTGTTGTTCGAATTTGTGACTCTTCTCCGTGTATCCCAGTTTTGCCAAAAGTCATGCACTTTTTTTATGGGCCCCCAAAGATTTGGGGCCTTGGTGTCATTTTTGCAAAAAAGGGATCATTGAACATTGTGAACATGCGCTTTTATATTATGTGCTGCGTCCCTCGTTGCGTATGCTGAGCTTGCTGCTTTGCCTGTGCTGCTGGGGTCTGTGAGACATCACAGTATCTCAATGTTGAAGTAAACGCTGTTAAGAATCATTCCTAGGTAGTTCATATGTTCTAGAAAGGTGTTTACTGAGATCTTAGGTACATTTTTGTAGTTCATTGTTTCCTTGAATTTTGAACGGTTTCCTACCTATGGACCTCAACAAGGGAAAAAAGGTAAAAAAAAATCGAATTTTTTTAAATGATCACTTTTTTTTTGCAAAAATGACACCCCCAAATTTTTGGGGGCCCATGAAAAAGTGCATGGCTTTGGGCAAAACTGGGAGACACAGGTCTTTATTTTTTCTCTTTTATCTTTATGGATATGGTTTATCACGTATGGTTATATTTGCATGACTTAAAAAATTACACACAGTGTTGTTAAACCGATAACACTATGCAACAAAATTTAGGGTTTTGCTTTAGGGGTGGACGATTCCTGCGCCAAATGATCCCACTAGGTTTATATAGTCAAACCCCAAAAATGTAGACCGCTGTGTGGCTACACTTTTTTTTATGGGCGTAGAAAGTTTGAATTTTCTTAGCCGATCCTGTCCGAGATAAATTTAAAAATCGAGTATAAATATTGAATTGAGCGAATTCTTGTGATAACAGGTCTTCAGTGAACTTTGACAAGGATTATTTTCGTAGAATATTCAAATTTTAAAGGGTCCTTTTCGTCCTTTGTTCAAACAGTACCAAAAATTTACACTAAAACTACCAGCTACGAATTCAGAATGTTTTACGAATTTATCCCTCACTAAATTTCATTATGGGTCGTCAAAGACCAAAATCCTCTATCTTTATTTACAGATGTCCTTTTTGTCCTGTTTGGAAACAAGGTCAAGAAAACTGCGCCAAAAGAACCTCCAAAATATCCAAATGTTCTACTAATTTATTGTGGAATAAATTTTAGTAGAGGAGTTTGGCCGCAAGAATATCAAAAAAAAATTACGACGAAAGTAACTTAAACACTGAACTTTTGTTAAAAATGTATAGTTTTCAAGCGGGGAAGATTGAGTTGGAATGAGGTTCGCAAAGATTTTGAAACCGTATTTATTATAGATGATTTGATCTGAAATTATTTCTTAGAAGAATATTTTTCGATTTCCTTTGCGCTGTAAAGATCAGGGGGTTTTCTGCAATTAGAAAAAATGTAAACAGTCGAAACCAGAATTTGGACACTTGTTGGCGGACGGTTCGAATTTGTGACTCTTCTCAACAGCGCCGTCGGTGGTGCAATGGTTAGTGTGCGCGACTCTTGTACATGAGAACGTGGGTTCGATCCCTGCTCTGACCACCTTACATTTCTTTCGACGACGGTCACCTCGTTTAGTGATGGCGACACTATCGCGTACTTAGCCATGAAAAAGCTTCTCAAAATACCATTCGTAACCGGAGTAAAACTTTAGGTCCCAATCAGTGAGTGTAAAACTATACCCCTTCATGGGATGTAATGGGAAAAGTATTTAGTTTATTCTCATCACCGCCTTAGCGTTCAAGGACAGATGTGGAAAAATTTTTATATTATTTCTGATTTTTTCAACATACAAGTTTATAGTTTTTCTAAAATTTTCAGGACGTACTCAACGTGAATCAGTATAACCTCGATTTCGAAAAATTATAAGTTGGGTTTTTTTATATTAATATAACGATTTACCCCTTTCCAACAATCAAACTTAAAAGCCAGACTAAAAATATCTCAGGTACGGTAAAAAACAGATTTATAACAATTTGCCACGCCCACAAAAAACCTAGTTTCCAATCCTTACATTTTCTCGAAATAAATGTTAAAATAAGACTTAACATTCAAAACGGTTTTTTCGATAGGGCTTAATGTACATATCGTTACATTTAATTTAGAACGGACGTAACAAACAATTTTTTTGAAATATCGTTTTGTTCATATTCGTATAGAAAAACATAAAATACATCGTTACTGAAAAAAATTGTGTGCCCTGCAGTCAAAAGTTGGTTCCCTTTTTAATTCAAACTATATTAAAACATTTTTAAAATTTCCGAAATTTTGATATTTACCTTTCATCCTCCTGTAGAATTTTTAACATGCTAGTTACGTCCTTTCTAAATTAAAGTAACGATATATACATTAAAAAAAAATGGTTTCCCGTTACATCCCATGAAGGGATTATTGAGAGCTTCTCACAAACCAGTGAGCTGCGCGCGTTGATTGGGACGTTCAGTTTTACACCGGTTCTGAACGGTATTTTAAGAAGCATTTTCACACACTACCATAGCGCCACCTATGGCCACGATATGTATATTCAAATATGTTTAAATATTAGAATGAATTTTTTTAGTAGACTTGTTAATTAAATGTAAACTTTTATCTGAAATGCTTTTGCAATCAGCTTTCTATATAAAAACTGTTTCCACAAACACATTTCTGAACAAAAGGTGTTTCCGCATGCATATTTCTATATGAAGTGGTTCCAAATACACGAATAAACTCACTTTATCAGTTAAAAAGGACTGAGAGGGTCGGTCAATACATACTTTAGTAGTATACGGTAATGGTCACATTTTTTTGTTAGCAACAGATTTATTAAGTACAAATGTGAATACATGAGAGTACATTATTAGCAAATGGTGGCTTAGGAATACAGGGTTCTTATTCGCTATATCGCTACATTGCGGGATGGGGGCTAAATGAAAAATAATTACACAACTTTTTTTTTAATAACTTTATTACAACCCAGTATTGGCAAATATATTGGGTACTTTTGCTTTGGTTTGTGCCTAGATTAACAGATGGTGGGAAATTTCTGGTTTAATGGGAAGTTTTCTAGGTGGAGCCTGTAACCAATATTTAGTATATATTTTTGTTTTGAACCCAATAAAAAGTTAATTTAAAAAAATACAAAGTACCTTTTCTTAAAAAAAATCTATAATCTATAAATAATTTTTTTTAAATAAGTACCTTTCTTAAAAAAGTACATTTCCTTACAACAAATTGCCTTTTCTTTAAATAGTAAATTTTTTGTGAAACAAAATAACTCTTCTTGAGATTAGTACCTACTCTTAAAATTTTAGCTATTCCTAAAAAAGGACTAATTCTAAAAAAAATCCAATTTCTTAAAACAATTCATTTCTTCAACAATATTCCTTCTCTCAAAAAAAAACTTTTCGTATAAAAATGCATTTTCTTAAAATTACCTTTTCTTAAAAATAAAATAATACCTTTTCTTTTCTTGATATAAGTAGCCTTTCTGAAAATAAGTAAATTTTCTTAAAAAATAGCCTTTTCCTAAAATGAGTACCACTTCTTTAAAAAGAACCTGTTCTTAAAAAAAGTACTTCTTTGTAAAAAAAATTCAACTCTTATGGCTTTTTCTTACCAAAAGTACTGTATCTTAAAAATAGTACCTTTTCTTAAAAAAAAACATTAGCTTTTAATAAAAGGAGACCTCTCTTTAAAAAAGAACCCCTTCGGAAAAATATAATACATATTGTTTCAAAAAGGACCTAAGAGTATACTTCTTTTTAAAAATACATTCTATATAAAATACAATTTTTCTTAAAAAAGTTTATCATTTTACAAAAAGTATGTTTTCTTAAAGATCCATTTAAATTATCGTATTTTTCATCGGGCGCCTTAGGCATGTTGGAACTAACAGGTACATAATAATATACATATAGCGAAAGGCATTTCGTTGCAACCGGGTGTCCCCTGACACCTCATGTAATTTTTGTTTTTTGATGATATGTACTGGTTTAAGTATTTTGAAAGTAAAACTGATTGTTACTAAATTACTAATTCATTCCACTTGTTCTTTCTAATACTTATAAGTAGGGCAACCAATTATATGCATTTGCATGTTTTTGTTAACAATTTTAAATGCAAATGTTCAAGTAATTAATACATTTTGTGCAAAAACAAGAAGTTTGAGACATATTTGTTACAGCATGTTTTTGCATTTTGTAAATGCTTATTTTTACATACTTGGTATGCATATTTTTGTATTTTCGGGCTTAAAAATCGTTATTATTTTTTTCGTTTACTGACGTGGTAACTCTGTTTTGCACGTGGCACCTCCCTGCAGTCGACGTAGCTAATGAATTTTTAGTTATTTCCCTAACTACCAATAATTACCAATAACTACCCGCCAGACTACCAGCAATGCTTTACACTGACGAAATAGCATGGGGATGTCATTGACGGTAGTCAGTGGCTACCCTCTGCACTACCATGTACCATGCACATCGCTAGTTACATGGAATTGACGAAATATCTAACAACATTGTACTAACTACCTGACTAGTACAATCCGCTTGATGAATTCGGCGGACCATAATGAATTAATGTTATGAATAAATCTTTTCATTATCTTCACCAAATTCTTTTTCTACGTTTTCAAAATGTTGCTCAATTTTACCATTTCTTTCTTTATTAAGCGTTTTATTTGTCTTTTGCTAGTCATTTTACCTTTCTAAATATTAATGCCTAATCGGGTACGTCACTTTCACATTCACCTCAGTTTTCGACATCATCCCTTGACTAAATTAAGAACCTGACGTATAGTTTTTGTTAAAATATGTATTCTTTGTGTTCATTTATACCAAAAAATTTACTAAAATCCTATAGAAAGTATTTAGTTTGTTTGTTAGGTGACGTCAAAAGTTCCAAGTGAAGTGAATGTGACCTGTGCGATTAGGCCGTTAAAATTCACTTTTTTTACTTCTAACCCAGGTACGCTGTCACGATGATACTTCTACGAACGTTTAATAGCAACTGACGCCAACACAAAAAAATAACCAAGCAATCAACAAATCATAACGTGATTACGGTTCAGTGCATTGTTTTCAGACTTATAATAATCAAAAGGCGAACTCTAGCATTACCTATAGTCACATAAGTAGCTAGTCAGGCTTTTCGCTAACGAAATAACTTACTACATACAGCCACTAGCTACTTTTGAAACTGCAGGGCTGTTATTGTACCGCAACATCTTCATGTACATATGTATGTATGTATTTTGCAAGGCGAATCGATACAATTCGCCTGGGTAATTTAAATTTGTTATTGCGGCTGTGATTCAGTAATGACATTTGTAGTGGATAAGGACTTTTTTACCTCCTTTCGATTTGAAAAAGTCCCCAACTCCTTTTGGACCAATAAGAGTACTTTCGGATTTGACTCACCAAATTTTATGTGAGAGGTTTTAAAATACAACTCATTGCAAAATAATTGAGGTAGAAGCAGTAGGAATTGCAGAAATTTTGTTTTTATATCACGGGCCGACCTTGTCAAACTCAGGTGATCGAAATTACCAAGAAGTATTTATTCTGTTATTTTTTGTGTAATATGACTGAAATATATATGTGTGCCTGAGGCTATCTAAAACTTTCACAATATTTACACCGAAAGATGGACAAGCCGTACGCAGATTTTTCATATGTTCTACGTTAATCTTTTTGTGTAACTACAGATTTATTAAATTTGTCGAAAAAAGTACGTCGAAAAAAGTACTTTCGGAAGAATACAAAAAGTCCCCTCGAAAATTATCAAATATCATCACTGCTGTGACTCTCAAATTCAGCTGCCTACATAAAAACTATGAATAGGACAATTGAAACCATACGGTGAATGAAAAATTAATTCAAGGCGAAATTCGTATTATCGTAGGTGGTGTTAAACGAACATCTGATTGTCATTTTTTACTAGCGAAGTGATGGAAAAGTGAATAGAAGAGAAAAAAGAAAAAAATACCCGGATTTCATAGGGATTGAAAAATTCTGTTTTGCAAGCTGTGCAATAAGGAAGTTTCCTATGACAAGTTATTCAGTTTAAAACAACATATACAAGGCACTGGGCATGTACAGAAGCAGAATCAACGTGAAGAGAGAACTCAACTATTTTTAAGGGAGAGCACTGCACATTATTCTAGAAGTCAGACGTATGTAAGAGTAGAGTTGTGTAGTTCACGAACGAACTAGTTCAATTGAACGATTCACTCTTGTGAACTAGATGAACTAGTTCACACTGTTCCGCTCTTTTGTTTCAATACTTCACTTGTTTCAGCAGTTTTTTGTGTTTCAGTTGTGTAGTTCTCTTCGTCATTTTCTAGTTCATGCTCTTTTTGTCTCACTCAATTTGCACAAAGGTGCCTAATGTTACAATCTTTGGATATGGATATGTAACCGGCGTCTACACAATAACTTCGGCGCTAATCACCACTTTTTTTTCCAAAATATAAAAAGATTACGGAAACACCAACATTTCAGAAACGGAATAACATATCGTTAAGTCGACCTTACATAGGGCGATTTAGTGTAAACAAATTTCACAGTATCCAAAACACTTTAGGAATCTGCAAAAATCATATCATTTTCAAGATTATTCGCTCCGATTGAACTAAAACTACAAGTTGAACTGAAATGAGCTCTTTAGTTCACAGCTCATATGAACTGTTAAGCTGAAATACTACAATGAACTAGAGAACTAAATGAATGAACTAGTTCATTCTGATGAGCTGAACTAAAAAGTGCGCTCACTTGAATGAACTAAAATTCCCAACTCTATGTAAGAGACTTACCAGTGACAAACCACTCTATAACGTTAGAAGTGCTCCATTAAAAACTTTTTGAGAAAAGTACATTGAACATACTTAACCTTCAGAAAGTACTTTAAGTAACAGACGTTTCATGCCTTGCTCATGGCTTACATTGGGTATGTGAAAAAATTCTCGATGATTACTCATTGGTCGACAAACTAGTTATGCAAAGACAGTTTCCTCAAATCACCTTTACGGATTAAAGTTTTCAAAACACTCGAATCCGACCTTACCCTTTCTCCACAATCAGTTGTTACTAGGTGCGAACTTGGTTGGACGCAGAAGATTATTACGCGCAAAATTGAAAGCTTTCTAAATGAGTTGAGCGCTGAAAAATCATCTGCTTTTAAAATACAAAATGAGTTGCTAAATGACAATGACCTACGCCTTCAAGTAATTTTTATGCAATCAAACTTCTATTGTTTAGCAGACTCAGGGCCATAATTACAACTTGCCTTTAAAGTCAATGTTAGGAAAAGGTAACTTTAGTTGAAGTGAGCAATAAAGTCACTATTAAATGTTTTTCGTAATTACAACTTCCTAGCAAAATAAAATGAATATTTTTGATAAGGTGGCAATACCAAAGAAAACACCGATTACTTTTGACCAAATGATTTATAATAAAAAAAACGTAGTGGCAACGTACTTTTATTTCTTTGTTGACAAGCCAAAAGTGGAAAAGTTAAAAAAATTTGGTTTTGTATGTTTGAGATTTTTTTTTAACAAATGATAAAATGACGACGCCAAACAACTCAACATTGCGAAAACGGGCCAAAAATTCGGCATAGCTAAATTCATTTCTTAACCAAATGAAAGAAAAACATATGAAAAAAAACGTAGTGGCAACGTACTTTTATTCATTTCTTTACAAGCAAACCATAAAAATTTGTAGATTTATGAACAAGAAGTCTGCCGCTGGTTGCAGCATTCCCCTTGCATCGGAAGGGAATTTTATATACTTATTCGACAAAGCAGCAGCTACGAGTTTTCAAAAATAACCTCTAGCTGGTTTTTATGTAACAAATAGGTTCTGCTTTTTTGGTCTTCCATTTTTTACTTTTTGTTTCCATAGCTAAACTAATTTTTTCTTCTGCATAGGTCGGAAAATGTGGCATCTTTAAAAAGATAAACCTTACGTTAAAAGTTAAAGGGAACACTGGGTACCCTTTAACTTACCAGTCACTTTTAGCCGAAAGTTTGCTTATAATAACGAAAATCTAATAATCTGTCCGATTACATCCTAACTTTAGCTATTGGCAAGTTGTAATTATGGCCCTCAATCAAACAACTTGAAGGCGGCTGTTTAACCTATGCACACCAAATAAAAATTGTAAATAATGCCCAAGTGTGTATTAAAAAATCAGAATATGCGGCAGTAAAAACCAAAGTAAATACAGTCTGGGTTTTCAGTGCTGAGACATATTTCTTCTTTACAAGAATGAAAAACAATCTGCGATTGTCAAGAGTTATTCCCTGGCTGAAATTCTTGCATTTAAATATACACCGATAACGTCGGTTGATGTCGGAAGATCATTTTCTATGTTTACAAATTGGTATCGGGGCAGCTTTCTGTTCGAAGATTTGGCACAGAATTTTGTTGTGTACTGCAATAGCAATTAAAGATGTGGAAAATAGGACTAGAGTTGCAAGATTGAATTTGTTGCATTTATTTCTATTTTAATTTAAATTCTTTATAAAAACATTTTACAAAAAGCATACATGCATATGTATATACTTTTGTATTTAATTAATGATATTTTAATTTTAAATTAATTTTTTTTTATTTTGTTTGAAATTTAACCTCAAGATTTGAAATGCATAAAATCTATTGGTTTTTTAATTTGTTAAAGCACATTTTTTCAGCATATTTGATTATTTTTAGAGCCTAAAACGAATTTTTAAGGGCATATTTTTGGTTGCCCTACTTATAAATAATTAATTTCATAATATTATTGTTATCGCCACTTTCATCGGTGACAGCATTATCGGTAAGTTTATTTTATGTGTTCTCTAAATTAGTATGTCAACATATCAAATGTCAAAATGAAGGGAATATATCCCCAGCAAGATTTAGCGCAATTTCTATTAAAGTAAAATAAAAAAGATTTATCTACAGGCTACACAAGTTGACAATCAGACCTCCTAACAACGTAATTAATAAAATTTGTTACATTGTGCGCTTGAGTTTTCATACCAAAAAGTATGTATTAGTTTAATATTCATAGTTAAAATGTACCTCAATTTCTATTTTTGTGCAGGAATTTTAACATTGCCAAATATATAACTAAAAACTAAATCGCAGTTGTTTGTATTTGAGTGTTTAAAATCCCGTGAAAACCACAGGCGCTCGGGCAACTTCCCGCAACAAATTGAAATTCTTTTTGTGGTCTTGCATCTTGAGTGTCTTAATCTTGGCGATCAACTTTTGACGCCAACATTATCAATATAACCTCAAAATCATCGTGAAATTTACCCACAGACGTACTGCAGCAATCGATTGGAATCAACTTTTCCTTATGGCCGTTACCGTAAGTCCCACTCAATGGAAAATAATAATTTATTTCAGGGTCAACCACCACAATCGCCCCATGAACACCCCAACATCTTCCGGCATAAAACGATTTGTTTAATTTGTACCAAACCTATCGGAGTGGATCGTGCCTCCTGTAGCAAGTGCTACAAAGCATTCCATCTGGAATGTGCTAAAGTGGTCACTGCCAATCAACCGTTTACCAGCACACAATGCTCTACGACAAGACGTGTCACTGATTCACCACGATGTGAACGAAGTCATCATAGCAACGCTTCCAATTCGTCAAGAAATTCTATAATTCGAAAACGAAACCTGGATCTTCAACGCTTGGAAGAAGAAAGACAGCTGGCTATAGAGCGTGACCGTGATTTTTTAAATCGGAAATATAAACTGTTGGAGCAAGCTGAGGAAGATTTGGAAGTTGCAAACTTAATCACTTCTAACTAGGTTCGAGAATGGTTAGATAACCAACCTAATCCAGTGTTTAACACAGTACAAGCCGTACCCCCACTTCAGCAGTATTTGTCAGAGACTACCTATTTCGACGTTCCGCCAAATACCAATGCACCGACAATATCTACGGGAAATAATCGGCCACTTCACGCCACAGTTGAAAATGTGAATCGGAACTACGCACTTTCACAACACCAGTAGAAAATGCAGTAGTTAATGATTCAGTGCCAAATAATCATCAACCCAATATACCACACTTTCCATTAAATTCAACCGTTCATACATATGTTATATCGCACATATGTTAGGAAATTTCTTGTTCAATGGGTTATTTTGTAGGTGGCGCTGAAAGCAATAACTGGGAAATTTTTTTATATTTGATCCCAAAAACTAAAAAGCAAATCAATATAGCGGTAATTGAAATTATTAACTTTGAACGCATTTCATTCGAAAAATAAAATTAAAATAAAATGGTTCGTAAGTATTTATTAAGATGCCAGGGTTATAAGCACATGTACAGTTTCCCGCAGGATGAGGAAAATAAAACAATGTGGTGCAAAATTCTAGGATTAAACCCTAGAACTGTTTTAAATAGCCACAGGATCTGTGAAAAACATTTTCAGGATAAGTATATTCTTCCAAGGAAGCTCGACGACGATGCTATTCCCGGTAAGAGGCCCAAACTTGAAATTTATTATGCAAATACACATAGCTTACACAAAATACACTCACAGATTTTGTTACACGACAGTTTCGCACCATATGCGAGGTTATAATGCAGGAGAGGAACGTTAACTGCAATACATTTTATTAATTGTTTGATGAATTGGTAAATCCAAGTCAGTGACCGAGAAACGCAGATATCGTAGGTACAATACATACATACAAACGTACACAAAAGGTCTGTACAAATCAATTTCACTTCCGAATTGTGCTCGAATGCTTTCCTAAAATAAATTATTCATAAAACAAATATTCTACAATGATTCCACCACAAATCGTAATTTTTGCTAAAGAGATGAATCCTTCGAAACGGTGGAAAATGACTGCTTAAGGCCTAAGGTAATACTATCAGTGCAAATTATAATGATGTGGGCATTTGTGTAGTGTCCTTGGCGCTACATATTTTTGTATTTAAGTTCGCCGACTGGTCTAAAGCTGGTTTAAAAATGTTATTTTCTCCCCACTTACAGGAATGCCAACCAAAATTTAATTTAAATTGGCAAGTAAAGGCATTGGAGTGGCAGGGATCTACTTTTGGATGATGAACTACATCGGGTTTTGAAATTTTTCATATACTTCCCTCAACAATTTCCTGTGATACTTCCATATTGGTTTCTTTTGATTTTTCAAATCATCAATATTTTGACTGTCATTTGAATTATTGGCAACATCAATGCTCTTATTCGGACCATGAAATTACATTTCACCATGTTGTCCAAATCATTAAATATGGATTTTAAATTGTTCACTTAATCCAATCAAATTTCTAACCCCTACTTTCACTTTAAGATTGAACTTGTGAAAATTAATATATTGTTACGAATTTCCTTATTCGTCCTTTTTGCGTTGTTTTATTCCCAATAATAAAACAAGGTCCGTTTTAAATTACGATAATTACAACGGTTTAACTTCCTTTTATTTTACTTATACAGTACAACAGTTTACTTTATTTATGACACTTTAACAAGTCTTGTATTTTACTATCAATTCGCGTTGCTTACTTTACGGGGTTTAATCACAAACTGAACTCTCCATTCCAAAGACCTCCGCTATTTATACCAACTCACCATACACAAATGAAGGTACAAATATCTAGCGAATTCAAGAACCTTCTAGAAAATAGATGTTGTTGTTGTTGTTGTTTATCTTTGTAGAACATTCTCCTACACAGGAGAATTATCTTTACTGAGGTGAATTCATGCTACTGGTTTAGCGAGCTGGTACGTTGTTACAATGCATACTTTCAGGCGCAGCACTAACCGCCTGATGTTTACATACTGTTAGTAGAGTCATTAACAGTAAGCAAAAGCTTTTACTTATTCGTAACACTGCCCCCCACTTAAGCCTGTTCGTCCCGAGCAGGCTCAACCCTCCGTTTTCCATACAGAGCTAGTCTTTCCAAATGCACGACTTTCATTTTAGCTCTTGGACTTTGACTTTTCTGGATTCTATAAACCACGTCGTTTATTCGTTTTACAACCCTGTAAGGGCCTTCCCAGTGAGTCTGAAGTTCTGGAGATAAACCTTTCTTGCGCTGTGGGTTGAACAGTAAAACTAGCTGGCCTTCATGGAATCCTTCGGAATTTGCCGCTTGGTCGTACCTGGCTTTCATCTTATTACTGACCAACTTCATTCTGCTGCGAACAAACTCGTGAAGTTCGCTAAGCTCCCCTGGGATACCATCATTCTCCCCACTGTCGGATGTTAGGCAGTTGCCAAACTCCAAATTTCTAGGGAGCTTTAACTCTGTCCCAAAGACGGCACTAGCTGGTGTTCGGGCAGTGGTATCCTGGGTGGCCGACCGGTATGCTAGAAGGAATTTTGGTATGCGTTCGTCCCAGAATTTTCTATCCTTACTGACGATCTTGCTCAAATATTCTTCAAGAGCCTGATTAAATTTCTCTACCGTACCGTCAGTCCGAGGACGCACTGATGTCGTTCTTATACCACGAATTCCACTCCTCTCGCATATTTCTTTCAAGATCGCAGATTCAAAATTTCTACCCTGCTCCGAATGCAGTTCTAAAGGGACACCAAAACGACTTATCCAGTTGTTCACCATAGCTTTGCTTATTGTTTTCGCTTCTTTATTAGGAATAGCGTACACCTCGGGCCATTTACTGAAGTAGTCCATAACGACTAGGGCATATTGGTTCCCAGAGCTACTCGTTGGATATGGACCAGCCACACTCATGGATATTCGCTCGAAGGGAGCACTTGGGCTCTCCTGATGTCTCTGTTCGCAACTCCTCCGCGTTGGTCCTTTAGTTGTCATGCACTGGGTGCAGCCTGCAATCCACTCGGATACAGCTTTTTGACGACCAACCCAATAGAAATGTTCCCTTAGTTTCTCCATAGTTTTGCCTTTTCCGAGGTGCCTACCACTCGGACCATTATGAGATTCTGCAATTATCTCTTTCACTTTCAAGGCAGGTACCACAATTAGATTTTTCTCCGTTTTACCATCTTCACTTTCCCATACACGGTATAGACAGCCATCTAGCAATCTCAGGCTATTCCACTGGGCCCAATATGATTTTAAAACGGGGCTTTCTGAAGCGATTTCATTACGCGTTAATTGTCTATACTCTTCCTTTGCCAAAATAATTTTTGCCAATACAGGATCACTTCTTTGTGCCGTGAACCACTCGTCGTCCGATTCAATTCTCAGGGATCGGACGTCAATAATTTGCTCTTTTATCTCAGCCTTAGAATTCTGCGTACGCTCGATTACATGTGGACGGTCATTTACTCGTCCGGTATCGGCCGTTATCGCTGGAGATCTTGAGCGTTTTCTCAGGTCTCTACAGTCACGCCCTATATGGTCACGTTCGCCATGACTGCCACCTTTCAATTTTGTTGCTTGCCATAGCGCTTTCGTGAGAATCCGAATCACTTCCTTCAGTTCGCTAACGGCGCCTTTCAAATCTTTTGATTTGCCTTCCGTTTCTACCCTTCGCACATGATATGTCTGTTGACTGGCAACAACCCTCGCCGTCTCATTTGCCAAAGCGAATGAAACTGTTTCCGCAAATGTAGCTTTTTGTGAGGCATACACCGAATATCTAACGTCAGGATCGTTAATGCCCCTAACAAATGCCTCTATCTTAAATTGCTCTAGGAAAGTTTGGGGTTCTCCAGGATATGCCATCAACACCAAACGTTCCACCTCGGTTGCGAAGTCCTGAAGCGTTTCATTATGCTTTTGCACTCGGCCTCTCAATTCCATGCGATATAAATCCTTCTTGTGATCGCCACCATACTTGCGTTGTAACGCAGCCAGTATATCCTCGTAGTTGTTTCTGGCAATGACGGGAATGCTCTGAAGGACTTCTGCTGCGTTGCCTTTCAGTGCTAAAATTAGCTCTACTGCTTTGTCGTTGCTGTTCCACAAGTTCTTAATTGCGACCATTTCGAATTGGAATTTAAAAACATCGAAAGGTGTAGAGCCATCGAAACTGGGAGCTTTCAATCTACTAGAGCCTTCAGAAATTACTCGCACCGGACCCTCTTGCAACTGAAGTTCATTCATTTTCCTTTGCAATTCGCTTACATCGTTTTTTAGTTCCCGTTCGACTTCCTCGAACTTATGTTCGACTTCTTCAATCTTCTGCCCCATTTCCTCGATTTTTTCTTCAACCTTTTCGAATTTATCGTTCACTTGAATCTCCATATTGCTCACAACTTCGGAGATTTCTTGCAGTTTCTCATTTGTGGCATTTGATGTTTCTTGAATAATTCTAGAATTCTCGCTCAATTTATCGTCCATAATTCTAGAATTCTCGTCCAATTTCTCGTTCATAATTCTAGAATTTTCACCAAATTTCTCATTCAGTTTGTCGTTAATTATTCGAGAATTTTCGCTCAATTTCTCGTCCACAATTCTAGAATTCTCGTTCATAATTCTAGAATTTTCGTCCAATTTGGCCATCATGGCAGCAAACATTGTAGAAACATCTACATTGCCAGTTGCTTCTTTTGCACAAACCTCCATTTCGTCTTTGCACTCGAACTGATATGTGTCAATGTTGATGTTTCGGCGTTTAAATTCTTCTATTAATCGCCTCTGCAGCTCTACTTTATTACCAGCTGTCGGTTGATCCAATTTGCTCAACTCCTTTTTTAGCTGTTCAACTTTGAGTTCCTCAAACTTCATCGTTGTCCTTAATTCGTAATTTCACTTCTGACACCAATGTTACGAATTTCCTTATTCGTCCTTTTTGCGTTGTTTTATTCCCAATAATAAAACAAGGTCCGTTTTAAATTACGATAATTACAACGGTTTAACTTCCTTTTATTTTACTTATACAGTACAACAGTTTACTTTATTTATGACACTTTAACAAGTCTTGTATTTTACTATCAATTCGCGTTGCTTACTTTACGGGGTTTAATCACAAACTGAACTCTCCATTCCAAAGACCTCCGCTATTTATACCAACTCACCATACACAAATGAAGGTACAAATATCTAGCGAATTCAAGAACCTTCTAGAAAATAGATGTTGTTGTTGTTGTTGTTTATCTTTGTAGAACATTCTCCTACACAGGAGAATTATCTTTACTGAGGTGAATTCATGCTACTGGTTTAGCGAGCTGGTACGTTGTTACAATGCATACTTTCAGGCGCAGCACTAACCGCCTGATGTTTACATACTGTTAGTAGAGTCATTAACAGTAAGCAAAAGCTTTTACTTATTCGTAACAATATGTATGTACATTTGTAAGTCATATTTGCCCAAATGGCAAACCTTCCCTTTACGAGCAAATCACAACTTGAAGTTAACGATTATGAACTTTGTTTTTACATAAATACCAAGGAACATTTAAAATTGCAATGTTATCACAACAAATTAAAACATTACGATCATACAACATTTTGTTACGCATTACTGGCGAATATACATTAGAGTTTAAATTATATTGCCTAAAATGATTATTTTTCAGAGTCGCCCATGGTAAAGGAAAACATTCAGAGAGACGTTCCCCCTAAACGAATTTATGAGTCCTTAAATCGCTCCTTAAAAAGGTCTCGTCTTATGGATGCAACCAATATTAATAGATGTTATTGCGAATGCCACAAAAGATACCAAAATGTCTCCAAAATTTTGCAAACAATTCAAGATTATCAACATAGAAATGAAAGGCTAAAGCTAGAGATTGAAAATTTAATAAAAAAAAACGAGCTCGCTAACAAAGCCTTATTTGATGAATCGGCATATATTGAAACGTTGAAGTGTTTAGAAAGTAGTTTGAGAGCAGAAATAAATTCACTAAAAAATAAAATAGCTGATTTTAATATCCGATATATTTTGCCGAATGCTCGTCAAACTGCTATGACGTTTGCCCGTTTGATCTGTGGTAAACCCAAAAAATATTCAAAGGAAGAAAATTCTATGTGTCAAACCATATACATGCTCTCAAATAGATCTTTTAAATTTATGAGAAACGAATTGGGTTTTACTCTACCACATCCTTCCACTTTAATACGTACCCGTCCTATAAGAACAGTGGAAGCTGGAATAGATCCAGTAGTGAAAGATAATTTGGTTAAAGCCGTTGCTTTGTTTAACAGACGTGAGAGACAGTTGTCATAATCTTCGACGAAATGGAAGTGAGGAAAGCACTGGAATATTGTAAGTCGGGTGACGTGATAGATGGCTACGAAGATCATGGCGGCGACAAGCGATATCCGAACGAAGCTAATAAAGCCTTGTTTTTCATGGTCAAATGTATTTGTAGTAGCTGGAAGTATATTTTAAGCTACTATGCTATCTCAAAACCGGTTAACTCTGAAAATCTTAAACATTTTGTATTAGAAAATATTGCGGCTGCAAAAGAAGCCGGACTCCAAGTCAGAGCATTAGTTTGTGATCAAGGATCTGCTATCATTTCATTATATAAAAAATTGGGATCTTCGGGAGACGAGCCTTTTTTTTGATTATAACGGTAATACCAGAATATTTTGTATATTTGATTACTGTCATCTTTTCAAGAGCTTGCGGAATAACCTATGCTCATACGGCTATGACACTTGCGATGGATATGTTTCTTGGGAACCTATAAAAAAGGTATATGAGATTGGCTGCAAGAACGTAATTAATAAAATGCGTCCAAAAGTTACAGAGAGCCACATAAACCTGTCTTTTTGGGACAAAATGTCAGTAAGCAAAGCAACACAAGTCCTAAGTCGTACTATGGCTGCCGCAATAGAAAGTGGAATTCAAAATAAATGGCTTACCGAATCAGCAAAACCGACAATGTATTTCCTTCGTGAAATGAATGATTTATTCGACGAATTTAATGTCAAATCCAATATTACCAAAAATCCAAATAATGTAGCATTTTTTAGGGGATATGACACAAAAATAAGAAGGTTTGAAGATGCTTTGGCATATTTCTATAACCTGAGTCCAAGAAATAAAGGCATAAAATGCATTGGAGGCATGAAGCAAACACTTAAGGGTTTTATTGCACATGCCAAAGCCATTTTCAGCGATCTTGAAGATGTAAACTATATATTGTGCGGAAAATTAAACCAAGATGCTTTGGAGAACTACTTCGCTCGACTGAGAGGTTCGCTGGGCCATAACAAACATTCGTGAAATTAAAATTGTGACCGCCAGACTAACGTCGTTTAACACTTTAAATCTTATGTCATCAAAAAATCAGAACTGCGAACAAGACGACGACTTCTTTTTAGGTTTCGATGATAAAGATGTGCAACCCAATAGAAACGATGCTGTTTTTAACGACAGACCTGATATTTGCAATAACGAAGATATATTCAATGACATCATCGAGCCTGAATTACAGAAATTTGAAGATATTAAACAGTTGTTAGCAAACACAGAAACAGAAAATGTACATAATGTCGATCTGGATTCTCCTGATAAAATTGTAGAAATGCAAGTTCAACGATATGTACTAGGCTACACAATTTACAAATCACTCATTCCTAAGTCCTAATGCGATCGATGTGAAAAACTGTACAAATCAAGTAATGTTGAAAGCGACATTTCAACTACATTTATTAAAGCCAAAAACTTTAGTGATTCCAAATTATTTCTTATTAATCCGACCGATGACGTTTTCCACATATTCAGAATCATAATGTCGTATTACACATCAATTTTTTCTACCTATGCTCATAAGAAAGGCATTAAAAATGCTATAAAAACTGTAGTTTTGAACGAAAATATGAATTGGTTTACGGATATTCAATGTAAGGACCACAGAATACAGCATCTTGATTTGTTTCTAAGAGTATATTTATTAAAAACGCTAAATGGTTATCTCACCAATTAATTTCTAACAAAAAATTGCAACGATCTAGTAAATTAACGAAGCTATATATAGTAATCGTCAATAATCCTACAATGCAGTAAAAATACCATTGAAGTTTCGTTATACTATTAATCTCGGGCGTGGTAGAATTATCTATTAGGTAGTCGCATTAGCAATTCCGTCGTTAAGCTGTCAAAATTAGCTGAATAATGAAAACCACTATGTACACAAAATGTGAAAAATTTTATAAGATTGTCTTACTTGATACAAAGTCTATGCTATTAAATTGCATTTTGGTTGAAATTCTGTGAATTTTATTAACAAACAAAGACAAACAAAATCGAATTTGACAGCTTACCGACGGAAAAGATGAAAAAAAACAAATCAGCTGGGCTGACGCGTTTACCCGATAGATAATTTTACCATGATCTCGGGGATGCGCCTGCAATTTCGAATGCATATTTGTTTCGTTCTTTGTATTTTATATAATATGTCCAATGTAACTTCAAATTCAATTTTAAATATGTTTTAATATACAAGTTAACACTCTACCCAACTCGTGGGCCTAATTGATTTGCCATACCTATTGTACTAGGTCTATCAACCATACCTATATCAACTCGGTTTATCGGTGACACATAAAGAATATGAGGTAGGCTGGTGATAGGAAAAGTTTATGTCATTAGATTGGAATAAAATAAAATTTAGATTGTAATTGACGACCGTATAGAACGGTAACGAAATCAAGTCTTTTAATTGGGAGGAAATACGTTTAAAGAGGAACATTCATAGAGCAAAGGAAATTGTGGATAATCAAGAATCGTATTTTCAATAAAGGTACGGTCGGGGCCATAACTGGCTCCATTTGGAATAGATTTTTGACCTCCAAAACAGAGGTTGTTAACTGGCGCCCGAGCAGGGACACATCGTTTTTAAAAAAGGATCTCCAAGAAGGAATCCTTAAATACCTTCGGAATAGTGTGTCTTTTCGGGCAATAAATTAAATGGCGAAAATAAGAATAATCAAATTCAAACAGCACTTAACGCTGAGAATTCGTTTCTTCCCCCCACCCGTGGTAAGGATTTAGGAACACCTCTGTGTGATAGGGAGTCCGATAAGCATTAAGAATTCCTGTCTACCCCCCACCAGAGGTAAGGAGTCAGGAATACCCTTAATGTATAAATCAATGGAAAAGTGGAAAAAAATCGTAATAAGTGAAAATAAAAATGATCATTCTTGGCAAATCGGTGGGTGCTTCAATTGATTTTTAAAATTAATTAGCACGAGGTTCGACTCCTTGCCAGAAAATGAATGAAAATTTTTTAAATCCCTATGGTCATCCTTGGCAAATTGGTGGGTGCTTCAATTAATTTCTAAAACTAATTTGCACGAGGTTCGACTCCTTGCCAAGAATTAAATAACCAAGAGGAAAAACATGGAAAACCATTAAAAATGAAAAAGTGTTTCATGAACGAATAATTACGATGCAAAAAAAATATGTTTTTTTCAGCTATCACACAGAAACCAAAAGCCTTTCGTAAGCATCACTAGTGCTCACCGCCACACTCTGACCAGCTAGAAGAAGCTTGGAACCTATACACCTAGGCCAGGATTGCTCGCTGAAATCATAATGGTTAACGGTTTTTGTAATCGGGCAATAGCTGCCATATGTGGTCCAAGGTACGCCCTAAAGGGTGCATGTTGTCGTTCACATGGGAACACGGCAACTATTCCTAGGCCGCGGCGGTAATATTCCATCGTTAACATGGGAACACGATTGGAGATTGCTAAAGATCCAAAAACTGTTGTGAAGCAAGCCCTGCCCTAGTAGGATGCCTTCAATCTGATTGTCGGCAAACAAACGGGATAACACGGCCCTTCCTAGACCAAAGTGCGTGAATCACCCTTAGATGCATATCATAAAAAATAGTTACTTAAAACAATTAAATCTTAACCATTTCACTAATAATTCTTTCCTTTTTAGGAAGCTGAGGGGAATTTATCAATTGTTTAACCAAAGATACAGAGCACCTTGTAAGCAAAGAGATTTAGGTAAAATGGACACACCTGTACAAGCAGCAGCAGCATTGAATGACTCAATTAACGCCCTTATGGCAGAATTCAAAAAGTCAAATGCACGGATTCTGCAGCTTGAACAACTGCACAATCGGCCAGCGGAGGATATTCCGGCGGAAGTTCCTTTAAGGGGACCAGCCACGGAAGATGAATTGAGAGAAATTGGAAGACTTCCTGACTCAGTCAAGGACCTCGAAATATTTGAGGGAGACCCGGTGCAGTATGTCTATTGGGTGCACTCGATGGAAGGCATTTTAGACGATTATAAAATTGTCCGTGCCAAGCTTATTTACAAGACATTTCTCATGGCAAATACTGCATTGATTTCCCATAATATTTTCGATAGTGATTGGCCTGCTATAAGGGCTTGTCTCTCACTTCACTATGCCGATAAAAGGGACATACGAACACTTGAACATCAGCTAGGATAATTGTCCCAAGGCGGTTCAAGTTTGGATGAATTCTACGCAAGCGTTAACCACCAATTCTCGTTAGTAATAAATAAATTAAAATCAGGAAATTACTCTGCCGAAGTGGTCGATGCGTTGATTGAGACGTATAGGAATAGAGCACTAGATGTCTTCGTTCGAGGACTAAAAGGGGAACTATCAAAAATGGTAATAGTACAGAAACCGAGGAGTCTACCAGAAGCCTACACCGCGTGCCTCGATATACAAAACCTGAATTTTAGAACTTACATGGTCCTAACACGCGTGATATGGTAACTGTGCCTCATAACAAAATGAACATGGGGAATGATCAAGCTCAAAGAGTTCTAGGGAGGAGCTACTCCGATGCAAATGCGAAGTTCAATTGAGGTTGTAGGAAAGGATAACGGGTAACTGTAGAAACTGGAGGTGGCAAAAAAATCCATAAACTACACGTAAAAAACACAAGGAAAAGTAACGTGCTCGAATGAAATGGATTAGGCAAAGGATTAGAATGATTTGGCTGAAAGGAAAACAAAACACTTAATGGAATTTTAAATGGAAACACTAGAAATTAAGATATTGTAAAAAGAAGGGTAATAATATGGGAAGAACAATACCTATACATATACTTACAACGCACATGTAATAGAATAAATTTGTTTGGAAAAGATGTATACGTGGGGAGGTAGTATATTGCACACTTAATTGGGTGACACGCATATAATTGCCTACCTTACTGGCTCTCATAATGAATGTACGAGTTTTAGAATTAATTAAAAGATGTATATTTTCTAGAATTTAACAGATGCGATTCAACTTAAATCAAGAGAAAGCAAGCATATGAAACATTACAGATATCATCCCAGTGTCCATGCAAGGAATCATGCACACCCTAAACCATTTCACTCATTCCTTCTTTTTCCATTTATTTAGCACAGGATCTACTCCGGACCGACGATCAGCCAGCAGCGGCCGTAACAAGTGCAGCATGTTGCATGCTTAGTCGTAGTAGCAACACGGGCAACCATTTTGAGAGAGAAAAAGATGCAGGAAACGCTGAGGTTGAGCCAACTATTGATCCTGACGACAATCAAAACGCCATATACCAAGGCGCTCAAGATGATGTAGAAACTGAAGACGGAAGAGAAGATGAAGAAGAAGATGATGATGGTGATGATGATGTAACTGAAGATCCATACAGTAGCAGACCAAGGCCAAGCCAAGGAAACCTTAAAAAGTCTCCCAACAACTTATGTTGATCTACGGGACGCAGATATTTAGAGGGGGGGGGGGGGGGGCAGTTAACACTCTGCCCAACTCGTGGGCCTAATTGATTTGCCATACCTATTGTACTAGTTAGTTATCATTCCTATCAACCATACCTATATCAACTCGGTTTATCGGTGACACATAAAGAGTATGAGGTAGGCTGGTGATAGGAAAAGTTTATGTCATTAGATTGGATTGGATAGATAAAATTTAGATTATATTTGACGACCGTATAGAACGGTAACGAAATCAAGTCTTTTAATTGGGAGGAAATACGTTGAAAGAGGAACATTCATAGAGCAAAGGAAATTGTGGATAATCAAGAATCGTCTTTTCAATAAAGGTACGGTCGGGGCCATAACTGGCTCCATTTGGAATAGATTTTTGACCCCCAAAACAGATGTTGTTAACTTACATATTGAAATTTTATGTTGTTGTTTGTTTCTGCATAAAATCATAATCCATTTTTGTATTTGTTTTTTCAGAACTTTCTCGAATTTTAAACGCACGTATGTATGTATATATGTAAGTCAAAACCATAGAGTAAATTTATAGTAGAGCCGCCATCTGACGTTTCCTTTCACACTCTTCGTGATGCGGACGGTGTGATCGAGAGATGTTTGACGAAAAGTGATATACACCAGGTGGAATTACAATAACTTCTTGCTTTAATTTTTCATTCCATTTTGGTGAAAAACTGTGAAATTTAAAGTGGTTTAAACTTTTTTATTGACTGTTATTGTTTGCATACACAAAACGAAATGCCGTTGTTGTCATTTTGTTCGTTGTTTTGAACCATTGCCTCTATCTGGTATTAGTAAAGCAATTATTTTCAACATCAAAGGTAAATATCACACCAGGCCAAATGTCATAAATTTGGTGGGAGAACTAGTAGATCTACTAGAAGTATTAATCTATGGTCAAAACACGTAAAACACATACACACAACCAAATTATCTCCAAAAACATTTTATATAAATCAACATATGTAAGTATTCTACTTGTATTATTTATATACACTAAAAAATGGCTGGCAAAAATCCTTCTCCTGAAACCTCCTCGAGGTTGCCGGCTGGAAATAAGTACCATATAATTGTATGGTGCTTAGCTAAGGTCAAGTTACATGTATCATCCGGGCTAAATTTTCAGCAAAATGTAGCTCGATTGAAATGTATTCTTACCATGGGCTGAAGGTATCAGAACCAGGGACCGTTATAATTATAAGTTTTATTATAAAAATTACATATTATTGATCATGTTATGAGTTTTAAGGATTTCTTTAATGGTAATGATTAATTTTGAGTAATATTATAAAAATCAGCCCCATAATTATTTTTTTAGAGCGAAAAAAATCAAAAATAATTATTATTGAATTTTTTTTTGCTCAAAAATAATGATTATGAGCTGAGTTTTGTAATATTTCTCAAAATTATTCATTATCATTGACGAAAACTGTAAAAATCAAATCATGTCGGAAATGCAAAGATAAGTGATTAATTTTTTGATTTAAATAAAGAACAATATTCATTATTTACGGTCCCTGATCAAAACTATACATTCATTGCAATTTCATTAGCTATTGTTTTGCAGATGGCAGCGGCGGTGATTGAGGCCAACAAAAGAATCATAGGCATGCGCTAAGGAAAATCCAGATGACGATGTCTTAATTGTAATAATAACTGTTGTTATGGTACCCTAGTAGCCTGTAATTTGGTCCCCAACACAAACGTGTGTTCGTAACTTGTATAAGTATGTAAATAAAAAATATGCATGTATAAAAAAGGAGGACAATAAAAACATTTTGTAAATCAATCCATAAACCTTGCGAAACCATAAACCTCGAAGAAATCGATAAATATTTGCAGCCGATAGTACTACGTTTGGGTGGTGAAGTTTTATGAAAGCTTAGCCAGGCTTAGGGATTTTTTCCTCGGGAGTAGGTCCAACACCGGTTTCGGCATAGTATTTTTATTTTATGTTGAAAAATGTATTCCAAAACTTTAAACGTAAATATCTGCGGTCTGTGACGATTTACGGCGTAGTATTACAACTTTAAAAAACCAACCCGAAAAACATTCTTTATATATGAAATAACGGACTTTTAATTTGTGATTTGTATGGGAGGTACCACGCTCCTTTGTCCAATCCCGACCATATTTTGACAGTTAATTTTTGTCGTCGCCATTAGTTTGCCTGCGAAGTTTCAGCTCCATTGGATCACGGGAAAAGGGTTACAAAAATCAATCCAAAGTTTTTTCGGCATTCAAACAGGTGAAGTTACTATAAAGAATTTAAAAAGCTTGAAGTCTTGTCTATTATCGGAGTCCAGTCCAGGAAGCAAATAAGTACACTAGAGATTTTTTTAAAGTAGTATATTTTTAACAAATAAAAAGTGAGGTAAAAACACTTTTTTAAATCAATAAAACAATACATATACATATATATAAAGGCATAAATTTACTTTAGTCAGAATGCTCTGGTCTATGCCAAAATTTCACGAAGTTTACTGCGCTGAGTTGAAAAAGTTATTTTTTTCCAGCTCGGCCAACTTATTGAGATATAGGCATTTTAAGCTTAATTACATAATCAGATCTGGTTCAAATGGGTATCATTGAAAATGCTTTTATAAACTCTATAAATTCGTGTATATGTATATGCCTTTAAAAAAATATTTTCGCATTACATCCCATGAAGGGATAGGAGAGAGATTCTCACAATCACTGAGCGGATGTGGAATATTTTGTTTAACACATTCAGCGATGTAAAATTAAATTAAATTGTTGATGCTGCTGATGGTCGCTGAAAGGTTGTCATATAAGAGATCCAAGTTGTGGTAAAATTTTCGACGGTGGCGGCTAAGAGAAAATGAAAGGCGGGCGGTTAAATATTAGTTGACGCCGTCAGACGGCTGAATCCAATGTATTAAAAATATGATCGACTTTATACAAATTAAATTAAAATCACCAAATTAAAAAGGATGTGCATGTACTGCGTTTTAAAAAGAATAATTTTTTTAAAAATTAAATTGTTTTGAAAAATCGGTTAATAAATTTTTGACAAATTTTCAGCGGCGGCTCGAATTGTAAAAAGTAGTCGACGGTGGCGTCGAAACGACTTTAATCCACGCGACTTGGACCTCTGGGTCAGATCCATATTCTTCTTCTTTTTAATATCCCATGCTAAACTGTTTTTTTTTTTAAGAAAATTCCCACAGTGTTGAATAAACGTCAATGAAAGTTATGAGAAACGTCAATGAGAGTTCCAAAACGACAACACAGCATCTAGTGACAGTGCTTGACAACGCCTGTGGGATATCTACTTATTTCCTTTATCTATGGTTCATACCAACACAACCGACTTTATTGAAAGAGCACCTGTCGCGGCTAGCATTCCAGCAACTTCATTTCTTCCACACACCCAATTCATTTATTCAATCCCTTCCAGCTGTTCCATCAATTAACACAAACACAAATTTGTCTTACCAACAAATAAATGCTAGACAAACTGTGCCAAAAGATTTGCCCCTATTTACGGGAAAGCCGGAGGAGTGGCCACTTTTTAGCTCTACATACAATTGGTCTACATCCGTTCCAGCTGTTCCATCAATTAACACAAACACAAATTTGTCTTACCAACAAATAAATGCTAGACAAACTGAAGCTCAAAGAAGCTCTCCATTCTGTCCAGCACATTCTTATTCACCCCTCGTGCGTCGCTACGGCAATATCAACATTGCAACTTCTGAATGGGCAGCCTGAAAAAATAATACATTCACTGAAGATGAAAATTCGATCGCTACCCACAATAAACCCAAATAAATTGGAAACAATTACCTCGTTTGCCGTGCAAGTTAAAGGTCTTCAGTCAACTATAGAGGCATGTGGCATCACCGAGGAATTAAATAATTCATCTTTATTGCAGGAGCTAGTATCAAAATTGCCGTCATATTTCCAAATCAATTGGGGAACTTTTAAACTGAATTTGGCGAAACAAAACAATAGGTGCAATTTGTCAGACTTCGCTGCTTGGATTTTTGACACTGGTCTATCTGCAAGCATCGTTCATATTGACAGCGACAGCACCTCTTCAGCAGAACCTCTCTCACGAAGCAAACATAGAAATGCATATGTTCATACTAGAGATGGGCGCGTGAGTGATTGTCAGCTCACGGCACGCACGCTCACGCTACAAAATTTTCCGTTCACGCACAGTCACGTTAAACAAAATATTTAAAGCTCACGTCACGCGCGCTCACGGCTGCAAATTTTTGGATCACGCACGATGACTCAACGCAAATTTCAAAAAGCGTTCAATCCATCTTTTTTTTATGGAAAAATCTTTGTTTTATTATTTATATAATTACATAAAAACTTATTGTTACAACTTATACAAGAAATGTATTTGTGTATGAGGGCGTGGATACACATTAAAGATGAAAAAATTATATTCTTTTAATAAGAGCTAAATGAAAGAAAAATTAACTGTGATATAAAGCACTGCATTGCAATTGCTTACATATTTTTATTTAAAAATAAAAGCTTGTCTACATTTTAACTGATTAATTGGGTCCTGCGTTCTTCTAAAATGCGTCCCGATACTGAAAAAACTCGCTCGCTTGTTGCAGAGCTTGCAGGAATACTCAAAATATGTCCAGCAACAGCTTTTAAACGGGGTAAATCAATGACATTTTTCCAAAATGCCATGATATCTTCATTTCCACACGTTTTATTTAAATAAATATTTATTTCATCCAACTTAATTATAATTAAAGATTTAACTTGTTAAATGTATTATTATGATATATTTCTTGAAAATCGCATGAAAAAACGCAAATTTGTTAATAATAGAGCATTAATACTATTAAAATAATACTAATAACAATAAATGTTAATCGTATCCCAAAACATTTGCTTATGTGATGAACTCGGTAACTCTATATTATAAACGCAAATGCAAATGGCAATAGACGCAAATGCAAATGGCAACAGATTCGACTAGTTCTTCTTCTTTTTCGTTGATAATATGTATACAACAATGGCATGCCACTACTGGCATGTGTAAAGGCAGAGTAAAGTAATTCTTGAAAGTTGAATCACGCATGTACACACACGGATACTTACAAATATATCACGCTCACGCATGTTCACGCGAAAATTATTTCACGTGCGTGCGTGATCACGCGTGTCACATAAAATTCACGTCACGCGCCCATCTCTGGTTCATACACACACGGAGCAGAATATGAGAACATGTTTACTGTGTAAAGGTGACTGTAACGGCGTAGCGAATTGTCATCAATTTAAAGCAGCGGACCGAGCAGAGCGCTGGAACGTAGTAAGAGAGCAAAAGCTGTGCAGGCAATAGGTCTGTCTGTTTACTGCAATATTGTACAAAATGTTACAAAATATTGTCTGTTTACTGTAAAACTTTTGCAACGAGAGAGCCAAAGAGAGAATTTTTTGACAGTTGGATGATAGAGAACTTGCAAAATGTTACTGGAGGAATTTCTTCTATCAAGATTTTGCAAGTTCGATCAGCTGTTTTTTATTTACATTTTGATAGCAATATTTTTGTGTGAAAAAGAAGAATAAAGTTGAAATTTAACAATGGCAGAGGTAAGTGTTTAAAATTGTATTGTTTTTTAACGTCTATTGTAAATTAGAATATAAAAACATTTGTTTTTATGCTAGAAACGTCCATACATACAGTGCGACCGTAATGCAAGTGGGTTGGAGACGGAACCAGCGGAACACTTGTTGCTGTTTTCTTGCAATATTTCACAAAATGTTGTCTGTTTACTTTTTTGAATAGAGAAAAAAAAGAGCGTAAAATTTTTTTTACTCTCTGCAAAAAGTTACTGGATAAAACTTGCTGGAAAAGTAAACAGACAAAGCTAATGTCTTCGAAAACATTTTGGAGTCTGTAACAACAGTAATGTATGCGGCATAGACAAATGTAAATTTAAACACCATCCGCCACTTCCGCTAATAAATGCCAATCATAGAGAAATGGTTAGTGATGAGGAAAATAGCAATAACTCAAGTGAGAGTGATCTAGCTCATAGTTGCAATACACACAGTGTTCGGGTACATGACAATTTGTTCAAAATTATACCCATTACTATTTATGGTAGTAAGGATAAATATTTAAACACCTTTGCCTTTATTGATGAGGGGTCTTCGACAAGCCTGATTGATGAAAGTTTAGTAGACGAACTAAATCGTTCAGGTACAAGCGAACCGTTATGTCTTATGTGGACAGGAAATGTAGAGCGCAATGAAGAAAGTTCTCTTAGATTTTGTGTGTCTGTGTCGGGAACTAATAAAAAAAGATTTACTGTAGACGTCCATACAATTAAATATTTGTCACTTCCGAAACAGACAATAGATGTGAGGAAATTAGTTGAACAGTTTTCACGCTTGAAAGGTCTGCCTATACAAGGGTATGTGAATGCTAAGCCACGAATGCGGATAGGTCTGAATAATTCAAGACTATGTGTTCCGAAACAAATTAAAGAGGGCGATATTAATGAACCTGTAGCGTTTAGTACACGTCTTGGTTGAATTATAATGGATCTATGAAACGACATTCTTCCACAAAAGAACATCATTATCACGTATGTGAATGTAATGCAAGTTATAATGATGCTTTAGCTGATTTAGTTAGAAAGTTTTACACTTTGGAAACTGCAGGTATAAGCAATATACGAACAATCATGGGTAAAGATGAAGAAAAGGCTATTTCGATTTTAGAAAAATTTACTACCCAGCGCATAGATGGTCATTACGAAACTTCACTACTGTGGCGAAATGAAAAAATGGAATTACCAAACAGTTTCGAAATGGCGTAGAAACGATTTGTATGCCTAGAAAAGAGGTTGAAGCGCGATGACAATTTGAAGGAACTTTTTCGAAAAACAATGTCTGAATATACGGCAAAGGGTTATATCACCAAGATTGGAAATATGGAATGCGTTTCTGGCGACCCAGGAAAATTTTGGTATCTTCCAATTTTTCCCGTTTTCAACTGGAATAAGCCGGGAAAAGCAAGAATTGTTTGGGATGCAGCTGCAATGGTGAATGGTATATCACTTAATTCTATGCTTTTGAAGGGTCCAGATTTGTTATCGTCTCTACCATCAGTTCTTTATCGTTTTCGTCAAAAATCAACCGCCATATGTGGAGATATAGAACAAATGTTCTACCAAATATTTATAAGAGAAGTTGACCGTGATGTACAGAGATTTCTGTGTCGAACGGAAGAGAGTCATAAAGCATCGTGTGCACCATTTACATCTCAGTACATAAAGAATATGAATGCTTCTAAGTTTGACAATCAATATCCGAGAGCAGTGGCTGCCATAAAACATAATCATTATGTAGATGACTTTTTAGACTCGGTAAATACTGTTGAAGATGCTATTAGTTTAGCTTCAGATGTAAAATTTATTCACAGCAAAGAAGGTTTTAACATTAGAAATTGGCTTTGTAATAACACCACAGTTTTAAATGCATTGCACGGATCTGAACATAATAAGTCAAAAAATCTTGTACTGGGTGACTCAGATGCAGATAAGGTTCTTGGTGTTTTTTTGGAAGCCAACTGAAGATGTAATATGCTTCAAAATGTCAACACGTATTTTACAAAGCGACTATTTCCAAGCTGAAAAAACTCCCACAAAACGAGGCTTGTTGAAAATCCAAATGACTATTTACGACCCCTTGGGGCTTGTTGGTCATTATTTAATGTTCCTGAAAATTGTGCTTCAGGAAGTTAGGAGAAGTGGAGTAGGATGGGATGAAGAAATTGGTAAACAACAAATGGAAAAGTGGTCGAAATGAATGTGTCTTCTTTCAGAAATTCCAAATATTAAAATACCTAGATGCTACATGCAAAAATTCAAGAACTACAATAATTTTGATGTACAATTACATACGTTTGCCGATGCTAGCGAAAATGGCTATGCTGGCGTAGCATATTTTAGAATTTCAGATGGAATTAATGTGGTAGTTTCCTTGAGTGGTCCAAGTGGGGTCCGGATTTAAATAATAATAGTCGATGGTTAAGTGGTCCGACATTTTTGATGCAGCCGGAAGTAGGATGGCCATTGGACATTGATGTCGAATGTAATACAGAATTTGAAATGAGAAAGCATTTGCATCTAGTTCAAAAAGTTGATTTCTTGGTCGATGTTTATCGTTTCTCACAATGGCGAAGACTTTTGAGATCAGTTGCGTACGTCATACATTTTATAAAGAAAATCAAAGCAAATAAATTATCAAAAGCACAATCGGACTTTTGTTTGGACCAGAATGAGCTAAAAATTGCTGAGCTCATACTTATAAAGCAGGCTCAAAATGAGTCATATTTAGAGGAAACAACTCAACTCAAGCATGGCTGTAAAGTAAACAAACAAAGTTCCATTTACAAATTGTGCCCATATATGGATGGCGACGGAGTATTACGTATTGATGGACGAATCGACGAAGCGTGCGTTTCCCAAGAATTTAAGCACCCAGCTATTATGCTCAGACATTGTCGAATCACAGAGCTATTGATAATGCATTATCATGCCCAGTACCAACATGGAAATCACGAAACTGCTATAAACGAGATTCGCCAAAAGTACCTCATACCGCGCCTAAGAACAAGCTTTAAAAAGGTGGTAAGTAAATGTCAGATGTATAAGGTGAGGAAAGCCGTACCCAATTATCCGCAAATGGCAAAACTCCCAAGAGCTAGGCTATCGGCATTTACCTTTGCATTTACATTTACCGGTCTCGATTTCTTTGGTCCTATTTTTGTAATAGTCAACAGACATAAGGAGAAAAGATATGGGGCTTTATTTACATGCCTAACAATTAGAGCGGTTCATGTTGAAATTGTACATTCTTTGACCACTGGCTCATGTATTCTGGCCATTCGTAATTTTATTGCTAGCCGTGGCACCCCTAGGGAATTCTTTAGTGACTATGGAACTAACTTTGTCGGCGCGGAACGTGAATTACGGGAAGCTATTAAGCACGTTGATCATAACTAGTTTGTTCGCAGTTTTACTACAGCTACAACTAAATGGAATTTTAACCCGCCAGCATCACCTCATATGGGAGGCTGTTGGGAGCGTATGGTGCGGTCTATAATAAATGTGTTATACAAAAAAATGCCGACAAGATTACCGAATGATGAAACTCTGCGTGCTATGATGGCCAAGGTGGAAAAGATTGTAAACTCATGCCCATTGACATACGTTCCTCTTGAAAATGAGGCTAAAGAAGCTCTCACACCGAACCACTTTTTGCTAGGGTGTTCAAATGGCATGAAGCCGTTGGCTTCTTATGACGATAGTAGTGCAGTTTTTCGAAATACGCAGAACACTTCTGGAAAAGATGGCTAGCGGAAAAGATAGCCTACGCTAACATGTAGAAGCAAATGGTTTGATAAATCGAAGCCTTTGAAAATTGGAGATTTGGTGTTTGTGGTTGACCCTGCAAACCCTCGAAATGTGTGGCCTAGAGGAAGAATTGTAGAGACTAACATCGCTGCTGATGCACAAGTTCGAAGTGCCAGGATCATGACGACCTGTGGCGTCTTAGAAAGGCCGGCGGCTAAACTGGCTGTGCTCGATGTTGCTCAAGAGATGGAGTAGGGCTTAAAAAGTAGTTTTGCCATACTATGGGGGGCTGTTACCGCCACTTTCATCGGTGACAGCATTATCGGTAAGTTTATTTTATGTGTTCTCTAAATTAGTATGTCAACATATCAAATGTCAAAATGAAGGGAATATATCCCGAGCAAGATTAAGCGCAATTTCTATTAAAGTAAAATAAAAAAGATTTATCTACAGGCAACACAAGTTGACAATCAGAGCTCCTAACAACGTAATTAATAAAATTTGTTACATTGTGCGCTTGAGTTTTCATACCGACAAGTATGTATTAGTTTAATATTCATAGTTAAAATGTACCTCAATTTCTATTTTTGTGCAGGAATTTTAACATTGCCAAATATATACTTAACTAAAAACTAAATCGCAGTTGTTTGTATTTGAGTGTTTAAAATCCCGTGAAAACCACAGGCGCTCGGGCAACTTCCCGCAACAATTATTATAGTTATATTTTACGAATATAACAGCAACTACGTTTACATAATTCACTATTCAATACAGGTTAACATTTTAATTATTTATAACTAATTCAGTTGCGCTTCCTCAAAAAATATGAATTTCTGCATTAATCGCTTAATTTTTCATAACTATACAATTAGGTTCTCAGCGTTTCACACTTATTTAGTACTTCCGCTGGAGCCCAGTGTTTATTATTTGCATTTTTAATTGGAGTATTTCGATATTTTATGTTATTATGGATATTTTATGTATTATGGTTATTATGGAAATGTTATGGTCTGTTATTATTTTCACTTTTCTTCCATAAATGTAGTTGTGGAATTTTTCACACCCAAATACAACAGCTAGCTCCTCGTATTCTATCTGAGCTTCTGTAAGAGTTCGGGATGCAAAACTTTCTCGTTCTGTACTAATGCAAATCCTAAACCACTTTTTGTAGTACAATATCCCCTTTACAATCAAGAGGTAACAAAGATGGTGCATTTATTACACAGTCATCAGTCAATCTGGGTGGTGAGAAATTTCAAGTCAGGATGATAGTAAAACCCCCAAAAGGTTTGGCGTTCTCAGGCCACACTTTTTTTATGACCACAACAGTTTTGTGGTCATATGAAGAAAAAAAATTTTTTTTCTCAAAAAATTTTATTATTTTTAAATCATAAAAAATCCAATGCGGAAAAAAATTCCACGTAAAGTCACATAACATATGATCACAATGAAACATAGATCATGAAACACAAAGGGGTTTTCAACAGAGACGCTACAGAAGTACCGCTACCGTTCAACGATAACCGAATATTTTTGGCCCCAATTGGATAATATGGACTTGGAGGACATGTGGTTCCAACAGGACGGCGCCACAAGCCACACAGCGAATGCCACAATCAATTTATTGTAAACCAAGTTTGGTGAACGTGTTATCTCACGAAATAGCCCAGTCGATTGGCCGCCTCGGTCGTGCGAATTTACGCCGTTAGATTATTTCCTGTGGGGCTACGTCAAGTCTATGGTCTATGCCAACAAGCCAGCGACGATTGATGAACTTCGTACGAATATCGAACGTGAAATTGCAGCAGTATCGGCCGATTTTTGCTTGAAAACCGTCGAAAATTGGGTTCAGCGTCTGGACTTCTGCAAGCGTGCCCGTGGTGGCCATGCAAAAGAAATCGGGTTGCATACATAATGGCATCTAACGTACTTTCACAGGAATAAAGAATTTCATTGGTTTCTAAAACCGGTTTTGTTTTATTTAAAAAACATCATGGACGTATTTCCCTTTTATTCACAATTAAGTGAAGGTATCTCATTTTGACAAGGATATTGATATTTGTTTCAATGAATATGGATAAACGTACTGAATGAATTTCGAAAATTCGATAGAGCATATGCACAGAATTCTTTGGGAAAAAGGTTGACGAGTTTTTATGGTTCTCAGATTTAAAAAAAAAGTAATAAACAAAAGGTTACTTGATTTGTATGAATGCATTTATGATTCATGATCTATGTATCATTTTGATTATAGTTTATGGGGGTTTTACTATACTGACCTAGTACCTTCACCCTGACTTGGAATTTCTCACCTCCGGACAAAAAATGTTCCATAGTGTTATTGAACGTTTTATTATATTCAGACACTTTTCATGATCGGGTAACCACAAATACTTTGCAGAATCTTTCATGAGCTCGCTAAGAGGAGTGCTTATTTCGGTAAAATTCAGGATGTACTCTCGCAAATAATTAATAAACCCCATTAGTTTCTGTAATTAAGTTTTGAACTTCGGAGGACTTAAATCTTCAATTCCATAAAAATCGACTTTTGTCAACCTCTATGCCCATGTCCAGTTATACGATGACCCAAGAAACCCACCACTGTATTTTGTCTAATTTACTTTCTTTATTTTTGTTTTTCGCTCTCTGCATTTCCATTTCTACAGTTTCGTCATGTTCTTTATCATTCTCTGCTGCTATTAAAATATCGTCAATATACACAAGGGCGTTTTTTATTCCAGCAAAATGTTCTTCATAATATCTTCTGAAAGGCTTCTGCTGCTATTTTATCCCAAATAGCAATCATTTGAATATATAACATCCAAAAGAAGTACTGAATGTACATAATTCTTTTGACTCTTCACCGAAATCCATCTTTTATCTCAAAAACAGAAAAATTTTCAATTCTTCTTAAAACTGAAAGTCAATTGGGGTTTTTTTCAAATTTGCTTCTAAACTTTGTTTCTGTATAACGAAGTATTCAATATATAGCATTTTCAGATTAAATGAAACCTTTTTCATATTAAATGAAACAGTTTTCGAATTAAATGAAACAATTTTCACATTAAATGCAACCGTTTTCAATTTAAATTAAACTTTTTTCAGTTTAAATGGAACTTTATTAAATTCAAATTAAAATAATTTTGAATTGAATGAGACCTTATTTGAAACACATTACTTCTTTTCAAATGTTAAACAAATCCAATATGTATTATATGTTACTAACATAAATAGCTTTTTTTTCTTAAATGAAGGTAGAACAGAATGCCCCATATATTTGGAATAAAACACTTTTTTAAATAATTTTTTCACAAAGCTATGATTTATAATCATTATGGGCTGTCCTGCCCCCGTATTTGGGCTACCCCTATACAAAATCAATCAAATTTCCAGATGCTGGTGTGCTGGCCAATCTGATAATTTACCCATGACTTTGTGCGGCCACAAAAAAATATATTTATGACTTTATGATTTATGCTCAATGAGACAATTTACATAAGTGGAACAAAACATAAGACGTTGCCAGCACATACATTGATCTATCTCCCTTTAATAATGATGAGATTCTGCTATATAATTCTGTTTTCCTCAGAAGCTCAGTTCATATTGCAAGTTGTCGACTATTCTAGGAAAAAATAGCCATCACAAACAAAATCATTAGTGAATGAATAATCTTGAAATCTGTAATGTTTTTCGCCCTTGAATTAAAACATTAGATTTGTGGAATTGTGATATCATACTACCGTATTTGTGTATTTAAATAAAGGAAAGTAAAAGCAACAAATTTCAAAAGGAAATGTTTTTTAGTTCACCTTTAACAATTTTTTGGAAACATTAAATAATCCCAGATCGCTAATTGATATCACCATCTTGAAAAATTCCCTACCAAATTGCGGCCAGGCTAATGGATATGTAAATAAAAAACAGCAGACAGCTGTCCGAGGCCTTCGGCCACTGACTGTCCCTGCAGGCTGTGTCAGAGACACGGTCATTAAGTTTAACGTAGAATACGCCATCCGATAAGACGGAAAACATATATAACAATAAATGATAAATAATATAAGCAAATGAATTTATTTATTTGATAGTTACTTTTGATAATATACATAAGCTTATGGTAGGAAAAATAGGATAAATATGTTTTTAAATTAAAAGAGTGAGGATAAATGACAAATAACAGACGCAAATCAATTTGATTTATATTTTTTATACAAGGTGGCGCAAAAGTAAACTTCTGATGTTTTTTGGCTGTAATTTAAAAAAAAAAATTAAAAAATTTGATTCTTCTTGTGGATTATTTTTATTTGGTCTTTTAATTTTTTTTACATCAAGTCGAGAATATGATGTCATGTAACTGGCCGCCGCCACAGTTGATTGTCATTTGAGCCCTTTTTATGGTATTTTCCATCACTTTGGCCAAAACTTCCTGCGATACGTCCTCATATTCTTGACGGATATTGTCTTTAAGAGCTGCAAGAGTCTGAGGCTTGTTGACATAAACCCGCGACTTCAAAAAGCCCCACAAAAAGAAGTCTGGAGCGGTCAAATCAGGCGATCTTGCTGGCCAGTGCAAATCGCTAAAACGGGAGATTAGGCGCCCGGGAAATGCATCCTTCAGCATATCGGTTGTGGCACGTGCAGTGTGTGCCGTTGCACCGTCCTGTTGGAACCACATGTTTTCCAATCCCAATTCATCAAGTTGCGGCAAAATGAACTCGTTGATCATTGCTCTGTAGCGTGGCACGTCGTCTGGTCGATGTCGACGGCGCTTTCATGACAACCTCGGCTACAGCAGCAATATTCTCTGCAGAACGGCTACTCCGGGGTCTGCCACGCCTGGCAGCATCTCGTGTTGTGCCAGTCTCTTCGAGGCGAGCGGCTAAACGTGGCAGTGTTTCACCAGTAGGCGTTGGACGGCCAGGAAATCTGCGACGAAATTCACGTTGTGCAAAGTCACCGACCAATTATTGGTCAAATAAATAGTCACCAATATTCCGCGTTCTGGAGCAGTGTAGCGTAACATTGTTTACTAACGTGTATTTCGCATGTGTTTACTACACAAATGTCAAAACAGAACTGACATTAGGGGCCAATCGCAAAATTTATAGCATTTTCTGATAGGAGGATTACTTTTGCGCCACCTTGTAATTATATATCCATGTTAAATTCAAATTCACTTTTAACATTTTGGTTCACTTAAATACATAAGTAAATACAGTATAACCTCTCTAATCCGGACAGATACAGTTTCGACCTTTGTCCTGATTACTGAATTGTCCGGACTACAGTACAAAATGTTTTAAACGCGAAAGATGGTTATGTTTATTTATTTTATTATGAAATAAGTTATTTTAAAAGCAAAATATAAAAAATAAATAATATTAAAAATTTATTTATATTTACAAAAAAGATTCAACAGAACAGAAATTAAAATTGTGTTGCTTCAAATATGAATTTATTTTAGATTGAATACATTTTTCTTTGTGCAGTTTTTTAGCTCTGGTTTCAAGTTCTTTCAAAAATAAGATTCACATATTCTACTGTTTGTTTTGTTGTTGTTAGACTAACGTACAAAAGTTGCGAGACAACCAAAAAAACAAACTGATGTTCGAACTACAGAGGTAAAATTTATAAACTGTCCGAAACATTGAGCTGTCCGGACTACTGGATAGTCCGGACTAGCGAGTGTCCGGACTAGAGAGGTTACACGTATACGAAATTTCAATATTTCATCAATCAAAACAACAGCCGAAGGTTTGTGTCCACACTGAAACAGCAGCATAGTTTGTGTTCACGCTACAAACTCAAACACTCAACCAAACACCACACATATGTTTGAGTGTATGGGTTTAAACAATTTTCATTTGAGAAATTTAAATATTAGGAAGATATCAACCAATATGAAGTGTATATCAAACGAAAGATAACATCTTCATTTACCTACAAAAAAATTTTTACAAAAAGTTATCTCGCCGTTTCCTCGTTATCAATGAAATGAAGATTACAACAATAACAATCTGACATGACTCCCTATACCGTAAGGTAAGACGTATTCTACGCCAAAAGGTTCCAATACGGATATAACTCTAAAACAAAAAACAACAACAGTATGTTATTATCACAAATTGAAAAGTTTTCTCAGTGTGAGCCAACTTGGTTTTCGTTTTTCGATGGTTTCACACACATGCACAATATATGATAATAGTACTTTATATATATTGCCCACCACGGCTTTACAGCAACTAAACTTGAGAATGTGTTTTCATGACATGTTTCGTGACAGCAACGACAAAATCGTCGGATGTAAAAAACGTTTTATTGCGGCTATGTAAACATCTTATTGACCATGCTTTGTCACAGCGACGAAGAGTTTTTCTTTGAGTGTATAATATTTAATATTGTAGAGATAATTAAAGCTGAGGGATGGAACTTATCACTTACAAAGTTCGTTGCATTTGGCCCCAGTGCTGTTTAAATATATTTGCACATGGGACTACTCATGCCTTTTCCAATAAGAATGTACTGAATGGACAAAATGGGAGGAAAGAATATGGTTAAAGCCACAAAGGAAAAATCTTCCCACCATCATCAGCAAGGACGAAAATATAACAGAAGCGCTCGTGGCATAATGTTGCAGCTCATGGTGATACCAATGTGCCCTGTTTATGGTTGCCACAGGATATTACATTTGTCACATCATTCGAATGTATGAATGAACCACTATGAGTACACCACATAGATATGTCAGAACATAACCATTGTCATTGCTACCGTCATCGCCAGCACAGGAAGCAAACCAGTGTAAGCTTTGCTGGCATAACGTCTCCTGGTTGATAGGGACGTTTCGTTGTCATAACAAGTTGTATGTACGGTAAAACTTTTTGGATTTTCCCAGTTGATATTCTCTTTTGTTCCTCTACCACACCACACAGTGGTAATAGTATTATATGCTGATTGTAAGATATGTTCTGTGTACGGTAATGTCAGTCTGTCCGGTGTGCAAATACATATTCTGGTGATCAAACAAATGTTAATATTAACCGATTTAAATTTGGTATGCGGAATTTATTTATGTCATTGAAATGGACCAATTCAGTCTATGTTGTCATAGAGCTACCATACTAATGTACTATCGACTTCAGAGGTCATAAATATTAACCGCTATCAACGATATTTGGTATACTCGATTTCTTAGGTGAAGGATGACTGCTTTTGAAATGCTTGGTATTACCAACTGCAGTGGTTGCAAATATGATCAGATCCAAACAAAGTGAGATCGAACACATTTTTTTATATATTTTGAAATACAATAATAAAATGATGACAGGCAAACGATCTATGGTATCTGTATCTGTAACATTAAAGGTAATGATTAGTTAAAGTACAAGAATGCAGATTTTAAGAAATTCGTAATTTTGTTGTATAAGGCGTTCAACATTTCGACCACACTTCGGAGGATAAATTGAAAGCATGTACATGTATATTTTAACATATTGTCATTCAGAAGAAAGATGCAGGCGTTTTTATTTTATTAGGTTTTTTGAATCTGAATAGACATAATATTTATCTACTCTCCAGTTCTTCCCCATTTTCGCCACTTATTTAATTTCTCTTTCCGGGGTAGGCAATGGCAGACCATGGTAATGCAGACCAGACACGAACCAACGCATACATTTACGCTCAAGTGATTGAAACAAACAAATTGAATATGAGAATCAGCAAAATCCCAATCTGATTTATTAAAAAAAAACCCATCGCATTTGCCCAACTATGTGTGTTGCCTACCACCATACATGGCTCAAATTAATTATACAACAATTATACCTCTGTAAGTACAATTTGAAGTTTTGAACTGGCACACAAAAACAGCGAGACACCCCAACTAATTTTTGGGTCATAGAATCCAGTGGTATACTCCGTTTTAAAAAGTTAGCTCAAAATAACGAGATATGTATTTCGATTTTAAATTTGTAGTAGATTTAAGGTGATTTTTGATTATATTTGAGGGGAAAACCTGCAAAAGGTTTTGTTAAATCAATTTATATTTTTTTTTTTCAACAAAATGTAACCGCTAAAATAATACACATCTCTTTGGAAGCAGAATTAGTTTACCCCTTACAATTTGGGGCCATACTAATTATAAAAACTTTGGGATTCGATATTTTGGGATTCGGGATTTTGGGATTCGGGATTTTGGGATTGGCATCCCTATTACAAATATATATATCAAATTGTTCATACATATCAAAGTGTTGACATTGATAGATTAGTCCCTACCCGCCGCTATAGATGTTAACACATCAAAAATATCAGCATTTTATTGACCATTTTGAAAAAATAGAAAAATGAGTGACGAAAAATTCAGATCACATTGCGAAAAATTAAAAATGTTTTGTTTTGTGTGTGGAAAATTTACACCGAAAAATCATCGACGACATTTGGTTGAAGATGCCCTCAAAGCTTACAATCAGCATTTTTTTGGTTAACCCCGCTGAAGAAATGCGAAATGTTGATAATGCACCTGAATTTACGTGCATCACATGTTTTAGTGCATTAAACAAATGGTCCATAAACAATGATATGGACCGATCCAGGGGAACGTGATACAGAAAATTGCTACGCGTGCAAGAACGATGTAAATGGTCTCAATCGAAACAGTAAGTTCACTTAGCTAGACTATATATGAAATACACAATAATTTATTCTTATAGAACCATCCGGTTTTATATACAAAGGTGTGCCATGTGCTCACGTACCAGTTCCACACAGTGATGAATTGTCTGTCCCACTACAATCACAAACTTCAGCAACATCATTACATCATGCTGATTCTGATTACCTTCAGCCAGCTATACAATATCCATCATTAATTTCGCAGGAACATTTAGATACAATCATTCGAAATCTGAAGGTATCTCAAAATAATGCAATGACTTTGGCTTCGGAACTAAGAAGCGTCAACGTGCTGGCACCTGGTGTAAACGTTACATCTTACAAATACCGGCAAGAACCATATATGCCTAATTTCATGCTTTCCGAGGACGCAGCTTATGCATATTGTCAAGATATTCACGGTTTAATGAATGAAATGGGAATCTGCAACTATAATCCATCTTTATGGCGTCCTTTCATAGACTCTTCAACCAGAAGCTTAAAAGTAGTCTTGCTATTTGGAAACAGCAGCGTTAAACCAGTGCCATTGATGTATGCTCTTGGAATACATGAGTCGTATGATAATTTAATGGTAATTAATTCTGGAACGCACACATTTGGAGCGTAAATTGTGATTTTAAGGTTCTTTCACTATTAGCTGGAATGCAAACTGGCTATTCAAAGTACATGTGTATTTTTTTTTGTAAATGGGACAGCCGTGCAAAATGCAACCAGTACGAACTAAAAGTGTGTGACTGCAATATATTTTATATCAATTTATTTTCACAGGTGTAGTTAACGGTCCAGATACACGGAAGCTTTTAAGGGATACGAACTTTTCTGAAATGTTAGATGAAACTGAACTAAACGCATGGAACTCAATTCGTGCGGTAATTGAAAACGTTCTTTGCAAAAATCGCTCATCAGAGTACCGTGATTATATTGACAACACGATGAAGTCTTTCGACAAACTTGGCGTTAATATGTCGTTGAAAATCCACATGTTACATGCACATTTCGATTTTTACGAACGACAATTGTCCACAGAAACTGGCGAAAGATTTCATCAAACTATAATGACATGCGAATGGCGTTTCGCTGGAAAAAAAATAGACTCAATGCTTGCAGATTTCTGCTGGTCGATTGCAAATAAAGAGTAAAAATTTAATAAATCCAAAAAAAATGTATAAAATCACCAAAATAATAGCAAATATAGTTCCATTTCCGCTTGAAAATGGACATCCGTTATTTCTAGATATAAATTTTGACAAATATATAATAAACAAATTGATTTTAAACAAGTTTTTAAAGTTTTTTCATTCCAATAAAATCATATATCCCCTTAAATCTACTACAAATTTAAAATCGAAATATCTCGTGATTTCGAGCTAACTTTTCAAAACGGGGTACACCACTGGATTCTACGATCCAAAATTAGGTTGGCGTGTCACGGCGTTTTGGAGTGTCATTTTCACCTACTTAGTGTTGCCTGAGTAAATGGAGATTCCTCATTTTTTAATTGTCATAGCGAACAATGGTAATTCTTTTGTTAATTTAAATTTTAAAAAAAACTTGTATGCCTACCACTGATTTAAGCACATGTGCTGTTTATTTAACTTATAACTAAAAATATGATAACGGATCCCATGAATTTGTGGCTTTTCAATTTTTTTTAATACAATTATGTACATACTTTTTCTATTAATCTACTATTATTTTGAGATTCACAAATTAATACGCCTTAATTTCCTAAAATTGCTTCTCTCGCACTAGTCAAATCGGTGTGTAATTATCACCAGTGAAGTTGTAGGTCAAAACGTCCAATTGCAACCGTTGGTGATGTTAGGCAAGGTAAAAGTGACTATCACTATTCACACACTTAATCATTGTGATACCACTGGATGTCATATTCCGATCCCGTCGACGAACCTGTAAATTGACCAGGTGTGGTAAAGTGGTGTTCAAGCCATATGTGACGCGAAAAATGGAAAGGGACCTAAGGGTAAAAACCGGTTTTGTTCAGGAGAGCCATTTTAAAGATTTAAATACGTGTATCTTTGGTGTACCATCACTGAGCGTGTTGGTATTGGTCTCATTTGAAAGCGACACATCTCATGACGTCAGGAACGTGTTGGTCAACCTTGAAAACGCGCGTAAGTCGTCCCTACCTCTTGTTTTGTGTAGTTGGTTTTTACCGTTTTCTACCTAGTGCGCTGTTTTCATGAGTTTGATATCAATTTTGCTCGCGTTTTTGCGAATCCAGCTTTATTTTCTGAAATTATTAATTGTGAATTATAATAAATACTCATTTATAATTCTTTTAAATCGTGAATATCACTCTGTTAGTACGAAAAGTTTTTCACATAACCTCACTTGCAGCAATCGTGAACTGAGCTTAACCGCACTATTACCAACTTTCGGTAAAGTCACGGAAAATCAGTACGGTGAGACTTATGCACATTCTATATACGGTGAATCTGTTTCCACACTTTCGATTTGGGTTAAGCAATAAACAATAGACAGCCAAGTAAACAGGCACGTGGAAACGATTCATCGGTATTTTAAAAAGGAGGGTACTGCACTGCAGGATCTCGAGCTTTTGATAGAGTTTGGCATGATGGGTCACTATTCAAATTAAAGAAATGCTTCCCACAAACTATATTCTCCTCAACTCATATAAAGTATTCAAAATCGATATCACTACGTCAAAGGAAATAATGAAGTCAGCTGAACTTATCAAACTAATGTAGGTGGACCACAAGGAAGTGGATTAGGCGTAACAATTTATTTGCATTTCACATCAGATCTCCCTCCAACAAACGGAGTTGAAATCTGAAATTTTGCTGATGATACGGCGCACAGTGCTTTGTCACATCGATGGGACAAAAATAGAATGAGTAGTTGCAGCAACATGGAAATTAGTGACATTTCGTAGCAATCCAATATTAAGAAAATCCAAGTCAATTAAATTCCGTTTTGCACTTGCCGCAGGGAATTTGCCGAAATCTATGGTACTTGCGAATTCCTTGTTGCTGCAAAAATATTCACTGTCAATGGATTCCTGTGATGCTGCGAGGGGGATATTAACCCTTCGTTACGCGAGTGTGAAGCCTTCTCCGTCAGACGAATTTGTAGCTATCTTATCTTTCAATAAGCGAGCTGATATATGCTCTGTTTACTCCGAATTGAGTCCTACATTTTGCATAGTATTTACCAAGTTCGTGCTATTCCACACGTGATTAATTCCTCGGCTCAGTAATCCTAAACATTTACCACAACGTTTGATCACTGCTTTTTGTTTAGTTCCAGGAACCTTGGAGGCCTTTTTTTCTCTCCTGGCGACTTTTATTTACAACCACTGGTGTCAGATTTCGCGACAACTTTGGTACCACAGGGCCGATAACTAACACACAAAGATAACATTGGCACTGGTCTCCTCTCGTAACTGACCTCGTGCTGAACTTCACAGACAGAAATTTTCCAATCTCTGGCAATTGACATATTTTATCTTCTTTCAATGACTTGCCCAGGGGTATATTACAAGCTGGGCATAGTACAGCCGGCACTCTTGTCCCAAATTCATCAAAACCCGGGATTATTTCCATCAAATTTGATTTCACCTTTCCTTGAATGATCACCATTTTATGACGGCGCCTTTTTCGTGTTGTATCTCTTTATTTCTACTGACCATAAAGCAGTCGAATTAAACTTTACATTTGTTGTCTAGACAGCACGTGTAGACATAGAGTAAACAAAGCGAAGCAAAACGAAAAAGGGAAATGTGAACATTGAATATCGGCTCTCTCTCATTCAATAACAAAATATGGCAATTTTCTAAATAATTATCTCGAGGGGGCGTAGAACGCGTCCTATGAACGTCCTTAAATCTCTATTATTTTTGTTGTGTATTTACGCTCTTGAAAACCCTATATCTATCATTATATATGTGTATGAACCACTGCGGATGTATATGACACTCTGTATATATATCCAGAATCATCATCACACGTGAAAGGGCGTTATCTTCTCCAGGCATATTATTTTTCTTATTTTCTTATAACAAGAGAATTTCGGAGACACCAATCCGAGCACCGTGTCAGCACAATGGGAATTTTTCACCGAAAAATTTAAACAAGGGACATTAAAAACATTTAGATATTTTAGTTCACAACTGCCTGTAGCAAAAACTGCGGGAGCTAGGCTATGGTAGTGTGTGTTTTGAAAACAAAATCCAAGTTTTAGCTTCTTACCGGGAATACCATCATCGTCCAGTTTCCTTGAGAGCATATACTTCTCCTGAAAATGATGTTCAGAAAACTTGTGGCTTTTTAAAACGGTTCCGATATTCAATCTAAGTATTGTACACCACAGTTCTTTCCTTCCTCATCCTGTGGGATACTGTAGAAGTGCTGAAATTCTTCGCAAACATTTCCTGGCAATAATTGTAGGAATGTACAATATTTTTCTTTCATATATTTTTTGGTTTGAAATTAAATTTAAATAGCCAAATTTTATTACCTGTTATATATGTTTTTTTTAATTTTTTTGGGAACAAAAAATTCCCGTTTGTTGATTTCAACGCCAACTACACAATTACCCATAGCACTAAAAATGTTCCTCCACTTGTGCTTCATCTATTTATTTCCTTTATCTATGGTTGAGAATACACTAAGTCAACCCCTAGTTTCCTCAACTACATCGTCCATAAAAGCCCAAGATGTTATAACTCGAGGGTGTCTATTACTTACTTACTTACTTATCCGGTCACGAACAACCCCTTGCAAAACGAAGATAACATATTTCGCCAACCAGTTCGATCTTTTGCCTTATATCTCCAGTTGGCAATACCAAGTGTACGCAGGGGTTCGTCAACCTCATCCTCCCAGCGGAGTCTTGGTCTTCCTATTTTTCGAGTTCGGTTTCGAAAACCCTTCGTGCTGATTCGTCTTCATCCATTCTAGCCAGCCTAGCCAGCGCAATCGCGTTATGTTGATCCGCTTAACTATGTCAATGTCGGGATATAGCTTATAAAGCTCACGGTTCAAGCGTCGCCGATACTCGCCCCTGTTCACTATAGGGCCATACATTTTTCGGAGTATTTTTCTCTCGAAGACTCCTACAGATGCTTCGTCTGCTTGCGATAAGACCCAGGATTCTGCGCCATAAAGCAAGACAGGTTGTATGAGAGGCTGGTATAGTTGGACTTTTGTTACTCAAGGGAGGGCTTTATCTCTAAAGTGCTTGCTTAGCCCAAAATAACATTTATTCGCAAGCACAATTCTCCGCTTGATCTCAAGGCTGACGTTGTTGTTTTTGTTTACGGCAGATCCGAGGTATATAAATTCGTCTATCACCTCGAAATTATAACGGTTATCAACGTTCACGCTCAGGTCTAATCGCGTGGAGGCCCTGCTCGTTGACACCATTAATTTTGTCTTGTCCTCATTTACCGTCCGACCCACTTTTGCTGACTCTCAAACTGTGCGCCCAATGATATCTATATCATCAGCATACGCGAGCAGTATGTGACTTTTGCTGCTGATGGTTTTATTCATGTTGACAGCAGCTTTTCTCAGAATAATCTCTATTAAGATGTTAAAGAGATCGCACAATAGGGTGTCACCTTGTCTGAGGCCTCACTTAGTTTCGAAAGGTAAGGTTCGGGTCATCCTGCAAAGGCGTATGAGTTCTGCAGGAGTACCAAGCTCAGACATCGGGCTATCGAAGGCCGCCTTATAATCGACAAATAGATGATAGGTGTCGATTTGTTTTCCGTGGGTCTTCTCCAGGATTCGGAGTAGCGTGAAAATCTGGTCGGTTGTCGATTTTCCAGGCCTAAAGCCACACTGGTATGTTACAATAAGCTTCGCAAGCATAGTCTTTCGCACATTATGCTTGATAGGACCTTATATGCTATGGATAAAAGGTTTACTCCACGGTAGTGGGGACAGAGACTCGGGTCACCTTTTTAAAATACGCGACATGCATGCAGGCATGCATCTAACCAAATTTTGCTAATGAGCTGATGCATGCACCTTATCAGCTCATCGCGGCCAGCCTTAAACAGTTCCGCCGGTAATCCATCGGCTCTTGCGGCTTAAGCCGGGCAATAGCTGTTCTGACCTCATCTTTGGTTAGGAGGGGTGCATTCGACGTCGTCGTCCAGATTGTGATCGATTGTCCCGTCATTGGATATCTCGGGCACCAATAGCGCAGAGAAATGATCTCTCCAGATTCCCAACATGCTCCGCACATCTGCGATGAGATTTCCGTCCATGTCTTTACAGGAGGGGGCCCTGAACCATGACCATTAGTTCTGTTTTTGACTTTTTGGTAGAATTTTCGGGCTTTGTTCTTCCTTCTGTATGTCCCAACTCTCACTCTCGCGTTTTTCTACTGCCGTTTCTTACGCCCAAAGAGACGGTTTACCTCCTTTCTTTTTTCCCTAAACCGCGCAGTCGCAGCTCGCTTTGCAATTGACAGAAGCATTGCCATACCTGTAGCGTTCTTTTCATCATTTGCAATGCGACACTCTTCATCGTACCATGGTTTGTTGCGATGCGGTTTTTCAAACCCAAGTACGGTTGTTGTGGCAGTTTTTATTGAGTCGGAAATGGGTTTCCACTGCGCATCAGGATCGTCATCGGAAGGGGGTGTGTTCTGTGCCAAAACTTGCGAGAGCGTCCTTGGTAGGCTGGGGTATCTGATATCTGGCTTTTTCTGCGTCTGGTTTCGTATAATTTTCGGTGTGATTAATCTTGTGCGAACCTTTGCTGTTACCAGGTAGTGACTAGAAGCGATGTTAGCTCCTCTGATCACTCGAACGTCCAATACACTGGATGAGTGTGTTCAATCAATTACCATATGATCAACTTGGTCCTTCGTTCTCTGATCAGGGGATACCCAAGTAGCCTTTTGGATGTTTTTATGCTGGAATCTTGTATAACTAATGACCATGTTTTTTGCCGCGGCAAAGCCAATCAGTCTCATACCGTTTTCGGTACTGTCAGCATGTAGACTGAAATTTCCAATAGTTGGATGAAACACAATCTCCCTGCCTACTTTAGCATTAAACTCTCCTAGTACAATCTTAATGTCATGGCCAGGGCAGCGGTCATACGTTTCGTCTAGGAGCTCATGGAATATGTCTTTGGCACCATCATCTTTTCCTCACCAAAAACTAGATGTCGCAGTCCACAAACAACCAAATTCATGTTTCTTCTAATGGCAACTGTAGTAGATATATGTCGCAGTTTCTTTTTCTTGTGTCGCCATGTTCTGTCCATTGCACTTCCTAGATAGCGGTAATGTCAGCCTTCTAACTTTCGAGAACAGTTGCCAATTGAATACTTGTACCGGATCTATATAGAGTTCGTACCAGGGATGATATTTGTAGTGGATAAGGACTTTTTTACCTCCCTTCGATTTCAAACAGCCCCAACTCATTTTGGTCCAATAAAAGTACTTTCGGATTTGACACCCCAAATTTTATCTGAGAGGGTTTTACATACAACACATGGCAAAATAAGTAAGGTCGAATCAGTAGGAATTGGAAGAATTTCGTTTTTATATCAAGGGTCGACCTTGTCAAAGTCAGCTCAAAGAAATTTCCAAGATTTATTTATGTTGTTATACTGTGTGTAATAAGACTGAAATATAAAATGTGTTTTTTACCCCCGCTAAAGTTAATTATAGCTTAATTTGTAAGGAATAGCTAAGCAATATTAAGTGGCGTTTCAATTTTCCACTTAAATTCCGGCTTGAACAATAACAATGTTGCCACATGTTCAATTTCCGAAATGTCAACATTCCTTTCTTACGAATGAAAATGTTATCAAAGCAAAAATTTGCAAAATGGAAGACAACGTATACTTTAATATCTCTAAATCTGAAGGATAGATTTTTATTTCCGATTGAAAACAAAATTGGAATTAAATTGTCCTAACAACGTGCGGTAAATGTTATACATATTGGTCAGGGTAAAATTATCTATCAGGTATAGACGTTTAAACAGGCGATAAAATTTTTCCCATGTCAATTTTCGTTTTACTTGTCAAAATCATATGTATTTTGTTTTTATTCTTGTTTGTATTCTTCTATTGTTGGTATATATTTGTGTAGACTTTGACGACTGAACGAAAATAAAATGTCTGTTGTTGCTGCTTACAACTACAACAACATCTGCTGCTACAATGTATTTGCTGGCACTGGTTACAAACGTGTTGCCGTAACGCATTTTTTTCACCCATTACAGCCAATGTTGCCACATTTCGTACTATTAAGTGTGGATCGTTTTATTTGGAAAGTCGTAAGTGGCGATAGCTTAATGGAATAAAAAACAGCCTTATAGTTGTGCCTGATGCTAACTAAAGCTGTCACAGCATTTACACCGAAAGATGATCAAACCGTATGCAGATTAAATACATTTTTTTATGTTCTACAAACAGCTCGTTAATCTTTTGGTATAAATACAGATTTATTTAATTATTTTAAAAAAAAGTACTCTTACGTCGAAAAAAGTACTATCGGAAGAATAAAAAAGTCCTCTCGAAAATGATCAAATATCATCACTGGTTCGTATGTACATTATAAATGAATATCCTTTAATCGTGATCCTTATAACGTTTGCGGTGGTCGTCAGCAAATAGAGGTTGTTTATATATCTTTTTCTTTTTAGTCACTGCCATATTTCTACTTACGTGCTGTTTAAAAAAAATTGTTTCAACTGCGTCGCTAACTTTCATTTCTGCGGAACATTGGAACAATTATGATAAATTTCTACCAAATTCTCACGAACTTCAGCAACGTCTACTGGCGTCCAAGCCTTTGCTATTATCTTCTATTTATCTTGGAAAAGATTTTGATCCAAACATTTTTATTGTCTATCTATTACCCATTGAAAATGGTAAAAAAAAGAGTCACAAAAAGAGAGAGAAAACTTCTAGCTACAATATTCAAATTAAACTGATTATTTTTGTTTTCGATTATTTTATTCTCTCATTCTTTGGATGATATTGTGTCCTGTTAAATTTTTTCCTGTTTTGCCCCGTCAGTTATTTTAGATAATATGAGATAAGATATATAATTATTTTGGTAGCAGTAATCGCAAGGATATGCCCATTTTATAGCGATTAAATATGCAGATTAAATTATCAAACATTTCATTGTTGTTCTAAGTTCGCGATATATTGACTCAAGATACCTACACTAAGCCAAGCAAGTCATTATTTCCACAAGGCGTGAACGCCGAATTTTTAAACACTTAAGTACTCTGACGTTCCACAGATTGCATGTGTTTGAAATCAAGTAAAAAAATTAGTAGTCATCAGTATTTAACTTTTTCTTTGCACACATTCCTGTGCTGCAATCTGCCGGTCTCTAATTTTCCTCAATATATGTATATATTCCATATATATTACATATATGTAAACCTCCAATGCCATATAAACCAAATCAATTTAAATTTTGTCTTAGATGCCCAGATAAATACTTAGGAAAAGTGTTGATAAAAGGTATCACATTATCGCGATGCACGAAAATGTGATATAAATGCCGACACATATTAAAACCCATTTCAGATGCTTCGTTAAGATACCTCCGACGGAATATCTTTTATGTGTTTACGTTATGTATTACCATTTCAAAATAATCTGCTATACATTTTAACGATACTCAAATGGCAGTGCTGATGCCGGAGGACGTTTTATACGTCTGTCGTGTAAAGTAATATAAATTGGGCACAGTGGTACAGTTTTCGTGGAAGCGGGTTAAATTTAAATTGGATAATGCCAACCAAAGATGCGTGGCAGGGAGTTGGTTGATATCATATTGCATTTAAAGCCTTCTCGCGAATAATGTTGTAAGTGACAATATGTAAAGTGCTCACCAGAGTCAAACAACTATCTAAACTGGTACTGGTAATTTTTTTTTTGTCTCTTTAAGATGGGGGTTAATTTTCACTTTTACACCCCTATTCTGTGTATGTGGTAACAATCAAATTGTAACCACAAAATTGTTACAAAGTTGTCACCATTGTTTATAGCTGGTATTTTGGCAACACAGTGACAACGAAAAATTCACCTCGTAACAAATAATTCACCTCACAATAACAGGTTGTCAAAAGCAGGGACAAAAAAACGTCTGGTTTTCTGCACAAAATGAACGCAGTAAAAATAGGAAAAGTAGGTATTTAATGTATTTATGCTTTATTAAATTCAAATTAATACATTATTATTTAGGGAAATTGAGAGCACCGCAAAGGTACAGCTGCAATACTATACATATTGCCTTCCTCAAGGAACATCCAGAGATGCCAAGCGGACAGAAAACTCCTGTCAGTGTTGCCAATGTGGCGGATTTTCCGCTAAATCCAGCGGATTTTTAATGCCCATCGCGGGGAAAATTGTGTTTTAGCGGCTAGCGGAAGTTTTAGCGGGTTTTTGACTGCGTTTGTAGGTAAAAAAATTGCAATATTTTATGTGCAACATTATTTAACAGTTGTATGTTTTAGCATTTACATTGTAGCATTCCATGTGATGTACATAGATAAAAATCATTGTTATTTTACCCAATTTCGTTGTCTGAGAGCTCAGCACTGGAATTTTTTTTCTTGATTTCGTAGCAAAATTATATTTGATTGCAAGTCAAGGCGTATTGACGAGGTGGTGTGACTATGACAACATACACCCCAAGCCAACAAAAATAGGCATTTTGTTTTCTCTAGTATTGTTTCACAATCAAATTCAACACAAATGTACACCAAGCATAAAAGTAAACAAATAAGTACAAAAACAAACAAAATGTGTAGACTGTTTTAGTGGTACCACCATTTCAATTCTCCTTGATTGAATTTGTTGTAAACAAAAGTACTTTTCACGCGGAGTGTGGAGTGTGGTTTTTCTCGATTCTCAGACAGCCGAGAAAAAATATCCGATTTTCTTGAGTCTGCTTGAAATCAAAAAATCGATGTCAGCGCCAATACCGTATGATCATTATACCCCTGTATAATTTTACCCAATTTCGTGGTATGATATCAGCGGCAAAAATTGTAACAATTTGCAGATCTACCCAATGCGTATTGGATAATATATTAAATGTATTATGGGTGAAAATTGTACATATTCATTTAATTGTGTAGTTTGATTGATTGCATACTGCCTTTTTATCATTTTATAGGAACAAATATTTGTCGTTGGTTTAAATTAAATAGTTTATATATGTAATATTTTTAATTACTTTGATATAAACGATTACATGAGAACAATAAACTAGCACGATCCCCGAAAGAACTGTAAATGTACCATATATATTGTCACTGTTGTAGGCCCCAACCACAACCATTGCCAACCTGACCAACCGTGCCAATTTTTGGTGTCCCCTCTCGACTTGTATCCAACTTAAATACATGGTTATATACAAAATTAAATGCTTTATTATTATAAGTGGCTTCAAACGTATTTTATAGTATATTTAGACTTATTTTAGCTCACTTCATATATTTTTATTAAAAACATTAAACATTTAATTATTAAAATGTTGTCATTACGACTTTGTCGAACGAGTTTTCACTCAACTAAATATTGTTAAAACTAAATTACGAAACAGATTACTGTAAATGCTGTGCTTAATGTCCGGTAAGATTTAAAATTAATATACATACGTATATTTTCCACAATATTTTTCTCGTTTTTCAAATTTCAGATATGGTCTCAAATGTAATAACAAATGTTGTTAGGAGTATGAAGTTCCAACAACATTACTTAAAAATGTCGGAACAGCGGAAGACTAGTCGTACATTTTTAACTAAATAGTTTACTCTATCCATATTAAAATCCCAGCAACTGACAACTAATTCCTTTCTAAAAGCTAGTTTCATCATAAATTTAAAAACAAATTCTAAGCTTTTTACACTATACGTATATATATTTATACATATACATAGTATGTACATTTGTTTTAATGACAGATAAATAAAATCCGTATATGTTTCGTAAATAAAATGCGTTTTATTTCGATATTCTTATAATTTAGCGGATTTTTTAAAAATTTTCCCGCTAACTAAAATTTTTAGCGGATTCTAGCGGATTTTTGGATACATTTGGCGGTATTTTACAGAAAATACTTGGCAACACTGACTCCTGCACATCCTTGCCATATAGTACTTTAACGCCAATTCTCTTATCTACATCAAAATTTCACCACCCACAAAAATTTTGCGCTGAATTCAAAAAGTTGTTTCTTCTGGAGATATAGGCCAACTTCTTGAGCTATAGGCCTTTAAAGCTTGAGTATATAATCGTTCGTATCTCCGGGATTTATAATCCGATCTGGTTGAAATGGGAATCATTACAAAGGTCTGTCTAAACTTTCTAAAAATCAGTGCATAAACATATTTATTTTTATTAGCCCATAGAGGAGCTAATTAAAAAAATGTTTTTAACCCCACTTTTCTGTATTTTGTTTCAAAAAATGCCCTACTATACCTACTTTTTGGCAGGTTCTGATAATACGCAAGACCTTAGCCTTTTTTAACGGTATATTACTCAATATACATAGTTGTTTAATACTTTTCACGCTTTTTCAATCTTTCTAACACAAAATCAAGATATTTCTGCTCCATTTGCATAGGACAAAATAACAAAGTCCTTCCTTCATTTAATTATGCCCTCTTGTCATTTTGGTACAAAATATATTATTATTCTTTCCCGTGTACAGTTCTATTGTTTCCTTGCAGAATTTATAAAATGATTTTGTATCAACTTTCCGGCAAATAAAACAGCTGTCACGCCACCAAAAAAATGTGTCAGAATACCGATTTGTGACAATTGTCACATTGCTGTCAAATAGTGACCGTGGTGGCTTTTGTAACCCTGCCACAATAGGGCTGTTAGTAACATTAAATAGAAAATTACATTATTTAGAATTGTAACTGATTTAGAAAATTTAGTTTTTAGGGGTTTCACAATGAAATAACGTTTTGTATCCAAAATAAATTGAATGACAACATGATTTAATTTGCACCGTTTTTTTCACTTTGAAACGGATTTAAAATGTCATAAAGTGATATTTTTACTTAGTTTAGTCTTGAAATAATCTACATGAGTAATTCGAACTGGAATTCACGAAAAAAAAACACTTTACAAGCGACAGGCTTCGTTTGTCCATTCGATTTCACATTATTTTTATAATTGTAAATAGAAATAAAGGAGCATTTGATATCCCGCTTTGTTACAGCAGTGACCAGGCTTTATTAGTTCCCTCTAGTTTCTGAGATTTGACGGATTTTTTCCGATATTCTCCGGATTTCATGATATGGCGAAACAAAAATCACATTTTTGTATTTTAACAATCGACTGATAATTTTATTAAATTATGCTGAACTATTTAGTGTCCGTAACGTGCCGTACTCATCACCACTGAATTGAGCTGACATAGTTTTCAAAAGGTTTTTGCAAAATGCATTCTCATGATATCTGACAACCCCTATATGTAGCTATGTATTTCGGGTTTAGCCAGCGACCCTCATCAGCTGTTGTTTGGAATGATACTATTGAGAAATGTCTTAAGCTAAATGCTAACAAAAACGCACTCCAATGGGAATTATTTTTGTATGCAATTGCTCACAAAATATCCAACACAACAAACTTAGAGAATCGTTGGTTCCAAATATGTACATATGTATTTGTACAAATTCTACACAAATAATGGTATTGCTTACATATGGAATCCCACACATATGGAATGCGAAGGGGGCTCCAAATAAAGGTACCTTTTCAAAAATTAACTAAAATGGACTAAACTTTAAGTATAGTCTGGCTTTATTAGAAGTAAGAAATGTACCCTTTATTAATGGAACACGCATTCATTCATGCGGCTGCCGCGGCTGGTTTTGTTGGAGCTCATCCTGTCAGTCTCACGAATGGCTTGGACGTGATACAATATAAAAAATATATACCCTGATATGTCATTTGTTTGTAATGGGATATAAAAAATCGTACACTAGTTACGAGAATATATCCCACAGAATTGAAAAAGTAAAGGTTGCCTACTTTCGGTTCTGCCCAACTGTGGAGTTGCCAGGTATAAACAGGTGAGTAAATGTTGTTTATATACCATCATCAGTTATTTAATCGTATATAATAACAAATGAAAGCTTACTTCATTCCTAATCTAACTGCATAAGGTTGCCTTATTACAAAGTTGGCCAAATCCATGGTTGCCTAGATTTAAAACGCAAATTTTCAATGGGAGCGATGAGAGCAGCGTTGCCACATACGGCTACGCGTACGAGAGTGACAGAGATGCGTTGCATGCGCAACTGCATGCGACAGACAATGATGAAGCGAGACAGATGTTATAACATCCACTTTGTAAAAGAGAGTCGGAAATGCTTCATATACGAGTACTGAGTAATAGAGAAAGACGACTTGACTGTTTTTTCATGTAGGTGTGTGTGACTTCTTAAAAACTGATAAATCCAAGCTAATGTCAAAACTATTGAGAATACCTGTATCTATATTAAAATAATAAACGGCTGGTATTACTTACATATAATCGGATAATCTATGCCGCAGACATTTGATAATATAAAATGCTGCTCAACTAACGCCTCTGAAATTCACATCTATGAAAGACTGTGAACGCCAAAGTCGGCTGGAGTTCGACAGACCGTACGTCATCCAAGGACCTGTTCAACCAAGGTCTACCGAGTTACTTGGAAGTCTAAAAATTTTCCGATTCAAAGAAGACCTGGTTCAATTCTTAGCTAATTACTGGAAAAATGACAATCTAGTGTCAATAATCCGAAATTAAAATATTTTCATAACAGTTAGAGTACAATGTTTTTCTTTCCATACAGTTCAAAATCACGTTGTAAAACGTGAAGGAGAATATTATTTATGCCAACATGAAGAGGCAGATACGCGGATGATATTCCATATATCAAAAGCGCCACATAGTTCGAAAATATAGGTCAAAGTGAATGACACCGATGCCTTAGTAATTTTACTGGGCACTATTTCCAAATTTCGGAGACTCAAATTTCGTTGGCGGGTTCATCATCTAAGAAATGTAACAAGAAGGATCTTCATTGTATTAACTGTACTGAACTTTAAATGCAATTGGATCCTACTTAATGCTTGGGCTTGCCCGGTTTCCACGCATTTATGGCCTGTGATTATACAGCTGCATTTTATTGTTTCCATTTTGTAATTCATTTTTTTCTTTCGAAATATTTTCCAAACGAACGGATTTTCAGGAAATATTCGCGACGCTCACGAACCCAATAGATCTACTCATAGACCAAAAAATGCAACGTGTTCGGGAGTTTACTGCCCTTCTGTATGAGATCAAAAATCGTTACATCAATGATGCTAGATATCAGCTGTTCCAAAAAAACATATGCCACATAGAGGATAGAGAGCATTTTATAAAAAAGATTAAAGGTATGGACTCCAATCTGATACCACCATGGTGGAAATTTTTCCAACAGAAAGTTTGACGCACAATCTATGTGAACTCAATGTGGCTTCATGCAATCGATGCAAACTGCGTTAAACTAAAACCTGAAAACCTGGTTTTTGGATGGCTCTTAATTGGAAGGCCAGATGGTTCGTAGGGGACCCCACACCCTCATAAGTTGATGACGTACTGAGGATATTAGAGGAAAACGAACACGATGAAGAATTTGAATTAGATTGTAACGTAGTCACTTCTGACGACTCAGTGTCAGAATAAATTTTTTACTAGGGTATTTTTTTTTTTTTTGATAAATTTATGTATGAATAAACAAATGTTTTAATAATTTGATATCGTTGTTAATATTCAATCTGAATTGAGTTCAGTATTTAATCTATAGAACGCGCTTACGCTATGAGAAAAATCTTCATTACTAAGAACTCGCTTCATCATTGTCTGTCGCATGGAGTAGCGCGTACATTATCTATCAAATATTTCTCATCACCAACAAATAACAGATCAGGGTATATATTTATTATACCGGATTTTAGACTACATGCACTCACAGAAAAATTCGGTTGAGACAGCCGAATTACCCGTAACCGAATTAAGAGGTTGTCACAACCGAATTAGAGGTTGGCACAACCTCATCAGAGTTTGACACAACCTCTTCAGAGGTTGACACAACTTCATTAAAGGTTGACACAACATCATTAGAAGTTGTCACAACATAATTGGAGGTTGACACAACCTCATTAGAGGTTGACACAACCTCATTAGAGATTGGCACAACCTCATTAGAGGTTGACTCAACCTCAGTAGAGGTTGTCACAGCCGAATTAGAGGTTGGCACAGCCGAATTAGAGGTTGGCACAACCTCATTAGAGGTTGTCACAGCCGAATTAGGGGTTGTTACAACCGAATTTAGATACTGTCATAAATGAATTATTAAAGTTTTTTTTATTATTAAGTCATGATTTATTTTCTTGTATTTTTATAAATGAATTAAAAAGCGAGAAAATAAAGTCATATATATAGGGTAAACTATACAAGCAGAATAATACATTTAATTTACATGCCTCTTCCAACCTTTATTGAAGTTCCCGGCCATCATGGGACACCGCACTAATTCTGACGTGTTGTATCGGTTGCTCTAGGTCCAAAGCCGTTTTGTATCCACTCTACCGCATATATATCTGCTGTTGATATCTGCTTAAATAACATCTGCAAAATAAGATGGTTTAATACAAAATATATTTTACTTACCTTTTTAAAATAATATTTGATTATAAAATTTTAAACGTCAGATTTTAAATACATAGAATTATGTTGTGGTAACCGAATTGAAAATGAATTCGGTTGTACCTACAGAATTCATGAGAAATCCGGTTACAGCAACCGAATTGACGCCAAATTCGGTCGTTGCAACCGAATTAAGGCTAGATTCGGTTATTGCGACCGAATTGAACCAAATTCGATAGTTACAACCGAATTGATGTCAAATTCTGTTACTACAACCGAATTGACGTTGGTTAAGACCAGATTCGGTTACCCCAACCGAATTAGGTACCAATTTCGGTTGTTGCATCCGAATTAATATGAAATTTGGTTGTTTCAACCGAAATTTTAAAAATTTAGTTGACTGAGCTAATATAATTTGAAGATTCAGTTGTCACAACAGAATCAATTATGAAACGAGGTTGCTTTAACCGAATTTCGATTGTATAGACTAAATTCGGTCGTAACAACCTCAATCCGGTTGTGGTAACCTCAATTCGGTGGTAACAGCCGAATTTACGGTTGCTACGACCTCTTTTCAAACAATTAGTGAGTGTGCGCCTCTCGACAATGACGGTTGGGATGTGGCAATTTTGTTGACATAGCCGTCGAGATGACAATACGCTTCGCCAAAATATATGATATGATTTGTCGGCCCGCATTTCCCAACGCTGATCAAACGTAAATTGACTCATTTTACTATACTAACGTTACTATATTGGCGGATAGACAATAAGCTAATAAATAATAACAAAAAAATACTCCCTGCTAAACTAATTTTTCGACGACTTTGTGTGGAGTGCCGCTGAAATTCGCATAATATCGCTTAGTTCCCCATACAAAGTCGTCGAAAAATTAGTTTAGCTGGGAATAAAAAAACAGGCTCAATATTTCCAACAGAAAACATTTATCAGTGCCAAAATAACATATGGTGTGTGTTTGTACCACCCGATATATATAAAACTCTTCGCCATAATCATATTTATCATCATCTGAATCCTCGTTCAATAAAGCTAGTTCATTGTGGCCTGGAGATTCCTAAATAACGGTAACTCAAAGTAGGAAAAACAACAATAAATGCTAAGATATTAAGTGGAAACAATTCACAGTTTGCCAGTTAATATCAAAAAGTAGTGAAAAGCCACAAGTTTTGAGGTACAAAGGCGTATTTAGGACCTATTTATTCCATGTCTCCAACGACTACTCAATTTCTAATATGTTTCAACCCGTCCAGACCGACAAATTTTAATTTCGTTTCACATGTTGTAGTACTCAGCTAATACTGAATTTCAGGATTCCCTACAAAGTCTATGTAAAATAATAACCTGCTTTTTTACATAGGAAATTTGTAAAATTTCGACGAAATTACAAGAATAATTCGGTAGAGATGCCTTATTAGGGTGTTTAGATACGTCCAGATTGTACTGACATGTTCACAAAAGTTGTTCAGCTTTACCATGGCTAAAATTTGACCAAATGTAGTTAGTCAAAAATTGGGAGTCCCTGGCAGTTAAGCTAAAATAAGTAACATAAAAAAAATATTTTCGCGTAAATTTAAAAAAAAAAACAAGTGCAGGAGCAAAATACGTTCCTGACTCAAAGTGTTAATAAAAGCTTTTCTTAGCTACACTATTGCCAAATATAGTTAAGCGGCATCACCAAGTCTGAATGAGTTCTTGTACACATTTTTTGAGGTGCCCACCGATTATCAGAATCGTTTTTGGCCCATAAAAAAATATTGGTACCAAACTCGACAAACCGAGCAGAGGGTTAAACTATCCTTTGGTAGTAGAATTCAACCTATACTGTCAAGTCCGCGTATTTATTTCACTGTTGTACTGTGTTATTAATGTCGCTTTCGAAAGTAGAAATTTACACACTGACAAGTTCTGAATTACAAACCTGAGGAAGTTGTGTGCCACTTGTAAGCAGAATGGCTCGTATCTTTGTGAAAAATATAGTAATATAGCAAACACTTTTTGAGTGAGAGAAAGTGGATGAATGAATACTTTATATACTTCGTATTTTCCCACTGAAATACGTACCCGGAGAATAATGTATGGGTGCCATTTGGTATATCTACCTGCTTCCGTTTCCTGATACACTACGATAATTTGAGTTTAACCCTTTGTGTTAGGATTGCATGGGAATTTAATCATAAATATTATTCTGTTCATTACATAATTTTTAATTCTAAGATTCATAAAAACATTCATAAGTTTCAAATGTTGTTTGCGAACAATTGGATGAGTACTGTAAATTTATGTTTTTCCACAATCCATGTCAATAAATCCAATGTCATATTCCACGTAGCAAGGTTTAAAAATTTTCAAATAAATTTAAAAAATTCAAATCGAAACATTAATATTGCATATTAAGTAGCCCAAACAAAAAATCACAAATCAATCACATACCTTCACTTAATCTCTATCTCTATATACACAAAAGATACGTGTTTGTACGTAACCGCTAAACTCAAAAACTACTGCACCGATTTTGAAATTAAATTATACACATATTCTATTGACCGTGAGTCATGTTTCGGTGTAGTTTCCCGTTTGTCCGATAAATTTCGCGATTTTGTTTAAATTTTTATATTGCTTTTATTAGGTGTTCTGGCATATATTTGTTTTGAAAATCCATTAAATACGTTCAAACCAATATTTTTAAGCTTAAAATGTAATAATATGTCTAAGCAAAACCTACTAAGGATCGTTCGGGTGTATAGTAGGGCGGGTCGATTTGTAGGGAGTGAAAAAATTCACCAATTTCCCTATGATTTCCGTATTCTATGGGTTATTCCATGAAAATTTGCCGAAGGAACCATACCTCTATCGTTAAAATCGAGTCCCCTACTTTTTGTTGGTAAAAACTTCAAAAGTTACGGGCTTTTTTGTCCAAATTTTGGACCATTTTTCCATTTTTTCCATGATTTTGTCCAAGAATATTACTTTCATGGCCATTTTTTTGGCTCAATCCATTATTTAATTCAATTTACAATTCAAAACGAAGAGCTTAAGCCCAAATTTATCGAATTCGGTTGATTAATTCATGCGATATTGCTAAAACAAAATAACACATAAAACCAACTTTTTGATTTTTTTCCCTTTTTATTTTTTTTTCTACAAAAATTCAAATTAAGAGATAATAAAGTATCTATCAACCTATTATCAAAAAAACTATTCAATTTGAGTGTAGTAAAAGACAAAATGTGAAAAAAACATTATTTTTTCTGAAAGTCTTGTTTGCTTTCAAGTCTGGGTGTTTTCGTACGGCTCTCTAATGTCGTCGCCATAGCGCCTTCTACATTCTTTCCTGCAACTCGTTTAGCAGTGGCAGCCAGCAATTGGACATGTCTTTCCGTTCCTTGAATGTGTAAAGGAATTTGTGGATCATCGAACGGTGGCACTTCGTAATTTAAATATCCCTCCAAATGTTCATACGAATAACTTTGCGTAAACGGTGGTTCGAATAAAATGGTATCGTCATTTAAATCAATCATATTTGTATATTCCGTACAATTAAAGTTTATAAGAGATTTTTTATAAACTCTAAGTTCCGTTGGGTCGACAATATCTCTTCGGTAATGTAAAATCTTCTTTATAGCAATGTTTCGTTTTTCCATTCTATCATCAAACAATATAGATAGCAAGATATTTTCTGAGTGTGCAAAATATGGATTATCTTGAATTACTGTATTTACAACTCCAAGTAAATTCGGTGGTAAAAATCGTGTCCAAGTAATAAATTTAAAAAGTAATGTACTACCGTATGCGGCAGAGCCATAATACTTAACATTGAAATAGATTGGCGTGTATACTTTTATTATATAGTTAGCCAGAATTTTTAAATTTTCAGTTGGATTATTAGTTGTCACATACAACCGTGATAATCTATTGGCTTTGGTCAGCCAACGAGAATGTGCAATTGGCCCTGGTTTTATGTGAGACAAATCCGCAGGAACCACACCATTAGAAATTGCATTGGCCATTAACATCAAGTACCTCGAATCGGTAGATAATTCTTCTGGATTTAAATCACCAGGAGGCATATTTTCCAAAGCGATTTCCTCAAAATCGGTTACCACCTGAAAAGAAAACATAAAAGCTAAAAAATAGAATGAAAAATGGTAAAGAATCAGCTATAAAAATTACATACCGGAAGATTTTCACAATCAGCAATTTTTGAGCTCTACTTCCGGTAGTTGATCGTGGTCCAGTGGTGGTTGATTTGTCTAAACTGTCAAACAAATGTCTAAACGGAAGCTCGCTAAAGTGTAGAAGACACACAAACCAGTGCAGTGGTCTCTTTAACTGTTTTTCGAATAATCGCAAAATTCCACCGTGTACGCCAGTATTTGTTGGTTCACCATCAGCGCATATGGCAATTAATGAATCGAGAGACAATTGTTTTTCGTGGTAGAATTCGATCAATTTGTTGACTTTGCTTGCCGCAGTTTCACTTTCTAGTTTTGTGTAGCCTATCAATTGAGATTTTGATTCCCTCAAAACATCTAGATGAGGTTCTTTAACCATCCTTGGATGCAACTTCTCATCAATTTTTTCTACAGTTAGAGCATCATTTTTCCTGCAGTCGAATGAAAATGATATCAAATTCGAGCCATCATACCGCTTACGAAGTGCGTCTTATCTCCATTTTTCTCTTTCTCTACGAAGTTTACTTTCATCCATGATGACAAGATTCCATCAGAGCTGTTGCCAATGCTGATCCCATTCTATCATGCACACCAAATCTGTCACACATCATTGCATAGTTTTTAGTATTGTATCTGGGAGTGTATGTTTTTGGTGGTAGAACTAATTCTGAACCTCCTCTCACATCAACTTCCATTTCGTCATAATGTGGTTTGTATGTAGGATCGTTGCTCACTGGGATTGTTGGTATAGTCGTTGGTATCGTCTCTTCACTTCCACTATCGTGTTCCGGTATCGTTTGTATTCTGTCATTATATTGATCGCGCATGAAATCTTTTAAGTTTTCTGGGATAGCTCCACATGAGCAGTCGTTTTCTTTCAAGTTGCATTTACATTTTCCAATGTTGAATAATTGGTTTGTTGATTCTACGAATTTTTTGAATTCTGTTGCGCGTTTTACTCGTTGTTTATCTGCATTACTATATGCGTCAAGCAAATTATTCAATTTTCTAATGATGCTACCTTTGAGTATAAGTTCAATATTAAGTTGATTCCAAATTTCTAACAATCTGTCTGCTACTTGGGGAGTAAATGTTTTATACGAAAACATTTTGCTTTGGGCTTTTGAACGTTCGGCCAAGAAAAAATAGTACTTCAATATATCTCGTTTAGTTGACAGATTAATATCAGGTAATTCACAGGCCACGCCAAAAGAAAAAATATCATGAGAGACCAAATGTTGCAAACTACTGCGTTGGGTATCTGTTGGATTTTGCGATGAACCAGGCTCTGAATCCATTTTTTAAACCGTCACTAAAAGAATTAAATATGTTTAACATAGAATAATAATATAACTATTAACTATAATAGTTAGCAATGTTTTTACACTTACCTTTAAATCTTTTCTAAATTTGAAAATAGTTTGATTATTTGTTAGTTATTTCAAGTAACACTTCACTGAAATGACGCTCAAACAAAACTAGCATACACTGGAATATTATAAACAAACAAAAATAAAGAAGTCTATAAAGAAACTAAAAACAAAAAGAAATAAACAAACATAACACAGGGTGTGCACCCTGTGAAAAAATATGCCAATAATGTAAAGCGCAAATCAGTCCAGTCGTAACGTAAGGTTCGTAAGCTTCGTAAGTCAAAAAAATTGAGCCAAAAAAATGGCCATGAAAGTAATATTCTTGGACAAAATCATGAAAAAAATGGAAAAATGCTCCAAAATTTGGACAAAAATGCCCGTAACTTTTGAACCGTTGGACCAATGCTGGAGATTTTTTGATCAAAATGAGCTCACCTTTCCAACGCGCCTACTCTCGATTAAACCCGATTGATAGTTTTTGAGTTATGGATGTGAACGTGTAGGTAATATTTCATACGAACGTCAATTTGGGAAAAAATCTACCAACAAAAAGTAGGGGACTCGATTTTAACGATAGAGGTATGGTTCCTTTGACAAATTTTCATGGAATAACCCATAGAATACGGAAATCATCGGGAAATTGTCGAAAATTAAATCGACCCGCCCTAGTGTATACCCTTTCTTAATTGAATAGTTCAAAAATATACACTTACATGTCAGTATTTATTCAATGTTATAGTTTTAGTGATAGTAGTAGTAAGCTACTATTTCCTTCTACCAAAAGCATGTGAGGTGACATTAGCATGAAAAGCTTTCGGTAAGAGATGAGATATTCGATTTTTTTTTTCGACATTAACAAAGGTAAAAAAAAAGCTTTTGTTAAAAAAGTCAATAAACAAGGTAATAAAGAAATTTTAAAACTACTTATATTATTAAATATTGTTCGCATTTTAATTGAACTTGGCAAATTAAAGAGTTTAAGAAAATTGGTTTCCGAATTTTGTTCAGAAAAGAATTAAATCTGTACGCCCAAAAACATAAATAGTGTTCGTTGAAATGTTAAGCTTTCGACTGCTATTTTTAAAAAGCTCTTTATCGGCATAAAGCATATTGACCGTCGTCTTTAGAAAGAAACATGGCACGTACACATCCCTCAGACGTATGAATATGAGATTTGGTATATAAGTTGTTCGTACAGTTCGAATTACAGCCAGGTCAATAATCGTTCTGACAAATTTCTAATAGACCGATTATTTTGAAATTTTTACAATGATGTACTTATAACTTACTGATAGTCCTTGGCTATACTTGGAAGTGATTGGATAAAGGCCAGGGCCACTTTTCAAAAATCCCTCTGACGGCTTTTCTAATATACCGATTGTTATGAAAATTGCACAATGTCGTACACATGACCTGCTGATAATCCTTAGCTATACTTGGTAGTGATCTGATAAAGAGGGTGGCACCGCCCATACAACTTGAAATTTAAAATGTTTATATCTCATGAACTATCAGAGGTATGAAGATAAGATTTGGTATATATGTTGCTGGTACAGTATGAATTACAGCCAAGGTGGAAGTGTGATGTGCCACGCTCCTTTTAAAAGAAGCCGTTAAAGCTCACAATAATAGTTTAATCGTCCTGAAAATTTCACAGTATGTTCAGTTGGCCTACAGATACGAACAAGCTATTTGGAATCAAGTTGCCAAAAAGGGCCGAGGCACCGCTCACACACGTCAATATTTGACTACTACATATACTATATCAAACAATCTCAAAAAATATATGGCCGATTCGTTTTAAATATTTGAATCAAATTGGTCTTATATCTTTTGAGATATATTGAAATATGTCCCAAACTGACTGGTGTACGGACAATTGTTTGATACAGTGTATGTATGTGAGGTTCGGTACATTTACTACTGACATGATGCAAATTACTAAATATTATTTACTATTTATTTATTAAATATTACAAAGGTCAGACTATAAATTTGACAAATGCGTGTTTTCCTGCGGACAAAATATGTTACGTGTTCACGTGTGGGTAAACCTTCAGACTTAGACAGGGTGATTCAGGAAGTTCCGGACAAATTTCTCCAGCGTATTCCTTGGCTCATTTCATGAAAAAAGTCCACTAGGACCATGTCCGAAAATGCAAGGGTGCGAAATGGCAGCGTGTTTTTGGGCTTGTTGGAAAGGTTTTTAAGAGGCGTTTCAGAATCAATAAAAAAAGTAGAAAAAAGTCAAATCGCCGAGATACAGAGCTTTCGGAAATTCACATAACCTCAATTTGTTCAGTCAGATGGCAGGTAAGTTATGTTTTTTTCTGGTGAAAGATAGCCATACCTCTTACCTTTCCAAAATAACCTAAACGAAGCCCATAGGTCTTACCGTTCCAAAGTTATGACCATTTTACTGAAATGGAAAAATGTTTGTTTTTGTTTTTGGAAGCGAAATAACAGCACACATTTATTTGTTTTTGTAAATTAACACGTTTAAGATTTTATTTTACTGAAATTTTCGGCAGAAGAATCAAACACAAAGGGGAAAAAAATCTCTGGGCTTCTTTTAGGGCAATTTCTAAATAACCACCCACACATGATGAGTTTTCTATGGTTCTCAGATTTAAAAAAAATTTATGATACCTAATCCGTTCACACGCAATCAATTCCGAGCACTGGCTCAGAAGTTAGCATCTTTACCCTACTTTACCCTTTTCTTCATGAAATGATCCAAGGAATACGCTGGAGAAAATTGTCCGGAACTTCCTGAATCACCCTGTATATATGTGCACCAGATGGCAAAACTAGAAATATTGTATATTCCAGAGCACTTGAGTAAATAGAAAAAAAGAGCGAAATTGTGTTTCATTAAAATTATAATTCAGGGGTAGCGGTTACGTACAAACACGACTGTTTTATACAAATAGAGATAGAGATGAGAAGCTTTATAGACAAATCAGCACACGATCGAAATCTAAACAAATACTTCTAACAAATAGTTATTTACATTCTTCTTCATAATATTCCAGTCAAATACAAGTTTATTTGTCCATTGTACTTTTGTTCACCCTTTGGCATTACAAAACCTTGAAGGTAAACATAGTTTGCCGGGTCCAGCTAGTTTTGAATAATAGCGAAAATTATACATCGAATTTCGTGATCTATATCTCACGTTATGCATAAAATAGTATGTTGCTTTACGATAACGTAGTAAAGTTGGACACTTTTCTGCTTACAAAATACATACATACATATATTTTAACGAAAATATTATTTGGTGGGGTAATTTTTCTTTGATTTTGGTCATATTTAAATGCATTTTGTATTGGACCCTTCTTAACAGCTAGAGATAGACGGTAAATTTATTCTACAAAAATTTTGAGACAGATAAATAAAAGTGGGTTGGTCCTACACTTCACATCCCTAGGACAAATTTTGGGGGACGACGGTTGGCGCCGATTTCATAAAAATATATAAACATAAAAAAAATTATACGGGTACCATCTTAATGTTGAAGATAGAGGGTAGATAGGTTATAAGAAACTGATAGCGTTGCAAAAATATTAGGAGTCGGTCATACATTTGACTCCTCCAAGGGCAAAATTATACGGGTACCACCTTAAGGGTTGAAGATAGAGGATATATAAGTTCTAAGATACTGATGGCGTAGCAAAAAAAAAATCCAATGAGTGTTCGAACTCACGGGCGATGTGTTAACACCTTTTTGCTACACGGTACCTGTTCGATTTCTATGAACACATTCGTAAATGTTACATTGGAAAATAAAAAACAGCGTTCAATCATATGATGACGTTACAGTTAAATAATATTAATACTTAAAATTATTTAAAGACCCAGTGCAAGCACATGTGTCATTATTTTCTTGCTCAATACTTTTTGTTTTATTCCCACAAAAGTCAAAGAATGCAAAGCAACAGACACTTGTACATACATACATACATTGATATATTCGTACGATATAACCGAAGATCAACATAAAATACTTTTTTAATATTACTCCAAATTAATACTCCAAATTAAAACACTTCAGTCTCGGCTCGCCGATATCGGATCGCCTTAATTTTTGGCCTAAACTCTTCGTCGAAACCCGCACTAGCTTTTTAATCCAAAAATTAATAAAATCGGCTAGCAAATTCCGGAGAAAATCGCGTGGGAAAATTATATGAAAATCGCCCAATAATCACTTTGAATACCGACTGCCAAGCAACGAACAAACAAACGATGATTTACTCTTACAAACCTAACACTTGCGTATGTATTAGTTTGATTGTTTACTGCCCTAGAGGCGCGCGTATAGATGTTAACACATCAAAAATATTACGGGTCGGCCATATATCTGCCTCCTCCAAGAGCAACCTTGGGGCAATTAGAGCGGTGAGAGCAAATATTTTGAAAATATAATCCGTATATCGAGCGCCCTTAGGAGGTGAAGATAGTGTTTAGGAATGTTTGAAGTCAATGTTGGGAAGGAAAAATGAGTGGAGGTCCATCATACATTTCACCCCTCTAGGAGTTACTCCGGTGCAATTGTGCATTTTTCCCCCTTCACCCCTACATTTGAACCCAAGAGGAACCTCATAAATTTTTGTTCCAACCTCACAAAAGTTGGGGGTGAGTCGCAGCGAAGTCGAAAAATCATACACTCTTGAATGCTCGTTTTTAACACCAAACTGCTCTTTCTTTACTATATTGTTAGACTATGTGAATTCTTCCATTCTTTGTAATATTATTTTTTCTAAAATTTTATCAAGACAAGTTAACATACTAGTCGGTCGGTAATTGCTAAGCGATTTTCTTTCTTTTAAAACGGGTTTTACATATGGCTGTTTTTTTTCTAATAGATCTGGGACGAATCCTTTCCTAAGGCACCAATTAGAAATGTTTTTGAGTGAAATGAAAAATTATGCGGTATATTCGTCAACATGATCCATTTGATTCCACCAAGTCGCTGGTATTTAGAATTCTAAGACCGTCGGTAGTGCAATGGATAGTGTGCGCGCCTCTTGTACACGAGATCCTGGGTTCGTCCACTGCACTCTGACCACCTTAAATTGCATTCGGCGGCGGTCACCTCTCATAGTGACGGCGACACTATCGAATATTTAGCCATGAAAAAGCTTCTCAAAATACCGTTCGGAATCTGTGTAAAACTATAAGTCCCAATCAGTGAGTGTAAAACTAGAACGTGCAAAGCTCACTGGTTTGTGAGTAGCTCTCCCCAATTCCTTTGTGGAATGTAATGGGAAACCATTTATTTGTTCTTTTAATGTTTAACTGTTCGTGTACTGTTCATTACTGCTTATTTTTGTGGGCATGTTATACGTTTCTCTATGATTGCTTTCAAATACATCTGCAATTACATTAGCTGTTTTATTACACAAACGTTCCATTTGTGGCTTACTGGCTCTCGTCGCCTTTTTCAACATCCAGAACTTTAATTTACATTTTAACTCAGTGTGAGAAATTACTGAGAAAATTATAATTATTGTTTGGGCTACAAGTAAGGTATTTCCTCAGAGTCCGAACAGTAACTTAGGCTTGCCCAAATACGAGACCAGAAGTTGTGCGCAATTTGGCAACCATCGTAAAAGCGAACCAAAACGTCGATACTATTCACTCAAACACATTTCTCTCTCGCGTTTTATCTCGATTATTTCATACTTTTTACCTACTTCAATAAATTTTACTTAAACAGGGTTGGAGTTTATGTAGTTAGTTGTATATTATATTATATAATGCAACACTATTCCCATCAAGTACCACCTGTTCCTTCATTTACTTTGCGTTCAAAACATACAACCTCGTGCATTTTTTTAAAAATGGAAAAAGGTGAATTTCAAACGATGGAAAAGCTTGATAAATACAGTGGAAACTCTGCATCATCGATTTCAATGGTAAAAAAAACTGGTTTACTGACTTTCGTTGTGGTCGCACAAGTATAAATGACGCTGAACGTTCTGGACGGCCAATTGAGGTCAATACAACCGAAAATTTCGAAAAATCCACGATATGGTGTAGGCCGATCGAAGAGTAAAAGTGCGTGAGATTGTTGATGCCATAGGTATTTCATAGGGCAGTGTGGTTTCGATTTTAAATGATCAGTTGGGTTTAAGAAAGCTGTCTGCAAGATGGGTGCCGCGTTTGCTGTCAATTGACCATAAACCTAATCGTGTGACAACTTCAAAGGATTGTTTGGAGTTGTTTAACCGCAATTCGAAGGAGTTTTTGCAGCGTTTTGTAACTGTGGATGAAACATGGGTATATTATAACACTCCGGTGTCCAAGCAGCAGTCTAAACAATGGGTTTGTTGGGGTGAACCGGCTCCGAAGAAGGCCAAGGTAAGTTTGTCGGCCAATAAGATGATGGCAACAGTTTTTTGGGATGCACGCGGGATAATCCACATCGATTACCTTCAAAAGGGAAAAACAATAAACGGTGAATATAATGCTAACTTATTGGACCGATTTAACGAGGATTTAAAAAACACACCCCATATGACCAAGAAAAAAAATATTTTTCATCCAGATAATGCATGGGTGCACACGTCTGCAGTCTCAATGGAAAAATTCCATGAAATGGACTACGGATTGATACCTCATCCGCCATATACTTCGGATGTAGCCCCCTGTGACTATTTCCTATTTCCAAACCTAAACAAATGGCTCGGTGGAAAGAGATTTAGCTCCAACGATGAAGTTATTGATCAAACAAATTCCTATTTTATGGACCTCGAAAAATCCTATTTTTTGGAAGAGATACAAAAATTGAAGAAAAGTTGGACTAAGTGTATTGAGCTAAAAGGAGATTATGTTGAAAAATATTCTTTTTGTTTTTGGAAAAATCTGTGTTTCATTCAAAAACTCACGGACTCTACAATAACATTATCAAAAAAATGCTAGTGCATTGAAATATTCAATGAAGAGAGTAAGTGAGAGAGGAATGTAACGCTTCACTCGTTTTCTTTGTTGGCATTCGAGTTAAGAGAAATTTTGCCTACGACTCCCATATCTTATACAGGGTTACCATTGATTCTGGTTGGTCACCCCAAACTATAAAAAATATGACCGAGTTTATATTATTCGATCTTTTATCTGTTATGTTCTTAATAATTGTTCGGTTTTCAACTTCATAGACAAAGTACTTTTTAATAGAAATATTAAAAAAAGAAAAATTGTGAAATTGATCATTATGGTGGATGGTTGGTCCAATAATATAAACTCGGATAAATTTAAAGACGGTACACTCTAAACGCCAATCTCATGGCAATCGTTGTTTCTTTTTTGAAACAACAACATTTATGCAATGGCTTTCGATGAAAGCATGCATGGGAAAGAAATGTTGTGCATATTGATGGTTATGGCAAAGTATTGTTGTGGATGTTTTCGCACAAGTAGGAGTTTAGACAATTCTCGCTTACTTGAGATTTGTTTATCCATATAATGTCTGATGATATACCTAAATACTTGTGGAGAAGGGAGCTGATGATATGCCTGGGAGTGCATTGAAATAGCTAACTATTTTCCCAACCATCCACCATAATGACCAATTTCACAATTTTTCTTTTTTAATATTTCTATTAAAATTTTCTTTTTCATAGAAAAAGTAATTTTTAATAGTTATTGATCTTGAACTGAACAATTACTAGGAACATAAAAAATATGTTTAGAGCTCGTGCGTCCGTAAGTTCGTGCATCTGTATGGAGTTGTATATTCTATTTAGAAAATACTACATTAGAAAATATTCTTCGCCATATTTGGAGATTTAAACAAAACAATTTTTGATTAAATGTATTGACGGATCGGATCACTTTTAGAGGTTGTAGCCGCCATATTGGATTCGCTATCTTGATTTTTATTATTTGAACTCCCGTCTTGAAATGAACGACCCCGAAGATCCAACCGCAATATTTTTAAACCAGCTTAGATAAGTCTAAAGACTTTTGGCCTAAAAATATCGAAAATTGCAATTTATTTGTCTTCTATGCTACATTGAATGGAACAATCCATGGTTAAAAAAGGGCCAAAACTAATTGATGGCAGTACCGAAGTGCTTTACGTTTTAAGAATTCGAAAATCTGGATATTTGAAGGCCAATATTCTACGTCCCAAAAATGTCAAACATTACGAATTACTAATTTTCTTGTCTCCCTATTTAGCGCTGTTTTATTCTCCGTTAATAGCACAAGGCCGTCTTCAAATTTATTTATTTATTTATTTTGTTTTTTTACTTCTATAACAAAACATTCGTCTTAAACAGTAGAAATGTTATGTTGTTATGATATAAATTAACACAGGTAAGATAACGATTACATACAAAATTATTTTAAATATAATTTCGATAAGTACAACAGTTTTGTTTATTTTACTCAGCACTTTAGAATAAGTCTTTACTTTATATCAATATTTCCCATGAACTTAAATATTAAATTGTTCGAGCGTTTGGTCGTATTTTCAAGTTATTTTTCTCCTTTTCTCTTCGATATTTCGCTACCCTTTGGATAGCATCGTCAGGAAGATAAAAACTATTATTAATAAGAAATGAAAACAATTGATAAACAAAATTTTTTTTTCATGTCATTTGAAAAAAAAATAAAGTTACAGTGTTTTATTTATAAATGCACTAAAAACTAAAAAATAATTTTTTTCTTGTACAATGTTGTACAATGGTCCGCCTACTTAGCACTTCAACAACAATGGTCTAGATACTTTCAATAAAGAGCGTAATTAAAATGAATTAGTTAATTAATTTTCTATTATGGTTAAAAATGATGACATTTACAGCCTGTTTTTGTAACTATTGTGTGTAGGCAGACGATAATTCTCACCCGAACGATCATGTTTTTATTTGAGTTCATTAATGTTTTTTGTCTGGGAGAGAAAGCTCTTTTTCCCTTATTTTACTCATTGCCCTTATGTCAAAATACATTGTTGCCAACGTGTTATTGGTGATGATTTGAAAAGCTCTTTGTACTGAAAAAAACAACAATTTTGCAAACCCGAGGCAACACTGCTACATCTGTTGTTCAATTGGAAGCAGATGATTGCAACCAAACGAAAATAAACAAACAAAACAAGTGAAACAATTTGCAAACAGAAAAGTGAGAAAATAAAAGTAAAGTACAAAAATAAAGTTACAGTGCAGTTATTAAAAAATATAAAAATGATTCCTTCTGTGGCCCTTGGTTTTTCTGTGATAAATAGAAACGACACAACTATCTCCAGCGACCTTAACCGCAGGAAATTGCGAGATGTGACAAATGTTTTGGAGCTTCCAGATAACCGGTAAGTAGTTGCACAGAATTTTTTTTCTTTTTGTTTATAAAATTTTTATCTGCAGATTTATTGCTAACTTTTATTATTATTGCTTACTTTTTTTTGTTGGACGCTTCCATTTTAGTAAAAAATTGTTATTTGATTTAAAAATATTTTTCACAATACAATTTGTAAACAAAACAACCAAACGAAACAAAGCAGACAATTGGTATTTTCTGATTGCCTAATCTGACGCTTGTGTATGACTTAGCTGAACCAAAATACACAACCAATACACAAGCAAAACAAAACCTCTTTTTGTTTGCACTCAAAAAAATGCAAAAGAAAACAAAATATTTTTTTTGATCGTCTTTAGGCAAACGATTGGTGTAAAAACAAGTTACAAAAACAGGCTGTTAAATTTGACACCTAATTTGACATTTAATTTTGTCACCATTTTTAATTTAAATGCAAGCGTTTTCATATTCATGTATTGTCATCCAAATCTGACAAGTGTGCAAAATTTTAGTTCGATTGGTCAACTGCAACTGTGTTATAAAATGAGTTACCAGATTTTAACAATACAGACAGACAACAAAGCAAGTTAAATAAAGCACTGTAAAAAATAAAACACTGTAAAAACAATAATAACAAAAAATTAAAAAATTGAAGAAATTTTCTTGTCATACCAAAAATGTTCTAAGTTACAGCCAGAAAAATGTTTGTGTAGAAATAGTTTCTCTAATTTACAGCCAGAAAAATAATTTGGTTGATAAAAAAAAATATGTACATAATGGTAAATTCAACAAGTTACATCCGGATATATTAAAAATGTTACCTAGTGACAAATTCAATGATACATCAAACAATTGTCGGTAAAATGTTCTACATTTTACTAATTAAATGTCTATAATTCTGTGCTACATTATCCGTATCTACTTTAAAGTTTATTCTCTTCGCTATTGGAGTCCTTATTATCTGTAACATTTCTAACATAAAACGACGTTCCCTATTCAAAACTGACGTATCTTGAAAGTTTGGAAAATGATTTAAGTTTGCACAGTGTGATGATAATGCTGTTTTTTTGTGTTGAGATGTGTCTATATTTTTGATCTGATCCTGCAATTCCGTCCTGCAATTGTAGTCTTAAGTTTATTTTTAGTTGTACCTACATATACCATATTGCAACTTTCACTATTATTTCCTCCACAAGGTATTTTGTATACTATATTAGATCTATAAAATTTATATATTCTATCTTTGGTTTTACTAAACAATCTACCTAGTGTGTGTGTTGTTTCATGGGCCATTATTTTTATTATTAGTATCAACTATTTTTGATTTTTCTAATCTCTCAGAAAATCCTGACACATAAGATAATGATTTAAACTTTTTCGGTTCCACCGTTGGGGTTTGGTTATCTTGCCCCTTATTTTCATATTGCCTTATTAATCTATTGACTAACCCTATTGGGAAATTGTTGTCCATTAATATGGTTGTAATCTTCTCCTTATTCTTTTTGTGAAAATTCCCGTCGCTTATCTTCAAAACTCTGTCTATTATGTTTCTTGCCGTATTGACATCCATTGATTGCGGGTGTTTGGAGTGGTAATTGATAACCCTTCCAGAAGCAGTTGGTTTTTGGTACCAATCCACTAATAATTTCTCCCCATTTCTTATCACCATAGTATCCAAGTAAGCGAGTCTTGATCCACGCTCTTCTTCAATTGTAAACCTAATATATAGGATGACAATTATTAAATGTTGTCAAAATATTATCTATAGCACTATTTGTAACGATACAGAATAAATCGTCTACATATTTAGTAATGATTTTAGGTTTTATGGTCATCTCTTCTATGCAGGAATCAAGTAGATTCTCCATAATAATATCAGCCACAATCGGGGAAGCTGGAGATCCCATTGGAAGTCCTTCTGGTTGAAAATATACCTTGTCATCATATCGGAAATACCTGTTGTCTTCTATACAAAACTTTAAAATATAGAGGAATACTGATTTATTAATATTTGTGTGCTGTTCTATTCTGTCCCATTTTTCCTCGATAATACGAAGTGCTAAGTCTACTGGTATACTCGGAAATAAAGCAACTACATCAAAAGAAACAAAATTTTCCACAATTTTGTATTCTTAGTTCCTTTACTTTATCCTTAAACTGCAATGAGTCTTTTATATTGTTTTCGGAGTCTTCTGTTATCCTTTTCTATATATTCGTAATGTACCTACACAACTCATCAGAAGGTGAATTAACAAAAGAACATATTGGTCTCAATGGAAAATCTTCTTTGTGTATTTTTGGCACTCCATACAACCTAGGTGCTGTGGACACATTTGTCTTAAGTTTGTTCTTCTCAATTTGATTTATGTTTCCTGCTTTATAAAGTTTTTCCACAATATCATTGTTAATTTTTTAAAGTTTGCTGGTAGGATCGTTATCCATCAGCTTGTACTTAGCTGTATCCCCTACAATATTATCAATTCGTGATATATAATCACATTTGTTTATAGCTACCGTCGCATTTCCCTTATCGGCATTAACTATCATTGCATCCTTATTATTCTTTAAATAATTTTCAGCTTTATCTACTTAGTCTAACAAAAATTTATCCGTATTCGTCAGTTTCATTTTATTCATCTGACTATCTATGATCGTCGTCAATTTAGTTCTAGCTATTTCTTGTTCTACCTTACCCGGTAGTGTTTGAACAAAATCTTCTCCTGCTATAATATTCAATATTGGTAACTGGTCCCTTTTCACCGGCAATGCATGTTTCTGTCCAAGGGAGAGAATTCATTGCACCTCCGTTGTAATGTCCTTGCCTGTTTTATTAATGAACCATTTACTATACAATTTTATTCCTAGTTTCTTTTCCTGTAAATCCGCAAGGTAATTGAATTTTTTCTGGTGTACCTCCTTAATTTCTCATTAAGTGATGTTGCTAATCTGGCCTCATATTCTAAAAACTCCCTCATTTCCTCTCCTTTCAAATGCTGACTTAAATTACTGATTATAACTTGTATTTCGTGTTCAACTTGTGTAAGCAATTGATGTTTTTCCCTGAGTGTAAGGTTAAGAATTTTGTTGTGTAAATATTGGGTGTATCCAGAGATAATTTGCCCAAATTTTGGCAACCTATTTTCACCAAAAATATTCAAAACATTCTTGGTGGAATTTGCAATATACTTCGGAATAATACCTGATTTTCGACAGCGGATTAGAAAAGTGATCGTCTGCTTTATCCTAATGATCTTATCCCTCGTCGTTTTAAATCTTTTCACCCATCTCCTAGCCAGGCTGTAAATACAATACGATAGGTCGGATAAATCATCACTTATTTCCAATGAACTGAATCTTTTTTCAGAATCGTCTGGCGAAAGTTCAGTCGCGCGTGCGCCTCTCTTGGGTTTATTTCGATGGCATACTTTTGGGTGTACTTATGTAATCAATTGATACATTAATCGTCCTGTTATTTACATCCTAAACAAATGGTAACTAAGCCAAATAAGTGAAGCTTTAAAACTAACATTACTTTGTCATCCATTATAATTTAGGTATGAAGCATAAGCAAAGTTTTTAATGGTAACAATATAAAAATATAATTTAACAAAAACCACCCTCTTCACAAATTCCGAAGATTATTTTGAGTAACTTTCCTTCCAAATCCAAAATAGCTGAAACAATCTTCCAACGGTTACCACTGTGCGGCTCAACATTTCCGTACGCAAAGAAAAAAGGTAGTCAGGAAATTTACTAAACTTTATTAGATGATATTAACTGTCGATGCCATAAAATTTCAAAATATCACATCCCCTTTCATCAGTATCACAATCGCACACTCTCGTCAACACACAAATTTATTCACCATAAAAACTTTAATTAAAAAAAGTATCAAAAATATATTACATGTATGAACGGCACATAACACATAAACACGTATTATCTGTCACAACTACATAAAAAAGTATCTGTTTTGGGGCGGATGGCTCGAAAATATTCAAAAAAAAAAACAAATCTTCCTGTCATTAGACAACAAACCATCTCTTCAGACACCGTGTTCCATCATACTGACAACGATGAATACAGAGGGCTGACTGCCTTGTCTGCGCCTGTCATTTGTAAGTTAACAATCAGAGAAATACCACCGACTAAAAGTGTGATGAATCAGCGGTGGCTTCCCAATGTGCACAAAAACGGATCCGTAATAGACTTAAAAAAAGGATTCAGTGTAATCATGAATTTACGGATCCGTTGCGGACCGGTTTCGGATCCGTAAAAAATTTAAACAAGGAATCAGTGTAATCGCGAAGTTGCGGACCCGTTTCGGATCCGTAAAACATTTCAAAATTAAATCAGTGCAATCGCGAATTTACGGGTCCGTAAAAATTGTAATACGGAATCAGTGTAATCGCGAATTTACGGATCCGTAAAAAAGTTAGAAAAGGAATCAGTGTAACCGCGAATTGAGTGTTTTTTAAGAAAAGGTCCTTATGTGGGACCCAGAAAAATTCGCTTTTTACTTTAATTTAATACGAAATGACTGAATTTATATAATAACATCGTAAGACAAATTTTAATTTTTTTTAACACATGAACAAGTCCTAATACACGTGAAACTAGAGGCCCTCTGGAGTAAAACTGCGTTTACAGTTTCTCATTCTCTCATCATTTGTCCTTTTTAGAGGACTTTAAAGTTTTAAAGGACATTTAAATAGAAAAAAATTTATATATATTTCTACTCATCCCACGATGCTGAGATAAAAAAGCAAATGAAAGAGGAGACTCTCCTCAATTTTGCAAAAATATTTGTTTTGTTATATCAGGACAAAAGGACCTTATTGAAGTCCTTTCAAAATTTTGTCCTTTAATATCCATGAGAATTTCCAGCCATTTCATCCACAAAAAATATATGTTAAGGACATTAATATACGCCAACACGTTGCTGAATTTCATTGTACTCACTTTGTTAGTTTAGTGTAGAAATAATTTTAAGTTCTACTATACAAAAAAAAATTTATAACTCCCTAATATTAACCAATTTTCTTTAAATAAAATCTAACACATGAACAAATGGATACACACATAAAACTGGAACCCCCGTGAGTTAAAAGTACGTTCACAGTTTTTCATTTGGTGATCCGGTCTCCTTTTAAAAGGACTTTAAAGTTTTAAAGGACATACAAAATTCAAAAACTTTTAATATATATGAATATGAAGTCAAAGACAAGAATTTCAGAGGCAGTTTTACGGCTGTCACATTTCTAATTATGTGTAAGGCAATAATATTTTTTTATTAATCCATTAAATATTTTTTTTAATATTAAACAAGTACAAAAGTATAATTCGATTTGGCCGAATCCATGACTACCCTTCACATTGTCCTTTAAAGTGATAGAAGTTGTTCTAACTACATAACTAACTACATAAGTAAATCAAAAACTATTTAAAAATTTCGATATTAGCATCCTTCTCAGGTAAACCGTGTACATTTCTGTTGGCGCTTATGAATATTATTGGTATCGCGACAAAGTGTCCAACAATACTCTGCCAACAGATGGCAAGTATTTTTTCCTTTAAAGCGATTTTAAATTGTGGCGAGATCCTGGTGAAATCGTTCACCATGCTCGTAACTAAACTCACCCAAATTGCTTGGGAAACAAACAATGTGACTATCCAAAAAATGTATTTTGAGTGACATGTTGACACCCATTTCACCAAAACTACGGACCATTTTACGGACAATCTCTTTGTAATTTTCTGATTTGTTCTTGCCCAAAAAATTTGCTGTTGCATCCTTAAAGCAATCCCACGCTTTTTTTCCCACTGTTCTAAGAAAATTCGGAAACTCCTTACAATTGATCAATTTCTTTAAGTGTGGTCCGTTAAGTACACCTAAAAAAAGAAGTATTTTTCGCTTTAGAGCTTATACATACTAATTTATAACTTACCAGGATCAATTGTGGCATTGCTTAATTTTGGGAAAATCGTGCATCATGGCTTCTCCTTCACGAGCCAGAGCGCGAATAAAATTTCGAATAAGCCCCAATTTGGTATGAAGGAGTGGAAGAATAATCTTCGACAAGAGCACTAGAGGCATGTGATCAATGCTATTTTGTCCAAGCTTATGGGTTATGCGGGGCTGCCATTCGTGATCAGTATAGTGTAATTCACGATATCTACCTTCCCAGAGACACAAGAAACATTGATTTTATTTATTTATTTATTTATTTATTGATTAATTAGTTCCTGTACACAAGACATAAGTCTTATATTGCAGCACAGGCATTTAAAACGCAAATTACGACTAGTGTAAAATAAGACAGAAAAAACATAAAGACATAACTGTAACAAAAATTATAAGTCGTAATATATAAAAGAGAGAAAAAAAAAAACTTTGTTTGTTTTAAAACATAAATATAATACCAATTAGCATAGAAACATGTAACATAATCAAATTTAAGAAAAATAATCATTATTAAAACAAACACAAAAGAAAATTAATTCCGTTATAATTACGTAGAAAAGGAAAATAGTCAAAAAAAAAGCACATAAATCATTAATCACCATCAAAGGAGTTTCAACAAAAATTATAAACCAAAAAAACAAAAACTTAAGAATACAGATCAGTAATAATATTTCTAAAGTGCAGTACATTATTTATTAGCTGTATATTATTTGGGAGCGTGTTCCAGAGACGGATTCCATTTATGAAGAACTGCCATTCTGAAGTGTGAGTCTTCTATTTGAATGAATTAAGTTTCCTTCCTCTACATGAACGGGAGAAAGTAATGCGTCTATAGAGGTGTAGTGGCTGTTTTGTGTTGATGATTTTGTGTAAAAAAACCAATACCCTTATATTAAGCAAATTGTCAAAACTTATATCATAGAGCTGATGAGAAAAGGACGAAATGTGGTCGTATCTCTTTAAACCGTAAACATAGCGTAAAACGTTATTGAAAGTGACGTTAAGTTTTCTTCTACTTTGCGAATCACAGCTAGCAAACAGTTCGCTACCATACAATAAAACAGGCATAATATACGTTTTGGCTAGTAAATTTCTAATTCCAATGGGGGTACAATGTTGTGTTTGCCATAGATTTCTGAGCATTGAGAAAGTGCGTCCACATATGGTGTTAATATGATCCGACCATGTTAAGCTGGAGTTAAAAATAATTCCTAAGTTTTTCGCAGTTTTAACGATTTTGATTTTCTGATTATTAAGCATAATTTGTGGAGTTTGTGTGGGCAATATTGAAGGTTTTCCAATAATCAAACATTTAGATTTTCCGGGATTTATGGCAAGACCATTTCCCGATGCCCAGCGATTTACTCTGTTAAGATTTTGACTCAGGGTTCTAATACATTGATCAATATGTTCCGGCTCGCAGCTTAAGTAAAGCTGAATATCGTCCGCGTACATACGTACGCTACATTCACAGATATAAGTTGGCAGATCATTTGCATACATAGAGAAAAGTAAGGGTCCAATGATTGAGCCTTGTGGAACACCTCGATTTATTGATAGCATTGACGATTTTGACTTCCCTACGTCGACATATTGGTACCTATTTGTCAAGTAAGATTCAATTAAACGTGTTGCAGTACTGCAGAAATTAAACTGTTGTTTTAATTTAGTGCACAAAATCGAGTGGTCTACCGTATCAAAGGCCTTGGAGTGGTCTAATAGTACTAAAAAAGTAAGTCTGCTTTCATCAAGGTCTTTTCTGATATCCTCTGCAACGTCAATTAGAGCAGTAATGCAACTCTGTCCTTTACGAAAACCTGATTGACGGTCGGTAAGTAGAGATCTGGAGTCCAAGTAGTCGAATATCTGATTATGTAAAATACGTTCAAATGCTTTTGAAAGAAATGTCAGAATTGAAATAGGCCTGTAGTCAGAGATAGATTTTGGTATAGGTAAGATTCTAGCTTTCTTCCAGTTGCTGGGGAAATGACTAGTATAGAGTATCTTATTGAATATACACGTTACAATTGGCAGAAGTTTCGGCAATAACATTTTAAAAAATTTAGGATGCATGTAATCTATTCCAACAGCATTAGATGTGATCGACAAACAGGACGCTAACACATCAGATTGACTGACACCAGCAAAAGAAAAAGTTTCAGTGGCAGTATACTGCTGTTCTTTATAAAATTCTACATCTGTCCTAGTCAAGGGTATGTTCAAAAAACTTTCGTTAATCTTATTAGCATCTACATCAATAGGAACGTTTTTGCAACTTTTCCCAATACCAATTTCCTGAATAATTTGCCATTTTTTCTTAGACCCCACAGCAGTAGTGAATTTATCGGCATAATACTTTGATTTTGCACTCTTAATAAGTTTGTTCGCAAGTTTTCTTAATCTTCGGTAAATTTCATGAAACTCAACGATTTTAAATCTCTTCCATCGAGTAAAAGCAATGTTACGGTGCATGATGGCCTTTTTAATTTCATCAGAAAACCAAGGACGTCTACCGTGTCGTACAATTTTGGTTTTGAGAGGTACTGTCAGATTGAATAAGTACTCCAGATTTTTCTCAAGAAAAGATACCTGTTCATCAACTGACATCATCGAGTATATTAAACCCCAATCAATTCTAGAATACTCTTCTTCCAAGAGCTGTAGATCAATATTTTTAAAATCTCTAAAAGTAATACACTCTTCAGTAATGGATAACTTGAAGTCATATGTTGTGAAAATGAGGTCATGTTTTGAAAAGCAAGAAGCATTAAGTTGGTCATATATTAGGACTTTTGAAGTATCAGAAACTAAAAACAGGTCAAGTAGGGTATTTCGGGTAGAAGAAAAATGCGTTGGTAAGATGGAATTAACAGGAGAGAGGCCGACGGGTATTAATTTGTCGATTAAGTTGGATTCAATTAGTATGTTAGAGTTGAAATCGCCTGCGATTAGGATGTCGTTATACGTAATGGAGTATGATTCTATATTGGAAACAAATAAATCTAAACTAATGTTCCGATTTGGTCTATAGACTGCGCCCACAAGTAGCTTACCGTTGCTACTTTTAATTTCGACAAGAAAATATTCAACAAGGTCGGGAGCAGCTGACGTTGAAACAGTATGAAAAACTATTCCCCTCTTAATGTAAATTGCTACTCCTCCGCCATGACCAATTCTATCGACTCTCACCACACTATACCCATCCACTGAAATTATACTATCATCTATATCGGAGTTAAACCATGTTTCGGAGACACATATAATATCAACGCCAGAGTTTTCAAATATGTACCGAAATTCGTCGATTTTGTTCACCAGACTTTGAGCATTTATGTGGCAGATCTTCAAGCCTTCTTTTTGACTGCATAATACTCTAATCATATTAGCTGTTCCATCTTTGGTGGCTTCCCTCAAGCTATTTAAGGTAGCCATAATTGTAAATTTTATATTTGATAACATAAATAAAGCACTTTAGAAATTTGAGAAATAAACTATATAGTATTGAAACTAGTAAGATGTCTGTTTTAAGAAAAATAGGATTAATTGTTCCGAAATTATGAAAAATAGTGATAAAAATGATTATAAAAGATTTATCTTTACAGAGTAATATATTATTAAATAATAAAGTCATATCAGTTTTCCTGTTCGATGAAAGTCTGCTGATGGTTGTCAAAAGAATGGGTCCCAATACAATCAGGAAATAACAAATATAACTTTGAAAATCCATTTTTAAGCCCTGTTATAATAGCAACCACTTTGAGATCACAACAAATCACCCATCCATGGAGGTCATAATTAATTAATTTAAGAATATTGCTCATGTTTGCATATGTTTCCTTTACATCGGCAGCATAAACGATAGGCACTGATAGAAAGGCGTTACCGTTATGTAGCAAAACGCCTTTAAGACTCTTCACAGAACCATCTATAAAGAGGCGCCACTCATCCGGATTATAGGGGTGGCCGATGATTTCAAAAAGATTTTCAATATCTACCGCATACATAATCCCAGTTTGATCATCAACTTTAAAAAGACAGTTGGTTTCAGCGTTTTCGGGAAGAAGTTACGCAAAAATTTTCAGAAACCAGTCTCCATTATTGTAAACGGGATGCTAAAATTTCGGAATTGGTTTTTGTTACACCTATACCACGCACGAGATCATCAAAATCGGCCTGTGTTATGAAATGACGAGGAGCAAAGCCGAGCTCGCTGTTTGTCGGTTGATATTCCGAGATATATTCAATATCATTGTCGGCGCACAATGAGTGCTCTGCAACGGCATCTGGAACTTGCTCTTCAGATGGAGCGGTTGGGTTTGTTCTAGAACGTAACACAGCTGGCTTCACTGAAACACAACTATGGTATGGGATTTTATGTCGCAATTTGTATTTTATATTTTTAGTACGCGGCTGCGATTGGCAAAAGTAGAACGATTCCAAAGCATGTTCACTTCGATTCAACCAAATCACTGGGTAAACATATTTCATCGGATGCTGTTGTCGGTTAACGGAATTCGAACCTAGAATACTACCACGATAACAATAGCCGCACACAACTTCAGGCTGATACCATAATTTTGGTACAAAAATAATTAAAAAATATTGTTCTTAACATTCCACAAAGGTTTTTGTAATTTTTCGCGATTTTTTATACGGTACAAAAAGTCCGCAGACAACACAAAATTTATTTCGATTGGGGCACTCCATAGTCACTTTCACTTTTTCTTATTTTATAATTTCTCACGTTAAAAAACCAAAAAAAAACACTATTTATTTGCATAATAGTTTTAGAACTGATAATTGTTTTGTGGCCTGCCTTATAAATCAGAAATTTGACTTATTTACGAAAAACTAAATAACATGTAATAAAGTTAAAAGGGTTTAAGAACTAGTTGCTGTTTATTAAAATCCTTAACATATATTTCCAGGGAAATACTTGGCAAAAATCTTCAAGTATATTTCAGGACTGAATTTTTAACACCCTTTACATTTGGTATTCATCTCAGCATCGTAGGTCAAACATAAGTATTTAAAAAAATTTTAAAACTTCGATGTCCTTTGTAACTTAAAACCGCTCTTAAAGGGAGACCGGATCACCGAATGAAAAACTGTGAACGTACTTTTAATTCACGGGGGTTCCAGTTTTATGTGTGTATCCATTTGTTCATGTGTTAGATTTTATTTTAAGAAAATTTTTTTAATATTAGGGAGTTACATATAAATTTTTTTTTAAATTAAAAAATAAAATAAACTACAAATTTATTACAATCCGTTTTATTAAAAAAAACGGGTCCGCAACGGATCCGAATATGAAGTCCGAAACGGATCCGAAAAACGGACAAAAAAACCGTTTTGCTGGGAGGAATTTCTCCCGCTTGCGGATCCGAAACTGATCCGTAACGAATTCCGCTACGGATACGTTTTATTAAAATACACGGGTCCGCAACGTATCCTAATATGATGTCCGTAACGAGTCCGTAACGGATCCGATAAACGGACATAAAATCCGTTTTTGGCTCCGCTTTTTTTTTTGGGAGGAATTTCTCACGCTTGCGGATCCGTAACTGATTCCGTTACGGATAGAAAGTACGAAGAAGTGGATCCGTTACTGATCAGAAACGGATCCGTTTGGCACACTGGGTTATGAGAATTTTATTTTAGGTTATCTTCGTTGATTACACAGAATTTATATCGATGGTATCTGAAAAGTTATTGTAATAAAAATTACAGAGTTTTGCAGGAAATATCTTCCAGAAATGATCGAAGAATCGGAAAAAAATATCCCGAAAACGCAAAAAAAACAACGTAAGTAAAAAATCCTAAAAAGCTAAAAGAAAACTTGCACTATATTAACTTCTAGCTACGTAAGGATCAAGAAACATTTTGTAAATTTAATTCATAGCGAAATATGAAAGAGAAGCCATGAGTGTTTCAGTTCCATCAAATTCCCGTTGAAAGTCACTATGCTATCGACAGTTTTAATACTGTTTTTTATGACAGTTTTTTTCTGCCAGAATGTGGATGTAATACATGTAAAAATGAATGAAAATTGTTGTGTTCTTCAAATCAAAACTAATTCGTTGTATATAAAGATATTTTAAAATCATAAGTGCCGACAAAATCAAATTTAAAGTCAGTTTTTTCAATTCGCCTATCGCTCACTCTATTTCACATTCCGTCCTGTAACAAATTTGCAACTAGGAGGTCGATCAGCTGCGTCATCGAAACCCCCTGATTTAGTTAAACAAGGAACAAAAAGGGAATGGAATATGTTGAATAAAATTTGACAATAAGTGTATTCCCGTACTTTTTTAATAATAAAACAAGTACTAGCCTTTTCACACTGGCGTACATTTTGGGGGAACGCGTGGGAGATGATGAAAAAATGAGACGTGCGTTCACACTTGCAACATCTTCCATCTGTCATAGTCCAATAATCATTTATTAATATGCCACATCGCTGTAGCGAAGTTTTTGTGATCAAAAATAAGCGGAACTAAAATGGTTAAGGAAATATTAGTCGTGTTTTGTTACAAGCAAGCGATTATCGCTTGCTAAGTTGCAAAGAAAACGGCAATTTAGCGATAAGTAATTTTATTCAAAAATATGAAAAAGGGTTGGAGACTAAAAAATGCCGAAAAAAAATTTCTTTAAACTTAGCGAAAATGATTCGCGTCGCTAAGTTCTCGCTAAATCTCCGCTAAGTGCTTCATACAAAACAAGCGATTATATAAGCAAGCGGTGTAACCAAGACACGCATATGGTCTATATATTGTATTGTTTATTGAGGCCCAGGAGTCGAAAGAATGGAGAATGACATTCGTCAAACATTTAGTTTTTAACATTTCATATTTATAACAATTGTTTTTTTCCTTCATTTATTTGGTCAAGATGTATTTATATTATGTGGTGTAATTGCGACGACGACAATAGCTGATTTATATTTGTTTGGTGTCATACCACTGCCAATTTCAAAGCAAATTTGGTAACAATTGTAACACAAGAACACAAAAAAGAAATACATATGAGTTTATCAGTCAGTTAAGGCAACGATTTGAAAACATTTAAATCAGCTGTTCTAGGGCTACCACCTGATATAAATACATCTTTTGTTTTATTGTTTGAATTTCTGTCAATTTTTCTAGAAATTCAATTTTTTTCTAGTGATGGACTCAAAATTATCGAATACTGTGGGGTGAAACGTAGTGAGATCAGAACATTTTTCAAAGATGTGGAAAGATGTTGAGCTCACAAAGTGTCAAATTTGTATGGGGAAATGTTAACATCTTTGGCAAATTGATTCAAGATGTAAGATGTGGCCTAGTGTGAAAAGGCTATAAAACAGAGTTGAAAGAAAAATGTCCTAAAAATCTATTTTAAACACCAAGATTTAAAACAAGTTCGGGATCGATAAAACAGTAAACGTGGTAAAACTTATGTCAGAAATGTGTCTACAACATGGTGCCCGCCTAAAACGTCAAAAAGAATATCCCCAGCACTACTAGTAACGACCACAGCGATATTATTTTAATTTATTTGGCAATACTGAATTATTTTGACTTTCGAATGACGTTTAATACTTTTATTTGCTAAATTTCTTCGAGTAGAAACTAGTAAAAAGATGTAAGATTACTTTTAATATTTTCTTGAGAATGGGAATACTTTTTGGAGTACAAGTCGTAAATGTGACGAAACTAGTAAGATGTAGTACATACAGGAACAGGGCTAATAACAACAATGGAAATTTATTGTGCACTTCCTTTTAATAACATGGGTATTTCCAGCGTTACGGACGCACGGAATTTGTTTTTTTAGTTATCTAAAAAACTACAAATATGTGGAAGACCATCCCCACATTAAAATTTTTAGCTTTTCTGAAGTACTATAAGCCTCCGTTTTTCTAAAATTTGTTAAAGCCGATGAATGGTTGAACAGATGATTGTAACAATGCGTTGCGGTTGCAAAAAACAATGTCATATGTAGGCTCATAAAAATAATGTAGCGAAACTTCTTATTTGAACAACATTTTTTGTGTTTCTATGTGCAAAACATATAAACTATATCCCGATCCAATATTGACACTCGAAATCATTATCTCTGTCAATGACATGGGTGGCTTCCTAAAGTTGAATATATCTCCGATCAGAAATGGAATCAGTATATATTTGGTATAGGGATGGGATTTTATACGGTTTGCTAAAATGTGTCAATTGTCATAATTTTATGTGTAAAAAATATTTTTTAATTACGTTTTGGTAAAAATTACATACAGTCGTGACATGACTAGTCTCCAAATTCATGGCATGTTTATCATCTGAGGCCCAAATACTTTACCTAAATCGATTTCATTCCATTTGTTCTTTGGATGTAAAATTAACGTGTTTGTAGCTTGTCGCACATATAGTATACTTGTGTCACAACACATTCTGTTTGCTATTCAATATTACGTGTTGGAGACACAATTATTAATATGTTATAGTACATATTTCTGTAACCCAAACAAGGCTTTGTTTGTTGAAAACTGCTGACAATAAGAACGAGACAGACAACGACAAAACAGCAGATCTTTAATTCACGAAAACAATGTTTCCACGTATGTAAGTATACGAATGTTCCAAACATATACATGGTTATACATATTCTCTATGAAATGCACACAATCGAATAAGACTCGATCGAAGCTACCTAATTATCAACTCACCCTCAATGTTCCTGTTTCGTCACCCACTCTCTAGAACACAGAGTTGCGTATTTGTGAGACCATAGTTTTTAGTGACCGGCTACTGACAGGTACGATTTGAATTTTAGTTTGATTTGATAGATTTTGTTAGTTATTTGACAATATTTTATAAGTTTCTGACGTGCAAGGTTAAAGCAAGACTTCAAAATTCTGCCGTGAAAAAATCTTCTGAAAAAATTTTTAAAATACTGGGTGGTTAAATTTTAAGGGCAGATGTTGATTTTGAATAAAACACAAATTATTGTCATTTCTTTTCATTATGATAATATGGTATGGTTCAATTATGTATGGAACAAAATATCGGCCAAATGGACGCAGCGACCTCGGCGGCACACCTCCATCCGATGGTCCAAATTTTCGATAACGCTGAGGCATAATTGAGGTTCTATGCCGTTAATGTGCCGAATTATCTCATCCTTTAGCTCTTGAATTGTTGCTGGCTTATCGACGTACACCTTTTGTTTCGAATAATCCCAAAGAAAGAAGTCCAACGGCAAGGGGCACCGTCCGGTTGAAACCACATATCGTCCACATCCATATCCTCCAATTCGGGCCATAAAAAGTTCGATATCATCTCATGATAGCGAGCACCATTCACAGTAACTGCCTGACCGGCCCCATTTGGAAAAAATACGGCCTGATGATGCCGCCAGCCCATAAACCGCACCAAACAGTCACTCTTTGCGGGTGCATTGGTTTTTCGAGGATCACCTTTGGATTATCATTCGCCCAAATGCGGCAATTCTGCTTATTGAGACGAATCCACTGAGGTGAAAATGTGCCTCATCACTAAAGATATGAATTTTGATTTGCCCGCCCATTCCCATAATAAGCCTGAATAACTTTAACGCGTTGCTCGATTGTTTATCTTTCCATCGTTCAAATTGAGTTAGTCTGAAATTGAGAAATGACAAATGAAATGCAGAAAAAAACTTGACGTTTAGGTCATAATGACACGTCGTTTTTGGTCATAATGACACATATGGTCATAATGACACGTCGCTTGAGCCTCACACAAAAAATATTTTTTTCCCCAAATACACTAGGAATTAAAACGTCAACGGCCGTTAGGGGACTATAAATACTCTCGTATATTAAAATGTTTGACGTTTCCGTCATCACCTCTTCAATACGCATCTTTTGAGACCACCTTTTGCTCTATGCGCGTGATTTCTTATTGACGATATCAATGACATGTTATTCTTACTTACATATAACAATATTAACCTTCGGTTAGCAATGACAAAATTGGTTTCCCATTACATCTCATTAATTCTCAAAACCAGTGAGCTGTGCTGTGTTCTAATTTTACACTCTCAGATTGGAACCTACAGTGTTATACCGGTTCGAATGGTATTTTTGAGAAGCAATTTCGTGTCGCCGTCACTAAGCGAGGCGAGGGATCGAACCCAAGTACTCAAGTACAAGAGCTGTGCACACTACCGTTGCAGCACCGACAGCCGGTTAGCAATTACTGATTTTTAGTATTTTCTTTTCTATCATTTCCAAGATTTTGCAGCGGAAACATTTTTTTCAGGCTGTTTTATACAAATTTTTTATTTATTTATTTGGAATACTTAAATTCATTCGCTTAACATTGCATAAAACAAAAAAAATCAATAAAAAAGTACTTGATCTTATAGTAAGTTGATTTTTATTTCCACAATCCTTTTTTACATTTTGGTCTATATGCTACAAAACAACAAGAGCTTGTAGAATAATATTAAGTGCATGTAGAATAATATTTTTGATTAAACGCCTGTTAATCTTAGAAGCTTTTCCAAAGACAGAAATTTTTTTGACGGAAAAAGCTCTCTACACTCTAGAACTTTCCTTGATTAACAACTATAATTTAACAGAGGTTTACGATTTACGAACGACGATTTGCCAGTTTGTAGTTGACAGTTGTGCAGAGCAGTCGATAACAATACATTATGGAGCATCTGACGCATAGACGAATACATACATAGATACTCTCATAGATCTCTCATCGGACGTTTCATTTCACACTCTTCGTCGTAGGTTTGTGGAAATGAGATAAATTAAATTTAAAATTCACTAACACCAGCTGGAGTTACAAAATATGTTCACTTAACTTTTTCACGTCTGTAACTTTTCTTGGTGTAGAACTAAAAAATTTAAATGTATTGTTACGAATTTCCTTATTCGTCCTTTTTGCGTTGTTTTATTCCCAATAATAAAACAAGGTTCCTTGTAAATTACGATAATTACAACGGTTTAACTTGCTTGTATTTTGCTTATATAGTACAACAGTTTACTTTATTTATAACACTTTAACAAGTTTTATATTTTACTATCAATTCGCGTTGCTTACTTTACGGGGTTTAATCACAAACTTAACTCTCCATTCCAAAGACCTCCGCTATTTATACCAACTCACCATACTCAAATGAAGGTAGATCTAGCGAATAAAGCGAGATAAAAGCTTCTGCTTACTATTAATGACTCTACTAACAGTATGTAAATAACAGGCGTTTAGTGCTGCGCCTGAAAGTATGCATTGTAACAACGCACCAACTCGATAAACCAGTAGCATGAATTCACCTCAGTAAAGATAACTCTCCACCATTCGAGATTGTTCTACAAAGATAAGCAACAACAACATCCAGATTCTAGAAGGTTCTTGAATTCGCTAGATATATGTATATATAAATAGCGGAGGTCTTTGGAGTGGAGAGTTCAGTTTGTGATTAAACTCCGTAAAGTAAGCAACGCGAATCGATAGTAAAACATAAGACTTGTTAAAGTGTTATAAATAAAGTAAACTGTTGTACTATCTAAGTAAAATAAAAGGAAGTTAACCCGTTGTAATTATCGTAATTTAAAACGAACCTTGTTTTATTATTGGGAATAAAACAACGCAAAAAGGACGACTAAGGAAATTCGTAACAGTATCTATGTATTTATTCGTCTATGATCCGACGCTTCAACAACTTGTTGAAGTTATTTAAACATTTTCAGCCTAGCTCCGTATGTCGAAAGCGAAGCGAAGCGAAACGAATCCAAGCACTCACTTTTTTGTCGAAATGGTTCTCCATATTTGCGATCTTCACGTTCTTTTCGCTTACATAGAGAAGAGAAAGTCATTCAACAATTGTCAAATGAAAATGGTGCCAGATGAACAATTCTAAAAAAAGCGTTAGAATTGGGAAGAAAATCGCTAAATTTGAAAAAAATTGCTTGATTACAGCATAAAAAATACAACTCTATGCCACTTCAAATTTCCAGCTGGAAAAAGTTGACAACATAAATGTAAATAAACAAAACAAAAAATAACAATAAAGAAAGGTTGTAATAAATATACATTTAGGGGTTGTTTTTTTGTTAGTTGAACAAAAACTTTTGAACCTCCAAATTCTGCTGTACCGACGTCGCTGGAACGCAGAGCTATATAGTCTCTATTCTGACGTGGACATAGCTAGACGAATCAAAGTGTGCCAATTTCGTTGGCTAGGCCATGTTATCAGAATGGATGAAGATGAGCCAGCGCGAAAGATTTTTGATAACATACCCGATGGAAGCAGGAAAAGAGGACGACCACGACTCCGCTGGAAAGACCAGGCAGTAAGACGTCTGACCTTATGAGGTTGTAATATATTCAATAAAAGTAAAAGTAAAGGATTCAAAACTACAATATATACTAAATATTGGTTACAGGCTCCACCTAGAAACTTCCCATTCAACAAGAAATTTCCCAACATATGTTAGTCTACACACAAACCAAAGTAAAAGTATCCAATATAGTTGATAATACTGGGTTGTAGCAGATTGATTAGCAGGGTTGATTAGCAGATAACTTCAGATTTTGGCTGATGATGTTCTTGAACTAGGAATTTCAATTGGTCAACAAAAAAAAATTAAATTGAATTTTCATAACAACTGGAGGGACCCAAACGAAATTGCAATTAAAAAATAACTTCAAGTTATGTGAAAAAACAGTTTCAACACCAGCAAATTTAATATGGATTTGGCTCCGAAGGGAAGCACTTGACTTAAAATTCCTTTCTCTCATTTAAGCTACCAAGTTGAGATTTTTATTAATATGAAAATGGAATTACTGTTTTTAGATTACGAACACGTTTAACAACATAGTATCCTAATCAAACAAAGATTAAATTTAAATTATTTCAAGTACTTTAAGACACTTTCTCTGGAAGTGGAAGATATGGTTATGTTCCATGGGCAACATAGGGTCAGCTATTTCTTGGGCAATATTACCAATAAACTTAGGCAATTTTACGTTCACCAATAATATGAAAATTTGCCGTGCATAGTTGTTGATTTACCCAATGCAAAAGGGCAATATACAGAATTTATTGTAGGTGAATTAGATTAATTTTAATGTGCAACCTTACCAAATGTTTAGCCCAATTTTTCATATTTACAGAGTCAAATTTTGTTTTGATTTTAATTAAAAAAGTATTTATTCCATGGTTGCTTACAATAATTACATTTAAATAAATACTAACATTATAATCTCAAATTACCAGGCCCCACGAATGTAGTATCGCCTCTCGTTTATTAAATATTAGATTAGATACAAAATGTTTTAAATACTTGTGTATCAAATTTGTTAGTTTCTACAAAGGACACATTTCTATTCTTAAAGTGGCTAAGAGATGTACATTATCCTGCCGCTTATTAAAACACTTTCAACACTATACATATAAGACACAAGCAACACAACGCACTTTTCTATTTACAAAAGTTCTACATTATAGACTCTCGGCCAATAGAAATGTATTCTTTGTTAAAAACACTTGCAGAATACATTTTTCCTTACATTTCTGTACGCAATTGTAAATTCACACATCTATTTAAGAAATAGGGACATACAGAACGACACAGTAGTAATACAAATTCCTAGAGGTTTATAACGGGTTTTTCAATAAGACAATAAGATAAAACAAACCCGGTTTTAGATACCAATGAAATTCGTTCGATGGCATTATGTATGGAACTCCATTTCTTTTGCATGGCCACCACGGGCACGTTTGCAGAAGTCCAGATGCTGAACCCAATTTCAAGCATAAATCGGCCGATACTGCTGCAATTTCAAGTTGGATATTCGTACCAAGTTCATCAATCGTCGCTGGCTTGTTGGCATAGACCATAGACTTGACGTAGCCCCACAGGAAATAATCTAACGGCGTCTAATCGCACGACCGAGGCGGCCAATCGACTGGGCCATTTCGTGAGATAACACGTTCACCAAACTTGGTTTCCAATAAATTGATTGTGGCATTCGCTGTCTGGCTTGTGGCGCCGTCCTGTTGGAACCACATGTCCTCCAAGTCCATATTATCCAATTGGGGCCAAAAATATTCAATTATCATTGAACAGTACCGATTCGCATTCACAGTATTGTGCCGGTCTTTATCATCTCGGAAGAAGTACGGCCCAATGACGCCGCCGGCCCATAAACCGCACCAACCCGTAGTTTTTTCGGGATGCAATGATGACTCATGGATTACGTGTGGATTGCTGTCTGACCAATAACGCATATTTTGCTTATTGAGGAAGCCATTCAGCCAGAAATGAGCCTCATCGCTGAAGATGATTTTCCGATGAAAATCCGAATCATTTTCAAGTTGTTGCTCAGCCCAATTCACGAACATACGGCGCTTATGGTGGTCAAGCGGCTTCAGTTCTTGCGTGAATTTAATCTTGTAAGGATGTAGGCCAAGATCTTTTCTTGAGAACGACGCGTGAGAGACACATTTGGGCTTTCTTGAACTGAAACCTCAGCGGCAGCAATATTCTCGACACTACGGGCACTTTTTTGTCTCACTGGCACGGGAACATTTTGTACTGTGCCTGTGGATTCAAATTTTTCCACTAGACGCTCAATTGTTGATCTGGTAGGACGATTATGACGACCATAAATTGGACGTAGCGCTCTTAAAGTTGAGGCCACTGACTCCAAATTTCGGTAGTAAATTTTAATAATTTCGACTCGTTGTTGGCTTGTATTTCTTTCCATGATCAAATGGCAAACCTTACTGAAGAGAAATGTCAAAAGAGCGGGAAAACATATGGCGTCGTTTGCTGTCCCTATCGATTTACTTTTGTAGCGTCTCTGTTGAAAAACCCTTTATTCGTCTCGCTCTAACACACGGTGTATAGTCAGAATGCTGCTGTCTCGTCACAGTTCTTGACATTCAAATAAGATGCAGTGAATTCGCAAACATTCATATACAAATTCAGCATTATTGTGGGTAGTGTGTTTTGCATCTTGATTTAGGCAATCATGCCACATTTTCTTGTCATCATATAACAAAAATCACCAACCCCAAACTAGGCAATTTTACCGATGTTTATTTTTTCTGTGTAGGGTTTGCATTTAAACACGTATAAAATTCAACTGGCTCAACAACTAATGGAAAAAAGGTCCGGAACATAAAAAATCCAATGAGTGTTCGAACTCACGAGCGATGTGTTAACACCTCTTTGCTACACGGTACCTGTTCGATTTCTATGAACACATTAGTAAATGTTACATTGGAAAATCAATAACAGCGTTCAATCATATGATGACGTTACAGTTAAATAATATTAATACTTCAAATTATTTAAAGACCCAGTGCAAGCACATGTGTCATTATTTTCATGCTCATTACTTTTTGTTTTATTCCCACAAAAGTCAAAGAATGCAAAGCAACAGACACTTGTACATACATACATACATTGTTATATTCGTTCGATATAACCGAAGATCAACTTAAAACACTTTTTTAATATTACTCCAAATTAAAACACTTAAATCTCGGCTCGCCGATATCGGATCGCCTAAACTCTTCGTCGAAACCCGCACTAGCTTGTTAATCCAAAAATTAATAAAATCGGCTATGAATTTCCGGAGAAAATCGCGTGGGAAAATTATATGAAAATCGCCCAATAATCACTTTCAATACCGACTGCCAAGCAACGAACAAACAAACGATGATTTACTCTTACATACCTAACACTTGTGTATGTATTAAACTGATAGTTTACTGCCCTAGAGGCGCGCGTATAGATGTTAACACATCAAAAAAAACACACGTATATACAAATATCAACATTAATTCTATTTTTAGTAACATTTTGAAATATGGGACGAAGGACGTACATTGTCATACTTATACTCTGTATCTATTAGGATGGTGATAATGCAGGATTTTTGAATTTCGATACGAATCACCCCTAATTTTGTGAGGCTGGGAAAAGAATTTATGAGCCAAAAAATGTGGGAGGTTAGGTGAGGGCAAATGGTGGCTCATCGAGGTCAACGGTGGGGGTGAATGGGGGAATTCCACAACAAGCCCCACAACTGCCCCGGAGTCACCCCCAGAGAGGTGAAATATATGACCCACACTAATTTGTCCTCCCAACTGTTTCTTCAAGCATACCTATGCGCTATATTCATCCCCTATCTTCACCCCATACAAACATTGAATTTTTAAATAATTTTCTCAACACCAACAGTTTCTTAGAACATACCTACCCTCTAACTTCAGCCCTTAAGGTGGTCCCGCTACAAATATTTTTAGTATTTTATAAATTTTTCTATGAAATCGTCGCCTACCACTCCCATGGTGCCTCCTAGGGGTGCAACGTTGGATCGACCAACATTTATTTCTCTCTCCCCACATTTTCTCCGAACAATCTTACCCACTATCACTAACCCATAAGGAGTATCTATTGTATTGGACCACAATGCACTTAAAAACAACCAAAACCACAAAAAATTTCTCCAAAAATAAAAGCTGCAGGTAATTGTTATTGCCAGTAAAAAATGTTTTGTCATTTAGCAACAACAAAAATCACTACTATTGGGGGCCGTGGTTCTCTGGACATGGAAAGAAGTTTTTTGCAAATGTTTTCTTCTGTGTGTTTTGCATGTGATATTTTTCGAAGACTTGCATAGTGGAAAATTCTCAATTGAGACGAGATTTAGTTTAATGGAATTTCCAAATTGGCCAAAAATTTCGATTTCTGGTTTAGAACCTTAAAATCTTAAATTCTACCGAGGTGCTTTGCAAGACAATGTTTGGTTTGGCAACAAAATTTAAAAAAAACTTCACGAAAAACGTAAAAAGTCTACAATTTTTACCTTCCTCAACTCATAACTTCCAAATACGTACGCAGCCCTTTGCTACATTTGTATTTATTGTTCTGTAACGCCAGTGTCTTCTTTTGGACCACAAATAACTTGAAACGGGCAACGAAAATTTAGTTCGATTTTTAACAAGGGAAAGAATAAATTGTTTTTAAAGCTCCGCGTCAACTTCAACAACTCAAGTCGAACTCAACAATCAGTTCAACTATAAATAAAACTTTATTGGGAGTGTGATTTTTTGAGAAATCGCTAAAAAAAATCATGTTTAAACAATGCATTATGACCAAATTTTTAAATTTTGCGGCAAAAAGTCAATTTTTAAACTTACGATTTTTAAAACTTTTGTATTGTCTTCAATTTCCCGTACATGCAAAAGAAAGAATAAAAAAATATGACAGTCGGCAACCCTGTTTATGTGTAAACCGCTGTTAATATTTACTTTTTGATGTGTTAACATCTATAGGCGCGGGTAGGAACTTAATTCACAAAGTGAATACATCCAAACACAATTTGTCTGACTGCGATCACACAGATTGTCCGTCTGCGATCACAGATTGTTTGCCGTTAAACTCCTCCGAAACGGCTGGACCGATTTGTATGATTTGCATATCGAGTAGGTCTCAGAATCGGGCAACATCTATTTTTCATACCCCTTACTGATAAGGGTGACCCACGCCTATATAGAACACAGACTGCGAAACACAGATTGTCAGACTGCGAAAAAAACACACACTGATGTAGCGGCAGTGAATAGTTGTCTTGTGTGGGTGCGGAGCACTCTCAGAGCAAAGAGAAGAGAATAATGCCATAGTTATACGTATATAAAAATGAGATAGCAAGAGAGCAACGAATATTGTGTGAACTTGTGTAGCGTATGTACGAACATAACAATGTATGTATGGGCATGTGTCTGTTGCTTTGCATTATCTTTGTTTTTGTGTGAATAAAACAAAAAGTATTAAGTATTAAAGTATACACATGTGCTTGCACTGGTCTTTAAATGATTTAAAGTATTAATATTATTTAAATGTAACGGCATCATATGATTGAACGCTGTTTTTTATTTTCCAATGTAACATTTCCTAATGTGTTCGTAGAAATCGAACAGGTACCGTGTAACAAAAAGGTGTTAACACATCGGCCGTGAGTTCGAACACTCATTGGATTTTTTGTTCAAGTTTTCTTTTTCAAAATATATTTGGAGTTAAAAACTGTGTGAATATGGATTGTAATACATTAAAACAAGTTTTAATAAATAAACATATTTTAACAAATGTTTGTTTTTAGTACTTATTTTGATCTTACTAATTGGTCATGTCGTTGGTAAAATTGTGAATAGTTTTATAGTTTTTTGTGGAGTAGAACTTACTCAACAACTGTTAATGGAGAGCCATACAAGTAATTCTTCGTGGGAGTCTTAGGTGTTAAGAGCGAACTTACAATAATTTATAGTTTTACAGAAACAGTTAAGTTCAAAAACTCTGAAATCTTTGAATTTTGGTTGTAAAACAACAAGGATATAAAAGCTGTTTCGAATTACTTAAAGAGGGAGATTCCATGTGAAGTTGAAAATGAATTGAACAAACTAATATATGATAAAGCTCGTAACATACATATGTAATTACACTAAACTAAAATGGGATAAACATGTGAGGAACGCAAAAGTGTTCAGAAAATGAGAGAAGCACTGGTTAGCACCGAAAAAAATTAACACAACCGGACGACCTAAAAGTAGTTATAATAACACTGTGAGACAAAATTAGATTTTTGGTGTGTTAACGTCTATAGCGGCGTATAGGGACTAAATCTATCAAAGTTAAAATCTGCTGAAACCAGATTTTATGCTGCTGCTAAAACCATCGCAGTCGAAGTTATGGTGACATACTAATACGTCAGCTACTTCGGACAAAGTATGTGTGATGTTGTGTGTTTGGTTGTTTTTATTTTAGGTAATTTATATGTTCCTTACTTCTGAGGTACAAACTATGTTCAGAAGTTTTATAGACAAGATTCAGATAAACATTTTTGTTGAACAAATTAACCCTCTGTCACGTATAACCATAATTTTTACTTTTTTTTTAATACTCGCAAAAAACTGCTTCAAAATGACGGGGGCGTGGTCCACAAAAATTATCTCCACAAAATTTCACTATATGTGTCCGAACACTCCAAAACACAAATCTCGTGTCGTGTCGTGTCGCACAGTGTAGGAGTAGCGAAAGAAATATATGAAGTTGGCCTCCAAAGTAACATTAGAGCAAGGTGATTACACAAAATTATTAATTCATGCCACCGCTATATCTGCAAGAGAATCCCACGCCACAGATTTGAAATTTGCCTTAGGCCAGGTAACAATTTCTCCATCTCGATCATCCAGAATTCGAAAAGTTCTTAGTAGTAACCGTAAAGAAGCCACTGCAGGATTAACTAACAAGCAGTAGTTAAGTATGCGTTAATTAAACATGAGTCACAATAGCAACATTTATCCGAAAGTTTATGAAAGAAAGTTGAAATGTAGACCGGATGAAACCAAAGCTAATGAAAGTGTCGTTGCAAAATTTGGTTGAGTACCCAGCGAGAAGAATTATGGCTTACAAAGAAGAAGTGTGAATTGAATCGATCCTAATTATGAGCTACGGGTTTGATGGTTCTACCGGGCACAGCTTGTTTAAGCAAAAATTTGTGGGAAACAATTCGGAAAACTTTGACCAATCACTTTTTGTAGCAACAGTTATACCAATACAAATTACATCTTCAGCAGGAGGTATTATACGGATAAACCGAACACCCCAGTCAGTGCGGTTTCGCAGACCTCTTAAGGAAGAGTTTGTTAAGGAGACAAAAGATCACATTTTAAAGGAAAAAATTCACATAAATAAGCCAATTAAGACTCTGAACCCCCTACAAAATATATTAACCAATGGAAAAAAAATTACCGTGAAATACAATTTATTTATGACATTAATTGATGGAAAAGCCTTAAATGTGTTGAGCAAACCAAAAGTACCCAGCAGTTTCCCATCTGTCATGCCGGCCTAAGAGATTTTAGAACTGACAGGAACTTTGATTCTCCCATTTTTCAACCGAAGCCAGATATATTGAAATAAGGAATAACGTTTTAAAGCTTCATACAAACTTCATTTGAAAAAAATGTCAAATTCGTAATTCTGAAGACAAGAGAATCATTGCAGAAAGAAAACAAAAACTTCAAGAAAAGTTTTAGCTTAAATGGGGTTAGCGGCAACACTAATGGTGGTAACACCGCCAGAAGGCCATTTTCTTGCACCGAACTTTTATCATCGATAACTGATTTAAATGTAATTTTTTTAAATTATTTACATACAATTTTTATAACTCATTCCGCTGAATTTGAAATTGATGCTCATAAATTTCGTGCTCATTGTATTGTTGAAACTGCAAAAATATTTTTTCAAAATTATGAATGGGACACGATGTCAGCCACACTTCATAAAATATTAGCATATTCTTCACAAATAATAGAAGCTTCACTAGTTCCCGTAGGCTGTCTAGCAGAAAATGCATCTGAGCCCCGAAGCAAATTTTATAAAAAGGATAGAGCTAGAAAAGATTCAAGAATACAAATTAAAAACTTTTATGTTACTTTTACGAATAACTTTATTTAGCAACTTCGTGCTGTTGAGTCTCTTGATAAAGATGAACTAACTTAAAACTAATAATATAATTATGTTGTCGCCTGTTGCTCTCTGCCGACGTCGCGCTGGCGGTAGTATGATTGTCGACGCTGTGTTGGTGATGACGGTGTGGTTGCAGTAATATGCGGACTCAGCGCCTCGTGTAGAGGATCGTATTCGTGAACACCTGAACAGTGCGACGGTGGTAGTGCTGGTCAATTGCAGTAACACGCTGACTATGCGCCTCGTGTATAGGGTAATATTCCCAACACTTGCAATAATGACCATCCGCTTATGACGACGTAATAAAAGCTGAGTTTGGCGTGGGAACTGCAGCATATTATGATAACTCCTCCCCTCCTAAGTTGGGGACGACCTCGGAGCCATTAGTGACTTGATTTATTGCCACCTGAATAGACCTTGACATAGAAGCCGACGTGCGTTTTTTCAAAATGTAGTTGATAATGTAAAGGAGAACAAATATCCCGCATAATGAAAGCAAGGTGGATAGAATAATAGTGTTGTTCTGTTCAACCTTTTGTTGCAGGTGACTAATGTGGTGCAAGTTTTTTATGTTGGTGTGGTGGAGATAGGGGGTACTTAGAATTTCCAGATGTTCTTTCAAATTGACCTTTCCGGCCCGTGGTATTCCTGGACTTAAAGCTACCGTCGCATTCCTGTTGCTGAAAGTTGTTTCGTTGATTTTCACCTGGTCGTCAAAAAGCACTAAATATGTGCCGCTAACAGTTAGTGGAGGCTCATCTTTTTCTTCTATTACGACGGTTTGGTCATTGATCACAATAAAGCCATCATCGATTTCGGTAACGGCTGGAAGGTTGTTAAAGGTCGTGCTACAACTCGCGTTATTGCCGGAAATAAGTTGTAGGGCACACGATGTAGAAAATGAAGCCATGCAAAATGAGGGTACTGTTTCAGTGCAATTTCTAACTGCAATTGTATGATTTCGGCACTCAGCTATAGTGGACTCTTGAAGATGTAATATTTTGTCATCGTGAGCAACAGGAAAAATTATAAGTTTCTTACATACTGACTTAGGTATAGGATATTTTATGAGAAAATATATTACATTGTTTGCCTGTATTATCTTAGTATTAGCAATTCTTACAATATCGGATATGGTAAAGTGTTCATTCGTCGGAAACAAATCAATTTCTTTACTATCCAGGATAACTGGATTTAGCAAGCCAATCTTTGCGAGTGTGATAGAGAGCATTATATTATCAAGGTCAGCAATTATCGCCCTATTCCTTGCTAGCAATACATCAAAGAGGTGTCCGGTATCGATTTTAGGCTTTTTCTCAATTGCTAAGATTTTATTCACCGTTTTCGTTAAATCTCTTATCTGCAATTGAACTTCTGTATTTATATTAATTTGTCTGTCCTGTTCATTTATAAGTAGCTGTTCTGTATTTTCCAATCTTTGAAAGTCTTCGTGATCTGGAGTTCCCGTGATATACTTCAGTATTGTTCCTAGCGTGTCGAATACGCGCTTCTGTCTGTGGTGAACGTTTACCAACTGTAGAAGTCTGTCAATCTGATCAAGGTCCGCGATGAGTATTTTCCCCATATGTGTTTCAGGTAAAGGGTAAGATGCATTTGCCGCTTCGTCTCTAAGGACAGAATAAAGTGTTAAGTTTGTCACGTGTTTCAAGTAGCCGTATTTCTCCCAAATGATCAAGTTCCCATCATATACCGGAATGTAGTCTGCGTCGGAATAGTTCAACACTCTGGCGGTTGAGATCGCCAGTAGGTCCATAAATAATAAAAGTAACCTAAAACGAAAAGAGAAGTTGGAGAGGTCACAACGGTAAAATCATAAACTAGGACCTCAGATTGCCCTTATGGACCCTTCTCCCCTTTATAAGTACTGTTGTTCCCAAATCCTGTTCAACATTTTGTTCGATGTAAAGTGGTGTCAGCTTATTGCCCAGACGCCTATTGGTCTTAACTAAAACTTTATCTCCTACATTGTATGTCCGATTCTGACGGTTCGAATTGTGTAGTTCCAGTTCCCTCTGCTGTGCCCCCTGAAGTCGAGAAACAATTTCCCCGTTATCGTTTACTGACCGAAACACGTCGATGGGTTTTCTTCCAGTCACTGTATGAACAGACTTGTTATATTCAATAGTAGCTAGAAGAATCAATTCCTCTGTATCATCCAAAGACCTATCAAGTTTCATACAACGAGAGATTTCTGTCAGAGTGCTGTGGAATCTTTCCACCTGGCCATTTGAGGTACTATGCAGTGGTGGGGCATTTACAATATCAATATTAAAAATATTCTTCAGTGTAGACTTAACACTGTGCGAATTAAACGATTTCTCATTATCGCAATAGATAGTTGTTGTTCCCGAAAATAAATTTAACATTTGAAGGAGCAGTGGTTTTACGTCAACTATCGTTCTAGACCTTAATGACTGAATCACTGCAAATTTTGAAAACTTGTCGACACAAGTAAGAAACAGTTTTGAGTCCGTGGAGAAAATGTCAATGTGAAGAATTTCTCCACAAAATGTTGGGATTGGTGTTTGTGCTATCAGATGTTTCCTGGGATGTCGGTCATACTTTGACCTTGAACAAATTTGGCAGTTCGCTGCTATTTCCTTAGCTTTTTTTTCCATTTTCGGAAAAAAATAATCCTCAAGAATATGTTTAACATTTTCCTGAGGGGCCCGATGAGCTCGGCTATGTTCTGCGGCAATAATTTCCTTCTGGTCATTCAGATCAGTAATATCTGTTACCAGTCTTTTCGTAAATCGAAGTTTAACCCCGGGGAAAAGTTGAACCAGACGGTGTTGAAAACGAGCCAATGTTGGCAAGTCACAATGTATCGCATTAACTACATCAGTATTTACTGCCTGTTGCAACAATGTCATAAGATCATTATCGTCCTTAAATGTTATAAGATGTCGAGTTTTCGTCCCAAATAGTATAAAACATTCCTTTTCCGGAATTTCTCCCTGCTCAATTATTATCTGGTTCCGAAAACAGTTAACTGGCTTGTCTACCGACTCTATTACGTTTGATAATGATTCCTCACTATGAACAGTGTTTTCAGTTATAGTGCTAGAATCGTCACTAAGGTTGTTAATATGTTGTCTAGACAAAGCGTCCGCGACAACATTCTCCTTTCCAGGTTTATAAAAAACCTTAGCGTTACATTCATCAATGAAAGCTTTCCAATTTCTAATTTTCGCGTTCGGATTTCTGTCCGAAACCGCGAATGTTAGTGGTTGATGATCCGTAAAGATATTAAGACCCTTCACACCGTAAAGGTAATTCCGAAGGGACTTTAAAGCCCAGACAATTGCAAGAAGCTCGCGCTCATTTGTCGGCTAGTGCTCCTCAGTGCTAGTAAGTGTCCGTGATATCATGGTAATGGGCTTCCCATCTTGCGATAAGACAGCGCCGATGGCATGTGACGACGCATCAGTAGTTAAGTCGAATGGTTTCCTAAAATCCGGGTAGGTTAACATTACGTCCTCTGAGACCAAGATGTTCTTTAAAGCGTTAAATGCCCGGATCTGTTCATCATCCAATACAATCTCGATTTTCTTCGATTGCGATGCAGATACACGGCAATTTTCTCCCCTAAGAATATTCCAAAGAGGCTTTGCTATTTTAGCAAAATCTTTTATAAAACATCTGTAATATCCTGCTAAGCCAGAAATGATCTAACTCCGCGTAGTGTAGTAGGTTGTGGGAAGTTATTCATTGTGCTTACTTTGTCTGCACATGTTTTAATTCCATTTCTAGAAACCACAAATCCAAGGTACTCTGTTTCTTGAGTGAAAAATTTAGATTTTTCCACTGAGACCTTCATATTGGCTTCAAGCAAGCTTTTGAGCACTGACTCAACATCCGTTACATGCTGTTCCTCAGACTTCGAGAAAATAATAACGTCGTCTATGTAAACAAAACAGCATTTCCCTAAGTGTTCCCGTAAAACGTCGTCTATGGCTCGTTGGAAAATACTAGGGGCATTTTTCAGCCCGAAAGGTAGGCGACAGAACTCGTACTTGCCGTTCTTTATCGAGAATGCGGTTTTTTCCCTATCGCGTTCGGCTAACTCTATCTGGTGAAACCCAGATTTAAGGTCGAGGGTAGTGAAATATTGACTACCACCTAAATTGGACAATATTTCAGCTACGTCCGGAATAAGGTACTTGTCGCTGATCGTCTTCTCGTTCAACTTTCGGAAATCGATTACTAAACGCTTTTTTGGCATCCAGATTCGTCCAACCCTTTTTTGTCAACCACCCAGACGGGGTTGTTGTATGGAGATCTGGATGGTCTTATAATACCGTTTGCAAGCAAGCTCTGAATCTCCTTATTGACAAATTCGGCAACACCCAATGGGTACGGGTACAGTCGTGAGTACACAGGTTCCTCGTTCTCGGTTCGAATTGTGGCCACTACGTTTGTATTATAGGGAAGAGCCTCATCAGGATCAGCGAAAGGTCCCTCATTCTTGTCTATCATGCAGTTAAAGTTTGCCCTAACGTTAGCGGGAACGTCATCAGTATTCAAAGTTAAATGGTTAACATCTCTACAAACATTGTACAGGATATCTTCTTCACCATTGTCGTAGCTCTTCCAAGGTCAATGATTGCATTAAGACTGTTAAGCAAATCCAATCCTATTATACCGTCAAATGTTTCCAAGCCTGGGAGTATAAAGAAATCGGAAATTACACCAAAAAGCTTAAATTTACACTTTCTCTCTATTTTATTGTCACCATGGATAGATTTTACTGAGAATGGTCGCGAAACTAATCCTACTCCTCGTAGTTCTTTTAGCGGCCTAATGTAGTTTTTTGAGGCTCCCGTGTCAATTAAGAGTTTTATGGGTCTCCCTGCTATTAGTCTTGATATCCAAGGCAGCAGGGACCTACTTCTAAAAAATTAAGCTCATTTATGTCCTCATCGACCTCATTTGCAAGGTCATCGTAGACCTGCTCTTGCAATTCTCCGAAATCCTCTGAATCTCCATTCTCGTCTTGAACGTCCTGTTTTATATGGTTTAATCTCTGCCATTTTTGGTTCGCTTCAGTTCTTCCTGACTCTGCAGACCGTTTTTCCGCTCTTAATTGGTTCGTGTTAATTCCGCCAAGCCGACCCTGGTTATCGGATTTTTCAAATCTGGGAATATTCTGCCTGTGTCGGTAATTCGGACTGTTATTAAATTTAAATTTTGACGAAGAAGGGTCAATGTCCATGGGTTCCGAAACCCTCCGTCCTGTGTTCGCATTCTGTACTTTATTGGTAATTCTGTAATGAGGGTTGTTCTCACCGCTAGATTCACCTCTTTTAGCGAAACTTGTCGCAAATAAATACCTTTGGTGATTTGCATCAACTTCTTGGGCAAGGGCTAATGCAGTTGCCATATCGTTTGGTCGAGAAGAAAACAAAATATCGCAAAGGGGTTTTTTCAATCCAGAAATAAATACCCTAAGCCCATCCTGTCTATAGTTTGAATTCAGGTTCACCATTAGGTCATGATTATCACCATGTGTCATGGTTGTCTTGTTAACTAACATAGCGACTCTTTTTTCAACTTCGTCGTAAAATTCCGAGATCGAAAGGTCGCCCTGTCTTAATGTTGAGAGTTCCTGTTCAATAAGATATATTGGCCTTTTGTCCGAATATGTAAAGTCTAATCGAGATATTATAGCCATAAAATTTAACACGGTGTTGAATGATGATAGCACAGAATTAGCCGGTCCCACCACTTTATTCCGGATTATCAGCACCGCTTGGTAATATCTAGCAGTGCCAGCACATCCTTCGTAAATTTTGTGGGCAGCTTTGGCTGCAGCTCGCCATGAAACATATCTTTCCCGATTTCCGTCAAACTCCGGCAAAGACTTGGCAGCGTCTAAACTTTCGTTGCCTGCGCTATTTGTAATCTGTATTTCCTCGTACGTCTCAATATGACGGGACGGAGCTTCTAAAGCACCTAACCTAGTCGTCAAGTTTCTTATTTGTTCTCTTAGAAGTGTATTTTGAACGTCAATAATTGTTCGTTGACCCTGAAGGGCCGCACTTACCGCGGCATCGATGCATTGCTTGACCTGTTCGGCGTTCATTGTATCTTGGTCTGATATACTTAGATTATTAAAAATAACACTTAACTCTGTCATCAACACTCGTTTTATTATTATTTAAAAGAATCCACTTTGTTTCACAAAAGATTAAAGAATGAACACTTTACTTACATTTCAATTCTTATTTTAGCATAGAAACTGCTTATTCAATGGTTCGCCGGTTCCGCAACTGCTTCTTTAGAATCGTTCCTCAGTTGTTAACTTTGTCAGATCAGTGGTCGTACTTCGTGGCCTCTATGCAATAGACCTTCACGCTGCCCAAAGCCCTCGTTGCTTTTGGTGACTTTAATTTCACAGCTTTTTTTGTTGAGTTTATTTACCCTAAGAGGGTTCTTTTAAATTAGAGTTTTAAAGTTATAATATCTTAATATTGCTTAAAGTTTTGTTTATTTGTTTGTATATTGGTTCGAAGTTTTTAGTTCCAAGGTTTTAATTTTTCCAAAGCTAGCACTTTTTTTGGTAAAGTTGTTTTTGGTGACGTTAGTTCACAGTTTTTCTTCCAATTTATTTGTTTAGTTTATTTGGATTAAGAGCTCACTTTTAAATTTGAGTTTCGATGTTATAATAGTATTATTTCACTTTGGGGGTTGATTTGATTTATTTGTTTCAGTTTGTTTGCTTGATTAAACTTGAGCATTCAAGGTTTTACTTTTTTCACTTTAGCACTTTCGTGCCCCACGTTGGGCGCCAATTAAAAACTTTTATGTTACTTTTACGAATAACTTTATTTAGCAACTTCGTGCTGTTGAGTCTCTTGATAAAGATGAACTAACTTAAAACTAATAATATAATTATGTTGTCGCCTGTTGCTCTCTGCCGACGTCGCGCTGGCCAAGGTAGTATGATTGTCGACGCTGTGTTGGTGATGACGGTGTGGTTGCAGTAATATGCGGACTCAGCACCTCGTGTAGAGGATCGTATTCGTGAACACCTGAACAGTGCGACGGTGGTAGTGCTGGTCAATTGCAGTAACACGCTGACTATGCGCCTCGTGTATAGGGTAATATTCCCAACACTTGCAATAATGACCATCCGCTTATGACGACGTAATAAAAGCTGAGTTTGGCGTGGGAACTGCAGCATATTATGATAACTTACACAATATACTTGACATGTACCATAGAGCTATGGATAGCTCTTGTCTATATATTTAAAGTTTTTGTTTACAGGAACGTACATAGAAGTCGAAAAAAGTAGTGGAACTTTTTAAAATGCCTGAATTGCCGCCGCAACTTCAATTACCATCCACATCTCAATAAGCTTCAGCCTGCAATTTTGATCATAATAATTCTGACGATAGCGTAGAGTCCTTGGTTAATAATTCGATTGACTTATAAGCGGATGGAAGCGAAGGAACTGATCATGGTACTTTAAGCCCTACTTCACTTATTACTATAATTAATTGTATGGGACCAAAAAACTTGCCAAAGACTACAACAGAAACGTAATCTACAGCAAATTCTAAGAAAATGTTCCCAAGAAACCATGGTTCTAAAATCAAAATCGAGCCCGCGATTTTTCACTTGAAAATTTGTATAAATAAAAATAAATAGTTTCGCGTTACATCCCATGAAGGGATTAGGGAGAGCTTCTCACAAACCAGTGAGCTGTGCGCGTTTTGGTTTACACTCACTGATTTGGACCTACAAGTTTACACCGGTTCCGAACGGTATTTTTGAGAAGCTTTTTCATGGCGAAGTACTCGATAGTGTCGCCGTCACTAAGCGAGGTGACCGCCGTCGAACGAAATGTAAGGTGGTCAGAGCATGGATCGAACCCACGTTCTCATGCACAAGAGTCGCGCTTACTACCATTGCACCACCGACGGCCATTTGTATATTAGCGTAAAAAATCGATCCAAAAACCATACTTTTGAATCTTTATACTCTTCGATTTCGATGAAATTTCACACATATCTTCTACCAGAAGTAATTACGTTTCTGTTATACTCTTGGTCGGCAAAAAAAAATTTACCCACCCTAATATATGTATATTAGGGCGGGTCGATTTATTTTTCGACTCTTCGTTTTGAATTGGAAATTGAATTAAATAATGGATTGAGCCAAAAAAATGGCCATGAAAGTAATATTCTTGGACAAAATCATGAAAAAAATGGAAAAATGGTCCAAAATTTGGACAAAAATGCCCGTAACTTTTGAAGTTTTTACCAACAAAAAGTAGGGGACTCGATTTTAACGATAGAGGTATGGTTCCTTTGGCAAATTTTCATGGAATAACCCATAGAATACGGAAATCATAGGGAAATTGGTGAATTTTTTCACTCCCTACAAATCCACCCGCCCTAATGTATATATTCATTATTTTTCCCCTTTTTTCAGATTGACCACTAAGCATTAAAACATATATGTACTTTCACAAATTGTATATCAAGTATGCATTGAATACAAATTATTAGTGCAAGTTTTTTCCCCAAAATATATTTTTAAAGGGCAGGCCGGTGTAACATAACAACATACAATAACAAAAAAAAATTAAAGCAAAATTTAAAAATAAACTTTTAACAAAAATTCGCTGCTATATTGAATCCGCTATTTTGTTTTTTCTTTATCTGACATCGGATTTAATAACACTAACCTCGAAAACCTCTCTTATACATAGTTAAAGTTGTAGCAAAAGCATTATTTGTAAAAAAAAAGGCTGCCATCTTGAATCCGCCATTTTTTTTTTGTTTTTAAATCTTACATCGAATTTGAAATCAGCGACCTCGAAAACCTCTCTTATAGATAAGGAATTATAGATCTCATTGTAAATGAGGCAAACGCGTCGAAAAGGATTGTAGTAATCGTAAGTACATATAACGGACAATCGGTAGTTTTATAGGATAGAAATATCGGGGTTGTCTACAGGGAACATTAAAATTTATTTGACTCACGAGAAAATTTGAATCTATACAACCTCTAATGAGTTTTAATTTGGCAAACAAAAACTATTGATTTACCCAAGGGGTACCGATGAGACAGCTGTTCAAGTTAGTACTTGGAGAACAAATAGAGAATGTGCTATCAAAGAAGACTCGTTGATAGGGACTGGGTTGCGTGGTGTAATTTTCAAACTTCTGCTGCCGAGTGTCAAGTCAAAAGTACAAAACACATCAACTGGGAGACAATTTTGCCAACTAAATCGATTAAAAAAAGGGATATTCAGTGAAAAAAATCAAAATGTAATGAAGTGTTAGAGTCAAGTTATTTGTGTAGATCCCAATTAACACGAAAATTGTTAAAATTAAAGATTGCTCTCATTCTCTATATGTTTTCCTCGTAGGTCTCGGAACTCGTTAGTACAAAAAGTAACTAGTGCACACTCTTATAGTATTACTCGGTGGATTTACCTTATCAAAAAATGACATTTAGCTTTTCATTAATGCCAAAAACGTGAATATACAGAAAATATAAAATATTTCAAAAATCCTTATCATAGAGTAATTTTTTTCAAACATTTAATATGAAAAGCCCAAACACGTCTCTCTGTTTTGTCTCTCAAAAAGTTATGGATCCCAGATTAAAATTTCACGACTTCCAACAAATAAAAACCGAAATAGAAATGGTATTAAAATTGCACCAAGAAACTTCTGATAAATCATCGGAGCTTTTGTTTTATAAAAAGCTAAATTTTTGAAACCAAACTGATTTTATATTTTAATATGTTTATGGAATTTTTTCTATCAAAAATACACATCTCTGATTTCAAAATGTTTTATTCTTTGTTTATAAAAATTATACGAGTTTGTGAATAAAAATCGTGCTTAAAAACGCTATAGTAGGTACTAAACATCTGCATGAGGCACTCACTAACAGTTTTAGCATCCAATTTACTCAATTCACCCTCAATAAGAACCAATGAGTGAAAGCAAAAGAGACTCGAGTTTGTTAAGGCATGAATTTCTTCGAATTCGTCTAACTTGTAGCCATGGTACAAAGAAATTGTAGAAGCACTATCCCAGCTGATTTTAACTTTTTTCTGGACTGAGTGTGAGTAAGATTTTCTCTTATGTCTAAATTTGTTTACATTTGTTTGTCTACAACACCCGTTCACCAGCAACTGCTGTTTTTGAAATATTTCTCTGCAAAAATTACAATTAAACGTTTTAATTTTCACACTTAAACACTTTCAATATATCAAATAACACTCAATCATTTTCTAAATGCCACTTTTTGCAAATTTGTTTACATTTTCATCATTTTTCTATCAGCTGACTTGACACAACACAGACACTGTGCCTGTTGTTTTTGGCTTGTTGTATTTGTTGTCGTACTGCATCTACCATTATATTTCTACCATGCTTGTAGCATTCGCACAAACTATGATTCATACTCAGCACAACCCGAACTCATTGAATTCGTTTGCTTCGGTATGAATTTGTGTTGTAAATAACAACGTTGGCGCGAGTGAGGCCAGTACTTGTACGCAGTAGTGGTGAGATTATTTTTTTTTATTAAATGTATTCGAATTATAGAAAATCATTCACCTATCCGAATTATTCGATGAAATCTTACAAAAGAATTTTTTTTTTTAATTCCTTATATTAACTTGTATTCTCTGTCTGCGCGTCTGGAAAACTTTGGATAGATTTTAAACCCTTTTCCCGTGATCCAATCAAAAATCAGTGTGTCTTTGATTTTATATTGTGTGTCATATATGTATAAAGAATTTATATAATTTATTAAATAATAATGTAGTAATAAAAATAATTTTCCAAATAATTTTTCCAACATATTAGAAAACGCTTAACACAATTTGGAAAAGCACTAGATCAGTGCTTTTTTCCAATAAGGCGGTAAAATATGTATTTAAAGTTTTAAAATTTAAAATTCACTAGATTTAGTGCCAAAAGCACCGAGTTGGCATCATGCCCTGTACAGCACAACTTCAATGGCTGTATGAGTTCATTCAAATTCACATCTGAATTCATGAATGATTTTTGAATTCGAATGAACGCATGCTCAAGTCGCTACAAGCAACACAAAACACAACCCTGTAGGAAGTCAAACACATTTTTAGGTAACTTCAAACTGGTTTTTTGATAACCACATCTAGTTGATTAATTGACTATTTTCCTTGTCGCCGACTCACTATTTTAATATGGGCATGTCACAGGCGATAGTCAATTGGTCATATCTGCATGACTTTTTAATTGGCTACTAATTACTTATTTTTCAACCAATTTATAGTTAATTAGTAAATTATTGTTTAAAAACCACTTTAATTCATTAGTAAACAGTTTTCATTCAGTCAAATTCATTTTTGTCCAAAAATATATACTTATAAATCTATATGTATATATTATACATATTTATAAACAGAAATAATTTATACAATTTCATTAAATTTCATTTTCATTAAATGAAAATTACATTACATTTTATGACTAAAAATAAAAGTTGTAATGAAAACAAAGTAAGATGAAAAATATTGGAAAACCATTCTTAATTGCCGCCTTGTTTTTTCCTGGCACTTTTTCCACAATTCTCGTTTCTTAATTTTTGTTCATATTTTTCTTTTATTTTTTTTTTGATTTCCATTTTCAATTAATTATTTTATAATATACCAATATCACTTTTATTAATTTTATTATAATCCTTCATTATTTAAGTGTTTTTTCTCACTTGATTAATATTGAGCACTATTTACCTCTAAGTCCTCGCTTGCTTTGATTGACATGTGACATTTGAATTGATGACATGCTTGTTTTGTTTTCTTATTTTCTTTTCATTTACTTATTTTGCTTTTATTTATTTCTTACGTTTGTTTCTTTGCAATATGTTTGGTTGATATTTGCATGAGATTTAAACCAATTTGTAGTCATTTGCAAAATAGTTAATTTATAGTTAATGATTTTATCAACCGATTATTTTATTTATTACAGGGAAACAACAAAGCATAAATACATACAAACATGCAAAACTTTCAATTAGTGGTGGCCATACATGACTATAATGAATAACACTGACTCATCGGTCTCATTGCAAGTGGCCCTTATCTTTGTTGTTCGCTCTGTTATTGATGTGAGTTCGAGTTCGATCGTTTTATGGGACGAATAAATACAATCATCGTCGTCGCGAAGCACAACCAAGTACAACATAACTTCAGTGGCTGAATTCATTATAATTCATACAAAGGTCTTTTTGATTCATGAATTCAAAAATCATTCATGAATTCCGAAGCGAATTCGCTGTGCGAATGGACTCATGCAGATGTTTAGTAGGTAGTAAATAATACCCACAGAGGCAAATATATAAAAAATTTAGTTTTTTTAATTTTAGCATAATGTTTTTGCATTTTGCATAATTTTTTTTGGTGTTTTTAGCACAATTTCTTTCCATTTTGCACAATGTTTTTGGTCAATTAGCATAATTTTTTTGACGGCTTCTGGCAACACTGGTTACAGTGAAATCTATTTACAATGCATTTTGCTGTCTCATTATTATCAATATTTGGAGCTCTATAAATAAAATAAATGGTTTCCCATTACATCCCACTGAGCTGTGCGCTTTCCAGTTTTCACTCACTGATTGGGACCTACAGTTTTACACCGATTCCGAACGGTAATTTGAGAAGCTTTTTCATGGCTAGATACTCGATAGTGTCGCCGTCACTATGCGAGGTGACCGCCGCTGAAAGAAAATTTGAAGGTGGTCAGAGCCGGGTTCGAACCCAGGATCTCATGTACAAGAGCCGCGCACACTAACCATTGCACCACCGACGAGCTCTAGTGGTGCTAAAGTCTTACGATGGAAATGGTAACATCACTAAGCCCATTCAATTCTTTGTAGTTCAAATCGAGTTGTATTCGGAACAACAGCATTTTTGGACAGTATATGCCTTTCGCCATCCATCGAGCATTGCAGATAGGACCTGGTGGGCTGAGGTAATGTTTGGGAATATTTTCAACAAGGATTTCTTGATCCAAACATAACAATTTGATTTCAATTTGACTTGAACTTTTATGGTTCGTCTTTAGTATTTTTCCACTGCTCATTGAAATGGGCAAATATTGGCACTCCTGGCCCAGATGTTTTGCCGGATTTGGTTTCGAACACTTCTTTCAATTGCAGTCCATATATATGATGTTTTCATTGCAGATAGAATATATCTCGTTCCAACATTTCCTCAAGCAATAGTGATGGATCTTGGAATTGGCCAGTATTCGATGACGTGGTGTCGAAAGGAATAGCTGGATCGTGCTGAGCGATTTTAAAATCAGGTAAACGGCCACCGCAATACGTTTGTCTTTTACTTACCCGACGGCATCTTTATCACGCCCAAGACCTGTTCGTTCCCATTGTATGTAACAATCACAGGAAGATGCAATTTCTGAACAAACTCAGCTTCCTTTTTTCTTTGTGTTTCGCCACCTCTCAAAGTATTCTTTTGTAAGGCTATGATTGTGTTAGTCACCAAGTATGAACTTTCGTCAGCTCTTGTTTTACGCTGCCGAGCACTTGTTTTCTAGATGGCAATTTTTCCACATTATATTCGAGCTTGGTTGTCCGTTTAAAAGTGCTCCCAACAACGGTTGATGTTGATGCCATTTTTATTTTGATTAAATTATTAATGTACCTTTCGAAAGTATAAAGTAATAATTTGGGTACTAACACTGAAAAGTTCTGAATTACAAATGGCAAAATGTTGTCAGCAACTTGTACGCAGAATGGCTGGTGTCTTTATGAGCAATATATTATGGTTGAAAGTGTACTTGAAAGTACTCACTGAACCATTCTGTACCAAGCGAGGACTGAGACAAGGCGACACACTTTCGTGCAATCTCTTCAACATTTTAATGGAGATAATAATGAGATAGGCTGCAGTAAATACGAACAAGACCATTATGCTGACGTACAAAGACATCATTGGGCGAAATTTGCGAGAAGTTACTGCAGTATTTTCAAGAATCGAAAAGGAATCAGCGAAGCTGGGTCTTGCTGTTAATAAGGGCAAGACAAAATTTATAGCGTCAACGACTAGAGAAACCTCTCGACTTGGTCCGCACATGAACGTTGACAATTTGTCTACCTTGGATCCGCCGTGAACAAGGACAACAACGTCAGCCTGGAGATAGATAGGAGAATTGTGCTTGCAAATAGATGCTATTTTGGGCTCAACAAGCAGTTTAGGAACAAAGCCCTCTTATTTTAACTGTCTTGACATATGGCTCCGAATCTTGGGTCTTATCACAAGCGGATGAGAAACACATGGGAGTGGTCCAGTTAGGGAAAACGGCGAGTACCGACGTCGCTTGAACCAAGAGATATAATTTATATTCTGACGTGGATATAGCTATGCGGATCAAATTAGCCCAATTGCGTTGGCTAGACCATGTTATCAGAATTGATGAAGATGCACCAATGCAAAAGGTTTTCGATAGCGTACCCGATGGAAGCAGGAAAGAGGACGACCAAGACTACGCTTGAAAGACCAGGCAGAAGAATCCCTCCGTATCGTTGGTGTTGACAACTGGCGAGAAAAGGCGAAGTTGGAGGATTATGTTGAAATTTGTTGAATTTGTTTGTTTAATTAATATGTTGTAAAATAGTCAATAAAAGTAAAGTAAGTACTTGAATGAGTGTTGAATTGAACATTTTATATTCACAGTGTGGTCTCGTTGGCCAACAACTAAAAAGTCCTAAGGCCAAAGATATTAAAAATAAGTGTGATATTTTTAAGGACATCCTTGCGGGATGTTGATGTCTAAAAGAGAGCTTTATGAGGTACGTGTTTGTACACATTTAAATGAAAGAAATGCGCATGCAAGTCAGACGTTTAAATCTAGATATTTAAATTAGATGATAATAATACCTAAATTGTAATAGATTTTCAAATGGATTCAGTTCACAATGTAATCATACATATTTTGTTTACAAACAACAATCACATGAAATACAATGCATAAGAAAATCAAGTAAACTGTCTATAGCCAAATGTTTGCCAGACAAAGCTCAAAATACTAAAATATACATTTTTGTAATTGATTGCTTCCTTGAATTTTGAACGGTTTGCTACCTATGGACCTGAACAGGGCAAAAAAGGTAAATTTTTTTTTTGATTTTGACCTTGAAGATGCAATTTTTGATTTTATATGTTCACAATTTTGACGTAGAATACGTCTTACCTTACGGTATGAAGAGTTATGTCAGGTTTTTATTGTTGTAATCTTTATTTCATTGAATTTGAGGAAACGGCTAGATGAATTTTTTTAAAATTTTTTTTGTAGGTAAATGAAGATGTTATCTTTCGTTTGATATACATTTCATATTGGTTGATATATTTCTAGTATTTTAATTTCTCAAATGAAAATTGTTTAAACACATACACTCAAACATATGTATGGTGTTTGGTTGAGTGTTTTTGGTTGCTCAACATTGCTTAGGAACATGTATCTAGTAAAAAGTGAAACGAACAGCAAGCTAATGTTGCTTGGCAACATGTATCTAGTAAAAAGTGAAACAAACAGTAAGCTAACGTAATAAAGCTTTTTTGCGAAAGCTTCAATAAAGCTGTTGTAACATTAATTTTGAATTGTAACGCGTAAAGCTTTCACACAGCGCTCGAATGCTAATGCGAAGACTCGATAAGGTAAACCTTTTTTAATATTAGGGCGGCCCTCTCAACATTCGCAGAACTTATTTCAATAAAAATATTAATTAAAATACATAAATTAAATTAAGTTTAAAAAAATTTAACACAATATTTTTTTTTTAAACGGACTTGAATCAAATGCCGTTGGTAAATATAAAAATTACAGCAGACAGTTGTCCGAGGCCTTCGGCCACGGACTGTCCCTGCAGGCTGTGTCAGAGACACGGCCATTAAGTTTAACGTAGAATACGCCATCCGATAAGACAGAAAACATATATAACAATAAATGATAAATAATATAAGCAAATGAATTTATTGTTATATATGTTTTCTGTCTTATCGGATGGCGTATTCTACGTGAAACTTAATGGCCGTGTCTCTGACACAGCCTGCAGGGACAGTCCGTGGCCGAAGGCCTCGGACAACTGTCTGCTGTAATTTCTTTATGACAAGAGCTACAACTTTCCCTCAGAGAGTAAATCAAAATTCGGAACGGTTTGCAAGATATGACCCTGACAAAATTATCACTTTTTTGCGAAAATTGCACCGAGGCCCCAAACTTTTGGGAGCCTATAAAAAAGTGCATGACTTTGGGCAAAACTGGGAGACACGGGTCTTTTATTGTTAGTCTTTTATCACGTAGTGGTGTCCGTATATGGTTATATTTCCATGACTAATAAAATTACACACCGTGTAATATAAGTGATATCGAGAAAATAAGATTGCTGATCAATATATTCCAAACAATGTAGTCGAAATCCGAATGAAAAAAGTATAAACTTATAAGTACATATCGGTGTTGGGTCGTGAGAGACTTTCACGTGTTTTGGCTTGGTTATGTTTGGTATGATAACATTTGCTTTCGGTTAAGAATTTTGTAATAAATAAGTTTTCATATTATAAACCAAATATAAGCAGTGGAGTGGAGCAATTGATACATATTTGAAGCTTTATTCTTGATATTTTATAGCAGCTACAATACACAAAATTCTTGTGCATGACACAAAATAACTAAAAAAGCAAGGCTGGAACACACCCGAAAATATTACAGAGAAAAAGCTAATGAATATATTTTTTTTAAATTTATTATAAAGTAGCATTCGGAATGTAAAATTAGTATATTAAGCCAGAATATTAAGTCGTATAACGATTAGAATACAAGAACTCCTTTGAAATAGTTGTTTGCATAAACATCCCAGTCAAAATTCTGAGTCTGACAACAGCAAAAGGAATATCAGAACCTTCCGAAAACATATTAGAAAGAGTATTTTCGCATTTGAAATTGTTCCCTCTTCCAGGGCCTTCTTTTATGACTCAGCAAGGAGTCATAAATATGAACCTGGAAATTTAATTTCCTTCCTTTTTAAGAGCCTTTTTGGAATCAGATAGGAAATGATTATTCTTTTTAGATCCTTTTCTGGTTTAATTTTAAAGTATTTAAGATTATTTTATGGTACTTTATGGAACATTTTAGTGATTTTTTAGGTCGTATTTGAATTTTATAAAATCCCACTCATTCTATTTATTGTCAAATAAAAAGCACGAAATTGTTATAATTTATACATTATATTATTGCCAATATATTCGATATAATTGCATCTCATTTAAAATATAATAATGTCTAATTGCAAATATGGTATATAATAACTCATACGTTCTTCAGTTTTGGCGTAACGATACATTTTACCTCCATTTTCCGTCTCCAAGGATGTAGTCAATGTCTGCATTCGACATATAGAAAGCTAGACATGGGAAAGGTGCAATTACTGCAGTATTTTTGAGAATTGAGAAGGAATCAGCAAAAAGTGGATTTGACAATAAACACGGATATGGCAAAAATAATGGGTTGGACAAGCAGAACATCCACCCGATTAGATGAAAGGGTGAACGTTGGTACCCGTTATAATTTCGAGTAAGTGGACGAACTTATTTACCTCGGATCTGCCGTGTACAGAAGCATTTACAGCAGCCTGGAATTGTGCTTGCTAATAGGTATTATTTCAGGCTAAGCAAACACTTCAGAGATAAAACCCTCTCTCGAGAAATGAAGATTCAGCTATATCAGACTACTCTCATGCAACTTGTCTTTCTTTATGGCGCAGCATCCTGGGTCATATCGCATGCTGATGAAACATCACTGGGAGTCTTCGGAGAAAAATCCTATAATAGAAAATGGCGAGTATCGACGTCGGATGGATCTCGTAGTTATGCGTATCAAAATAGCGCGTTTACGCTGACTAGGACATGGCAGTAGAATGGATCAGAATGAACTAGTGCGAACGCTATTCGAAGTCGTACTCGAATCTCATCGAGAAATAGGACGACCAAGGCTTCGCTGGAAAGATCAGGTGGAATATTGCCTGCGACTGCTTTGTGTTACCAACTGAAGGTGGAAAGCTGAAGCTGGAGCCGGTTGGAGAAACATTTTATCCTCATTTAAAAAAAAACACATAATCAAAAAAAACTTAGTCAATGTGATTTAAGTTCATGGAGCATAAAATCGAGTAAAATTTAATAATATTTTACAATTCCATTCCATTAAGGGAGAGGGATGTTGTACATAGATTGCTCAGATTTGATCGTACTTCTTTGGAAGCTGCAGTTAATAAGGATATTATGCGTCTTTGGATTTGTAGGAAAAGTGATACTTCTAGAAACGGGTCCATTAGCTTGTTGGTCAGTTAATTAATGATTCATCATTTAAAACTGCGGTTGTTGGCCAGGTGACCACTCGTAGTTGTGGCTGGCTTATATGACATCACCAACTGGCCCTATTGCCCAAATTCAAAGGAAACTTTACGTTCCTCATACCGACCAGTTATCGAGTAGCGTTCCACTGTTGTATCCGCTATCTAAAAATACAAAATAAATCAAGATTTTGTTTCACTTTTCCAATAACAGATTTGTCCCGTTTATCCTTTATTTAGTTTGCACCATACTAGCAATCCACTTCCGAATAATACTACGGAATCACTGGTGTTTTGAAAGAAGCAATTATTTAGCAGTGCTTTTTGACCACCAGCAATTTCTGCCTTGTCAGTACTGTCGTTTTTTTTTATAACATCTTCAATGTCTGCATGTGAACTTACAATTCTGGCACATCCCAATAAGCACAAAGTCGGACGCGAATCCCATTCCGATCCGGTTGAGTCCGACATATCGGATTACGCTTTTGCTGATTCTATTCACTGAAAGATGATCACATGATGAAATATTTTCGCTAATGTTTTTGCGAAAAATTTCATACATGATTTCTTTGACAATTTGCCATTTCGGTGCTGCAATAACTCACTTTACGTCCCTGCAACAATTTTTTTTAATTTGAATTTGGTCTAAAACTGGATTACAAATTAAAAAAAATAAGTGCGTGAAATTTAAACTATTGATATTTGGACTTTTATAGATTATTTTTATTATTATTATTTATTTTCTTTGGTTGCCGGAATCAATCATTTATATTTGACGAAACAATTACGTTATTGCAACGAAACAATTTTTTATGAACATAAAGGGAGAAAAACAGCCAAAAAAATTAGTGAGCGTAAAAAAGATCCCAGCAAGAGGAAATGGTTGGCGTGACTGGTGCGTCACGTACACATTTTAAATCAGTTAATTTGCAACAACCGAAAGTGATAGACATATTTCTCCGCCGGTATAATTTAAAATAATTTAAATAAAGTTATAATCGTTTATTCTGAAAAATAAATTGTGTGAATTTATGTGTTTGCTGTGATCGTTGGTGTAAATTGAGTGTCTATAACCCAAATAGATAAATAAACAGAATGAAAGGAGCAACACGACAGCAATGGAAGTGACGCATCAATAGCAGAAAAACTACCCCGAAATATGTAACTGAACATTTGTGGGCGTGTATGAGTGTCACGGTACAAATCGCAACAACATATTGGTGGTTTAACTAGAAATCGGTCGCGCTTGTTTCGTTGGATTGGTAACTGGATTCGAAGTCAATAAAATCGAAAAAGTCACAGAAAAAAGTGTTTCAACTAAGCCCAACATAAAAAGTAACAATTAAACGTACAATGAAATGAATTCAATCAAATTTTTAACAAATTTGGCTGAAATAAACAAACGCAAATGCTTAAGGAGCGATCACTGTCTAAACGGCGGAGAGATGAATTGAATGACAGAACCCTCAACACAACTACAATTGCATAATTTAAGATACAATGATTTGGTTCTATGTTAAAGGCAATTTTTTACCATATATCAATTGCTGTGATGGAACCCATATGGAAGTAGAGCTTATGTTCATTGTAAGTACAAACATAAGTAGATATGTACATATCTTGAATAGAAATCTTAATAATAAATTCCTCATATTTGTTTTTAATTCCAGGACCTGCATACAACGGCCACAATAGCACTCAACAAACAAAAATTCAATCAAAACACCTGCATTGTAATACTAACAGTGTATTTATGTACTTTACAGTTAACAATAAATAATTTCAAACACACTTCAAAATGAAACAAGTTCATAGCAGCAATGAAACAAATTCATAGCAGCAGTGACACAAATTCAATGCAGGAATGAAGCAACTTCATTGTTGTAATGAAACAAATTCATTGCAACAATGAAATAATTTCATTGCAAGAACGATATTTATTCATTGCATCAATGACACAAATTCATTGCAGCAACGACATAAATTCGTTGCAATAATGAATCAAATTCATTGCAGCAACAACCATACTTTAATGACAGTGTCGAACAATTTGCAGTTGATTAACACATTTTCGTAGCGGGAAGGAAATTGTACGTTAGCTCACATTCGATGACAAAAGTTGTTGCATTTGCATCCCTGTGATGATGCTTTTCCGTTCAGTGTTCGGAGCCGACATGTCGGATTTCGCTTTCTCTGATCCGATTCTGATACGGTTTGAGTACGAGTCGTTGGATTTCGCTTTCGGTGATAAGATTCAGATTAAGTACATTCAATTAAAAAAGAATAAATAATTTAGTGTTTATAATTAATTTAAACGACCGTATAAGTATATTAGTCTTATTTTATATTTCATGTTTCTATTTGGATGAAACATTTTCGTTAATGTTTTTTAAGTTGATATAGTGAAAAGTGTCGTATATCCGGCAATTTAGTAGTCGCTGCAATGAAAAATTTCATACCTGACTTCTTTGACAATTTTTCATTTCGTTGCTGCATTCGTTCCTGCAACAATTTTACTTAATTTGAATTTTGTAGAAAAATGGGTTGAAAATTAAAAAAACTATTAAAGGCTTGAGTTTTAAACTACTGATATTTGGTTTATCTCTTACTTTTTTTAGTTTATATTTATTATTTATTTATTTTGGAGGTTTGTCATCATTTTTAGTTGACGAAACAAATACGTTATTGCAACGAAACTAATTTGTATGATGGTATAGAGAGAGAAGCAGTCGGAAAAATGAGCGAGCGTAAAAAAGAGGCCAGCAAGAGAATATAGTGAGCGTGAGTGGTGGGTCACGTACACATCGTAAATCAGTTCCATTGCAACAACCGAAAGTGGTACACATATTTCTCCGCTGAAAAAATTTAAATAAATTTATTAAAACAGACTAATTAGTTATACTTAGTAATAATCTTTTATTGTGAAATTTGGGTGAATGAATTGTGTGAATTCATGTGTTTGCTGTGATCGTTTATGTAACTTGCGAATCTATAAATCAAATAAATAAATATACAGAATGCAAGGCGTAACACGACAGCAAAGAAAGTGACGCATCGATAGCAGAAAAACTACCCCGAAATATGTAACTGAACATTTGTGTGTGTGTATGCGCGTGACAGTATAAATCGCAACATAATGTTCTTGTTTTGATCATAATTCGGTAGCGCCTGTTTCGTTATGTTGGTATTTGGATTCACAAAAAAACGAAAGCCACATACATTTGTGCGGGCAGTCGAAGCCAATGAAAATTAAGAGGTCAAAGAAACAAAGTGTTTCAGGTACAACGAACATAAAAAATATCAATTCAACGTACAGTCAAATGCATCCAATCGAAATTTTAACAAATTTGGTTAAAATAAATAAAAGAGCAGTTGAAGAAAATGCTCGCAGAGCGATCACTGGCTTAATGACGGGCAGATCAACACAACACAATTGCATGATTTAACAAAACAATGATGTGGTTCTCTGTTAAAGGAGTAGAGTATATGGGAGTAGTGCTTATGTTCATGGTAAGTACAGACATAGATATGTACATATTTTAATAAGGAATCTTAATAATAAATTCCTTGTTTGATTTTAATTGCAGGACCGGAATAAGACGGCCACAATAACACTCAACCCCTCGACTACCACAGTCTTCTCCCAACGAGTGTTTCAACATGGAATGAATATAATCTGTTTAGCAAATTGAGACCATTTTCGAAATTGTTATCAAAACACCTGCAATGTAATACTAACAGTGTATTTATGTACAATTTTCAATAAAAAATTTCAAACACACTTCAAATCATTCATTGCAGCAATGAAACAAAATCATTGTAGTAATGAAACAAATTCATTGCATCAATGGCTCTAATTCGTTGCACCAATGAAACAAATGCATAGCAGCAATGAACAAATTCATTGCAGCAATGAAGCAGCTTCCTTGCTAGAATAATATTTATTCATTGCAACAATGAAAAAAAATCATTGCAGCAACGTAATAAATTCGTTGCAATAATGAAGCAAATTCATTGCAGCAACACCCATACCTTCACCACGAACGAACAATTTGAAGTTAATGAACACATTTTCATAGCGGGAATGAAACGTTACGTTAGCTCACTTTCGATGACAAAAGTTGTTATGGTGATGAAAATTTTCATTAGTGTGACGATGCTTTTCCGTTCAGTGTACATTAGGGCGAGTCAAATTGTATGGAACGATTTTTTTTGATGAAGCGTATAGCCAAAACGTAATCTATAGGTGATTCTGAGAAATTTTGCTCAAGAGACCATAGCTCTAAGTCGGATTTGGAGCACCCCAACAGGTATTTTTATCACCTTTCAGAATCTGTATTGATACCTGTAGAATAAGTCGTCAATGGCAGCATTGTTCAATTAAACAACTTTGTAACAATGAATAATGACGTTACAAAATAATGACGTTTACCAACACTAAACGTTGCCAATCTTGCTTTTCCTTCATCCTTAATCGTTCACCGTGCAATGCGCTCTCAGTTTGCCAAAATAGTTAAATAAAAACTCGGTTATCACAATACCAATATTTCTTTTTATTTTTAAATATAGTGTGACAAAATCAAAGAGTGCAGTGATAATATCAAAGTTATTATGGATAATCAAGAACCATCAACATCGTCTGCGGTGTCTTCGGAAATGGAAGCAACGACATCAACATGTTTTGAGTCTAGATTGACTAACATCCCTCATCAAGATATTGTTGTTTTTGGTTTATCAAGTGATTTAAATGATCTTAGTTTGCCTACTAAATGTGACATTTTAAAATATTATTTTTTTTAAGTGATCGTGCTAAATTTGAAAACAAAATGTTCTCGTATAAAACTTTTACTCCTCTCGTAACACATAAATTGATCTAAATTTGGTGTAATTAATAGAGTGTTTTCAAAAAATTAACTGGTTTGCTTGATAAATACCAGAAACATGTACAAAATAGAAACAAAAGAGATGAATTTAAAGCATTTGTTGATTCAATAAACGAATTATTTCATATTGGCAAATGTAATTGCAAATTAAAAACAACAGAATGTTCATGTGGATTGATTCCAGAACATCTAAAAGAATTTATGATGGTCCAGCATAATGATAGAAAATTCACAATACCTGAATATACGGAAGACGTTGAAGAAGTAGCTACAACAATACTAACACTTACAACTGCTACCGATGATCAAACATACGAACCACCTGAATTACACATGGATGAAGATGAAAATGAAGCAACTACAGAAGTTCCAGAAGCAACTGTTCAAATGAGACGAGGTCAGTACACTCAAAGATACGATGCCTTAAATTTTGCTATGATGTGTGATAGATTCGGTGTTTCAGATAGAGTCGCTTCATGTTAGCAACAGCTTTATTCGAAGATATAAATTTTAGAGATTTTCATGGTAATCTTGTTATTATGGATAAATCAAATGTGGCTACAGAAAAAGTTAAATCTAGAGATGCAGTGCTTCGTACACGACATACAAATTCGTCCATAACTGCATTCTCTTTCGATGGTAGAACAGATGACTCATTAACTACAGAGAAAATTAATGACAAATTTCATACCACTATGGTAAAAGAACCGCATTTAGTTGTTCTGAAAGAGCCCTATAATGAATTACTTGGATATGTAAATTTGGGTAGTCAAGAAGATGCAAAAACCAAACACAGAAAACTGAATGAATTTTTCAACAATAAAACATTAACAGTTGATCAATTAATTGGCATATGCAGTGATGGTGAGCCAGCAAATACTGGAACAGAAAATGGTGTTTTACGATTATTTGAAAAACAGTTAAATATACCAATTCACTGGTTTATATGTCTGCTTCATTTCAATGAACTGGCATTTCGTCATTTATATCAAGCATTGGACAAAACAGTCACCAGTGGACCACGAGCAGCAAGTGGAAAGTTATTCAATGCTATTCAAGAATGTGAGAAATTGCAGGTATGTAACACTTTATTTTATTTAATATCATCATTTATTATCATTATTTATTGTCATTATTTTACTTTTTCGATTGGAATAAAGTTAAAATAAAATAATTTTGTTAAAATAAATAATAATGTTAAATATTTATGTCAAATAGCTAAAGCAATTTCGAATGGTATTGTTCCAGTTGATTTAGCTAACATTAAACCAGGACCAATTGCACATTCTCGTTGGTTAACCAAAGTAAGTAGGTTACTACGATTATATGTAACAACTAATACACCATCGACCAATTTAAAATCTTTGGCAGTTTATATTATTACAGTTTATTTGCCAATGTACTTCAATGTGAAGTTTGGTAACTCTGTTGTGTAGGCAGTGCACTTTTATTAAAATTTATACGTTGGACACGATACTTACAACCAAACTTACTTAATATTGTAGATGGTGTAATTCTCATATTACGCACATCCAGAAAATATCTTATTAACAATGTTATTTGACTATCGAGAAAAAATTGTACGATCCAACTAAACTCAGAGTTTACAACAAAAATATCTTAAATTTCGATGCTACCGATTATGTCAATATGCTTGATATGAATAACGACGATATATTATTTGAACCAGCATTTACTCGACAGATTCCATATGATCACTTGGTAGAATACTTATTTATTTATTTATTTATTTTTTGTTTGTGTGTATGCGCATGACAGTATAAATCGCAACATAATGTTCGTGTTTTGATCATAATTCTGTAGCGCCTGTTTCGTTGTGTTGGTATTTGGATTCACAAAAAAACGAAAGCCACATTCATATCATCACTTGGTAGAATACTTAGACTTCGATGAACCACCACTGGCTGATGCACAAATTCCAATGCACATACAAGGAACAGAAAGACATGTACAATTATTAACGAGTGTTTCAAAACGAGTTATAGAAAAGAATCGTGAAGGAGTTATGGCAGTGACATTACAAAGTCGTAAGAAAACTCCTCGAATGCAAAAAAAAAATAAAAATTTCGAAAAAAAATTGAAGAAAATTTAGAATTTATTGTTAAAAATTCATTTTAGGCTATTTTTCAACAAAAAATTCCTAATATCTCTACTAAAAATAAAAAAAAAAATATTGGTATCAATACAGATTCTGAAAGGTGATAAAAATACCTTTCAAACAAGCCCTCATTGAGAAATCTACTATAATTCTATCCGATGTTATGACGAATTTAATTAAATTATTCTATGTAACGGGTTTTTCAATAAGAGCGCTACAAAAGTTTTTTTTAAATAAAACAAAACCGGTTTTAGATACCAATGAAACTCTCTATTCCTGTGAAAGTACGTTCGATGCCATTATGTATGGAACTCGATATCTTTTGCATGGCCACCACGGGCACGCTTGCAGAAGTTCAGACGTTGAACCCAATTTTCGACGGTTTTCAAGCAAAAATCGGCCGATACTGCTGCAATTTCACGTTTGATATTCGTACGAAGTTCAGCAGTCGTCGCTGGCTTGTTGGCATAGACTTGACGTAGCCCCACAGGAAATAATCTAACGGCGTCAAATCGCACGACCGAGGCGGCCAATCGACTGGGCCATTTCGTGAGATAACACGTTCACCAAACTTGGTTTCCAATAAATTGATTGTGGCATTCGCTGTCTGGCTTGTGGCGCCGTCCTGTTGGAACCACATGTCCTCCAAGTCCATATTATCCAATTGGGGCCAAAAATATTCAATTATCATTGAACAGTACCGATTCGCATTCACAGTATTGTGCCGGTCTTGATCATCACGGAAGAAGTACGGCCCAATGACGCCGCCGGCCCATAAACCGCACCAAACCGTAATTTTTTCGGGATGCAATGATGACTCATGGATTACGTGTGGATTGCTGTCTGACCAAGAACGCATATTTTGCTTATTTATGAAGCCATTCAGCCAGAAATGAGCCTCATCGCTGAAGATGATTTTCCGATGAAAATCCGAATCATTTTCAAGTTATTGCTCAGTCCAGGGCTGGTCAAGCGGCTTCAGTTCTTGTGTCAATTTGATCTTGTAAGGATGTAGGCCAAGATCTTTTCGCAAAATTTGCCACAACGACGTCACAGAGATGCCCAACGCTTGAGAACGACGTGTGAGAGACACAGTTGGAGTTTCTTGAACTGAAGCCTCAGCGGCAGCAATATTGTCGACACTACGGGCACTTCTTTGTCTCGCTGGCACGGGAACATTTGTACTGTGCCTGTGGATTCAAATTTTTCCACTAGACGCTCAATTGTTGATCTGGTAGGACGATTATGACGACCATAAATTGGACGTAGCGCTCTTAAAGTTGAGGCCACTGACTCCAAAATTCGGTAGTAAATTTTAATAATTTCGACTCGTTGTTGGCTCGTATATCTTTCCTTGATGAAATGGAAAACCTTACTGAAGAGAAATGTCAAAAGAGCGGGAAAAAATATGGCGTCGTTTGCTGTCCCTATCGATTTACTTTTGTAGCGTCTCTGTTGAAAAATCCTTTATATATGGAAAAATATCTATTTTGAAATTTTGGGGGGCTCTAAATCCGACTTAGAGCTATGGTCCCTTGAGCAAAATTTCTCAAAATCACCTATAGATTACGTTTTTGCTATAAGCTTCATCAAAACAAAATTAACCCGCCCTAGTGTACATATGGACAAGAATATTTTTGTTTTGCACCTCTTGATACCTGAGCTTAGTTGGCAATCATTTCTTTTGTCTACACATTTACATGAATCTATGAATGCAGAAAGATTAATAATATAAAAAACTCCTTCCAATTTTTTTGTTTTGTCCAAAAGTTTTTTCTATAAAATTTTTAGCCATTTAAACTGTAAAAATTGAGGAAAAAAGGCTTGAAACTTACCCAAGTTTTTTCAATTTTTTTTATTTTGCGTCCATGTCTTTTTTGTTTTAGAAGTCAACAAGCAGACGGTAGAGTCACTATAGCTTAGTGATAAATCTCACTTTAACAGAGCTGCGATATTATCATTTGATCAAAAAATATATGGGGGTCCAAAATTGAAACCAAATTTGAGTTTTTTTTTCAATTTTTAAATTTTTTTGACCATGGCAAGTGTGCGCCTTAATATAATTGAATTCTGATCAAAGTAGTCGATAGCTGATATAATAATCTACAACTAATGGAAGAACATCTGAATGTGCCTCAGCTAGGGGCCTGGTACCGTCACTTCAAAAATTGAGTGATTCAGCGTACATTTTCTGAAAACAGCAGTTTTTCGCCGGCCACAATCACAATTATATTTCAAATTGGCCAGTGCTTTTTGAGGTTAAAGTTTTTCATAAATAACACCTCCTAGTCAACGGCGCGTCTTAAAATTTTAAATTGCAAAAATTTTAGGCAAATTTTTCAAAATTTACAAAATTACCAAATTTTGTTTTGCCATTTCGCAATAGCAAACAAAGCTAAAATTTAATGTTAAGTTACTAGGAAGTAATGCGGCGATGTAAATAATTGATTCGATTCATAACTTTGTGATAAAAGTCTTTGTAAGCGGAAATATCTGCACTTTTATCTGCAGACATTTTGCGATGGCACATCCAAGGCGCTGCATCAAATCAATTGAAATAAAAAAAAACGAAAGCTTTTTCAATGCCTTATTCAAAATCTGAGGCGCGTGAAAACAGTTTGAAAATTCTTGAAATTACAAGTGAAACAACATTTTCCTAAGCTTAAAGAGCATCCCCAAATATTTCTTTTTTTTGTTTTTATTTTTTAAATTCTTTATATTAACTTCGCCTTCTTGATTGATTGCTTGATTGAATGGCACAAATCTGTTATTGTTGATTATTTGTCATATAATTTTCCGATTTTATTGATTTTTGGATCAAAACGCTAGTGCGGGTTTCGGCCGAGAATTTAACCCAAAAATCAAGGCGATCCGGTATCGGGGAGCTGGGATTTAAGTGTTTTAATTTGGGATATTTTTACCCATTTTCTGCTGTCTCATCGTATTTAACGTTGGTCGTTTGTTTGTTGTTGTGTGTACTAGCGTAAAATGGTTTCCAAAAAAGCAATTAAACTACGTGAGCAACGAAAAAAAAGCAGATTATCTAAAAAATAAAATCTTACAAAGACGTGAACAACATCAATCTATTGGAAAAAACCATTGCGAAAGACAAAACCAAATAAAAATAAACAAAACCAAACAAAACCAAATAAGACAAAAATAATATAAAAAAATTGTCTAATGTTCATTTTCTAAATAAAGGAGCTTAAGGAGCGTAATAAAGAAGGTCAAAAGTGGGTTAAAAAACTAAAAATGTTTTGTTTAAATATTTAAGCAAAAAAACAAATCCCAATTTAAATTTTCAAAACTACTTTTTGATAACAACGTAAAAAACCCAAAAAATGCATTTCTACTACAAAAGCAAAAATAAGACTTGCCAAACCATTTAAAGTTGTAACTTTTGAACGATTTTATGGATTTGGTTGATTTTTTTTGCAAAATATTGCAAATTATTTCTTCTTCTTAGCTACATTTTTCAAATATTTTCAAATCTAAGGTGTTCTTTGAAGATCTGAATGTAAATGTAAAAAATAAAAAAAACCTTTTTTTTCACTGTATCTCGCCAAATAATGAAGATAAAACACACATTTTGGACTGTATTTGTAGCTCTAAGTATGTTCTATAAATATTTAAAATTTTTTGAAATCAAAAATTTTTTGGATTTTTGAGAATTTTTTTAAAATTTCCAACTTCAAACCGCCATAACTTTCGCGCGCCTTGATGAAAGTGATGAACTAAAACAGATTTCGTTTGCTTAAGTATTACATTATATTCGTGCAAAACGATATTAATGTGGCGTAAAAAAAACATGAAAAAAAAAGTCTAAGTGTAACAAAAAAATACTTGTGCCCATATATATTTTTGTATTATTTCTATTTCTACTAGTCAGTGTACGAAAAATTGCTATATTTACAATTTGAAAACCATTTGTATATCTTATATATGTATGTATGTATATGATTCCCGTAGTGACTCCGATATGATTTATACATCGGCTCCGTTCACGTTTCGAGATCACATCCGATTTGATTTTGAGAACGATTCCGTTCTAGTTTCGAGATCGTATCCGACCTCATTTCGATATCGGTTACAATTGTGGTTTTAAGATCGAGAGGTTTCTCTAGTCGCTGACACCATTAACAGCAAAACCCACCATCGCTGATTCTTTTTCGATTCATGAAAATACTGCTGTAACCTCTCGCAAATTTCGCCCAATGATGTCTATGTCGTCAGAATATGCCAGCAACATATGTGACTTGCTCCACGAAAAGGGACCTCTGCGCCGAAAACAAGTTATTGGGAAAAACGCGTTTAAAAAAGCGCTTCGTTTTTCCGTGTTTTGCGCATGGTTATGCAACTCTTCCTTCAACCTGATCATCTGGCGATGTATTTCGACTCTCTGGTACTTTGTACGATGTTCCCTATACAGTGTTGCCTCTATGAAAAATATTTCTAACAGTTAAAAACCTGTTTTTGCTAATTTTGTTTTCAAAATTACTAGAGCTGTTTTATTCCTTATCAAATTATCAATGTTTTGGATTTAAGCCGATAGAATTGAATCTATTATTTATTATTATTTAATTTATCTATTATTTAATTAACTTCAGGTTAAAATAAATCTTAATTAACGTAAAAAAATGTGTCTGGAAGACGAATTTAAGAGTGTTGAAGAACAATACTTCAGCGATTGTTTGGAAGAATGTTTACCTATAGTCAGTGATGACTCGGATGCATTTTCATCGCCAGAAGTTTCAGAAGCGCTGCAATTATCTCTTCAAGATTATATATTATATATATTATCTGTTTATATCACATTTTTCAATTTTTTCATTAATAATGTTCATCTTTACATGTGATTTGTAAAAAATCTAAAAGACATAGAAACTTACGGTTTGCGGCATTTGAAAGAGCGTCCTATAAGAATCACTCAAAAAGTAAAAAAAAAAATTTTTCGGCGCAGAGGTCCCTTTTCGTGGAGCAGGTCACATATGGCTTTTCGTGTTAATGATCTTGTTCGTATTTACTGCAGCTTTTCTTATTATTATTTCCATTAAAATGTTGAAGAGATGGCACGAAAGTGTGTCGCCATGTCTCAGTCCTCTCTTGGTACAGAATGTTTCGGTGAGGTGTTTCCCCACTTTGGTGTTGGTCAGCGTCATTCTACAGAGGCGGCCTCTCCCACAAAATCCAAAATGCCTCTGTATATCCCGAAAAAACCGCTTTACAAAACGCTATCGTACACTCCTCAACATATTCGAGAGTTACTATCAAATACGAATTTAAAACCTAAACTTCTCCTTGGCTGCGAGTTTTTTGCAGATTGTGGTTCTTGCAGCAATCGTAGACTCAATGCTATGTCTACAAGATAAGAAGATTTGAGAGCATTTCTGAATTCTCAATGAAATTACACGGTATATGTTTAATGACCTCATTAAAATAAGAACACTATAATTTGTTCATAACAATATACATATATAAGTATACCAAAAAACCATCATATCTTTATATCAAAATAAAATTTGGATTATCTCAACGAGGAATTATTATTGTCCCTGTCTCACGACGTCATCAAGTATCATAACGTCAGTTTTTCATAACTTCAGTTCGCCTTTGGAATTCCCTCCCATCTCATATTCAATGCACCAGCAACACAGATATCTTTAAAAAAATCAATATTCCCATCATTAAGGTGATTATCTGAAGGATGTATTTATTTTTGATTTTCTATTATTATTTCTTTTCAATTTTTACATTTTTTGAAAGAGATTTTTAATATTTAAAAATATTTACATTCTAATGACTAAATATTATAAATGAAATTGTACTTTCATGCTTGTTGTCTCTATATCGTCACATACTGTAATTTGTAAGAATCTATTCTTGTTCTATTTGAATATGAAAACTAAAATGAATTGAAATGTGTATCACTATCACTGAAATCATGGCTCTGCGACACTGTAAGTAGCCGGCCAGACACCGGAAGTTGATTTAACATTTCTCTCCATTTGGATGAACGTATTTCGTAGTGTGGGTCAGCGTGTATCCTTTAATGTTTTGTTTTGATTCAATTCGTTCTACACGTGTATTCTCTATTGTGACTTATTTGATTAATTTTAGTTACGCGTGCTGTGGTGGCTTCCTGCGAGGAACATACTGGTGTTAGTGTTGTAAATAATTGCATTAAACAACTTGGTGTTGGTTGTATCAGACGTTTTTATTTGATATATTTTTTTTATACGCACATGTAATGTTTCAATTATTAGACAATTTATATAATTATGCCCTTTTCTTTATTGCTAGTCTTCCGAGACCTAACATATTATTGTGTGTGTGTGTGTGTGCATAAACATCCGGCAGGCGTAATATTTTATGTGCATTGTACACTTGTTCTCTGTCTCACATAGTTTCTTCTTTTGCTCTGGAAATAAGACCGTGATGAGCCATGTTATGAGAAACAAGTAATGTGGAAAGTGGTTATCCGTAATATTAATTTGCAATTTGTAAAGGAGGCAGGCTCAAGTATGACATGCGTTTGCCGGAGTAAAAGTGGGCAAGTAAGCAACTAAATTACAACTAACTATAATCATTTAGACAGGATCAGATAAGGAATGTTATTAGATGCCCTTTTAACCCATTAGAGAGAAGATTTTTATTCAGGAGTTTCGGTGGAAATTTTAAAGCTGAAAAGAAATAAATATTCCGAAATATATAAATAAATAAAACTTATACTTATAATGGGTTTTCCAATAGGTACTTGACAACTTTGAATTTAATTTGTGAACGCACTATTTCACTGATCATCTAACTGTTACTTTCCTTTTTTTTCAGTAAACTCAAGATTTTCATCATGGTAAAGTACACGAACGAACAACGTATGCAAATTATAAAAATGTACTACCGAAATTCGGAGTCGGTGACCGCAACTTTAAGAGCGTTAACTGCAATTTTCGGTCGTTTTTCTCGCCCTAGTATACAAGCAATAACAAGTTTAGTGCAAAAATTTGAGTCTATATATTCATTGTGTGATGCTGCCGTGTCAGTGAGACAATGGGTTGGTCGAAGTGACGAAAATATCGGTGCCGTTCAGGCGTCCGTACCAAACGATCCACATCAGTCGATTCCGCGGCGTTCTCAAGAACTGGGCATCGCCAAGACCACTTTATGGCGAATTTTGCGTAAAGATCTTGGTTTACACCCATAAAAGATCAAGCTGACTCAAGAATTGAAGCCGATGGACCATTTGACGCGACGTACGTTCTCCGATTGGGCTCTGGAGAAGATGAGCCAAGATGGTGAATTTCATCGCAATATCATCTTCAGTGACGAAGCTCATTTTTGGCTCAATGGGTTCGTCAATAAGCAAATATGCGTTATTGGTGCGGTGAAAATCCACATGTGCTTCATGAATCCAAACTTCATCCCCAAAAAGCCGCTTTTTGCTGCGGTTTGCATGTCGGCGGCATCATTGGGGCATATTTTTTTCGTCGACAATAACGATCGTCACGTGAGTGTGAATGGCGATCGTTATCGATTATTTTTAGCCCGAATTGGAAAACATGCACTTGGACGACATGTGGTTTCAACAAGACGGTGCCACAAGCCACACAGCACACGTTACAATTGATTTACTGAAGAGTAAGTTTGGTGATCGTGTTATCTCAAGAATTGGACCAGTCAATTGGCCGCCTCGTTCGTGCGATTTAACGCCTCTAGACTTTTTTCTTTGGGGCTATCAGTGGTCTATGCCAGCCAGTGTTGCCAACATTTTGTGAGCCAAAGGCGTAATTAAAAACCAGAAAAGCGTTAAAAAGGGTAAACATTTCCTTAAAAAAGCGTAAAAAGCGTTTGGCTTTATTTCTACTCAAAATGACTAAATTTTCAATAGAACACATTTTGTAAAACTAAATACTGTTTTATTAAACAATTGAGATCGTATCTTTTATAAACAAGTTTTCAAGTGCATACATATTTTTGAAAAATATGGTATATTAGGAACATTTTAAATGAGGTTAAAACTAACATACATTAAGATTTTTACAAACAATTGTGTTCATCTATAAAACCCATAGCTTCAAATGCAGATGAAATATCTGCATCATTTTCTTCATCTTGCCATAAAACGGTTTTTAAAAAATAGTTTGACTTTTTGTAAACTTCTTGCGTAGAAATTTTATTGCAGACATTTGACGGCAGGTCATATTTGTCACAGCACATATTCTCTCGACGAAGTCCATATTTAATGTGTAAAATAGAAATTTAAGGATAATCTGTTTCTTATTTTCGATTTACATATATAAATTCATAGCACTGAAAGCTCTTTCTACGTCTGCATTTGAGTATGGGAAGCTTAATAGTCTTATAACGAATTCTGATAAATCTCGAAATGGATTTTGCCCTACGGAATCTTTGAACTCATTTACTTCTATCCAAAAAAGATCTGTTCGATATTTGTTCTTCCATACACAGTTTCTAATATTATCAATAGTTAGTTCCATATTAGAAATGACATCCGCTTCTCTAATATACGATTTAATAAATGCCAGTATTTCGTCTCTATTGCTGTTATAGAGAATGGTATTTACACTAAACAATGATATTTTTTGTAGTGTTTCCAAGTTGGTTGGAAGTTTACATCGGATTTCGTATATAAGATGTTTAGTGAATATGATACATTTTTCTTTAATTCCTTTCTTTTCGTGTTCTGAAATCAGTGAATCCTTGCACGCTTTTTCAAAACTATGCCCAAGATAGCAAAATTCGTCTAAACAATTTTCAATAGGATCTTTTAAATAATTAAAACTTTTTTTCATTTGTTCTTTCGGTGCAAAGAGAATGAAAACATAAAAGCACAAGAGGATGACATTTCGTCAGTGCTGTTAAAACAACAAACATGTATACAAATTACAAAAACTCGTCTTATACCATATAAATAATTATACCATAGCAGTAGCAGTACGAGTATATGGGGTGCTTAAGACAGACTGAAGATATGTATGTACGTAAAAACTTGCAATAGCAATAAATATTCGAATGTATACACGTTGCCACATTTGAAAAGCCAAAAAGCGCTAAAAGCACCAACGGAAAACATGAAAAGCGTACGCATAGCGCTTTTTTTCCTTTTGGCACTATGGACCCTATTTTCGCGTTTTGGAGGGACTAAAAAGCACCATAAATAGTGCGAAAAGCACCAAGTTGGCATCGCTGATGCCAGCTGTGCCCACACACATATTATAACATATTGTGCTTGTGTTTGAAGCAGAATATAACGAACTTCAATTTGAATATTTTTAAACAATTACGCAACATGACCCTTCTCTCACAAATGCTGACCAGCAACTGATTTCATTAGCATTGAAAAAATGTAAGCAAAGCAAGTGCCGAACGCGCACGATGGAAAACACACGAAGAAGCTTACTATACGTGTGTCGACAGCGCTGGAACAGCAATATGCTATCCGGCACATGTGCCGAGGAATTCAAAATGTGGGCATCACTGGTCTAAGCCAACAAGCCGACGACGTTGGAACAACTCAGAGCCAACATTGAACGCGAAATAGCGGCGAATGTGTGACCGAGTCATCGAAAATTGGGTCCAACGAATCGACGGCTGCCGACGTGCCCACGGCTGCCGACGAAGTCGAGTTCCACTCGTAAATGTATTGATTGTATTTCAAGTCGATCATAAAGTTTTGGAAATATCTCAAATGGTTTGCGTTTTATTTTAAAAAGAAGTTGGCAAGTCCTTATTGGAAAAACCTTTCTTTATCAAATATACAGACAAAGTGCAAGATAATTTGTTTGTAACAATTTTACATCCGTAAAAAATACCACAACAAAAACGGGGTTGGAGATGGGAACTACATTAAAATACTCAACATCAAATTTGATGATTTCAGGAATTTAAAATGTTGCGCCTTTCTCAGTTTGGCACCAGAATTTTAGTCACACAAATATTCAGAATCTGAATGCTGAATTTTTACTAATGTAATTCGCTGGTGGAACACATTCCTAACAACCATAAGCTGTATCCGGAACAGCGATTCAATTTAAACGATTCAGGATTTTAACCTAATTATTTAAATTATAATATGAACATATTTTTAACTCTTCATCTAAATCAACAAATTTATATTTAGTTTTTCTTTTCTGCATTTTCTTTAATTTAAATTTTAATCATTAGTAATCCAAAATTGTATGTTTTTTTTTAACTTTGTATTTTTCTTTTAAATTATTCATTATTTTTTTTTAAATTTATCATGATTTTAAGGGGTTTTTTGGGTTAATATGAGTTGGATGTCCCAGCACTATAAGTTTAAGATGCAGGTTCACCAATAAATAATAATTATAGTAATTTTTATATAAATATATGTCCATAAGGTCTAAATAACCATATCATAGTCATATTATTTAAAATAAAATTTGAAAATCTACTGTTCGATTAATCGATATTTATGTATTAATTGTTACCTAACCTTTCGATTAATTGTTTGTATTAGTAATAAATTAATATTTTGATAATCGACATATTTGTAGACATATTTCTTCGTAATATTGTTAAAAATCAGTAGAGTATTCAAATTTAACAACTTTGTTAAGTACATTCAGAGAACTAATTGTTTGAAAAGATGTTCTATCAACTGTAAATTCGACGGATGCCACCGAATTGTTGTTGCGACAACCGAATTGAAGTTTCCACGACTGAATTTGGTCCCCACAACTGAAGTTAGGAGAAGCAGCTTCGACTTGAGAACTGAAATGTTTTTTTTTTCTATAATTTCTTTTGCAAATTCTAATTTCGGTTGCATCCGAGTTTGGAATTAATTCGGATGCAACAACTTCTACTCTAATTTGGTTGCAACTATCGAATGTGGTATCTATTCGTTCGCAATAACCAAATTTAACATTAAATTAGCGTTAAATTGGTTGCTGTAACAGAATACCTCATGCAAGCTGTCATTGTACTGACCTGACGTTTAAAATTTTAAAAAGAAATATTAAGGCTGTTTTTTTATTCCATTAAGCTATCGCCACTTACGACTTTTCAAATAAAACGATTCACACTTACCACTACGCAATGTGGCAACATTTGCTGTGACGGGTGAAAAAAATGCGATACGGTAACACGTTCGTTCGCATGTGACAACAAACACATGCTAGCAATTGTAAGCAGCTACAACAGACTTTATATTTTCGTTCATTCGTTTCGGTTGTTAAACTCTACACATATATCTTTGACGTTTGGGAATAAGGTCTTAAGTCAGAAACTGTAGTTTTTCGTAATTTTAAATTGAAAATTATTTATATATGAAATTTTCTGACTTATTGCCTAAAGAGCAAATGATTACGATTGGATGGAGTTGTGCTAGATTTAAGTTATTAATACCAAACGAAAGAGAAAAAAAAATTGAGTTAAACCCAATCAAAAACCCAAAATGCATTTTTTTGACTTAAGACCTTATTCCCAAACGTCAAAGATATATAACAACAATACAAGAATACAAAAAAGGATAAAAACAAAATACATAAGATTTTGACAAGTAAAGCGAAAAATGACATTTTATCACCTGTTTATACGACTATACCTGATAGGTAATGCTATCCTGATCAATACGTATAACATTTACCGCTCGTTGTTGTGAACAATTTAATTCCAATTTTGTTTTCAATCGGAAATAAAAGTCTATCCTTCAAATTTAGGGATATAAAAGTATATGTACGTAATCTTCCATTAAATAAAATAATTTAAATGAACTGACCACGAGTAAGACATTTTTGCAAAATTCTGCATTTGAGTCTCTCTTTGATAGCATTTTTCATAGCACAAAATTGATAGCACAAAATTCAGCTAATACGGCATTTACACCAAACAAGATTAACGCATTTTCGGGATTATCGACGTTTTTTTCTTATGGAGTTTGACATTTATAATCTCGAAAAAACGATAATCTTGGTTGGTGTAACTGCAGCTTAAGATAACTGCAGCTTAAGATTTTTGTTGCCATTTCTTGAAATTCGGAATTTAAGTGGGAAATTGAAATGCCACTTAATATCGCTTAGCTGTCTCGTACAAACTAAGCTATAATTAACTTTATCGGGGTCACAGGAATGAAAATGTTCGTCGCTCCAACAACTTTTGTCATCGAAAGTGAGCTAACATACAGTTTCGTTCCCGCTACGAAAATGTGTTAATCAATGCTGCGGAAATTAATCTGTTTCATTGAAGCAACGTTTTTTGTTTCATTGCTGCTAGGAGGATGTTTCATTGCTGCAATGAATTTCTGGTATTGCTGCAATGATTCTGATTCATTGCTGCCAGGTTTTGTTTGTTTCATAGTTGCAACGAATTTGCTACGTTGTTGCAACAAATTTGTGTCATTGCTATAAAAATGTTCATTTGAATAAAAATGGCGCATTGATTTAGTTTGAGCTGGATATAAAGTGGTAGAAATTTCAGAAAAATCCAACCACCTAAGCTCTTAATTTGAAAATATTGTAAATTTTTAGAATAGAAAAAGAAAAACCGTTTTATTGCCAAAAGTTGTATCTAAATGAAAAAAAATTTCAACTCGGATACCAATGCCTTCTAGTAGAAGTCAAAAATGAGGTATAGTACTGCGACAAAGTAGGCCATCTCGCGGAAAAATAGCCAGGATGGCCTTATACTCGCAAGGGTGCCAAATCATAAAAATTGCGAGAGATGAGCTAAAAACGTAACCTATGTGCTCAAACCGATTACATAAAGTTGGATGTGACAATTTGTTACAATTACCGGTTTTAGAAACCGGGTTTAAAACGGTACACTTTCACGATTGAATTCGGCAACGAATAAATTCTTATACACACAAAATTGAAAATTGATGAAAATACAAACTAAAAAATGTAATAGCTACTTGTGTTAGTTTCACCTATTGAGCGCTCGAGTAAACTGCGAATATTAAAAGGAAAGAATTTTGAAGTGTGGTTTTTGAAACAGCTTTCTACAAATGCGTTCCTCAAGCCCGGGTTTTAGGCCGGTTTGCACACAGAACTTATATTGTCATCCATATCTTGCAATTGTTTGATTGATTCTGATTTGAACTTAAACCGATTATTGTAACCAATTGTCATTTCCGATTTTATAGAATCGGTTTGTACACATAGTTTATGCTTTTGGATTTTTCATCTCTTGGATTTTTTATGATTTGGCACGCTTATAAGTCCATCTGAAGTTTTTCCTCGATTTTGCCTACTTTGTCGTACCATACGAGTATCATGCTGAAACTGTTAAATGACTACATCGTGTTATACCTTACTGTAAGACATTAGTATAGAAGGCATTAGTATCCGAGTTAAATATTTTTTTCATTTCGATACAAGTTTTGGCAAAAACAGACAATACCCAAATTTAAATTTTGTCCAAAATTTAAAATTTCCTCAAATTAAGAGGTTGAATCCCTAGAGTGGTGGGATGTTACTCAATTTTTTACAACTTTATATTCAGGTCAAACTAAATCAATGTGCAATTTTTCATTCAAATGAACTGAGAAATGAAAATTTTCTAGCGTATACAAATTTACACCCAAAATGCCAAAACCGGAAAACTTTAACCACAAAGTTATTCGATTGGGATCAAATTTTCACCACGGTAGGTTCAGACCAATGGCATATTTACCAAAAATCCGAAACTGATTTTTCAATGCCACCCTAATGTACATACATATATGTAGTATATGAACTTTCTATGAACATAGGTCCCATCTTCATTATGATTTTCATCACATTCAATGTAGCAGAATGTAAGATCTCAGTTCAGACCTTCCTTTAACATAAAACCACCCCATATGTATTCTTCAAATCATAATGTCTTGTTGTAGTCAAAATTCTTTTATTCAACCCCATCGCCAATTTTCCCCGTCATTGAGAAAGCGATCGCTCAGTAAGCATTTTCTTCAACTGATCAACTGGAATTATATTATTCAAATTGAGTAGTTTTTATTAAAATTTGCTCAAATTTACTTGAAACTGTTTATTTAATTTTTATCGCTAGCTTCGACTGTCCTCACACTTGCCTTTCGTTTTTTCAGCTTCGACTTTTTTATGGAATTATTATTAAAAACCGTCGGTGGCGCAATGGTAGTGTGCGCGCCTCTTGTACATGAGATCCTGGGTTCGATCCCTGCTCTGATGACATTAAAAATTTCTTTCGACGGCGGTCACCTCGCTTAGGGACGGCGACACTATCGAGTATTTAGCCATGAAACACCATCCGTGGGTGTAAAAACAAGAAAGCGCACAGTTCACTGGTTGTGAGAATCTGCCCCCAATCCCTACATAATGGGAAACCATTTTATTTTAGTTTTTACCGAGTTCTACATATACATACATATGTATCTCGGAAACCATTTCGAGAAATTTTTATATTATTTTTGTACTGAAGTTTTAAAAACCCCAATTTTTCTGCAAACAGTTTTACATATTCATCTTTACCTTGTGTGATCTTTAAACTGTATGTGGGACCGTGCCTATTAGCTTTCATATATCCAGACTTCAGTTACCGTTAATTTCAAAGCCTTCGGTACTTCTACCAGTTTTTTATTAATCATTAATTAATTGCGAAAAATTATTGAATTCCGAGTTTTCAACAACTGGTACCATAAAGCAATTAAATAGTCTTTTGATTTTTTTGTGGAGTTGAATTCGGAGTAGGATCGTAGTTCAGAATTTTACAATTACGGAGTTGGAGTCGTAGTTTCAAAAAGTTTAGGAAAACTCCACACCCCTGGTTGTCGCAACAAGAATAACACGGTATATCAGCCCAAGGTACAGAAAAAATAGCATTCCTCAAAGTTTTCGTAACAAATATCTTAGCCCAAAACATTCCGAAAATATTAAAGGCGCTGTAAACGAAACACGTGAGGAAGAGAATTGTGTAATTAGATTGGATTGTGTAAATTTATAATATTACTTACTTAAAAAAATCCAATGAGTGTTCGAACTCACGGGCGATGTGTTAACACCTTTTTGTTACACGGTACCTGTTCGATTTCTATGAACACATTAGTAAATGTTACATTGGAAAATAAAAAACAGCGTTCAATCATATGATGACGTTACATTTAAATAATATTAATACTTAAAATTACTTAAAGACCAGTGGAAGCACATGTGCCATTATTTTCTTGCTTAATACTTTTTGTTTTTATTCCAACAAAAAACAAAGAGAATGCAAAGCAACAGAAATACATCCATACATTGTTATGTTCGAACATACGCTACACAAGTTCACACAATTTTCGTTGCTCTCTTGCTACGTCATCTTTATATACGCATAACCACGTCATTATTCTCTTTGCAGTGAGAGTGCTCCGCGCCAACATTTTATTTGACTTACCTTTCACACTAATAAAAAAAGCGTTCACTCATATAATGACGTTTCATTTAAATAATATTAATACTCAGTCACTCACATTCGACTCAAATTTGGTTTATCTATCTCGAAATTTTCGTTTGCCTGATTTCATGTTTGTTCCTAAGTGACAGCATATTCGAAATAGAGAAAGCAAAATTTGTACTGAAAAATTTGATGTTTTCATTCGACTTGAAACGACAAGATTGTGAAGCCCAAACCAACTTTCGTTCGTATAGAACAAACTTTCATTCGAGATGGAGAAACAGACTGTTAACAATATTTAAAGGCAAGTGTTATTATTTTCTTGCTTAATACTTTTTGTTTTATTCCCACAAAAAACAAAGAGAATGCAAAGCGAAAGACACATCTACATACATACATTGTTATGTTCGTATATACGCCACACAAGATAACTATTCGCTGTCGCTGTGTGTTTTTTTTTTGCAGTCTGACAATCTGTGTTTCGCAGTCGGACAAATCTGTGTTCCTTATAGGGGTGGGTCACCCTTATCCTTTAGGGGTATGGAAAATAGTTGTTGGCCGATTCTGAGACCTACCCGATATGCACACAATATTGCATACAAATCGGTCCAGCCGTTTCGGAGGAGTTTAACGCCAAACAATCTGTGTGATCGCAGTCGGACATACTGTGTTTGGATGTGTCCACTTTGTGAGTTAAGTCCCTACCCGCGCCTATTGATGTTAACACATCAAAAATAACATTGTTCGAAACTAAAACAATAGCTTTTCATTGTAGAGCAGTTGTCGTATGATAGTGAGGGCAAAAATAACGTAAGCGCCCTAACCAAATTTGTTGCACATAAAATTAACGCAAAAATTCAAGTTCTCGATTGAAAGGAATCGCACATACAAGTTTTAAAAAAATATAAAAAAGTCCCTCCTGTAAAATTTGAGTGTTCCCGATTACATTATTTTCGCGGTTAGGGCTCGATATGTTTTAATACCGCACTTGAAGGTCTGCAATCGCTGTGAAATTAATCTCCAAGTAAATAGTATATCAGAGGGTTTGGAACCAGTTAACTGACTAGCCTGCCGCAACAATGTAGAAAGGACACAATATAACCGATTTTAATATAATGAGAATATCTACGTAGTTTGGGGTTTGTTTTATTTTGTTACTTTTTGCGAGTTCCCGTAGTAAACGTCAGTCAAGAAGGGCTTCGTACCTGTGTTTGAATTTGCTAAAAATTTCGCAAACCACACAGATCTTTATGTGAGGATCAACAGGCAAATCCATTATTCATGAAGATGAATTAACAATAATTGATTGCTTTTGCTCAGAATTTGCATAGGCAACATTTTGAAAATGGATTACAACTTCTGAGCAATATGTGCTAACAATGTGAGTGACTCTAAGATAAATTATTAACAATCGCAACTATATTGTCTCAACACAAACAAAAGACAAATTTTACGACAACACTCGGGTTGCAGACGAACAACAAACACACGACTGTATCAAGATATATCTAATACAGGTGGCAGCGTTAGAACAGCTGACTTAATTTTTTTTTTGTGGTTCGGCCTTGTCAATTTCAAATGTATTTTGTTTTTGTACTTTTTGGTTCGGTTTTATTGTTGATGTACACTGGGTTGAATTTGACAGTGTTGCCCCTCCAAACAAAAGCAAAATGTTTATTACTGTTGGCTACACTTACAACACTACCTACTGTGACTACCTTACTTATTTTACCACGGATTGTAGAAAACGTGCAATCATTTGTGGTGTTTGCTTTTGATCCATTTAATTTGTCTTACAATCCAAACACTACATCGCAAATACAAAAAGCGATTTGGATGACCATTCAAACATCAAATCCTTTTAATTTCGTGATATACTCAAACGCTTATATTCAAATCCAAAGATGTGTGAATCAGAATCCAGAAAAGATCAAAGATTTCTTTGATTTTAGTAGTCTTGTGAACAAATACAAACACTGCTTCGTACTATAAATTATTGAAAAAATTGTACCCAATATTGGCAGTACTACGTTTTTGTACTTCCAGTACTATTAGGGTACAGTTTTCTTACAGTACTGGCAAACATCTTTGCCAGTTCTGCATATGTAAATCCAACGGAGTGCCAAGGTTTAAACTACCCTCGCCGATACTGGGCATATGTGACCTGCTCCACGAAAAGGGACCTCTGCGCCGAAAAATTTTTTGAGTGATTCTTATGCCGCTCTTTCAAATGCCGCAAACCGCAAGTTTCTATGTCTTTTAGTTTTTTTACAAATCACCTGTAAAGATGAACATAATTAATGAAAAAATTTAAAAATGTGATACAAATAAATATAAATATATTATATTTGAAATTTAAAAAAGTTCAATATCAAAGGTGCAAAATTACAAACATATCTAAATTTTACTCTTTTTTACTCCTAACACGCTTTTCTTGTGGTTCTTCTGTAGCGGAAAAACGAAGCGCTTTTTTTAAACGCGTTTTTCTCAATAACTTCTTTTCGGCGCAGAAGTCCCTTTTCGTGGAGCAAGTCACATATAGTGATTTTCTGTCTGTGTAATTACTTGGCCGTCATCGAAAAGATGGAACCCACGTTCTCATATACAAGACACGCGCGCAGTAACCATTGTGCCACTGAAGATCTCGGACATATTACCATTGTATATTGCGTGCGATTGGGTTCCACGCACTTCTAAGAAGGCGTACTTTAAGAACTGACCCAAAAAAAAAAAAACAGGAATTATAGAAAGTGTTGTAGAGGCCTTCTTAGATAGCATTAAATAAATACAGGCATTGTAGAAGATCGTAGAATATAAGACATTTCGCCTTGATGATAAAACAACCCTTACTCCAGATCTTATGGAGATCTGCGGATTAAAGCCAATCTCAAATTCTTTCTAACATATACCTTCCAATTATATTCCAGTGCCTTATATATGACCTGTTGGAGAGGTACTTGGACGATCGAAAATATTATTTGGCAACTTAAAATTGGAACACATTTTTAAGTCACCTTTTTAACTGCATTTTGCATAACCGTTTCCATCAAAGGAGCGATAACGACGTACGGAGTCGAATGGGATCTGGTTTTCTATTATTTCCTTTTTGCACTTGCCCTTCATACCTCACTTCGCTACATTGAAATTTCATAATACACTATCTTTTTGGTAAACGTTGTTTAACATCATTTTAAAGAGTAATATACTAAAGGTGCCATTCACTGTTTCATCATATTTTGCGGACACCGTAGAGCTGGCAAACTGTCGATAGTTTTGTTTCCATTAGACTATCGATGGTTCTTTCTCGATAGCGATACTATCGTTGAAAAACTGTTTTACCAAATTTATCGAGTTAGTGTCGGCGGTTTCTATCTGGAATCGGTGTTTTAGCTGCTGTTGTTAATTAATCGACTTAGATTTTGTAGACAATAAAATTGCCAGTAAAGTAAGGACCTACCAAGTGGACGCCATCATTTCTCTAAGGCAATATTTTCAAAACGAAAATGCACCATCTACTACTAAGAGTCGGCAATCTGATCAATGCTAGTCTACTGCTATACGAAGGAAGATTATGGTTCGGGTTCCATTGAAGATTTCTCAGACAAAAAATGAGAAACTGTTTCTGGACCGATTCAACCATATTAACATACAAATTGTACTGGGGGTCCCAAACAACTGATCCATATTCGAGAATAGGGCGGACTAGTGAAGTAAAAAGATTTTTCGTAACGTAGGGATCTGAAAATTCCTTTGCCCAACGTTTAATAAAGTTCAGAACGCCATAAGCCTTGTTCACCATCGTAATTATGTGGGAGTTGAAATTTAATTTTCTGTCCAACAGAACACCAAGATCAACAAATGAATCCACCGATTCAAGAACATTGCCACCTAAAATGTATTTTGCCGAAAATAATGATGACCTAGAGAACAGCATATGCTTACATTTCGTAAAATTAAGCTCCATCAAATTGGTCTCGCACCACGTCTGGAAAGTAGACAAATCCCTCTGAAGTAAAGAATATTGGCAAGGATCCTTGTAAGAAAAATAGATCTTCACGTCATCAGCGTACATTAACAATTTAGAGTGCATTATGGAGGCGGGTAATAACAAAAATAGAACCGGCCCAAGATGACTGCCCTGAGGCACCCCAGATGACACAAAAATAGATCTTGAGAATGATCGACCAAATGATACCATCTGTTCTCTGTTCATTAAATAAGAACTAATCCAATTCAGCATGTTACAATTAAAACCCATTGCCCCTAGTTTATATAATAACAAATTGTGGTTAACTTTATCAAAAGCCTTACTAAAATCGGTAAAAATCACATCAGTTTGATCTCCATTAATAAAGCCGTCAATAATAGAAGAGGAAAACTGAAGCAAATTAGTCACGGTGGAACGACCCTTCCGAAAGCCATGTTGACATGGATCTAAAATAGAGGAAACCTGATGAGAAATTACCTCTGTGACTAACTTCTCAAAAAGTTTAGGAATGGCACACAATTTTGCAATTCCCCTATAATTTGCAACATTTACTAAACTACCAGATTTGTGGAGAGGGATTACATAAGAGCTCTTCCACTGTGCAGGAAAATGACCGAACTTCAACGAAGCGTTAAATAAGAGAGTCAACGGTAAGCTGAGAGAATTCGAGCAGTATTTCAACATAGAGTCCGGGATACCATCAGGACCAGCTTTATTCGAGGCTTTCAAGCTGATTAAGTTATCTAGCAACCACGAAGAATTTACGACAGGTGCATCAAACGGAATGGTAGAGCGGACAGTGTACGGGTATGATTTGGAAACATTATAGGCTCGGGTGGAATAAATAGATGCGAAAAAATCGGCGAAACAATTAGCAATAGACTCTTCATCTGAATATTCAATACCGTTCATTTTGATCCTACAAGGTGTGGAAGACGACTTACGCTTCAAGTTACCAAATCTAAAGAATGATTTGGGGTTCCGTTTAAAATTAGCCTTCAACCTATCCAAATATAATCGGTAACTCTCACGAGATTTAGAGTTGTATCTACACCTAGCAACAATATACCTAGCATAGTCTGCTAGCAGTCCAGATTTTTTATACTTTTTCGAACATCTATTCCTTACATTCTTGAGACTATTTAGAGGCCTTGAGGACCATGGGGGACCAGTATTACCCATTATTGGCCTCTTGGGTACAGACTTAGAAATATAGCCATTAATAATATTATAGAAATCATCCAGGGCGATTTCAAATTCAAAAGAATTATCACACTGACAAATACTATGCCAGTCGGTATCAAAGATAAGATTATTCAAAAGTATAAAGTTCGCACGCGAAAAGCATAGACCAACATAGGACGAAGAGCAATTGCAACCAATGTATAATTAATTCCCAGCGTTGGATGGTAACTATCCTCAGGAGAAATTAACGGATCAATTCGAGAAATATCAAAGTTGTTAGAATCATCCACTAAAACTAGATCAAGGACTCGATTCATAGAATTGGGAATGTCGTTCAATTGAATCAACCCAAGTTCGGAAATATGCGTAACAAAATCAGATGACCAATCACATGGTGTCAATGGAGTCAGAGAATTAGTATCGGGTAAAGACACCCATGTCACAGACGGCAAGTTAAAGTCACCCAATACTAAAATACGGTCCTTTCTACTGGCTAATGCAATAACTTTTGCAAAAGCGTCAATATGCACTTGATATACCTCAAAGCATGAAGATGGCGGAATATAAGAACACGTGACAAACAATTTCAAATCGCCTAAATTAATGGACACCACAATAAACTCAAGATCGCCAATGTCATCAACTGTAACCAACTCAGAAGATAAAGAATTCTCAATTGAGATTTAAACACCACCACCAATTTTACCAACACGATCGTTTCTATAAACTACGTACTTATTGCAGAACAACGCAGAATTAAAAACATTAGGTTTAAGCCATGTCTCAGAAAATGCAATGACATCAAACTCAAAACCAAAGCTATCAACAAATAATCCACATAATTTAGTATTCAAACCGCGAACATTCTGATGCGCCGTATTCAAATTCCCAATTAGTTTTTTGGAGCTCCCTTATTTCCAGACGGTAATCTAGCAAAATTATCACGCCTACCATTATTCCGATACTCAAATTCCCTTACGAGAGTTGGGTGAGGCCAAAATTCCGAATCCACCAGTTTCACAAATACGTCATCCGGTGAAATAATTTTGAAAGACGTCCTACGTTCTGAAAATTGTGATTTCAGCTTGAAGCTCTGTATGAAATCGTTAGAATTATTCCCGACTAATTTAGACGATATGTAAAGTCGTACATCCTCTTCGGTCGTGTCGGGGGAAAGTCTAGACACAAAAACTGTCTTCCTTGCCGGTACGACAGTCAACGTTCTTGGTCCCGGTCCTGGCACCGGGGCGGAATTACCACCCGGAGGAGACGACTTATCGCTGTCCGTGGAAGCTATAGTAACTACAGAAACGACTTCAGCAAAAGTAGAAGGGGCAGAAGATTTCATTGGACTTGAAACTGTAACTGGAGAATTAACGTCCATTAAATTCGGCGATGAAGGAATTACCAACAATGGAGGGGCCTTCTTAGCCGTCTTCTTCCTTTTCGGCGAGGAAGCTTTCGGTTAACCCGCTCTCTTTTCCAATCCCGGATATTTATTAAACATCCCAATAAACTTGGAAAATCGACCAGATAAAGCCGAAAGCACCTTTTCCATCTCAGAAAACTCGGACTTCATGCTCCTGAAAAATTTGTAGAACTCCACATCCAATTTTCTACAATCCACGCAACACCAACGAAGACCCTTGTCATCACTAAGATTGTCCGCCACTCTTGCATAAAGGCCAACACATTTGACATGTACTAAGCCATCACACAACCAACACGAAATAAGAGTATCGGTATCCGATCTAACCTTACAGTCTTTGTTCATGCAAGTCATCATTATAATTAAATCAGAGTAAATAAAAAATAAATAAATAAGAAACAAATACTAAAAACAGAATTTCAAAATCGACAAAATTTCCAAGAAAGTATGAACTTATTATCCCTTTGATATTAATTCCCAAAACCAGATGGCAACTCTGACACACAAATAACGAAACAAAGAGAATGAAAGAAAAACAAAAATCAAACAACTACAACGTTAGATGTTCTCAACAATGTTGTTGTTTGTGTTTTACACGATCAACAGAGTTTCCAATTGCACACAATAATACAAAAACAGTATAAACAAGCACTGCACTGAACACACAATTATATCAAGCAATGTATTTTAACTTATCTTTGCACTATTAACACAACAAGCACTATTTAAACTTTTAAAATACGAAAATAAAGTAAATTCACGGAGCACAACTAAAAAAACGAACTAAACGAGAGTAGAGTTGCCAAACCATTTTGAATACAGAATAATTCAGATCAAATGTCGCTCACAAAGTCATGTGCCTTACGTTACTTATGCATACCAGCAACATCGACAGAATCCGAAAGAATGTTCAGCAAAGCCGGAGTCATTATTTCAGATAGAAGATCTAGTTTAAAGCCGAAAATTTTCATATGCTACTCTTTGTAAATAAAAATTGTTAGGTTACTCAAAAATTATATAAATTTATGTTTATAAACAAATTCTTTAGGCAGCCTACATATCGTCACCTAAAATGCAAAAAGACGTAACAACATTTTCATCACTTTACAGGAGAGGCAAAAAATAGTTAGATATAGAATCGGAATTTTGTGAATAAAATTACCATTTTGGTCGGTAGATGTCTAAAAGTTTGTGGGAATATGTAGTGTAGTCAATTGTAAGTATAGCGGCATCGAAATTTTATATAAAATTACAATTTAAAGAAAAAACGTGGATTTATCAAAAACTTCATCTATTTTATCTTTTTAATAAAATCGTTGATTTTGAACTTAGGTGTTTACAACTTTGTCAAATCGTGTATTTTAGTCAAACATATCGTAATCAATCAGAAAGAAAATTTTGCAATTTTGTTGTTACGTCATTTTGCATTTTAGGTGACGATATGGACAGATACAATGTGATTTATGAGTACATGATATTTAAAGTGGAAGTAAACATTTTTTTTAAAGAATTGATCTCAAAATGCGTTTTAAAAAATGCATTCTAAAGGTTTTTTCATTTGTATGTTAAGTTTTTTATCGTTTTATTCTGCTATCTTCGTTTTTTAATAAAACAACTCTGAACTTTACTTAAGATCGATTAATATATTAATTTTCTTTTATTGAAAATACATGTTAGTACATATCGCTAATTTACTTAAATAACGTCATAACTCAAAAAATAAATTTATGGAGTAAATAATACAGAATATTTCGTCATATCGTATTTCATCTTATTTAAAAAATTCATGCAAATGGCGTGTAAGCTCACCTCTTGATAGAAGAAACCTTTTTAATATTTCCACTGATTTGTATGTAAATTGAAAACTTTAAACTCATTTACTGCCAAACTAGTTTTTTTTTAGTTATGACGTTGTTTGAGTAAGTGGCCAATATGCATTGAAAAATGAAATTTAGCATTCCCAAAAGAATTCGATACCATCGATAGTTTTGCAACAAACTGTCGAAAATATCCAAGGGCGTGACTATCGATAGTTTGCCAGCTCTAGGACACCGGGGTAGTTAGAGAGCTACTATTAGGAGTTGAATACATTAAATATTATTTAGGTGCCATTAGTATCAATCAAACACTATTCAAACTTAGTTTGCTTCCAGTTACTTGTCCCTCATTCTCTCATCTCTATCTTCCATCAAATCTTCAACTACCATTTCCTTCCTGATTCTATTGTATAGGAAGGAATACAATTTGATTCACTACAGCCAAGGACTAGACACTCTACGTATGTTTATTTCCCCAGGACCAAAACGCTGTAGCAAAGAATAGTATTTTTCACAAGATATAGAAAATTTGATTCCGAAAAGCTTACAATGGGAGATTCGTGTTCACTCGTTGTGCTTGTGTTCCTACACCACACAAATCAAAGCATCAACCATCAATTTCTAGAGCCGTCGAGGGCATTCTTAAAGGATGGAGTCAGGAAAGTTTGTGCATACTCTCTGATTTTGATTCAAAATGGTACTCGCAGATCTTATAAAATAATAAATGGATAATATATAATTGCGAACGGATAACACCTTCCAATATACCTTCAAAATGAAAAATATATTTTTATAGGCAGGAAAAAGAAATGTGTTTACAATCCCTCTGAATGTTTTTATATGGCTTGTGAAATCCCTTCTAAAGTAATAACTGGGGAATGTATTGTTGTGAACTGAAGCCACGTTCCAGTTTTCATTCCATCAAGGGACCTTTTAAAAGGAAGAGAAGGGGGCATGCTTGTATCTGCTTTGCTTTCTTTTTAGAAGGTCTTCGAAAATAATTCAGTGAAAATGTGTATAAATATTTAAAAGAATAGCAATGGCATGGCATTCTGGCAGGCCTAACTATGGAATGTATGCAGCTAAAATTCATGCAACTCGCAGGCCTTATTTCACCAGGAGTAAATAATTATTAAATTACATCAGGAAGGCCTTACAAATTTGTTGTCCGGTTTGTTGAGTATATATTTACATTTATGTGATACGCATTTGAATGTACATATATGCACAAAAAATTATACATACTCGTACATACGAATGCTTAAATACACAAACGTGCGTGTGTATAGTCATATTGTACATTGTATTGTTGTCATTAATTATGCGTAACATGTGACAAAAGATACATACATGAGGCCAACTGACCGAGTTATACAAGTAATGAATCTTAGGATGCTCTTTTGCCAGATGACACATTCCGTCCAACACCACAGAAACGACAAACAGTAAAAATCAACTTGAAGTATTTTCTCATACCATCTGCATTACCTTATGATCATCAGACGTTATTCCTTTAACTCAGTCGAGTTTCTTACTTTCACATTCGATTATACTGGTGCTATAATCGGAGCGTTAATTTAATCCAATATACAAGTAAGCGATTTTCATATAAATGAAAAGGCTTATACGTTCAGTGTTGCCAGAGGCCAACTAAAAAATTATGCCAAATGTTCTCAAAAATTGTGCTGTTTGCGAAATCATTATGCTAAAATTGGCATTTTAGTGTTTTTTGTAACTCTGCGTCCATATCATATCACTCATATCAAATTGAAATAGCTAGTATACCGTAACTCTTCAACTTAAAAAGAAGAACTATTATGGTTTTAATTTGTTATAGTATGGCCAACCAATGTGAAATTTGGAATTTTATTTCGCATTAAAAACAATTTAATTTAAATTTTTTTCGAAATTATGATTTTATTGGTATGACCCATGGTCAACATCTATCACTGAAAAACAAGTGTTTATATGTCTTCCACGACTTGCTTTAGAGTAACTCACTCTTTATACCCAATTTTTCTGTTCATTTCTGATTGTATGGGAGTCTATTTCGTGAACGACAGCGTCATGCTTTAAGACCTCAATGGACTCGGAATTGTTTGCGTAGCACTTATCTTTCACGGCAACCCAGAGATAATAAACTAACGGGGTCAAATCGCAGCTGCGAGGCGGCTAATAGACTTCAGAGTTTCGGCTGATTTTGCGGTTTCCTAGCACTGTGTGCTAAAAATCGATTGAACGTTGGTTGTGTGGCACGTAGCGCCGTCCTGTTGAAAATATACGGCAAGCCATGTAAAGGGCTCCATGCTCATTTTCGAAAAAAATGGGCCGCCGCCATGCCACAAACCGCAGCAACCAGTCACTCGTTGTAGATGCATCGGCTTCTCGTCGACGAAATGTGGATTTTGCGAGCCCCAAATGCGGCAAATTTGTTTGTTAATGTGGTTCCCGGGGTGAAAATGAGCTTCATCGGAAAATATGATTTTTTGGTAAAAATGTTCATCTTCAGCCCTTTCAGCGAAGCGACAACGCATCGGATGGTCACGAGGCTTCAGTTCTTTGACTAATTTGACTATAAGCCTCCATAACGAGGTCTTTATGCAAAGAAGTGCGATAACTGTTCAATTGCTGCGAACGGTGGCGAGTTGATGTTGATGACTGTTCGACCAGATTATCAGCTACATCGAAAATATTTCTTCCTGAGCGCACTGGACGACCACGTATATAAGTTCTTTTGTCCAATATGGACTCGGATTGACGAACTCGCTTCATAAATTGGTCCACAAACTACGTTTATGGCTCTTCATTTCTATAGAATTTATTTCGTAGATTTTTTATACTCTGAGTTGACGACTCAGAAGTTTGGAAGAAAGATATTTCCCAATTTTCCTCAAGCGTAAGTGCCAAATTGGCTATCTGCTTCGAAATAACGGGGGCTCTAACTCCAAATTGTACCCGTTTATTTCATACAAAAAAAAATATTTTGAAAATTTCTGCAACATTAATAATAATCTTAAATATAAAATTATTATTTTGATTGAGTTCCATTGCTTTTAACAATTTTTGCCCATCTTTTTGTAATAGAATCCGTTCCACTTACCCAAGAGAACAGTGATCAAATCGTATCTACTTCGAAATTCGAAAACGCCGCACATTTATCTCATAAGGAACCCGTAGGAATTGTAGTTGTATTGTGCTATTTTGATGCAAACACGTTGACGCAACAAATATTAGACGTTTTGATGTGAGTTAATGTAGAAGAAAAAGTCTGCCCTATATTGTAAAGCCGACGCTTCGTCAAAAACACTATTACATAGGTGTGTACGAATCTTAAAATGTGGTATTATACCATAAGATTCATGCTGTAAAAATTATATTTTCAGACAAATTAAATTATGCTAAAAAAAATTCTACCAAAATTAAAAAGATTGGATAATTTTTGGGTAAATTGTGCTAAACAGCATTTGGTATAATTTTTCAAAAAACAAGTGCCAAAACCAAAAAAAATTATGCCAAAACGGCACAAATTATGCCAACATGATAACACTGTATACGTTGCAGACGATAATTTTGCCCTGCAAGTCGCGCGGTGGATTGCCGGGTTTTGATAAATTTAAAATTAATGAAAATGTGGGCACAGTCACACTTTCTTGTTTTGAGGTTTTCGTAAAACAATTCCTTGACTTTTTGTACTCAAGTATTATGCCTTGAAGGCTCGAATATAAATTCTGCTTTGACCACTTATGTTTACAACCTCTAGCATACAGATAAGGAAATAAATCGTTTGAATCGGAATTAATGGTAACTAGGGATGCTAAACGGGAGTGATTTTAAAAAATCCCGGGATTCGGGATTATTATTTTAAAAACATCGCGCGATTTCTCGAATAATTTGTTCTTCAGTCAAAAACAAAAATTATTAAAAAAAAATTTTAAATTTTTGTTTGAGAAACGTAAACACCCGATAACTCGATAACTAAGCGACTTATCGAAAAATGCTACATTATTTATTGAGTTTGTTATGACTTGTTTTATACCAAAAAGTGATATCAATGGCTTTACACGGTACTTTAGTGGAAAAAGTATCCGAAATGTCTGGGTCCATAACTCCGAAACTATGCATTTGCCCCGATTTTGTTATTTTACTTTCTTTGCTTAAAATAACATGTTCTACGCGACGCAATAAATTTTGTAATTTTTGGAGAGTAACCCGTATAATAGACATACATATGCCAAAATTAAGATGTTTTATTAAACCTTTTGTAGAGCAGCCATTGGTTTTTAAACCCTATTTGCACAATTTGAATTTTGCTTGAGATGCACATTTCGACTCTTCCAAAAAATAACACCACACTGAACTTTTGTCATTGTTTTTAGTTTTATGTTAGGGTCGTTTTTTCGTAACTTATACACGTTAAGTCATACAAAACATGTATAATTTTAGAAATTGAGAATAACCCCGATAAAAGTGTTACCAAGTTCGAGTGTGCTGTATGGAAAATACAAAATTTATGTCATTCCATTTCTTATATTTCCACGACGTTTCGAAAATGATGATGTAAACATTAGGGGTAGTTAATTTTTTAATCAACATTTTTAAAAAGTTGAATAAAATATTATTGAGTTTTTCTTCTTCAAGAAGAATAATTCCAAAACAATATTGGAGACAAACAACTACTAAAGCAAAACCACAAGGAAGTGAAGTGTACGAAGAAAGCCGAGGAATACTTCGATTCTCAAAATATATCTACTTTAACAGATATCTTCCCATGACTCGCAAGAACGCCTTCAGTTCTGTCTGCTTACTGCACCTTATGCAATTTTATGATATACTTTATGCACTTTTTGTTACACATTTTGGTACCCGTTTGGTACGCAATTTAGTACTTTTAATACACTTTAAGTACATTTTTTTGCAGTTTTAGTACAATTGACTTTTTTGTACTTGTGGTACATTTTGTGGTAAATTTTCATATGTAAATATTTTATGGTACAATTTATGCACTTTATAGGAACATACTACGTTAAATAAATATTGCATAAGTGGTACATTTGATGTACTTTGGGGGAAATTGTTTCTGGTACATTTGATGTACTTTGGGGGAAATTGTATGTACTTTTCGAACAAATTATGGTGAATAATGCGATCCACATTCATTGCCTGGAGCCAATTTCTCATGCCACTACACAATAGCTTTTTATATCTCGCTTGCGGTGCGAGATCTGCTCCCGACCTCCTCGTTGTACTCATTTAAAACCTAACAGAGAGCGAATGAGCCTATACAAAGAAGACCACGCGGCTAGCTCGGGGACGCGTGCGTTTTTTGTTTTATTTTTGCTCGTGCTCTCGAGTCGTATATTTTGGGCTGTAAGCGTTCGTTTGCGAGCGATATCCCAATATGGCAATCGTAACATCGTGTTTGGAGATTTCGTTTAACCAAACATCTATTTTTCAATGCAATAATTCACTGTTATATCAAATGAGAAAAAGTCTATTGTAGTGTCGATGCAGTTTAACCACCTCATATATTACACTGTATTCTTTAGAATTTAATTTTCTCTTTGACTTTTGCATAAACAAATTGACAAATAAAAATAAATAAATATCTGATGAAGCCAAGTTGATTATACTCAACGTGTATCCTTTTTTTTCGTAACAGTTGATTTTAACTTATATAGGTTACGAAAAAAACACCCCTGTTTTTCAAAATTAATAATAATCCCGAAAAATCCCGGGATTTACTTATTAAAATCCCGGGATTCGGGATTCATCAATCCCGAAAAATCCCGGGATGCGGGATTTCCCGTTTGGCATCCCTAATGGTAACCCATAATGATGTCCGTCTTTGTGGTTGGCTGGTTAACATGATGACTCCCACACACCACAGCCCATCGTTACAAAATTTGATATTGGACATTATTTCTTAACTTTCTAAAATTGGACATTATTTCAGAATGGGGCTTCTCTAACAAAAGTTGGTCGGGCATCTAATTGGTCAACACGATACTTCCCGTAAAACAACTGAATTTAACGAATTTCCTCTGTTGCGGGAAATATTTTGTTAAACTCCACTTTGAAACAATTGGAAATGAAACAATTTGGTTGCGTCTGTTTCGATACCTCCTACACAAATGTTGGGGGCATAATTCGTCGCCTGAATCTTGATTTACCGTATACATCATTTTGACGTTTTTAATTGTACGGTAAGCTGATCCTCAATCTTCTATCTTCATAGTTTTCAGAGATACAGAGTAAGCTCGATGTGGCGTACGGTAATAACGCCCAAAATGAAAATCGACTTACTACCCAAAAAGTGGCATATCACCCAAATTCCGAGTGTTGCAAAGCCGGAATTATACGCCGTAACACCCAAAAATTATTTGGATTTTATAAATTTTTTTTTGGAGTTTATGATATTCCACATCTAAAGTTTGGGCGATATGCCGGGTTTTGGTCATAATGACATTTCTAAAGCCCTTGGTAAACAATAGAATTATCATGAGAACAAAGTTTTTAATATATTTAAATTATATTTTGTAAATAAAATCACAGTTCTTCTGTCTTCTTGTAGTAAAAGTAGTCAATAACATTCAACGACGTATGTATGTTGCGATTTGCAGCACACGTTTTGTTGACAATGTCTGCGGCGTCCTTTGGATTCTGTACTAGTTTTAGTACTTTGTACGCTCCTGATTTTTTTTAAAGATTTAAAAAAATAAGATACATCAAATAATCTTGCCGCGATGCGGCCGCTTGCCGGACCGGGCGGCAACGCGTGCGCCCCGCGATGTACGCGGTTGGCCACGCTGTGCATCTTTTATCCATTCGGACGAAAATTTTCAAATTTCACACCACTAAGCTGGGTTTTTTTGGTTGTGCAAACATTTCGTATATCGCTTAAAGTATTGCAGACACTTTGAAGAACAGTAACAATTATAATTTTTGTGTATAAAAATCAATGTTCAAGAATTAATTTCGATTTTTTTTAAATCGCTCGTCGATAGTTCCCTGATCTGGTTCAAGTCACACGCAACTACAGAATAACGGTTGTAGTATTTTGCATTTTTAATAATAGTTAATTTTATGCAAATGTCAGAATACCCAAAAAATCATTTGTGCTTTATGACTATTTTCCCATTAGAATTTGGGCATTATGCCAATTTTGGACATTATAACATTTCTTGATGTGGGCATTATGACAACGGAAAATTTTAAAATAATGCCGCAAAATCCAAAAAATATGACAGACAGCCCAAAAAATCTATAATTTTTACAACAATAAGATACATGTCGTTTTTTTTGGCAGTATGACATTGTTTGTTTTGGGCGTTATGCAATTGGGCGTTATTTCCGTACGCCGCTCGATGGCTATCAGATTTTAAACTTTGAAGTCGTTTTCCTCTAAATGGCAATTTGGGGTATATGGCAAATCAAGATGCAGGCGACAAATTATAAATCTGAAAAAATCACTATATCCGTATTAAATTGGTATTATACACAACTTTGACAATTGCTCGTTTGCCACGTCGAAACGGAAAATTTAAGCAGAACGGCAAAAAAAACGTATCCGCCTCTTAAATTATACCAACTTGTTGGCCAACCATTTGAAATGAAAATTGGAGCCAATGGATGGCATAGGGTAATACCCTCACCTTCTGTTAAGCCTTCTAAAGGAAACAAGGAAATCAATCTGGACCCTTATTTTTGTTTTATTTCCCTGCTGAAGTTGGCAGTAGGCTAAAATGCAATACTTTAGGGACATTAAGTTACAAATAAACGCTCCATCTAAGTTTTCTGTTACATCCCACTAAGGAAAATGGGTCAGTTTCTCACAGGTAGTCAGCTGTGTGCTTTTTACCCGAATGGTTATGCATTTAGGAGCCCCTTCATGGGTAATTACGACAGTATCGTCGTCACTAATCGATGTAACCGTGGCCGTAAGAAATTCAAGGTGGTTAGAGTGATGTTTGGCCACACGTTGTCATCTACAATACCCGCACCACCCACGTCTAGTAATCAACAAGACTACTTTGCATACAATGTAAATTGAACTAAAAGTTTCAATCACATTAAACGATCGGATAGACCTTCTATCGCCGACAAAAATTGCATTCAAACGAATTGGCGACAGCTCATTATTCTTTATTCACTTTTGCAGGGCAAATAGTTTTTTGTTTGTGTTTGAGACATTCAATTTTTCATTTGTTGTTTGAAATCTCATTTTCGTTGCTTTCACCGAAAATGAGTGACACAATATGACAAGGAGCTGGTTTATTTTAACAAATTAACTAAAAGAAAACAGCTAACAATAAGTATAAAATGACGAGATAAAATCCTTCTGAAGGATTGTAATGCGACGAGTGAAGCGAATTGTGAACCGATGGCAATGATGAAGTTGTGAAAACTGACACCGCTGTGCATATGCCTACCATACCGTGGCAAAAGGACTAAGGAGCTTTTCAATAAGTGTTGAGATTATGGAAAGCTTTTCACCACAAATGTAAATACAATGTACATATTTACCTGATTTCTCTCTCAATCATAACGCAACTAAGTCACCAATTGTTTATCAATGATTAAAATCTGCAAGAAAAGCGCAAATTCCATTGAGTTTGTGTGCAAAGAAGATACATAGGTAAAGGATATTAGCGAGTATAAGATGATTAGGTTTCAAAAGATCATATTTGCAATAATAATTATTAAGAAATTGTATGTTATTATCAGGACACCTTAACATGGCGTATGTTAAATGTTCATTAAATACGTCTAAGCAGTGATGCCAATTTAGCTCTTTTGGGGCTGGATTTAGCACTTTTAGATCTTTTGAAACGCGAAAAATATGTGTATGCGTATGTGTACGCGTTTTGAGTTTTTATTTAGCCCGTTTTGTATCGTATACAACACCGAGTGTGCTAAAGAATGTTATTTTTTTTTGTATTTGTAATATGCTAATGGTCTTGAACAACTGTTAATTTATATTGCTGCATCACTGTGAATGACGGGCGAAGTATTTTCATTGACCTCCATTGACCACACATGCTAAGTTTGCATCTATTTTGCAATTGGTTATCGCCCAAAAATATCGCAAGGTCTGGGAATCAGAATCCACTTTTAATCCTGTAGATGCAAAAGAAAAACAAAAATTTCAGCCAAATCCTGGTTCCGTCCAATCTGCACTCCAACTGATAGGATTTTCCAAAAGCGAAAGTTACAATTTAATAAAAACATGTTGCGAATGATATATCAACGAATATACGCTTGGTCTTGACCGGCGAGGCTCCGATGGTTGGCGGGAAACCGAGAGTTAAAATGTTTGGTAACTGGCGCATAGACGAAGGTGAATTCTCGCTTATTGCCATAGATCTGCGACTTATTGAAACCCCACAAGAAAAAGTTTAACGTGCTAAAATGCACGGTGTCTGTGACCATTTCACGTCGCCGCTGCCTGAGATAACCCTAAAATCGGTCACGCAGAATGCCCAATGTAGTATCAGCTGTGTATCAAGTAGGGACATTCTGTTGGAATCACATGTCATGATCGGTGGCGCTCTCATTTGACGGTGATAGTAATGCCATCATCGTCTTCGAAGAAGTACTTAGGGATGATGACTCCGGACCACAATCCAGACCATGTGAAGTCGTAATAAATAAATCTGTAACTTCGGAATATTTACAACTGTGTTGGATGCTGAAAAGTATGCTTTACAGGAGAATAATATATATAACCTACAAGCATTTCCATTGGTATAGGTGTGGTTGATTGTTGAAGATGTTCTCGAAATCTTGATCGTGCGGGCTGGTGCCTTATTTTCGATCGTTGGTCATGCTTCTGTGACTTGAATTCGTGCTCTCTCTCATTTGTCAAACATCTACACATTTTCTGCAATAGCACAATGGTCAAATGCTCCAGCATTGTCATTCTGTTTTCTAAGCATTTATCAGTTTTGAAAAATGTGGGGTATTTTGTGGAGAGTCGGCTGACGTTTTCTACTATTATTAGGTTCCGCAACCAACCAGATTTCAAGCTACGCCAAATCCTTTGTCGATTATAAGGCGGCCTTCGATAGCCCGATACGATGGCAACTCTACGAAGCAATATCTGAGCTTGGTATTCCTGCAAAACTCATACGCCTTTGCAGGATGACCCTGACGAACACCAAATCCGCAGTGAAGTTGGTAAGGATCTTACCGAAGCTTTCGAAACTAAGCGAGGCCTCAGACAAGGTGACACCCTATCATGCGATCTCTTTAACATCTTAATAGAGATTATTCTGAGAGATTATTCTGCTGTCAACATGAATAAAACCATCAGCAGCAAAAGTCACAAGCTGTTCGCGTATGCTGATGATACAGATGTCATTGGACGCACAGTTAGAGAAGTTGTTTTCGAGAATTGAGAAGCAGTCAGGAAAAGTGGGTCTGACAGTAAAGGAGGACAAGACAAAATTAATGGTTTCAACGAGCAGGGCCTCCACGCGATTAGACCAAAGCGTGAACGTTGATAACCGTTATAATTTCGAGGTGGTAGACGAATTTATATACCTCGGATCTGCCGTAAACAAAAACAACAACGTCAGCCTTGAGATCAAGCGGAGAATTGTTCGTGCGAATGGATGATATTTTGGGCTCAGCAAGCACTTTAGAGATAAAGCCCTCTCTCGAGTAACAAAAGTCCAATTATACCAGACTCTCATACAACCTGTCTTGCTTTATGGCGCAGAATCCTGGGTCTTATCGCAAGCAGACGAAACATCTGTAGGAGTCTTTGAGAGATAAATACTCCGAAAAATGTATGAGCTGTACGAGCTATATCCCGACATTGACATAGTTAAGCGGATCAAAATAACGTGATTACGCTGGCTAGGCCATGTCAGTAGAATGGATGAAGACGAACCAGCATGAAGGGTTTTCGAAACCAAAGGAAAACGAAAAATTCGAAGACCAAGACTCTGCTGGAAGGATCAGGTTGACGAATCCCTGCGTACACTTGGTATTGCCAACTGGAGAGATAAGGCAAAAGATCGAACTGGTTGGCGAAATATGTTATCTTCGTTTTGTAAGGTCCCTGACCTCCCGTGGTTGTTCGTGACCGGATAAGTAAGTAAGTAACTGCTTGCATTCCATGGACTTTGAATATGCGACATGTGGTCGCAAAACACAGCAAAGACTTCGTCGGCGGGATTTTTTAATTTTAATTCAGCATCAAAATTCTGTAGATCAATGGATTCTTCTGTCCAGTCACAGATTACGGCACCTTTTGACAGGTATGACTCGCAATCAGTGCAATCGCTGTGCTTCTTTTAAGCCCATTTGACTCAGTATCTTCCAAAGTAGCGTACAGCTGCCTTTTCCGAAATACTTGGTGCATCGTTGTCATCTATGTCGACATCATACTCTTCGTCATCACATACTTCGATGGCGCCAGCTGCAATTAAGGACTTCCTATCTTTACTCAACTGCTTTCGCCATCATCCTCGCAGTTCTTCATGGAAATGTTGCCCTTCTTCACCACTTCCTAATTTGCTACGCACGTTCGAAAACAAATTTTCCACATTGTCTTGATTGAAGCGGCCAGGGCATATATGTATAGGATAGTTCGGGGTGTTTATCAAAATGTTCCCGTGCCATCTGCGGGAAGCCAGCGAGGAAAGTGCTTAAACTCTTGTAACTAATTGATTGGCCCTTGATCTTTAACTGCACGTTCTCTTGCCTACATTGTTCCATCAGCTGCAATTGATTGTTGTCACGCTTTACAGGTACCCTTTCAGCGCTACCATTCCTGTTATTAGTCTTTGCATTGACAACATCAAAGGATTTGTTAAGTAAATCCGTTAGGCGTTGGTAGCATCGCCATTGACCGCATTGATGGGATCCTTGTATAAGTTGTTTCGGCTCATAAAGTCTACAGCATTAGCCATGTTATTGCTATAGACTTGAGTAGCTAGATAAACTCTTTTTAAGGCCTTTACAACAATTTCATTTGTACCCGGTTTGAGGCGTTTTAGGGGCGTCCAGCGGTATATTGTAGAGTTTGATGGCAGTGGAAATCCGAGGGCGTCTCGCATATACACTAAGGTTTTCCTATTATGGAAATACGCATTGCGCAGAAGCATTTTCTGCGCTTCGGTGTATACCTTCCGGTTTCCATTGCAAATCAACTCGGCAAACGTTTTTGCATCTTCGGTGACTAACTCTCTGATCTCAATGAAGTTTTCGGGTCGTCGATCACATATCTCCTGAAGATCCTCTATTATCTTATCCTTTTTGCAATTGGTAATTCTGTTTTCAATTGTAATTCCGCCATTTGCAATTGGTAATTCTGCTTTCTGAAGAACTTCTCATCATCACAATTTTGGTTTGGCAGGTTAGTCCCAGCTCCCGATTCTGCTCCTATTTCTCCTCCTGATTCTGGTTCTGTTTCTGCTTCCGGCCTTTACTCCTGGCCCTCCTCCAGATTCTTCTCCTGTTTCACCTCCAGAAAAAGCTCTTGTTTCTCCTCCTAACTCTTCCGGTGTGCATCGAAAAAAAAGTTGTTTTTCCTCTTCTTGCTGCCGTTGCTTCTGCTGCTGTTTTTCAGCTAATAGGGGCTGGTGCTCCAGAAACTGCTGCTGCTCATCCAGGGTGAACTGTTGCTGCTGTTTCACTGCATACTCCTTCTGCTCAGACCATGCGCGCTGATTTTCCAAAATCTGCTGTTTCTGCATGTCAATGTAGTGCTGCTGATGGTTCTGCCACTGCTGCTACTGTCGATAAGCTTCCACCTGCTGTCGACGGTCGATGTCCTGCCGACACCGCTCCATCGTATCCTGCCGCAGTTGATCGGGGTTATACTCCGTTGCTGCTCTTTCATATCCTTCTGCATCTTCTCGTGCTTCCGCTCACATTCCCGGTAATGCTGGTGCAGCATTATTGTCTCCTTCGAAGTTTTGAGGTCCTCATTACCGCCGTAAGACAGTTCAGCCCTAGATAGGGGGAATACATCCTTCTCCTTATCCCCATGGAGACGAAAAAGGGGTAACGCAAATAAGAATTCGAGCCCAAATCTTCGTTCCGGAAGTGCTCTTTGCAAATGAAACGTATTTTCAAATGCTTTGCTCTTCCTTCAAAAAGCAGAGCTGAAGCCACTGTTTCTCCCTCACTTCGTTTGTTGGGAAGGAAAACATTGTGGTACAAGGAGGACTTGTGGTCGAACATCCTGTATTGAACATTTTCGCAACCAATTGACCGCCAAACTTTCGCCGAAGTTCGATAGATGAACAACCGCATTGTCATGGCCTGCGAAGGCAAAAAAATACATTACCTATCATGCCGTTATAAAAACAAACGGGTGGTAAACTGTTTGTAGTTTCAAATAGTTTCCGTTTTTAAAACGTGTAAGTACATACCAATCAAAAAATAACAAACGACCGTTGCTGATAATGAAAGCCATTACATTGGATTTAGATACATTTATCCAACACAATTGCATTTCATTATCAACGCAGCAACGGTAGAACGGAATTGTGAAAAGCTCTCGTCTACTTTAAGCCCGTAAATACAAATATTAAAAAGAAATCTTGAAAATGTTTGTAATACTTACGTATACTTACTTTCATCAGAGCTTTTATCATTAAGTGCGTGACGTTTCATATAAATCTTTCGTACGTGTTCAACTCGAAAGAAAGTTGATTTGGGTTCCACAATCTTGTCATTTCAAGTCGAATGAAAACGTTAAATTTAGCAAAGATTTCATGATTCGAAGTTTAACGTAAGTGTTAAATGACAAACTAAGAAAACGTACTACATAACTGGAAACATAGTCATACCCATTATTTCATGGACTTTGTTGTTATAAAATGTGTCTAAAATGTCTGTGACATGTACACAAGAAGTCCTTAAGTCACTATTCATTAGTTGGTCAAGTTGTTAAAATCGTCTCTGTATGTGGTGATCTTCAATTGAAATTTAAAGGACTTTAATTGAAAGTTAAAAGACATCATTATTTGAAAGACCTCAATGGAAATTCAAAAGACCTTAATTGTAATTTTGAAGACTTCAATTGAAATTTAAAAAATATCAATTAAAATGCAAAAAACCTCGGTCAAAATTCAAAAGATCTCAATTGGACTTTAACAAATATCAATTGAAATTTAAAATACCTCAGTTTAAACCTGATAATTATTAATCGTCTTTATATCGTGGGTTGAAAAAGGTAAATGATATTGCAGTGGATTTAAGATAATTCGGGGGTGCTGATTTCGAATTTGCAAGCAGTTTATTCAAATTGGCTGTAGATTTTGCACAATTCGCGATTATATTTTTTTGCATTTCTCAACCGATTATTTCAATAAAAAATTTAAAATTTAGTAGCCATAGCTCCAGAATGAAAGCCCTTTACACAGTTTAAGCCTACTTGCCTGCCCTATTTTTGAAATTTAAGTGTGTATAAATATCTCAAAAACTTTTGTAAATATAGTCCCTCAAAGTCAAAATTGAAAAAAATGTTAAGGTTTTTTTGAAAAAAAATTGTAAATATAAATAGAAGTCCGATTTTAAATATCAAAGCCAATTTTGAAAGGAAAAAGTCCAATATTTATATATATGTCATTTTGTATAACAATTATATGAAATTATATGAAACCTTTTGTAATTAAATTTCGACTTAAAAAAAACATTTTTTTTTGTGTACAATTCATATATTTAAAAAACAAGTTTGCAGCCTATTCATATGAAAGATAAAACAAGATATAAATTATATTCTTTACCTAATGGTAATAAAATGAACAAAAAGTTATTTAAATATTTTGTTATTAGATTTTCTTTTATGGAAACTGCCAGAACAATCACGCTGAATAGACCAACAGTAGTCGGCCATCATGTGTCTCTCCCATCTGCCTTGATAACTTTCCTCCACAATTCTTATATCTTGATGGAACCTCTCTCCTTGTTCTTCGCTAAAATCGCCAAGATTATATGCAAATCTATCTAAGTGGCTATGTAGGTAGTGTACTTTTATGCTCATATTAGCACCCAGTTTTTCAAAGTGGAGCTGCATATTCTTAACAAGCTCCTCATAATTGTAAGATTTGTGGTTACCGAAAAAGTTATTTACAACTTCGACAAAGCTGGACCATGCTGACAGTTCCACATTTTAAGGCCATCAAATATTCCAGCTTTGAATTTCTCAATATCGTGTTTGTCCAAAGCATTAACAAACTGTTTCATAAGCCCCAGCTTAATATGTAGCGGTGGTAAAATTATTTTTTCCCTGTCCACCAAGGGCGCATTAATGATGTTCGCAGCACCTACAACCAGGCTTTTTCTTAAGGGCCAGGTCACTTGTTTCCAGTGATCTTGCTTCGCTGTACTATCTCAGAAGCAGATAAAACAAGGATTTTTGGTACATATATCCACATTGCCTTTTTGACATTTTTTATTGTTCCTTAAGTTGTATAGAGTGAGAAATTGGGATACAGCCATATCTGTTACCATTGTGCAATAACACACTTTTCAAGCTTCTAGTAGAGCTGTCAATGAAAAGGCGCCAGTCCTCTGGCATAAATTCCATTCCCATTTTACGAAAAAGTGCAGGAATATTTTTGCAGTACAAAAGGTCTTCATCTTCGCTGAAATATGGCAGAAAGCCCTCGTCTCTTGTCCGATAAAAAGTTATTTTATTGTATGGCTGTAAGCAATTTTATTCTTTTAGTCTGGATGCTAACAGTTCAGCAGCTTCCTTTTAGAGACTGAGGTCACGTATCAAATTGCTGAGTTCCTCTTGTGAGAATCGGTGAGATTTTCCAATATCTACTTCGTACTCACTTTCACTGCTACCAACTGCTTCCATTTCATCTTCATATGGCACTAATATTGGAATGTCACCGCTATTTGGTAAAGGTCGCTTAGCTGATGGCACTAATATTGGAATGTCATCGCTATGTGGTAAACGCCGCTTAGCAGATTTCAAATTGGGATCCTCCCACTTCGTCTTCTTGAATCGACTGAATCCATTTATATTTACCATACAGAAATAGCAATCGTTATAATGATTTTTCGGTTCCCTCCACAACATAGGCACACCGAACTTCAAACTGCGTTTTTCTTCATTTTTCCACAGTCGTAATGATTCTACGCAATTTTTGCAAACTTTATGAGGAGCCCAAGGCTACTCTTGATTGGTACTCGATATTCCAAAATACTCCAAGTACAATTGCTTTACCATCTCGGTGATATTTTGCTCTCTCTTTTCTTGAGCATATTCCCCGCAAATGTAGCAAAATGCATTCGGGCTGTTTGTACAATTATTTCGCGACGAACTCATTTTCAATGTGAATGAAAATAATGTGATTTTAATATATACTTTGAAAATCACAATAATTTTGCAGCAAAATCAATAGCTACTGTTTTTAGAAAAGAAGAATTCAGTAATAGTACAGTATATTTGCTGTAGAGTAAAATATTGTGTTTTTTTTTAAATCTAAATTTAATTACAAAAGGCTCTAAAACTGCACATAATGTGTTCACACAATATGACAATATATACAAATTTTTGTGCTTTTTTCTTTATAAATTGGCTTTGGTATTTAAAATCGGATTTCATATATTTAAATAGTTTTTTCTAAAAACAACCTTAACTGTTTTTTCAATTTTGACTTTGAGCGACTATATTTACAAAAGTTATTGATATATTGATACATGTTTCAGTTCGAAAAATGGGCCATGGAATAAATCTTAACCTGTGTAAAGGGGTTTCTCTCTGGATATATAGTTACTAAACTTTAGTTTTTTTTATTGAGACAATCGCTTCAAAAATAGAAAAAAATAAAATCGCGAATTGTGCAAAATCTAGAGCCAATGTGTAATAACTCGTTGCAGATCCGAAATCAGCAACCTCGAATTATCCTAAGTCCATTGCAAAGTTGTGCGACATATTAATTTATTTTTTTTTTTTGTAGAGCTGTGTTATTGTTTTGTCGTATACGCCATTTATATTTTTTCCTGTTGATATTATTACGAATTTCGTTATTCGTCCTTTTTGCGTTGTTTTATTCCCAATAATAAAACAAGGTTCGTTTTCAATTACGATAATTACAACAGTTTCACTTCCTTTTATTTTACATATATAGTACAACAGTTAACTTTATTTATAACACTTTAACAAGTCTTATATTTTACTATCAAATCGCGTTGCTTACTTTACGGTGGTTAATCACAAACTGAACTCTCCACTCCAACGACCCCCGCTATTTATACCAACTCGCCATACTCAAATGGAGGTATATCTAGCGAATTCAGGAACCTTCTAGATGTTGTTGTTGTTGCTTATCTTTGTAGAACAATCTCGAACACAGGAGAATTATCTTTACTGAGGTGAATTCATGCTACTGGTTTAACGAGCTGGTACGTTGTCACAATGCATACTTTCAGGCGCAGCACTAACCGCCTGTTATTTACATACTGTTAGTAGAGTCATTAACAGGAAGCAAAAACATTTACTTATTCGTAACACTGCCCCCCACTTAAGCCTGTTCGTCCCGAGCAGGCTCAACCCTACGTTTTCCATACAGAGCTAGTCTTTCCAAATGCACGACTTTCATTTTAGCTCTTGGACTTTGGCTTTTCTGGATTCTATAAACCACGTCATTTATTCGTTTGACAACCTTGTAAGGCCCTTCCCAGTGAGTCTGAAGTTTTGGAGATAAACCCTTCTTGCGCTGTGGGTTGAACAGTAAAACTAGCTGGCCTTCATGAAATCCTTCTGAATTTGCCGCTCGGTCGTATCTGGCTTTCATTTTGTTACTGACCATTTTTAATTTGTAGCGCACAAATTCATGGAGATCATTAAGATCATGATAATTGATATCACTGTTCGCAGGGTCAGACGCTGGTATGGTACCGAACTCCAAATCTCCAGGCAGCTTCAGCTCATTTCCGAAAATTACTTTAGCGGGTGTTCGCGAAGTGGAGTCATGGGTGGCCGTCCTATATGCCAAAAGGAACTTCGGTATGTGTTCATCCCAATCTCTTTGATCCGCGCTGACTACTTTTCTTAGGTATTCTTCAAGAGTTCGGTTGAATCTTTCAACCATTCCGTCAGACTGAGGATGCAATGGTGTTGTTCTTGTTTTCCGAATGCCGTACGACTCACACATTTCTTTGAAGATGGTCGATTCAAAATTCCTACCCTGGTCCGAATGGAGCTCCGAGGGGACACCAAAACGGCATATCCAGTTATCCTCAAACACTTTAATTATAGTCTTCGCTTCCTGATTTGGAACAGGGTATACTTCGGGCCATTTACTGAACTAATCCATAACCACTAAGACGTACTGGTTTCCAGAGCTACTGACTGGAAATGGACCAGCCACATCCATAGCTATACGCTCAAAGGGTGCACCTGAGTTGTATTGCTGCATGTGGCCATGACTTCTTCGCGTTGGTCCCTTAGCTGTCATGCATTGGGTGCAATTTGCTATCCAATCGGCTACCGCTTGTTGACAGCCAATCCAGTAGAACCGTTGCTTTAGCTTTTCAATGGTCTTGGTTATTCCTAGATGTCCTCTACTCGGGCCATTATGGAATTCTGTCTTTATATCTTTTTCCTTGGAGGCAGGTACCACTATTAACTTTTTGACTATTTTACCATCCTCACTTTCCCATAACTGGTATAGGCAACCTTCCAATAATTTAAGGCTGTTCCACTGGGCCCAGTATGCTTTCATCAGGGGGCTCTCTTAGGCGATGTCATTGCGTGTTGGTCTTTCACCCTTTTTTTTTGCAGAAATGATTTTTGCCAGTATAGGGTCGCTTCTTTGTGCTGTTGACCAGTCTTTGTTGGATTCCAGTCGAAGCAGACGTACGTCAATGATGTTTTCTTTCACCTCTGCTTTTGAGCAGTGTTTGCATTCCAGCTTGCATGGACGACGTGACAGGGCATCTGCATTACCGTGTTTTCCTCCTTTTCTATGCTCAATGCTGAAGTCATAGCTCTGCAGTCTTTCAATCCAACGAGCAAGTTGGCCTTCGGGGTTCTTAAATTCCAGTAGCCACCTTAGCGCCGCATGATCGGTTCTTAACTGAAAATCCTGGCCGTACAGATACTTGTGGTAGTGTTTAACACACTCTATGACTGCCAGTAGCTCTCGTCTCGTAACACAGTAATTTTTCTCTGGCTTTGAGAGTATTCGGCTGTAGTACCCAATAACTTTTTCTTGGCCATTGATTTCCTGAGAGAGCACGCCACCTATTCCGTAACCACTCGCGTCAGTATCCAACACGAATTTCTCTCCAGCAACAGGATATGCAAGCAAAGGAGCCGTGCATAAATATTGCTTCAGTTGGTGGAATGACTTTTCTTGTATTTCGCTCCAACAGTACGGCCTATTTTTCATTGTCAACTCGCGAAGACTTGCAGCCACTGTGGCGAAACCCGGTACAAACCGTCTGTAGTACGTACAGAGGCCTAGAAAACTGCGTAATTCATGGAGATTCTGCTGTCAGATTTTGTCTTCATCGGTGGAAATGCCATCTGCGGTCACTCGATGTCCCAAGTATTTTACTTCGTTCTGGAACAGAGAACACTTCTTCGGGCTGAGTTTCAACCCAGCCGCGGTTATACGTTGAAGGACTTCTTTAAGATTCTTCAGGTGTTCATCGAATGTTTTCCCCATTACAATGATGTCATCTAGGTACACCAAGCATGTTCGCCAATGAAGTCCTTTTAACACGCACTCCATTAATCGCTCGAAGGTGGCTGGAGCGTTACAGAGTCCAAATGGCATTACATTGAACTACAACAGACCATCTCTTTGATCCGCGCTGAACACAGTTTTCTCCTTGTTTTTCTCGCTGATTTCTACTTGGCAATAACCACTTTGCAAGTCGAGCGTGGAGAACCATTTTGTTCCTGACAACGTATCCAATGTGTCATCAATTCTTGGTAGTGGATAACTGTCCTTTTTGGTGACGTCGTTGAGCTTTCTATAATCCACACAAAATCGAGTACTTACATCTTTCTTCTAAACTAGTACCACCGGCGAGCTCCATGGACTTGAAGACGGTTCGATTACACCATCCTTCTGCATTTCAGCTACAAGTTTCTTCACCTCATCTCTTTTCGCAAGTGGAAGACTTCTGGGCGCCTGTTTAATTGGTCTCGCTTCCCCTGTGTTGATGTCATGATTTACCAGTGATGTTCTACCTTGGCATTCTTTTTTCAGGGCGAAGGCTGACGCATGCTTCCACAGTAATTGCTTTGCTTTGTTCCTATCAGATGGCTTTAGTTCTCGCACCCACTCCCTGAGATGCGACTCCAGTACTTTCTGCTCATTTTCTGATAGTTTGCTGCAATCGGAATTAATTTCACAGTTGATGACCGCCTCGGCTGGTGTACAATTCATAATTCTAGAATTCTCGTCCATACTTCTAGAATTATCGTCCAGCTTCGCGTTAATAATTCTAGTGTTTTCGTTAAATTTTTCCATCATGGCTGCAAACATCGTTGAAACATCCATATTACCAGTTGCTTCCTTCGCAGATACCTCCATTTCTTCTTTGCACTCAAACTTCTTCTATTCTATTAATCGCCTCTGCAGGTCTACTTTATTACCAGCTGTCGGTTGATCCAATGTACTCTACACCTTTTTTAGTTGTTCAACTTTGAGTTCTTCAAACTTCATCGTTGTCCTTAATTCGTAATCGCACTTCTGACACCAATGTTACGAATTTCCTTATTCGTCCTTTTTGCGTTGTTTTATTCCCAATAATTAAACAAGGTTCGTTTTCAATTACGATAATTACAACTGTATCACTTCCTTTAATCACAAACTGAACTCTCCACTCCAACGACCTCCGCTATTTATACCAACTCACCATACTCAAATGAAGGTATATCTAGCGAATTCAAGAACCTTCTAGATGTTGTTGTTGTTACTTATCTTTGTAGAACAATCTCGAACACAGGAGAATTATCTTTACTGAGGTGAATTCATGCTATTGGTTTAGCGAGCTGGTACGTTGTTACAATGCATACTTTCAGGCGCAGCACTAACCGCCTGTTATTTACATACTGTTAGTAGAGTCATTAACAGCAAGCAAAAGCTTTTACTTATTCGTAACAATATTATGTCTACAGGTTTTTGGCCGTTCTCTTTTCGAATCTGTTGTCAGATTTTTGATACATCTTCCCATGACTATGATGTTTACTCTAATTTGATTGTATATTCCTAAAAATTGATATCTGGTAATAGTGGTATAGTTGTGAATATTGGTATCTCCGTTTCAAACAATTGGGCTTTACGACAAAACAACAATCAGTCGACGATAATATGTATATTAGATTTTTGAGTTTAATTTGATGTTTTACAAATTTTGATTAATGTATTTTAAATCCCAAATAGAATGTTAAAATTTAATTTGAGTATTTTGTTTAAATGGTGTGATTATCGATCTTGTTCTGATAACTTGTAGAAAATGACTTGTTAACAGAAACATTCTATTTATCTCTCCGCGAATCGTTCTATTTGCACTGACAGTCTAACATGGCATTTATTACCTGGAATACAACTAGGGTCGCCAGATGGGCTCGAATTTCCAGATTTTCTATGTCAAGTCCAGTTACAAGCTATTCAATAATTTTTCCAGCTAAATATACATTTTGTAATAATATTTCAATAGGAAAGACTATACGTTTAGTTATTTATCTATTTCATTCTCAATAAGGTTATTTTTGAGTGCTAATTACTTTTAGCCAGCACTCAATTACTCCCAAAGAGAGAAAATAATAGTACGCAGTATTTCCATATTGCCCCATCTCTGATTTGTGTGACCAATACTGATAATTTGACAATTGTTAACAGCTGATCGACAGCAAATGTAAATACAGAGTTTCACATTGCAAGCAAAACATTCGTTCAATAAACATGGAGAGCCATGAGGAAGCTGGACCGTCTAGAAAAATAAATTTTACAAGATTTTCCGATAAATGGTAAATACTGAACTATAAATGTTTTGTTATGTTTTTATAATTTAATTAAATAATTTTAATGAATGAATTTAACAGAATTTATTCCTCATATTTGGGGATTACGAAATCCAGATTTTTTTTATAAAATCCAGCTAACTTATTCAAAATTCCAGACAAAAGGCCATTTGAATCTGGCAACCCTAAATACAACATGTGTAAGTTAGATCTCCGATAAACTATGAAAACCAATAACTATGGAAACATGTTCTCCTGCATTTGGTGTACTCCTGTGGAATCAGCAATGGCAGAATGATTAATGTCCCAAAACTACACATCCATTGGAAATTGTTAATAAAATTGTGCTAGAGATGTACCGTGTAGTATTACAACCTACTGGTTTGTACTATTTCCAATATTAGTTCAAAATCGAACACAATTTCATATTTCGATTAAATATTTTTGGTTCTATGTGCTACAATTACCGAGAAAATTATCATGAATGCCATATCAATATTTGTACATAATTAACCCCCAGATTTTCAATTCTAATTGATCGCGGCAATCGAAAAACAAAAAAGAATATGAAGAAAACAAAATCAAACTATTTTTACCCACAAAAAAGGCTCAACACCAAATTGTAACAGCCAATATTTATAGAAGAAATAACTAAAATCGTAAAAAAATTTAGTTACGTAAACAAAAAAGTGCTATAAAACATTTACGATGGAAGATGGATTTAAGGATTTCGAAATGTAAAAGGCTATCCAATTTGAAATTTTGATCGTAAGTGTTCTGTACTCCGAAATCAGTTTTCAATCAAACCACAGCCACAAAAGCCTCCACTGCAATATCAGAAGAAGAAAAACAATAATTTTTATAAAAATTTCCCGAAAAAAACACTTGAACTTTTTTATTTTGTAAAATATCTTGATGACTTTTTTTAAAATATACTCTACATAAATATGTATTTAATATATTATTTTAGCTGCCGCCAAATTTAAACAGAACCCACTAAATAAACGAGTTTTAGCAACATTAAACTTACGTTTCGACTTTTAAAATTAGAAATTTCGATTCAAATAATCTCCCGCAAATCGTCATTTTATAGTGATTCAATTGGAGGAGCCGAGGATTTTTAAATGACATATGAATCACTACCGCTCTATGCGAATCTGTCTTAACTGACCTTGATTAACACAGTAAAATTATTTCACATTAATCTATTAATTGATTTTTGCCCACAAAATATGTAAAACATCGTCCTTTCATCCGCAGTCTAGGAACGAAGATTATTAGATCTAGATCGAAAAGCCAAGAGAACGCAACTCAGTCACTCACATTCGACTCAAATTGGTTTCCTCTTAGTCGAAATTTTCATTCTGACTATATTTGTTCTGAAATAACAGCACTCTACTTACCCAACTCCAAAGTTGGCATGGAACCTGTACGGAGCTTCTTTTTGGGCACACATCCTGGTCCAAAATGTTGGCTGCACACTCTGCTCCACTTCGTCAACCGCTGCCTGCGGTCCAGCTGAAGGCTCTGTAGCCACTTACACCTTAAGCCCTCATCTGTAGAGAATTGGAAAGTTTGCAGTGTTTCCAAATTCCTACCAGTGCAATTTTCAATAATACCCAACATATTTTGTGTACAAAATATTTTTTAAAACTGTCACTTTTTTAATATAAAATTTTCAATTTAAACACTTCACTTTTTTCACTCTTGACTCACTGACAAACTACGAAAAATGAGCCAGCCGTTGAAAAAATTTTGAACAAATTATGACATTTACCACAATCAATATCACTATAGGTGGTGTTTCTGGTTTCTGGTTCTAGATAAAAAAAAAAAAAAAAAAAACATTTTTGTTTTAAATTTTCTTTACATATTTTTTATATTTTTCCACTGCTTATATTATTATATTATACACACATATATACGAATTCATACATACTAAAACATACAAATCTTAATCTTAACATACAATATAATAATTTAACATTAAACCAATTAAACTAAACAAATTGATTTAATCATTTATTCGGGATAGCCACAAAATTCTGTTTTCCAAAAATCTGTCGTAAAAAAATTCTGTTTTTTTTCAAAAAAAAAATTCTGTCTCACTAAAATTCTATTTTACAAAATTCTGTTTTACAAAATTCTGTTTTTAATAAAATTCTGTCTATTAAAATTCTGGTTTTTGAATTATGTTATTCCCCTTTCATTATGAGAAAAAAAAAATGAAATGCCGTTAAATTATTTATTAAGATTTAAAGCCAGTGTATAAGTAGATTAATTTTAGTTGATTAGTAGCTTTTTTAACAATAGAAATTCATATTTTAGCTCAAATATAATTTCAAATATAAATTTAAAGTAATAATATCATCCGATAAGAACATTTCTCCGAGATACTGTCAAAAATTTCTGTATATCAGGGAAAGAGTATGAAAACGTATCGGTAATAGCATTCCACTTTACACCAAGTGTTTTTACCGAACTACTTTCGTGGAAGCGTAAGAATTTCTCCGGAATTTAGGAAATTTAGCCCTCAACAAAGAGTAGATTTTGTGTTCAAAAATAAGTTTTGTAACAAGCAAGAACACTTGTCTGATTTGTAAAACGAAACCCAACACTTTACTTCATATAAAGTCTCAATTCTCTGCCAACTCTTCTGAAAACTTTAATAATACGTCATCTGACAGAGACCAGACGGCCAAAAACGTTGCAAAATCTCAAAGTGACCAACCAAATACTTCGGCTCAAGCTCATGCATCGCAGATCCATGCAACATTCTAAGAACTGCATTAGTTCAAATTCAAAATAGAGGGGAACTCTTTACTTCAAGAGCACTAATTGACCCAGGTTCTCAAAGAACTTTTATATCGGAAAAACTGAGACATCTTCTTCAGCTTCCATATCGCAAATCTCGATTTGAAATCATTGGAATTGGAGGACTGCAGCAAACCGCAAATGAAGAATGCGAGGTGACCATTTTCTCCAAGAGAAAACATTTTTCATTTGCTATTAATGCGATTGTTTTGCCAAAAGTTACAAAACGCATTCCAGCTGCTTCCTTCAGTATTGATAATCCAGAGGAGTTAGATGAACTTGATCTCGCTGATCCGTACTTGAATGAATCTTCTCCTCTGGATTATCAAACAATTGTTACAAAACTTATTTTTGAACACAAAATCTATTCTTTGTTGAGGGCTAAATTTCCTAAATTCAGGACAAATTCTAACGCTATGTGGCTCGATTCGCTGGTGGCTGAAATTTGTTGATGGTCGCAAAAGACGTACGATCCCGACAATGAAGATGAAGACGAAGAATATACAATGGGAGTTTCCTCCGAGGGTAAGTCACAAAAATTAAGCTAACTGACTGAACAATTGAAACAATTGATTTTTTCCAGATGAAGACAGATCCTCATCCGATACAGATGAACATTCGGTCGGGTCGAAGGACCATGTATTATTTTTATAAGAGAGGTTAACAGGGTTTAGCCTCTCTAGATGTGGTAGCTTGATTAATGCAACGGACGTCAGTTGGTTTTTAGTGGACTGTATTGCTTTGTTATATTAACTCTTGAGTGAGCTTGGGTTGCTTAATGGCTAGAGATTTTGGAGATTTAGGATTTAGTTATAGATTTCTATAATTTCTCATAAATCGAGAATTTATACAAATTTGTTGGTTGTTAGTTATTAAGAGGAGAGAGTGAAAGAAACCCAAATGAATTAGTAAAATTCAAGATGTTTTTTATTTGGGCAAAGATTGATGCTCACCAATGAGAAATGTATGAAGAAGTGCCAGAGTTTTCTCAGCGAACTTAACAAGAAATTTCTTTTTTTATCTTTACAAATATATCTCTTTTTATCCATATGGTGACCATTCACAATATGTATAATGTATAACGTACAATGTACTATTTTAAGTATTTCTAGATTTTAAATAGTATTAAGAATTCAATTACGGTTTTAAATTGTACAATCAATTGTACAATTGTATAAGTAGATTAATTTTAGTTGATTTGTAGCTTTGTTAACAATAGAAATTCATATTTTAGCTCAAAAATAATTTTAAAGTAATGAGATAAGTATAATCTTTATAAGATTATACAGTAAGGTGGAGCGAAAAAATCGATTTCGCTCGAATCAAAAATGGCGAGTGCGAAAAAGTTGAATTTCGTTATCAATAAGACATATATAAAATATCATCCCGATTGGTTGATATTTAGAGGTTCCGACAACGGCTTGAACATTTCGACATTTATGTCCGTCCTTCCGTGCATCTTTTAACCAATATTTAAGCTAAGTTTCGGTAGTAAATATTGTCCGATTTCAATGAAATTTGCTTCAGTCCGTTATTTTAGATAGGGGAAGATGCCGGACAAAATTTCTTAACATCGGTTCAGGTTTATATATAGCTCCCATACAAAATATCCCCAAAATTCGCCTTCCGTACCCTAATAATCCCACAATCCGACTTGCCGAGTATAGAATTTGACGAATGAATATGGTAAATAATTTGGAACCATTATCTAAGCGTTTGCTCATTATGTCTGTTTAAAGTAAACATTGAAACAAACACGTATTACAGTCTCAGACAGACACCTTTCTTTCAAATATTAGGAATGTTTTATTTTGAAAATTGAAAATATTTTGAAAAAAATTTTTGTTTGAAAATTGAAAAATTCAAAGAAAGTTCAATGGCAATATTTGATATTTGCAGTTGCAAGTGTGAAGATATTAAAAGGTGTGTTTGCGAGAAAAGTCGTCGAGTTCCGAAAAAAGAATTGGATTTTCTACAAGGACAACGAACAGGAACGAAAATGATTATTGGTTCGATTGATCTAATCACAACAAAAAAGGATTTGAGAAAGGTATGGAGAACATCCAGAACAAATTCTTCTTCTCAAGTCCAGGAAATTGAAAGTCGACAGCAGCCGTTTTGTTCTAAATATATCACGGCTGTTGATATTACGGGCATAGACTCACACCAATCATCCGATTGTCAATTACTCCAAGCGAAAGAAATGTAGATGATATTCCCATACGGGCTGTGAAACAAATGCGGATTGAGTTGCCATCTCTTGCTCTTGCTTGTGATCGGACAGGTGTATCTGACAGATCTGCTGCTATTATTGCTTCCTCTATACTGAAAGATATAGGAGTCATAAGTTCCGATAAAAAAATGTTAGTAGTGGATCGGTCCAAAATTCGACGTGAAAGAACAAAAATACGGCAGCAGCTGAAAGACGAACAAAGAAATAATTCTATTATCGGTTTGTATTTTGAGGGAAGAAAGGACAAAACGATTAAAATGATAAAGAAAGGTCAGAAATACCATCGCACAACTGTTGTTGAAGAACATTATGTTCTAGTATCAGAACCTAATAGCACTTACTTTGGACATACTACTTCTGATTCAGGATCTGCAGAGAATATTAAAAGTAGCATTATAAATTACCTTAATGATAAGTCTGTAGATTTAAATCAATTGTCAGTTGTTGGATCTGATGGCACCGTTGTAAATACTGGACTGAAGGGAGAATCATACGTCTATTAGAAACAGAATTAAAAAGACCATTACAATGGTTTATATGTCAACTTCATGCCAATGAGCTCCCACTAAGGCATTTGATGGTGCAGTTGGATGGAAAACGAGAGGTCCCAACGCTTTTTCAGGACCAATAGGAAAACGTTTACACAACTGTTAAAATCTTCCAACAGTTCAGTTTGAAACAATTGACACGGCACTGCCAGAAATTACAAACCAGGATGACTTGAGCACCGTTCAAAAGTATATGCTGGAAATTATGAATGCTGTGTCTACAGGCAATTGTTCATCAGATTAGGCAAACAAATCACCAGGTCCATTAAACCATTCTAGATGGCTTACAACTGCAAATAGAATTTTACGGCTCTATGTCGCATCGGAAGAACCGACTGAAAATTTAAAAATATTGGCGAATTTCGTAATGAAAGTGTATGGACCAATGTGGTTTACAATTAAAAGTAATTCATCTTGTTGTAAAGGAGCCCACCATCTTTGGTTGTATACCAAATTAATTAGCTACCTCAGCCCTGATTTAAGAGCACTGATAACCACGGTTATTCAACGAAATGGATATTTTGCACACGGAGAAAATATTCTGCTTTGCATGTTAGCTGACAAGAGAAAAGAAATTCGCCAGACTGCTTATTAAAGAATAATGGAAGCAAGATTAAAAACATGGACTGGAGTCCGAAAATTCATTATTTCTGAAATTAATTTTGAAGCATCGGATTACGTTGATTTAATAAATTAGCAAAATGCGCAAAAAACTGAGCCTCCTGTTAGTGCAAATTGGACGAAAGAGATGTTAATGGAAGTAGTAGAGAGTGGCTTGGGTTCTAACATTTGGAAATTTCCTTGCCACACGCAAGCAGTCGAGCGTTGCATAAAATTAGTGACTGAAGCCTCAGCGTCGGTTTGTGGAGAGGAGGCAAGGGATGGATTCATAAGAGCAAGAATTCAATCTAGGACCCAAATGCCATCATTTGCAACGAAGTCTGAATTTGTTGTGTAAATAACAGTATTTTTTTTTTGTACTGTATAGACATAGATTTTAATTTTTTTTTGTTTTTAGATATGTAATTTTTGTTATATTTTAAATGAATTAAATGAATAAAACATGCCTAATATTTGAAAGAAAGGTGTCTGTCTGAGACTGTAATACGTGTTTGTTTCAATGTTTACTTTAAACAGACATAATGAGCAAACGCTTAGATAATGGTTCCAAATTATTTACCATATTCATTCGTCAAATTCTATACTCGGCAAGTCGGATTGTGGGATTATTAGGGTACGGAAGGCGAATTTTGGGGTTATTTTGTATGGGAGCTATATATAAACCTGAACCGATTTTAAGAAATTTTGTCCGGCATCTTCCCCTATCTAAAATAACGGACTGAAGCAAATTTCATTGAAATCGGACAATATTTACTACCGAAACTTAGCTTAAATATTGGTTAAAAGATGCACGGAAGGACGGACATAAATGTCGAAACTTCAAGCCGTTGTCGGAACCTCTAAATATCAACCAATCGGGATGATATTTTATATATGTCTTATTGATAACGAAATTCAACTTTTTCGCACTCGCCATTTTTGATTCGAGCGAAATCGATTTTTTCGCTCCACCTTATTATACAGCCAGTTTATTATGAATAAGAAATGTTACATATAATAACGTATGTGTATGGTTAGATATTTATTCGTTGGAAACGAATTATGAAATATGTAATAAATAATTAAACAGATTAATGGATTTTCAAAATCGATCTAAAAAAAAATTCATATCATTGAAAAACATATTAATTTAAAAGAAAAAAAAATAACAAACATTAAATAAAAACACAAATTAGTTAAAAATCAATTAAATTAAGACAAAGTTAATAATAATAAAAAATCATAGCAATTCAATTTAACTGATAACAATATTTAATTAATTATAAACTAAGCTTTTTGCTATTCTTTTTAAATATTGTAGTTTTCTTAAACGATTACATTTTTTTACAATACGTGAAATATTTTTTTTTTTACATTTCTTTTATTTTTTTTTAATTTTTCTCCATTCTCAATCTTTGAGACAATATTTTGAGAATAGATTAATTCTCCTTTTAAATGTTCTACAATTTTGTAGAGTCCGCTTTTTTTTCGTCCAACTACAACACTCAAACGTCGGTGCCATGACTCGACATTGTTTGTAGTTTTCGGGTATTTTCCAGAATACTCGCAATCAAATATCGTCCAAAATTCAGGTGGGTATTTACGAGCGTTATAGACATAATTGGCCTCGAACCAGGTGGCCAATTTAATAATATATTCGTCTTCAAATGTTCTTCGGAGATTCGAATGATATTTGGCTACCTTTTCTGGACGAACTTACGCAAGCGCTTTTAAACATCTTACTTGCAGTGAGAAATTTTCGTCATTTCCGTACTTAGTAACCAATCTGAAATGATATTACAAGTTCATTACTATAAATTATAAAAGTAATTAAAAATTCTTACCGTTCTTTTTGAATACGGCGCCACAATATCTGGGAAAAATGGAAAAAGCACCCTCGTATCTGCGAATCTGGAAAGCATTTTCTGGCTCCTGACACGAGACCAACTTCGAAGTCAGATATAATACGATTAGGCTTTAAAAAACTCCATATTCCAAAGCAATTTGAATTACGCGTTTAAAAAATGCTTCATAGCGTACTGCAGATTTTTTGGACATTAGGCAGAATAGGAGTGGGACGACCTCTCGTTCAATCCTTCCATGAACGGAAAAGAGTTGGCGCATTATTGTGGGCACAACATCAAAAGTGCCGTCAACGAGCCAACAATCGCTTTTTTGTAGAAGTTGAATTGATGATTTTGTGCCGAATATAACCATATATTCATCTCCCACTTTCTCTTCCGCCAATATAAATAATTCGTTATCCAAAACGTATAGATTTAGAGGGTAATCTATTTCATCTATTGCTTGCGGCTCTCTGAAAAGTCCCATTTCATTCCGAGTGTATCTTATTTTTCGCTTTTGCGCGTATTTTAAACGGACTTGAATCAAATGATGTTGGTAAATATAAAAATTACAGCAGACAGTTGTCCGAGGCCTTCGGCCACGGACTGTCCCTGCAGGCTGTGCCAGAGACACGGCCATTAAGTTTATCGTAGAAGACGCCATCCGATAAGACAGAAAACATATATAACAATAAATGATAAATAATATAAGCAAATGAATTTATTGTTATATGTGTTTTCTGTCTTATCGGATGGCGTATTCTACGTTAAACTTAATGGCCGTGTCTCTGACACAGCCTGCAGGGACAGTCCGTGGCCGAAGGCCTCGGACAACTGTCTGCTGTAATTTTTTTTAAACAGTATTTTTTTTTTAAATGTAAGGGAAAGTTAGAGCAAAGTGATTTCTTAATTGTTTTATTGTTATGTATGTAGAAAAATTTTACCGGAATACTACGGTTTGTTTTTTTTTTCGTCTTTTTTGGGTTACACTTTGTTTTAATAAAAAAAGACCAAAAGAGTATGTTTTTTTTTAATTTTAATTAACAAAGTTCAGTTTATTAGGAAATATCAAAAGAATTAAATTTAAATATATTTCTTTTAAGCTTAGTTCGACTAGGTAATTTTACACTTTTAAATGGCTAAACACTTTAAGATTCCCTTTGCGGTACGCTTCTTATCAGGCACGCGTTCACTTATCTAATAATCAGTTAATTTCCCTGTCGCCTTACTTACAGGTCCTAGTACTAAAAGTTATATGCAAATCAGAGTTACATAGAGAGGTAGTGAATGTCAAAATGAAACAGTGAGTGCGAAGCAGTCAACATGGAACAATTGAATTGGAATGACAAATTGAAAAAGTGAATGAGTGTAAAAGTATTTCTACATTCGGCCATCCTGAATGTCGGACGTCTCGCCATCACTCTCGTTCTCGTACATTATATCAGCCGCAGTTGAAGTAATCTTTGGCCCCTCTTGGCACCCGACTTTCCGCACCTCGTAGCGATCGTTTCTCTTCACCCTCGTCACCTCGTATGGCCCCAGATATTTAGGCGCTAGCTTGAGCCCAACACCGAACTGCGTCCGTTGAATAGCGACTAAGTCGCCAACTCTGTAGATATTTGCCGCCTTGCGCTTCTTGTCATACTGCTTCTGGGTTTCTTCTTGCACCTTCAGAATGTGTAACTTAGCCTGGTCACGCATTTCTCGCCGATCTTCTTCGAAGTTGTTAACTATAGCCTCTTCAAGCTGGGTCTTCAAGTCCAAGTCTTCTGCACTAAACATTTTAGTCCCAAACATCAACTCAAAAGGAGTCCTCTTTGTACTTCTGGAAGTAGTAGAGTTTATTAGTTTTTGTAAATGACTTACATGTTGAAACCATTTTAATGGGTCAGAAATAGATAGCTTCGCCAGTATTTCTATTATGATTTTATTCATACGCTCGACCTGCCCATTTCCCCTAGGCACCCCAGTGGTAGTAGTATGATGGATGATGTTTGCAGCGTCACAGTATTCACAAAAGTCGTTAGATGTGAATGCCGTCCCCTTATCGGTGATTATACGATGCGGATTGCCAAACGTATCGCTCAGCTTTTCTAACTTAGTAAGCACCTCCGATGTAGTTGTTGACTTGACTGGAAAAATCCAGGTGAACTTCGTGAAGGCATCGACGACTACCAGTAAATACTTGTATGCCTTTGCTGTTGATGGTAGCGGTCCCAAGTGATCCAGGTGTAGAGTGTGTAATGGAACGTCCACCTTTTCAATAGGATTTAAAAATCCCTCCTGCTTACCGGCTTGCCAATATGCAGGTGATGCAATTGAATATAATCTTTTTGATGTGCTTCTCTGCATTTGGTAAATAGTACTCTTGCTTGACTACGGCCTCCACTTTGCTCGCACTCAGATGCCCCTTTTCGTGTATCTTGGTGATAAGTTCGCTTCTCATGGCTCTTGGCACAACCAGAAGATAATTTCCTTCGACAAACTTGCATAGAACTCCGCTTCGTAGTTGAAAATCGTCGTGTTCTCCTTTTTCCAAGAGTTTAATGACAGCTTGACATGTCTCATCTGCAGCTTGAGCTTTTTTAATAGCGTGCAGAATCGCATCTTCAATTCTCATAACAACAGGATTTCGACTTAGCGCATCTACGTGACGCATGCTGATACCGGATCTATGGTTCACTTTGCAGTCAAACTCTTCAATCTGCATCGCCCAATGCGCTACTCTGCTGTTCAACGCTTTCTTTGCCATGGTCAGTTGAAATGCTTTGCAATCCGTGAAAATCTCGAATTTTATGCCCAAAAGATATATTCGAAATCTTTTCAGCGCCTTTACGATGGCTAAAACCTCCAGGTCGTAGCTAGAATAGTTCTTTTCGGCGGACTTTGTTTTGTAGCTCAAGTAGAATACCGGGTGATAGTCGTCATGCTTCTGCAGCAAAACCGCTCCATAGCCTTTCTTGCTAGCATCTGTGTGAAGTTGGGTTGGAAGATTTGGGTTGAATAACTTTAAAACAGGTTCATTGCAAAGTTTTTCTTTCAGCATCAGAAACGCTTCGTCTTCTTTTTCGCCCCATCCAAAAGCGACGTCTCGTGTAGTAAGTTCGGTGAGAGGCTTGGCTATCTGCGCATAATCCTGTACAAATTTACGGAAAAATCCTGTTAGACCCATAAAGCTCATTACGTCATGGGTATCTTTCGGCGTTGGAAATTTTTTTACTGCTCGTGTTTTAACACCTGAGGGACGGATTGATCCATCTTCAATTATATGGCCCAAAAACTCAACGGACTTTTCTAGAAAGGCGCACTTTTCCCACTTAATATTCAAGCCGTTCTCCTCACAGACCCCTAAGACCGTCTTCAGCTTAGCCATGCCACCCGCTTCATCATTGGCTGGAATTATTACGTCGTCCATGTATACTAACACGAAACCACTTCTTATCAGCTCGCGAAAAATCGTGTTTATATATCGTTGAAAAGCAGCAGGTGAGTTACAGAGTCCGAATGGCGCCTTGGTAAACTCATATTGCCCGTCTGGCGTTACAAAGGACGTATATTTTCTGCTTGACTCATCTATATCGACATGGAAGAAACCATTTCGAAGATCTAAAGTTGTAAAAATACGATATTGGTATAGACCTTCTAATATTTCCTCAATATTCGGCAAAGGATATCTATCGCGAATAACTTTTGAATTTATTTTCCGATAGTCGACACATAATCTATGTGTACCATCTTTTTTCATAGCCAAAACGACAGGGCTCGAATACTCAGATGAACTATGTTGCACAATACCGCAATCCAGCCACTCCTGAATTTGGTTGTTAACTATCTCCCTCTCCTTGGGCGCAAGCCTTCTCGGTTTCTGGAAAATTGGTTTTTCATCGTCAAGATGAATGTACATTTTGACGCACGACACTTCGACACTTTTCGGGCTATATGACGATATCCACTGCCGTATTTCCTGTCGGTAGTTAGGGTCACGCACGCTTTTCAATTCACACGGCTCTTGATCATATTTTAGTAGATTAACTTGGGCAAGTACCAGCTTGTCATCATCCTCCTTTGCCTTGTAGGTTGTTAGCTTGCCCCGTTCTATAAAAATTGAGGTATATTGTAAAAGATTCTTGCCTAGTATAATGTCTTCGCCAATCCAGTTACTGGGAACAATATCAAAATCCAGCTTATATGCTTCGGCTTCTATTTCAATATCCAGGCTGATGTAACCAAGTGTCGCTCTGCTGCTGTCGCCAAACGCAATTACTCCCGTACCCGCTCCATCAAACTCAGTTATGCTGAAATCGTCCATCAACCATTGCCTCATGATGCTGATGTCACTTCCTGTATCCAACATCGCCTTATAAACCTTCCCTTGTATCCTCACTTCAACGGTTATGTCAGGAAATTTAATTCTATTCACGCGAGCATCCCTGTTCTTCCCTTATTAGGGCAATCACGCGCCCAGTGAGATTTCGCCCCACAATTATGGCACCTTCCGTTGCTGCCCGCTCCTGCGCCTCCAGCACTGCTAACGCCGCCGCGACTGCTGCTGATGTTACTGCCATTGCCAGGTTTACTGACTGCACCGCCTTTTCCACCCTTGAAGTTTTCGTTTTGTCGTTTAGTTTTCTCCGCAACGCTCTTTTCTCTGCATTGATCGGCTTTGAACTTTTCATATGCGATAAAATTTCTTTTTAGCTCGGAAAAATCGCGCGACTGATATAATATTGTTTTATTCGCTGCCTCATCTGGTATACCAGCAATGATGTAGCTTATTAGATGATTCGTCTCCACTTTCCCCCTTGCCGCGATTTTTTTCATTTTGTACATATACTCCAATAATGACTCGGTAGCCATCTTTTTAGTGCTTTCCAAAAGTTTGAGTACATTATCGCTCTCACGAGTACCGAATTCATCGCTCAAAACCGCCTTTAACTCCGTCCAACTGCATACATTAAGCACCGCCTCGACCGCCAACTTCGCCGCATCCAGCAACAACTGCCGACCGTACAAATACTTTTGCACATCGTTCCACCTACACACCGACGCCACCTTTTCCATTTCTTCCAGCCATTCTTGCACGTTTTTGCCATTTTCGCCGTCAAATTTCTCTAAAGACTCTTGGACGTCTTTGAGAAGAATATTATTTTGCACCAAATGATTCTCACTTTCTCCGCCTGCTTCACCTTTTCCATTTACCATGGCTGCTGTTTCAATTATTTCGTTGTCCGTCCGTGTAGATTTTCCTGGGCTGTTGATATGACCGCCGTTGTTCCACTCGCCGCTACTTCCACTAAAATTGTTCAGCCACTCGCTGCTTTCTTCCCGTGTCCTCTCTTCGAACTCCTCCTCGTTCCACTCGCTGTTGCAACCGCCTAATCTTTCCTGTCACTCGTTGTTTACTTCCCGTGACTTTCCGTCGACCTTCTTTTTACTCCACTGCTGCAACCGCCTAACCAAATCTTCTTTTTTGGCACGCCAATCAGGAAGTCCGCGATCTTTTAATTTTTTTCTGCAACTGAGGGAGGAGGGAGGGAATACAGGTCGTCCTCACTCATAAAGAATGCACTTTACATCAAAGAAATTTAAATGACAAACCTGTTGTTTGCCTGGCTGGTGTTTTTTTCTCTCTGCCCCTCTCACGGTATAGCGTTGATGTCTTGCTTGTGGTAATTTGGTGGTGGTTTTTGCACTGTTCTCAATGTTCAATGTTAATGTCTGCTAGTGCAAATTTGGTGGTGGGTTTTTTCCCTTATATTCTCTTTTCTCTCTTTTCGGCTTGTTCATTTGCTATTTAATTTAACCCTTTTTGTATAAGCTCTTCACACCAGAGTAACAAGCCGAGCGAATTTGAGCCGCCGCCGCCGGTAGTTTTTTTATACTTCAAGCCGCCGCCGATTTGATCGGCTAAAATCGGCTTAAAATATGAGCCGATTAACTCGTAGCCGCCGATTTTTTCGTTAGGTGTACTTAAAAGCGTTAATGTAACCAGTAAAGAACACCGGTAGCGAGATACTTGGTAGTTGTACTCATTATGATGATTTGTACAAGACTGTCTAACATGACGCCTAGTTCCGGCATAAAACGAGAATGACAGACATATAAAAGTGGTGACAATGGCACAAAAATCGATTGATTATTTTTTCAACAAACCTAAAGAAGGTGAAACTGACTGACGAACAACACGAAGAATTCGGGAACGAACAAAACCTGGAGTTTTATTAGAAATTGGTAAAACAGAAAGAATATGCGAAAGAACATGCAAAAATTTTTCCATGTTACTGGGCCGGCTCCAATGCTGGAATCATTTTTAACCTTTCATCATTGGAGGCAGCACCATTTTAAAGGGTTATAGATTTTATTTTCACTGCTTCGAAGAAAATATTTTAAAATATCATTTAAAAATAAAAGTTATCTTTTTTATTTTTAAATGATATTTTAAAATGTTAGTACAAATGCAGTTTAACCCTAGTGAGATGACGTACGTCTCTGAGACGTATAAGAAATAAGCATTTATTTATTTCTATGATTTTTAAGGGGAATACTGTTCGTCGGTTTTGCAGTTTAAAAATTGAGGGGTTTTCTTTAGATAGCAATTTTTATAGATAGAGCAAGATTTAATCTTATTAATTTGAAACGAATTTTATTTTAAAACATTTTGGAACCTTTACTAATTAGTTCTCAAACTAGCATATGTCTTTAAGACGTATGGTTATCTTTTATTTATAAAAAAAATAAGGATATCTTTTTAGGGTTAACCACATAGTTTCCGAGATATAGTCGTTCCAATTTTCAATATAATATATATCTTCGTGGTTTATTATCGGATAGGGTTGTCATTGGGAAGATTATGTAAACCCCTTTGAACCAATGTCTAATTATTACGATTTCATTCAGCCACTGTGGGGCGGTTTCAAGTTTTGGTCCAAACATTTTGGGAGAATACTCATGGCAAAATATGAACCACGGTACAATACGTCTCATGAACCCTGGAAACACCAAAGGTACACAAGTTCAAAAAACCATATTTTGAAAAATTATTTCAATAAATTCGCGCGATGTTTTTAAAATAATTTTTCAAAATGGGTGATTTCATCGTTCTCTAATTTTATTTGTTTTTAAATCCCGTCCCAACGGCTGCAGTTTTCCCAATAGTCTTGGAATATAAAATATATCATCATTATTCTGGGGTGTAAAAAGTTCAAGAGACAAATAATACCGCAAATTCAAGCTTGAAGTCTTACATTGAGAATATCTTATAAAACTATACACCTCAAATGGATTATATTTTGACATAATGAGCTTTTTCACACTCCATGGGCAAATCTAAAATCCTAAAAGGGACAAAAAATCTGGCATATGTGGGTAAACTGAATTGGTTCCCAAAATTTCTATTGATTGACAAAAAAGTGTTATATTGTTAAAAATTTTCATTTCATAAATCTTTTCTCACATTTTCTGATAAAGATTTTTGTTTCGAATTTTATATATTTACAAATAAAAATTAAAAAATGAAAAAGGAAACAAACAACTTTTTTTTAATACTAATTTAAAAAATTTACCTCAAGTTCTTATAAAACAACAAGCAAAATAAAATTAAAAGTTAAAAGAAAGCGTAAACATAAAATATCATTTGAAACAAAAAATAAAATATGTATATACAGAGCATAGAATAATACATACATAGATAAACTCTTTCTCTCATCTGACGTTTCATTTCACACTCTTCATCGTAGGTTTGTGGAAATGAGAGCAATTAAATTTGAAATTAACTTACAACAGGTGGAGTTACAAAATATGTTCAATTAACTTTTTCCTGTCGTTTTGGTGTAGAACTGAAAAATTTAAATATATTTTGCACTTTTTTGTTGACTTTTATCGTTGGTAAACATGTGTATTGTATTTAACACAACTAGTTTGCCACAAAAACCCGAAATTCGGTTGTTGTTCCTTTGTTGATCGTTGTATACTATTGCCACTATCTGGTATTATTGAACCCATATTTTCCACCATCCAGTGTTTACTTTCCATCGTACCTATGACGTATAATTTATTGAGCGAATAAAAGTTTCTATGGTATGTATTATTCTATGATACAGACGGCAGAGAGGAATTTAGGATAGAGTAATTTATTGTCTCATTTTTTTATTTTCATGGGTATGGTTGCAAGTAAACATTGGATGGTTGAAAGCTTGGGTTCAATAATACCAGATTGAGGCAACAGTATACAACGTCCACCAAACTAATAACAACCGAATTTGGTATTTATGTTGCAAAATAGTTGTGTTAAATACAATACAAATGTATACCAACGACAAAAATCACTAAAAATGTACAAAATACATTTAAATTTCACAGTTCCATACGAAAACGAAATGAAAGAGTTAAGTCAACCGTTCTTGTACCTCCACCTGATATAACTTCGAATTGCTCTCATTTGCACAAACCAAGACAAGACTGACTGATTTGAAATACCTATAACATTGTGCCTCTCGCGGTATGAGCTGTATCTCCGAACATGACGCTAAACATCGCCTGCAACTTAAAAAGGGAATGAAGTTTACATTTAACTTTTAAATCAGAAATGTAATTATTTGTGCCTTTTTGGCAATTGTGATTCTTTTGTTATTTAACAATTACAATTAACACTCGCACTTACACTGTTTTTACACGACCAAAAAAATTTTTGACTGCAAGCCGAAAATTGAGTCGCCGCCGGCAAAAATTCACAACGGCCGCCGCCGACCGGCTAAAAACTTCAGAGCCGCCGCCGCCGACGATATGGCCTCGGCTTGTTTCTCTGCTTCACACTGTTCAGTTTCACGTTTCTTTAATAATTTTTACTCGTTTCAGCTTGACTTTTTTCGTCTTTCACTTTGCCGGTTTTGTATTCTTTTGGTATATATACTTTTTTATGTATCCCACTTCTGACACCATGTAGAAAAATTTTACCGGAATACTACCGTTTGTTTTTTTTTCGTCTTTTCTGGGTTACACTTTGTTTTAATAAAAAAAAAGACCAAAAGAGTATGTTTTTTTTTTAATTTTAATTAACAAAGTTCAGTTTATTAGGAAATATCGAAAGAATTAAATTTAAATATATTTCTTTTAAGCTTAGTTCGACTAGGTAATTTTACACTTTTAAATGGCTAAACACTTTAAGATTCCCTTTGCGGTACGCTTCTTATCAGGCACGCGTTCACTTATCTAATAATCAGTTAATTTCCCTGTCGCCTTACTTACAGGTCCTAGTACTAAAAGTTATATGCAAATCAGAGTTACATAGAGAGGTAGTGAATGTCAAAATGAAACAGTGAGTGCGAAACAGTCAACATGGAACAATTGAATTGGAATGACAAATTGAAAACGTGAATGAGTGTAAAAGTATTTCTACATGTATGCGTTTGTAATTGCATTTTCAGTTAAATAAACAATTATTTGAAAGAAATCGCGCGATTTTTTTTTAAATAATTTTTTATTTAACTGAAAATGCAATTACAAACAGAATTTTGTGAACCAGAATTTTGTGAAACAGAATTCTGAAAAACAGAATTTTGGAAACCAAAATTTTGAAAACCAGAATTTTGTAAAACAAAATTTTGTAAAGCAGAATTTTCGGCGAACAGAATTTTGTACCCAACCCTTTTTTTTTAGCGATCACAATGGGGTACGCCCAGTCACTGAATTTAATTGGTATTAATATTTTTTGCGTAACGAGTCTTTCTATTTCCGATTTATTGATATTTAATTGAGACATTTGGGCAAAAGGTGTCAGTCGACTTCTAAACAATTTCGGTTAAATATCTGATTTTAGCCGTATAGTTAGTTGCCTTAACGTATTTCACAGTGCTGAGAGTTGGTTGGAACTAGTGTCCAAAAACCGTAATTTTTTAGAATCCGATTTTCGGTTTGTTTGAAAAATTAATTTTTCAAGAAACCGGTTTTCGGTTTGTTCGAAAAATCAATTTTTCAAGAAACCGGTTTTCAGTTTTTAATTTTGGCAAAAACCGGTTTATTTGATTTGCTTTAAATTAAATTACACATTTAGAACTTACAATACATTTGTTTATCGACCATTTCATATACTTATTCGTGTTCAAAATTTCGCAACTGTATTTAATTAATTACATATTAATTAAAAAAAAACTATTCATTTAAAATTAAAATGTTCGAGCGTTAGGTATATTTTAAATTATTTTATTCTTCAATATTTCGCAAACCATTGGGTAGCATCATCGGGCAGGTAAACACAATTATTAATTTCAAATTAAATGAAAAAAAAATAATGAAATTAAAAATTAAATTTTTAATAATAATTGTGCCTATTTTCGTGACGATGCTTCCCAATGACGAACAAAATAATTTAAAATAGACCTAACGCTTCAACATTTTCCTTTTAAGTATAATACGGAAGGTCGAATAAATCATCACATTTTAAAAAATATATATCGTATTACAATTTGTAACGCGTGTTTAATATAAAATTTAAAAGTTTTATTCAAATTCGCATTAAATGATTTAAAATCGAAAATCATATTCAAATTTGAAAAAGATTTTCAAGTATGAAAATCTTATTAACTTTAAAACATTAACTTTAAACAGTTTTAGTTTTGAAATTTGATAAAAAAAACGTTTGAAAAGCTTAATTAATTCGTAATTAATTCTAATTTAAATCATAACATCATTTTGAAAAAAAATGATTGGATGTGACATTTAGATCATATTTCAAAATGGAAATGGAATTCAATAATTTCACTAAAAATCGAAAATCCTATCATTTATTAATCCCGGACAGAGAGCGACTAAAAAATTATCCTCAAAAATTGCACCGTTTTAGAAACCATTGGGCTATAATTGGCATTTCAGACTCCTTTGTAATTTTGTGTCCATAACACACACCAAGAAATGAGAATTTATCTGCATTAGAAAATTTAAACAGCTACGAAACGGCTGGGCCTATTGGTATGAAATTTTTGTCTGTATATCGGGTAGGTCTCAGAATCAGCCAGCATCTATTTTTCATGCCCCTAAATGATAAGGGTGACCCACCCCTATATAGAACACAGATTTGTCCGACTGCGAAACACAGGTTGTCAGACCAAAAAAAAAAAACACACGGAGCAGAGCGTGACGTGGTTATACGTATGCAAAATGAGATAGCAAGAGAAACGAAAATTGTGTGATCTTGTGTAGCGTATGAACGAACTTAACAATTATTGTATGTACATGTGTATGTTGCTTTGCATTCTCTTTGTTTTTTGTGGGAATAAAACAAAAAGTATTAAGTCTGCTATTACACGGGCAATTATAATTGCCGAAATTCTCTTTGATTCTCTTTTGGAATTGTCATTCGTTATTAGACGGGCAATTCTGTTTTCGCAATTGCAAGCAAGAAAAAAGCAAGCAAGACTAAGCAAGAAAAAAGGGCACATGAGCTCGAACTGGTCTTTAAATAATTTTAAGTATTAATATTATTTAAAGGTAACGTCATCAAATGATTGAACGCTGTTTTTTTATTTTTTTTTTTTTTATTTTCCAATGTAACATTTACTAATGTGTTCATAGAAATCGAATAAGTACCGTGTAACAAAAAGGCGTTAACACATCGCCCGTGAATTCGAACACTCATTGGATTTTTTTGTATGATAAACTATCTCTCAAACCTCTCACAACTTTTCATGAATAAGACCGTAATTCTTCAACTTAAAAATAGGTATTATCAAGGTTTTTATTTATTATCGCTTGTATTTTAATTTCATACACTGAAAATTTTTCGTAGTTGATAATAAACAAAATTTCAACCACATCGTGAATAAAATTCCTCTGACTACTACATAGTTGGCATTAATTGGTTAATAGTATCTATATTTGTGAAAAAAATAACATTTAACTAAGTCGATACTTAGGTCAATTTCGACCATTGTTGAAGTTTACCATGCTTTTAATAGTAGTAATACCTCAACACAACTACGTGATTAGTTGAAATTAATTTTAACGCTTGTTTAACATACATAGGTATACAATACAGGTTAACAATAAACTCAATTTGCTTTTTTTACAAATGATTTTATTAAAATTATTAAATCTCGAAAGGACTATTAGATATTAAGAAAATTTTAATATTTTCCGGAGGAATGCTCAATATCGGTGTCGCGACTTCGGAGTAGATTTTGCTAGGTCCAGCAAAATGTACATGAATGAGTATTAAGGTGGAGCGAAAAAATCGATTTCGCTCGAATCAAAAATGGCGAGTGCGGAAAAGTTGCATTTCGTTATCAATAAGACATATATAAAATATCATCCCGATTGGTTGATATTTAGAGGTTCCGACAACGGCTTGAAGTTTCGACATTTATGTCCGTCCTTCCGTGCATCTTTTAACCAATATTTAAGCTAAGTTTCGGTAGTAAATATTGTCCGATTTCAATGAAATTTGCTTCAGTCCGTTATTTTAGATAGGGGAAGATGCCGGACAAAATTTCTTAAAATCGGTTCAGGTTTATATATAGCTCCCATACAAAATAACCCCAAAATTCGCCTTCCGTACCCTAATAATCCCACAATCCGACTTGCCGAGTATAGAATTTGACGAATGAATATGGTAAATAATTTGGAACCATTATCTAAGCGTTTGCTCATTATGTCTGTTTAAAGTAAACATTGAAACAAACACGTATTACAGTCTCAGACAGACACCTTTCTTTCAAATATTAGGCATGTTTTATTAATTTAATTCATTTAAAATATAACAAAAATTACATATCTAAAAACAAAAAAAATTAAAATCTATGTCTATACATTACATACAAAAAATACTGTTATTTACACAACAAATTCAGACTTCGTTGCAAATGATGGCATTTGGGTCCTAGATTGAATTCTTGCTCTTATGAATCCATCCCTTGCCTCCTCTCCACAAACCGACGCTGAGGCTTCAGTCACTAATTTTATGCAACGCTCGACTGCTTGCGTGTGGCAAGGAAATTTCCAAATGTTAGAACCCAAGCCACTCTCTACTACTTCCATTAACATCTCTTTCGTCCAATTTGCACTAACAGGAGGCTCAGTTTTTTGCGCATTTTGCTAATTTATTAAATCAACGTAATCCGATGCTTCAAAATTAATTTCAGAAATAATGAATTTTCGGACTCCAGTCCATGTTTTTAATCTTGCTTCCATTATTCTTTAATAAGCAGTCTGGCGAATTTCTTTTCTCTTGTCAGCTAACATGCAAAGCAGAATATTTTCTCCGTGTGCAAAATATCCATTTCGTTGAATAACCGGGGTTATCAGTGCTCTTAAATCATGGCTGAGGTAGCTAATTAATTTGGTATACAACCAAAGATGGTGGGCTCCTTTACAACATGATGAATTACTTTTAATTGTAAACCACATTGGTCCATACACTTTCATTACGAAATTCGCCAATATTTTTAAATTTTCAGTCGGTTCTTCCGATGCGACATAGAACCGTAAAATTCTATTTGCAGCTGTAAGCCATCTAGAATGGTTTAATGGACCTGGTGATTTGTTTGCCAAATCTGATGAACAATTGCCTGTAGACACAGCATTCATAATTTCCAGCAGATACTTTTGAACGGTGCTCAAGTCATCCTGGTTTGTAATTTCTGGCAGTGCCGTGTCAATTGTTTCAAACTGAACTGTTGGAAGATTTTCACAGTTGTGTAAACGTTTTCCTATTGGTCCTGAAAAAGCGTTGGGACTTGTCGTTTTACCATCCAACTGCACCATCAAATGCCTTAGTGGGAGCTCATTGGCATGAAGTTGACATATAAACCATTGTAATGGTCTTTTTAATTCTGTTTCTAAAAGACGTATGATTCCTCCCTTCAGTCCAGTATTTACAACGGTGCCATCACATCCAACAACTGACAATTGATTTAAATCTACAGACTTATCATTAAGGTAATTTATAATGCTACTTTTAATATTCGCTGCAGATCCTGAATCAGAAGTAGTATGTCCAAAGTAAGTGCTATTAGGTTCTGATACTAGAACATAATGTTCTTCAACAACAGTTGTACGATGGTATTTCTGACCTTTCTTTATCATTTTAATCGTTTTGTCCTTTCTTCCGTCAAAATACAAACCGATAATAGAATTATTTCTTTGTTCGTCTTTCAGCTGCTGCCGAATTTTTGTTCTTTCACGTCGAATTTTAGACCGATCCACTACTAACATTTTGTCATCGGAACTTATGACTCCTATATCTTTCAGTATAGAGGAAGCAATAATAGCAGCAGATCTGTCAGATACACCTGTCCGATCACAAGCAAGAGCAAGAGATGGCAACTCAATCCGCATTTGTTTCACAGCCCGTATGGGAATATCATCTACATTTTGAACATCTTCCGCTTGGAGTAATTGACAATCGGATGATTGGTGTGAGTCTATGCCCGTAATATCAACAGCCGTGATATATTTAGAACAAGACGGCTGCTGTCGACTTTCAATTTCCTGGACTTGAGAAGAAGAATTTGTTCTGGATGTTCTCCATACCTTTCTCAAATCCTTTTTTTGTTGTGATTAGATCAATCGAACCAATAATCATTTTCCTTCCTGTTCGTTGATCTTGTAGAAAATCCAATTCTTTTTTCGGAACTCGACGACTTTTCTCGCAAACACACCTTTTAATATCATCACACTTGCAACTGCAAATATCAAATATTGCCATTGAACTTTCTTTGAATTTTTCAATTTTCAAACAAAAATTTGCATTGTTTTGTAGCTTTTTAAAACTTCGCATTATATTTTTGTATTTCTTATAATATGAACGAATGAGATCCCAAATTCTTCTGTGTGTCAATGTCGGAATAGATGCCTTATGCCAAATCATTTGCACGTCCGTCGCCACTCTCTTACATATTTCAATTACAGAAGGATCTGCAGATTTGACATTGAACTTTAGTTCTTTTCTGACCCATTTGTAGTATCGTATTACATCTTTATATCTTGGCAGCTGATTTGATCTCAACTCTTGCGGAGTACCAAATAAAGGGCAGTTTTCTGTGCTTCTACTTTGAATTTGACTAGAATTATTCTGAAACAATATAAATATATAAATCAATAAAAGCGCTCTAAAGCTTGTGAAAAATAAAAGTTAAATTTCATAATTTTTATTATAAATAAAAAATTGCAATGTATATTTTCGAATGTTTTATTCGGCATATTAAACTTATTCACTAAGACATTAGTTTGTACTTGTTAGACGTACAGTTTTTACTGCACGCATCTTGTCAAGTCAATCGATCAATAACAACTGAACCTTTCAACACAATTACACAACCTAAATACATACATACATACATTCTAACGAAATTCCGAAAACAGAACGGTAATATAACCGACGATCCAAATTATTTACCATATTCATTCGTTAAATTCTATACTCGGCAAGTCGAGTTGTGGGATTATTAGGGTACGGAAGGCGAATTTTGGGGTTATTTTGTATGGGAGCTATATATAAACCTGAACCGATTTTAAGAAATTTTGTCCGGCATCTTCCCCTATCTAAAATAACGGACTGAAGCAAATTTCATTGAAATCGGACAATATTTACTACCGAAACTTAGCTTAAATATTGGTTAAAAGATGCACGGAAGGACGGACATAAATGTTGAAACTTCAAGCCGTTGTCGGAACCTCTAAATATCAACCAATCGGGATGATATTTCATATATGTCTTATTGATAACGAAATGCAACTTTTCCGCACTCGCCATTTTTGATTCGAGCGAAATCGATTTTTTCGCTCCACCTTAATGAGTATACAGGGATAACAGACATGGAAAAGTTTGCATTTTTGGAACCGGTCTTCCACTTGCTTATTCATAGATGGACTCGATTCATGGACCCCGTAGCCAAACTCCATGTGATTTTCCTACTTTGGGGGCATATTTTCATTTTATTATTTATGTCTTTTATTTATTTATTTGCACTTGTACTGTTAGGCCTTTCGGCAAATGCAATCGAAACTCAATAGAATCATTACAAAAAAATGTTCAATATTTGTAACAATTTTCTTTTTATATTTTTACGACTCAAATTTTCGTGTTTGATTGATACCTGTTTATCTAGAAAGTTGTTATTAGCGACTAACACTATATTTAATAATAATTACAGTAGATAATTTAATTTTTTAGCAATCAACTAAGTGTTCCATTAACTAGGTACTAAAGATTTTTATCGGTGTTAACAAAAAAATAACTTAAATAATTTTTAGAATTTCTACAATATTAAAAGCTGAACTAGCACCGGGATTCTGTAACGTTTTATCGATAAAAATCGGGGTTCGCAATTTAAAATTCATAAAATTGCAAAACAAAATTTCCTAATTTTGTCAATTTATCTACCGATTTACTCCAATGAGTATAATATTTTTTAAATAAATCTTTAAAAAATATAAATTTGTTTCTGTTTCTTTCATTACCATTGGTTTCAACAATTTCTTTCCATGCTCTTGGAATAGATTTGCCCAAGTTTGGAAAATTTTTTCGGGAATCCCTTTCACTTATCCTAGATAATAGTGCTGAAATCGTGCCTCCTTCGAAATTCTTTTTACCGCAAATTGTGCGTTTTTAAGGCAAATAAGTTGACGCAACAAATGCTAAAAGTTTTGATGTAGGGTAATGCATATAAAACAGTGTGCCGACGCTTGGGTGAAATACAGCCGAGTAGGTAACATAAAATGTGATATTATACGACAAAATACCGATAAAAATGCTGTAAAAATAGATGTTTCAGATTGAAATTGTGCTGTTTGAAAACAATTGTGCTAAAAAATGACACTAAATTAATAAAATTGGAAAATATTTTGGAAAATTGTGTTAAACGGCACTTGGCATAATCTTTCAAAAAGTAAGTGCCAAAACCAAAAAAAATTATGCTAACATGGTAACACTGCCCGGACACGACTTGTATTTTCGGGTTTCGTTCTCTTGTCTACCGAGCGATTTTTTCCTCACTATCCCATTTACATCGATCGTCTTTTCATTTGCATTTCCTTTTATTGTTGCCACTGTTCTTGTTGTGGTTTCAAATGACTGCAATGAGCCAAACGTCAGAGAGTGTTGCTCTCTGCTTCTGTAGCGCGGCAGACCGAACGGAGTCGTGTGCAGTATGTACGATTATGTGAAGTGATGTCATCTATGTAGCTGTTTGAGTTGCAAACAAAGTTGCATGATCTCGCCAATCCACGAAGTAGGCCTGCGATGTTTGAAAAACATCGAGTGATTTTAACTTGACTAGTGTCGAACTCTTTCACTAGTTCTCGAACTCGTTCATTTAAGGTGACCGGACATAACAATCACGAACGTAGACACCGTATCCAACATGTGCATTACGTTCGTGAGGGTGATGTCTGGTCAGCCTAAATGAACTATGTATATAGTTCATGAACTATCCAACTCTAATTTTAAACAACGATGGTTTAGTGCCGATGTTTTTTCAACATCGATGTTTGGATCGAAGTTCTAAATGAAAAAATTTTAATCAAATTTTTTTAACCGTAGTATGGCGTAACCCAGTATAGAACCCAGTATTATTCTGCATACTTTTAGGATTTCGTGGTTTAGTGTTTGAAAGATGTACCAACTCGTTTTGTTATTTTATTTTATTGCATACCTTTAGACTGAACATGTTGGAAGTGTAGAGAAATTGATATTTATAAACTGTATTATATTGACTTTTATAAGCTGTTTACGGAGGCCAAGAAAGGATTTCAAAATTTAAATTCTGATTTTGTCTATTAGTTCGAAACTTAAATCATTGGAGAATATGTTTGATACTTTTAAATGGCCTGAGGACATCTCGTCCTCCCGAAGACGTAATAACGTTTCTAGTCATTGTAATTGAATTCTCCCAGTAACTCTTAGCTTGGATATTTTGGGCAGTCTTTTCTTATCTCGGAAACCGTCGTCGTCTATTGTTCCTTCATCCCCTGAAGTCAGGGACCGTAGTCATTATGAGTTATATTAGAAAAATTACTTTTTTTAAATTTAGTACCATAATAAACAATACCAATTTAATAATTTATATTTTTTTATATGCATTCTCCCCAGATCGGGCTCTGGATTATATTTAATACCCATCTATGTTGCATTTGTACATTACATAAATTCACTTTATTGAAATCAATTTAACTGTCATATAAGATAACAATGTACCGAAAAATGTTTAATAAAAAAATTACCTAAATATCGTATTATTTATATACTAAAATCTATGGTCTAATTAAATCTAAATTTTTTTTTACAATAATTTTAAGATATCAATTTTTTGATTTTTGACGTTAGTGCAATATCTTTAAGAGATATGTTAGTATTGTGTCTAACATCACCGACAGTGTACGTTATACTTTTTACTGCGTTAATATTTGCCCGTCTGTATATATGATATATGAGGGGAATCCCATTTGTATCCTCGATATATTTTTGTTTGCCCAGGTATATAAACGCCTTAGGTGGGACAAACCCTTTTCGTAATTCATCACTTAAATAATTTGCATTTGTTTCGCAGGGAGCCATTTTTAAATTGTTTTCATAGTTTGTTGTACAACGTAGTATATGGTTTCTTATTAAATTTATGATGTAATTGTCAATTGAAATTACATTTGCCTTATTATACTTATACAATTTCTTGTTTGACATATACTTTTTGTACTGTTCTGTACAGAGAAGTAGAGGCTCTTAAACATTTCCTTTCGAATATTCTTAATTTTTCCATGACCGCCGGCTATACGTTGAACCAGACAGGACAACCATATGTTATGACAGGACGAATTAACGTTTGATACATAATTATCCGTATTATCGTTTTCTAGATCTTGCGTGTTTATTTCAGCTTTTCTTAGTACATTCTTTTCAGATTCGTGCACAACTATTTTAGTTAAATTGAGTGGTTTAATTTTTTAAATATTTCTCGACCTTGGAACATTCTTACTGGATCTCTATGATCTAATCCTTTTTTCCTGAATTTCTTTATCACCATTAATATTTTACTTTTCCTGAGTGAAATTTTTTAATTATGCTATTAGAAAATTATGAAAATACATCTTTGTCTTTAAATTTTGGTACCGTAATTTCAATGGCCTCTGAGATTAGAAATGTAATCTAGTTTTATATACATCTATTGCATTCTATTGATTCTAACTTGATTTTCTGCATTACCACCTTCCCAAACTTTTTCCAATTTGTCCTTTTAAAGTTAAATTTGAACGTTGTCCCCTTATTCAAAGTTGTCATAACTTTCGAAGCGTAAAGCTTGTATTTGAATACTATTTCGTTTTCCGACACCCATTCTTTTAGGCATTTTACGTTATTAACAGTATCACCCCATTCTGTGTGCTTGCAGTTCAAGTCTCCTGCTAGTACAGAGTAGTTATTTGTATTCTTTTATTATGTTGTTCGACCTTTTCTTTATCAATAAATAATCAATACTCTTCGAGCGTGAGGTCAGATTTGCTGTTCTAGTATTTATTTTCCTCGATATATGTAGCATCATCAGGAGATACAAACAATATTTAACATTTAAAACAAAATAATAATTGTGAAAAAATTATCTCAATTTCAAAATGTTCAAACCAATTTTCCCGCCTTTTTCAAAATTTTCTGAAGTTACACAAACAAAAATAATGTACGTAAAAAGTTCATATAAATTAACCCATAGAAACATATTAGACTGATAAACAATTTGTGGGTAAATGGTTCTACTTTTTCCTAATTAAATGTCTGTAAATTTGGGCTACATTATCTGTTTCTGTTTTATAGATAATTCTTTTCAATGTTGGTGTATTAATTATTTGTAGCATTTCTAACATATAGCGACGTTTATAATTGTTTTCTTTATTTAAAACCGCTGTATCCTGAAAGTTTGGGTAATGATTTAAACTAGAACAATGGGATGTTAATGCTGTTTTCTGTGTAGAAATGTGCCTATATTTCTGATCTGATTTGTGTCCTGCAATTTGTGTCTTTAGTTTATTTGTTGTAGTCCCTACATATGTTTTGTTACAAACCTCGTTGTCAATTCCTTTACATGGTATTTTATATACATGGTATTACACATATCAAATTTGTCCAAACTCTCGTTTGTTTTACTATTGTGTTATATGTTTTATGTGCTATCCTATAATTTTTGTCGTCAAATATTTTTGACTTCGCCAACCTATCTGTTATTCCAGGTATGTAGGTTATTGACTTGTAAATTTTCGGCTCATTTGTAGTAGCCCTGTTCGGTTGTCCTTTATCCTCAAATTGCCTTATCAGTCTGTTGGTAAGATGGTTCGGGAGAATGCTTCTTATCCTTTCCTTATTGGCCTTGTGGAATTCTACATCACTTATAGTCAAAACGCGGTCTATAAAATTTTTCGCCGTAATTATAATCACACATTGCTAAAAACATCCAAAATTGTATTTATTTCGCCCTCACCCTTTTATAGTCAATTTTTCGATACAAGAGCCCAGTAAATTTCCCATAACGATGTCAGCAACAATTGGAGAAGCTGACGAACCCATTGGGAGTCCCTTTTATTGCAAATATATCCTCCCATCATGTTGAAAATAGCGGTTATCCACTATACAAAATCTTAATATATCTAAGCTTAAAGATTTATTAATGTCTGTATGTTGCTTTAAGGTGTTCCATTTTTCCTCTATGATGCTGATAGCTAAGTCTACGGGAACACTCGGGAATAGGGATACTACATCAAACGAAACTATAATTTCAGTACTATTAATCTGCTGGTTCTTTATTCTGTCCTTAAATTGTATTGAATCTTTTACATTGTATTTCGAATTTTCCGTTATCTTTTTAAGGATGTTTGTAATGTATTTACAGAGTTCATATGATGGAGAGTTAACAAAAGAGCAAATTGTTCTTAATGGAAAATCTTCTTTGTGCATTTTTGGAACTCCATATAATCTCGGTTGCAATGGTTAGTGTGCGCGCCTCTTGTGCATGAGATCCTGGGTTCGAACCCTGCTCTGACCACCTTAAAAAAAATTTATTTCGGCGGCGGTCACCTCGCATAGTGACGGCAACACTATCGAGTATATAGCCATGAAAATGCTTCTCAAAATAAAGTTCGGAATAGGTGTAAAACTGTAGGTCCGAATCAGTGAGTGAAAAGTGGAAAGCGCACAGCTCAGTGATTGTGAGAAGCTCTCCCCTATCCCTTCATGGGATGTAATGGAAAACCATTTATTTATTTATAATCTCGGTTTGATTAATAATTCCTACTTTTTGAAGTTCCTCAACGAATTTAGTATTCTTCCCTTCTAGTGTGCTCGTAGGATATTTGCTAACTATCTTGTATTCTGATGTATTTCCAACAATATCGCCTGTTCTCAAGCCATACTCACATTTCTTTATATGTAGCTACTGTTGCGTTTCGGTTATCAGCATTAACAATCAAAATATCCTTATTAATTTTTAGGAATTACTCTGCTTTATTCACTTTATATAAAATGAATTTATCTGTACTCGTTAGTTTCATTTTATTCATTTGCCTATCTAACATTGTCGTTAATTTAGTCAGTGCTATTTCCTGTTCTTCCTTTTCCCCTAAGGTTTGTACAAGACCCTCCCTCTCCGCGATCATTTCTAAAATTGGGAAATCTTTCCTCTCTACTGGTAGTGCATGTTTCTCCGTAGGAATGTCTACGTCAGTTTTATTAACAGACCACTTTTCATCCAATTTAAACCCTATTTTCTTTTCTTGTAAATTTACAAGTGAATTAAATTTCCTTTGATGTACTTCCTTTGTCCTATTATTTTCCGATATCGTTATCCTATCCTCATATCCTAAAAATTCTCTAATTTATTCTTCTGAAAAATATCTACTTAAATTGGTTCTTATAGTATCCATCTCATTATTAGTTTCCCTTAGTAACATGTGCTTTTGTTTGATTGATAGATTGAGTAGTTTGTTGTGTAACTCTTGTGTATAGTTGGAAATATTTTGTTGAATTGATGGCAACCGATTTTCAGAAAAGATTCTTTGTATATTCCTAGTTGAGTATGTGATGAAATTTGGGGAAAATACCTGTTTTTCGACAACGAATCAGAAAAGTAATTGTCGACCTTATCCTTACGATCTTATCCCTGGTTGTCTTGAACCTGTTCACTATTGATCTCGTTCGATTATCCCTCTTGAATTTTTCATATCCCATTTTTGTCTGGATATGCTCTCCAATTTCAATATTTTTTTTCTGTTGTTCAACCTTTTCTTTATCAATAAATAATCAATATTCTTCGAGCTTGAGATCAGATTTGCTGTTCTTGTGCAAGGTGGCGCAAAAGTAAACTTCCGATGTTTTTTGGCTGTAATTTAAAAAAAAATTAAAAACTTTGATTCTTCTTGTCAATTATTTTCATTTGGTCTTTTAATTTTTTTTACATCAAGTCGAGAATATGATGTCATGTAAATGGCCGCCGCCACAGTTGATTGTCATTTGAGCCCTTTTTATGGCATTTTCCATCACTTTGGCCAAAACTTCCGGCGATAGGTCCTCACATTCGTGACGGATATTGTCTTTAAGAGCTGCAAGAGTCTGAGGCTTGTTGACATAAACCCGCGACTTCAAAAAGCCCCACAAAAAGAAGTCTGGCGCGGCCAAATCAGGCGATCTTGCTGGCCAGTGCAAATCGCCAAAACGGAGATTAGGCGCCCGGGAAATGCATCCTTCAACATAACGGTTGTGGCACGTGCAGTGTGTACCGTTGCACCGTCCTGTTGGAACCACATGTTTTCCAATCCCAATTCATCAAGTTGCGGCAAAAAGAACTCGTTGATCATTGCTCTGTAGCGTGGCACGTCGTCTGGTCGATGTCGACGGCGCTTCCACGATATCCTCGGCTACAGCAGCAATATTCTCTGCAGAACGGCTACTCCGAGGTCTGCCACGCCTGGCAACATCTCGTGTAGTGCCAGTCTCTTCGAGGCGAGTGGCTAAACGTCGCAGTGTTTCACCAGTAGGCGTTTGACGGCCAGGAAATCTACGACGAAATTCACGTTGTGCCAAAGTCACCGACCGACTATTGGTCAAATAAATAGTCAGCAATATTCCGAGTTCTGGAGCAGTGTAGCGTAACATTGTTTATTAACGTGTATTTCGCATGTGTTTACTACACAAATGTCAAAACAGAACTGACATTAGGGGCCAATCGCAAAATTTATTGCATTTTCGGATAGGAGGATTACTTTTGCGCCACCTTGTATTTATTTTCCTCGATATTTCGCTACTCCATTGTGTAGCATCATCAGGAGATACAAACAATATTTAACATTTAAAACAAAATAATAATTGTGAAAAAATTATGTCAATTTCAAAATGTTCAAACCAATCTTCCCGCCTTTTTCAAAATTTTCTGAAGTTACACAAACAAAAATAATGTACGTAAAAAGTGCATAAATTAATTCAATTAACCCAAAGAAAAATATTACCAAACTTTCAGGATACAGCGGTCTTAAATAAAGAAAACAATTATACACGTCGTTATATGTTAGAAATGCTAAAATAATTAATACACCAACATTGAAAAGAATTAACTATAAAACAGATACAGATAATGTAGCCCAAATTTACTTACTTACTTACTTATCCGGTCTCGGACAACCCCGGGGGGTCAGGGACCTTACAAAACGAAGATAACATATTTCGCCAACCAGTTCGATCTTTTGCTTTATCTCTCCAGTTGGCAATACCAAGTGTACGCAGGGATTCGTCAACCTGATCCCTCCAGCGGAGTGTTGGTCTTCCTATTTTTCGTCTTCCTTCGAGTTCGGTTTCGAAAAGCCTTCGCGCTGGATCATCTTCATCCATTCTACTGACATGGTCTAGCCAGCGCAATCGCGTTATCTTGATCCGCTTAACTATGTCAATGTCAGGATAAAGCTCATACAGCTCATGATTCATGCGTCGCCGATACTCGCCGTTGTGCACTATAGGGCCATACATTTTTCGGAGTATTTTTCTCTCGAAGACTCCTACAGATGTTTCGTCTGCTTGCGATAGGACCCAGGATTCTGCGCCATAAAGCAAGACAGGTTGAATGAGAGTCTGGTACAGCTGGACTTTTGTTACTCGAGAGAGGGCTTTATCTCTAAAGTGCTTGCTTAGCCCAAAATAACATCTATTCGCAAGCACAATTCTCCGTTTGATCTCAAGGCTGACGTTGTTGTTTTTGTTCACGGCAGATCCGAGGTATATAAATTCGTCCACTACCTCGAAGTTATAACGGTTATCAACGTTCACGCTTTGGTCTAATCGCGTGGAGGCCCTGTTCGTTGAAACCATTAATTTTGTCTTGTCCTCATTCACCGTCAGACCCACTTTTGCTGACTCCTTCTCAATTCTCGAAAAAACCGCAGTAACTTCTCTAATTGTGCGCCCAATGATATCTATATCATCAGCATACGCGAGCAGCATGTGACTTTTGCTGCTGATGGTTTTATTCATATTGACTGCAGCGTTTCTCATAATGATCTCCATTAAGATGTTAAAGAGATCGCACGATAGGGTGTCGCCTTGCCTGAGGCCTCGCTTAGTTTCGAAAGGTTCGGTAAGATCCTTACCAACTTTCACTGCGGATTTGGTGTTCGTCAAGGTCATCCTGCAAAGGCGTATGAGTTTTGCAGGAATACCAAGCTCAGACATTGCTTCATAGAGTTTCTCCCGTATCGGACTATCGAAGGCTGCTTTATAATCGATAAATAGATGATAGGTGTCGATTTGTTTTTCGTGTGTCTTCTCCAGGATTTGGCGTAGCGTGAAAATCTGGTCAGTTGCCGATTTTCCAGGCCTAAAGCCACACTGGTATGGTCCAATCAGGTCAGCGATAATTGGTTTTAGTCTTTCGCACATTATACTTGATAGAACCTTATATGCTATGGATAAAAGGCTTATTCCACGGTAGTTGGCACAAATACTCGGGTCACCTTTTTTAAATATGGGACATAGTACACTGAGACTCCAATCGCCGGGCATGCATTCATCTAACCAAATTTTGCTAATGAGCTGATGCATGCACCTTATCAGCTCATCGCCGCCAGCCTTAAACAGCTCCGCCGGTAATCCATCGGCTCCTGCGGCTTTGTTGTTCTTAAGCCGGGCAATAGCTGTTCTGACCTCGTCTTGGTTAGGAGGGGGGCAATCGACGTCGTCGTCCATATTGTGATCTATTGTCCCATCGTCATCGGATATCTCAGGTACTAGTAGCGCGGAGAAATGCTCTCTCCATATTCCCAACATGCTCTGCACATCTGCGACGAGATTTCCGTCCTTGTCTTTACAGAAGGGGGGCCCTGAAACATGTCCATTAGTTCCGTTTTTACCTCTTTGGTAGAATTTTCGGGCTTCGTTCTTCCTTCTGTATGTCTCAATTTTCTCACTCTCGCGTTTTCTCCACTGCCGTTTCTAATGCCTAAAGAGACGGTTTACCTCCTTTCTCTTCTCCCTATACCGCTCAGTTGCAGCTCGCGTTGCAATTGACTGAAGCATTACCATACGTGCAGCGTTCTTTTCGTCATTTGCTATGCGACACTCTTCATCGTACCACGGTTTATTGCATTGCGGTTTTTCGAAACCAAGTACGGTTGTTGCGGCAGTTTTTATAGAGTCGGAAATGGGTTTCCACTGCGCATCAGGATCGTCATCGGGAGGGGGTGGGTTCGGTGCCAAAAGTTGCGAGAGCTTCCTTGAGTAGGCTGGGGCTACCTCTGGTAATTGCAGCTTTCCGATGTCCAGCTTCCTTTGCGTATGGTTTCGTACGATTTTCGCTCTACTTAATCTTGTGCGAACCTTTGCTGCTACCAGGTAGTGATCAGAATCGATGTTAGCTCCTCTGATCACTCGCACGTCCATTACACTGGATGAGTGCCTTCCATCAATTACCACGTGATCAATTTGGTTCTTAGTTCTTTGATCAGGGGATACCCAAGTAGCCTTGTGGATGTCTTTATGCTGGAATCTTGTGCCACTAATGACCATGTTTTTTGCCGCGGCAAAGTTAATCAGTCTCATACCGTTGTCGGAACTGTCAGCATGAAGACTGAAGTTGCCAATAGTTGGATTAAAGACATTCTCCCTTCCTACTTTGGCATTAAAATCTCCTAGTACAATCTTAATGTCATGGCCAGGGCAGCGGTCATACGTTTCCTCTAGGAGCTCATAGAATATGTCTTTGGCATCATCATCTTTCTCTTCTGTCGGGGCATGCACACAAATTAGGGAAATATAAAAATATTTCGCTTTTATGCGGATTGTGGCTATTCGTTCACTCACAGGATTGAACCTAGAAACTAGATGTCGCAGTCTTTTGCCAACTACAAATCCACAACCAAATTCATGTTTTTTTTCATGGCAACTGTAGTATATATCGCAGTTTCCACCGGGTGTTTGCATTTTACCTACTGCCAGGATATTTGATTGCAGCCGCCCATTATGGATCAGACGCTGACCAGGATGCGATATGTTGAACCTGGATTTTCTTCTTTTAGTTTCTATCCGTTTGTTTGGCTCATCCGCCTTCTAAGGACAAAAGAATATGCCCGATTGTTTGATGAGCTTCAGTGACATCAGTCACCTACTAAACCTGATTTGATGCACATTTGTTTCGCCTTCTCACTCTAGCTAGCTAACGGAGGTTTCCGAAAAGCCATTGCCCAGGACATACTGCGTGGAAGTAGTGAGCTGCTTGGACTGCCCAATGAAGGAATCGTTTCTGGCCACTCCCAAGTGAATGGCAATCAGAAACTTTCCACCTCCACGGACAGTCCCATGTCCCAAATTTACAGGCACTTAATTTTTGAAAAGTAGAACCATTTAAGCACAAATTGATTGATGATATGATCTGTAGAGACAATCAACCAATCTCGATTTTTTTTTATTTTTTTTTTTCTGTAAATTTGATTATTTATTATGTGTGATTAAATTTTTCTCTAGCATCCTAGGACAGTTCTAGAGTTATGTTCTATTTTTTGTTAAGTTAAATGACTACCGCCAGCCCATTTATTTTCTTTAAGATGTCTTGTACCTTGTTTTAATTTTCATGGGAAAAGGACAAAAACCCTGATTTATTTCATCTCGATAGTTGATGACGCAGGATTGAAATATGTTTTAAAGGTTCCGGCACCTTTATATAAAGTACCCTCAAGGCGTACCATCGACATGCTTCTCGACTTTAAATATGACTATATATCAGGTTTAGTGAAGTTAGAATTGGAGAAAGTTTCTTTCGTATGCCTCACAACTGATATATGGACCGAAGCGCATAGGACAAGAAGCTTTCTCGGCATAACCGCTCATTTTATTTCGGATAACTTCATAGAGCAAACGACTGACTTGCAGCTGCAAAATGTTACCATTGGAGCTTTTGAGCTCACCAAACGTCACACTGGAGAACATCTAGCCCATGAGCTAAGTACAAAATGCTCAGAGTGGAAGATAGTGAAAGACAAGGTCATAACAGTTGTGACGGATGGTGGAGCCAATATAATTAAAGCTGTTGACAATTTTTCGGTAAAAAACATAAATACTGCTTTGCGCATCTATTAAATCTATTAAATCTTCTGGCATAAAATAATAATAGATTCCTTTGCGTAGGGCAAAGAAGCAATTGTCAAGGTGAAGTCGATAGTAACTTGATTCAAGCGTAGTGTTATTGGCAGTGACGAACTACGGAAAAAACAGAAGGTTTAGAATCAAGGGTGTTAATACAATCTGTTGAAAGTAGGTGGAATTCAACATTTTGCCTTTAATTCAACTGCACAAGCTATGGTCACAGCATCTGAGGCAGAGAACTTAAAGGACATAATTACGCTATTTCAACCCATTGAACGTGCAACAAACGAGATAAGTTTGTTACTGTTACAAGTTACAGTTTTGGCAAAAACTAAAGAAACATTGAAGCTGCAGTTTAAAAAACCGACTGATGGCATTGAGAATAATCTGATTGTTTGCTATTGCTACGCTTCTAGAAGATAGAGCAGAGAGCTGAAAGAGAATGAAGAATCTTCTTCAGAATCTGATGGTCATTCGTCTTATAACAATAGTTCAGGAAAACCAACTTCTTCAGGTATAAACTTTACAATATATATATAAAAAAAATTCTTAAGATTGTGTCCGTTATTTCAGGCTACAACTTTTGGGACGAGCATCATAAACTAGGGCAAGAGCACTGAAAAACGAAAAAGAGATCCCAGGCAATTGACCGAATGGAATTTGAAATGGAAATGGAATTGACCGGTAGAAGTTGCTGTATATTTAAAAAGCCCAGTTTCCAGACTTAATGAAAAGAAAAGAATGAGCATTGCCTTACAATATCGCTATCTCGGTAGCACAACTGTATGCTATAGAATGGTCTTTTCGTTTGTGATTCCATACTTCATTGCAGTTTGGTATGCCGGAATTGCAATGACTTCTAAGTAAGCGCTTCAGTATGGGGAAATAATTGCTAGTGCTTCCAAAACCCTACAAATTTTTTGCTGGGCAACTACTGATAACACGGTGTTACAAAAAATAGATTTTTTTCTGTCCTATGAACCAAATGCACATATTCGGAAAGAGGGGAAAAAATAAAAATACACGTGTATCGTCGATTTTCATGTACACGTCAGAATTTTATTTTTTTTAAGTTTGAAATATAAAGCTCGTAGTGGCCTGTGTGAAAGCCTTTGCACCGATTTTTAACCCTTTTTCAGTGATCCAATTGAGCTGATTTTTTGCAGGCAGACTCGTGGAAATGACTGTATCACGTCAAATTTTTTAAAAACAATTTTTATCAACTCTCAGATTTTCCCAATTTTTATTATTTTTGGAAAAAAAATATTTTTTTCACTTTTCTTAGCATGACTTGAAGGGACTCCAAATTTTTAAACTACTTAAGCGTTACGAAAAAAAAATGTTTTTTGACCCATCCTACTCGATATAGTTGTAGTTAATCAATAGTAACCTTCTAACACTAAACAGTTTTTGACTTTTACAACACTTACAACTGGTCTGACAGATGAAATAAGGAATTGCAAAATTGTTTTAAGTTCTGTTGTGCGAAAACGTATTTGTATATATTTCATCTGAAAAAAAAGCAGTGTCCGACGCGAAATAACTTTTGTTACCTTTGTGGCTTATTCGCACCAAGTAAAAATTTGAAAAATATTACTAAAACAGTGGTGAATTCGTTTCAGAAAATATTTAAGACTGCTTATGTTCCTTACTTGTGGTATACTCCGGAAGTCGTGTGCGACTATTGCTATAGAAATTTGTGCAAGTTTACTGATGGAAGGTCAACAATAAAGTACGCTGTACCAACAATTTGGCTACCACACACGGAGCACTGCAATGAATTGTGCTACTTTTGTGTAACTTTTGATCAAACAAAAGGGTACCAATACATTCACCGAAACAAAATTCGCTACGCTAATGTAGAATCGGTAATTCCAGCAGTTCTATACTCACCAGAAGAGCGTGTAGCGGCTTCAGTGGAGATTTTTGATAATGTTCCCGAAATAAGCGATGCAGAATCAACAGTTGTACCAACACTGTTATCAACTTTTCTTGCATCGAATGCGAGAGTCCACAAGTATCGAAATTTGTGGCAACACCCACTGAAATTGGGACTGCAATGCCGCATTTAATAACGCAAGCCGACTTCAATGACCTCGTACGAGACGGAAATTTGTCGAGGAGAACAGCAGAACTCTTTGCATCACGCTTTAAGCAGTGGAATACAGTGGCGGCTGACAGCCGCTCGTGGTCGAGGTACCACTATTCCATATGACGAATTTTTTAAATTGCATGAAGATCGGGGAAAAAACCTAGCTTATTGTTATGATATTCATTTGATGTTTGCAAAAATTGGTTACCCTCATATTTCAGAGGAGTGGCGACTTTTCATCGATGCATCGGTCAACAGCCTTAAAGTCGTGCTGCTTCATATCGGTAACATACATCCATCTGTCCCGATCGCATATGCCACAAACCTCAAGGAAACATACGAAGGCATGGAATTAATATTACAGCTGATAAAGTACAAAGAGCATAATTGGAAAATATGCTGCGATCTGAAAGTGGTCGGTTTACTCATGGGTGTTAAGCGTGGATTTCCAACCCACCAGTGCTTTTTGTGTACATGGGAAGGTCGAAAAAGAGATGAGCATTGCACTGAATTTAAGTGGAAGCCGCGAACATGCTACAAAGTAGGCGTAGAAAGTATAGAGAATCTACCATTGGTGCAGCCGTCTCAAATCATTTTGCCTCCACTACACATTAAGCTCGGTCTCGTATCAAATTTTGTTAAAAAACTGCATCGTGATGGCGAGGCCATTGCAACTTTGCGCAAAATTTTTCCGAAATTGAGCGGCGCAAAGATTCATGCAGGTATTTTTTTTTAAGAAGTCATTCAGTAACTTAATGTTTTTTAAGGATTTTTTTGATTTAAGGTGTTTTCAATGGTCCGCAGATAAAAAAAATAATTGCAAGTTCTGAATTTTCATCAAAATTAAATGCTATCGAACAACGTGCATGGAAAGGTACAGTTGCCGTTTTTGAGCAGGTTCTTGGCAACAAACGAGCTGCCAATTATAGAAATATTGTAGCAGAAATGGTTTCGGCATATGGCGAAATGGGCATATTAATGTCGCTAAAGATCCATTTTCTTCACAATCATTTAGATTAATTCCCTGATGATTTAGGAGCTTGTAGCGATGAGCATGGCGAAAAGTTCCATCAGGACATTGCGGCTATTGAAAAGCGCTTTAAAGGAAAAGACATTACGCATATGCTTGGCGAATACCGTTGGTCTATTTGTCGCGATACTGAAGCAAATGCTTACAACCGCAAAAATAAAAGGCCTAAATTTCTTTAAAAACATTAAAATTTTTAATGTAACAATTCTTTATTTTTATAACACAAAAGTAATAAAAAAAAATTGTTTTTCTAAGGAACTGAAACCTTAAAAAAAAACGATAACCATTTAAAAAAAAAAATTTAGGAAAATCTGAGAATTGATAAAAATCTATTTTTTAAAAAATTTGACGTGATACAGACATTTCCACGAGTCTGCCTGCAAAAAATCAGCTCGATTGGATCACTGAAAAAGGGTTAAAAATCGGTCCAAAGGCTTTCACACAGGCCACTACAAGCTTTATACTTCAAACTTAAAAAAAAATTATGTGCAAAACAATACAAGTCCTTGTTGCAGGTCGAATGCAATGCCAATTTGGTAATAACAGACATAGTGGCACGGTGGGATGGTTGCGCGCATGATTCCAACATTTTGAACTGTATTACAATTAAAGCCATATTTGAAAACCAGGAGTTTAAAGACTATGTTGTCATAGGAGATAGAAAGATAATACTTATTAGCGCCTTTGCGTGATCCTTAAATAGAAGGGGAAAGACTGTATAATGAATCTCAAATTCGGATACGAAATGTAGTTGAAAGGGCGTTTGCCGTACGGAAGATACATTTCCCAGTATTATCTCTTGGCATAAGGTTAAAAGTAGACAGTATTATGAATGTTATAGTTGCTTCTGCGGTCCTACATAACATGTCGGTTTCGAAACGAGGAGTTAGAAGATGACGGAAACGATGATTGGTTACAAGAACAAATAGTCAATCCGAATAAGCAAAATGCAAGCGAAGACGCTTTTTTCCAAACTTAAAAAAATACTGTTTTTTTTATAACTACTATTTAATTTCCAACTGAACTCAACAGCAACAATAATCGACAACATAACAGTTTAGAATCACTAAAGTATTGTACTATTACACAGTACGACAAAATCAAATTTTTTTGAGTACACATGAGTAATGTTAACAGCATATGAAAATAGGCTTAACATAATGAAATACGTGTCTCGGCGTTTTGGTGTAGCACCTCAGAATTTTGAGAAAATCGAGTTTTAAGCTTCGAAGGACCGTGGAGGTTCACTTGTAATGTAATACTATTATAAAAAGTTCTATAAAAACAGAATGGGTGAACCGATTTTAATGCTTGAGCCAGTTTTGAAAAGGGAATTCAATTTTGATTTTTTGTGTTAATAAAACAATTTTTTCTCCGCTAGATGGCGCTTTAATTTTTAATGTAATGTGAATGTAATGTAAAAATACAAAAATGAATATGAAATCTTAACTATTATTTTGTGTTAAAATTGTTGGTCGTTTATTTTTTCGTGTGTAAGCTTCAAAATTTGTATTTTTCGAAACCAGGAGCACAGTGGGGGATATTGCAACTGATGCGATAATTTTTGACATTCCGCTTGTTGAGTCTGAAAATTTTTTTTTTTTTCAACCAAACTTGCAGATAATTGATTTTCTTGCCCCTCAAATCAGGGACATTTTTTCAAGTTCGTTCTAGAACTTCAAAGGCCTTTCCTGACTTCCCACGCAATGATAAGAGTCCAGTATCTTTGCGCTCTGCGGGGTTTGAGTGTGACACAGTGTTTCGCATTGACGAAATTCTGGATGCTCCCAATAGAAAAATTTTACAATTTGCTACCAAACAGAAATGTGATAAAAAGCTGTGGAGCACGTTCTCTGTCAGGGGTATAACTTTTTTTCACTATTTTTTATTTTGATTTTGCTAATAAACAATATGGCTAATAATCTTTTCTATTCGATCAACTTTATCTTCCTTCCTAAGTACTATTTCAAATATTTTTATTAGTTTTAAAACTGTTTTTTCTGGGACAGTTAATGGCTCAACTTGATTTAAACAATAGTGTTTGCGAAAACCACTCTGTGTTAATGAATATTTTGTGTTGGCAACGATCCGGGCTTAACATTGTCCGTTTTAACGCACGAAGTCTAAATGATCGAAACTTGACTATGTACGATCTGTGTTTGAAAACTCCAGTGTAGATATAATATGTGTAACGGAGACTTGTTAGTTCAAGTCAACTGTGAATGGAAAGTTGCATGTTTTATTGTCAACACATCAGAATATTTATGACAAACATGTTCCCACTAAAACGATACTTGTAGTTAACAATTCCTGTCCCTGGTGTACACATATTGTGAAAAGGCTATTAAATTACGTAATCGTTGCTACAACACCTGGAAGTAGGGTTGCCAGACGTACTGTTTTCAGCAGTACACGTACTTTTCTTTACTAATTGTACTTCTGACTGCATAGCACCTAAAGAAGTACGCAAAAGTACTTCTTTTTAGCCTCTGTACTCCTTTTTATACTTTTTTGTTATGCCAACAACAAATACGAAAATGTTACTTCTTATTCATACCAAAATCGTATATAAGTATTTACATAGAATACTGTTTTACTTTAAAAAAATAACAAATTTGAAAAACTTTCCATTTTTAACCTTAATTCAAACATTTAATTTCATTCATGGCGTAATTGAATTATATTCAATCAAATAAACTGGCTTGCATCAACTCTGACAAAAGAGTTGTTGTACAACTTAAGGCTTTCGACAAAATTGTCAAATACATCAATGTCCTAAAATTTCGTATATGATCTCAAATGGTCGCATAATACAAAAATGTTGTTGTTTTTTAGCGGTTTTGTTAATAATTGTCATATCTTTGAAAACTTTTTCAAGTAACCAAAACAACAATCGAATCACCCTATATACTGTTATTTGAGCATAGTAAAAACATTATTACATTCCTGTGTTAATAGTATAGAAACTAAAAGCGAAAATTTTATAAAATTCAATATTTCTGAATTGGTGCAATCATTTTGGAACCCAAAATATCATTTTTGTTCATTAGTGTGTTTGACAATATTGTTAAGTATATTAAGCACTACAACTTTGTAGAAGATATAAATTTGTAATTTGTGTAATGTTGAATACATGTAGGTGAATATTTAAAGAATATGGTTAAACGCAGCATTTCCACACCAATTATGGCGTTATAAATATAATTTTTGTTGATTAGTGTCTCTAGAAAAGTTATCAAGAAATTGATAAGCTACAATTCTTTTGAATACAGCTGCCGCAATTTATTTACCGTTAGGCAAGAAATGTCAACAAATGAAAAATATGTGCAATTTTTCTTGACGTTTCGTGAAATAATCGATTAAGTGTACTTTCCCTTAGAAATACATTAGAGGGAATTCTGACATAGGATAATAGCTACAATAGTACCAAAGGTTGTAATGCAATATCTCAAGCTGTTTAGGAGTTATTGAAGTGAAATCTGAAATAGGGCCCTGGCCCACCTCCAAAATTTTTTTCGGCCTGTAAAAAAAATTGTTACGTATAGAGGCAAAACCTAACGGGGATTTGTGATACCACGTCCAAGTACTTTCACAATTTTTTGGTTCGGTTGAGGCCTGAAACAAAATCCTTTCATTTGTGTCCCAGTGTTATTAAATAATTAAAACAAGGTTATATTCCGTATTAAAAAATTTGAATATAGAATAGATTACACTCTTTTTACTTTTAAAAATAAAATCTGAAACACCTGACTAGTTTTTATTTAAAAAATATTTGTGGTCTCTTAGTTCCTTAATTTATAAATTGTTACTGTTATGTACTGATTTTGGTTTATGTCTTAACTTAAAATGTAATTTTTCTGTACTGAACTTTATGATTTGTTAATAATAGAAAGTGTACTTTTATTTTCTTAATTGTAGATACTGCCCTTTTTTCCTCGATGTACTTTTTTGTTGATTTCAAATCTGGCATCCCTACCTGGAAGAGACATCCATCAGTACTGAATAGGACTTTTTGTACCAGAGCCAGAAATAAGGTAAGTACAGTGACTAGGTTGGCGAAAATCAAATAATTTAGTCGCAAATTAAATACCTCATTACCGCCTGGCCAGCTGTGGAATAACATAAGAAAACTCGGAGTTTATTCACGTGCATTATATCAGTATAGTTTAGATCCAGAATGTTGATGATTTTATTGTTCGACTTGACTCCATCTGTTGAACTGTTTTTGAGTTTACTTCTATCTCTGAAATAGATGTTTATGAAGCTATTATGAATGTGTGATCAAATGCTGTTGGTGAAGATGGTTTATCATTAAAGTTTCTGAAAATTGTTTTACCATACGACTTACAATCTCTCACAAACACTAATATTTTCGTTGCTCTCTCATTTTTATATACGTATTAATACGTCATTATTCTCTTTGCTGTGAGAGTGCTCCGCACCCACATTTTATTTGACTTACCTTTCACAATAATAAAAAAAGGCGTTCAATCATATCATGACGTTTCATTTAAATAATATTAATACTTAATAACACTTAAAAATATTTAAAATCAAGTATCATTATTTTCTTGCTCAATACTTTTTTTTACACCCACAAAAAACAAAGCGAATGCAAAGTAACAGACACATGTGCATACATACATTTTTATATTCGTACATACTAGAGTGGTCGTAATTTTAGATCTTTCGGCTCAAGGCGGAAATTTGGTAGGTTTGATATAAAAATAAAAACTGTGAAACTGTGTTGGTCTGAAAATTGAAAAACATCGAGGTTTTTTTTAAAATTTTGACTTTTTTTTGACCAGTGCAAAATTGATTCACCCTAACGAATCTATAACACTTTCAATCATTCTAATCAGATAAAAAACACCAAAAATATTAAGTAAAACGTAAAACTTTTATTGTGACGTTAAGGAATATTTGGTATACATCGGGTATTTTTGGCGATATTTTTCAACACTCAATAATAAGAATTGTTTCTGCTCCTCATCGTTAGTAAGAATCGAATTAAACTCCTCCATCATTTTTATTTTTCGTTCGGATATATCATTTACTACAATTATATTATTAACGATTTCCAAACCTACGATATATGTAGGACATTCATGCCAAATCGAAGGATCAAAATCCATGAACTCCGTGGAGATATTGAAGGTTTTAAGGAATGCAGCTGTCTCCTTTGTTATAAAACAAGAAACGTTTTTGGATTTTAAGGCCACAACATCTTCCACTGAAATTATGTTGCGATTATGGCAGTTGGCGCCTGTGCTTTGAGCACGGAACGCTTCAACTAATTCCCGTCGGACGGATATAGATATGTTTGCATCGAAGAATGAAAGGCCGACTGCCTCTTTGGATAAGTACCACAGGTGTGAACTCATTGTTTTTAATGCAACACGCGAAATGTCTATCAATCAATTGATAATTGTATAGAGCGATCAAAAAATGTATATCATGATTTGGAGCTGATGCTGCCAAAGGAGCTGAAAACCAGGCTTTCACGTATAAATATACAATGAATTGACAAATATCACGAATTCCTCCTATTTCGTTGGCTGTTAATGGAAATTGGTTGCGAAATAAGTACATTTTGAGACAATATATGGCCTTTGCCATCCACCGTGCATGGTGGAAGGCACCTGGTGCACGAAAGGATATTTTTGATGTAGATACGGATGACAAGTTTACACCTAACAAAATGAGAGCTGCTCCATAGTCGGCTCTGTTGTGTTTCATTTCCAATTGCTGTTTGCAAAACTGCGCAATTGTTAAAGATACCTCCGCGATATTCATTTTTTCATCATCTACAGCTGTTGTATATGCTTTATGGTCCATTTCGCCTGCAATTATATGAATATGTTTATAAATATTTTAATTTCATTTTATATTTTTCATACCCCATTTATCTTTGAATCTCTTAAAAAGTAGAACCACTGGTGCTGAGGTTGATTCAAGTTTATCCTCAAACGCAGCTCTTAAAACCAGTTCAAATATGTGATGTCGACACGGAAACTTGATCAGCGGTCGCCCAATCTGCTGTTCAAGTAAGGTCACTGCACCATTAAGTCGTCCCATATTTGCGGCAGTAGTGTCGCAGCAAACTGCGATTACGTTGTCGAGTAAACCCCAATTGGCTAATGTTTCATATACAACCGATGATATTTCAGCACCCGTACTATTATTAATGCGAGGTATTCCCAGGAGTTGATCACCATTTCTATTAAAAACGATAACAGGTTGACGATCGACTTTTTTGAACTCATAATATCAGGTGACAATTTGCCATCGAAGTGCACTACGCATGGCTCTGACGGTTGTAATTTGTTTTCAAATTCATAGCGACAGCTTCGTGATTTCTCCGTAGAGTATTTCGTAATGTCGAACGATGAATTATAAAATCATGATCATTATGTCCAAGAGCATCAACAATGGCGATTACTAAATGGATTGCGTTCCGATCAGATATCTTGCATCTGTCTAAAGCGGCTGTTACTCACTCACTAATCACATTCTTTTTACCTCTGGACGGGTCTGGTTGCTCTATGAACGGGTCTGGTTGTGAACCATCATCAGAAACACTTCCGCTTTAATCGATTTACATTTGATTGACTGCAGGTCGGGATGTAGTAGTACTAGCAGCTATGGCTTTCCTTTCACTTTGTTGCTCTATACGTTGTAATCTTCTCTTTTCTCTGTCCACTGTTACCTTATCAATACCAGCCATTGATCCAGGCCTTCCCTTTTGTCTTTGTAGAATCATGAACTGTTTATCTTCCAATATTCTTCCTAAGGCGTCAAATGCACCTAATATCAAACAAATCATTTAAATCGTCCATAAAGGCCGTCTCCTTTTGTTGTTGATTACACTGTGATAGTTTTTGACCCGAAAAAAATTAACTTTGATGAATCCTTTTCGAACTATTAGGGGGGAGTCCCCTGAGTGCGAAAGTACATTTGGAAGTGTCAGATTGGCTCCAGTTTTTGAGAAATCGGTATATATGGATATAGGTAAGTCTGCGCTATTGAAACAAATTTTACCGGCCATAGGCCAATTTTTTTTTTTGCCTAAAAGGGCTTAAAAAGCGTATTAAAATAGAAAAAACAAATGTTTGCGCTCGGTCCAACTTCTTGAGATATGGGCCTTTAAAGCTTGGGTATATAATTGGCCATATCTCACATATGTATGGTCCGATCTGGTTCCGGTGAATATCATTACAAAGACCATTAAAAACTCTTTAAATCCGCATATAAATACATTACATTTTATTAACCCATTGGGGACAAATTTAAAAAATACGATTTTTTAACCTCACTTTTTTGCTAAATTTTCTACCTAGATTCAGGTTGTAGGCAACACTTTAGGCTTTGTTTTAAGGTATAATACTTCGCATTAACCCTTCTAAGACCGGAGATATTTATGTTCAAAGTTTGAAATACAAGAAAAAATTAAAGTTTTTTTTACTTTTTTCCAAAATTTTATTTATTTTCCTAGCATAGGCCTCAAGTTAAGCTTCAAAATCAAAATATTGGCCTTTTATATATTTTTTTCGTTTTTTTTTAAAGTTAATTAATTATAATTAATCAACTTTAATAAAATATCTTTGTACAATAACGATAATATTTATTTGTTTGTAAATTGGGAGGGTAAGGGCCTGTGACACAATTAAAAAGAGGGATAGAGAAGTAAAGAATAGAGAAGTAAAAAGAAGAGAACAGATAGAATGATCTAAGAGAATTTGAATTGCTGCTGTGAGGCTATACTTGTCTAAACAACCTATGTTTCGTCAACAAATTCAACTAGTTAATAATACATTTTTAATTCAATACAATTTGTTTTCGTATGTAAGAAAATATTAAACATATTATTTAGAACTATTAAAGTGTAGTGCAATTAATATCTAATCTTTTACGATAAAATCTTAGGGTTTAATTAAGTCGGTATTTAAATAGTAAAAAAAATTATTTTCTCGCGTAGACAGGAACATTATAAGTAGTACCTCGTAGGGGTAAATATGAGGAAGATAATATGTAAAGGATATAAATTATGACCAAAAACGAAATATGTAAATATAAACAATTTAAGTTGTGTTAATGCGTCACATAATATGACATACATAGTTTTGAAAAAAAAATTAGGACACCCACTTAACAGACTTTGATCACCCCCAGTTGGTTTAAGATAATAGTTACGCAAACTCCTTATTCTTGTTTTAAAGTTCTATTATTCTATTATTCCATTTCCCATGCGAAGGGTTCAAAATTAATTTTTCGAATTCCTTAAATTTTTATATTTTCAAAAATTTTCTACTCAAATTTCCCATTGTCTTTGCTCCCCAAAAAAAACAAGTTTTCGATTTCTCCAAGGTAAAATTGAGCAAAGTGCTCCACACCTTCTGCCAGAAATCGAAATCCAATTTAACTTCTGACGAAATGTGTTTCGACCGCACACCACCTTTCAAGTTTTCTTCTAGGGTATCCAAAAGATACTTCAACGCCGGATTGCAGAGTCGAAATTGGTTCAAAACCCTGTTGAAATAATTAAAATTGATTAATTTTGAATAAAAATGAATCTTGCTACTCACATTGCATCGGCTAATTTGAAAACACGAACAGCCCTCTTTCGAACTTCTTCTCGAGTACCACGATTTTCTTCCATATTAAAAAAAATCCAATTGATGAATTCATTTACCGCTGTCAACTTTTGTTTGTTTTGTTTTGCAAAATGGCTGTCAAAATGGCAATTTGACAGCTTACTGCACGTCGATAACACTGTGATAGTTTTCGACCCGAAAAAAAATGAAATTTGATGAATCCTTTTCGAACTATTAGGAGGGGAGTGCCCTGAGTGCGAAAGTACATTTGGAAGTGTTTGACCCTATGGCCTATGGCCGGTAAAATTTGTTTAAATAGCGCAGACTTAGCTATAGATATCCATATATACCGATTTCTCAAAAACTGGAGCCAATCTGACACTTCCAAATGTACTTTCGCACTCAGGGGACTCCCCCCTAATAGTTCGAAAAGGATACATCGAAGTTCATTTTTTCGACTATCACAGTGTTATCAGTTCTCCGTTTAGAAGTTTTAAGTAAAGTTTGCCATTGCCCATGAATAGCTAAGATTTTTTCGAATTTCTTTGACATTTAATTTTGACATTTAATTCTGACACTTAATTTGACATTTAATTTTGACACTTAATTTTGACACTTAATTTGACATTTAATTTTGACACTTAATTTGACATTTAATTTTGTCACGATTTTTAATTTAAATGCAAGCGTTTTATTTGAGAGATCCCTAGAAAATTGATTAACTTATTCATTTTAATTACGGTCTTTATTGAAAGTATCTAGACCATAGTTGTTGAAGTGCTAAGTAGGCGGACCATTGTACAACCCCATCATGAAGAAGAATCTACTTATTGAGGCTAAGAGAGAAATTATTTTCTAGTTTTTAGTGCATTTATAAATAAAACACTGTAACTTAATTTTTAACGTAGAATACGTTATACGGTAAGGTAGGGGTGTTGATCTGGCGCACAAAATTTTGAGAAAATGTTTGTCACTTTCATTATAAGTTTTTAATACTTTATGCATGCATTGAAGAAAATTCAAGTATGGTCGTAACATATTTAATATGTCTTCTTTTTATTTGTATTTAAATAATCATATTGCTACATATAATATTTTTGATTCTATAAGTAAATCAAAATTTAACTCCTTCAAATTTTGTATTAATTTTCATATGCTTTGTATTTTATGTATTATAACATCATGTGTAAGAGCAGTACGATTATCTGTGTGTTCATCACAGAACCAGTGTGAGAAAGAGAAGAAGTATAATGACAATGCATGTTTTATGTGAACATTACAGAACCAGTGTTGCCACATGCAGTATTTACACTTGTTTTCAAAAGTCCATCGAATTGATATAAAGTGTACCCAAATTTTGTTAAAAACTGTCCTAAATTTTTAACATACAAATTACAGATAAATTTGATAGATTTAAATCATTTATCAAAAATTATATTTAATTCATATATTTTAATTGCAAAATGACTAACGTATTATACGTCTGACCTATGCGCCCGTGTTATCTAACACAGGCTTCATATTTTTTTTTTTAATTATTTTTTTTATATTATTTTTTCGTGTCGGTTACAAACGAGAACAACACTCACAGTTATAAATTTAATAAATTTTTTCACTTCTGTTATTATTTTCACAAACAATGCTTTTGTTTTGCTGCTGACGTTTCGAACAGCTGATTGTTTATGACTTTACCCAAACTTACACGAATATTTTTTTCGTGTTAAATTGTGTAAAAGAGAAAAGTATTTTGACGTTAATAGAAAAAAAATCGCTCTCATTTACACAATTTTGGAGCAAAGAAACACGTTTGTGTAACTTTGGGTAAATTTGTGTAACTTTGTGCAAGTAAAGAAACAGACTTATTTATGGGTCATACATTTTAGCTCTAAAGCTTTAACAATTAAAAGTTCATGAAAAGTTAGGAGATCTCAAGAAGTTTCAAAGCGGTATTCGGAAGCCCGCGGGGTCACCACGTACTGACTGGCCCATCGCCCCTCAACGGCTATGCCAGCCACGGGCCGTGCGCGATCGATATGCCCCGGACGAGTTGGCTGATTTCAGCTTCAACCTTCCGTACAGCTGTTGCTTAATTCTGGGGTTGGTTGTGGCTCAGAAGCTATACTTGGGTCTGCAACAGCATGAAGAGGACTACCCGTACGCCCAAAAGACCATTTTTGGCTGGACATTCTTTAGCGCCATACCTTTGGATAAGAAGAACTCTACCAATTAAATATCTTATTTCTATTTGCTGTCGATATTGTATTTTGTTGTTGTATTATGCCAATTTGAACTAAGATTGATTTTTTAGCGATACCATCATTATTCTTATCATTATTAACTTATATTGCTTTGTTTAGCACGTACTGTGTAACGGGGGCCAGTATGTTTGCGCACACGTTACCCCACCACGGACTTCTCAAGTTTGATGTTGACATGTCAACTCAAGTCTTCTGGGTTGAAGTTGAGTTGCGTGTGCGCGAACAGATGAGCCCTCTAGTGCTGCTCTCTCTCGCTCTAACATTCCGCCCTTACAGCCACGGTTGCCACAGGGATAATTTTTTAATTACCAGTATTTTCCAAAAAAGTTACCAATTTATAAATTGTTTTTATTTAGAACATTAAAAAATGTTTATTTGTAATAAGTTATTACAGGAAATCATATTTCCTACATACATCTAACGGCTTTTTCAATAAGAGCGCTACATAAGTTTTTTTAAATAAAACAAAACTGGTTTTAGATACCAATGAAATGGAACTCGATTTCTTTTGCATGGCCACCACGGGCACGCTTGCAGAAGTCCAGACGCTGAACCCAATTTGCGACGGTTTTCAAGCATAAATCGGCCGATATTGCTGCAATTTCACGTTCGATATTCGTACGAAGTTCATCAATCGTCGCTGGCTTGTTGGCATAGACCATAGACTTGACGTAGCCCTACAGGAAATAATCTAACGGCGTAAAATCGCACGACCGAGGCGGCCAATCGACTGGGCCATTTCGTGAGATAACACGTTCACCAAACTGGGTTTCCAATAAATTGATTGTGGCATTCGCTATGTGCCTTGTGGCGTCATTCACCGTATTGTGCCGGTCTTGATCATCACGGAAGAACTGCGGCCCAATGACGCCGCCGGCCCATAAACCGCACCAAACCGTAATTTTTCCGGGATGCAATGATGAGTCATGGATTACGTGTGGATTGCTGTTTGACCAATAACGCATATTTTGCTTATTGACGAAGCCATTCAGCCAGAAATGAAATTCAGAAATTAGACGTAGCGCTCTTAAAATTGAGGCCACTGACTCCAAATTTCGGTAGTAAATTTTAATAAGTCCGACTCGTTGTTGGCTCGTGTATCTTTCCATGATGAAATGGCAAACCTTACTGTAGAGAAATGTCAAAAGAGCGGGAAAAAATATGGCGTCGTTTGCTGTCCCTATCAATTTACTTTTGTAGCGTCTCTGTTGAAAAACCCTTTATATAACTATTCAAATACCTAGATTCAGGTTGTAGGCAACACTTTAGGCTTTGTTTTAAGGTATAATACTTCGCATTAACCCTTCTAAGACCGGAGATATTTATGTTCAAAGTTTGAAATACAAGAAAAAATTAAAGTTTTTTTTACTTTTTTCCAAAATTTTATTTATTTTCCTAGCATAGGCCTCAAGTTAAGCTTCAAAATCAAAATATTGGACTTTTATATATTTTTTTCGTTTTTTTTTAAAGTTAATTAATTATAATTAATCAACTTTAATAAAATATCTTTGTACAATAACGATAATATTTATTTGTTTGTAAATTGGGAGGGTAAGGGCCTGTGACACAATTAAAAAGAGGGATAGAGAAGTAAAGAATAGAGAAGTAAAAAGAAGAGAACAGATAGAATGATCTAAGAGAATTTGAATTGCTGCTGTGAGGCTATACTTGTCTAAACAACCTATGTTTCGTCAACAAATTCAACTAGTTAATAATACATTTTTAATTCAATACAATTTGTTTTCGTATGTAAGAAAATATTAAACATATTATTTAGAACTATTAAAGTGTAGTGCAATTAATATCTAATCTTTTACGATAAAATCTTAGGGTTTAATTAAGTCGGTATTTAAATAGTAAAAAAAATTATTTTCTCGCGTAGACAGGAACATTATAAGTAGTACCTCGTAGGGGTAAATATGAGGAAGATAATATGTAAAGGATATAAATTATGACCAAAAACGAAATATGTAAATATAAACAATTTAAGTTGTGTTAATGCGTCACATAATATGACATACATAGTTTTGAAAAAAAAATTAGGACACCCACTTAACAGACTTTGATCACCCCCAGTTGGTTTAAGATAATAGTTACGCAAACTCCTTATTCTTGTTTTAAAGTTCTATTATTCTATTATTCCATTTCCCATGCGAAGGGTTCAAAATTAATTTTTCGAATTCCTTAAATTTTTATATTTTCAAAAATTTTCTACTCAAATTTCCCATTGTCTTTGCTCCCCAAAAAAAACAAGTTTTCGATTTCTCCAAGGTAAAATTGAGCAAAGTGCTCCACACCTTCTGCCAGAAATCGAAATCCAATTTAACTTCTGACGAAATGTGTTTCGACCGCACACCACCTTTCAAGTTTTCTTCTAGGGTATCCAAAAGATACTTCAACGCCGGATTGCAGAGTCGAAATTGGTTCAAAACCCTGTTGAAATAATTAAAATTGATTAATTTTGAATAAAAATGAATCTTGCTACTCACATTGCATCGGCTAATTTGAAAACACGAACAGCCCTCTTTCGAACTTCTTCTCGAGTACCACGATTTTCTTCCATATTAAAAAAAATCCAATTGATGAATTCATTTACCGCTGTCAACTTTTGTTTGTTTTGTTTTGCAAAATGGCTGTCAAAATGGCAATTTGACAGCTTACTGCACGTCGATAACACTGTGATAGTTTTCGACCCGAAAAAAAATGAAATTTGATGAATCCTTTTCGAACTATTAGGAGGGGAGTGCCCTGAGTGCGAAAGTACATTTGGAAGTGTTTGACCCTATGGCCTATGGCCGGTAAAATTTGTTTAAATAGCGCAGACTTAGCTATAGATATCCATATATACCGATTTCTCAAAAACTGGAGCCAATCTGACACTTCCAAATGTACTTTCGCACTCAGGGGACTCCCCCCTAATAGTTCGAAAAGGATACATCGAAGTTCATTTTTTCGACTATCACAGTGTTATCAGTTCTCCGTTTAGAAGTTTTAAGTAAAGTTTGCCATTGCCCATGAATAGCTAAGATTTTTTCGAATTTCTTTGACATTTAATTTTGACATTTAATTCTGACACTTAATTTGACATTTAATTTTGACACTTAATTTTGACACTTAATTTGACATTTAATTTTGACACTTAATTTGACATTTAATTTTGTCACGATTTTTAATTTAAATGCAAGCGTTTTATTTGAGAGATCCCTAGAAAATTGATTAACTTATTCATTTTAATTACGGTCTTTATTGAAAGTATCTAGACCATAGTTGTTGAAGTGCTAAGTAGGCGGACCATTGTACAACCCCATCATGAAGAAGAATCTACTTATTGAGGCTAAGAGAGAAATTATTTTCTAGTTTTTAGTGCATTTATAAATAAAACACTGTAACTTAATTTTTAACGTAGAATACGTTATACGGTAAGGTAGGGGTGTTGATCTGGCGCACAAAATTTTGAGAAAATGTTTGTCACTTTCATTATAAGTTTTTAATACTTTATGCATGCATTGAAGAAAATTCAAGTATGGTCGTAACATATTTAATATGTCTTCTTTTTATTTGTATTTAAATAATCATATTGCTACATATAATATTTTTGATTCTATAAGTAAATCAAAATTTAACTCCTTCAAATTTTGTATTAATTTTCATATGCTTTGTATTTTATGTATTATAACATCATGTGTAAGAGCAGTACGATTATCTGTGTGTTCATCACAGAACCAGTGTGAGAAAGAGAAGAAGTATAATGACAATGCATGTTTTATGTGAACATTACAGAACCAGTGTTGCCACATGCAGTATTTACACTTGTTTTCAAAAGTCCATCGAATTGATATAAAGTGTACCCAAATTTTGTTAAAAACTGTCCTAAATTTTTAACATACAAATTACAGATAAATTTGATAGATTTAAATCATTTATCAAAAATTATATTTAATTCATATATTTTAATTGCAAAATGACTAACGTATTATACGTCTGACCTATGCGCCCGTGTTATCTAACACAGGCTTCATATTTTTTTTTTTAATTATTTTTTTTATATTATTTTTTCGTGTCGGTTACAAACGAGAACAACACTCACAGTTATAAATTTAATAAATTTTTTCACTTCTGTTATTATTTTCACAAACAATGCTTTTGTTTTGCTGCTGACGTTTCGAACAGCTGATTGTTTATGACTTTACCCAAACTTACACGAATATTTTTTTCGTGTTAAATTGTGTAAAAGAGAAAAGTATTTTGACGTTAATAGAAAAAAAATCGCTCTCATTTACACAATTTTGGAGCAAAGAAACACGTTTGTGTAACTTTGGGTAAATTTGTGTAACTTTGTGCAAGTAAAGAAACAGACTTATTTATGGGTCATACATTTTAGCTCTAAAGCTTTAACAATTAAAAGTTCATGAAAAGTTAGGAGATCTCAAGAAGTTTCAAAGCGGTATTCGGAAGCCCGCGGGGTCACCACGTACTGACTGGCCCATCGCCCCTCAACGGCTATGCCAGCCACGGGCCGTGCGCGATCGATATGCCCCGGACGAGTTGGCTGATTTCAGCTTCAACCTTCCGTACAGCTGTTGCTTAATTCTGGGGTTGGTTGTGGCTCAGAAGCTATACTTGGGTCTGCAACAGCATGAAGAGGACTACCCGTACGCCCAAAAGACCATTTTTGGCTGGACATTCTTTAGCGCCATACCTTTGGATAAGAAGAACTCTACCAATTAAATATCTTATTTCTATTTGCTGTCGATATTGTATTTTGTTGTTGTATTATGCCAATTTGAACTAAGATTGATTTTTTAGCGATACCATCATTATTCTTATCATTATTAACTTATATTGCTTTGTTTAGCACGTACTGTGTAACGGGGGCCAGTATGTTTGCGCACACGTTACCCCACCACGGACTTCTCAAGTTTGATGTTGACATGTCAACTCAAGTCTTCTGGGTTGAAGTTGAGTTGCGTGTGCGCGAACAGATGAGCCCTCTAGTGCTGCTCTCTCTCGCTCTAACATTCCGCCCTTACAGCCACGGTTGCCACAGGGATAATTTTTTAATTACCAGTATTTTCCAAAAAAGTTACCAATTTATAAATTGTTTTTATTTAGAACATTAAAAAATGTTTATTTGTAATAAGTTATTACAGGAAATCATATTTCCTACATACATCTAACGGCTTTTTCAATAAGAGCGCTACATAAGTTTTTTTAAATAAAACAAAACTGGTTTTAGATACCAATGAAATGGAACTCGATTTCTTTTGCATGGCCACCACGGGCACGCTTGCAGAAGTCCAGACGCTGAACCCAATTTGCGACGGTTTTCAAGCATAAATCGGCCGATATTGCTGCAATTTCACGTTCGATATTCGTACGAAGTTCATCAATCGTCGCTGGCTTGTTGGCATAGACCATAGACTTGACGTAGCCCTACAGGAAATAATCTAACGGCGTAAAATCGCACGACCGAGGCGGCCAATCGACTGGGCCATTTCGTGAGATAACACGTTCACCAAACTGGGTTTCCAATAAATTGATTGTGGCATTCGCTATGTGCCTTGTGGCGTCATTCACCGTATTGTGCCGGTCTTGATCATCACGGAAGAACTGCGGCCCAATGACGCCGCCGGCCCATAAACCGCACCAAACCGTAATTTTTCCGGGATGCAATGATGAGTCATGGATTACGTGTGGATTGCTGTTTGACCAATAACGCATATTTTGCTTATTGACGAAGCCATTCAGCCAGAAATGAAATTCAGAAATTAGACGTAGCGCTCTTAAAATTGAGGCCACTGACTCCAAATTTCGGTAGTAAATTTTAATAAGTCCGACTCGTTGTTGGCTCGTGTATCTTTCCATGATGAAATGGCAAACCTTACTGTAGAGAAATGTCAAAAGAGCGGGAAAAAATATGGCGTCGTTTGCTGTCCCTATCAATTTACTTTTGTAGCGTCTCTGTTGAAAAACCCTTTATATAACTATTCAAATTCCAACCATGTTGAAGTAAAATTACATATACTATGCAAAATGTATAAAATAATCAAAATATGACGCGAGAGAGATATGCGTTTGAGTGAATTACTGGCCCTTTTACCAGGGTTGCCAAATTGCGCTCATCTTCTGGTTGTCTAATTCTTGATCGTCGTCGAAATTGATCTTATGAGTTGTTTATGTTTTAAAATTGAGTGAAATTCAAAAACTCCAGAGGTGGTACAATATTAAAATTTGGTAGTTATCAGGGATGGTATGTACCAAAATAATACGAACCGTACAAAACTGTCTACTAAGAGATCTAGGGAAGCGTTTCTTCTCAGTCTCTTAAAGGTTGCGGCATTTAACTTCATATATGCGGCTAGAAGATTTGGATGCCTTTCAATTCGAGATTTATATGGGAGCATTCTAGCCTGGATTTCTTCTTTTACGGTGTGAATTTTGAGATCAATATGTAATTGGTTGTTAGTAAAATCCATGGAGCATTTGAGACTTTTCGAAGAGTTTTTTACTGAAACCGCTGTAGCATTTTCAAATTTCCCTATCTCCATATGGGCTTGATAGCACATTTGGAAACCAATAGTTTGTATTCGAGCGCGAGCTGAGAATTGCATTTATGTGATTGTATGTCAAGAGCCTTTCCTTTTGATTGAAAATGTTTTCTCCATGTCAGTCGTCTGTCAAGATGTATACGGAGTTATTTTACTTCCACTACCTATGGTAATTCTGCTTGATTTAGAGTTATGGGAGAGCAAGTTTCACGGTTGAGAGTTTGTTTCATTGGCCTTGAACTTCCAGTCATATAGCCAAGATGAGATATTATCGAGACAACTTCCGATTTCACCTCCGTCCGTTAGAATGAAGTCTGAGCTTATAACCAAATAAAGTGTTGGCCCCAGCAACCTGCCTCGTGGTACACCCGCTTAAGTTTGATAAATTGTGCTAAGTGTGCCAGTTTCATTAATTTATTAAGTAAGCCATTATGCCAAAGTTTATCAAATGCTTGAAAGATATCGAAAAATATTGCAGTGCTGTATTGTCCTTTTCCCAAAGGCTGATATATTGTTTTAAGAGCCTGTAAATTTGTTCTATGATTTTGTCCTTAATCCAAATTGATGATTAGGAAATAGAGAGACTATTCAGAAAGAGAGATACATGTTCAGGAGTTTTTCCTAGTTTGAGAATCATTGCGATTCCGCAACTTTCAATTAAGTTGGTTAAGGTCCCATCACACATTATAGGGATAAAAAATTCTCAAATTAACGAGACAACTTCTTCTGTGAATATTAATATTGATGATTTCGGTAGAGTATTGTATTGAATGTTTTCGCACTAGTAGGAGTTGTTGAAACAGTTCCCGGTAATATGAGACTTGTTTATCGCTAGAATTTGTGACGAGACACCTAAACACTTGCACCTAAACACAGAAGCACCGAAATAGCTATATTTACAAGGCATCGAAATACCTATATTGACAAGCAACCAGCGAAATAATCAATTTCACTTCATTTATTTTTATTTAATAATTTTTAATGGGAAAAAACTGATCCTGAACCGGATAATGGTTTATTGCTCCATTCTTGAAAATTGTCCTAATGCAAGAAATCGTGATGAGCTGTGGTGGAAGGAGTCGGGAAATTCTTCTTTTAACGGAAGTCTTATGACAAATATATTGACGTGTACACGATTTTCTATAAAATTCTTCACAAAATTCATCTTCGGGCGAGAGCATATTAATATTCGGGACGAGATCAGTAATGACAGGTTAATCGGATGGAAGGACATTTGTCGAAAATTATATATCTGCTGAGTCCTTATTGGACGACTAAGCACCTTCCCAAATATAGTGTTATACGCAGATATATTCTTTTTAATACCCTCTAAGTTGATGAATCCTTCCGAATTATTCCCTAGTAATAAACCAATGTGAGAAGACTGATTAAAATGTGGGTCTGTGAGATCGAGTGGATATAGTTGCTCAGGATTAGACATTTTAAATGAATACTCCACCAGAATGTGACTGGCAACCTTGGGTAGCACAACATCATTGATTGAAAGTTTCGCTGAGAACCTGGATCGATTAACGCCTGCGTAATAAATAACTCACTTCTTAGCCGGATATGAACTAAATCGGTTCGATCTTACTTCATCGTTAGAAGAAAAATTTTATTGAATTTGGCACGAGTGTGCCGGAGACGATATGCTTAGTTGTTCATTGTGGGCATTTGTATTTTGATATATTGTTTTCTCGTTTTAAGATCTATCGGCACGTTTTCCGGAACTTGAGCGATTAGACGGGTTGGAGTAATTTTGAAATTTAATATGGAGCAATGTGTGATGAGTTTTCTTGCAAACAAGACATATGTTTTATGTTTTTGCTTTTGCAACTGCCCTTTGTATGAGTCGCCGATAGACAGTTATTGCAAATATTACTTTTAAAATCAAAGTCAATCCTCTGATGTGGACTAAATTCAAGGCAAGTGCGAATACTGTGATCCGATTCACAAAGTAAGTGCAACTTATTCTGTGACAAATATGTTTGGACTTGTTTTTTTTTTTGGGGATCGGGATATATGTAGTTCGTCTTTTGTTGAGCGGATACTGAAAATTCTTACCACTACTTCGAACCTATTAATGAGTAACTCATCCATTTCAGAACATTTCCGTAACTCACGATGAGATTTAAGCGACTGCTCCCAAAAAGAGAGCGCAGCGTTTGAAAGCTTTGTGGATATAAGATGGATGAGGGTTGGGTACCAGCCAATTGTTGGTGCATCTGGGGATTTTAGTGTTGATAACCAACCATTTACTGTAGATTGAATCTCGTGGATGGATTCACTGGGGCCACTGGGGTATCACATAGAACTATTTGTTGTTTTTCAACTAAAACTGGTTTATTCTCCTCAAAGCATTCAATACCAACTCAAAGTTTTCATTACAAAGGGAGTACCTTTTTACGATTGCACCGGCATTACCTCTCGTTTTATTGCGGAGATGGTAAAGCTTTTAACTACTTGATAACTTTTGGTGGTTTACGTAGGCCGCAGTGAACATGTCCCGAAAAGACGACCATTCTTCGTAACCTCGAATCTCGGCTCCGCCGCAGCATTATAGCCCACTGAAGTTGTCATCATGTTCAAAATTTGAGCTCTTGCGACGAAGAATTTCTCAGAACAAATGTTGGCATTAAGCATAGCGTTTCCCCTAAAGTATTTGAGTTTTCGGGTGACAAAAGTAGGGTCTCATAGGTGCCCTGCAATCGCTTGTACCATTGGTCTAAGTCACTCAATCTCACCTCCATACAACCAGTTTGCACCTGGAAATCGAGCTTTTGTATATTTGAAAAGAGATTAATAAGGTGAACACAATCAAACAGAAACTTATTATATTCCCGATATATTTTAGAAGTGTCCTTCCTTTTTGAAGCGTCAGTAGACCCAGAAGGCAGAAAGGGTATACAAAGTTTCGAAAGTTGTCATAACAAGTTATCAAAGTTATTAACGGTTAACAAGAAAATTCCCTTGAGTTTTTCTTAGATGGATTGCCACATAAGTTGCAGGGAAACTAAGTTTCCTTCTATTATTTTAATTCTCCTCTAATTGGACTTAGAATATTAAGGGGGGAAATTGTTGTATTCCCAAATACCAACTACAGCTCGTCGATGGATTTTGTTACCTAATATTAAAAAACAAGGCTAACTACAATTCGTCGAAGGCAATTCCGCACAATTTTACAATAGTCCTCCAACTCGGCGCAAAATTTGTCCCAGAAGTAACAAGTGTAATATAAATATAAAAAATATGTGTAATACCAATGTAAAAAGGTGAAAATCCATATGTTGATAATATTATCCGGTGGGCACGAAAATAGATAAACACATAAAATCCAATTAAATTTTAGTTCGATGTTGAGAGTCGCGGGAAAGTTGGAGTGAATCGCGTCGACTTGTTTGGTTCTCTTCTACTAGGGTTGCCAAATTCCGCCGGTTTTTCTTCTCCACTTGTACATTGTAAAGTCTATATTATTTTCCATACTAATTTCCATTAACTTTGTTTTCATTTCGTTTAGTTTTAGTTTGTTCTTTTCGTTTAGTTTAGTTTGTTCAACCATAGCATTACACTGTTTAAGTCTTGCGTTATATATTCTCTTCACTTTTCGTCGTTTGTATCTTCATTATAAATAAGTGTATCTGCCGCATTCATAATTATTTCATATTTTCTTAAAATATTTGGCATGTCACTTATATATACATTATGAAGACTAATATGATCCCAGAAGTCCTTGTGGAATTTATATTATTCACTTTATTTACTTGTCTTCTATTTATCAAATATGATTCAAACCATCTTAATTCCTTGTCCTGTATTCCATATTTGTTGAGTTTTTCCAATAGAATTTATCTGTCTATTGTTTCAAAAGCTTTTTGAAGTCCAGAAATAAAGCCATAATTTAACAATTTTCTCCAGTATTTTTTCACTTGTCCCGAGTGTATTTATTGGACGAAACTCTTCGCATTTCTTAGCTTTTTTGCATTAGTTTTTTTCCATTATATAATAATATAATAATTTATTTACGTTTAAATTTTTCAATATTTAAGCTTTCGTTTTGTTAAACTGAATTCTAAATAAATTTTAATTTTATAATTTAAAACTTTCTCGAACTACATTTAAAACAATAAGGATTTTTCCTGGGATTTTAGCTTTTTTTTGGGGATTTTCCGGGATTAAAAATAACAATTCGAGGATTTCGCCTAAAAAAAACTGGCGACCATGGCAACGACTGCAAAGGGCTCCACCATACCTTGTTACACTGCCCCGACGAGAGTGCCTTCGAATGGCTGAAGACGACGGCATGGGTACATATGCAAAGAACGGGCATGGTCGACGAAAAGAGATTGGACCGGGCTATATTGTACACCAACCTTAAGGTGAGCGAGGCGATCATCACTTCTCTGATGTTTCCCTACCCACGGAACGCTGTTAAAGGGGCAAAGATAGAGCTCCAGCTCACTGACCGGTATTCGGAAGAACGCGGCCTCACCACCAAAATGGACGTACTGACTGGCCAATCGCCCCTCAACGGCTATGCCAGCCACGGGCCGTGCGCGATCGATATGCCCCGGACGAGTTGGCTGATTTCAGCTTCAACCTTCCGTACAGCTGTTGCTTAATTCTGGGGTTGGTTGTGGCTCAGAAGCTATACTTGGGTCTGCAACAGCATGAAGAGGACTACCCGTACGCCCAAAAGACCATTTTTGGCTGGACATTCTTTAGCGCCATACCTTTGGATAAGAAGAACTCTACCAATTAAATATCTTATTTCTATTTGCTGTCGATATTGTATTTTGTTGTTGTATTATGCCAATATGAACTAAGATTGATTTTTTAACGATATCATCATTATTCTTATCATTATTAACTTATATTGCTTTGTTTAGCACGTACTGTGTAACGGGGGCCAGTATGTTTGCGCACACGTTACCCCACCACGGACTTCTCAAGTTTGATGTTGACATGTTAACTCAAGTCTTCTGGGTTGAAGTTGAGTTGCGTGTGCGCGAACAGATGAGCCCTCTAGTGCTGCTCTCTCTCGCTCTAACATTCCGCCCTTACAGCCACGGTTGCCACAGGGATAATTTTTTAATTACCAGTATTTTCCAAAAAAGTTACCAATTTATAAATTGTTTTTATTTAGAACATTAAAAAATGTTTATTTGTAATAAGTTATTACAGGAAATCATATTTCCTACATACATCTAACGGCTTTTTCAATAAGAGCGCTACATAAGTGTTTTTAAATAAAACAAAACTGGTTTTAGATACCAATGAAATGGAAGTCGATTCCTTTTGCATGGCCACCACGGGCACGCTTGCAGAAGTCCAGACGCTGAACCCAATACTGATGCAATTTCACGTTCGATATTCGTACGAAGTTCATCAATCGTCGCTGGCTTGTTGGCATAGACCATAGACTTGACGTAGCCCCGCAGGAAATAATCTAACGGCGTCAAATCGCAAGACCGATGCGGACATTCGACTGGGCCATTTCGTGAGATAACACGTTCACCAAACTTGGTTTCCAATAAATTGATTGTGGCATTCGCTGTGTGGCTTGTGGCGCCATCCTGTTGGAATCACATGTCCTCCAAGTCCATATTATCCAATTGGGGCCAAAAATATTCGGTTATCATTGAACGGTAGCGATTCGCATTCACAGTAATGTGCCGGTCTTGATCATCACGGAAGAACTACGCCCCAATGACGCCGCCGGCCTATAAACCGCACCAAACCGTAATTTTTTCGGGATGCAATGATGAGTCATGGATTACATGTGGATTGCTGTTTGACCAATAACGCATATTTTGCTTATTGACGAAGCCATTCAGCCAGAAATGAAATTCAGAAATTAGACGTAGCGCTCTTAAAGTTGAGGCCACTAACTCCAAATTTCGGTAGTAAATTTTAATAATTTCGACTCGTTGTTGGCTCGTGTATCTTTCCATGATGAAATGGCAAACCTTACTGTAGAGAAATGTCAAAAGAGCGGAATAAATATGGCGTCGTTTGCTGTCCCTATCAATTTACTTTTGTAGCGTCTCTGTTGAAAAACCCTTTATATAACTATTCAAATTCCAACCATGTTGAAGTAAAATTACATATACTATGCAAAAACTATAAAATAATCAAAATATGACGCGAGAGAGATATGCGTTTGAGTGAATTACTGGCCCTTTTACCAGGGTTGCCAAATTGCGCTCATCTTCTTGTTGTCTAATTCTTGATCGTCGTCGAAATTGATCTTATGAGTTGTTTATGTATTAAAATTGAGTCGGGGGCTAATCCAATTACACATGTCATTCTTTCTTGCCCTTAGGCCCAAACATTGTCTTAGTAAGCGCCTTTAACCTTTCTTTCCATTTTGCTTGAGGTTATCCAGAACCATACTGGGAATGCATATGCCAATATCGGTCTCATAAACTGTTTATATACCAATAGTCTAAATTCTCACTTAGCCCCTTGCTTTTGCTGAGCAGCCTCGAATATATGGCGTACGATTTCCTAATTTTTTCTAAGATCATGTCCAGATGGTCCTTAAATTTCATATTCTCAGAGAATTTTACCCCTAGGTATACCTTCGTAACATTATTAGAAATGATCTCCCATCCAAGCGTTATCCGAGGTTCAAATTTTCTGTCTGTTTTATAGAAGTTCCCCCTCTTTCTTCTTTGAGCTTTGTGCGCCCCTTTGTATGGTCCAGACATATGTGAGTGTGTTTGTTGGAACAACACATATACTGTCGTTCAGTAGTTTATGTGGCCCAGCTGTTCTCACTCAGCTGTTGGCTGCTGTCAGTCTCAGCTGATCGTGGTGAGTTTATCAGAGGTGCATTAAAGAGGCATTACAAGGATGTATTTAAGAAAGAGGCGATTTTTATTTCATACATAAGTATTTCATCACTTAAAACTAATAAATTCATATATACTTGTCTAATGATTATATTTCCAAAAAGAAGTACATCCTACCTACATAACTACTTAATTCATATATGTATAACTTATAATTATATATTTCCTAATTATATGAAAACAAAACAAGTTCATACATACCTAAATGATATTCCTGACCCACAAGTGACGTGGGTGGAAACTAGGTAATGCCTTCCATCCTCACATATCCCCCCTTGTAATGGAGGCGGAGCTATAATTATTGAGTTGTGCCGGGTTATTTTAACCCGGTACTTGCGATCGTCGACAAAGTTGATTATTTGGGTAACCTTTCCCTTCCAGTTCTCAACCATTCGGGTATGTGTGGTTTGAAATGATGGAGATCCTCGTTTTGTACGCTTGGAGCAACAATATCAAAATTTACCGTCTGGTTCTTCTGTTTGTGTTACCGGATTATCTTGTTCCTTGCCGCAACAGGTGCCGTGTCTGGGTCAGTTTCACCCGTAAACTCTTCCCTCGGTGAATGTTCAGATAATGAAGTGGCTGTGGATGACGAGGAATAACTTGAGTTGGTGGAGTCCACGCTTTCCGTACGCCCTACTCAAGTACCCTCTCTGATTTTCCTTGATGGTGGGGTACATTCCATATCGCTTACCTGATAGAGGTTCCCACATGTGGAAAGGTTTTCAGGTGTGGATGTGACTGATATGATTTCCACCATTTCTTCTGGGTCGGTCACCTGCATTCGAAAAACCCTTTCCGACATTTCCAACTCGAGTGGTAAATGTTGAGTTTTGGCGCTAGTTTTGCCGTGAAGTTTTCGACGGCCTTAAGCAAAGGGTGGTGTAGGAGCATGATCAACTCTCCGATTTTTGGTTTAAAGGGTCTGTGTCGAAGATAGTACTGGTGTTTCTGGCGTTGAATCGCTTTGGTCATTGTACTGCGGACAATTTTAAATATATCCTGTAGTTCTTGAGACCGGTCCTCTGCTGTTTTATTTCCTGTTCCTGTGACGGTTGTAACTTTGTCGTACAGTGCTCTAGGTAATCTTGGTTCCCGGCCTTGTGTTAAAAATGCTGGGGAGTAGCCTGTTGATTCTTGGCTGACTGTATTAATGGTGAGAAATTTCTGGTAGCTTTTCGTACTTCATCATCAAGTTTCTCGTACTGGGCAAAAAAACTAACAAAGATTTTCGATATTTGGCCCAATCTTTCCAGTGTTCGTTATTATTCCGGTACCACAATAAAGCACGATCCTTCAAAAATTCAGGCATTGCTCGGGGTAAAGAATCTAAACTTATGTCGTACAATGTGGCGAGATCCTCCACTCTTTCCAGAAACAAAACGGGTTCGAAACTCCATCGTACTTGATTCCCCATTTACGTACCGTATCTACCATGGTACGGAGGTCGCAGGGTGTCTTCAACAACCCAAGGGCCAGCGGTTGTTTTGGTGTCGAATCTCTAGATGGGTTTATTTCACTTACAGAGTTGTCTGTAGCCGGCATAGGGGTATTACTTAATACCTTGCCACGAAACTTGTCATGCGTTTCCGCATTTCCTACAATGTTCCTGATGTGTCGAGGCCGAATTCTAGAAGGCATGTTGTAAGTTCCTCCTTCCACAGGGTGTATACTAGAGATGGGCGCGTGCCTAATTTTCTAGGCACGACCCAACACTAGCACGAAGGTGATATTAACAAACACGCGCAAGCACGCACGACTAAATATTGGTAAAGGTACGAACAGCACGAACTTAGTAATTGCAAACACACAAACGCACGCGCGAAAAATCACAGTCTAACACGAAAATATGAAAATATCGAATACAGTGAAAACTTTAGGTAAAATAGTATACAATGTTTAGAGAAATGTATGTACCAATAAGAGGATGCGTAACAGGGACAAAATAGTTTCTAATTTTTCGCAGCATATATAACCCACTATTGTCTCACCGCACTCAATTTGCAAAAGTGTTTGCCAAACTTGCGTCTTTACATTTAAATTTTTTATTAACTTGCGAGGTCCTTACTTAGAACTCCTCTTTGTGTATTTGGTTTGCCATTTTGGACGGCGCACCGATGCTTGATTTTTATTAAGTGTATTTCCTTTTAAACTTGTGGTGGAAGAAGTCAATCGAATTGTTCTATGTATTTTAACACGGTTGTATAATTCACGTACATGAAGAGCTGCAGCTTACAGAGGTGCATTCAATTGGTAACATTGCCAATCACGGACTTAAAGATAACAATCATTTACACTGTCAGAATTTGAAGCTTTAGTTGTATGTGATAAGGCGATAACGAATAATTTGCCAATATTTAAGTCTTTAATTTTGAAGATTGTGGTTATTTGACCATCGGTGGTACAATGGTGGTGTGCGCGGCTCTTGTGCATGAGAACGTCGGTTCGATCCCTGCTCTGGCCATCTTAAATTTCTTTCGACGGCGGCCACCTCGCTTAGTGACGGCGACACTATCGAGTATTTACAACCAGTGCGCTTTCTAGTTTTATACTCTCTGATTGGGACCTACAGTTTTACACCGGTTCCGAACGGTATTTTTGAGAAGCGTTTTCATGGTTAAATACTCCATAGTGTCGCCGTCACTATGGGAGGTGACCGCCGTAGAAAGAAATTTTAAGGTGGTCAGAGCAGGGATCGAACCCACGATCTCAAGTACAAGAGGCGCGCACCCTTCCCATTGCACCACCGACGACCACGAAGTATCTAGCCATCAAAAAGCTTCTTAAAATACCGTTCGGAGCTCACTGGTAGTGAGAGGCTCTCCCTAATCATTTCATGCGATGAAACGGGAAACCATTTTTTTTTTAATTTTGGAGATATTTTTTCGTTGTTCTTCGTGTCACAGAACTCTCGATTTGCACGCACTATACATGCACGGTATTTTTTAATCTGAACAAACACAAACGACGCACGCACGAAATTCAAATTTCCTACACGAACACATCGTGCACACACGGGGCACAACAAAAAGCACGGCCGGTGCCTCTAGTGTATACATAACCTGCTTCTCCATGGTTGCAAGATATTCTACGTCTAGTTTAAGGTCAAAATTTGTCCTTTTCTCTCTCTCCGGATGGGACTATTGTCCCTCCTCGGGCGCCAATGTAGCGACGAGTTCTCATCTTTGAAGCTAGGGAACGCTCAGGGGTTTTCCAGAGTTTCTTACATAAAATTTAGATTCGCTAGAGGAAGAGAGAGAATGACCAGTTGTTCGTGTTTGATGTTTTATTTCACTTTCAATTTTGACCTTAACTAATTTACAATTTTATGTGTTTAATGCACACTCTACGATATTTCACTGGGATAATCTTCTGGGGTTGCTAAGCCTTGTAGGATCCTCGCCGGGTTGGGCTGTAGTGGAACGTTGTATACACAGGACTTTTAGACGGCTGCCATGGGAGCTGGCGGTGTTTCGTGGAAATGCTCTTTCGAACGGCAGTTGCTTTGGTGAAACAGACGACGGGTACACTGGAGTCGATGTGTGTAACTTGAAATGCTTTAGGACCCTTCCGGGGTACGGGAGTATGTTGTCTTTTGCTGGCAAGGCTCTAAGGCTGAGGCTCTTTCGAACGGCAGTTGCTTTGGTGAAACAGACGACGGGTACATGGGAGTCGATGTTTGTGACTTGAAATGCTGCAGGACTCTTCAGGGATACGTTGTTTTTTGCTGCAAAATAATGGTAGTCCTGAGGGACTTTCGTACGGCAACTGCTTTGGTGAAACAGACGACGTAGTATACAGGACTTATTGCTGTCTAGACACTATCTCCGATTCCCTCAGGCAGGATGTCCCCGAACAAGTAACCAAATATAATCCCTACAAGACTATACTTCTAGTATACAATGCTACAACTACAACTAAAGTACCTACGATGTGTTAGGGTCGCCGGCTATCCAACGACTTACATACTTGTTTGAGCTCTATGCTTCTATCATCAATCGATCGAAAAGACCTCAGTACCAACTCAACCTGAATGACAATTATTCCAACAATGGCAGAAGGCTTTTTTCCTCCAGGTTCTCTTTTCCTTTTACATTCTCGCAGGGTTGCAGCCGTTTTGAGGTTAATTTAGCGATAATACACTAGGGCGTTTCACAAAAGACTTTTTTACGATTTTTGCAACTCTTGAAGCGGAATATTAAAGTTTGTGATTTAAGAGAATTTCGAAAAATTTTTTGGATTTTTTGAAGATGGGTACGGGGTCGCTGAAATCGATTTTATCAAAAAAATGAGGTTATGGAGAAAAATTTTTAATACTAAATTTTGCTGGTGCTTTTTCTTCATAAAACTAAACAATTCTCTTCTTAATGATCCGATCTCACGACAAAAAAATTATTGATGTGAAAAATTATTATTTTAAGGACCACTTTGGTAGTCTTAAAAGTACAAAATTATGTTTTTATAGATTTCAAACCTCAATAACTTTAAAAGTTTTCAACATTTTTCAAGATGAAAAATGCGTTAGAATGGTCTTTAAATTACCTTTCATTCGGTATATAGATTTCTTTTCACTTGCGGGAGAAATATAGGAAAAAAATTTAAGTTCGAGAAATTTTTTTTTTATTTTTCAAATTTTATAAATTTTTTAATCTTATAAAAATTAAAAGAAGTCGGACTTCTTCAAAAGTGCGTAATTGACAAGAATATTAAAGATATATTACAATTTGTGTAACGGCGTAGAGAAAATTATCCAACACCGTAATTTTAACGCCGCAAAAATGCAATACTAAAAGACAAAGCTCCCTAAAAATACAACACAACACGTCGAATGTGTAAATGTCATTGGCGATTGCTTATTCATTTTCTTTTTCCTCTTCTATAAATGAAATAAAATACAAGTGTAAGAAGTATTAAGTCTTGAGTTGTATTTCTTAGTAAATAAATAAAATTGCAGATTCAGCTGCTTGAAATAAGGTTTCTTTAATTAAAACAACCAAGTGAACGAACACTTGGTATACTGTATAAAGAGAATAATCAAAGAATGGGTACGTAAAATATTTATAAAACTGTTTTCTAAATTTAAGCAACAATTCTCCTCTACAAATTTCTACAGATGTTAAAAAAACACAGTACCGCAAACAGTTTTGGCTGCTTGGTAAAAGTACTGAAAAAATTCCGGATCATGAGTTACCTTCAAAAAAAATAGTGCTTAAAAGGCTATTGAGTTTGGATCCAAAAAATAGCGTTCAAATGAGAGCTGCATCAGTGGCAGATGAAATAAAACAAATTTGGGAAAAAGCGAAAATTCCATCCAATCAAAAACAGAATATAATTATTAAAATTAAAAACTTGCATTCCGAGTGGGTTCATCTCTCAAAAAAAATTCGAGATGTCAAAGTGAAATTAAAAAAAGACATGATTTTATAGAGCAATTCAATGCTATTTTGAATATCGGATACGTTAAAAGAACGAGTTATCAAGAATCAAAAAAATCTATCAAAAATGAGATGATGGAGATAGAACATTATTCGACAAGTGAATCAGAAATATCAGATTCCTCAGATGACTTTTATTATAAAAAACCTGAAAGTGAAATGTGTATAACAAATTCCAAAGTACATCTTAAATCATCTGAAGTTTGCTCTGCTTTAGATCGAACAGTAACTAGTTGTGGAACTGGGTCCTTAGTTATTCAATCTACTCTTTATGCGTTAGGGTGTGATGTAAACAAAATTGCGTGTTCTAAAAGTATTATTTGGAGAAACCAAAAAAAAAATCCTCAAGAAATTTGTATTGAAGAAAAAGCATCGCACGTTTTTGATGATATCCTCACCGTACATTGGGATGGGAAGTCATTGCCTGATTTAAATTCCAAAAAGAACGTAGAGCGCTTATCTGTGAACGTTAGTGGTGAAAAACTACTTGGTGTTCCCAAACTGTCGTCTTCTACCGGAGAAGCTCAAGCAGAAGCTGTGTTCAAAATACTTGTTGAGTGGAATCTGACACAAAAAGTTGTTTTCATGTGCAGTGACACAACAGTCAGTAACACAGGCAAATTTAAAGGAGCTATAACATTGTTACAAAAAAAGTTAAGTACAAATATGTTTTATCTAGCTTGTAGACGTCACATGCTAGAGTTAATAGCTGGAACAGCTTTTAATGCTCTCTTTGAAGCTTCAACTGGGCCTGATATTCAACTATTTCACAGATTTCAGGATTCTTGGGAAACAATTAATCAAACAAAGTTTGAAAGTTGTATGACAGATAAGAACGTTACAATTTTTTTACACCAACCATTCGTTCAGAAATAATAAATTTATAAATGTTCAATTAAAAAACTTTCACCCAAGGGACGATTACAGGGAACTGCTGGAGCTTAGTCTGTTATTCCTAGGAAGTAATCAATCAGAGAATATAACAATAAAAACTCCAGGCGCTTTCCACAGAGCAAGATGGATGGCAAAATTAATTTACAATTTAGAAATATACATTTTTCGGAAACAGTTTAAACTTAGCGAATCAGAACTATTGGCACTTCAAAAATTTAATTTTTTTTATTATAAAAACATATTTGAAAAACTGGTATAGCTGCTGATCTGCAATATTTGCTCCATTCAATGATTTAAAATTGCTTCAAGAACTTGCCGATTACGAAAAAACCATTCCATCCATAGCAGGGCCAACTCTTAAAACTTTTTCATCACACTTGTGGTATCTCAGTGAATCTCTTGTAGGCTTTGCATTTTTTGACCCTAGGGTAACACCTGAGCAGAAATCTGTAATGGTCGCAGCATTACAAAAGAAAGGTTGTGATAATCCATCTAATAAAGCATTCGTTAATTTTAAAGATATTTCAAAAATTAAAATTCATGTTTTTGTTACCTCAAACAGTAAAAGGGTTTTTGATGAATTAAAATTGCCCACGTCCTTTTTTTCGAAAGATACACATTTATGGGAAAATTATGATGATTTTGTTACTGCAAAGAATAAACTAGAAAAACTATATCTTGTGAATGATATATCAGAAAGAGGCGTGGCGTCAGCTACAATATATAACAAAAAAATTACAAAAAATGAGGATGATTTTCAGAAGTTGTTGATTAGCGTTGATAATAATCAAAAAAATATACCTAATGTAAACAAAAATTTCATTGAAAAAGCTCTTAAGAAACTGTAACTTTAGAAAACTGTAACCAAACTTTTCTCGATTTTGTATATAATAAAAATGGAAGTTTTTGTTGATACATGTTTTCTTCCACATTTAATGTTTTATATATTGTGATTTTAGATACAAATTTAATTTTTAATTTTAATTTGTTCATTAAATAATATGAATTTGTTTTTTTAATATCTTTTGATTTTGTATGGAAATAAAAATATATTGATGAATTGAAATTTTGATATTTTTATTAAAACAATGTATATTAAATGTTTTTTTTTTACTTAACCAAGAACGAAACTTAATGAAATTCTTTTAATTTTTATAAAATTTGAAAAATGAAAAAAAAATTTCTCAAACTTAAATTTTTTTCTTATATTTTTCCCGCAAGTGAAAAGAAATCTATATACCGAATGAAAGGTGAGTTAAAGACCTTTCTAACGCATTTTTCATCTTTAAAAGTTATTGAGGTTTGAAATCTATAAAAACATAATTTTGCATTTTTAAGACTATCAAAGTGGTCTTTAATATAATAATTTTTCACATCAATCATTTTTTTGTCGTGGGATCGGATCATTAAGAAGAGAATTGTTTACTTTTATGAAGAAAAAGCACCAGCAAAATTTAATATTAAAAATTTTTCCCCATAACCTAATTTTTTTGATAAAATCGATTTCAGCGACCCCGTACCCATCTTCAAAAAATCCAAAAAAATTTTCGAAATTCTCTTAAATCACAAACTTTAATATTCCGCTTCAAGAGTTGCAAAATTTTGTTTTGAAACGCCCTAATAATACACAGTTGCATTTCTGTGTGAGACAGTTTTGTTTTTGTGTTCGTTTGTGATTTTTCTGCCCTCTCCGCGAGTCATGGGTGAGAATATAGCCCGATAAAATGACAAATTAAGGGTAATTTCCTTACAAGGGTAATTTTCTTACCTCCTCAAACAAAGAGGTGGAATTTTTGGTCATTCAGGAATAACGCCATCCTGGGCGGGTTGGGCTGTAGTTGAACGTTGTATACACAGGAGTTTTAGACGGGTGTCATGGGATCTGCTGGTGTTTCGAGGAAAGGCTCTTTCGAACAGCAGTTGCTTTGGTGAAACAGACGACGGGTACATGGGGGTCGATATTTGTGACTTGAAATGCTTCAGGACCCTTCGGGGGTACGAGTATGCGTTGTCTTTTGCTGAAAAATTATGGTAGGCCTGAGGCTATTTCGAACAGCAGTTGCTTTGGTGAAACAGACGACGGGTACACGCGAATCGATGTTTGGGACTTGAAATGCTACAGGACTCTTCGGGGATACATTGTCTTCTGATGCAAGACGATGGCCAAATCAAATTTCTTCTGAAAAGAGACCAGGCAAAGTATTGCCAGGATACCCAAATCGGATTCGCTCAGGCAGGGTGTCCCCGATCGAGTACACTGGACTTATCGCTGTCTAGGCACTAGCTCGGATTCCCTCAGGCAGGGTGTCCCAGAAAAAGTAACTAAACAGGATCACTACAAGACTAAAACTACTAGTGTACAATGCTACAACTAAAGTTCGACTACAACTAAAGTGCCTACGATGTGGCGTAATAATATTTGTTCCCTGAAGAAGTCGCCCAATGTGGAGACGAAATATTGGAGATAAATAAGCAAATAAATAAAAGATCTTAAGCTCGTTCAAAGAATAAGAATAATTTATATATATATATTTTTTTTTCATTCATAAAGTTAATAAATAATTAAAATAATAATAGAAACATAAATTTACATTTTTCTTCTATGGAGATTTTTGGTATTCTACCAGGCTCATTGGGCCATATTGTATACTACATTTTGCGTGTCGTAAGTACCATTCCTTCTGTGATAATATACAAGATTGCCATCATCGTTCATCAGCATACTTTTCTCTGAAAATTTGAGAAAAGCCATCGCAGTCAGTGCAACTCTATGGCATCAAATTCATCCTCCTCTATTTTACATTTGTCAATTAGCTCATTATTATTATTATGGATACATTGTTCAAGGCATTTAACCGCCAGCTCAGACCTCCATACATTTATTCTCTATACCTTTGCCAAATTACTCATTTGATAGATTTGTTTACAAGAGGGGCTAGTCCAATTGCCTAGAATGTAAATTTTAGTTCTAAGACCCATGCATTTCCGCAGTATTCGCCTCTCGACCCTTCTCAACCTCTCCATCTGGCAAGAACTTATTGTGTGCCATATGGAAAATGCATATGACATAATCGTCCTTATTATCTGCCTATAAATAAATACTTGGCAACACTGATAACAAAGAAAAAAACTCTTCATTCAGTAGGATGGTAACTTTCAACGAAGCAGGTTGTTGTTGCTTTAATTCAGAGTTCGTATTTACCCCCCCCCCCCCATGTGTGTAACCCATTCCCATTTTTGATCGAAAATATGAAAAAGTTAGACAATATTTCTATATCTCGGAAACGGAGCGTCCAATGGCAAATTTTTGCGGGTTTCTAAGGGTTTTTCATAAAGTGGTCCAATTCGTATGGAAGAATTTTTTTCAAAAATCGCCAAAATATGAAAATCGCTAAAATAAAAAAGTGGCTATAACTCGAAAACGGTGCGTCCAATCGAAAAAATTATAAAAATTTTACCTCCCTATGAGGCTTTATCCAATGGGTCCAATATGGCATCACTTTTTTAACATTTATAGACTTTTTATATTAGCGATTTTAATTTTAACAGAGGCATGCACGACAAACATGCCCTCGACAGAGACAAAGGCGAATAGGAATATATTTCCGCTACAAACAGTTGATAATTGTGATGGATACGGTTTATTGGCACGATCTTCGGCTGCACTGTGGTTCAAAATAGTTTTTTTTTGGAATTAATTTTGTAAGTTTTACTGAATTTGATGAAATTTGTGATATTTTCCAGATGGTAATCTTGGACACCTAGTGGGTATGAGGGCTACTGGGAAACCCTCTAAAGTTGGTCACCTCGGCCATGCCAAATTTTAATTGACTGCCAAAAGTACAATTATGAACTGATTGCAAAGATGTTTTGCGCGGTGGTAGTGCTTCTAAATGCCTACAAAACATGTACATTAGTGCGTACCGACCATACAGGCAGCGAAAAAAGTGCTCCGTACGCCCCCTGGTATATTTTCAAAACATTTTGAAAAAAAAATTTTTTTTTATTCCGACTGTAGAGGTCACGGTTTTACGTTTTTCTTTATATGTTCTGCGTTAACAGTCGCATCTTAAAGTGTGATATATTGATGTTTTCGTCTCGAGGAGCCCAGGCGAAAACAAACAGAAGCATTTTTAAGACTGTTCTGCTGGAATTACCGAAATACTTTCTTAGCATAAGTTTCGTGATTTTTTGCGAGCTTTTTTCTGTAATTAGGGTGGCACATTAGGGTGGTAGCAACCGAGATATAAGGCGTAAGTACTAGAAGGGGTAATTAAGGTCGATGATTTTGAAGCGAAAAAATTTGTCTTGTTTTTTCGGTACGCCCTAATGTACTTACATGTGTGGGTTGTCTCATATAGTTTAAGAGACGTTTAAGTAATAAAAAAAATATGTCATATTTTTTGGCGGGTGTGGTTCCGTGTTTTTAACGGTGCGATGACATTGTTAGCCCTATTTACAAATGATGTATTGTTGAAAAATTCATATAAAATTCTAAATAAATTCTAAATAATCTGGTAAACCACAGATAGACAATTCTTAAAACAAAACTTCCAATAAAGGTCATACTTTCCAAAAAGCATTACATTATTTTTTTTTTCCTCTAGGTGCAAATTTTTTTTATGTTTCAAAAAGAAGACATAATGTGGATGCGTTTAGTGGCCTCTTTCAGTCATTTTGGTCAACCGACCTTTCCGGAAGGACCTATCCAAAATTTACCATTTTTCAATACAAAAAATTTCAAAAATTCTTATATGCCAAAGCACCGATTAGAAAATGTATACCATATTTTATTAACCCCATATGTTGGCTTCATACCCAAAAAATATTATCTCATCCCTGCGATGAATAAAGTCATGATGCCCATTTTACTAAAAAAAACCCCAAAAATTGGAGCACATTTTCCCTGCTTTGGGAATTTGACTATTTTGTTGGGGTAAAGTGCCAAACTTCTTAGCCATTAATTTAGAAGGCAGTTTTTCTACATATTTCTAAAGTCTTAGTATGGTATCTAAACTTTTGTAGATTTGACGCAATTTTCAAAAAGATTTTTTTTCCTCTAAGAAGTAATTTTTTATTAAGCTATTGATTTTACGTGAAATGAAGCAGAAATCCTGATTCCCTATTTATTGTATGTTACATATGTAATATTAAACCAAAAACAAGTGTATTTTTCTGCTCCATAATTATAATAAGAATGAAGCGAAAAATTCTGAGTTCAAACGAATGCAACTATTTAACACCAGGAAATGTTCCAAAGAAGTTCAAAACCAGGATCTACTAATGTCATCTGATCCTGCTCTGACAGTAATACGGATGAAATGAAACAGGAATGAGATTGTTACTTATTACGACGATGAACTTAAAGTTCTTTCTGATATTATAGAAACCGATGAATATCTTACTGAAATAAAATAGTACAATAATAGGAAAAAACTGTTATAATTTAACATATGTATGCTTGTAGTTTAATTGTGAATTATTACAACAGAGCTATTTGGATAGATGGGTAGTAGCATTTGCTTCCTAAATTTAAAATTCCCGCTCTAAAAGCCACACTGTGTAATCTCAGTGAGGGTAAGTAAGCACTAATTTCTCGTATCAAAGACGAAGTTTATTGAGTATAAGCTGAAATAGGAAAACCTTACCGATGAAATTAATATTTTATCGGCGTAATTTATTCACCCAGCCATATTTTACAGCCGTTTGCAATGAAATTTGGCACTTGTCACTATTTTTCCACTGTTACTAGTTAGTCCAAAAATTGGGTAGATTTTGATATAGCCCTCTTATATATCTACCGCCAATGGTATACGGCGTTTTCACGAGGGGAGGTAAGTTTTATTAGAATTATGAAGCAGAAAAATATATTTGTTATACAAACGATAGACCATTTTGGAAAGGGCAAGGGGTTTAATAATATATAACAGACAACGAATAGGTAACCAGGTTTTGTGGAGTTTTTAGAGGAAAAAATCTTATAAAAATTGCGTCAAATCTACACAAATTTAGATATCATACTGATATTTTGGAGACATGTAAAAAGATGCCACCTAAATTAATGGCTTACACGGTTTTGCATTTTTGCCTATCAAAATAGGTAATTTCCTAAAGCGGCGAAAATATGTTCCAAAATAGGGGATTTTTTAGTAAAATGGTCCCCATGATTTTATTCACCGCAGGGATGTGATAATATTTGCTGGGTACGAAGTCAACATATGGGGTTAACTAAATATGGGATACATACACATGTAAGCATATGTTTTGTAGGTATTAACAAGCACTACGACCATGTAAACCATCTTTGCACTAATTGTACTTTTGGCAGTCAATTAAAAATTTGGCATGGCCGAGGTGACCAACTTTTGAAGATTTCCCAGTAGGCCCCATACCCACTAGGTATCCAAGATTATCATCTGGAAAATACTTCTGCTCTAAGTATGTGAAATCTCATCACATCTTATTCCGTTCAAAACTTACCGAATTAACTCCAAAAACAAAATCGTTTTGGAGCCAATGGCGCTGCTGCGGTTTTTTGATTTCTAACAGGGGATTTCTATGGCACAGCTGATCGAAAAGGTACTAGGGAAACGATGTAGAATGAGAGACCAAAGAAGACATATATATTATAAACGATACAGCAAACTAAGTTTAAAAGTGCTTATGACAGATAAATTGTGTTTTATGCTGTTTGCATCGACCGAAAATACGCTTTCCCTTTTATTTCTGCCAACCAAAGAGTAAATTCCCAAAGCAACTCGAACTCGATGAAATGGCGAGGAGAACACCAAGAGAGCCATATAAGCTCTGTTTTATTGCTCTGTTTCTACCGACGATTTAAATCTTAATAATGATAAAAACACAATCCACAGAGCTGTATCTAAAGTCCGGCTAGAAGCTTCAAAATATATTGGAGATATTGTTATAAAAAAAAATCATTTACTGTGATGGACGGAAAGACAAGACCGATAAATAAGGAAATAGGGCAGTGTTACCATTTTATCCGAAGCTGGATCTATTCATTTTAGGCACACAACGCTACGTCCTGGCACTGCAAAGGAAATTCTATCTGCTATTACAACTTTATTCGAGGAACTTAGATGACGTGATTTGCGTTGGATGTTACGCAACTTCAACTAAGGGAAGGGTGGCGTGATTCAATATTTAGAGAAGTATTTGGAGAAACCGTTAAAATGGTGTGTTTGTATGCTTCACGGCAATGAGATACAGTATATACCGCTTATATAAAATACCGCTTATATGCAAGAAACCCTTTTTTTGTAACATTTTGTCACGCTTTTTAAAATAATTTTGTAGGATATATGAAATCCGTTTATATGAAATAATTGCACATATGACATCTATTGACTACTTTGTAAACCATGATTACACACAAAATTGATCGGTTATTTGAAACCAAATTTTTGCATTTTCCAACACTAAAAAAACGTGTGACACATGATTTGCATTCTTTAATTTAAACCACAACAAAACAAAATGGGCAGAGTGAATTTGTCAATAAAAGAAAAAATTTAAGTAAAAACTTTTGCGCGAAATATAAAATAAGTCTTACTGCAGTGTGTAGAATTATTAAAAACAGTGACGAAATATCTAAAGTTAATAACGTGAAGCAAAAACGATACCGTGGAGAACACAAAAAATTGGAAAAGGCTTTGCTTGTATGGTTTGCACAGATGCGCGGTGGCGATACAGTGATAAGTGGTCCTGTTTTGCTTTGTAAAGCACAAGAGCTGTCCGAGCAGCTAAAAGAAGAATTTGTTCCAAACCGCAGTTTACTACAGCGGTGGTGCAAAAAAACGCCATTAGTTACTCCAAACTTCACGGGGAGTCCAAATCTAGCAACACTGCTGATGCGTCTTCTTTTATAGAAAATCGTGTGCCAAAATTAGTTGAGAAATTCTCGCCCGACTGCATTTTTAACGCCGACGAGACTGGCTTGTATTATAAAGCTCTGCCGGATGGCACCTTTAAAGGAATACCTGAAGAAGCAAAAGGATGGAAGACACAAAAACAACGATTGACTCTATTGTTTGTTGTCAATGCAACAGGAACATACAAAAGGGCATACTGTATTGGAAAACCGCAAAAGCCTCGATGTTTCAAAGGAAAGGATATTCCCCTCCCGTACTATTCTAACCGAAATACCTGGATGACGACCGTCATATGGAACTCTATTTTAACAGATTTTAATAAAAACTTGCAGAAAAAGAACAAAAAGATTGTTCTCATAGGGGACAACGCATCTTGCCATAAGACTCATTTGACATTTTCCAATATCGATGTAGTTTTTACCACCAAACACCACATCAATCATTCAACCGCTCGACCAAGGGATAATACACAGTTTCTAAGCAGAGTATAGAAAAGTTCTTATTAAAAAGCAACTTCTAGCATTAGAAAAAGCTATAGCCGTAACCAATTTTTTGGAGTCCATATCTATATTAGATGCGCTAATCAAATGAGCATCAAATCAGGTTTAGTATGTGACTGATGTCACTGAAGCTCATCAAACAATCGGGCATATTCTTTTGTCCTTATAAGGCGGATGAGCCAAACATACGGGCCAACGGCGGATAGAAACTAAAAAGAAGAAAATCCAGGTTCAACATATCGCATCCTGGTCAGCGTCTGATCCATAATGGGCGGCTGCAATCAAATATCCTGGCAGTAGGTAAAATGCAAAAACCCGGTGGACTGGGTTTGCCTCCCGCCACCGTTCATAATGGCAGTGAAAATACAAAAACGAAGCAGAAAACATAAACAACCCCTATTTGTTGACGACCCCCGCAAACGTTATAAGGACCACGATTTACGGATATGCACTTGGAATGTAAGAACTCTATATAGATCCGGTGCAAGTATCCAACTGGCAGATGTCCTCGAAAGTTATAAAGCTGACATTACCGCTATCCAGGAAATGCGATGGACAGGACATGGCTGCACAATAAACAGAAACTGCGATATATACTACAGTTGCCATGAAAAAAAAATGAATTTGGTTGTGGATTTGTAGTTGGCAAAAGACTGCGACATCTAGTCTCTAGGTTCAATCCTGTGAGTGAACGAATAGCCACAATCCGCATAAAAGCGAAATATTTTTATTTTTCCCTAATTATACCGACAACGGTATGAGACTGATTAACTTTGCCGCGGCAAAAAACATGGTCATTAGTGGCACAAGATTCCAGCATAAAGACATCCACAAGGCTACTTGGGTATCCCCTGATCAAAGAACTAAGAACCAAATTGATCACGTGGTAATTGATGGAAGGCACTCATCCAGTGTAATGGACGTACGAGTGATCAGAGGAGCTTCTGATCACTACCTGGTAGCAGCAAAGGTTCGCACAAGATTAAGTAGAGCGAAAATCGTACGAAACCAGACGCAGAGGAAGCTGGACATCGGAAAGCTGCAATTACCAGAGGTAGCCACAGCCTACTCAAGGAAGCTCTCGCAACTTTTGGCACAAAACCCACCCCCTCCCGATGACGATCCTGATGCGCAGTGGAAACCCATTTCCGACTCTATAAAAACTGCCGCAACAACCGTACTTGGTTTTGAAAAACCGCTTCGCAATAAACCGTGGTACGATGAAGAGTGTCGCATAGCAAATGACGAAAAGAACGCTGCACGTATGGTAATGCTTCAGTCAATTGCAACGCGAGCTGCAACTGAGCGGTATAGGGAGAAGAGAAAGGAGGTAAACCGTCTCTTTAGGCGTAAGAAACGACAGTGGAGAAAGCGCGAGAGTGAGAAAATTGAGACATACAGAAGGAAGAACGAAGCCCGAAAATTCTACCAAAAAGTTAAAAACGGAACTAATGGACATGGTTCAGGGCCCCCCTTCTGTAAAGACAAGGACGGAAATCTCGTCGCAGATGTGCAGAGCATGTTGGGAATATGGAGAGAGCATTTCTCCGCGCTACTAGTACCTGAGATATCCGATGACGATGGGACAATCGAGCACAATATGGACGACGACGTCGATTGCCCCCCTCCTAACCAAGACGAGGTCAGAACAGCTATTGCCCGGCTTAAGAACAACAAAGCCACAGGAGCCGATGGATTACCGGCGGAGCTGTTTAAGGCTGGCGGCGATGAGCTGATAAGGTGCATGCATCAGCTCATTAGCAAAATTTGGTTAGATGAATGCATGCCCGGCGATTGGAGTCTCAGTGTACTATGTCCCATATTTAAAAAAGGTGACCCGAGTATTTGTGCCAACTACCGTGGAATAAGCCTTTTAGCCATAGCATATAAGGTTCTATCAAGTATAATGTGCGAAAGACTAAAACCAATTATCGCTGACCTGATTGGACCATACCAGTGTGGCTTTAGGCCTGGAAAATCGGCAACTGACCAGATTTTCACGCTACGCCAAATCCTGGAGAAGACACACGAAAAACAAATCGACACCTATCATCTATTTATCGATTATAAAGCAGCCGTCGATAGTCCGATACGGGAGAAACTCTATGAAGCAATGTCTGAGCTTGGTATTCCTGCAAAACTCATACGCCTTTGCAGGATGACCTTGACGAATACCAAATCCGCAGTGAAAGTTGGTAAGGATCTTACCGAACCTTTCGAAACTAAGCGAGTCCTCAGGCAAGGCGACACCCTATCGTGCGATCTCTTTAACATCTCAATGGAGATCATTATGAGAAAAGCTGCAGTCAACATGAAGGAGTCTTCGAGAGAAAAATACTCCGAAAAATTTATGGCCCTATAGTGCACAACGGCGAGTATCGGCGACGCACGAATCATGAGCTGTATGAACTTTATCCTGGCATTGACATAGTTAAGCGGATCAAGATAACGCGATTGCGCTGGCTAGGCCATGTCAGTAGAATGGATGAAGATGAACCAGCGCGAAGGGTTTTCGAAACCGAACTCGAAGGAAGACGAAAAATAGGAAGACCAAGACTCCGCTGGAGGGATCAGGTTGACGAATCCCTGCGTACACTTGGTATTGCCAACTGGAGAGATAAAGCAAAAGATCGAACTGGTTGGCGAAATATGTTATCTTCGTTTTGTAAGGTCCCTGACCCCCTGGGGTTGTCCGAAACCGGATAAGTAAGTAAGTAAACTACTCCAAACATGCGTTAAACTCGAGTAATCCACAAACTATTGTAAACTGTTTTAAAAAGGTAGGAATGGTATAAAAATTAAATTGTCAGCCTGTGAGAATAACACAAATGTATGTACATACCTATTATTTTAATGTCAGGGAGGCTTTGCAGAGAATCGTGTATTGCAAGATGCACCAGATGATGATCCAGATATGGTCGGGGAGTTAGAAATAATTGTTGAATCAGATTACATTAACTGTGATGTTGACCTCATATGTTCAAGTTCGCCAAGGCAGGAAGATATTGTTGCGGAGATTTTGGATGAGAATGTTGCTTTGGATTGTTTAAACAGTTGTGCCGAAATGGAGGATGAAATTTTTTCATTAATAACAGAAACTCCCCCCACAAAAGATGTTCTGACGCATTTTGATTCAATTCGAAGTTATTGTTTAAACAATAATATAGATGAAACAATGCCAATACATAAAATAGAAGACGCAATTCTAAAACAATGCATTAAAAAAATGTCGCAAAAGAAGATTACAGACTTTTTCAATTGAAAGTATGTACTTGTATGTGTGTTTTCGAATTTTATAACCACAAGAAGGTTGTGATTTATTTCCTTTTTGTGCGGGATTATTTACACCATGCAAATAATTAAATTATTCATTGCACTGCGTTATTTATGTTAATAAATTCATTTTTAATAAATACAATTTTTTAAAAACATTACACATAAATTTTTATTTTATATTTGGGAACATAAAAAATTGATCGCATATAAGAAAATATTGCGTATATGAAATTTTTTGTGCATTTTGGGTATTTCATATATCCGATATCCACTGTATTCCTTCGTCATTTATTGCCGATTTTTGGTCGTTGCACTTCGGGACCTAGAGAATATTTCGGAGGACTTTCAAATCATGGCAAAAGATAAGAGCTTGGACATTGTTGATTTTCCTTGTCACACCCAATTAGTGTGAAAGATGTATTAAACTGGTAGCAAATGACGCAACTTCTGGAGATTGCTTCAACAGAACAGAAATGCCAAAGCAGAATATGTCAAATTTTTGACTCAAAAATAAGTTTAAATTTTGACTACATGTCTTTTTTTAATATTTTGGGAATACGGTTTTGGTCTGTAAAAGCTTACATCGTTCAAGACGTCACGCAATTCCAGTTTTCTTCTACCTTTTTCGTAATCTGTGATACTTCTTGCGATAATGAAGCTCGAAAACCAAATATCTCATACATCAGTGAGACAGCTTAGTTGTTGTGTTCACCCTTATAAATTAATTGTTTTTTTAACTAAACATATTGTTGTCTTTTTTTTTTTTGGAATAAAGTTTAGAGGAGAAGGAAAAGTTAGCGTCATACCCGTTACTGGATATATAAGCGATATTATTAATATTATGTGTTTTACTTATCTATAAATAACAACAATTCATGAAGAATGTTTATAAATAAAATTATTCTTAAATAACGTAGTTCAAAATAAATTACATAGTGATTAGCAATGACACCGCTTCTCCAATAGAATCATCCAGAAGTAACAGATTAAACGGTACTAACGAAACAGCACTGGTGCGATGCCACTGGCGATGTATGTATGTATATGATATTGGTAAGTAGTGACATAGTTGGGGTTGTTATGTGGTTGGTCTGTATGCACCGGCAAAGTTAGTTAGAACTAGCGAAGCACTGTGGAATGATTTCAATTGACCCCATCCTAGGACAAGCGCATGTTAAATTTGCGAGTTAAAACCGTTGAAAGTAGATTGAAGTGGAGCTAGTGCTGTATATTAGGGCCTAGCCATTTCGGTACATGAAAACTAACTCCAATTACTTGCGGGCTTATACAGAAATTAACATCTTTGCATGTGTATGTATGTGTATAGGTGAATGTTTTTTAGTTCTGCCATGCAGACGATTGTTTTTTGTGTATGCAATTAAAGTGTACGATACTCGCTACGAGTCTATGGCTGTATGTTTGTTAGTACAAAGTTTCGTTCTTCCATTTTGCTGTTGTGGGAATTTTCGTTTGTTTGGGTATCATATGTGTAAATGAAGACTTATTTGCATACGAATCCCTACATACATACTTACACACTAGGGTTGCCCACATATTTCGGCAAGTCATACATGTTATAACTATACAAATTCCAACCAAGTTGAAGTAAAATTACATAAACTATGCAAAAAGTATGAAATAACCAAGATATGACGCGAGAGATTAATGCGTTTGAGTGAATTATTGACACTTTTTGGTTCTGTTTTACCAGGGTTGCCAAATTGCGCACATCTTGTGGTTGTCTAATTCATGATCGTCTTTGCATGTAGAACCAAACTATTTGTAGGGTGATATTAGTCAAATTTTTCAACAGTCGAGCATCATAATTTTTAAAAATACATATATCTCCTCGCCTGCAATATTAACACTTAGGCCCAATTTTCGACTGGTCAATCATCTTTGATCAACGATCAAACATTATTTAAACTCCGAATTAATTTTTAGGTTAATAATAGTTGATTGCTGTTTAAACAGCCAAACCCGGACGTTTAAACTATGATCAAGTAACCATATGATTTTGATAGAAAACAAAAAGAACAACAAACACAAAATTTATTTAATTGTTAATGTGACCAATTACACAGTGCAACACCAAAAAAAAATCATGGGGTTCTCTCAACGGATTCTGGTAGAAAGGTCTAAAAAATATACGTGTATCGGCGTTTTGCCAGATCTGATCAGAATTTGTTTAACCCTTCTAAGGGTTAATAATGAATTTTGTTATTTTGCTGTTTCCATTAAAAATAGTCCACATAATATAATGAATTTTGTCATATCTCATCTTTTATCTAGCACTTGGGCTAAGATTTAAGATTTGGAGTGTTCGGACACATATAGTGAAATTTTATGGCGATAATTTTTGTAGAACATTTTGACCACACCCCCGTCATTTTGGAGCAGTTTTTTCCGAGTATTAAAAAAAATTAAAAATTATGGTTATACGTGACAGTTAGAGGGTTAATTTGTTCCACAAAAATGTTTATCTGAATCTTTTCTATAAAACTTCTGAACATATTTTGTACCTCAGAAGTAAGGAACACACAATTTTGCTTACCGATATGCTGCAGGAAAGTTCCGAGGGGTGGAAACTTTGACCCGCCCTACTAAAAATAATTCTGATCAGATTTCGCAAAACGCCAATACTCGTACACGTATATTTTTTTTAGACCTTTCTACCACAATCCGTTGACAAACCCCCATCATTTTGAAAAAAATCTAATTTTTTCTGTGTTATAATCACCATCCTACACTGAAAGAAAACCTTCATACCATTAATGAATTCTTACATTGCATCTATGAATAGTGTCATTGTTTTTGAGCCAATGTCGGGCTTCATTAATGCTATGAACAATATTACATTAAACGAAAAATGTTTCATAGACCTGAAATTAATGTAAAGTTTCTAACCGGAATCAAACATTATCATTGTATTAAAGAAATATGTTACATTGATATTATAAACCGTTTCATTGATGTTATGAAATATGGTCATTGATGTAATGAACATGTTGCATTTATGCTATGAACATGTTTCATTGATGCTATGAGCATGTTTTATTAATCCAATGAACATGTTTCATTGATGGTATGAACATGTTTCATTGAAGATCTGAATATGTTTCATTGATTGTACGGTATAAACATGTTTCATTGATGGTATGAACGAGTTTCATTGTTGGTATGAATAGGTTTCATTGATAGTATTCTATGAACAGGTTTACATATATGAACAGGTTTACAAGGTATACAAGCCGGTCGATGACTCTCATAAGAAAGGGATAAGAAATAGAAAATATTTATGTATGTACATACGTATGTAACAATGCTTTTCCACATGCTGTTAGGAGATGCTATGAATTTCACATTCTTTATGATTAGGTGTAATTACTTTGTACATATGTACCTACATAATGTAATTTTTTAAAGGTCCGTCTCAAACTAGAGCGTCGTCCAACGACGTTTATCCAAAAATGTCCGATGGATATTTTCTACCGAAATACATATGTACGTATGTAGTATGTACGTCCATCGAAATATTGTCACAATTATATATGTAACATATGACCACAATTTCGCATAATGCTACATACATATTTAGTTTCCAAGATAGTTTCCATAACTAAATGCAATTTTAACTTTTGCCACACAATCATGTAATTTATTTCGAAAAACTGTCGGCCGACAAAAAAATTTTGGTTTTTGAAATCCCCTTATTTTGCTCGATTCTGCATTTCGGCCTTTTATTTGTTCTTATTTATTCCTTATCTCATACTAGCACTCATATATTGTCACAACTACTGTACATACATACATACATAAATCGGTCCAACTTTTAAGCACATTATCGATTGTGTGCAGCTGTATTTCACCAATGGCATCACGAATATTGTCCTTCAAAGCGTCAATTGTCTCTGGCTTGTCGGCGTAACACTTATCTTTGAGGGCACACCACAAATAATAGTTCAACGGTGTCAAATCGCAGCTCCGAGGTGGCCAAACGACATCAGCCCTGCGGCTGATAATGCGATCTTCAAAAACAGGGCGCAAAACATCGATTATAGCTTCGGCTGTGTGACACGTAGCGCCGCACAGTGGGATTTCTTCATACAAGCCGCGGCAAAAATTAGAAGGAATCGAGCTAGGGCTTTGAAATTTCGCACACATCTCTCATATTGCTAAATTAGAAAAAAAAACAAGTTTTTGTTCAAAGCCGCCGACAACCACGCCTACCTCCCATATCCTCATTTTCATATCTATGTCAATAAAAATTACTGCCAGTGCTTGCATTTGAGTCCTCAATTATATTAAAAATTTAAGTGCCACGCCCAACGCCCGTATACAAATTTTCATTTTTCAAAATTTTGGAAAACACGGATATAATTCTTTGTAGTTTGTGATAGATGTAAATCAGCACTTACATCTATATAAATAACTAAAGCCTAATATGTTAGCTGAATATTTGCAAAAAAATTCGGGGGCCATAGTTTACCGTTTTTTTTTTATTAACCAATCATTCCAAATAAAAGTCAAATTTCTACTATAAAATTATCGAAATTTATTAATTTTTCAGCATTTCTCAGTGCAAACTTTTAGGGATATGATATATAAAACACATCCATGGTGTTTTCATCCATTTTTGTAATGAAATTTCGTGGCACTTTTTTCATAAAATTTATAACTTTGTTCAACAGTATAAAATATTATGGGAATTTTATTTATGAAATCAAAAGAATACACTCCCACCTTTCACATTTTAGCAACCAGACCACAACGATCGATAACGACCACCTTTTGTTAGTCCAAGAAAAACTAAAACACTTAGTTTTTTGAGTGTCATCATAAAAGCATGAATATATTTTAATCTGTTATTGTTATTCAATTATTTTTTCTTAAAACTTAATGTAGAAATACCATATTTTTCAAATATACATATTCCAAATCGATACGACAAAAAGAAGTTATATTTCCAGCCCATTGAAATGCATGAAAATCTGAGGCAGGTTATTGCAGAGTTTCATTTTGTTGACTTTGCCCCCTTTTTTTGTACAAAAACAAAATTTGTTGAAAAAAACTAATGATTTATTTCTCTTAATTAAACAATTCTCTACAAAACTGCATCATTACATTTTTGATATTTGACACTCGAAAAAGGGTATTTTTGCCGGCAAAATCCCTCTGTGCGCCGTCCTGTTGAAACCAAATTTTGCCAATATCCTCCTCTCCAATTTTTGTGAACAAAAATTCGTTCAACATGGCCCGATAACGATCGCCATTGACTGTAACGGCTACTCCTTGCTCATTTTCGAAGAAAAATGGCCCAATTATGCCTCTGGACCAAAATCCGCACCAAACAGTGACTCGTTTTGGGTGCATCGGCATTTCAATGTATGCGTGCGGGTTTTCTGTGCCCCAAATGCGACAATTTTGTTTGTTTACATACCCGCCAAGATCAAACTGAGCTTCATCAGAAAAGATGATTTTTTTTGGCAAAATCGGCATCTTATGTAAGTCGATCGCAGGCCCAGTTAGCGAAGCGAAAACGCGTATACACAACAATATTCGTTCAGCGGAAGGATAAAACTAATTATCTGTCAAATCAGACATGAGCTAAGTGTTACCATTCACGAAATAAGCACTAGTTGGGAAAAAAAGTTAGATGGCGGACCCTTTATTATCCTTTAACCAAATTAACGAATCGTTCAAAATTAAAGAAAAGGGTGCATTATATTAAAGAAAGATGTTTCATTATTTCTATTTTAGAAAAAATATTTTAAAATTCAATAAAATGTGTGTAATGTAAAGAATGGCCTATTTAATAGATTCTACTTTAATATGTCGATAAAATGTCAGCAATTTTTCTCTATAGTTTCAAATATATACATGAAAAACATACTTCATTCCATTAATGTAAAAGGTTTCTTAGCATTAATGATGGTCCACAAATTCAAAAACTGCAGCAATGAACGATTTCATTGAAGTAATGTAACATTTCATAGCATCAAAGAAACTTTTCATTGCATCAATGTAACCCATTCAAAACATAGAATTTAACACGTATTGCAGTTAGAACTTCATCTCTGCTCAAATACTATCCAATTTCATTAAATATTTTGTATTTTATTACTTCACGTTTCCTTTGCAAATGGCGCCAGTTTGATGCATTGTAACGATTAGCCGAGAAATGTAAGAATTCCGGTTATTTTTTGTAGCATTTGCCACTGTTGCCACATGGTAGTAAGATTATTTGACAAAGCACTGAAAAACTCTTCGTATTTAACGTCTGATCAAACATAAATCAAAATTAACTGATTACCAATTTAAATAACCAGTCAAAAATTGGGCCGTAGTGCTCTCATAGAAACCAATGTGGTCACTATTGGTTTTGAAAATGACAAGAACAAATGCTTTGGTGTCTTGAAAACCAATGTTAACGGTTTTATATTCGTTTTAGGTGTCACCGAAACCAATGTTAACGGTTTTGTTATCGGAAATAAACCAAGCAGCGGTTTTGGTTTGTACTTATTTGCACTAGGATGTTTTGTAAAAATGTAAGTAAATGGATTTATTTTAATAATTACTTAATAAAAAGATATATTTTTCAATTTTTGTTTTTATTTTTTAAGAGAAAGCTTAATACTAGGACCCAAAATAGCATTATGAGACCCACTGATGACAAATGAACCGCTCCATAACCTTGAGCACTTTACTAAAAATTGTTGATACTGTTAGGTTGTTCACGCAGGGCTGCTTATCAGCTTATGTGCTGAAAAGATGAAAAATAAGCTCTGGGCTACGTGAACACCCTTACATGTTGGTTATCTGCTTATTTTTTTCAATCAGCTGTTCGATAAATGAAATCAAAACCATCAATGTACAATTGAAATTGTTTGTAAAATGCCTAAGCAGAGCATTAAACAACAAATTATGGACTTCAGACTCAATATGAGTACTTTGGAAATTGAATTCATTAAAGGTAAGTAGTCAGAAATGTATACGATGCAAATATTTATGGTTTTGCGTTTGTACACATAGGTTTCCCCGACCCCCCGACTTGCGCTCATTTTGATTATTTTTTTAATAAACAAAAAACAGATGTAAATACCAGTGCTACCAATACTTAAATATAAAATTTGAGATGCCATTTGCTAAAACTTCGTGTTTTTAGTGTTGTCAGCAAGTTAAATTTTTGGTATTTTCCAACACTAAAAATAAGCTGATAAGCTTTTGCCAAAGGCACAGGTTGCTCAAAGTTGCTTATTTTATTTCAATGTATTTTGTTGTTGGCGAGATAAGCACATGAGCTGACAAGCAGTCCTACGTGAACACCCTATGTGTTTCTTCCGAGACTTATACTTGAATCGTTACCAAATGATTTCTGAAAAGATTCTTCCATTAAAAAACGCAACAAAGTAGCAAGTTGCTAAATCAGGTATTTTTTCAATAGTGTCAAGGACCATACGAAATGCTTCTTTGATTAACCTATAATTAGCTACAAATCTGCAAAGCAACTCAAATGGGTAGCTGCAATCTCAGAATCTTTCTCGTCATTTTCGTGAGCGTTCTTCATCAATAACGAAAATGATACAACTGCTGATGCAATTGTATTTTATTTATACCGACTTATACCTTTTTATAATTTTCTAGTGTAATATAATTACTTTTATTGATATTTCCATGAAAACTATTGTTTGTTTTTTTAATTTTAATTAACACACAACTAAAATAAAATTGCAAACAAATAAATACATGTAAGCAACAGCTGATTCGAACATTGGTTTTATTTACATTCGAAATTGACAAAACCAACTTGGTTTCATGACATCAAATGAAACCAATATTGGTTTGCAAAAACGACAATTAGTGACACCGACATGGTTTCTATATCAACCCTGTATGGCACCGCTAAAATGAACACTTACACGGCGAAACAATGAGCCAAAATTAATTTTCGAGTTTCCGAACTTATCGTTCAAAACGTTTAATTTAAATTATATCAAATAATATTCTAGACAAACAGGTTATGTATACTCGTTTCGCCGTATCGTTGTACTTCTTCTTTGAATGATGGGAGTGCTTACCATCCATAGTACAACCGCTTTGAAGGAAAATGGATCAATTGGTCTGTTGCATGTCACAGGTTTCGATCTCTGTGTGTTTGTAGTCGGTATCGCCTTTTAGTTTTAGTCGTCGTCCGCGTGGGGAGTCGTGCCAGTAATTTTTCCATATTCTTCTAGTTTTTGTTCGATTTTGCTCATTTTTGGTCCAAAAAGTGCGTGGGTAGAGATGTCGCTCACGTCATAGCCCCCAAAAGTGACAAGGACTGAATCGTTGCTGCTTAATTTTTGCACTTAACCTTAAAAGTGGTTTGTGCTAAATTTTGGATATTCGTGTCAATTATGCACGCCGACGGATTCACCGCGGAACGGATAGACTCGATCCGCATTCGTATCACTTCCTAATGAAAATGGTATTATGAAACCGTCAGATGATCTCTATTATCGACATGCAGTAAACTGTCAAATTGCCATTTTGACAGCCATTTTGCAAAACAAAACAAACAAAAGTTGACAGCAGTAAATGAATTCATCAATTGCCTTTTTTTTTTTAATATGGAAGAAGAGAAGAGAAGTTCGAAAGAGGGCTGTTCGTGTTTTCAAATTAGCCGATGCAATGTGAGTAGCAAGATTCATTTTTATTTAAAATTAATAAATTTTAATTATTTCAACAGGGTTTTGAACCAATTTCGACTCTGCAATCCGGCGTTGAAGTATCTTTTGAATATCCTAGAAGAAAACTTGAAAGGTGGTGTGCGGTCGAAACACATTTCGTCAGAAGTTAAATTGGATTTCGATTTCTGGCAGAAGGTGTGGAGCACTTTGCTCAATTTTACCTTGGAGAAATCGAAAACTTGGTTTTTTTGGGGAGCAAAGACAAAGGGAAATTTGAGTAGAAAATTTTTGAAAATATAAAAATTTAAGGAATTCGAAAAATTAATTTTGAACCCTTCGCATGGGGAATGGAATAATAGAATAAAAGAACTTTAAAACAAGAATAATGAGTTTGCGTAACTATTATCTTAAACCAACTGGGGGTGATCAAAGTCTGTTAAGTGGGTGTCCTAAATTTTTTTTCAAAACTATGTATGTCATATTATGTGACGCATTAACACAACTTAAATTGTTTATATTTACATATTTCGTTTTTGGTCATAATTTATATCCTTTACATATTATCTTCCTCATATTTACCCCTACGAGGTACTACTTATAATGTTCCTGTCTACGCGGGAAAATTATTTTTTTTTACTATTTAAATACCGACTTAATTAAACCCTAAGATTTTATCGTAAAAGATTAGATATTAATTGCACTACACTTTAATAGTTCTAAATAATATGTTTAATATTTTCTTACATACGAAAATAAATTGTATTGAATTTAAAATGTATTATTAACTAGTTGAATTTGTTGACGAAACATGGGTTGTTTAGACAAGTATAGCCTCACAGCAGCAATTCAAATTCTCTTAGATCCTTCTATCTGTTCTCTTCTTTTTACTTCTCTATCCCTCTTTTTAATTGTGTCACAGGCCCTTGCCCTCCCAATTTCCCTGAGCAAGGCCGGAAAGACATCCTGACAGCGGTTTTCGTAACAAAGGCGGCCACTTAAACGGTACCGGTAACGACTACAATTTTGGTATTCGAGAGAGAACTTTGTCCGGAATGGATAACATTAAACAAAGGATTTAAAATTAAGCGCAGTTGCTAATGGTATTTAAATTTTTTGTTTGAATTTGCCATAAATTAATTTGCCCCATGTATAATGTACAATATTGAAACGTAATGTTACCAGATATGTGAGCAGAAATCTCGACAATAAAACGTTATCAAATTATTTTAGTTAGTGACATATTTGGACCCTAGATCTTAAGCCACTGAAGGAAGCTCCACAAACATCGAAATGATCGCCCGGCAATGTGAGTTTAAATCCTACTTGCGACTGTTTCAAATGTTGTACTAACAAGAACATATCTGTTTCTCTCCAAAAAGTGGAAGTACGATTCAAGGCGGGATGAGATATCGAAAAGCGGGACAATCGAAAAATTGGGATGGTTGGTCAGTTTACCCATGAATGATATCACTGTTCAATTTAATAAAATTAACTCACATTTGGCTGACTTTTTCGAGCTATTACTTGGACAGAATTTTCCTAAATGGAACTACTAATTTATTTCATGTTTTGCTCAAATTTTCGATGGCTTTACCCACCGTTTACACATGCAAGTAAATCGTTGCAATTTGGAATACGTATTATCATCGAAAATGTCGAAAATTATTGAAAACACAAACAAATTTTAGTAGTGTCTACACGGTCAAGTGCAAGTTTATTTCACAAATGTCGTCGAAGGCAAATGTCATCGCCAAATTAGCTGTTCATCACGAATTAATGAAATTTCAGTATCTGGAAAAAAGTCGGTGATAATGTTTTGTTCTTCTAAAAGTTTTTAAAATTTACTAAAACTTAAGAAATTCATATATTTAATTAGCATCAACACATTTTGCGTTGTGCTTTAATTTTTTTTTAACAAATATACACAAAATTAGTAATAATTACAGTTATTATTTGACCAAATACCAATAAATTGGTGCAATAATATTACTAAACAGAAAAAAATAAAAATCAATTTCAATTAAAAAATTTGTTTATTTGATTAATTTTTTAATTGATTTTGGTGTAATCACAAAAATGATAATATTACTTAAAGTTATTTGTAAATTTGTAAAAAAAAACTTCAATTAAAAAATTTGTTAATTTGATTAACAGCCAGGCTGGCGATGTCGAATGAAAACCTAAGCGAAGCGCAAGCAGTCACTCACTTTCGTTCGCAATGGGGTCGCCTAACTCTTGTCGAATCGTTCGCCTGAGTTACGTATTGTTACAAATGTCATTTAACCATTGTCAAATGACAATGGTGCCAGATCAACAATTCCAAGAAAATTTACAAAACTCGCCAAAAAAATCGCTAAATTCGAAAAAAAAAACGCTAATATTTGTAAATTATACAAAAAAAAATGCAACATGGTAACACCTAAAATTTAAAATAAAACACGGCAACACTTGAAACAGGTGTAAACAAAACAAAATTGTTTATTGTTTTATAAAATAAAAGTGTTAAAAAAGTTGACTTGTGTTAAAAAATGAATTTTTCCCATACAATCGCGGTATATTTTTTGGATGAGAACGACGGAGAAGAGCAAGTACCTCGGAGGCAGTTAAGGGATGTGGCCAATGTTCTTGAGATGGCAACGAACCAGTAAGTATAAAATTATGTATGTATGGACGTAGGTATCATGTGACTAAACATTTTTTTAATTTCGGATTTGTACGAAATTTTCGGGTGTCGAAGGAGAATTTTGTCTACGTTTTGGACATGCTGAAGGAGAAGTGGCCAAAACGTTACCGGTGCACTGGAGTAAGGCCTGACATAAAACTCGCAACCTTCGTCCGCTTTTTGGCAACAGGTAGCTACCAGCAGACGTTGGGCAACGAGAGTGTCTCCTCTACGTCCAAGACAACAGTCGGGGGTATTATTTCCGAATGCCTGGATCTGTTTGAGGAGTGGATTTTCCGCCACTGGATTAAAATGCCTAACCCAGGTGAAGAACGTAAAATAATGGAGGCATTTGACTCGACTGGATTTCCTGGAGTAATAGGTTGCGTAGACGGTACGCATGTTCGTATCAAGTCCCCGGGAGATGATGTGAAGCGTTTGTACTACAATCGAAAGGGTTATTGTAGCATAAACTCAATGGTGGTAAGTAGATTTACATTGTTGTGATCTTATAAATAATAAGATGTATTCAATATTATTAGGTTTGTGATCACAAAATGAGAGTCATGTTTGTTGACGCTAGGCATCCCGGCGCCAACCATAACTCCTTCATATGGGAGCACAGTATGATTGACCAAAGGATGGAAAGTGACTACGAGAGTAGAAAACGGAACGCATGGATTCTGGGTAATATATACATTATTGAATTAAAAAAGATTAAAATCAATTTGTATTTCAATTTTTAGGAGACGGGGGCTATAAGCTGAAGCCGTTTTTAATGACGCCGTACAGAAACCCGAAAGATGCTGTTGAAAGGCGTTTCAATAAAAAGCTCGCCAGCGCAATAAATGTGGTGGAAAGATGTTTCGGCGTGCTCAAAAACCGATTTCGGTCCATCATCGGCAGCAGAGGACTGCACTACGGGCCTGAAAAGGCATCCCAAATTATAAACGCGTGTTGTGTTCTGCACAACATGTGCATACATTACAATTGTGATGCAGAAAGTGAAGTTGTCGAGGACAGCTCCAACGAAGGTAGTTTAAGTGATGCTGTAGACAGCAGAGCGTTGGCAATACGGAGGAGAATTGCAATAAATTTGTAATAAAACACAATTTGTTATGGCTTTTTCTTTTTTTATTTTGGGTTAGGAAAGAAGTTATTGTTTTCAGAAGAGTGTCTGTTGCATCGGCAATTCTGGTAGTGGCTTCAGCTTGGGCTACTGCGGCATCTCCTATCCTAGAAGCAGCATCAGCCAACATTTCTGTAGCAGCGACCTGCTCCTTGGCTATGAGAGCTGCTTCCTCGCCTGCCCTTAGCTGGCGGCGAATAAGTGCAATTTGTTCATTCGGCACTTTTCTTTTTTTGGCCGAGGAGCAACCAGGTAATTCTTCGTCAATATCATCATTTGCGTACTGACGTTGTGGCTGCTGGCTCTTGTTGCTGTTTTGGCTGGTGGTTCGTGTGTGCCCCTTGATCGTGTTGCTGTTTTGGCTCTTGGCTGCACTGTTACTGCCTGGTCGGTGTTATAGCGGCAACAGCTTTTGCTACTCTGGGCGGTGTGTCTACCAGTATCTGGAAATAGCTATCGACCGGGTCTGTTTCGGCGACATTTTCTGCTTCGTACCCAAACACCCTGCCACTAGGTGCTGCAGCCTTCGTCAGAAACAGAGTTCGGTCAATAACCATCTCCGACTCTGATAGAATGTTTACCCGATAGAGACCGCCACCAGTTTCATGTAAACTTTTCATATTTTGGGCAATCTTTTTTTTGGTCCGGGATTTCAAGTCAGCCCAGGTCTGTAAATAAATAAATATATTGCATACATACTGCCCTGCCACTAGGTGCTGCAGCCTTCGTCAGAAACAGAGTTCGGTCAATAACCATCTCCGACTCTGATAGACTGTTTACCCGATAGAGACCGCCACCAGTTTCATGTAAACTTTTCATATTTTGGGCAATCTTTTTTTTGGTCCGGGATTTCAAGTCAGCCCAGGTCTGTAAATAAATAAATATATTGCATACATACTGCCCTGCCACTAGGTGCTGCAGCCTTCGTCAGAAACAGAGTTCGGTCAATAACCATCTCCGACTCTGATAGAATGTTTACCCGATAGAGACCGCCACCAGTTTCATGTAAACTTTTCATATTTTGGGCAATCTTTTTTTTGGTCCGGGATTTCAAGTCAGCCCAGGTCTGTAAATAAATAAATATATTGCATACATACATAAATATGAAATAACATACAAAATAAACAACACTAACCTTCTTCCACTCCAATATTGTACGCATGGGAGGTCCAAGAGCGTTTAGTTTAACAGCCAGTTGCTTCCACTGATCTTCAGTACAAATTTTACTGCTTCCAAACACTTGCGTCCCCCTTGCAAAATTTGGATTCTCTTCCATGTACTCTACTAGAACCTGGAGCTGCTCCAATGTGGACTTCTTGCTGAAATGTCTGAATATTGTAATAAATATAGAATAATTAACAAAATTCCTTACCATTTATTTTCCATTTTATTTTTTCGCTGACTTTAAAGTGTTTTTGACATTTGTGTCAGAACGAAAAAAGTTAGGCGGCCCCAATTTTGTACTGAAATGCTTACGTTTTCAGTGTTGATAGCCGACCGGAAATCAGCTGTTCTTCGCTTATAGAGCCAGCGAACGATTCGCTTCGACATCGCCGGCCTGGCTGTAAAACATTATTGCTTTTTCTCAAAAATATTGATTAAGTATGTAATCAAGTTAATTAAAAAAATTTTTGATTTTTTTTCCGCGATTTGTGATTACATTTTGCATTGAATCTCCCCTGCGACGGCGCTAAAAAAACTAAAATGTTCAATGCTTAAAGCGATTTTATTCAAGGTTTCGAAGATACACATATACTTATGTATGTATATTAGCCTGTCCCAAGCCATAAGGGAGAAATTTTTTTTATCGAAATTAGACACGCATACCCTCTAGTTTTTTTACATTTTATCTAAAAATGACAAAAAAAAGTTTCATTACGATTGGACAGTGGTAACCCGTGCCTCCTTGACGCCAAAGTTTGAAAAAATATTTTTTTCTTTGGGTTATCCTTGGAGAAAATTAACCAAAAAAAATACCCGAATGAATTTTTTTTAAATAGAGGAGACGAATACAATTCCAAAATGCATTCATTTATTAAAATCGGTTAATAATAATTGATAAAGTTATAATATTTTTAACACAAGAACCACAGTACAGAGTTGCGTTGTATTATCAAAGTCCCGTTATTTTGCCAATTTGTAAACACATGGATACAGTCTCGGCATCAGTATGGAATATTTTTTTCTCTTTTCGTCTTCATTCTTTAGAATGTCTCGTTCAGTGAACACGCGTTTTTAATTTATAATATAAACTTTGAATAAATCAATATGTCGGTGGGATTACGAAGTGGTAAAAAGAATTTATATCTAATAGGCGGTGTAAAACATCAAATAACTGGGTCAAAACTTCCTTCTAATAGGCAAGTTGTGAGTGTTTTATTTTACAATCTACGTGTAGTAAATTTAACTGTTAACGCAAGCGCAAACCTTGTTATTCGTGAATGCATAATATATTGGTAAAAGGCTCGCATACCCACCAAAGCTATCCCTAATTGTGTCAAAAAGCTTGTGCAACTATATGAATTTTGGAGAAATTTACAAAAGAATGCTAAAAAAACTCAAGACGGTTATGTTCAACAGCGCCAAGGATTTTTAAATACTTTAGACAATTTATTCGACATTGCTCACATAAACGCACTTCAAACAATCAAAATAAGCGAAGACAAAACATTTCTGCAGCGCCAGAGGGAGCCGGGGCGACCAGGCTGCTTAGCTGGAGTCGACAAAAAGCTGGATGATAAGGAAGAAAGGGTTCATCTTAGGACGATCGAGGAAGAGAAGCGGCAAGGAAAATGTTTTATCGAACCATTACCCTCAACGTCTTCTTTTGACGAGGAAGAATACTATTTATCTTCCGACTCAGATGGAACAGTAGATTCACACGATAGTGTACCAACTTTAACTACAGAAATTAAACACAAAACACGTAAAACATATAAAAAAGACTTTATTACTCCAAAAGTAGTAGCAGCTCTAGATAAATGCCAGCTAACCATACGAGACTATGTTTATTCTTGAAGCTACGCTTGAGGCACTTGGGCACACTTCAGAAGATTTTTCTATCAGCAAAAGTACAATTCAAAGAATTCGTACTACAAGACGAAAAGATCGTGTTGAAGCCATAAAACGCAACTTCCAGGACAAGGTGCCAGATGTTGTGACAATTCATTGGGATGGAAAACTTTTTCCAGCTTTGGACTCACGGAAATCGAAAGAAGAGAGGCTTCCCATAGTAATATCATATGGCAGTCAAGAACAGCTACTTGCTGTGCCACGTTTGGAAAGTTCCACAGGAAGGGAACAGGCTCAGGCGGTATGGAATGCAATTGCAGACTGGAATCTAGAAGATAAGGTACAAATTTTTTGTTGCGATACTACAGCGTCTAATACAGGCCGTGTTAATGGTGCTTGTACGCTTATAATTATCGAACAAAGACTTAATAGGGAAGTTATCATATTTGCCTGCCGTCATCATATATATGAATTGGTGCTGAAAGCTGTTTTTGAAATAAAAGTCACTCATGTGACCACAAACCCTGACATTCCCCTCTTCAAAAAGTTGCAAGATAACTGGAAGCATATCACCACAAAGAAAGTACAGGAATACCTCGCATAGTACGGTTAATCGGTTCCACCATTTTGCCGTACTATACGAAACCGGACTAATCGAGGCACTCGGGCCCTATGCGCCTATTTACAGGCTCTATTCCCCAATGAAGGATGTTAAAGGACATGATGATGATAATCGAGTCAAAAAACGATAATTTGTTACATATAATTTGTTTTTCACTCAATACCGAAAATTGTATGTTTTCATAATAAAGTGAAAATTCCAAAAATTTTATTTAAAAAATAAAAAAAAAATTTATTTTGAAAATTTAATTTTTTTTAGAAGAATTTTTTCCAAGAACAATTTTTTTTGAAAATTACATAACCGTACTATAGAGAAACCGCACAGATCGAAGCAGTACTATACGAGGTATTCCTGTACAGTTATATAGAGACAAGTTGTCAACGTACATTGCTGATTCACAAATTGAGGACTTGCTTGCTTTTTACAAAGCCAAATTAACTGACGAAACGCTCAGAAAAGATTATCGGGAGTTGGTAGAGCTATCAATAATATTCCTAGGTGGAGATGCCGAAAATAAATTAAAAATAAGGCCCCCAGGAGCCATGCATCAAGCTCGGTGGATAGCAAGAGCCCTTTATTCTTTAAAAATAACACTGTTTAGTGCTCAATTGAACATTGAAAGTCAGGATTAAATAGCCTTGTTTGAAGTCGGTCTGTTCATAGTGACTTCCTACGTCAAGCCGTGGTTACAATGCGCATCAGCAATAAAGGTACCTTTTCAAGATTTGTGCGTTTTAAAAGCTATGAAGGACTACGAAAGAATTTATAAAAACATTTCAAAGGCAGTCTTATACAAGCTAAGCCAACACTTATGGTATTTGACTGACGAAATAGCTATACTGGCACTTTTTGACGAGGATGTCGATCCAGATACTAAGGTGAAAATGGTAGCAAATTTAAGCAACGAACACATAATAAGTCATGGCAAAAGGTATACCCCATCGAAGGAAGAAATATGTGGTCCTTTATACGGTTAGTATTGAATCCTACTTACGCGTTGTTTGCTACGTTTTATATTTATACAAATATACACCACGTTTCTCTTTTTTAATTTAGAAAAAAAAATTTTTGACTTTGGTTCGGTCAAAAGTAAATTCTTGTTCGATCGTCTCAATATTGACGCCAGTTTTCTAAAACAATGTCCAACTCTGTGGTCGAATAATGTTTCATTTCAAGAAGCCAGGAAACAAGTGTCCACATTGAGAGTGGTTAATGATACAGCTGAAAGAGCGGTCAAGCTAATGAAGGATTTCCATGGATTAATCACGACTGAAAAAGATCAAAAGCAGTATTTATTACGTTGTGTGCAAGAACACCGAAAAGTTTACCCAGATTGTAATAAAAAAAACTTTAAGAAGAAAATTAGAATAACGATATTATTTAACTTTTAAATGTTATATGCGATATACTCGTAAGACCATAAAAGATTAGTTCTTGTATTGAATATTTCATGTCATATATAATTATTGACTAATTTAAATAAATTAAATTTAAGTTAAAATTAATTTTTTTCGAGCGAAAAAAACCAAAAAATGCGAGTGCAGCATCGTTTTTAATTTTTCAAATATGCGAGGTTGTCATCTTTGCAGGCCAACTGTGCAATTTCCTTCAGGACTATATAGCCACAATGACCATATTTCGATGGAATAACACCTCAGCAATGACTATGCTAAGTTTCGTTCTAAGCGAACGAATAGTTTAGAAAATCCGGAGTTATGCCAAATTTATTCATGAAAACCCCCACTGTGCAACGCTCTGTGCACTGTGGTTCTTGTGTTAAAAATATTATAACTTTATCAATTATTAACCGATTTTAATAAATGAATGCATTTTGGAATTGTATTCGTCTCCTCTAATTAAAAAAAATTCATTCTGGTATTTTTTTTTTTTTGGTTAATTTTCTCCAAGGATAACCCAAAGAGAAAAATACGCTTAAAATAGGCATTTTTTTCAAACTTTGGCGTCAAGGAGGCACGAGCTAACACTGTCCAATCGTAATGAAACTTTTTTTTTGTCATATTTAGATAAAATGTAAAAAAAAACTAGAGGGTATGCGTTCGAAAATATCGAAAAAAAATTTTTTGGGACACCCTAATGTATGTTTATCTATAAAAAATTTAATTTGTTAGAATTTGCATTCATAATCGGAACTCATGTCCGGGTTTCTTAAACTATTATTATACATTTACGGCCTTAGTCATAAAAAGTTGTCATGGTTTTGTTAAAGGTTTAAGAAGGTAAAGCCGAAAAATTGTATTCATAATCGAAAAATTCCTCTGTTAAAAGTTCTCTAACGTCGTCATTTTTGTTGAACGGTTAACCCTTCTTTAAGGAAATTTTATCCGCATTAATACACAAATTAAATAATTTTTTTACATTTCACGCGTGCCGTACTTAAATATTTATGTGACATAAACAATTGGAATTATTTTGTGTATATTTGCAGCGTTTATAGTGTCACATTATCCTGCTAAGCAACCGAATAGTTTCGTTCCAATTTACAATTTTTAGCCAAAATGAACTTTTGTTTACATAGTGATGTATATAAAATCAAAACATTGAAACTACAACCTATTATCCGGTTTTATATTCGACTACCCAAAACTTAAATCCAACTCAATCTGATTTTTTGGCACTTCTTCTAAATTTATGAGTATAGCAAATATTAATTGATCTTTTTATTGAATAGTTCTTTATTAATGTTTAAAATTTTTCAAAAATGCATTCACGCATTTCTATAAAAAAAATTAATTCGGTCTATCGCTTATTGTTCATCTTGTTTTTACATCACAAGCACTGCGAGAATACATAAAACAGGGTTGCCAGTCAATTATCTGTTCCCTAGTTAAAATAATCATTATGAATACGGTTCTAACAAAATCTTCGCCAAATCTTAAAGTTTTCAATAACTGATGAATGCTTTAGAGCTATATTTCTGTTCTTTTTTAGGAATAATTTAGTTAATGTTTAAACGATTTATATTAAATACAAAAAAAATAGGCTCCTTCCGCAGCAACAGTCACTCCATTGTCGCATTCCATCTCTTCTGCATATTCACAGCTTTGTTGGAAAAATGTATTGTTTTTATCCAAATTAGGGCACTCTTGTTTTACACGTTCAAAATGTCTAAGAAGGTGAGTCTTAAGTTTCTTTTTACGTGAAATTTTAGAAAACAATTTTCGTGTAAACTATTGTGTATGACATTTTTCATTGCAAACAAAACATTTCCAATAAAATTTATTCAAAAAAACATGCCAATTAAACACAATTACAAACAACACAGTTTTAATCACGAAACAGGACAATTTAACACTATTATGCTTTAAGTTCACAAAATAAAATCTTTCAATCAACAATAAACGAATTACAAATAACAACAGTGTTGTTATATCAAAGAGTAGAGCCGTACGAAAAGTGACGACGACGGCTGGTGACTCAGCAGTCACACATATTGCCTCCCAACGGCGCTGTAAAATTCAACTTTCTGTAAAATACTTTCCCACAAAAATTTTTCTTTACAAAAATTGTTTATATTAAGTTTTGTTAAGAACATATCATGCATATTAATTTAGAAAGATTCACAGCAAAAATTCGATCCAAGTTCTGTTGTAAACTCAAAAAATAAATTGTAAATATGATTAAAAATTTAAAATTCAATTATATTTTTAATTGAAATTTACGGGCCAATATTTTTTTCTGTGTAGGTAACACTGCTTATCGTTTTGACATTTACTTGCTGCAAGTGCCAAATATTTAGTGGCATTAGTGAAAAACTGTTGAGTGTTTCGAACTTGCACTTGCATGTGTAAACCGGGGGTTACTCCCAACTCCACCAGGAGAGGTTTTATTAAAAATCAATCAGTTGCCCATGTCACTATTAGATTAAAAAAATACTTTTCATTACTACAACATTAAAACTAAGTAATAATATCACAGTGAATATTCTTAAACTAGTATAAAAAACTGAATTTTATTTTTAACGTGTTAACATCAATAGGCCCGGGTAGGGCCTTAAATCACAAAGTGAACACATCAAAACACAGTTTGTCCGACTGCGATCACACAGATTGCTTGGCGTTAAACTCCTCCGAAACCGCTGGCCCGATTTGTATGAAATTTTGTGTACATGTCGGGTAGGTCCCAGAATCGGCCAACATCTATTTTTCATACCCCTATATAGAACACAGATTTGCCGACGACGAAACACAGATTGTCAGACTGCGATAAAAAACACAGTGATGTAGCGGCAGCGAACAGTTGTCTTGTGTGGGTGCGGAGCACACTCAGAGCAAAGAATTATACTGGTTATACGTATATACAAATGTGATATTAAGAGCAACGAAAATTGTGTGAACTTGTGTAGGGTATGTACGAACATAACAATGTATGTATGTACAAGTGTCTGTTGCTTTGCATTCTCTTTGTTTTTTTGTGGGCATAAAACAAAAAGTATTAAGCAAGAAAATAGTGACACATCGTCGCCCCGAAGATATCTTCACGTATCTCTAAATTTTATGTTGTTGAGAAATTGACTCTAAAGTTTCAACAATATATATAAAAAAATTGGTGTGAAAAAAGTGGTCCAATAATTTTGTCAGTAATAGTGCCTGAAATTCTACATCGATTGGAGTAAAAATATCCAACGTCATTGATGAAATGTATGCTATTTTTATCTCCAAAAAATTTCACATTTTGTTGTATACGCCACCTTTTGGGAAATATTTTTTTTGTTTATGGCACATACGTGAACATTAGCTCAAAAATACCGAATTAATGTTTTTAGGCCGAAATTATCTTCACGTATAAGCACTATACATACATAGGGTGCAGCGACAATGTATGCGATTTTTTTGTTACTTTTTTGTAATGCTATAGACTTTATCGGGAGTTAATCTTGAGATATAGAATGAAAACAAAACGCATATATTATTAATAGGATGATATATCTCCTTTTTTATGTGTGTCAAATATTTTCTTCACATACGTGAAGATAACTAAATTTTTTTAAATTCAAAATGTTCATATATTTTTTATTGTATATCCACAATAATGGTTCATACGGTATCATAACGTGTTAAATTTTCAGCAAAGTGGATATACAATAAAATGGATCCATAATAAGGTGTGCGAAGTTAGCCCCCCATTTTTGGAAATAAATATTTTTGAAGATTGTTCTGAATTGTTCTATGATTGTTCTACATTGTTCCAAAACAATGATTTTCTAAAATATAATTTGTACCGGTAAATCGAAAAAAACCAATATTAAACTTTGCACCCCATTTTTGGAAAATCGAAATTTTTGCGGTTGTTCTGGGTTGTTCTAGTTGTTCTAAACATTGTTCCAAAACGATGATTTTCTAAAATATAATTTGTACTGGTAAATCGAAAAAAACCAATTTTAAAGTTGCACCCCATCTTTGAAAAAAAAATTTTTTTGCGGTTGTTCTAGGTTGTTCTAGTTGTTCTAAACATTGTTCCAAAACAATGATTTTCTAAAATATAATTTGTACCGGTAAATCGAAAAAAACCAATTTTAAAGTTGCACCCCACTTTTGTAAAAAAAAATTTTTTTGCAGTTGTTCAAAAGTGGGGTGCAACTTTAAAATTGGTTTTTTTCGATTTACCGGTACAAATTATATTTTAGAAAATCATTGTTTTGGAACAATGTTTAGAACAACTAGAACAACCTAGAACAACTTAGAACAACTGCAAAAAAATTATTTTTTACAAAAGTGGCGTGCAACTTTAAAATTGGTTTTTTTCGATTTACCGGTACAAATTATATTTTAGAAAATCATTGTTTTGGAACAATGTTTAGAACAACTAGAACAACTTAGAACAACTGCAAAAAAATTTTTTTTTACAAAAGTGGGGTGCAACTTTAAAATTGGCAGTTGTTCTAAGTTGTTCTAGGTTGTTCTAGTTGTTCTAAACATTGTTCCAAAACAATGATTTTCTAAAATATAATTTGTACCGGTAAATCGAAAAAAACCAATTTTAAAGTTGCACCCCACTTTTGTAAAAAAAAATTTTTTTGCAGTTGTTCTAAGTTGTTCTAGGTTGTTCTAGTTGTTCTAAACATTGTTCCAAAACAATGATTTTCTAAAATATAATTTGTACCGGTAAATCGAAAAAAACCAATTTTAAAGTTGCACCCCACTTTTGTAAAAAAAAATTTTTTTGCAGTTGTTCTAAGTTGTTCTAGGTTGTTCTAGTTGTTCTAAACATTGTTCCAAAACAATGATTTTCTGAAATATAATTTGTACCGGTAAATCGAAAAAAACCAATTTTAAAGTTGCACCCCACTTTTGGAAAAAAATTTTTTTTGCGGTTGTTCTAGTTGACAGAATGACAGAATTTACGTGACACGCACTTTTCGGGTTTTCAGGACATATAATTTTTGAAATTTGTTGATTTTTTTGAATATTTTTACTTTTTTTGTTACTTTTACACATTCGTACGTACTCACATATTTATAAACCTTGGTTTTCACACATTTGTAATAGCCAGCTATATAAGTGACTTCACACTCACACTAATATCGAAAATTTAGAAATGGAACTAGTTGAGTTCAGGAATAGTGTAATATGGAGAAACAAATTCGTGGAATTAAATTGTAAATTAGAGGAAAGTTATGAGAATACCGATAAATCATCATCATTACCAGAAGAAAGAATAGAAAATTTAATTTTAACAGTATGGAACTCAATTCCCAGTTCATTCACATCAATGAAAATTGCTACAGCGCTCTGTTTGGATCAACTTATAATAGTGAGCAGTTATTTTCCGCAATGAATTTTATTAAGTCCATTACAAGAAATCGTCTTGGAAATGATATATCTGCCGCTTGTGTGGCATTAAAAGTTACAAAATATTCACCAAGAATTACTACATTCGCATCGGAGCAACAACAACAAATTTCACAATAAATTAAAAATTATTTAATAAAAACTTGTATTTACTAATTATAATAAAAAATGTATATGTTTAGTACGAAAGGAATTTTATTTTCAACTTTTTATAATTTATAGGTGGGTGACAAGCGAACTTTGTTTAAAAATTTTCAAAAGAACTAGAACAACCCGAAACCAAGCTTTATATGGCCGGAACAGAAAATTTCGATCAAATTTGTCTTCCATTCAACTCTTTTCGAACTTTTGCTGGAAACAAAAATGGACGTCGTTGGTTGTTCTTGGTTTATTGACGATTGTACTAGATTTGTATTAGAATCGGTTGGTCACGAATACGTTGAAAGTTGAAAAAACATTGAATGAAGAATAAACTCGGCTGGAAGTTTTTATTCGAGCGATATCAAATTATGTTCTAAAATTTAAAATTGGTTTTTTTCGATTTACCGGTACAAATTATATTTTAGAAAATCATTGTTTTGGAACAATGTTTAGAACAACTAGAACAACCTAGAACAACTTAGAACAACTGCAAAAAAATTTTTTTTACAAAAGTGGGGTGCAACTTTAAAATTGGTTTTTTTCGATTTACCGGTACAAATTATATTTTAGAAAATCATTGTTTTGGAACAATGTTTAGAACAACTAGAACAACCTAGAACAACTTAGAACAACTGCAAAAAAATTATTTTTTACAAAAGTGGCGTGCAACTTTAAAATTGGTTTTTTTCGATTTACCGGTACAAATTATATTTTAGAAAATCATTGTTTTGGAACAATGTTTAGAACAACTTAGAACAACTGCAAAAAAATTTTTTTTTACAAAAGTGGGGTGCAACTTTAAAATTGGTTTTTTTCGACTTACCGGTACAAATTATATTTTAGAAAATCATTGTTTTGGAACAATGTTTAGAACAACTAGAACAACCGCAAAAAATTTTTTTTTTCAAAAATGGGGTGCAACTTTAAAATTGGTTTTTTTCGATTTACCAGTACAAATTATATTTTAGAAAATCATCGTTTTGGAACAATGTTTAGAACAACTAGAACAACCCAGAACAACCGCAAAAATTTCGTTTTTCCAAAAATGGGGTGCAAAGTTTAATATTGGTTTTTTTCGATTTACCGGTACAAATTATATTTTAGAAAATCATTGTTTTGGAACAATGTAGAACAATCCTAGAACAATTCAGAACAATCTTCAAAAATATTTATTTCCAAAAATGGGGGGCTAACTTCGCACACCTTCCATAATATCTCAAAAACCATAAGATATAAAGACGGGGATTAAACAGATGGATAGATCTAAAACAGACATGCACACACCCATACGTATACATTTAGTCTGTGTGTGAGTAAAACGTCGTAAATATTCAAAGTGTACTGAGATTAAGCGTAAAAAAACAAAATGACCCTTCCTGCTTGCTATCTCATTCACGACTGAATCAATCGTAAACAAAATAAACAGATCATACCTTCATCGCGTCACTCGTTGGTTGACGGCGGACCTCTTACGAAAATTGTTGCAGAGTTCGTAACGAATTCTGAACGAAAACTCTGGGGAAATTTCTAAAACATGCTTTCCGAAATTCTTACGAATTTCTGAACATTTTCTGAACCAACAAATTGAGGACTTTTGTTTTTTTTTTACTCTTGGTGCTCATTTGTTTTTGTAAATTCTCATGGCTGCACATTTTACTAAGTACATACAGCGATTCGTAAGAAATACGCAAAAAAAATTTGTCTACACAAAGTAAAAAGCAACAATACTTTCATTTGAACAGAAACTGAGGGAACAAGAAGAATATCTCTTTCTCTCTCTGTTGGTACACCTTGCATAAAGTTATTATAACGTTGACGTTTTTGCTATTTTTTTAATGATTTCGTGGAAGTAGAAAAACTTCAAAGAATTAGTTTCCGTTTATCATATTTCTCAGTTGTTGCGAAGAATTTGAGACAGAAGGTCGACGAAATTATTATTTTCAGTTTTAGTACTGTTTTGCTTTATATTGAATTATATGAATGGACTTATTTTAAGTTTGTCTTTAAAATTACATAAAAAATGTTTATGTTTAAACAAAAATAAATTTCTTCAAAACAAAAGTATTTAATTATTCTTTACGAATTCCATTTAAATTTTTACAGAATTCTTTTAGAATTTGGTTCGTGTTATGTCAGTATTTAACACGAACAAATGCTGATTTCTGTTAGAATTCTAAAAGAACTCTTTTAAAATTCGGTTCGAATTTGATCAGAATGCTTTCCGAATTCAGTTAGAAATCTGACAGCATTCGGTAGGATTTTAAATTTCCTTTCAGAATTCCCTCCGATTCTACATAAGAATTCTGTCAGAATTCGTTACGAAACATCGTTAAATGCATCAGAATTCCCTCCGCTGTTCGTTACGAATTCGTGTCAACCCTTTCATACGTTTTACGCTACGAACACAGACCGAATTCGGATCCGAATTCGGCAAATGTGTCAGAATTTCGTTAAGAATTCGGTCCGAATTCTGAACATTTGGTTTGTTGGGTGTATACAAAAATTCTGCTACTGCCCACATGTGCGACGTTTTGGGAATGCCTGATCTAAACAAATTATCCCAGGAAATTTTGATTTTGTGATATACGTGATACGTGATGTGATATACGTGACACTGCTCCATAACGCGGAATATTGCTGACTATTTATTTGACCAATAATCGGTCGGTGACTTTGGCACAACGTGAATTTCGTCGCAGATTTCCTGGCCGTCCAACGCCTACTGGTGAAACACTGCGACGTTTAGCCGCTCGCCTCGAAGAGACTGGCACAACACGAGATGCTGCCAGGCCTGGCAGACCCCGGAGTAGCCGTTCTGCAGAGAATATTGCTGCTGTAGCCGAGGATGTCATGGAAGCGCCGTGAGCGCTACAGAGCAATGATCAACTAGTTCTTTTTGCCGCAACTTGATGAATTGGGATTGGAAAACATGTGGTTCCAACAGGACGGTGCAACGGCACACACTGCACGTGCCACAACCGATATGCTGAAGGATGCATTTCCCGGGCGCCTAATCTCCCGTTTTGGCGATTTGCACTGGCCAGCAAGATCGTCTGATTTGACCGCTCCAGACTTCTTTTTGTGGGGCTTTTATGTCAACAAGCCTCAGACTCTTGCAGCTCTTAAAGACAATATCCGTCAAGAATGTGAGGACGTATCGCCGGAAGTTTTGGCCAAAGTGATGGAAAATGCCATAAAAAGGGCTCAAATGACAATCAACTGTGGCGGCGGCCTTTTACATGACATCATATTCTCGACGTGATGTAAAAAAAATTAAAAGACCAAATAAAAATAATCCACAAGAAGAATCAAAGTTTTTAATTTTTTTTTTTTAAATTACAGCCAAAAACCATCGGAAGTTTACTTTTGCGCCACCTTGTACTTCGGAACGACGACATGTGCTTCCACGGGTCTTTAAATAACTTTAAGTATTAATATTATTTAAATGTAACGACATCATATGATTGAACGCTGTTTTTTATTTTCCAATGTAACATTTACTAATGTGTTCATAGACATCGATCAGGTACCGTGTAACAAAAAGGTGTTAACACATCGCCCGTGAGTTCTAACACTCATTTGATTTTTTTTGTTATTAATATGACTAATTGGTCAAGTGAAATGCAATTTTATTTATATTTAATAATTTTGTATGGAAGAGAAATTATAACTTAAGCAAACTAAAAATTTGTGATCCCAAATTAAATTTTTAAACCCCGGGATTTAACTAATCCAGTACCATCTAGCAACCCTAATACATACTCTATGCAAGAAAGTACATAAAGCGAATGGGTTTGTGTGTCGCCTACAAATTTCATACACATAAAGGACACGTTGCCATGTATGAAATAAAATTGTCGTCGTGCTGTACGTATTGTTGTTTGCTCTTCTTGGAATGGGAAGCTGAAGCTTGATGTGTAACGCTTTGGCAGCACCGTACCATTATTTGAGCAAACAAAAAAATGCGAAAACTAATTTAAATTTCAAGATATTCGCCATCTATCCTTCTATCTACCACATACAAATTTCCTGCTTACGGTACAGTATTTGCATAAAGAGAGGATGTCACATACAACAAATAAAACAGTTGCGGTTAAGAGTTATACTCTGATATGGATTTGACCAATGAAATGTGTGCTGACATTCACCTCGAACAATTCTTTACAACCACTATAAATCGACAATGCGTCTTTCTAAATTGAGTATACAATTTTTTAAAGCTTTTTTAAATAACATTGACAATTTTGAAACAAAAGGAAGGGGCAATCCGAAATTATTACTATTATTAATATAGGAAGCCTGTTTTTATACTCTCACCAATAGGGATGGTGAAAAAAAACGTAAAAAAATGTAACACATAGAAGGAGCCATAGTGGACCCTTAGTATCTTTGGACGAAATTCGTTTTATGACTTTTTAAGACGTTTGAGTCATGTCCGTCTGTCTGGCTGGTCAACACGATAACTGCCGTAAATATTTATCGGTCACAGGGAAATTTTGTCAGTGACTATTATTTGCCAATATTGAGTTTGGGATTGGAAATGGGCGTTTTGACCACGCCCCTTCTGGTACCTCCCATACAAATCGACACATTTAGCACAAAATCATATTTCTTTCAAAACGTTCTTCTGGTAGATGTGATTAGCTTCAACTCACACACCGGTTAATAACCTATAAATGCCTACTTAGCGGGAGGAAATGGGCGAGATTGTCACTCCCATTCAGGTACCTCCCATACAAAACAAGGTGTTCGTCCAGGTTTTGAATCCGATAAATCGCTTGAAACACTGCCGACCTTAATGCAATTAGGTACGATATAAGGCTTCACGTTATCAAACGCCAATCAACGATTAAAACAAGTGTGATTTCTCCACGCCCATGGTGGTACCTCCCATACAAAAGTGTTTGGCTGTCTGGTTGTTCGGCACGAGAAGTTCCGCAAAACCGAACCAATCTTTATGACAGTTTGTACTAGTCAATATTTAGTTAAATAAAACTCTCCGACAGTAAATGAGCTGTTTTGCCACACCCATTCTGGTAACTCCCATATAAAAGTTGGGCGGATGACCGGTTGAACGGTACGATAACTCTGGTAAACTACAACCGATCTTAAGATAATTCGGTACTCGGCAATATTTTGCTAAACGCTACTGTTTAATTAATAACTGACTATTTTGTCACTCCCAGCTTCGTACCTCCCATACAAAAGTTGGGTGTAATTCTGTATTGCCGACTCAATATCTCCAATAAATCATAACCGATCTTAATAAAATTAGGTACTGATCAAAATTTTGGCAACAACTTGCCATGCCCATTTTTGTATCTCGCATATAAATCTTGGGAGGGAAACTAACTAACTTGGGTATTCAATATTGAATATGGCCACATTTGAGTATGGGTGTTTTTTAACAGAACTCCCACGCAATGGATGACTTTGGGTGGGGGTATGATTAAGTCGATTCACCCGACTGAAACGTATCTACTGGTTTTATTCCCAGCTCAACTAATTTTTCGGCCAATTTCTATGGGCAGCTAAGTGATATTAAGCGTCACCCCATACAAATTCATCGAAAAATTACTTTATCAAGGAATAAAAAACAGGCGGGTAAATATGAAATCAACCGAAAATATTAACATTTCTGACTTCATCACCTCCAAATTTGATAAGATTTTGTACACATGATCTATGGATCGGCACAATAATATTTGCCAACTTTCAGACATATAGCCTTCCAACTTTCAGAATTATGGCCATTCCAAGTTGGCAAAAATCAATAAAAATGCACTCAGATGCCTTAACACAATTTTTAATATCTCGAAAAGTATTCATTGCACGTTAATAATCAAGGGCTCATTTTACAGACAAAAACATGCGCCATTCAAAAAATTTTTTTTTTTTAAATTTTCGATCAAGGATAATGTAAATAAAAAAAGGACTAAAATTTCCAAAGGATATATCTCGAAAATCAATATTTTTAAAAATTTAAAAAAAATATATGTTAATTCTTATTATGTTTTGTACAAGTCCGCCAAATTTCAATGTGGAGTCTTTATCACAACATAAGTTATTAAGAAAAAAGCAGGCGAGGGTTTATGTATTTCATGAAATGTACCAAAATACAAAAAGGTGATAAATTACAAAAAGAAGGACAAATCAAATGTAACGGAACTTTTTCGACTTTTCTTTGCTTAAACTCTTTTTCTCCATTGCTAAACCTTTAATAAAAAGTACAACATAATGTATTATCATTATTAAACACTTTATTACAGCATATTTATTTATTTCTGAAGGATTTCAATTAAAAAATCTGCATCTGCCGAGTAACGCTTGACTTTAATTTTTTTTATCTACAGGTTCAATAGAATGCAGCTTTTGAGTTTCAGGAATAGTACGCAAATCTTTAAAACGAATTTGAAGGAACCGTGCTTCTTCTTCGTGGTCTTTTAGAGTTAAAAACTCGAAATTACAGTTCAAAAGATTTTGCAGGCACCATTCATATAATTGTTTTGGAGTAGTTATTTGACCTTGTAATGGACGCTGTAAACTAGCTCGACGTGCGTCTCTCTTTACGGTACCTCCAAGCCCGTCACTTGGGCCTTTTCCATGGCTTGTTGCAAAAAAATGCCACTCAGCATTACATCCAAAATCTTCCATATGATAACATAAATTGATAAAGTTCTTTTTATTTTGAAACTGGGCAGCACTACCGTCTGAAAAATACGTGATTTTCTTCGGGGTTGTTTTAAACTTTTTTCTCAAAAATACATTCAGGTGGCGATGGAACAGGTGAACAGCTACAGAATCGTGTACAAGATAATTAGATATTATTATGAAGTTTGTATGTTGTGTTTTTCCATCTGATTTAAAATAAATAGCAATTGGGTATAAAGTGGCCTGAGAGTTGTTCCAGTGAAATCCCTGGACTGCATCCTGAATAGTAAAAGAATCATTTTCTGAAAAATCGCAAACTCATTTCATTTTCTTCCAAATTTGATTTTCTTTCGTTCAGATATGCTGCCTGCTGTTTTGCAATAAGTGAATGAGGTAATAGAATTTCAAGCTTTTCACATAAGGAATCCACAAAAACGTCGGCTTGGCCAATCATGGTCTCCAAATTATCCCTATCTACACTTACCCATTGTTTATATGTTATTTCATCAATATCATTTTGCTCTAGTAATTGATTTAGTTTTGCTTTTAAATTTTCAATTCCTGGACACTTGTTACATTTACGTAGGTGACACTTTGAAGAAGATGGAATGCAAGTCATTTGTTTCAAACAATCTTTGCAACATTCAAGCTGATAATTCGGAACACCAGCAGTTAATTTTTTTAAATTTATAGCATCAATCATCAGCTTCACATTTTGATGCTTTGTACAAACACACACGTTATGAGATCCATTCGCATTTGCTAGAATTATATTCCTCGGGCGAAGTTGGCAAAACTTGGAAATACCTATTTTTATTCCATCATGTCGTTCCTTGAATAAGGCAAGGCGTACATTTCTCTTAAGTTTCCAAGCAAAAGTCTTTTATTTTTCCTGACTTTTGTACCATTTTCAAAAACAGACACGAAATCTTTCTGTCCGGGCAAACACCTGCTGACGTCATCGGATTCATAAAAGAATTTTACTAAACTGCTTGTCACTGGTGAAATTGGACTTCCCAGTTTTGGGTTAGGCGTACTCATCACACCCTTTGTTTCAAATAATGCTTAACTTTTCGCGCGATATAGTTTGTAACCAGGAATTCTTCCTTAATTTTATGTATTGTCCAGCTTTTTGGTAAAATTGTTAGCAGTTGGATTTTCTCACTATTTTTTGTTAATGTTTTAAACTTTTCTTTTAATTGTTCTATTATTTCGGATTGTGGGCACATATGCGAAGTTGATTGTGCTGAACAGTGGAAAATTTTGTCTTGAATCGAATCACTTATTTTCCTGAATTTTGCATCTCTGTACCGTTTTTGATGTAACTTCTTCTTTTTTATCGGAGATTGTTCCAGATACGGTAAAGATTGGTTTAATTTTGAAATAGCAACTTCTTCCGTGCCTGACGCAATGTCATCTTCTTCCGTGCCTGATGCAATGTAATCGAAAGTATCTATATTTTCGTTTATGTCTGAACCTTCTTCCAAATTAGATTTATTAGATTTTTTCAGATGCGAAAATTTTATTCTACATGTCCCACAAATTTTATTTGAGATCGTAATATTTTTATCCTTAGTATACTGTAGCATCCATTCTTGGACTTGTCTTAAACTTTTATTGCACGCAGTGTGACCGGATTTTTTAAAAGGATTACAGCAAAATGTTGAGCTGAATGGCATATTTTTTATTTAAATACCACAACCGAATGAATTGTGCACGACTTTTTTGTAATGACAATAATTATAATTTATTTAAATATTTAGTCTCTTTTTTTTTGCTTTTTCAAACGATCCAGTCACTTTAACACTTTGACGTTTAGCACTTATGACATCTGGTATTCAACTGAAGTTTGACTTAGAGTCTCTGAACTATTTATACTGTTTTTTTTGGTACAAAATATAGATTTCAGGTAAAAAAATAAACGCCTTGCTTTTCTTGAATTGGAAAATTTGCGTGAACTACGGGTCATAAAATGTTTTTTAAATAGGGACTGAATTTGCTACTGCCAATAAGCCGACCACATGTCATAAAATATTTGTAAATTTTTTGTGTGAACTGGCAATAAATATTTCGCCTCGGTTGTAAAGTCGAAAAAGTTCCGTTACATTTGATTTGTCCTTCTTTTTGTAATTTGTCACCTTTTTGTATTTTGGTATATTTCATGAAATACATAAACCTTCGCCTGCTTTTTTCTTAACAACTCATGTTGTAATAAAGACTCCACATTGAAATTTGGCAGACTTGTACAAAACATAATAGTAATTAACATATATTTTTTTTAAATTTTTAAAAATATTGATTTTCGAGATATATCCTTTGGAAGTTTTAGTCCTTTTTTTATTTACATTATCCTTGATCGAAAATTTAAAAAAAATTTTTTTTTGAATGGCGCATGTTTTTGTCTGTAAAATGAGCCCTTGATTATTAACGTACAATGAATACTTTTCGAGATATAAAAAATTGTGTTAAGGCATCTGAGTGCATTTTTATTGATTTTTTCCAACTTGGAATGGCCATAATTCTGAAAGTACGAGAGCTAGGACACTGAAAGTTGCCAAACGCTATTATTATGTTTAACTTTCCCTTCGTACCAAATTTCATCCAATTCGAAATCGGTGCGGTCAACTCATTGGTTGATTTCATATGTTTTTACCCAGGCTGAGTATTATGTATGTACATTAGGGCGGGTCGATTTATTTTTCGACAATTTCCCTATGATTTCCGTATTCTATGGGTTATTCCATGAAAATTTGCCAAAGGAACCATACCTCTATCGTTAAAATCGAGTCCCCTACTTTTTGTTGGTAGATTTTTTCCCAAATTGACGTTCGTATGAAATATTACCTACACGTTCACATCCATAACTCAAAAACTATCGATCGGGTTTAATCGCCAGCGTTGGAAAGGTGAGCTCATTTTGATCAATTTACAAAAAAAAAATCTCCAACATTGGTCCAACGGTTCAAAAGTTACGGGCATTTTTGTCCAAATATTAGAGCATTTTTCCATTTTTTTCATGATTTTGTCCAAGAATATTACTTTCATGGCCATTTTTTTTTTGAATTGTAAATTGAATTAAATAATGGATTGAGCCAAAAAAATGGCCATGAAAGCAATATTCTTGGACAAAATCATGAAAAAAATGGAAAAATGGTCCAAAATTTGGACAAAAATGCCCGTAACTTTTGAACTTTTTACCAACAAAAAGTAGGGGACTCGATTTTAACGATAGAGGTATGGTTCCTTCGGCAAATTTTCATGGAATAAGCCATAGAATACGGAAACCATAGGGAAATTGGTGAATTTTTTCACTCCCTACAAATCGACCCGCCCTAATGTACATATATTTTAATATCAGCAAGTTACCCTCACTTGCTTTTCAAACTGAAAACAACATTTCGTCAGCACTATTTATATTGGCAATAATCCCTCGCTGCCTCTGGCATATATACATACATCAAGTTTCTTTAAGTCTCAGCGACATACATCAAGTTTCTTTAAGTCTCAGCGCAATAATCCCTCGCTGCCTCTGGCATATATACATACATCAAGTTTCTTTAAGTCTCAGCGACTACGTACGGTAACCCGGCCATTAACGCCACATGACTTGTTTTCTAGATATTCGCACCGATATTCCCGATACGGAGAGCTCAATTTTCAAATTACCTATACGCCCACTCCAAAAAAAAGGTATCCCGTTCCATTCCATGAAAGGATTGGGCTGAGCTTCTCACAAACAGTTAGCGTTTCAATTTTCCACTCACTGATTGGGACTTACAGTTTAACACCGGTTCCGAACGGTAGTTTGATAAGCTTTCTCATGGCTTGTGACGCCATCAATAAGCGAGGTGACCGCTGTCGAAAGCAGCATCGCGCACTAACTGTTAGCCCTAGTACCTAGGGCTATAAGTCTTATTGTATTCCCGCCATCAATGCCACCTCTCCATTTTCTTAGATATACATAAGCATTCACTCTCTACCCAACTCCCCATATTTAAATGACATGTATATGCCGACTCCAAAACCGAATCCTAAAACAAGAAGGGAAAGGGTTGAATACCTTGATTCAACTCTTTATATATTTCCTCAGAGGGATGTACACTTCCACTGCCACGGAATGGAAACGGAATCTGAAAAAAGTGGTGATAAGCTTGCACACCAGGCGTTTGGGACTGCATCTGGGATTCCGGTCATTACCACTACAATTTTTGGAATGTATGAAATGCGCTTTAAAGTTTTTCTTAAGTCATTTACTTTCACCGTGATTGGCTCTCAAGTATTAACTAAAATTCTTGTGCGGGAGGTGTTGGAAAATATAACTAGATATAAAGGATCGAACCATAATATTGCCAGTACGTAAAATTGATACAACAAAACGCAGGGACACGTACACTTAATGTTGGGTCGTAGGATCCAGGTGTCTACTCAATTTTCAAAAGTTAGATTAGAATAAGGACATATTTAACTTTTAAATTTGCAGTGCCTTGGGCAATTTTTTGATTGTGTTTTTGGGAAAAGCCTTCCAAAGCTCTTTGGAAGTGACTTTATTTGTTGTTTATGTGTGAAAATTTAACAGAAGTAATGATGGCGGTTCATTTTCATTCGGGTATAGTAGTTCATTTATTTATATAGTGCCACAAATAGTGAATAGGGCTAAGATTAAATAGTGTCACAAATTGAAAATAAATTAACTAAATCTGACTGAAAATGTACCGCCATCATCGCTACTGTTAAGTTCTCAAGTATTGTATATGTATAAAACTGTATCCATGTTTTGCAACTTATGTCAAAACTTCCCAGAACGAGGGAATGTGAAACAAATAATGCCACCGTTTCTCTACATGTAAGTAAAACTGCCTCTGTAATCAGAGGTCCAAGTCGCCGAGAAATATTTGGCGACGTGGTTGAATGAAAAATGGCCGGCGGCGTTTTAAAGCCGTCAGCAGGTTGTGGTCCATGTTTGGGGAAAAATTATACGATTTTTTGAAATTTATTTATTACAAAGTAAAAATAAAACTCATATACATGAAAAGTTATGATTTATCCCACCTTTCGTATTATATTCAAAAATTTAAATTTTCTCGATATTTCGCTGCCCTTTGAGCAGCATCGTCAGGAAGATAAACACAATTATTAATCAAAAACGAAAAGAATTGATAAACAAAATTTTTTCTTGTGATTTGAAAAAACAACAAAACAAAAAATTAAAGAATTGAAAATATTTTCTTCTCATATGAAAAATATTTTAAGTTACAACCAGAAAAATTGTTGTGCAGACATAGTTTCTCTAATTTACAGCCAGAAAAATATTTGGTTGAAAAAAGTATATACATAACGGTAAATTCAACAAGTTAATCCTGATATATTAAAAATGTTGCCTAATGGCAAATTCAATGATACATCAAACAATTCTATAATGTTCTACATTTTACTAATTAAATGTCTATAATTCTGTGCTACATTATCCGTATCTGCTTTCAAGTTTATTCTCTTCGCTATTGGAGTCCTTATTATCTGTAACATTTGTAACATAGATCTACATTTATAATTATTTTCCCTATTTAAAACTGATGTATCTTGAAAGTTTGGAAAATGCTTTAAGTTTGCACAGTGTGATGATAATACTGTTTTTTGTGTTTAGATGTGTCGATATTTTTGATCTGATTTATGTCCTGCAATTCTAGTCTTAAGTTTATTTTTAGTTGTAGCTACATATACCATATTGCAACTTTCATTATCATTTCCTCCACAAGGTATTTTGTATACTATATTAGATTTGTCAAATTTATTTATTCTATCTTTGGTTTTACTAAACAATATATGTACCTAGTGTGTGTGTGGTTTTATGGGCCATTTTGTAATTATAAGTATTATATGTTTTTGATTTTTCTAATCTCTCAGAAAATCCTGGCACATAAGATAATGATTTAAACTTTTTCGGTTCCACAGTTGGGTTTTGGTTATCTCGCCCTTTATTTTCAAATTGCCTTATTAATCTATTGACTCACCCTATTGGAAAATTGTTGTCCATTAATATAGTTCTAATCTTCTCCTTATTCTTTTTGTGAGATTTCCGGTCAGTTATCTTCAAAACTCTTTCGGGTATTTGGAGTGATAATTGATAACCCTCCCAGATGCCGTTGGTTTTTCGTACCAATCTACTAATAAATTCTCCCCATTTCTAATTTCCATGGTATCCAGGTATGGGAGTCTTGATCCACACTCTTCTTCAATTGTAAACCTAATATTAGGATGAAAATTATTAAATGTTGTCACAATATTATCTGTATCACTTTCTAAAACGATTTTAGAATAAATCATCTACATACTTGGTAATCATTTTCGGTTTTATGACCAGTACCCATGTTCTGTAACTTATGTGAAAACTTGTCACGTCGTGAAAGTGTGAAACAAATAATTCCACCGCTTATCGAAATGCGAGTAAAAACTGTCTGTAACTCCAAGCGAGAAACAGCACCACTGATTTCGCTTGATATTGGAATTTTCCAGTTAGATGTCAAAAATCGAAATTAACAAACAAAGCATCGAGCCAAGATGTAACTAGTACAGGTGGAAGCGATAGATCAACTGATTTAACTTTTTCCATGTCTTTGTTGTGCGACGCAAAACCTATACTTATATTAGATAAAACTAGCGTAAAAAATGGGGAGGGGGCTACAGCACATGATTTTAAGCAGAAAATACAAAATAGACATATTTGAGAAAAATCCTATTTTAGGAGTTATGGGCCTCCAAATTTCGGATATACTACGGCATTACTACAAAAGAAATTAAATGAAAATTTTTGATAAGTTATCGAAATAGCGGCTGTTGAGATTTATAAAAGTTAGCGAATATATTTTTTACATTTTGCGCAAATAAATTCCTTTTTTCTGATAGTAAATCAGAAGATGAGCTTGTAAAATTAAATAACTTCTAATAACTAAGGTAGTTATCGAATGTTGATTATTAAGAAACATTTATATGTATACAAATTTTATGTTTTCCCAAAACATCACTTTTTTGATAGGTGATCAATAAATTAACAAAAAAATCTCTTCTGGGGTCGGTCAAACACCGGCGTCAGCATAGTATTTTTGTGTTATAAAGTTTTCCGCGTGACCGACCTTTGGGTTTTATCCTTTGGGGTAGGTTCAACACGGGATTCGGAATAGTATTTTGGTGATATAAGGCTATCCGCTATTTTTGTGGCTACAAAATATTTAAAAAATCGTGCAATTTTTAAAATAATTTTGTTTGTTCGATTATACGTGCACCATATATTTGCGGCAAATGTAAAAAAATATTTTCGATAACCTTTGAAAATTTCAACGGCCAATATTTTTATACGTAGGCGACATATCGAAAATGTTCAGTTAATTTTTTTGATTTATTTTGCATAATATTATACAAGAATATTATGCAATTCCAGGAATGTCCACGAATTTCCATAGTCATCCCAAATTCTTTTCCACTATAGGGAAAAGTTTTTATTCTAGAAACTTTTTCCCAAATTCTCCAGACACTATACGGAAAATACCTAATGTCTGGGAAACAAGTCTCCAGTAATTTCCAAAGTCAGTCCACAAAAATGTTGCCCAATGCACTGAGTACATATCACCTGAAACACAGAGACTATATGTATGCCTGCCAATGAATAAAACACATTAAACACGTTTTTTTATTATTAAGTACTTATTTACTTGGGTTTTGTTCCACATTGTATTAACTTTTTTTTTTTAATAATTCTACATTTGGTTACATTTTTTGTTTGTTAACCGCACGCTTTGGCTCGAAAAAGAAATTCGGAATTATTGGTAAACAAATGTCAAAATTTAATTGTACTACCATATTTATTAATTTTACGGAAAAAATATATTTACATGGCAATTCCTTATATAGAACCACAGTGATACCACCAATTAAGTTAACAACACATCATTATGGCCTGGCAGTACCTAAAAGAGAATAACCATACTATGTAATCTCTCTTTCTGTCTCAAATAATTTAGTTTGTTAAGCCCTGTATTCAGTTCTTGCGAAATTTTCGTAAGACATTTTGTCATTTGTCTCTGAACGGAAAATTTTGTTACAGCGAGTTACCACATATCTCTGATTTACCTTGCAAATATTTCATTAATACCAAATGTTTGCACTCCATTTTATTTTCAACGCATGTGATATTACTTTTGATTACTAACATAACCGACATGTAAAAATTCCGGTCCCAAACAATTGTTTTCGTACGAAATAAGTTTAGCGTAACAACCCTGTACTTGAATTTTCGATTCATGAAATTTTCGATATTTTTTATACATGTAGTTTCTTATTTCATAACATAACATAATTTCATAACAACTGAATACCAGTAGCAGTGTTCTGTAACTTTCGTGAGAACTTCTCGCATCGAGTAAGTGTGAAACGAAAAATTCCACCGTTTCTCGATATGAGAGAAAAAAGTGTTTCTGTAACGTAATGCGAAAACCAGCAACTTTGATATTGGAATATTCCAGCCAGCTGTCAAAAAAATCAAAATAAACAGAAAAGTATATTAAAAAAGTATTTCGTTGTGGGAAAGAGCAAAATTCTTATAATTATTTAAGTGTATAGCGTGGCATTAAATAGAGCAGAGGAGCATGCTCGCCGAAACATGTTGGGGTTCAACTGATCCTTTCGATATACCGGATCTCCGATTTCGGGAATTATACCGCCTAACGAAAAACACTGCGAATATTTTGCTATCCGAAATTAGTCCCTATATGACTACTGGTGTAAGAATAACCTTTATTCCGCAACCCATTCGAATGTGTGCTGCACTACACTTTTTTGCCACTGGCTCATTCCATAGAGACATATGACAAGACTTTACAGCTTCTATAAGCCAATCTATGGTATGTCAGTGTGTCCATTAACTTGCAGACATACTGAAACAGAGTCTGATGCCAATATGGATTAGATTCCCATCTTCTGTTGAATATGAGGAAATAAAAGAAAAGTAAGTACATAAAATAGTATTTATTTCTTACGAGAGAAGTAATTTTTCTTTCAGAGGAGCTGAAACCACGATTACGGTCAAATAAGTAATAATAAAGCAACTGCATTTTCCCGGAGTAATCGGTGGTGTAGAGTGCACACATGTTAGAATTAAGAGACCAGAAAGAGAATTAGAAAGCTGCTACCTAAATTGGTAAGTTTATTCTACATAACTTGGAGTTGTAATTGAAAAACTTTTATTTGCAAATGAGATGTTTCATATAAAGTTAGGACAATTTAAAACTTTTATTTGATGCTTCAATTGATATGAATTCCAAATAGAAATTATGAATTGAAAGTGCGATTTTCTAAATTATAATTGGATGGGATGTATTACATATTTGCAATTTTGGTGTTGACAAATAAGTTTTTATTCTCCATATTTTTCAGATTTGTGACTTTAACTTGAAAATTCTCGGGGGATTTCCAAGGTTTGGTGGAGCTCCATGACAGTTATATATGGGAAGCATCACGTATAAATGCTTTGTTGCAGCAACGGCATGAAACCAACAACACCAATCATTCTTGGTTGTTAGGTGTATAGTTTGGCATACTGTCTATAAAATTTCCTACTCTTAAAAAACGTTTTTAAATTCTTACCGATCTTCAAACAATGAAGAAAAAAGGAATTGTAATTTATTACATGCCAAAGCAAGAAATTGTATCGAAAGGCTGAATGGAGTGTTGAAGTCGGTATTTAGATGCTTACAAATCGGGCTGCATACCACACCACCGATGGCTGGAAATATTATAAATGCCTGCACCGTGCTACACAATTTTAGACAAGCACATGGCTTATTAACCGATAGGTTAAATACCGATGATGAGACACCGAATACTCACACCATACAAATTCCAAACGAGACAGCATTGGAAGAGCCACTCAGGGAAGCAATACGGCTTCGAGACAGTCTTAAAGAACGACTGTGTCGCCAAAACTAGAAGTGTTGTTAAAAAAAGCATACAAGTTCACTCTTTCATTTCCAATATACATATATGTATGTATGCTCTTTTTTGAACTTTGAATCCATTTTAGACCACATCGGTTAAGTGAAACAAAATAAAATATTTAATAAATTAATAAAGAATAAGTTATAATTAAAGATAAAAGAACTGAAAAGAAGTTACAGTAATCAAAATTGCTGCGTTTATTTCCTTTTCATTCGAGGGTTCCCAATAATTGTAATCGGACCAGCTAGTGTGAGTGATTTAAAATAATTTTTAAATGAATATTGAAAAAACAATATATTTTTTTAAATATTTCATTAAAGTACATTTTGGACAACATTTATATATGTATGTTATATTAGAGTGGCATTTTTTTGTATGAAAATTTTTTTTCTTTCTACTCAAGGATTGCCGGGCCGAATATTATGCCACTTGATGAAAAAATGTTATGCTATAAATTTGGGGAAAATTGGACAATGTTAACACGTCGCGCCCGAAGGTCAAAGTTCAAAAATTTTGAAATTATGTTTTTCTAAGTGACAGATTGTTGCAATATACTTATTTTTCGGCAGATTTTTGCGAAACTTGGTGGGTTTGCAACACAGAAGTTACTTTGTATCTGGTAAAAATTTAGGCAACATGGGGCAACGTTAACACGTAGCGCCTTTAGGTCAAAGTTGAAACATTTTTAATTTATCTATTTCCAATAGACAACTTGCAGAAACATACTAATTTTTATTCGGATTTTTATGAAACTCGGTACAAATGTAACAGTGAAGTTCCTCTTAATCTGGTAAAAATTAGGACAAAATTGGGCGACGTTAACACTTACCTCCTCAAGGTCAAAGTTCAAAAATTGATGAATTATGTATTTCCAATAGTCAGCTTCGAGCAACATACTCATTTTTTACCAGATTTTTACCACAAACTTCGTAGAATTGTAACTATGAACTTGTTGTTTATCTGGTAAAAATTTTGTGGAAATCGGGCAACGTTAACACGTAGCGCCTTGACGTCAAAAATCAAACAAAATTAATAATAAATAAATATATAATAAAAAAAACCAACTGTACGATTACAACGATATTATATTTACTTTGTAAAGATCTAGTACTCCTTTGTTATTGAATTAGACATATGTGCTAAACGTTCAGTTCTCCTTCTTAATTAGTTCGGATGCAGCAGCTGTGTATAATTGTCAACAATAAAAAATGTCCGCGTGTGGAAATGAAATATATATGATTGGTTACCCAATCCCGAAACTGACGGGGGATAAATTGCCATCTAAAGAAGAATGTCTTAAAGTGCTATTTTATAATATAAGGACGATGAAGTTAAGTGTACAAAAAAGTGCACATTCAGTGATACAGGAGTGCATGGAATTTTGGAGAAAATCAGGCATACCTACTCAGAGCTTATCTAAATCGGCAAAGAAATTAATTGGTCTGTATACCAAGTGGCAAAATATATCAAAGAATAAGTCCAAAAAAACAAAATTTCACATAAGCGTTAGAAAAAAGTGGAAAAGTGACCTACGTCAATTGTTTGATATTGCTCATAATAACGCATTAGACATGATAAACATTGAAGGGACCAAACAATTTTTGATTAAACAAAGAAAAAAGGGGCGTGTAGGCTGCATCTTGGAAGCAAACTTGAATATTACAGAAAAAGAGTTGATGAAACAAAAACGGAAAGAGCAAGAAGAAGTCCGTAAACAAAAATATCAAAAGCATTTAATGACTTCAACAGGTATAATTAGTGTGACTTTTTGTACATATTTTTTATTGCAAATGCCTTTTTTTCCAGCTTCTGATATGTGGGATACCTTGAGCTGTGATACGTTAAGTATTCAATCAGAGACACATACAGACGACGAAACCACTTTTGACACCCCAAAAGCAAATCGACATGGGAAAAATGCCCACTCACAAAAGAAACAAATTTTAACCCCAAGACTTGCTGCAGTCCTAGACAAATTGAAAGTAAGCCAAATGGACGCTGTCCACTTATTGGTAGCAGTTTTGGATGCATTAGGACAGAATCCATCTGACTTCGTTTTAAACCGGAATTCGATACGTCAACAGCGAGCAATGATAAGAAAATCGCAAAGCCAAAAAATAATGCATGAGTTTGCTACTCATAATCATCCACTTACTATACATTGGGATACTAAACTCCTTCCCTCAATAACTGGACAACAAGAAGATCGTCTTGCAATTATAGCTACAGCGCCTGTCATTGAACAAATTATAGATATTCCCGACATTCCTTCTGGAACGGGGCTGGAAATTTCGTCTGCAGTTTACGATGCTTTAGATAATAAGAATATTTTACAAAAGGCACAAGCTTTTGTTTTTGACACCACTGCATCAAACACTGGCAGACTTAAAGGTGCTTGTAATCTATTAGAAAGATCAATAGGAAGAGATATATTGTTCCTAGGTTGCAGACACCATATTTGTGAAACTGTCCTAGCAGGAGTATTTATAGGACAAATGGGAGCATCGACTGGCCCAAACGTTGATATCTTCAAAAAGTTTAAAAAATCCCTGGCCTGAAATAAATCGGGATAATTTTTCGACGGGTATTACTCATCCTAGAATAAATGTAATATTAGGAGATGATACGGCCGAAATCTTAAACTTTTCTTACCACAAAATTGCACAATCGTTCGCAAGAGATGATTATAAAGAATTTTTGGAATTAGTTATAATATTTCTTGGAGGAACTCCTCCAAGCGGTATACAATTTAAAAAACCAGGTGCTCTGCATCACGCCAGATGGATGGCCAAGGCTATTTATAGCCTAAAAATTTTAATTTTTCGCGATCAATTTCCACAACTCACAAATTTGGAAATTAATGGTTTAATCGAAGTAGTAGGCTTTATTATTAAATGCTACTTAAATTTGTGGTTTGAGTCGTACAAAGCGGATAAAGCCCCATTAAACGATTTAAAATTTTTACCACAATTGGAGATGTATAAAAATATAAATAAACAGATAGCGGACAGAGCCATTTCCAAAATCATAAATCATCTATACTATCTGAGTGAAGAGTGTGTGGCTTTTGTTTTATTCGACGAAAGAATTGACAACGACATTAAAGGCAAACTTGTTAGAAAGATGTTAGTCGACGCTAATCATGATAACCAAGATGAAGACCACGTGGGCAATCGTGGAAGCTGTCACTGTCATGTGAAAATTTAAGCCATTTTATTCAATAATTTTAGAGGATTTATTTTCCCAAAACACAAAAAAAATTTCAAGCGATTTGATATTTCCATGGATTTCTTCACATCAAACCCAGAATCTTGGAATGACTTGGAGGGTTACCAAAAAGGAAAAAACATTGTAAAAAACTTGAATGTAGTTAATGACAGTGCCGAGAGGGCAATCAAGTTGGTCCAAGACTACCACGACAAAATTACTAAAGATGAGGAGCAGAGGCAGTATTTATGAAAGGTATGAATTTATATTTAAAGTTGTTTTCTGTTCAAAATATTGACACAATTAATTACAGGTTGTACAACATTATAGACGAAAATATACAAAAGATGCAAATTTAGAAGACTTAAAAAGTTTATATATTTAATGTATTACACAACTTAAAATTTATTTTAATTAATAATTCTACTGTTATTTTAATAAATTATAACACTTTTTGAAGTATTAATTAAAAAAAATAATACATTTATGCATTCTTATTGTTATAACTAGGCTTAATTCTACAGAAAATGCAAACATTAAATGTCTAAGCATTTGTATGATAAAATTATGTTAGACGTCAGGGCGCTACGTGTTAACGTTGCCCGATTTCCACAAAATTTTTACCAGATAAACAACAAGTTCATAGTTACAATTCTACGAAGTTTGTGGTAAAAATCTGGTAAAAAATGAGTATGTTGCTCGAAGCTGACTATTGGAAATACATAATTCATCAATTTTTGAACTTTGACCTTGAGGAGGTAAGTGTTAACGTCGCCCAATTTTGTCCTAATTTTTACCAGATTAAGAGGAACTTCACTGTTACATTTGTACCGAGTTTCATAAAAATCCGAATTAGTATGTTTCTGCAAGTTGTCTATTGGAAATAGATAAATTAAAAATGTTTCAACTTTGACCTAAAGGCGCTACGTGTTAACGTTGCCCCATGTTGCCTTACCAGATACAAAGTAACTTCTGTGTTGCAAACCCACCAAGTTTCGCAAAAATCTGCCGAAAAATAAGTATATTGCAACAATCTGTCACTTAGAAAAACATAATTTCAAAATTTTTGAACTTTGACCTTCGGGCGCGACGTGTTAACATTGTCCAATTTTCCCCAAATTTATAGCATAACATTTTTTCATCAAGTGGCATAATATGCGGCCCGGCAATCCTTGAATTTCAAAAGTAAGGGAAAAAATGCCACTCTAATGTTATATGCATACATATGTATGTATTTATGGTAAGCATATAATCGAGACGTAAAAGAAAGACACGTGTACAACTGGAAAGAAAAATTTACTTATCAAATTATAAAATCATAGAAAACTTTAATAAAAAATCGTTTTTTTAGTTAGCAACCCAATGGGTTAACAAAAATTAATTGTTGACGTACAGATTTATAGAGTGTAGAAAGATCTTTGTAATACCCATTTTAAACAGATCGGATTATAAATACGTAAGATATAAGCGGTTATATACTCAAGCGGGGAAATAACTTTTTGAACTCAGCCCAGAAGCTTTTGTCCGTGGTGAAATTTGGGTGTAGATCAGAGAGTTGTGCTAAAGTAAATTTATATCAAAAGTTAAAACGATTCATATTAGAATGTGTTAATAATCAAATTTATTAAAAACACTAAATAAATTTATTAGTCTAAGGAACTGCCTAAAAGTAAAATGTTCACCCACTTTTCCAAACATTTGTGGGAAAGCGATATGTTCTTTATTACCGTTTATAAACCATGACACCATCCTATCCTAGTAACTTTGGGTGAAGATTTTCTAACTGATTCTGATTTTTTTAGCTGTAGGATACCTAGAGTGAATTTAGTGAAAATGAAAGTTCAACGTTCTTATTCTTTCTCAGGCTTTTTTTATTAAAATTGTTCTACATTTCACAAAACTTTTCCAAAATTTGTTGATTTTGTTTTTTAAGTTCTGCCAATTCCGACATTAAAGATTCGTAAGATTGTCTTGCTACCTGCAATGCGTCTTTATATATCGACGCATTGCTTATTGAAGACTTTCCCAGGGGTTTGTTTTTAATTTTCGGCATATGGGCGTCGTCTAAGATTTCAATGGAACACACTGGCTGCGTCCGTCGTAATTATTGCAAGAATTTGTTCCTCAAGTGCATTTAAATCACTTTAAATTTCATTTTAAATTCTGTTCATAAAACCTCTTCCTTTATTTATATGGCTTTCAAATCAGTCCAAAACTATAAAATATATCGATGTATAAGTATGATATAAACATATGATAAATGATGATAACACAGAAAAGGCAATATGGTTGCATAACATTAACTTTATGTGTACAAAATAAAGTTTTTTGGGGTACACCTATTATAGGTCCCCTCCCGAAAATAAAGAGTTTTGGTGGGAGAGGATGGAACACACGATTCTAAGCACATGTTAAATACCCATATTTGGGGAAATCCTAGTTTTGAAGTTAATGGCTTTCAAAGTTCAGATATACGGAGGGTTAATAAAGTATAAACAATTAAAAACCGTGTAAAGAGATTTGTCTAGAAGCATTTTTCTATAATATGATGTAAAATAAATCAAAAAAAATTAAACAAAAATTGTCGATATATCGCTTACTTATAGAAATATCGGCCGTTGAAATTTTCAAAGGTTATCTAAAATATTTTTTACATTTGCCGCAAATATATGGTGCACGTAGAAAATTAAACAAAATTTTTCGATAGATCAGTTACCGGACAAAAAAAATTATTTTAAAAATCACACGATTTTTTTAAAATAATTTTTAGCCACAAAAAAATAGCGGAAAGTTTTATATCACCAAAATACTATGCCGAATCCGGTGTTGATGAAGGATAAAACCCAAAGGCCGGCCAAGTGGAAAACTTTATAACACAAAAATACTAGGCTGACGCCGATGTTTGACCTACCCCAGAGGAGATTTTTTTTGCTAATTTAGTGATGCTTTGGGAAATCATGAAATTTGTGTACATATATATGTTTTTTAATAATCAACATTCGATAACCAGCTTAGTTATTTGAAGTTATTTAATTTTACTTGCATATCTTCTGATTTACTATCACAAAAAAAGAATTTATTTGTGCAAAATGTAAAAAATATATTCGATAATTTTTATAAATTTCAACAACCGATATTTAGATAACTATCGATAACTTATCTAAAATTTTCATTTAAATTTTTTTGGCATCATGTACAAAACCGCTGCCCATCAAGTCACTTTACACGGTTTTTAATACGTAGTAATGCCGTAGTATATCCGAAATTTGGAGGCCCATAACTCCTAAAATATGATTTTTCTCAAATATGTCTATATTGTATTTCCTGCTTAGAATCATGTGCTCTAGCCCCCTCCCCATTTTTTACTTTGTAATTAAAGTGTTTGAAAAATTAAACTGTTTCCATAAAAAGTATTTGAGGGGCGCGAAATTACCATTTAAAAGACTGGTCGATGTTCTCAAATTGCACACAGTTTGATATCAATTTTCTAACTCGCAAATCCAACACGCTGAAAATTAGCCGCCCCAGCAACATGTTGCAGGAAACATGCACACGTTTGCAATCATTGTTTTCATGAAATCAAGATCTGCTGCCTTTTTGTTCTTTATTGTCTCTCGTTTTTGGATTTAGCGGTTTTCAACAAACAAAGCCACATTTGGTCTCAAAAACATATGTATATTACAACCTATTAATCATTGTGTCTCAAACATGACATATTTAATAGCAACAATCACAATGTGTTTGGGCACACGTATAGTATATTTGTGACAAGCTCCAAACAAATTATGCGTTCACATGTTTGGCGTAGGAAAAGCTAGCGTGTGCAAGATTGTTTTGAGCTTTTGTGACGCAGTGTGGAATGTTTTGGCCTCAATATATTTAAACAACTTTCCTCTGACAAAGGTAAAAATTGAAAGCCTGGTAGAAAAATTTGACGCACTTGGATTTCCCCAATGTATGGGAGCCCTTGGTGAGTCAAATATTCCCCAATAAAGATTTTTTATTTTGTTTTTATGTTCATACATATATGTCAATTATTCACAGATGGTTGTCACATTGAGATCCACCCATCGTATGAAGATGCCGTGGACTACTACAATTACAAGGGATGGTATTCAACTGTACTGTTAGCATTGGTGGACGCGAGGTAGTAATACTGTAAGTTTTTGTCTTGAAATTATAATGCATTTTCTGCATTTCAGATGTCGTTTTATTTATGTAAGCTGTGGCAGCCCGGGGAGTTGCAACGATACACAAATATACCAAGGATCTTCTCTAAAGCAACAACTAGATAACTGTCGCCTGTTAGCCGAGTTAAAGAGAAGAATTTCTGGTGTTGATGTGCCTGTACTCATTATTGGCGATTCGGCATTTCGGTTAAGCGAGAAATTAATGAAGCCATATCCATTTCATGTTTTGCAAAACCATACTCAGAAACAATTCAATTACGCACTATCAAAATCACGTAGGGTGGTCGAAAATGCCTTCGGAAACCCGAAAGCTCGTTTAGGCGAATTGGAAAAGGCATAGATAATGCCATTAGAAATGCTAACGCCATAATTTTATCATGTTGCGTTCTCCACAATTTTCTTAACGAAAATAATGACGTGATAAATGAAAAGTGGTTACAAGCCTTACAGCTTTTAGAAGCAAGGCGTTCCTATCCCAATTACAATGCGTCGCTGACAGACCAAAACAATCCAGAAACAATAAGAGCAGCAATTGCAACTTATTTGGGTAAGTTTTATTTATTTTACTAACTAACTGAAAAAACAATGCAGTCAAACAAAAAGCATTAATTCAATGAAATGAGAAATAAATAAAAATAATATATATGAGAAAACGAAAAAAATAAACATGTGGGTTGTAAAAAATCAACTAGCGCCTGTTGAACTTCCGCTTCCCGTTCGACGTAAGTCTTTAAATTTTTCTTCTTTTCCTCCTCGATTGTTATAACTCTTTCTGAAGTTTTTCTAATGTCTTCTTGTATGACCGCTATGTTTTTTCCATACACTTTAAAAACTTTTCAACACCTTCCTTTTTTTGCTTGCAGATGATGTTGACGCTACCGATGGTGTACAATCAGTGGTGACGCGATACAAATTGAAGGTGACGGCAGCGGTGACGATGCTGACAGCGGCGACATTGTGCCCAGAGAAATTTGCTTTGCCGCAATAGACGAATTTATGTCTTAAAGAAATTTATTAATAAATTAGCAATTTAACAATTTATTATAAAAGAACTTGTGTATTTACCATTAATGCTGTCAACCACCGGCTCTTCGGAGTGGTAACTTTTATATGGGGCCAAAAATAACTCCATTTCCTTGTAAAGGTCCCACTCCGAGGGTCAACCACCGGTTGTACCCACTTTTTGTTTTTCTTTTCTAAACAAATAAAAAGTATAATTACATCGTATGTACAACATTGGCCACAAAAACACTTACCGGTAACGTGTAGTCATATTATGCATTTTGGTTTTCACCTCCAACACTGGGTACTTCAACCCCTGGGTGTGGACCTTAGCCACCATTTCCATATGTATGTGGCTATTTTGCCGGCAACCACGCAACGCCTCCATCTTTTCGGCCCAGATCTCCAAAAGAGCTCGTTCGCCCCTTTGTTCCCATCTGCTAGCACTTTTTCTATTTGCTACAGAAAAAAAAGTAACAACATAATACATTATCTTGAAATAATGTTAAAATTTCTATTTTTACTTACTTTTTGTTGCTTCCATTACTAAAATTTTATCAAAATGAAATGTAAGCAACAACAGGAACAACTCTCAAATTGAATTACGAATGTGTAGTGGAAACAGAGTATTTCATGAATTACGAATGAAGAGCGAATTAAGTAATTGGCGCTGTAATGAGAACATGGTTTAAGGTACCTTATCAAAAAATGGCGTTTAGCTTTTTATTAATGCCAAAAACGTGAATATACAGAAAATATTTAAAAAATCCTTATCATAGAGGATCTTTTTTCAAACATTTAATATGAAAAGCCCAAACCCATAGGCATGTTTGCTTTGTCTCTCAAAAAGCTATGGATCCCAGATTAAACTTTCAGGACTTCCAACAAATAAAAACCGAAATAGAAATGGTATTAAAATTGCACACCAAGTAACTTCTGATAAATCATTGGAGCTTTTGTTTTATTAAAAGCATAATTTTTGAAACCAAACTGATTTTTTATTTTAATGTGTTTATGGAATTTTTTCTATCAAAAATACACATCTCTAATTTCAAAATGTTTTTTTCTTTGTTTATAAAAATTATTAAATAATACCCACAAAGGCAAATATATAAAAAAATTATTTTTTTTTAATTTTAGCATAATGTTTTTGCATAATTTTTTTTGGTGTTTTTAGCATAATTTCTTTCCATTTTGCACAATTTTTGTGGTCATTTAGCATAATTGTTTTGACGGATTCTGGTAACACTGCTTTCACCAACGATACGAAAATTTGTGGGGAGTTTAACGTTTCTCTCTCTTCACTTTGGTATTGCCATTTTGTTTCATATTAGCACCATCTTTACACGATGCCATTTTTCGCTGCCATTTTTATCAATTCTCTTTTGAAATTGCAGCGCAAATCTTTGTGCCTTTACACGTTGCCATCTCATGATATTAGTCCTTGCCATTTTTTCTGGCATCTCTCTTTAGTGAGTGTTCTTGTGTGTGCTGTTCATTTTTGTAAGCGGTCAAATTTTGTTCTCCATAAGTCCAAAAATTGCTTTTTCGAAGGAAGAAATTAAATTGTTCTTTATTATTTTTAATTAATTTTTATGTTTAACTTTCTTTTTCTTTTTTATAACTTCTTTTAAATTATTTCACGTAACCTCTAACAATGTAACACAACACACGAAAAACTAGAATGAAAGAAACAATAACATCAAATGTCAAAATGATAACAAATGCGGAACGAGCACAAAGAGAATTGCAATAAAATTTCATGAAACCCGGTGCGGTTGCGCGTCGTTCCATTTTTTCCTCCCTTCTTGCTTCTCTACACCCCTTATCAACAAACGCAAATTGCATGGTTAAAAAATGGCATCGTGTAAAGGCTGTGTTATTCTCATGTCAAAGAGAAAAGGTGTAATCGATCGGTACAAATATTAAATTTTTAATAAATTAAATGAAAATACACGCTTTTATCAATTTAAGACAACGAATTCAACACAGAGAATTTTAAAAATTTATTTACAATAGACCACTTTTACAAATTTTAACGAATGTAAGAATGAGGGAGATCAGCCGATTAAACGTCAATAACTGCATACGTGGTTTCAAGCCAAAACGCAGAATGTAATGTCATCGTGATTTACGTAGGCTTTTTAAAAGTGAATAGCGTGATAGTTGCAGCCTGACAAGCATAATGTAAATGGGGACATTCCTTTATCTATTACACGATCGAAGACGGAGGGTGAGAAGTAACAGGAAAAGGCAAGAGTACCAAGGCCATAACACAGTTTAGCAGAAAAACTTTACACCGTGAAACAAACATCAAACATATATTGGAGCATAACAGAAAAAATTAACAGTTATCCGTCGTACAGAATTTGAAATCGTTACATACCAAAAAGAACCAAAAAGTACATCTCCACGCGAGAGCATCACTACAAGCTTAACCAGGGATGCCAACTTGGTGGTTTTCCCGCTACTTGAGATGATTTTTGACACACACAAACCACTGTTTTAGAATTGTAGCGATTTTTTTTTTAATCGCTACAGTTGGAATTTTCGCTGTTTTAAGGTAGCGGCTGTAGCGATTTTTACGCAACATTGTTTATTGCCATTACTTTTGAAGCAAACGAAAAAGAATAACGGACTTTTCTATGTAGGAGTTGATGTGTTTGCAAATTGACTTACTCAATTTTGTGTGAGAGTGCAAATAGTCACAGGCGGTATAGACGCTCAAACGATTGGACAAATATGGTGAGTGTATTAGTGAGAGTTATACGTCGGTGTGGTTTATATCACTTTTATTTCTCCAATATTTCGATCAACTTCGTTGATCATTTTCAAGGATTTGAGATAACAATAGTACTTATGCTGTACCGACACGTGCTGTAAGACTTTGTCCACTGTCTTTTTATTTATGACCTCAAAGCCGAAAAATATTTAAACGAATAAAATTACAAAGGTCAACTATGCATACAACCAAAATAAATTAATTTAAAATCTTGTTTTTTGTCCTAAGAAATGTTATGAAATAAGAATTAAATTTCAATGTTTTTTAAAATATCGCCAAATAAATCTTATTTATAAGAAAATCTATTGAAAAGAAACTTAAAATCAATTTTTATTTTAATTTTTTTAATAAAAGTTGTAAATTTTTATTATAAAAATTCATTTCTCATTACTCTTATTTGCGATCCCTAGTTTTAAGTCATTCCTAAATTGGTTATACTATATGCATGTAGTATGTTTATTTACGAAAAATTCCAAGTTTTTGTTATTTATGTGAAGTATTTTTGTTTAAGTTTTAGTTTGTTTTATGTTTTAGCTAAAATTATGTCTGTTTACAAAACATATGTTTCCAAATAAATAAATTGAATTTTAAAATACGTATGCATGTATGTGCCTTTTTTTAATTTTCTCATATTCTGTGTAGTTATTACTAATTTTTGTCGTTTTTACACTTTTTCGTAGTGTTTTTTTAATATCCGTCAGTACAGATTTGTGGTGATTTTTAGCAACTTGTCTGTAGCGATTTTTCTCTCGGAAGCGTTGGCATCGCTGAGCTTAACAATGGCCATAGAAACAACATACACAAACTATCAAGAAGAACTCATCCCTAGAAGAAAAAAAATACCAAACTCACCACACTGCACTACTTCGTTTTTGAGGGTCAAGGAAAAACATAAAATCTCTTACGATCATTGCAGTTTAAGTGTTCGATAGTGAAAGTAGTGCGGGAAGTGAAAGTGCTCAACAAACAAAAAAAAACAGCAAACGAGATAATAGCACAACGAAGAACACAGTTAAAAAACAACACGAACCAAAAATCCAATCAAACACATCAGTGGGTAAGGTGTGCGGTGGTTTGTGTGTGTCACTAACAGCACCCAAAAGCAAGACAGAAATCAACATCAAAGATGTTGGCACCTGAAAGTCCGGGATTACGGAATTGTCAGCTAAAAAAATAGTGAGTGAGGATGAGTGGAGCTATTGCGAGAAAAATAGTGCAATAGGTTTTTATAGTAAAGATTAAAATTGAACAAAAGAGAACAACATAGTGTCATGATACGACAGTATCTGCGAAATCAAATAAGGTACTATAATTAATATCAGTACAATCAAAATTGTTTGTGCGTTTTGCGATTGAATAAACATTACCAAAAATTACTACTTCCACGCAGTATTTCCTGGGCAATGGCTTTTCGGAAACCTCCGTTAGCTAGCTAGAGTGAGAAGGCGAAACAAATGAGCATCAAATCAGGTATAGTAGGTGACTGATGTCACTGAAGCTCATCAAACAATCGGGCATATTCTTTTGTCCTTAGAAGGCGGATGAGCCAAACATACGGGCCAACGGCGGATAGAAACTAAAAGAAGAAAATCCAGGTTCAACACATCGCATCCTGGTCAGCGTCTGATCCATAATGGGCGGCTGCAATCAAATATCCTGGCAGTAGGTAAAATGCAAAAACCCGGTGGGCTGGGTTTGCCTCCCGCCACCGTTCATAATGGCAGTGAAAATACAAAAACGAAACAGAAAACATAAACAACCCCTATTTGTTGACGACCCCCGCAAACGTTATAAGGACCACGATTTACGGATATGCACTTGGAATGTAAGAACTCTATATAGATCCGGTGCAAGTATCCAACTGGCAGATGTCCTCGAAAGCTATAAGGCTGACATTACCGCTATCCAGGAAATGCGATGGACAGGACATGGCTGCACAAGAAAAAGAAACTGCGATATATTCTACAGTTGCCATGAAAAAAAACATGAATTTGGTTGTGGATTTGTAGTTGGCAAAAGACTGCGACATCTAGTCTCTAGGTTCAATCCTGTGAGTGAACGAATAGCCACAATCCGCATAAAAGCGAAATATTTTTATATTTCCCTAATTTGTGTGCATGCCCCGACAGAAGAGAAAGATGATGATGCCAAAGACATATTCTATGAGCTCCTAGACGAAACGTATGACCGCTGCCCTGGCCATGACATTAAGATTGTACTAGGAGATTCTAATGCCAAAGTAGGAAGGGAGAATGTGTTTAATCCAACTATTGGCAATTTCAGTCTTCATGCTGACAGTTCCGACAACGGTATGAGACTGATTGACTTTGCCGCGGCAAAAAACATGGTCATCAGTGGCACAAGATTCCAGCATAAAGACATCCACAAGGCTACTTGGGTATCCCCTGATCAAAGAACTAGGAACCAAATTGATCACGTGGTAATTGATGGAAGGCACTCATCCAGTGTAATGGACGTACGAGTGATCAGAGGAGCTAACATCGATTCTGATCACTACCTGGTAGCAGCAAAGGTTCGCACAAGATTAAGTAGAGCGAAAATCGTACGAAACCAGACGCAGAGGAAGCTGGACATCGGAAAGCTGCAATTACCAGAGGTAGCCACAGCCTACTCAAGGAAGCTCTCGCAACTTTTGGCACAGAACCCACCCCCTCCCGATGACGATCCTGATGCGCAGTGGAAACCCATTTCCGACTCTATAAAAACTGCCGCAACAACCGTACTTGGTTTCGAAAAACCGCTTCGCAACAAACCGTGGTACGATGAAGAGTGTCGCATAGCAAATGACGAAAAGAACGCTGCACGTATGGTAATGCTTCAGTCAATTGCAACGCGAGCTGCAACTGAGCGGTATAGGGAGAAGAGAAAGGAGGTAAACCGTCTCTTTAGGCGTAAGAAACGGCAGTGGAGAAAACGCGAGAGTGAGAAAATTGAGACATACAGAAGGAAGAACGAAGCCCGAAAATTCTACCAAAAAGTTAAAAACGGAACTAATGGACATGGTTCAGGGCCCCCCTTCTGTAAAGACAAAGACGGAAATCTCGTCGCAGATGTGCAGAGCATGTTGGGAATATGGAGAGAGCATTTCTCCGCGCTACTAGTACCTGAGATATCCGATGACGATGGGACAATCGATCACAATATGGACGACGACGTCGATTGCCCCCCTCCTAACCAAGACGAGGTCAGAACAGCTATTGCCCGGCTTAAGAACAACAAAGCCGCAGGAGCCGATGGATTACCGGCGGAGCTGTTTAAGGCTGGCGGCGATGAGCTGATAAGGTGCATGCATCAGCTCATTAGCAAAATTTGGTTAGATGAATGCATGCCCGGCGATTGGAGTCTCAGTGTACTATGTCCCATATTTAAAAAAGGTGACCCGAGTATTTGTGCCAACTACCGTGGAATAAGCCTTTTATCCATAGCATATAAGGTTCTATCAAGTATAATGTGCGAAAGACTAAAACCAATTATCGCTGACCTGATTGGACCATACCAGTGTGGCTTTAGGCCTGGAAAATCGACAACTGACCAGATTTTCACGCTACGCCAAATCCTGGAGAAGACACACGAAAAACAAATCGACACCTATCATCTATTTATTGATTATAAAGCAGTCTTCGATAGTCCGATACGGGAGAAACTCTATGAAGCAATGTCTGAGCTTGGTATTCCTGCAAAACTCATACGCCTTTGCAGGATGACCTTGACGAACACCAAATCCGCAGTGAAAGTTGGTAAGGATCTTACCGAACCTTTCGAAACTAAGCGAGGCCTCAGGCAAGGCGACACCCTATCGTGCGATCTCTTTAACATCTTAATGGTGATCGTTATGAGAAAAGCTGCAGTCAATATGAATAAAACCATCAGCAGCAAAAGTCACATGCTGCTCGCGTATGCTGATGATATAGATATCATTGGGCGCACAATTAGAGAAGTTACTGCGGTTTTTTCGAGAATTGAGGAGTCAGCAAAAGTGGGTCTGACGGTGAATGAGGACAAGACAAAATTAATGGTTTCAACGAACAGGGCCTCCACGCGATTAGACCAAAGCGTGAACGTTGATAACCGTTATAACTTCGAGGTAGTGGACGAATTTATATACCTCGGATCTGCCGTGAACAAAAACAACAACGTCAGCCTTGAGATCAAACGGAGAATTGTGCTTGCGAATAGATGTTATTTTGGGCTAAGCAAGCACTTTAGAGATAAAGCCCTCTCTCGAGTAACAAAAGTCCAGCTGTACCAGACTCTCATTCAACCTGTCTTGCTTTATGGCGCAGAATCCTGGGTCCTATCGCAAGCAGACGAAACATCTGTAGGAGTCTTCGAGAGAAAAATACTCCGAAAAATTTATGGCCCTATAGTGCACAACGGCGAGTATCGGCGACGCATGAACCATGAGCTGTATGAGCTTTATCCTGACATTGACCTAGTTAAGCGGATCAAGATAACGCGATTGCGCTGGCTAGGCCATGTCAGTAGAATGGATGAAGATGAACCAGCGCGAAGGCTTTTCGAAACCGAACTCGAAGGAAGACGAAAAATAGGAAGACCAAGACTCCGCTGGAGGGATCAGGTTGACGAATCCCTGCGTACACTTGGTATTGCCAACTGGAGAGATAAAGCAAAAGATCGAACTGGTTGGCGAAATATGTTATCTTCGTTTTGTAAGGTCCCTGACCCCCCGGGGTTGTCCGAGACCGGATAAGTAAGTAAGTAAAAATTAAAACACAAATATCACGACCGATAAGTAGTCGTCCTTCACAAGCAAAACATAATCTTCGATTAAGGTAAACAACAGCAAAACCATTTGAAAAAAAAAATTATGGATATATTAAGGCTGTTTTTTTTATTCCATTATAGCTATCGCCACTTACGACTTTCCAAATAAAACGATCCACACTTAATACTACGAAATGTGGCAACATGTGCTGTAACGGGTGAAAAAATGTAATACGGCAACACGTTCATAGCCAGTGCCAACAAATACATGTTGCAGCAGATGCTGTTGTAGTTGTAAGCAGCAACAACAGACATTTTATTTTCGTTCATTCTTTTCAGTTGTCAAACTCTACAGAAATATATACCAGCAGTACAAGAATACAAAAAAGTATAAAAACAAAATATATATGATTTTGACAAGTGAAACGAAAAATGGCATGGACAAAATTAAATCACCTGTTTAAACGACTATACCTGACTGATAATTCTACTATGATCACTATGTATAAAACTTACCGCGCGTTGCTGAAAACAATTTAATTCCAATTTTGTTTTCAATCATAATTAAAAATCTGTGCTTAAAATTTAGAGATATAAAAACATACATTGCCTTTTTTTTTTTTTTGAATATAAATTTTTTATTTTTTTTTTTTCAATCGAGCGAACCCATCGCCGCCACTCTTACCTGCCCCTACCGACCGAGAGGGCCACGTCCCCATAACGTGAGGACAGCGTACACATTATAGACCGGTCTATAACGGGAGAGCAAGGATCATAAGTTCACACGTTACCAGCAACTACAGAAATTCTTCACCAGTTGGTATTACACTAACATAAATAAGTATAAAAGCACATCACGAGATATTAACATAACAGATTTCAATATATAATAATTACGAGCAAAACGAAAACCAAATTATAAATCAGACCAGATAGTAAGGATAAAGTAAATTAAATTTACATATGTATGTTAATGAATATACAGCACTAATGCAAACGGTTCAAATGACACATTATGCTAGACTTTGTCGTTTCCCAACTACCTGTGAAATCAATAAACTGATATAGCTCATTAAAGTCACGACACATTCTCCTAACTGGATCAAAGGACGCATAATTCGAACGCTGAAACTCGATGTGAATGAGTTTATAGTACCTCGTGGGTCTCAATGGGACATTTATGAAAATCTTAGATAACAGAAATTCAGAACATATACATCCATCAATTATCTTCAAAACTGTAATAGAGTTTATCATGGTACGTCTACTACTAAGAGTCGGCAATCTGATCAATGCTAGTCTACTGCTATACGAAGGAAGATTATGGTTCGGGTTCCATTGAAGATTTCTCAGACAAAAAATGAGAAACTGTTTCTGGACCGATTCAATCATATTAACATACAAATTGTACTGGGGGTCCTAAACAACTGATCCATATTCGAGAATAGGGCGGACTAGTGAAGTAAAAAGATTTTTCGTAACGTAGGGATCTGAAAATTCCTTTGCCCAACGTTTAATAGAGTTCAGAACGCCATAAGCCTTGTTCACCATCGTAATTATGTGGGAGTTGAAATTCAATTTTCTGTCCAAGAGAACACCAAGATCAACAAATGAATCCATCGATTCAAGAACATTGCCACCTAAAATGTATTTTGCCGAAAATAATGATGACCTAGAGAACAGCATATGCTTACATTTCGTAAAATTAAGCTCCATCAAATTGGTCTCGCACCACGTCTGGAAAGTAGACAAATCCCTCTGAAGTAAAGTATATTGACAAGGATCCTTGTAAGAAAAATAGATCTTAACGTCATCAGCGTACATTAACAATTTAGAGTGCATTATGGAGACGGGTAAGTCGTTAATGAATAACAAAAATAGAACCGGCCCAAGATGACTGCCCTGAGGCACCCCAGATGACACAAAAATAGATCTTGAGAATGATCGACCAAATGATACCATCTGTTCTCTGTTCATTAAATAAGAACTAATCCAATTCAGCATGTTACAATTAAAACCCATTGCCCCTAGTTTATATAATAACAAATTGTGGTTAACTTTATCAAAAGCCTTACTAAAATCGGTAAAAATCACATCAGTTTGATCTCCATTAATAAAGCCGTCAATAATAGAAGAGGAAAACTGAAGCAAATTAGTCACGGTGGAACGACCCTTCCGAAAGCCATGTTGACATGGATCTAAAATAGAGGAAACCTGATGAGAAATTACCTCTGTGACTAACTTCTCAAAAAGTTTAGGAATGGCACTCAATTTTGCAATTCCCCTATAATTTGCAATATTTACTAAACTACCAGATTTGTGGAGAGGGATTACATAAGAGCTCTTCCACTGTGCAGGAAAATGACCGAACTTCAACGAAGCGTTAAATAAGAGAGTCAACGGTAAGCTGAGAGAATTCGAGCAGTATTTCAACATAGAGTCCGGGATACAATCAGGACCAGCTTTATTCGAGGCTTTCAAGCTGATTAAGTTATCTAGCAACCACGAAGAATTTACGACAGGTGCATCAAACGGAATGGTAGAGCGGACAGTGTACGGGTATGATTTGGAAACATCATAGGCTCGGGTGGAATAAATGGATGCGAAAAAATCGGCGAAACAATTAGCAATAGACTCTTCATCTGAATATTCAATACCGTTCATTTTGATCCTACAAGGTGTGGAAGACGAATTACGCTTCAAGTTAACAAATCTAAAGAATGATTTGGGGTTCCGTTTAAAATTAGCCTTCAACCTATCCAAATATAATCTGTAACTCTCACGAGATTTAGAGTTGTATCTACTCCTAGCAACAATATACCTAGCATAGTCTGCTAGCAGTCCAGATTTTTTATACTTTTTCCAACATCTATTCCTTACATTCTTGAGACTATTTAGAGCCCTTGAGGACCATGGGGGACCAGTATTACCCATTATTGGCCTCTTGGGTACAGACTTAGAAATATAGCCATTAATAATATTATATTAATCATCCAGGGCGATTTCAAATTCAAAAGAATTATCGCACTGACAAATACTATGCCAGTCGGTATCAAAGATAGGATTATTCAAAAAAATAAAGTTCGCACGCGAAAAGCATAGGCCAACATAGGACGAAGAGCGATTGCAACCAACCTGCATGGTATCATATGTATAATTAATTCCCAGCGTTGGATGGTAACTATCCTCAGGAGAAATTAACGGATAAATTCGAGAAATATCAAAGTTGTTGGAATCGTCCACTAAAACTAGATCAAGGACTCGATTCATAGAATTGGGAATGTCGTTCAATTGAATCAACCCAAGTTCGGAAATATGCGTAACAAAATCAGATGACCAATCACATGGTGTCAATGGAGTCAGAGAATTAGTATCGGGTAAAGACACCCATGTCACAGACGGCAAGTTAAAGTCACCCAATACTAAAATACGGTCCTTTCTACTGGCTAACGCAATAACTTTTGCAATAGCGTCAATATGCACTTGATATACCTCAAAGCATGAAGATGGCGGAATATAAGAACACGTGACAAACAATTTCAAATCGCCTAAATTAATGGACACCACAATAAACTCAAGATCGCCAATGTCATCAACTGTAACCAACTCAGAAGATAAAGAATTCCATTAAATAAATATAATTTTGATGATTTCACCATGTGTAAGCCATTTTGCAAATTTCTGCTTTTGAGTCTCTCCATGATAGCATTTTCAATCACAAGAAATGATAACAAAATTTATCTAAGATAACTTTTTGTTGCCATTTCTTGAAATTGAACATGTGGCAACATTGTCATTGCTCAATTCGGAATTTAAGTGGGTAATTGAAATACCGCTTAGCTGTCTCGTACAAACTAAGCTATAATTAACTTTAGCGGGGTAAAAAAACACACTTATTAGTTCGACTACAAACACACAGAGTAATTAATAAAAGTTTTCGAAAAAAATAGACTTCGACTTAAGAAGCTTTTAGTTATTTTGGAAAATTTTTCGGCTTTATAACAAATATGTGGAAGTAATTTTAAGCCAACGGTTCGCATAAATAACAATGTCATTTTATTGGAAATTCATTCCATGGGGAAATTTAAATTTCACTACGAAATACACTGAGGAGTATTTTGGCAAAAAAAACTGGACAAAAGTCAGATATACAAACTGCATTCAATATCACCCAAATTGTGGTTTTTGTATAACTGACTTAATGTACTATCATAATATTATGATAACCTGAACCCCCCGGCCACCACGCTCCTGGCAAGTAGTCTGAAACTACACTTCGTTCAGCACGCACGCATTCATTTTCGATACGCTTTTTTTCAAACTTGTGTTTGGTGTTTTTTCTTATTGTATGAAGTAAATCCTAAAAAAAAAAATATGGAATCTGGAGAACAAGGTCTGCACTTAATTTTAATGTATAACATATGTAGTTATGATGACTATTTAGTATTCTAATGGACCAAAAATGATATGCAAGAAATTTTCCCAATTTATTGTATGTTATTTTTAAAAATTAGTATTTTTGTTTATGTTCACGCGAGATTGCGTTAATTTTTGTTTTTTATAGTAAACTATAAGAGATTCACCAGATATCATACCCCAAAACATTTTCCGAAAGTTTCCGCTTCATCCAAATAAGCTACTTTGAGTTCCACAGGTCCTTTTTCAATCGTTTTGGTTATTTTTTTTACTTATATATACATAACTCGAGAAAGATTAGTCTGATTTTGCTGAAACAAATTTAGAAAAATTACAATACCTATAAATTGTTCATACAGCATTTCTCTATATAGTCAATAGTTTTGAAGTTATAAATAAATGTATAAAGAAGAAATGTTATTTTTTGCCTAAAAAATTAAATTTTTTTTTTTTTTGAAAATTCATGGAAAACCCAAAGCGGAAAAAAGTGTCAAGTCTTATTACTTTCACGTAAAGCCAGATAACCTGTGAATAAAATGAGACATATATCATGGAAATCGATGAAAGCGTTTCGCTCTTATTCGCAATTAAGTACCTTTAAGGTACCTTTTGGAAGTCAAGGAAAAACGTTCATGACCTTTTTCTGATTATCAGAATTAAAAAGATTAAGTAATTAGAAAAAGGTTATTTAATTTTAATTTTTATACAAAATTAATACAGAAAAAAGTCATTAAAAATATAATACATCAATAAAAAGTAAGAATTTGGTTATTTAATCCGATTCATCAGTTTGGTTGATTATTGCAGTTTATTCTATATCCATTGAAATATTCTGTTCCTCCGGCACTAACAGCTCTAAAGTTTCACTTAAGAAGGGTCGACGTTCGCTTCGTTTGCGTTTCCTTGCTGAACTTATAAATGGGTCTGATGTGAGAAGCAGCCTATTCAGAACATCTTGATTACACTGCAGCCTTGAAAATTTTCTCGTATAATGTTGTCGGTATGCACGGTAGTGTTTATTGCGGACCTCCGCAGCCTCTTCCGATAGCTGGCCTATAGGTAAGATGGCATATTTTATTACTGTCGAGCCATACACAAGGATTTTGTGTAAAGTGGGGGTCATTGGATGCCAACCGTAAAGATCTACATACACTCTTGCAGCATTTTTTTTGCAGAATTCATCGAATTTCTCTGAATGAATTTTGTGGCCAGAGGACATCGCTTCCAGGATCACTTTAAGTTTAAAAATAAACTCTCTGAAATCACAGGTATAAATGTGATTTCAGAGGCTAGCTCCGGGTCTGCGAAGAATCTTCTGGACGTCTTGCCCGAGTTTGTATTACCGAAACCAGCTTTCGGCATATCTATTATAAGTCCGGTCCTTTCTCTATATTCCTTCCGGATTTTTTCTTTACTTTCCTTAACTACTTCTTTATCTTCTTCGGATCGGGCTTGCCATTTTTTTAGTGGAAGTTTGTATGCAAGATGTAAGATTGTTTCGAGCAAACGTATTCTTAAATGGAGAATGGACAAACCGAATCTTAATGACTGCGGATCCTCCATTTTTGTATTTTCAAAGTCATTGAAGTTTTTCGAGGTTTTTCCACATATGTAGCATCTCATTGTAGAAGAAGTACCAGTTGCCGCATTGCAAACCTTTGCATCTACCATGGTTGGGAACAATTCATGTCGCACGTAAATGGCTCCATTTGGATTTTCTATTTTGGTCTTCAGCAAACGGTTAGCTTGATCTTCGACATACTTTATTTCTTCCTTCGTAATGTCCACTGTTTCGTGGAGAAATCGAATGCGGATTGGACGACAAAAACAACTGGATGATGGTGTGGGATTTTGCCATAAAATTTTTATTGTATTCCCAACATGAGACTGCAATCTCAAGGGCACCAATGAACTTTGGAATTTGTTGGAGTCATCGTTAGGGATATCTAACAGCTTTTGTTGATAGGAAATTTGATGAGAGCCATCACATCCCCATTTTGTGATAAGTTCCACGTTTTCCAATTCTTCTGCATCACAGTTTTGAAGAACTTCCTCAAGATAAAGACAAAGTCTAGTAACTGCGTGATCGAGTAAGTCTTGAAGCACCACTTCAACATACGTCTCCGTAACTCGGAGTGACTCTGGTTTGGGATAGCAGAGTTTCTTTGCTTTACTTACAAGACTATAACAAGGGAATATTGCCTTATTGGTATCGTGTAACAACTCCCATTGTCTCCTTGAAAAGTCACCGTCGACAAAGATGTGCAGAGCTTCCTCAGTTGTGTACTTTTTTACTTTTGGCTTCTGAACGGTATTTATTACTGATCCGTAGCGTTTGGCTCTGGTTGGTGTTGATGTTGCATCTATTATGAGCTTAGCGGCTGAGGCATTTCCAGACATACGTTGACTAATGCTAGCTGCGAAGGTAAGCTCCTCAACAGGTACCTGTTTGCAGAGTTCTTTTGTTTTTCGTCGTTTACTGCGATCATGCAATTCACGGAAGTCCTTGGTTGGGCGTCCCGACTTAAGTGTCCAGTTAGATACTGGTATTGTCTTATTTAGCCATTCGTCGTTTTTCTTCAAATATATCTCTTCTTTAAAGCAGGAAGATATCCATCTTTTCTTGAGAGCAGTCTTGAAATCTCTTAAATCGTGACTAAAGACGTGGAATTCGTTTTCGGGACATCTCATCATTTCGCGGTGCTTATGTTCCATAAATGTTGACTTATCCTCAATTTTTCTTGCTGTGCTTTCTTTAAAAAGCATGTATAACGTTTTTCGAGGTAAATTAACATAGACCGACATTTTCCGGGATGTAAAATTAACACTTTTAAATGGACGGCACAAGGGACGGACTATGATATTTTTAAAAATTTCAACAATTTTTTACCGATAAAATAAGACTTTTTGTCATTCACATTGACAATTTGCACTGATTTTGATTTTATACTTTTACTAGCGTACCCTCGCCCGCTTCGCTGAGCGTGTAAATAAAATCTATTTTTTTTACATACGACAAAACATTTTAATTGTGTTTTATTTTTTTAATTTATTGTTTTAAAAATACTAAAATATGCCTATTCTAAAGCTTTTTGGTATACAACATTCTTTGTTTTTCCATCTGCCGTATAAATAAATAATGGTGATGGTGTACCTACTCGTGAGCACGCTACATAAAGTTGTCCATGTGAAAAGCATGGATTTTCTAAATTTATTCCGCAGACTTCCAAAGACTGACCTTGTGCCTTATTGATGGTCATCGCAAAAGCAAGACGAACAGGAAACTGAAGTCGTTTAAAATCAAATGGTAAATCGGTGGGAATCATTGGAATTCGGGGAATTAAAACATCTTCGTCTTTGTATTTTCCTTTTAATATAGTCGCTTCGATAACGTTGTTCATTAGCCTTTTTACATTTTACATTTACATTACAAACATGATTTTTGTATTGCTGCGCTATATTTGGGAACACCTTTTGAATTAATTCTTCTTTGGATTTTGTAATATTGCAAAACGTGGTTGGTAGTGTTATGAAGCCAGTTAAAATATCAACTTGTAGTTTTCCATTTCCAATAGCCAGCAATTGCTTCGAAAACTCATTTGCTGATGGACCATTTTGCATTTGAACGCGCATATTTGTAGTGAGTTTGAGCGTTTTCACTTTTCTCCACAAATTTGAAGATTTCAAACACGCGTTTAGTTCATCGGCAGCAGTAGATCTAGGAATAACAGGTAATGTCTGCCGAAAATCACCTGCTAACAATATTGTGGCACCACCAAACAATTCTTGACTTCCTCGTAGATCTTGCAATGTTTTATCTAAAGCTTCCAAAGATTTCTTGTGGGCCATAGTACACTCGTCCCATACGATAAGTTTACATTGCTGCAAAACCTTTGCCATTCCAGATGTCTTGGGGATGTTGCAAGTAGGGGTTTCGGTAAACTGCGTATTCAGTGGCAACTTCAGTGCAGAGTGTGCTGTTCGACCGCCATCCAGAAGACTGGCTGCAATTCCAGAAGAAGCGAGTGCTAATGCTATCTTCTGTTGCGATCGTATGTTTGCTAAAAGCAATGAGAGCAAAAATGTTTTTCCCGTGCCTCCAGGCGCATCCAAAAAATATATTCCACCTCTTTCGTCGTTAACAACTTGCATGATTGAATCGTAGGCTTGTCTCTGTTGTTCATTCAACTTTGGAATATTTGATTGTACAAATGAGCTCAATTCATTACAATTAAATTGTTGTTCGCGTTGCAAATCTCGAATAAATATGTCGTGCATTGGACGATCGGGAGTTATCATTCCTAATTGTGTTAAAGCTTTATTTGCTATTGCTAAACACATGTCTTCAATAATAATCAATGCTTCATTATACATTTCCTCTGTGATCAGTAATTCCGGATTTGACGTGATGAGACGCATTCGATGCAAAATATCGTCTGTCATGTATTCTCGATATTTTATCCATAATTCAGGTGGATTTGACGGGAAACATGTTGCTATTATTATAGAAAACAATGTCCGTATTTGATGCGGTTGAGCCGAAATGGATGCGTCGGCAAGTGTTAGATCCCAATGAGTATCATCCTCGAGTAAATGCAATCGTGTACATGCTTCTCGATATGTCGCACACAATTGGCCATCAATGGTTCTTAAATTTTGGAACGATGTTGGTCCACGGACGTTAATCAACAACAAACGCAAGTAAAAACATTCAGCATTGTTTGGATGAACTGTGTAAATGCGTCCTAAAGTCTCTGTTGAAAACAAATTTGGGTGACCTTCAACTGGTTTTCCCATTTTGCGTCGTTGAAAAACTTTCGACGATTGATTCCAAGTGTAATATTGTGGTATTTCTGAGTAAAGCAATGTTCTGGCAAATATATCATCTTGACACAAAATACAAAATGCAGTCAACGTTGTAGATGGCGGTCGAGCTACTGTTTCCAATGCATTTTCAGTTGTGAAATAAACACGTTGACCGTTTTCCAGATGAACTGCTAAATGAACAACAGCAGGATATCTGTCATGTATTGGAAAAGAAAAAATCCGCCATATTGCTTCGTTACTACTAATATAACGCCCAATGTGATATTGAGTAATTTCATCTTTTCTACTTTCAGTAGATACTCCAAAAACGGCCATATCATTTCCTTTATTGACATATTTGCAAATGTATTTTATTGATTTTACTGAATTGCAATACTCAACGTTTATGTGGGCTTTGTAAGTTTTTGACAATAATGGTGAATATGGCACGATCCAACGGTTGTCAACTTCTACATGTTGATTTTGAATTGTGACAGTTGTCGACCTGCCATTGTCCGCAGTTGATCTACGTCGATATAACGGATATCCATCGTTGCCAGAAACAGTGTCCGCAACTAATGCTCTTGGATAACGCTTTGAACATTTTCCATCAATCATGCATGGTGAATTTATGTTCAGTGCACCGCTGGGCCATGGATCATATTATTTGGGACAACTTCAAACAATTGTGGATCGATCGCTTGATCTGGAATTTCTGCTGAGATTACATTATCAATTTCATCCGGTGCTATTTTATGAATCCACCAAATCAAAATGTGTGCATGAGGTAATCCTCTTTTCTGCCATTCAACAGAATACATCCAGCATTGTGTATCTCCAAATAAATGCTCTTTAACGATGAAGTCCATAAGTGATTTCAATGTTTGCTTGAATACACGTGCCGTTATGTCATGGCGATCTGATGGTGATTGACCGGCCTGTAAATTATTTCTAATTTCTATCCATTGAGGGTTACATGTAAATGTAATAAATAAATCAGGGCGGCCGTAATGACGTACGTACGACATTGCATCCTGTGCGTATTCATGCATATGCCGCGGACTTCCAGTATATGTTGCTGGTAATATTGTCATTCTTCCAATGTCATTAACATTTACATCATTATTTATTGCATCGCGCAGATGTATGTACTCTTCAGACCGAAGCTTTTTCTGGTTGAATCTAATAAAATTTAAACGTTCAGTCTCAATCTTCGCGTACATATCGACTGCATATTGTTGAAAAAGTCTTCGACATTTCAGGATGTGGTTGTCTTCATTCTCGCGTATCATTAATCTGTATGCGTAATAATTCATCGCGCTTACTTTTTTGTTTGTTTCCTCGCCTGCGGTTAAAAGAATTACAAATTAGGATCGCTGGGAGATATTTTTTTTGAGAAATAAGTTTAGTTCCCATGTGAAGGGTTAATCATTTTGATGTTAAAATGGTAGCCATCTTCCCCTTTCCAGAACAAAATCGGGTATTGCAAAGCATCATAAGAACGATGTGTTTCGGAGACTCGTTGAAGTTGAGCATTCCTGCGTTGAAGTACAATATCGCATGATTGTAATTCTTCTCCAACTATTACTATAGCAACTTCGTCAATTTTCGGTGAGTTGTATCTTCTTAAGTGTTCCCCAGCCGGTGTTTTGTCAGCTCGAATAACAATTTTATGATCATCTGACGGCATTCGATCTAGTGCTGTTTGAAACAATCGAATTAATTCGTTTTGTTGATGAAATAAACTTTGAAGTTGTTCGAGTATTCTTCTTCTTGTATTGGAACCAATCTGACAACGCTGATTCACTTCATCAATTGAGTTGCCAATGAAGTAAATTTGCAGAAAACGGTAGTTTGCATCCGCGAATGGCAGCAATGATCCGGCTTGATGGTAAATCTGACCTTGAACCTGTAATGTATATGTAAAATTATAGGATGTTACCCCACATCACATAGGTGTTGATATCGTTATTCGTTATACCATGTAAAAAAATTACCTTAAAAGTAGGCATATAGTTGTCTCTGATTATATTCGTTGCACCAAACGAAGTCATTTGAAAACACGAATTGTAGTTCTGAATATTCGTCAAGAAATGCTTTGATTGTGGGGTTGTTCCGGAAACCAATGAGCGCAATGGTTCGGGGGGGGGGGAATTTAATGCTGATAATTTTACTTTTCCATTTGCACAGCACATTCCTGGTGTTTCATTGTTGAATTTGAAAGCTTTGCAATGTTGGCATACTTTATTCATTGTGCCAATATTCACAGACCTATGCAAGCTGTAATCGGTTGTGTTATTATACTCGAACGCAGCACGGTGTAGTGTTCCTGTAAAAGTCGCATGACTTACATCTGATCGATGTTGAACAGCCCGATTGCGTCTCATTCTTAATCGATCGGCAGTATTGAGTGCCTCTCTATCTTCTGGTGTAAGATTAAGACGTGATCTTGAAATTCGATGTCGCTCCATCTCGATTCGTTGTGTGTGCTGCTCATCGCTTTCAGCTCTTCTTCTACTCGCGTGGCGATTGGATGCTCGCGTACGTCGACTAATGCTACTACGTAGTGGCGGCATTGTTTCTAATTATTGACCTTAAATGTTAAAGTATTAATAGCTAAAATATTTAATATTTCTTATTCCGAAATTTAGTGTTTACCTTTTCAGTTTAGCCAAAATTATCGAAATTCACTGTATTTGTGAAATCAAATTTTAATCCCCTTATTCTATGTTTACAATACATGTGCGAAGTTGTAGTGAAAACGTACTGCAAGAATCTTCCATACAAACAATATTTAGTCAAAAGGGGGAAAAATTGCTTAATAGCTAAATATGACCTAACATAGCATTAAATGATGTATCAATCACGGTCGACTGTAACACACTGTGAAAATTTCACTACAATCGACCAATTATTATGACGTCTTAGCGATTTTTTAAAAAGGGGCGTGGCACCGCCCACTTTCCACAAAGCAAAGTAATTCTCCTTATAAGACCAACATATGTACCAAATCCCATGTTCGTACTGCTACCGGTTCGTGAGATATGGCCGTTTCAAATTGCGATTTGTATGGGCGGTGCCACGCCTCTTTATCTAATTATGTCCGTATATAGCCTAAGATAGAGTCCCGGTCGACAGTACCACACTGTGCAAATTTCATAACAATCGGTCCATTATTGTGGCCGCCATAACGACTTTTTTAAAAGAGGCGTGGCACCGCCCACTTTCTACAAAACAAAGTAATTCTTCTTGTACGACGGACACATGTACCAAATCTCATCTTCATACCTCTAATGGTTCGTGAGATATAGCCATATCAAAATTCGAGCTGTGTGGGCGGTACCACGCTTCTTTGTCCAAGCAAAACCTAATATAGCCTATAACCTGCTACACACCAAAAGAAACACACACACCAAATTTCATCAAAATCGGTCGAGCGGTTTCCGTGTCCAGCGCGACCAAACGAACAACGGTCATTTTTATATATATAGATTACTTTTTTATCACTTTGAAAAAACCGTACTTTACACGTTCGGAGACACTTGTTGAATGACATAAAAGGATCAATGAACACCTATATATACTACGAATTTTTCCATATTTAACTGACAGATACTAACTAATGGACGCATTTGTTAAGGGAGCATATTTACCTGATTGAGCCTTCTAAAACCAGGGCTCATACAAATTCGTTTCAAATTTTTTATAAAAGTCATGAACGTTTTTCCATGACTTCCAAAAGGTACTTTCACTTAATTGCGAATAAAAGCGAAACGCGTTCATCGATTTCCATGATGTATGTCTCATTTTATTCACAGGTTATCTGGCTTTACGCGGAAGTAATAAGATTTGACACTTTTTTTCGTTTTGGGCTTTCCATGAAATTTTAAAAGAAAGATTTTTAATTTTTTAGGCAAAAAATAATATTTCTTCTTCATACACTTATTTATAGCTGCAAAACTGTCGACTATATAGAGAAATACCGTATTAACAGTTTCAGCAAAATCAAACTAGTCGGTCTCGATTTATGTATATATAAGTTAAAAAATAACCAAAATTATTGAAAAAAATTCGTACTTTTTGTTGATATTTTATGTTTTTAATGATTTTTTCCTTATTCGTTCCAAATAATATATTATTTGTATTTACTCATGTATTTTTACTAATTTCCAGTAAGAAAATAGTTTAAAATAATTTTGTCCAGTTTTTTTTGCCAAAATACTCCTATGTGCGACATTTCGAGAAAAATCGTTTTGGAAAATATTTCGAGGAACAATTTTGAATTTCTAGAAGAAATTTTGAGCTGGTGTTTCAAGCAAATAATTATTCATAGCAGTTTTAAAAAATTAATTTTCCGCTTCGAAATTAATTTGACCAGACGTTTCGGGCAAATAACATTTTGGAATTTAATTGGAGAATTTTGGGATGAAAAACTATTCTTTGGCAGATTATGAAAAATTGTTTCGGAGAGAACAGTAAACATCAACATCATTCAACTGAAGTCTCGAAACAAATGAAGTGATTTGGCGTTTATGACATTAATTCTCCTGGAGAAAATCACAGAATTTCGAAAAAAAAATCGGCAGTAAAAACACAAGAATTAGAAAGATGGTGGATAAAAGCGACGGAAATCTACCACCCTGCGCCACCGCTTAAACTACCACCCTGCGGCAAACCCAACTTTGAAGGAGGATACTCCAAGTGGTCATATTTTAGGGGCATATTTATCTCAGTCTATGGCAAACACGAAAGCTTATCTTCGGTACAGAAACTTTACAACCTTCGGAATAAAACAAGAGGTGAGGCCAGTGAAATAGTGACAAGGTTTGATTTGGTAGAGTGCAAGTTTAGTCTTGCAGGGAAAGCTCATATCGAGAGATATGAAAATAAGCGCATACTAGTACATAAGCATATGAAAAAACTGATCGGAATACATACTGTTCAAACCGAGTCCCCAAAGTCTGAAAGACGGATATGAAGCACGATATCTGAGTGCCTAGAAACCTTTAAGTCCTGCAAAATATCGGTATAAAAATGGGACCCCATCCTCATACACATTCGTTCATCGAAACTTCCAGACGAGTCTTCATATGCATTGGAAGGTTCGTTGACAAACCACAAGGAATTGCCAACATGACACCAAATGCAAACATTCCTTTCGAACAGAATCGAAAGATAAGAAACCCTAATGGATTTCAAAACACCTAACCGAGATAATAGGAACCCCCAATCGCAGACTTTTTTATACCCAAACGAAAATAATGTTTTTCAAAAAAAAGAAAATGTTTATGGTGCCCTTTAATGGAGTTGTTACTCACATAGAGTAAAGTTATATACAGAATTTATGACTCAATTTGAATTTATTCACTATGGACGTTTGATAAACGTCTTGATAAACGTTCGCATAACTTCTGCAATTTTACTCCGATTGTTATGAAATAAAACTTAGTTTAATTGAGACTAAACACACTTTCAGAATATTATATACATATATATAGCACCATTGGGAATGAAATAATGCAACACATCACGATCAAAGTTGAAAAATTGAGAAAATTTTTGCAAATTTGAAGTTTACTCACTTGAAATTCTATATGTTTTTATTGAAAGTACCATCATATCTACATATTTTTAAAGCTCTATTTCTCCTCCTTCCAAAACAGTTCCATGATCGAAAATCGGTTGGGAAATAACAGCTTAATAAATCGATTTGTATGACAAGTCAAAAATAACGGGTTTTTAACGGTAAAATCAGATTTTGGGGGTATACAACAAAAAAAAAAATTTTTTTCCGCCTGTACTCGATGAGGCCTACAACCTACACCATGTCACATCAAAAGTTATTTTTGACTGTAGCACCGTGTAATTAATTAATTTAATATTAAATAATAATTAATTTGGAAGTAATAAACAGGGAAGTTGCATGAAGAAATGTAAGTAGTTTAATACAATTTATGTCTACGAATAATTATTTATATGTTATTTGTATTTACAGGGGAAACCACAAGTCAAGATTAATTAATAATTTGGAAATAATAAAAAGGAAGTTGCATGAAGAAATGTAAATATTTTAATATAATTTATAACTACGAATAATTATTTGTGTTTACAGGGGAAATCACAAGACAAGAAGTCAGGAGGATATTCAATAATCTGTTTGTTTTTGTCTTCTATATTTTTAGCAGCAAAACATGTATTGCAATTCAACGGTGTAAAAACGGCCACTTAAAAAGTAAGTTCTAAAATTGAAATCTCAGAACATCAAACTCGAATACTTGTGAATTTAAAATGCTTTGTGAAATAAAAACGAATCGGAATGCAGCAAGCACATGGGTGAATATTATAGTTTGTGGAACATTTTCAAATAATGCTTTAACTACTATCTTAACATGAATAAAACACAGACAAGAAATTTAACACTACTTCTTAATAATTACCAGATGGGGAGAACATGTTGGTGATTTCACGTGAAGGTTTCCATTGATGCTTTTTTACAAAAGTTCCATTTGAATTGACCAACGGTTTGTTTTTTATAATGATGTTTGACACATCCCGCACATACCGCTCTGTCACTATCTTCACAAAAATTCAATTGGGACTCAGTTTCCAATCCGCAATGTAGGCACACCTCCTCCATGTTCAGTGTGAGCGAAAAATATGTCTATCATTGTGTATACTTATAGTATTGCTTCTATAAACTGGCAAACAAACACTCCACAATTGAAATTGTCAGATTGTATCGAGTTGTCCAATATTGAAAATTTTCAAAGTTGGCATTTCTTATGAAAATTTCATATTTTGCTTCAACGTCGTTTAGAGTTTCACCCCATGGATTTAAAAAAACAAATTTTTTCTCAACTTTATCCAAGTAAACCAGTGAAATGGTATGGTTGAAATATTGGAATAAATATATGTATGTGTGTGTGTGTGTTAGTGGCAAGTCCAAATCAGTTGCTAACGCTATTATACAATATTTCTCACCTTGCCCATAACTTACTGTGCAAGCGTTCTCACCGATAACTGTGCAAGCATTCTCACTCATAACCGATATATATAAATCTAGGACATTTCGGTACAAGTCACTTTTCTTGTCTAAATTTTTGAATTCGCTAAATTGCAAAATTGGTGCATCTATAAGACCGCAGTTAATATTAGTCATTTTATTTTTAAAGCTGAATATGACATTTTTTTCTCTGGAGTAAACAGACTGTCGAACACGATTTAATGCCATGTGAAACATTCCGTTTCTGTTGTTAGAAATCTTAATTTTTTTGGAGGTCTTCGCCAAGTTTCTTCTTCCTGTTTTATTAATTTCGGTTTTACAGGCTCTTCAATTTCTCTATAAACAAAAATGGTTTCCCATTACATCTCATGAAGGAATTGTTCAGAGGTTCTCACAACCAGTGGAGCTGTGCGCTTTATAGTTTTATACTCACTGATTGGGACCTACAGTTTTACTCCGGTTCCGAGCTGTATTTTGAGAAGCTTTTTCATGGCTAAGTACTCGATAGTGTTGCCGTCACTAAGCGAGGTGACCGTCGTCGAACGAAATTTTAAGGTGATCGGAGCAGGGATCGAACCCAGGATCTCCTGTATAAGAGGCGCGCATACTTACCATTGCACCACCGACGTGAATTCTTTCACTACCACATATATATTCAGCAGCTTCCGTTAACTTAGTCCTGATGTAGATTTCCGATTCACGTATATGTGTAGGGGGTCTCATATATCGAACTCTGTTTAAAGTGTTATGCTTTAAATTGTTATAGTACGACTCCACTGGACTATTTAATATTCTCGTATTAGATTTATCAACGGAGTATCCCATTATATTAATCCATAATTGGGTTAATAAATAAATAATTAACAAAATTCGTCAGTTAATAAGGGTTTTTTCGCGACTTTTTTTGGTACAGTCCTTTATTTTTGTGGCCGTCGGTGATAACGGGAAACCATTTATTTTTTTATTTATAAAATCTGTAAAAAATTGGCTCTTTGCATAAAGTGATTTAAAGTCGTCCACCTGGCTTTCAATCGGAACAACATATTGGTCAGAAATTAGTGCTACCTCCATATTGTCAGACGTTTTTAAATTTCCCAAAGCGTTCTTTACATTATTGTTTTTAAAAGGACTTGCAAATATTGTTATCATATGTGTAACCCAATTGAATAATTCGTAACAGTTTTCAATATTAACTACACACCATAGTTGCTACTTAATAACAGTTTTGGGAACTTTATCTCCCTACTGTAAATCGACATGCTTTGCAACAATTCTCATGAGGTACGCACAGCATATTTGAATAATCACCATGTGAGGTTTCGTTCAAGTTAGACTAGAATTGTAACATGAAACTATATAATTGTCCAGCCTACTTCCACCACTCAGTAAAAATTCTCGGAGCTAGGGGTCACGAAATTCCATTGGGAACCCAAAATGTCTGTTTCACATCGCTGTAAAGTGACTACATAATATTGCTTCGTCTATAGGTAGCAATATTCCACTTTCACTGGAATGTCTGATGTGTGAAACCACACTGTATAGAAATACTCTCTTTGAATGTTCATGCATGTTGCATCAAAACAGAGAGTGTTCCTACTTAATTTTAAAATTGTTTTGTTCTTAAGCTGTAACATTTTTAAGTGTTTTTTGTAAACAAATAAGTATCTGGCTTTATGTTTTCAATTTGGTATAAAGTGCTTCCAATTATTTTGCGCAGACATTTTGCAGACGTCAATGTAGGGGTCTTTGTCGTAGTCAAGATACAGCATATCCTCAGCCTTTAATTTTGAAATAATTCGTTGATTAGTTCCTACACAATTTAAGTTTTTGGACTGAAGACACTTTGTCGCTTTGACATACTTAATCTCTCGGTTTGCTATTCCAACTCTTCTCAATTGAGGTTTTTTAATAAATTTTGGGTGTACAATTTCCTTGGTCGAATGGACTTTTCTCTAATAGTGCGAAAAATGTATGGATGAAGGATACGTTAAGCATAACCCATAAAATTATGACGTGCCTACTGAAGTCGGTATTCTCAATTCAGAGAAAAGGTGCATTAATAATAAGGCTGTTTTTTATTCCATTGAGCTATCGCCACTTACGACTTTCCAAATCAAACGATCCACATTTAATACTACGCAAAAATGCGATACGGCAACATGTTTGTAGCCAGTGCCACCAAATATATACTAGCAGCAGCTGTTGTTGTAGTTGTAAGCAGCAATAACAGACATTTATTTTCGTTCATTCGTTTCAGTTGTCAAACTCTACCCAAATATATACCAACAATATAAGAATACTAAAAAGTATAAAAACAAACTCATATGATTTTGACAAGTGAAACGAAAAATTGCATGTAAAAAATTTCATCACCTGTTTGAACGACTATACCTGATAGATAATTATACCATGATCAATATGTATAACATTTACCGCCCGTTGTTGTGAACAATTTAGTTACAATTTTGTTTTCAGTCGGAAATAAAAATCAGTCCCTCAAATTTAGGGATATAAAAGTATAAGTTGTCTACCATTAAATATAATAATTTTAATGAACTTACCATGTGTTAGCCATTTTCAAAATTTCTGCTTTCGAGTCTCTCCTTGATAACATTTTCATGATAACAAAATTTATCGAAAACAACTTTTTGTTGTCATTTCTTGAAATTGAACATGTGGCAACATTGTCATTGCTCAAGTCAGAATTTAAGTGGGAAAATGAAATGCCACTTAATATCGCTTAGCTGTCCCGTGCACATTAAGCTATAATTAACTTCAGCGGGGTAAAAAAACACACTTAATATTGAAATTGAAAATGATTTAACGAAAAAAAACAGCAGATGTCGAAATTATAAATGCCTTTGTTGTCGGGAATGAATCTGAAATCTCAATTGAATTTAATAAACAGTCAGAGCAAAATACATTAAATATATAAAAAATAACAGATTTTATAAATTCTTCATTATTCTACGAAAATATTGAATTGTGTCCCACAAAAAATAATGACGGAAAGAGGCACATTTCACATAACTACAAATGCGGACACATATACAGACGAATATATTCCCTTACGAAAAAAAATAAATTTACTGCTAGCAAACATCTTAATATACTTTCAAGACAAAATCCAACCACCAATTAAAAAAAAACGTTGTGCGTATTCATTCTATTCGCATGAATTGGAAATATCTGACAAAGAGCTGTTCCAAATTCCATGCAATTTATTGAATCGAGCGCAGCTTCATGTCGAATAGCTTCGTTAACATTCGAAACTTTACTACATTCTCAAAATACTCCATTACATTAATTTTTGAGGCATGCTGCTGAGGATCATATACATAATCCATCTTCTAGGTTAGATTATTTTGGTTCCTAATAAGTAATATAAGAGAAGACATTTCTTTATTGCTGTTTTTTTTTTAATTTGAAATGTGTGAAATTTTATGATTTGTGTAAAAATTGTTGAATAACAGCAATTTCTAGTTAATCCGTTGAGAACGATTTAATGAGCTTTTAGCAACAAGTAGATTCCAGGTGGTTTCGTTAGACTTCAACTGAAATTAACTTGTTACATTTAACCCTATGCGTTTCGCCAGCTAATCATGCAAATTTTTTTGTCAAATAGTTTTAGAATTCATATTTATTTTAAAATGATATAACCTAAAAAACTTTGAAATTTAGATATACAAAGTTTGTACTAGAGCTATTTTGTGGTATCATATCGCGATATGTCAAAAAAGTACATGTAAATTATATTATATCGCAAGATACATAACCTCTCTTATAAACGTGGTAATAAAAAATTCAAAAATTTTAGACTGTTAATTTTTTTTATATTTTTTCCAACAATTTTCTAATCATTCTTACTGTTAATGACATGGTCACCTTCGGCAAATGGTTTTGGGCGAAAGTAGTAATTGCGGACAATTCTCCCGAAAAGATTTCAACATTTTTCTCAGCTGAGAGACATATTTAGTTATTTTCTGACTTCAGCCATTGAGAAACTAAAAGATTTTGTTTCGTACTGAGAGAAAATTTCTAATGCTAAAGCCCTGTATTCAGTTTTTATGAAATTTTTGTTGCCATAAACAGCACGTGTATAAAAAATAACGAAAATTTCAAGAACTGAAAATTTCGCTCACTCTTCATTTACTTGGTATTCAGCTCTGCGAAAATTTCGTAGGCAAAATCAAGTACAGGGTTGTTTCGTCGAAGTTATTTCTTACGAAAAAAAATTGGGCTCGGAATTTTGATTTCGATTATTTTAGTAAACAAAAGTACTATCACATGTGTTACAAATAGAATGGAGTGCGAAGATGAATTATTAATGAAATATTTACAACGTAAATCAGGTAACTCTGTAACAAAATTTTCGGTTTAGAAATAAATGGCAAAATTCTTACGAAAGTTACGCAACAACTGAATGAATACGGGCCTTGAGAGTGAAATTCTATGAAGATTCTGATAAATAGCAACATCATGGTACAATTATATACATGGGCCCCTTTTACACGAGAACAATTGTGCTGGCTTAACGAAACATTTTTATGGCGAGGAAGGTGCAGAGAAGAGTTTGAGGTGGTTGAAAAATTGTGCTAGCGACTACCTGCATTAAGAAGAGCAAAACTAATACATATGCACTTATGTAAAACCGGCTTTCGCAAAATATTTTAAACGCAGCTAATTTAATCGTTCTTTGACTATTGGAGAGTACACACCAAATAACTATGGAGCAGTGGAGTAGAGAACTGACCCTTTTGCTTATAGCAAAATATAAGCAAAAAGAGCTGCTATATCGTATAACACATCCAGATTATCTAAAAGTACATAAATGCCAAATGACTACAAAACACTAACCCATACGTAACCATGTATACGTACACGCAAGCATAATTAATCTCATGTAAAAGCGACTAAACAAAAATTATGCATGCACAATTGTTCTCGTGCAAAAGGGGCCATGTACATTAGACCCGTTCAAAAAATGTTTTTTTCAACTTAGTTTATCCGCTCTAAATATCCTTTGGTCAAAAAAATAAGAACTGCGTCCAAAAAAATAAAAAAAGGTTTACCAAAACTCAGCGCAACGCGCCTGAAGTCAGGACTTGAGTGTTCCGCGATATGACGAAAAGTATGGTTACAAAATTACAAATTATTTTTGAACGTAAAATTTTTTTTAAGTTTAAAAGCAAATATCTTTTGTTTTAATTAGTTAATCTATTTGTGAAAAAAAAATTGGAAAAAATGGAGACGGATATTATTTTACAGCATCCGAAACATGGAATTTCACAATTTTCATTATGAAGTTCAGTTTTTTTCGCCTCCTATTTTCGAAATATTACTCCATCGGGTGTTTTAAAAAAATTGGGGTTGAAATTTTTTTTTTAGTTCGTTTGGAGAGCAATTGCTTGCCAACCAACCGAAATGTTTTATCGTACTACTTACATATACCTACATTTGAAAAAGGAAAAGCTAGCAAAGCAGAATTTAGATGAAGCTGTTTCAGCGTGTGAAGTTGTTTTTAAAAAATTTCATGAAAATGTTACACAAACAATTAACTCCAAGATGAAACTTGCCAGGATCGTTAAAGTTTGCAAGTTGCAAAGGAGAAGAAGTTCATGCGGAGTCTTGATGATATTTTTAATATAACGGGAGATGAGTTAAATAATAATTTAAAACTTACTGCTCATGACAACATTGAAACAGGAAGTTCATCAATGGCAAGCTCGGTAATTTCTGAAGATTCCGGCAAAAAGGAAAATAAATGGAAGTGCTATGGAACAAAATCACAGAAAAAGAAAAATATGGTATCAACTACAACAGCTTCAGCTTTGGATCGAGGAAATATTTCAGATACTAAAGCAACGCTGATACTAGGATCTATGCTCGTGGAATTGGGATATAATGCAAATGAAGTCGTGCTGAGCCGGTCAACGATTAGGAGGACTAGAATGCGGTGAAGGATGGAGACTGCCGAGAATATAGAAACTACATTTTGTCTAAATTCTCCCGGCATAATTCATTGGGCTGGTACGTTATTCCCAAATATTACAGATCATGAAAGAGTTGATAGGCTACCAGTAATAGTCACAGCGGGAAGTAAATGCAGCTGCTTGGAGTTCCTTGCATAACCTCGGGAAGTGGGGAAAACCAGGCTTCATCTATATATAAATTACTTTGCGAGTGGAATTTGTCATCTAAAATCGGGGCCATGTGCTTCGACACAACTGCTTCAAACACAGGCGAAAAAAACTAAAACAAATATAAGGATCTCATTCTAAAAATATATATTTGTTTTTCATTTACAGGTAGATTCAATGGAACATGCGTTCTACTTGAGAGGAAGCTTGGGCAAGAGCTATTGTACTTTCCTTGCAGGCATCATATATTTGAGATCATTTTATCGGGTGTATTTGCGCGTTCCGAGGGTTCAACCAGCAGTCGGGATATTCCTGTATTCAGACGATTTCAACGACAGTGGAAAAACATCGACACGAACATCTTCGAAACTAAAATAGCAGATGAGCTTATTTTGAATGAAGTCCAGGGATCGATGCATGAAACACTTGTTTTAACCAAAAATCAACTTCCGGTAAGTTAATTGAAATATTTAATTTTTTGTTATTTAGCTTACTAATTTCTATCTTTATTCTATCATTTCAGGAATCAAACGCAGGAAAAGACTACAAAGAGTTTCTGGAACTTGTGGTGATCTTCCTTGGCGGTGATGAGGGTAGGGAATTTACTTTTAAATGTCCTGGTGCCATGCATCGAGCCAGACGGATGTCTAAGGCAATATATACTATAAAAATGTTTGTGTTCTGGAAACAGTTTCAGTTAACACCAGAGGAAGAAAAATTAATTCGTGAAATCTGTCCGTTCGTTGTTGTCGTTTATGCAAGATTCTGGTTTTTAGCGCCTCTGCCATCATCAGCACCAAAAATCGACCTATTTTTGCTCAATGTTCTTTAAAGGTATGTACTTTACTATAAATTAAGAAACAAATTTAAAAAAAAATATTTTGTCTCTGTTTTATTATTATTTCAGTTATAAAACGATTGATGCTGACGTTGCAAAAATAGCATTGAAGAAGCTTACCAATCACCTTTGGTACCTTGTAGAGGAGTTGGTGGGTTTATCATTTTATGGCAAAAGCTTGAGTGTACAAACTTTAAATAAAATGGTACATTCATTCAAAAATAACGCTGGAAAACTCAATTCGAAGAAGAGAGCATCACCATCAATTAACATGGCGACAGTCAAAGTGGAAGATTTAGTCTTTCTACACGTGCAATTATAATTGCTGCAATTCATGAGTTCGTAGGTGAGAGAGGTAACAAGAATGGAACGAGGAAAAAACTTGCATGAAATCTGCAATTCTTTCAGTTCTTCTCATTCGTATTTTATTAGTAATGGCGGCTGCAGAATAATTTGACATTTCTTTTCATTTACTCATTCGTAAAAATTTCTCACGAATAGTCTGCATATGTCTCAGATTTATACGACTGTCAGAAGCAGCAATAATAAAAACCAGAATTGCACAAACAGAATTGCGTGCGTGTAAAAGCAAACTGCAATTCCAAAAGAGAATTATGAAGAATTGCAGCAATTACAATTGCACGTCTAGAACCAGACTTAGTTTCAACGAATACAAAAACGTTTTTGTGAAGCTGCAATTACCAACGTCATTTATGACTGGATGCAAGATGAGGGCTTTTTGCATGGCCTTGCTATTGTGAAGAATTGCTAATTGTCAACGACATCGCAGAACGAGGTGTTGCACTGATTTCAGAATTCAACTCATTCAAGAGCAGAAGTAGTATCTCCAACAACACCGAAAAAATATGCATGTAATTTCTAAAAATCATATCTTCCTAGGTTAAGTTAAAATGATTTCATTAATAAATAATTTATACATTTATCGAGTTTCTTGAATTTTTTTTACACCACCATAATTACTAAAAAATAAAAAAAAAAATCAAAACGCCCGGTGGAGTAATATTTCGAAAATAGGGGGCGACAAAAACTGAACTTCATAATAAGAATTGTCAAATTCCACGTTTCGGATGCTGTAAAAAAATATCCGTTTTTTTCCATTTGTTTTCACAAATAGATTAACTAATTAAAACAAAATATATTTGCTTATATATACATATAACTTAAAATAAAACTTACGTTCAAAAATAATTTGTAATTTTGTAACCATACGTTTCGTCAACTCGCGGAACACTCAAGTCCTGACTTCAGGCGCATTGCGCTGAGTTTTGGTAAAACTATTTTTATTTATTTTTTTTGAATCTTTAGGTTTTTGTTGTTTGGATGCAAATGCAACATGTGTTTGGAGCTTGTCGCAAATATAATATACTTGTGCCCAAACGCATTGTTTGCTATTCGATATTACATGTTTGAGACACAATGATTAAAATGTTATAACATATGTGTTTGTGTTACAAATACAGCCGCATTTGTTGCACTGTTTATGCTCTCTCGAGAGCAAGAGAATAAAAGATCGGCAACGAGTGTGGATATCTTGTAAGTGTGTATCTGTATTTTTTCATTTTTCTTTCAGTCAGTGTTTCTTATTTTGGGTGATGTATTGCGTTTTAATTTCATTGCGTTTAAATACCAGCTGTCGTTTCGGACAAATAATTTTTTGAAGTTTAGCGAAAATATTTCTCTTCGAAAATTCTTTCAACAAAAATTAAAATTTCTAGAGGAAATTGTAATCTGGCGTTTCGGACAATTAATTTTTTGGAGTATTACGAAAATATTTTTTGTCTTCGAAAATTATTTCAACAAAAATATAAATTTCTAGAGGATTTCTTATGCCTGCGCTTCGGCCAAATAATTTTTTGAGTTTAACGAAAATATTTTTGGTCTTCGAAAATTATTTAACCAAAAACTGAAATTTATAGAGGAAATCTCAAACTGAAGCTACAGCCAAATAATTTTTTCGAGTTTTGCGAAATTGTTTTTACTCAACGAAAATTTTAACAAAATTTAAAATCCTAAAGGAAATTTTCAGATGACATTTCGAGAAAAATCGTTTTCGAAAATATTTCTAAGAACTATTTAATTAAAAAAAATAAAATAATTATTCATAGCGGTTTTACGAAATTAATTTTCCGCTTCGAAATTTATTTGACTAGACGACGCTTTGGGCAAATAACATTTTGGAATTTAATTGGAGAGTTTTGGGATGAAAAACTATTCTTTGGCAGATTATGAAAAATTGTTTCGGAGAGAACTGTAAATATCAATATCATTCAACTGAAGTCTCGAAACAAATGAAGTGATTTGGCGTTTATGACGTTAATTCACCTGGAGAAAATTACAGAATTTCGAAAAAAATCGGCAGTAAAAACATAAGAATTAGAAAGAAGGTGGATAAAAGCGACGGAAATCTATGAGGAAATTATTTTAGAAAATGAAAAAGCAGAAGAAGAGGAATTTACAGACCAATACTTGACTAAGTATACAGAAGCTGAAGATTTAATACACGATCGAAATCGTCGAGAATCCGTGACGGCTCCCACCAACCGCGCCACCGTTTAAACTACAAACCCAACTTTGAAGGAGGATACTCCAAGTGGTCATCTTTTAGGGGCATATTTATCTCAGTCTATGGCAAACACGAAAGCTTATCTTCGGTACAGGAATTTTACCACCTTCGGAATAAAACAAGAGGTGAGGCCAATGAAATAGTGGCAAGGTTTGATTTGGTAGATTTTGGAAAGCCCTTATCGAAAGATATGAAAATAAGCGCATACTAGTACATTAGCATATGAAAAAACTGTTCGGAATACATACTGTTCAAACCGAGTCCCCAAAGTCTGAAAGATAGATATTAAGCACGATATCTGAGTGCCTAGAAACCTTTAAGTCCTACAAAATATCGGTACAAAAATGGGACCCCATCCTCATACACATTCGTTCATCGAAACTTCCAGACGAGTCGTTATATGCATTGGAAGGTTCGTTGACAAACCACAAGGAATTACCAACATGACACCAAATGCAAACATTCCTTTCGAACAGAATCGAAAGATTAGAAACCCTAATGGATTTCAAAACACCTAACCGAGAGAATAGGAACCCCCAATCGCAGACTTTTTATACCCAAACGAAAATAAGCAATGGCCAACCACAGTTTAAACAATTCAATGAGCTAAATTCATTGCGCTCGTGCCCGCATTTCAAAACTTTTTCCCGACGAGAAAATTAAACACCCCATGACCAAAAAACTTTGTCTTAACTGGCTTTCGTCGACCCATTTTAAATTTAAATGCACAAGTACAAAGTCGTGCATGCGTTGCAACAAAAGACATCACACACTGCTTCACACTGAATGTGCGTGAAGATAAATTCGAATATATCTAGCAAAGGCACAATCCACTTTGCTGAGCAGAGCCCTGTTATTCCGTTAACAGGATTCTGTTAAAGTAGTAGAAAGAAAGAATATTGAAACAAACAAGGTTTTTGGAGAATTACATTAATAATTAATTAATTTAATATTAAAAAAATCCAATGAGTGTTCGAACTCACGGGCGATGTGTTAACACCTTTTTGCTACACGGTACCTGTTCGATTTCTATGAACACATTCGTAAATGTCACATTGGAAAATAAAAAACAGCGTTCAATCATATCGAGCCCTTAGAGCGAAATTATCGTAAGCGCCAATTTTTCGAAATTTGTTTTATTGTTGTAATAAATATTTTAGCAACTGATACATAAATACAAATTGCCAAAAATTTTAAATTGCTAATATTTTTGATAAAAATTTGGGGTGAGATTTTATCGTAAGTCATTGTATGCATTTTACAAAAATTAATATTTTATCGTAAGCGACAGTGTGTATGTAAAGGCAGGACCGCAAATGCTTTGTTTTCTGGACGAATATGTAGATTTGACTATGTAAGGAATCTTTTGGGCTGTGTTCAGACAGTTCCGTCTAGTTTTTGACCCAAACAAATAATAAAAAAAATGATGACCAGGCCATGTGCCAAATTTTTAAACCCGATGTTGTTTGAAGTATATAAAAAATGTCATCAATTTCGCACAAACCCATATTTTTATTATACGATCCAATAAAATTTGGAATTGGCATAAAGTAAAAAAATAAATACCCTATTGTTCTTTTCCAATGTTGCATTTTTATGTAATAGTTCAAACTGAGCATAGCCAATTCATCACAACTAACTTCACAATAATTTTGGAATGATAACTGTGAAAATTTCTGACTGTTGCTTCCAGGTTTTGAACAACTTAGTGAATAGAAAAATACATTTCCTTAAAAATGGATTGCTTCTCAACAAAGGTCAGACGATTTTATTAATTGTGTTAAAAAAAAGTACTGACATTTATTGTGGTTGCCAGGACAAAGAAAATTTTCAGTTTCCCATGGGAATCTGCAAATTGGTTGATTACTCTGATTCTGAACATGATGAATCAGATGCTGACCATTTTCTGGATGAAACAACTTGCGTTGGGAAACGAGGAAGAAAGAAAAATCTAAAAAAGGATAAAAAATGTTGCATCGTTTCAAAGAATATTAAGCCAAATACTTGTCTTGGTAAAAAATGTCAAAACTCTTGCCCACAAAACTTTTGTGAATCGGATCGGATTAAAATAAATGAATTCTACTGGGGATTGGCAAGTGGACCTCGTCAAAAAGATTGGCTTCTGTCATATATTAAGGAAAAACAAATAGGAAGAAGACGGGTATCAAGTGGTAAAATAAAAGTGACTTATGAGTACTACATAAATATTCGTGGCCAGCATACCCAGGTTTGTCAACAATTTTTATTACAAACACTTGGTATTTCTCAAATGACTTTGCGTCATACCCTATTAAATTCAAAAACTAAAAGCATTTTCGAAATAGGAAGACAAAAAAGCCGGCACATAATAAGTGCTGCGATTTCAAGATAAGTGTAGTAAAACAGTATATTGAGAATTTACCTGCGGTTCCATCCCACTATTGCCGCAATAAAAGCAATAAGCTCTACTTGCCAGAAGAATTACGCAATGTATCGCATTTGTACAAGCTTTATGTGGAGCATTTGAAGGAAAAACAGCAAGAATCATCAATAGTCTCACTATACAACTTTCGCACAGTTTTCAATAATGATTTCCATTTGGGATTTCATACTCCAAAAAAAGATAAATGCAACATATGTGAAAAATTAAGAATTTGCAATACACCTTATGGCAAAAGTAAAAGAAAAAGCAATACACCTTAATGCAAAAGTATGAATCTGTTTTACTCCAGAAAATATGCTTACTACAATGAAAGTATATATGAAAGCGGAACCAGATCTGGATATTGTTTTTTGTGGGGCGAATGTGATGACAAACGAGGATGCAATGAAATATGTTCAGTGATTTTTAAATATTTGACCATAGTGGACCAAAGGAAACAACATAGTACTGTGAGTCTATTTGGTGACAGCTGTGCAGGCCAAAACCGGAACCGGGCCATATTGTCAGTTATTCCGTTCTGTTTAAAGAGTTCAAGTTGCGTTAAGAAGGTTAACATAACATTTTTGCTGCCTGGTCATACAATGATGCCTGTTGACTCTATACATGCTACAATTGAAACATTTATTAAATAAAGGAAGAACAATTTGGGCCCCTTCTGAGTGGTCGACATTAATTTCTAACTCACGTACGACACCAAAATGTTATGAAAGCATAATACTTAATCATTCAGATTTTAAGGACTGGAAGTCATTTTCTAATGCATTTCTTCCATCAAAAATAAAAATTGAATTTCACAGTTTGAGATCTGCCCATTTTGACAAACTGAACTTAAGCGCACAATTTAAATATGGATACTTTGAGGATAGTAAAGTGAATGAATTGAATATAAATTTAGTAATTCGCTCCAGAAACAGTTCAATGATCGTTGCGAATGGACCGGACCTACTCTACTCACAAAAACTAAAAATATCAGTGGAAAAATTTAGAGATCTTCGAAATTTATGTGAAAAGGAAATAATCCCTCAACGATATCATCAGGAATATTTCAATATGAAAAGTGGGGACCGAATCAAAGACACACTAGCTGAAACTGACAACGAAGACATTGATACATCTCAATATTCTTAAAACACAGTTTAAACCTTTTTATGTATACCTACTTGTTAAATACAATACATAGTCTGAATAAATATTTTAAAAATAAATACACACTTTTGATTCTCATTTTGCGTTTCAAAGTACAAAATAACATATGTCGTAAGCGCCACAGTTTTGTCACAGTAAGTATATCCAAATAAAAAGTTTTTATCGTAAGCGCCAAAACTACTTCATAGTGCAAACAATTAGCCATTTTTAAACATCAGTTCGGTGAGTGCAACAAAATTAGACATTCTTGCCTCCAAACATATTTGATTTTAGGCAACCATTTTTAAAATAATCAAAAAAAACCTTCTCCTGTAAAATTTGTGTTTTGCCGCTTACGATAAATTCGCTCTGAGGGCTCGATATGATGACGTTACAGTTAAATAATATTAATACTTAAAATTATTTAAAGACCCAGTGCAAGCACATGTGTCATTATTTTCTTGCTCAATACTTTTTGTTTTATTCCCACAAAAGTCAAAGAATGCAAAGCAACAGACACTTCTACATACATACATACATTGTTATATTCGTACGATATAACCGAAGATCAACATAAAACACTTTTTTAATATTACTCCAAATTAATACTCCAAATTAAAACACTTAAATCTCGGCTCGCCGATATCGGATCGCCTTAATTTTTGGCCTAAACTCTTCGTCGAAACCCGCACTAGCTTTTTAATCCAAAAATTAATAAAATCGGCTATGAATTTCCGGAGAAAATCGCGTGGGAAAATTATATGAAAATCGCCCAATAATCACTTTCAATACCGACTGCCAAGCAACGAACAAACAAACGATGATTTACTCTTACAAACCTAACACTTGCGTATGTATTAAATTTATAGTTTACTGCCCTAGAGGCGCGCGTATAGATGTTAACACATCAATAATAATTAATTTGGAAGTAATAAACAGGGAAGTTGCATGAAGAAATGTAAGTATTATAATACAATTTATGTCTACGAATAATTATTTATATGTTATTTGTATTTACAGGGGAAAACACTAGTCAAGATTAATTAATAATTTGGAAGTAATAAAAAGGAAGTTGCATGAAGAAATGTAAATATTTTAATATAATTATTTGTGTTTACAGGGGAAATCACTAGACAAGAAGTCAGGAGGATATTCAATAATCTGTTTGTTTTTGTCTTCTATATTTTTTGGCAGCAAAACATGTATTGCAATTCAACGGTGTAAAAACGGCCACTTAAAAAGTAAGTTCGAAAAGTGAAATCTCGGAACATCAAACTCGAACACTTGTGAACTTAAAATGCTTTGTGAAATAAAAACGAATCGGAATGCAGCAAGCACAAGGGTGAATATTATAGTTTGTGGAACATTTTCAAATAATGCTTTAACTACTTTCTTAACATGAATAAAACACACAGACAAGAAATTTAACACTACTTCTTAATTATTACCAGATGGGGAGAACATGTTGGTGATCTCACATGAAGTTTTCTATTGATGCTTTTTTACAAAAGTTACATTTGAATTGACCAACGGTTTGTTTTTTATAATGATGTTTGACACATCCCGCACATACCGGTCTGTCAGAATCTTCACAAAAATTCAATTGGGAGTCAGTTTGCAATCCGCAATGTAGGCACACCTCCTCCATGTTCAGTGTGCGCGAAAAATATGTCCATCATTGTGTATACAGTATAATTCGCTTAGCTGCCCCTTCGCTTAGCAGCACATTCCGGATAAGAGCACTAAAACTAGTTATGGCTGCATTTTATTGCAGCATTTGTATGCAATTTTCTCTTTTAACTGCATTTTGCTTAGCTGCACTTTCGTCCTAGCAGCCTCGATAATTGTGTTTCATAATTCAATTTTCTATAGAAAAAATTTCGTTTACCAACACTTTAAAAATCGGTCTCTTATAATTTTATGTATATCGAATTTATTATTATATGGTGATCGATGAAGTCACATCACTAAAACAAATTGAAATGTGAAACAGTTGAAGCTTTGTCAATGTGTAAAAAAAAGTTAAAAATTATAGACTCCGAGCAAAACAACGTAAAAAGAACAAACATAAAACAAATCAAAATGGGAAAAAGGGTTGGAGGTTTGTCAATAAAACAAAAATTAAAAATTATAGAGTCCGTCCAAAACAACGTAAATAAACAGGTGCTGGTCAAACAATACAATTGTGGCATATCGACAATAAATCGCATTTTAAAACAAGAAGACCACATTAAAATGGACGCAAAAACGAGCGACCATAAGCGACGGCGCCAAAGGCGTAGTGCTCACGAAAAAGTTGAGAAGGCATTGGTGCTCTGGTTTGACCAGCAAAGACAGCATGACGCTGTATTATCAAGCTTGATACTGCTAAACAAAGCAAAGGAGTTTGCAATAAAGCTTAACGATGAATTTGAACCCAATCCTAGCTGGCTGTGGAGGTGGAGGAAGCGCCACAACATCAAGTTCGGTAAAATTCACGGCGAGCTTAAAGATAATGACGAAGAAGGTGCCTCCAGTTACACCAGTACGGTTTTGCCTGATATTCTAAAGAAGTACATACGAACCTGAGAATATCTTCAACGCCGATGAAACAGGCCTTTATTTTAAAGCTTTACCCAACGCAAAATTTTTTCGAAACTGCGATCAGCCAAAACGTCGCAAAAGCCAAAAAGCGCGACTTACTTTGCTGCTGTTGTGTAATGCTACTGGTTCATACAAGAAAATGTGCTTTCGCAATGTTGAAATTCCTTTGACGTACTTTGCGAATAAAAACGCATGGATGACCTCAAATATATGGAACCAAATTTTGTTATCGCTCGACAAGGAGATTAAAAAGGAAAACAAAAAAATTGTTCTGTTTGTGGATAACTCTGCTTGTCACAAATTAACATGTCAACTGGAAAACATCCACATAGAATTTCTTCCTCCTAACACAACCGCGTTGATTCAGCCACTCGATCAGGGCGTTATTCATGCATTTAAAGTGCAATATAGGCAAATTATTGTCAAGAAACAATTGTGTGCGCTGGAGCGAGAGATGTCTGTGACACAATTTTTGAAGTCTCTCACTGTTTTGGATGCACTTTACTACACAAAGCGGGCATGGTGGATGGTAAAGCCTCAGACGATTTTAAACTGTTTCAAAAAGGTAATAAACCATAAATTTCCAGATGTTTCTGCTATAATATTTTAACATCAATTACATACATATTATATTTTTCAGGCAGGATTCTGTGGCACGGCTAATGAAATTAATTCAAAAGACACTATCGAAGATATTTTTCTTGATAACGTACCCAACAGAGCTGCATACATAAACTGTGATGTCGATCTGCAGTGTTATGGCCAACTTACTGAGGAGGAGATTATTCGAAACATAGATGATTCAGAATGTGTAGGTGGTGATAGCACAGAAGTGGACGAAGGTGATGACAACAGCAATGACGTCGATTCTCCTACAAGAAAAGAGGCTCTTTGCGCATTGGACGTGCTGCGACGATATTGTCACCCAAAAGATAATGATTTTTTTTATGAAATTGAAGATGAAATTTTATAAAAATTACATAAAAAGCCTAAACCAGAGCAAAATAACCGATTTTTTCATGTAAACATTTGTACTCGTACATGTATCAAAAAGTAAATGCTTTCTTCCAGTTTATGTATCTATGTACATACTTACATATGTATGTATATTGTAATGAATTCACTAAAATTAGTACCTTATGTGTTCTAAAAGAACCTTATATATGTATACATATATAGCAGTATTTTTTTGTTTATTTAATTTATGTGATCTTTGAATTTTTAAATAAAACTAACGATTACATACTTAGTACATAATCTTAAGGGCACTTCTGCACAAAAATTCGGCAAAAAAAATTGGGATAACTGCATCATATGTGCAGGTAAAAAAATCCGGATAACTGCCTCATGTGTGCAGGTAAAAAACTTCTGATAAGGGCACATTTCGCTTAAGTGCACAATAATGTGTGTACCGAAATTCAGTGCAGCTAAGCGAATGATAGTGTACTTATAAAGGTTGTTCACGGTAGGTTGGTTATCAGGTTATGTGGTTATAAAATTAAAAATAACCTCTGGGCTCTGTGAACACCCTTAAATGTTGGTTATCTGCTTATTTTCTTCAATCAGCTGTTCGATAATTTTTGCTGATATAAAACAAAATAAAGTCCAATCACAATTGAAATTGTTTAAAATGCCTAAGCAGAGCATAAAACAACAAGTAATAAACTTCAAAGTAAATATTAGTATTGCGGAAATTCAATTAATTGAAGGTACGTAATCGGCAAATTAAACGATGCATTAATTAATGATTTTTTGTTTGTAGATATAGCTGTACCCGACCATTATTGAAGCCATTGATGAGGAAATTGATGAGCTAATCGAAGATTTAACAAGACTCAGCTCTTGTAGACGAGCTACATGTACCGAAATCTATTCATTAGCGAGATAACGTTCTCTGCTGTTTCGACGATGGACGTTTTTTGCAAATGCTACGTGTTAGCAAAAGCTAATTCGCTCGTCTTATGGACATATTTCCAACGATATAGCCTTTCAGTGTCCAAGTATGAATTTGCAACTGCCCGTAGATCTGCAACTGGCAATCTTGTTGTACCGTTTAGGCTCATCATTTGGAGTTGGAGATGGTGGTACTCTCACTAAGATTACCGAGAGTGTTTTCTGCAATTTTGAAAAAAATGCCAGATTACGTTTATTGGCCTAATCCAGCAGAGCGTCGTCAACTTGTTACTCACACATTCGACGAGTTACCATATTGTATTGGTTACATAGACGGAAACGAGATTAAGTTGGCTGATAAGCCCAACAGAAACCATTTCGTATATTTCTCTCGCCAACGAATATACTCAATAAAGCTACAAGTTGTGTGTGACCATAAACTGCGAATAATGCACGCAGATTTAGGTAGTCCTGGAAGCTACCACGATTCCAAAGTGTTTAAGAAATCCCGTATTGGAACTAACACCGCTCACTTGTTTTGTGGAGAAGAATGGACTGCAGGTGATTCCGCATATCAGTTGACAAACCACTTGATAACACCATATCGAAGTAATTCCACTTTAGTGAATACTCAACAAGCTGAATTCAAAAAAAGACACAGCCAATACCGTGTAAGGGTAGGAAACTGTTTTGGAATCCTTAAGGAAAAGTTTTGTAGCTTGAAAGAAATGCGTATTAAAAATAAAAAAGTCAAGCATTTTTTAATAAATGGGTACTCGTCTGCAGTGTGCTGCATAATATTTTGTTGGAAGACCGCAATTTTTCACAATTTGAAAATGCAGCCGACGAAACGAGCGAAGTTCAACACGATGTGTCTAGTATTGCAGTACCTACACTGGAGCTCAATAGACAAGCACTTTATACCTTAATTTCCCATTAACTATAGTTTTTCAAATTAAGTTTTTTAATTCAAACTCATTATCTACCTTTTTTTTCAATTTCTACTTTAGTTTTCTCTATCTCTTTGTCCCACTCAAACTTCTCCATTTCCAGTTGTAGCTGCTTCTCTCGAAACACTGTCCTTTCAGCTTCCATACCTGCCATTTTGTCTAAAGCAGTATTTTGAGGTCTACGCTTCACTTTGTGAGCAAATGATGCATCTGCCGAAGAGGTTGTCGGTTCATCGTTTAGGAAACTCTCATCTTCCATATCGGTTGCGTCGAGAGTACTGTCTTCGAATGCATCGCCCCAAGTATCCATACCTACTACCTCTATCTCCTATGTCCTTAAAAATATGTCCGACAGCTGGTCATAATGTGGACATATTTTAAGCACCTTATCTGCACATACACAAAAAGTATATAAATATTAGTTGAAACAAATTAAAGCAGAGAAAAAGTTTACCTTTGACAGTAGTTGACCCATCATCCTCTTCCACTCCAGCGCCTGTGGAATTGGTCCATGCGTCTGCCTTCTGGAAAGACGCAATTTCATTAAAAAATGGGAAAATTATCGAGTATAAATGCATATGCATACATATCTTCGCTACCATGTCAAACTGTCCAACGTACTATAGAATTAATACCAAGTCCACGGATTTGTTTGACAAGTTAAAAAAAAACTCACCTCGACATTTCTGTGCCCCTGCATGTAATTCAACACCTTTACTATTTCATCCTCTGTCCACTTCTTCACTTCGTTGTCTCGTTTGCGTGTTCGGCTTTCAACATTTGGCACAAAAGGGAGGTAAATGAGTTATTAATTTATATTTTTGTTACAAAAAAATTTGTTTTACTTACCAGCGCTTATTTTGGTTGTTTCGTTTATAAACAAAAAATAGATGTAAATACTAGTGCTAACAACACTTAAATAAAAAATTTGAGATGCCATATGCTAAAAATTCGTGTTTTTAGTGTTGTCAGCAAGTTAAATTTCTGGTTTTTTCCAACACTACAAATAAGCTGATAAGCTTTTGCCAAAGGCACAGGTTGGGCAAAGTTGGTTATTTTATTTCAATGTCTTGTTGTTGCAGATATAAGCACATATCCTGATAACCAACTTACCGTGAACAACCTTATAGTATTTTTTTTTTTTTTAATCGAGCGAACCCATCGCCGCCACTCTTACCCGCCCCTACCGACCGAGAGGGCCACGTCCCCATAACGTGAGGACAGCGTACACATTATAGACCGGTCTATAACGGGAGAGCAAGGATCATAAGTTCACACGTCACAACCAACTACAGAAATTCTTCACCAGTTGGTATTACACTAACATAAATAAGTATAAAAGCACATCACGAGATATTAACATAACAGACTTGCTAATATATAATAATTACGAGCAAAACGAAAACCAAATTATAAATCAGACCAGATAGAAAGGATAAAGTAAATTAAATTTACATATGTATGTTACTAATTATACAGCACTAATGCAATCGGTTCAAATGACACATTATGCTAGACTTTGTCGTTGCCCAACTACCTGTGAAATCAATAAACTGATATAGCTCATTAAAGTCACGACACATTCTCCTAACTGGATCAAAGGACGCATAACTCGAACGCTGAAACTCGATGTGAATGAGTTTATAGTACCTCGTGGGTCTCAATGGGACATTTATGAAAATCTTAGATAACAGAAATTCAGAACATATACATCCATCAATTATCTTCAAAACTGTAATAGAGTTTATCATGGTACGTCTACTACTAAGAGTCGGCAATCTGATCAATGCTAGTCTACTGCTATACGAAGGAAGATTATGGTTCGGGTTCCATTGAAGATTTCTCAGACAAAAAATGAGAAACTGTTTCTGGACCGATTCAATCATATTAACATACAAATTGTACTGGGGGTCCAAAACAACTGATCCATATTCGAGAATAGGGCGGACTAGTGAAGTAAAAAGATTTTTCGTAACGTAGGGATCTGAAAATTCCTTTGCCCAACGTTTAAGCCTTGCCAATTTTTTTCTGTCCAAGAGAACACCAAGATGAACAAATGAATCCACCAATTCAAGAACATTGCCACCTAAAATGTATTTTGCCGAAAATAATGATGACCTAGAGAACAGCATATGCTTACATTTCGTAAAATTAAGCTCCATCAAATTGGTCTCGCACCACGTCTGGAAAGTAGACAAATCCCTCTGAAGTAAAGTATATTGACAAGGATCCTTGTAAGAAAAATAGATCTTAACGTCATCAGCGTACATTAACAATTTAGAGTGCATTATGGAGGCGGGTAAGTCGTTAATGAATAACAAAAATAGAACCGGCCCAAGATGACTGCCCTGAGGCACCCCAGATGACACAAAAATAGATCTTGAGAATGATCGACCAAATGATACCATCTGTTCTCTGTTCATTAAATAAGAACTAATCCAATTCAGCATGTTACAATTAAAACCCATTGCCCCTAGTTTATATAATAACAAATTGTGGTTAACTTTATCAAAAGCCTTACTAAAATCGGTAAAAATCACATCAGTTTGATCTCCATTAATAAAGCCGTCAATAATAGAAGAGGAAAACTGAAGCAAATTAGTCACGGTGGAACGACCCTTCCGAAAGCCATGTTGACATGGATCTAAAATAGAGGAAACCTGATGAGAAATTACCTCTGTGACTAACTTCTCAAAAAGTTTAGGAATGGCACTCAATTTTGCAATTCCCCTATAATTTGCAATATTTACTAAACTACCAGATTTGTGGAGAGGGATTACATAAGAGCTCTTCCACTGTGCAGGCAAATGACCGAACTTCAACGAAGCGTTAAATAAGAGAGTCAACGGTAAGCTGAGAGAATTCGAGCAGTATTTCAACATAGAGTCCGGGATACCATCAGGACCAGCTTTATTCGAGGCTTTCAAGCTGATTAAGTTATCTAGCAACCACGAAGAATTTACGACAGGTGCATCAAACGGAATGGTAGAGCGGACAGTGTACGGGTATGATTTGGAAACATCATAGGCTCGGGTGGAATAAATAGATGCGAAAAAATCGGCGAAACAATTAGCAATAGACTCTTCATCTGAATATTCAATACCGTTCATTTTGATCCTACAAGGTGTGGAAGACGAATTACGCTTCAAGTTAACAAATCTAAAGAATGATTTGGGGTTCCGTTTAAAATTAGCCTTCAACCTATCCAAATATAATCTGTAACTCTCACGAGATTTAGAGTTGTATCTACTCCTAGCAACAATATACCTAGCATAGTCTGCTAGCAGTCCAGATTTTTTATACTTTTTCGAACATCTATTCCTTACATACTTGAGACTATTTAGAGCCCTTGAGGACCATGGGGGACCAGTATTACCCATTATTGGCCTCTTGAGTACAGACTTAGAAATATAGCCATTAATAATATTATAGAAATCATCCAGGGCGATTTCAAATTCAAAAGAATTATCACACTGACATATACTATGCCAGTCGGTATCAAAGATAAGATTATTCAAAAGTATAAAGTTCGCACGCGAAAAGCATAGGCCAACATAGGACGAAGAGCAATTGCAACCAACCTGCATGGTATAATATGTATAATTAATTCCCAGCGTTGGATGGTAACTATCCTCAGGAGAAATTAACGGATCAATTCGAGAAATATCAAAGTTGTTAGAATCATCCACTAAAACTAGATCAAGGACTCGATTCATAGAATTGGGAATGTCGTTCAATTGAATCAACCCAAGTTCGGAAACATGCGTAACAAAATCAGATGACCAATCACATGGTGTCAATGGAGTCAGAGAATTAGTATCGGGTAAAGACACCCATGTCACAGACGGCAAGTTAAAGTCACCCAATACTAAAATACGGTCCTTTCTACTGGCTAACGCAATAACTTTTGCAATAGCGTCAATATGCACTTGATATACCTCAAAGCATGAAGATGGCGGAATATAAGAACACGTGACAAACAATTTCAAATCGCCTAAATTAATGGACACCACAATAAACTCAAGATCGCCAATGTCATCAACTGTAACCAACTCAGAAGATAAAGAATTCCATTAAATAAATATAATTTTGATGATTTCACCATGTGTAAGCCATTTTGCAAATTTCTGCTTTTGAGTCTCTCCATGATAGCATTTTCAATCACAAGAAATGATAACAAAATTTATCTAAGATAACTTTTTGTTGCCATTTCTTGAAATTGAACATGTGGCAACATTGTCATTGCTCAATTCGGAATTTAAGTGGGTAATTGAAATACCGCTTAGCTGTCTCGTACAAACTAAGCTATAATTAACTTTAGCGGGGTAAAAAAACACACTTATTAGTTCGACTACAAACACACAGAGTAATTAATAAAAGTTTTCGAAAAAAATAGACTTCGACTTAAGAAGCTTTTAGTTATTTTGGAAAATTTTTCGGCTTTATAACAAATATGTGGAAGTAATTTTAAGCCAACGGTTCGCATAAATAACAATGCCATTTTATTGGAAATTCATTCCATGGGGAAATTTAAATTTCACTACGAAATACACTAAGGAGTATTTTGGCAAAAAAAACTGGACAAAAGTCAGATATACAAACTGCATTCAATATCACCCAAATTGTGGTTTTTGTATAACTGACTTAATGTACTATCATAATATTATGATAACCTGAACCCCCGGCCACCACGCTCCTGGCAAGTAGTCTAAAACTACACTTCGTTCAGCACGCACGCATTCATTTTCGATACGCTTTTTTTCAAACTTGTGTTTGGTGTTTTTTCTTATTGTATGAAGTAAATCCTAAAAAAAAAAAATATGGAATCTGGAGAACAAGGTCTGCACTTAATTTTAATGTATAACATATGTAGTTATGATGACTATTTAGTATTCTAATGGACCAAAAATGATATGCAAGAAATTGTCCCAATTTATTGTATGTTATTTTTAAAAATTAGTATTTTTGTTTATGTTCGGCGCGAGATTGCGTTAATTTTTGTTTTTTATAGTAAACTATAAGAGATTCACCAGATATCATACCCCAAAACATTTTCCGAAAGTTTCCGCTTCATCCAAATAAGCTACTTTGAGTTCCACAGGTCCTTTTTCAATCGTTTTGGTTATTTTTTTACTTATATATACATAACTCGAGAAAGATTTTGCTGAAACAAATTTAGAAAAATTACAATACCTATAAATTGTTCATACAGTATTTCTCTATATAGTCAATAGTTTTGAAGTTATAAATAAATGTATAAAGAAGAAATGTTATTTTTTGCCTAAAAAATTAAAATTTTTTTTTTGAAAATTCATGGAAAACCCAAAGCGGAAAAAAGTGTCAAGTCTTATTACTTTTACGTAAAGCCAGATAACCTGTGAATAAAATGAGACATAGATCATGGAAATCGATGAAAGCGTTTCGCTCTTATTCGCAATTAAGTGAAGGTACCTTTTGGAAGTCAAGGAAAAACGTTCATGACTTTTTTCTGATTATCAGAATTAAAAAGATTAAGTAATTAGAAAAGGGTTATTTAATTTTAATTTTTATACAAAAATAATACAGAAAAAAGTCATTAAAAATATAATACATCAATAAAAAGTAAGAATTTGGTTATTTAATCCGATTCATCAGTTTGGTTGATTATTGCAGTTTATTCTATATCCATTGAAATATTCTGTTCCTCCGGCACTAACAGCTCTAAAGTTTCACTTAAGAAGGGTCGACGTTCGCTTCGTTTGCGTTTCCTTGCTGAACTTATAAATGGGTCTGATGTGAGAAGCAGCCTATTCAGAACATCTTGATTACACTGCAGCCTTGAAAATTTTCTCGTATAATGTTGTCGGTATGCACGGTAGTGTTTATTGCGGACCTCCGCAGCCTCTTCCGATAGCTGGCCTATAGGTAAGATGGCATATTTTATTACTGTCGAGCCATACACAAGGATTTTGTGTAAAGTGGGGGTCATTGGATGCCAACCGTAAAGATCTACATACACTCTTGCAGCATTTTTTTTGCAGAATTCATCGAATTTCTCTGAATGAATTTTGTGGCCAGAGGACATCGCTTCCAGGATCACTTTAAGTTTAAAAATAAACTCTCTGAAATCACAGGTATAAATGTGATTTCAGAGGCTAGCTCCGGGTCTGCGAAGAATCTTCTGGACGTCTTGCCCGAGTTTGTATTACCGAAACCAGCTTTCGGCATATCTATTATAAGTCCGGTCCTTTCTCTATATTCCTTCCGGATTTTTTCTTTACTTTCCTTAACTACTTCTTTATCTTCTTCGGATCGGGCTTGCCATTTTTTTAGTGGAAGTTTGTATGCAAGATGTAAGATTGTTTCGAGCAAACGTATTCTTAAATGGAGAATGGACAAACCGAATCTTAATGACTGCGGATCCTCCATTTTTGTATTTTCAAAGTCATTGAAGTTTTTCGAGGTTTTTCCACATATGTAGCATCTCATTGTAGAAGAAGTACCAGTTGCCGCATTGCAAACCTTTGCATCTACCATGGTTGGGAACAATTCATGTCGCACGTAAATGGCTCCATTTGGATTTTCTATTTTGGTCTTCAGCAAACGGTTAGCTTGATCTTCGACATACTTTATTTCTTCCTTCGTAATGTCCACTGTTTCGTGGAGAAATCGAATGCGGATTGGACGACAAAAACAACTGGATGATGGTGTGGGATTTTGCCATAAAATTTTTATTGTATTCCCAACATGAGACTGCAATCTCAAGGGCACCAATGAACTTAGGAATTTGTTGGAGTCATCGTTGGGGATATCTAACAGCTTTTGTTGATAGGAAATTTGATGAGAGCCATCACATCCCCATTTTGTGATAAGTTCCACGTTTTCCAATTCTTCTGCATCACAGTTTTGAAGAACTTCCTCAAGATAAAGACAAAGTCTAGTAACTGCGTGATCGAGTAAGTCTTGAAGCACCACTTCAACATACGTCTCCGTAACTCGGAGTGACTCTGGTTTGGGATAGCAGAGTTTCTTTGCTTTACTTACAAGACTATAACAAGGGAATATTGCCTTATTGGTATCGTGTAACAACTCCCATTGTCTCCTTGAAAAGTCACCGTCGACAAAGATGTGCAGAGCTTCCTCAGTTGTGTACTTTTTTACTTTTGGCTTCTGAACGGTATTTATTACTGATCCGTAGCATTTGGCTCTGGTTGGTGTTGATGTTGCAACTATTATGAGCTTAGCGGCTGAGGCATTTCCAGACATACGTTGACTAATGCTAGCTGCGAAGGTAAGCTCCTCAACAGGTACCTGTTTGCAGAGTTCTTTTGTTTTTCGTCGTTTACTGCGATCATGCAATTCACGGAAGTCCTTGGTTGGGCGTCCCGACTTAAGTGTCCAGTTAGATACTGGTATTGTCTTATTTAGCCATTCGTCGTTTTTCTTCAAATATATCTCTTCTTTAAAGCAGGAAGATATCCATCTTTTCTTGAGAGCAGTCTTGAAATCTCTTAAATCGTGACTAAAGACGTGGAATTCGTTTTCGGGACATCTCATCATTTCGCGGTGCTTATGTTCCATAAATGTTGACTTATCCTCAATTTTTCTTGCTGTGCTTTCTTTAAAAAGCATGTATAACGTTTTTCGAGGTAAATTAACATAGACCGACATTTTCCGGGATGTAAAATTAACACTTTTAAATGGACGGCACAAGGGACGGACTATGATATTTTTAAAAATTTCAACAATTTTTTACCGATAAAATAAGACTTTTTGTCATTCACATTGACAATTTGCACTGATTTTGATTTTATACTTTTACTAGCGTACCCTCGCCCGCTTCGCTGAGCGTGTAAATAAAATCTATTTTTTTTTACATACGACAAAACATTTTAATTGTGTTTTATTTTTTTAATTTATTGTTTTAAAAATACTAAAATATGCCTATTCTAAAGCTTTTTGGTATACAACATTCTTTGTTTTTCCATCTGCCGTATAAATAAATAATGGTGATGGTGTACCTACTCGTGAGCACGCTACATAAAGTTGTCCATGTGAAAAGCATGGATTTTCTAAATTTATTCCGCAGACTTCCAAAAACTGACCTTGTGCCTTATTGATGGTCATCGCAAAAGCAAGACGAACAGGAAACTGAAGTCGTTTAAAATCAAATGGTAAATCGGTGGGAATCATTGGAATTCGGGGAATTAAAACATCTTCGCCTTTGTATTTTCCTTTTAATATAGTCGCTTCGATAACGTTGTTCATTAGCCTTTTTACATTTTACATTTACATTACAAACATGATTTTTGTATTGCTGCGCTATATTTGGGAACACCTTTTGAATTAATTCTTCTTTGGATTTTGTAATATTGCAAAACGTGGTTGGTAGTGTTATGAAGCCAGTTAAAATATCAACTTGTAGTTTTCCATTTCCAATAGCCAGCAATTGCTTCGAAAACTCATTTGCTGATGGACCATTTTGCATTTGAACGCGCATATTTGTAGTGAGTTTGAGCGTTTTCACTTTTCTCCACAAATTTGAAGATTTCAAACACGCGTTTAGTTCATCGGCAGCAGTAGATCTAGGAATAACAGGTAATGTCTGCCGAAAATCACCTGCTAACAATATTGTGGCACCACCAAACAATTCTTGACTTCCTCGTAGATCTTGCAATGTTTTATCTAAAGCTTCCAAAGATTTCTTGTGGGCCATAGTACACTCATCCCATACGATAAGTTTACATTGCTGCAAAACCTTTGCCATTCCAGATGTCTTGGGGATGTTGCAAGTAGGGGTTTCGGTAAACTGCATATTCAGTGGCAACTTCAGTGCAGAGTGTGCTGTTCGACCGCCATCCAGAAGAGTGGCTGCAATTCCAGAAGAAGCGAGTGCTAATGCTATCTTCTGTTGCGATCGTATGTTTGCTAAAAGCAATGAGAGCAAAAATGTTTTTCCCGTGCCTCCAGGCGCATCCAAAAAATATATTCCACCTCTTTCGTCGTTAACAACTTGCATGATTGAATCGTAGGCTTGTCTCTGTTGTTCATTCAACTTTGGAATATTTGATTGTACAAATGAGCTCAATTCATTACAATTAAATTGTTGTTCGCGTTGCAAATCTCGAATAAATATGTCGTGCATTGGACGATCGGGAGTTATCATTCCTAATTGTGTTAAAGCTTTATTTGCTATTGCTAAACACATGTCTTCAATAATAATCAATGCTTCATTATACATTTCCTCTGTGATCAGTAATTCCGGATTTGACGTGGTGAGACGCATTCGATGCAAAATATCGTCTGTCATGTATTCTCGATATTTTATCCATAATTCAGGTGGATTTGACGGGAAACATGTTGCTATTATTATAGAAAACAATGTCCGTATTTGATGCGGTTGAGCCGAAATGGATGCGTCGGCAAGTGTTAGATCCCAATGAGTATCATCCTCGAGTAAATGCAATCGTGTACATGCTTCTCGATATGTCGCACACAATTGGCCATCAATGGTTCTTAAATTTTGGAACGATGTTGGTCCACGGACGTTAATCAACAACAAACGCAAGTAAAAACATTCAGCATTGTTTGGATGAACTGTGTAAATGCGTCCTAAAGTCTCTGTTGAAAACAAATTTGGGTGACCTTCAACTGGTTTTCCCATTTTGCGTCGTTGAAAAACTTTCGACGATTGATTCCAAGTGTAATATTGTGGTATTTCTGAGTAAAGCAATGTTCTGGCAAATATATCATCTTGACACAAAATACAAAATGCAGTCAACGTTGTAGATGGCGGTCGAGCTACTGTTTCCAATGCATTTTCAGTTGTGAAATAAACACGTTGACCGTTTTCCAGATGAACTGCTAAATGAACAACAGCAGGATATCTGTCATGTATTGGAAAAGAAAAAATCCGCCATATTGCTTCGTTACTACTAATATAACGCCCAATGTGATATTGAGTAATTTCATCTTTTCTACTTTCAGTAGATACTCCAAAAACGGCCATATCATTTCCTTTATTGACATATTTGCAAATGTATTTTATTGATTTTACTGAATTGCAATACTCAACGTTTATGTGGGCTTTGTAAGTTTTTGACAATAATGGTGAATATGGCACGATCCAACGGTTGTCAACTTCTACATGTTGATTTTGAATTGTGACAGTTGTCGACCTGCCATTGTCCGCAGTTGATCTACGTCGATATAACGGATATCCATCGTTGCCAGAAACAGTGTCCGCAACTAATGCTCTTGGATAACGCTTTGAACATTTTCCATCAATCATGCATGGTGAATTTATGTTCAGTGCACCGCTGGGCCATGGATCATATTATTTGTGACAACTTCAAACAATTGTGGATCGATCGCTTGATCTGGAATTTCTGCTGAGATTACATTATCAATTTCATCCGGTGCTATTTTATGAATCCACCAAATCAAAATGTGTGCATGAGGTAATCCTCTTTTCTGCCATTCAACAGAATACATCCAGCATTGTGTATCTCCAAATAAATGCTCTTTAACGATGAAGTCCATAAGTGATTTCAATGTTTGCTTGAATACACGTGCCGTTATGTCATGGCGATCTGATGGTGATTGACCGGCCTGTAAATTATTTCTAATTTCTATCCATTGAGGGTTACATGTAAATGTAATAAATAAATCAGGGCGGCCGTAATGACGTACGTACGACATTGCATCCTGTGCGTATTCATGCATATGCCGCGGACTTCCAGTATATGTTGCTGGTAATATTGTCATTCTTCCAATGTCATTAACATTTACATCATTATTTATTGCATCGCGCAGATGTATGTACTCTTCAGACCGAAGCTTTTTCTGGTTGAATCTAATAAAATTTAAACGTTCAGTCTCAATCTTCGCGTACATATCGACTGCATATTGTTGAAAAAGTCTTCGACATTTCAGGATGTGGTTGTCTTCATTCTCGCGTATCATTAATCTGTATGCGTAATAATTCATCGCGCTTACTTTTTTGTTTGTTTCCTCGCCTGCGGTTAAAAGAATTACAAATTAGGATCGCTGGGAGATATTTTTTTTGAGAAATAAGTTTAGTTCCCATGTGAAGGGTTAATCATTTTGATGTTAAAATGGTAGCCATCTTCCCCTTTCCAGAACAAAATCGGGTATTGCAAAGCATCATAAGAACGATGTGTTTCGGAGACTCGTTGAAGTTGAGCATTCCTGCGTTGAAGTACAATATCGCATGATTGTAATTCTTCTCCAACTATTACTATAGCAACTTCGTCAATTTTCGGTGAGTTGTATCTTCTTAAGTGTTCCCCAGCCGGTGTTTTGTCAGCTCGAATAACAATTTTATGATCATCTGACGGCATTCGATCTAGTGCTGTTTGAAACAATCGAATTAATTCGTTTTGTTGATGAAATAAACTTTGAAGTTGTTCGAGTATTCTTCTTCTTGTATTGGAACCAATCTGACAACGCTGATTCACTTCATCAATTGAGTTGCCAATGAAGTAAATTTGCAGAAAACGGTAGTTTGCATCCGCGAATGGCAGCAATGATCCGGCTTGATGGTAAATCTGACCTTGAACCTGTAATGTATATGTAAAATTATAGGATGTTACCCCACATCACATAGGTGTTGATATCGTTATTCGTTATACCATGTAAAAAAATTACCTTAAAAGTAGGCATATAGTTGTCTCTGATTATATTCGTTGCACCAAACGAAGTCATTTGAAAACACGAATTGTAGTTCTGAATATTCGTCAAGAAATGCTTTGATTGTGGGGTTGTTCCGGAAACCAATGAGCGCAATGGTTCGGGGGGGGGGGAATTTAATGCTGATAATTTTACTTTTCCATTTGCACAGCACATTCCTGGTGTTTCATTGTTGAATTTGAAAGCTTTGCAATGTTGGCATACTTTATTCATTGTGCCAATATTCACAGACCTATGCAAGCTGTAATCGGTTGTGTTATTATACTCGAACGCAGCACGGTGTAGTGTTCCTGTAAAAGTCGCATGACTTACATCTGATCGATGTTGAACAGCCCGATTGCGTCTCATTCTTAATCGATCGGCAGTATTGAGTGCCTCTCTATCTTCTGGTGTAAGATTAAGACGTGATCTTGAAATTCGATGTCGCTCCATCTCGATTCGTTGTGTGTGCTGCTCATCGCTTTCAGCTCTTCTTCTACTCGCGTGGCGATTGGATGCTCGCGTACGTCGACTAATGCTACTACGTAGTGGCGGCATTGTTTCTAATTATTGACCTTAAATGTTAAAGTATTAATAGCTAAAATATTTAATATTTCTTATTCCGAAATTTAGTGTTTACCTTTTCAGTTTAGCCAAAATTATCGAAATTCACTGTATTTGTGGACACTTTTAACGTTATAAATTTCAAATTTTCAAAATTTTACAAAAATCACTTAAAAGTTTAACTGTAGTCTCACGAAAAAACGTCATTAAATTGTGAGGAAACCGTAAAAAATGTAATTAATCAATGCACGAACCTAAATTTTTTAATACCACCTATCGTAAATTAATGAGGCTATGCTAAGAACATTCTACATAGCGATCGCACAGAGCGCCACCAACCGTTAAGAAACCAAATTAACTTAACAGTACGCTTGCACTGCAAATCAAATAAGTTGTTATGTTAAAAGTACATTTATTCTGCAAATGTAACATGTTTTTATCTTGATATTATACGTTAACGACAGGTGTTTCAATTTGTACTGTAAATGTAATAACCTTTATCAAGGACAAATTATTGTCAAATCCATTAAACTATGCAAACAACGTTTCGTTTATACATAGAGAGATATGTTTTGAGTTATATCGATGGTGCCACAGAAAAATTCACTGTATATTCACAAAACCTGGACAAAAGATTCAATTAATTGTCTCAATTTTTTTTACAAAACCAATTATTGAAATTTAAGTAAGCTTCGATCTACATAAGGAACGCACACACTTGTTAACACTGCCTAGAAGTTTCTAATTTAGATTGTGCCAAAAAACACGACATTTATTTTTTACATGTAAAGTTCTATTCTATACGTATTTTTTTTATAATAATAATTCACAGTATTTTAACAAAACTGCAGTTAGTTGCAGTTAAACTTCTAATAAAATTGCACACAGCAAAATAGTGTTGTAAACGTACGCAAGTAGTTTTATATTTCGACCGCCTACCGGCAATAATCCCAACTATGTTAATAGTACGTTTACACTAAACTTAAATCAAATTTTAATCCCCTTATTCTATGTTTACAATACATGTGCGAAGTTGTAGTGAAAACGTACTGCAAGAATCTTCCATACAAACAATATTTAGTCAAAAGGGGGAAAAATTGCTTAATAGCTAAATATGACCTAACATAGCATTAAATGATGTATCAATCACGGTCGACTGTAACACACTGTGAAAATTTCATTACAATCGACCAATTATTATGACGTCTTAGCGATTTTTTAAAAAGGGGCGTGGCACCGCCCACTTTCCACAAAGCAAAGTAATTCTCCTTATAAGACCAACATATGTACCAAATCCCATGTTCGTACTGCTACCGGTTCGTGAGATATGGCCGTTTCAAATTGCGATTTGTATGGGCGGTGCCACGCCTCTTTATCTAATTATGTCCGTATATAGCCTAAGATAGAGTCCCGGTCGACAGTACCACACTGTGCAAATTTCATAACAATCGGTCCATTATTGTGGCCGCCATAACGACTTTTTTAAAAGAGGCGTGGCACCGCCCACTTTCTACAAAACAAAGTAATTCTTCTTGTACGACGGACACATGTACCAAATCTCATCTTCATACCTCTAATGGTTCGTGAGATATAGCCATATCAAAATTCGAGCTGTGTGGGCGGTACCACGCTTCTTTGTCCAAGCAAAACCTAATATAGCCTATAACCTGCTACACACCAAAAGAAACACACACACCAAATTTCATCAAAATCGGTCGAGCGGTTTCCGTGTCCAGCGCGACCAAACGAACAACGGTCATTTTTATATATATAGATTACTTTTTTATCACTTTGAAAAAACCGTACTTTACACGTTCGGAGACACTTGTTGAATGACATAAAAGGATCAATGAACACCTATATATACTACGAATTTTTCCATATTTAACTGACAGATACTAACTAATGGACGCATTTGTTAAGGGAGCATATTTACCTGATTGAGCCTTCTAAAACCAGGGCTCATACAAATTCGTTTCAAATTTTTTATAAAAGTCATGAACGTTTTTCCATGACTTCCAAAAGGTACTTTCACTTAATTGCGAATAAAAGCGAAACGCGTTCATCGATTTCCATGATGTATGTCTCATTTTATTCACAGGTTATCTGGCTTTACGCGGAAGTAATAAGATTTGACACTTTTTTTCGTTTTGGGCTTTCCATGAAATTTTAAAAGAAAGATTTTTAATTTTTTAGGCAAAAAATAATATTTCTTCTTCATACACTTATTTATAGCTGCAAAACTGTCGACTATATAGAGAAATACCGTATTAACAGTTTCAGCAAAATCAAACTAGTCGGTCTCGATTTATGTATATATAAGTTAAAAAATAACCAAAATTATTGAAAAAAATTCGTACTTTTTGTTGATATTTTATGTTTTTAATGATTTTTTCCTTATTCGTTCCAAATAATATATTATTTGTATTTACTCATGTATTTTTACTAATTTCCAGTAAGAAAATAGTTTAAAATAATTTTGTCCAGTTTTTTTTGCCAAAATACTCCTATGTGCGACATTTCGAGAAAAATCGTTTTGGAAAATATTTCGAGGAACAATTTTGAATTTCTAGAAGAAATTTTGAGCTGGTGTTTCAAGCAAATAATTATTCATAGCAGTTTTAAAAAATTAATTTTCCGCTTCGAAATTAATTTGACCAGACGTTTCGGGCAAATAACATTTTGGAATTTAATTGGAGAATTTTGGGATGAAAAACTATTCTTTGGCAGATTATGAAAAATTGTTTCGGAGAGAACAGTAAACATCAACATCATTCAACTGAAGTCTCGAAACAAATGAAGTGATTTGGCGTTTATGACATTAATTCTCCTGGAGAAAATCACAAGAATTAGAAAGATGGTGGATAAAAGCGACGGAAATCTACCACCCTGCGCCACCGCTTAAACTACCACCCTGCGGCAAACCCAACTTTGAAGGAGGATACTCCAAGTGGTCATATTTTAGGGGCATATTTATCTCAGTCTATGGCAAACACGAAAGCTTATCTTCGGTACAGAAACTTTACAACCTTCGGAATAAAACAAGAGGTGAGGCCAGTGAAATAGTGGCAAGGTTTGATTTGGTAGAGTGCAAGTTTAGTCTTGCAGGGAAAGCTCATATCGAAAGATATGAAAATAAGCGCATACTAGTACATAAGCATATGAAAAAACTGATCGGAATACATACTGTTCAAACCGAGTCCCCAAAGTCTGAAAGACGGATATGAAGCACGATATCTGAGTGCCTAGAAACCTTTAAGTCCTGCAAAATATCGGTATAAAAATGGGACCCCATCCTCATACATATTCGTTCATCGAAACTTCCAGACGAGTCTTCATATGCATTGGAAGGTTCGTTGACAAACCACAAGGAATTACCAACATGACACCAAATGCAAACATTCCTTTCGAACAGAATCGAAAGATAAGAAACCCTAATGGATTTCAAAACACCTAACCGAGAGAACAGGAACCCCCAATCGCAGACTTTTTTATACCCAAACGAAAATAAGCAATGACCAACAACATTTTAAACAATTCAATGAGCTAAATTCATTGCGCTCGTGCCCGCATTTCAAAACTTTTTCCCGACGAGGAAATTAAACACCCCGTGACCAAAAAACCTTGTCTTGACTGGCTTTCGTCAACCCATTTTAAATTTAAATGCACAAGTACAAAGTCGTCACACACTGCTTCACACTGAATGTGCGTGAAGATAAATTCGAATATATCTAGCAAAGACAATCGACTTTGCTGAGCAGAGCCCTGTTATTCCGTTAACAGGATTCTGTTAAAGTAGTAGAAAAAAAGAATATTGAAACAAACAAGGTTTATGGAGAATTACAAAACTAAAAAAATCGAAGGAACTTGGGGAGAGACCTATTGTAGGTTGTAGGTCTCACCGAGTACAGCCGGAAATTTATTTTTTTTTTTGTTGTATACCCCCAAAATCTGATTTTACCGTTAAAAACCCGTTATTTTTGACTTGTCATACAAATCGATTTATTAAGCTGTTATTTCCCAACCGATTTTCGATCATGGAACTGTTTTGGAAAGAGGAGAAATAGAGCTTTAAAATATGTAGATATGATGGTACTTTCAATAAAAACATAAAGAATTTCAAGTGAGTAAACTTCAAATTTCCAAAAATTTTCTCAATTTTTCAACTTTGATCGTGATGTGTTGCATTATTTCATTCCCAATGGTGCTATATATATATAATATTCTGAAAATGTGTTTAGTCTCAATTAAACTAAGTTTTATTTCATAACAATCGGAGTAAAATTGCAGAAGTTATGCGAATTTTTCAAAAAAAAGAAAATTTTTCTGGTGCCCTTTAATGGAGTTGTTACTCACATAGAGTAAAGTTATGTACAGAATTTATGACTCAATTTGAATTTATTCACTATGGACGTTTGATAAACGTCTTGATAAACGTTCGCATAACTTCTGCAATTTTACTCCGATTGTTATGAAATAAAACTTAGTTTAATTGAGACTAAACACACTTTCAGAATATTATATACATATATATAGCACCATTGGGAATGAAATAATGCAACACATCACGATCAAAGTTGAAAAATTGAGAAAATTTTTGCAAATTTGAAGTTTACTCACTTGAAATTCTATATGTTTTTATTGAAAGTACCATCATATCTACATATTTTTAAAGCTCTATTTCTCCTCCTTCCAAAACAGTTCCATGATCGAAAATCGGTTGGGAAATAACAGCTTAATAAATCGATTTGTATGACAAGTCAAAAATAACGGGTTTTTAACGGTAAAATCAGATTTTGGGGGTATACAACAAAAAAAAAAATTTTTTTCCGCCTGTACTCGATGAGGCCTACAACCTACACCATGTCACATCAAAAGTTATTTTTGACTGTAGCACCGTGTAATTAATTAATTTAATATTAAATAATAATTAATTTGGAAGTAATAAACAGGGAAGTTGCATGAAGAAATGTAAGTAGTTTAATACAATTTATGTCTACGAATAATTATTTATATGTTATTTGTATTTACAGGGGAAACCACAAGTCAAGATTAATTAATAATTTGGAAATAATAAAAAGGAAGTTGCATGAAGAAATGTAAATATTTTAATATAATTTATAACTACGAATAATTATTTGTGTTTACAGGGGAAATCACAAGACAAGAAGTCAGGAGGATATTCAATAATCTGTTTGTTTTTGTCTTCTATATTTTTAGCAGCAAAACATGTATTGCAATTCAACGGTGTAAAAACGGCCACTTAAAAAGTAAGTTCTAAAATTGAAATCTCAGAACATCAAACTCGAATACTTGTGAATTTAAAATGCTTTGTGAAATAAAAACGAATCGGAATGCAGCAAGCACATGGGTGAATATTATAGTTTGTGGAACATTTTCAAATAATGCTTTAACTACTATCTTAACATGAATACAACACACAGACAAGAAATGTAACACTACTTCTTAATAATTACCAGATGGGGAGAACATGTTGGTGATTTCACGTGAAGGTTTCCATTGATGCTTTTTTACAGAAGTTCCATTTGAATTGACCAACGGTTTGTTTTTTATAATGATGTTTGACACATCCCGCACATACCGCTCTGTCACTATCTTCACAAAAATTCAATTGGGAGTCAGTTTGCAATCCGCAATGTAGGCACACCTCCTCCATGTTCAGTGTGAGCGAAAAATATGTCTATCATTGTGTATACTTATAGTATTGCTTCTATAAACTGGCAAACAAACACTCCACAATTGAAATTGTCAGATTGTATCGAGTTGTCCAATATTGAAAATTTTCAAAGTTGGCATTTCTTATGAAAATTTCATATTTTGCTTCAACGTCGTTTAGAGTTTCACCCCATGGATTTAAAAAAACAAATTTTTTCTCAACTTTATCCAAGTAAACCAGTGAAATGGTATGGTTGAAATATTGGAATAAATATATGTATGTGTGTGTGTGTGTTAGTGGCAAGTCCAAATCAGTTCCTTATGCTATTATAAAATATTGCTCACCTTGCCCATAACTTACTGTGCAAGCGTTCTCACCGATAACTGTGCAAGCATTCTCACTCATAACCGATATATATAAAGCTAGGACATTTCGGTACAAGTCACTTTTCTTGTCTAAATTTTTGAATTCGCTAAATTGCAAAATTGGTGCATCTATAAGACCGCAGTTAATATTAGTCATTTTATTTTTAAAGCTGAATATGACATTTTTTTCTCTGGAGTAAACAGACTGTCGAACACGATTTAATGCCATGTGAAACATTCCGTTTCTGTTGTTAGAAATCTTAATTTTTTTGGAGGTCTTCGCCAAGTTTCTTCTTCCTGTTTTATTAATTTCGGTTTTACAGGCTCTTCAATTTCTCTATAAACAAAAATGGTTTCCCATTACATCTCATGAAGGAATTGTTCAGAGGTTCTCACAACCAGTGGAGCTGTGCGCTTTATAGTTTTATACTCACTGATTGGGACCTACAGTTTTATTCCGGTTCCGAACTGTATTTTGAGAAGCTTTTTCATGGATAAGTACTCGATAGTGTTGCCGTCACTAAGCGAGCTGACCGTCATCGAACGAAATTTTAAGGTGATCGGAGCAGGGATCGAACCCAGGATCTCCTGTATAAGAGGCGCGCACACTAACCATTGCACCACTGACGTGAACTCTTTCACTACCACATATATATTCAGCAGCTTCCGTTAACTTAGTCCTGATGTAGATTTCCGATTCATGTATATGTGTAGGGGGTCTCATATATCGAACTCTGTTTAAAGTGTTATGCTTTAAATTGTTATGGTACGACTCCACTGGACTATTTAATATTCTCGTATTAGATTTATCAACGGAGTATCCCATTATATTAATCCATAATTGGGTTAATAAATAAATAAATAATTCACAAAACTCGTCAGTTAATAAGGGTTTTTTTCGCGACTTTTTTTGGTAAAATCCTTTATTTTTGTGGCCGTCGGTGATAACGGGAAACCATTTATTTTTTTATTTATAAAATCTGCGAAAAATGGCCTCTTTGCATAAAGTGATTTAAATTCGTCCACCTGGCTTTCAATCGGAACAACATATTGGTCAGAAATTAGTACTACCTCCATATTGTCAGACGTTTTTAAATTTCCCAAAGCGTTCTTTACATTATTGTTTTTAAAAGGACTTGCAAATATTGTTATCATATGTGTAACCCAATTGAATAATTCGTAACAGTTTTCAATATTAACTACACACCATAGTTGCTACTTAATAACAGTTTTGGGAACTTTATCTCCCTACTGTAAATCGACATGCTTTGCAACAATTCTCATGAGGTACGCACAGCATATTTGAATAATCACCATGTGAGGTTTCGTTCAAGTTAGACTAGAATTGTAACATGAAACTATATAATTGTCCAGCCTACTTCCACCACTCAGTAAAAATTCTCGGAGCTAGGGGTCACGAAATTCCATTGGGAACCCAAAATGTCTGTTTCACATCGCTGTAAAGTGACTACATAATATTGCTTCGTCTATAGGTAGCAATATTCCACTTTCACTGGAATGTCTGATGTGTGAAACCACACTGTATAGAAATACTCTCTTTGAATGTTCATGCATGTTGCATCAAAACAGAGAGTGTTCCTACTTAATTTTAAAATTGTTTTGTTCTTAAGCTGTAACATTTTTAAGTGTTTTTTGTAAACAAATAAGTATCTGGCTTTATGTTTTCAATTTGGTATAAAGTGCTTCCAATTATTTTGCGCAGACATTTTGCAGACGTCAATGTAGGGGTCTTTGTCGTAGTCAAGATACAGCATATCCTCAGCCTTTAATTTTGAAATAATTCGTTGATTAGTTCCTACACAATTTAAGTTTTTGGACTGAAGACACTTTGTCGCTTTGACATACTTAATCTCTCGGTTTGCTATTCCAACTCTTCTCAATTGAGGTTTTTTAATAAATTTTGGGTGTACAATTTCCTTGGTCGAATGGACTTTTCTCTAATAGTGCGAAAAATGTATGGATGAAGGATACGTTAAGCATAACCCATAAAATTATGACGTGCCTACTGAAGTCGGTATTCTCAATTCAGAGAAAAGGTGCATTAATAATAAGGCTGTTTTTTATTCCATTGAGCTATCGCCACTTACGACTTTCCAAATCAAACGATCCACATTTAATACTACGCAAAAATGCGATACGGCAACATGTTTGTAGCCAGTGCCACCAAATATATACTAGCAGCAGCTGTTGTTGTAGTTGTAAGCAGCAATAACAGACATTTATTTTCGTTCATTCGTTTCAGTTGTCAAACTCTACCCAAATATATACCAACAATATAAGAATACTAAAAAGTATAAAAACAAACTCATATGATTTTGACAAGTGAAACGAAAAATTGCATGTAAAAAATTTCATCACCTGTTTGAACGACTATACCTGATAGATAATTATACCATGATCAATATGTATAACATTTACCGCCCGTTGTTGTGAACAATTTAGTTACAATTTTGTTTTCAGTCGGAAATAAAAATCAGTCCCTCAAATTTAGAGATATAAAAGTATAAGTTGTCTTCCATTAAATAAAATAATTTTAATGAAGTGTAAGCCATTTTCAAAAGCCATGTGTAAGCCATTTTCAAAATTTCTGCTTTCGAGTCTCTCCTTGATAACATTTTCATGATAACAAAATTTATCGAAAATAACTTTTTGTTGTCATTTCTTGAAATTGAACATGTGGCAACATTGTCATTGCTCAAGTCAGAATTTAAGTGGGAAAATGAAATGCCACTTAATATCGCTTAGCTGTCCCGTGCACATTAAGCTATAATTAACTTCAGCGGGGTAAAAAAAACACACTTAATATTGAAATTGAAAATGATTTAAAGAAAATCAGCAGATGTCGAAATTATAAATGCCTTTGTTTTCGGGAATGAATCTGAAATCTCAATTGAATTTAATAAACAGTCAGAGCAAAATACATTAAATATATAAAATAAATAAGAAATAAATAAGAATTAAATAAATAAGAAATAACAGATTTTATAAATTCTTCATTATTCTACGAAAATATTGAATTGTGTCCCACAAAAAATAATGACGAAAGAGGCACATTTCACATAACTACAAATGCGGACACATATACAGACGAATATATTCCCTTACGAAAAAAAAATAAATTTACTGCTAGCAAACATCTTAATATACTTTCAAGACAAAATCCAACCACCAATTAAAAAAAAACGTTGTGCGTATTCATTCTATTCGCATGAATTGGAAATATCTGAGAAAGAGCTGTTCCAAATTTCATGCAATTTAATGAATCGAGCGCAGCTTCATGTCGAATAGCTTCGTTAACATGCGAAACTTTACTACATTATCAAAATACTCCATTACATTAATTTTTGAGGCATGCTGCTGAGGATCATATACATAATCGATCTTCTAGGTTAGATTATTTTGGTTCCTAATAAGTAATATAAGAGAAGACATTTCTTTATTGCTGTTTTTTTTTAATTTGAAATGTGGGAAATTTTATGATTTGTGTAAAAATTGTTGAATAACAGTAATTTCGAGTTAATCCGTTAACGATTTAATGAGCTTTTAGCAACAAGTAGATTCCAGGTGGTTTCGTTAGACTTCAACTGAAATTAACTTGTTACATTTAACCCTACGCGTTTCACCAGCTTATCATGCAAATTTTTTTGTCAAATAGTTTTTGAATTCATATTTATTTTAAAATGATATAACCTAAAAAACTTTGAAATTTAGATATACAAAGTTTGTACTAGAGCTATTTTGTGGTATCATATCGCGATATGTCGAAAAAGTACATGTAAATTATATTATATCGCAAGATACATAAGCTCTCTTATAAACGTGGTAATAAAAAATTCAAAAATTTTAGACTGTTAATTTTTTTTATATTTTTGCCAACAATTTTCTATTCATTCTTACTGTTAATGACATGGTCACCTTCGGTAAATGGTTTTGGGCGAAAGTAGTAATGGCGGACAATTCTCCCGAAAAGATTTCAACATTTTTCTCAGCTGAGAGACATATTTAGTTATTTTCTGACTTCAGCCATTGAGAAACTAAAAGATTTTGTTTCGTACTGAGAGAAAATTTCTAATGTTAAAGCCCTGTATTCAGCTTTTATGAAATTTTTGGTTGCCATAAACAGCACGTGTATAAAAAATAACGAAAATTTCAAGAACTGAAAATTTCGCTCACTCTTCATTTACTTGGTATTCAGCTCTGCAAAAATTTCGTAGGCAAAATCAAGTACAGGGTTGTTTCGCCGAAGTTATTTCTTACGAAAAAAATTTGGGCTCGGAATTTTGATTTCGATTATTTTAGTAAACAAAAGTACTATCACATGTGTTACAAATAGAATGGAGTGCGAAGATGAATTATTAATGAAATATTTACAACGTAAATCAGGTACCTCTGTAACAAAATTTTCGGTTTAGAAATAAATGGCAAAATTCTTATGAAAGTTACGCAACAACTGAATACGGGCCTTGAGAGTGAAATTCTATGAAGATTCTGATAAATAGCAACATCATGGTACAATTATATACATGGGCCCCTTTTACACGAGAACAATTGTGCTGGCTTAACGAAACATTTTTATGGCGAGGGAGGTGCAGAGAAGAGTTTGAGGTGGTTGAAAAATTGTGCTAGCGACTACCTGCATTAAGAAGAGCAAAACTAATACATATGCACTTATGTAAAACCGGCTTTCGCAAAATATTTTAACCGCAGCTAATTTAATCGTTCTTTGACTATTGGAGAGTACACACCAAATAACTATGGAGCAGTGGAGTAGAGAACTGACCCTTTTGCTTATAGCAAAATATAAGCAAAAAGAGCTGCTATATCGTATAACACATCCAGATTATCTAAAAGTACATAAATGCCAAATGACTACAAAACACTAACCCATACGTAACCATGTATACGTACACGCAAGCATAATTAATCTCATGTAAAAGCGACTAAACAAAAATTATGCATGCACAATTGTTCTCGTGCAAAAGGGGCCATGTACATTAGACCCGTTCAAAAAATGTTTTTTTCAACTTAGTTTATCCGCTCTAAATATCCTTTGGTCAAAAAAATAAGAACTGCGTCCAAAAAAATAAAAAAAGGTTTACCAAAACTCAGCGCAACGCGCCTGAAGTCAGGACTTGAGTGTTCCGCGATATGACGAAAAGTATGGTTACAAAATTACAAATTATTTTTGAACGTAAAATTTTTTTTAAGTTTAAAAGCAAATATCTTTTGTTTTAAATAGTTAATCTATTTGTGAAAAAAAAAAATTTTTTACAGCATCCGAAACATGGAATTTCACAATTTTCATTATGAAGTTCAGTTTTTTTCGCCTCCTATTTTCGAAATATTACTCCATCGGGTGTTTAAAAAAATTGGGGTTGAAATTTTTTTTTTAGTTCGTTTGGAGAGCAATTGCTTGCCAACCAACCGAAATGTTTTATCGTACTACTTACATATACCTACATTTGAAAAAGGAAAAGCTAGCAAAGCAGAATTTAGATGAAGCTGTTTCAGCGTGTGAAGTTGTTTTTAAAAAATTTCATGAAAATGTTACACAAACAATTAACTCCAAGATGAAACTTGCCAGGATCGTTAAAGTTTGCAAGTTGCAAAGGAGAAGAAGTTCATGCGGAGTCTTGATGATATTTTTAATATAACGGGAGATGAGTTAAATAATAATTTAAAACTTACTGCTCATGACAACATTGAAACAGGAAGTTCATCAATGGCAAGCTCGGTAATTTCTGAAGATTCCGGCAAAAAGGAAAATAAATGGAAGTGCTATGGAACAAAATCACAGAAAAAGAAAAATATGGTATCAACTACAACAGCTTCAGCTTTGGATCGAGGAAATATTTCAGATACTAAAGCAACGCTGATACTAGGATCTATGCTCGTGGAATTGGGATATAATGCAAATGAAGTCGTGCTGAGCCGGTCAACGATTAGGAGGACTAGAATGCGGTGAAGGATGGAGACTGCCGAGAATATAGAAACTACATTTTGTCTAAATTCTCCCGGCATAATTCATTGGGCTGGTACGTTATTCCCAAATATTACAGATCATGAAAGAGTTGATAGGCTACCAGTAATAGTCACAGCGGGAAGTAAATGCAGCTGCTTGGAGTTCCTTGCATAACCTCGGGAAGTGGGGAAAACCAGGCTTCATCTATATATAAATTACTTTGCGAGTGGAATTTGTCATCTAAAATCGGGGCCATGTGCTTCGACACAACTGCTTCAAACACAGGCGAAAAAAACTAAAACAAATATAAGGATCTCATTCTAAAAATATATATTTGTTTTTCATTTACAGGGAGATTCAATGGAACATGCGTTCTACTTGAGAGGAAGCTTGGGCAAGAGCTGTTGTACTTTCCTTGCAGGCATCATATATTTGAGATCATTTTATCGGGTGTATTTGCGCGTTGCGAGGGTTCAACCAGCAGTCGGGATATTCCTGTATTCAGACGATTTCAACGACAGTGGAAAACATCGACACGAACATCTTCGAAACTAAAATAGCAGATGAGCTTATTTTGAATGAAGTCCAGGGATCGATGCATGAAACACTTGTTTTAACCAAAAATCAACTTCCGGTAAGTTAATTGAAATATTTAATTTTTTGTTATGTAGCTTACTAGTTTCTATCTTTATTCTATCATTTCAGGAATCAAACGCAGGAAAAGACTACAAAGAGTTTCTGGAACTTGTGGTGATCTTCCTTGGCGGTGATGAGGGTAGGGAATTTACTTTTAAATGTCCTGGTGCCATGCATCGAGCCAGACGGATGTCTAAGGCAATATATACTATAAAAATGTTTGTGTTCTGGAAACAGTTTCAGTTAACACCAGAGGAAGAAAAATTAATTCGTGAAATCTGTCTGTTCGTTGTTGTCGTTTATGCAAGATTCTGGTTTTTAGCGCCTCTGCCATCATCCTATTACTGCTCAAGGTTCTTGAAAGGTATGTACTTTACTATAAATTAAGAAACACATTTAAAAAAAAATATTTTGTCTCACTATGTTTTATTATTATTTCAGTTATAAAACAATTGATGCTGACGTTGCAAAAATAGCATTGAAGAAGCTTACCAATCACCTTTGGTACCTTGGAGAGGAGTTGGTGGGTTTATCATTTTATGAGAAAAGCTTGAGTGTACAAACTTTAAATTAAATGGTACATTCATTCAAAAATAACGCTGGAAAACTCAATTCGAAGAAGAGAGCATCACCATCAATTAACATGGCGACAGTCAAAGTGGAAGATTTAATTTCAACGAATACAAAAACGTTTTTGTGAAGCTGCAATTACCAACGTCATTTATGGACGTAGAGGTGGCTGACTGGATGCAAGATGAGGGCTTTTTGCATGGCCTTGCTATTGTGAAGAATTGCTAATTGTCAACGACATCGCAGAACGAGGTGTTGCACTGATTTCAGAATTCAACTCATTCAAGAGCAGAAGTAGTATCTCCTACAACACCGAAAAAATATGCATGTAATTTCTAAAAATCATATCTTCCTGGGTTAAGTTAAAATTATTTCATTAATAAATAATTTATACATTTATCGAGTTTCTTGAATTTTTTTTACACCACCATAATTACTAACAAAATAAAAAAAAAAACAGAAAAATATAAAAAAAAATCAAAACGCCCGGTGGAGTAATATTTCGCAAATAGGGGGCGACAAAAACTGAACTTCATAATAAGAATTGTCAAATTCCACGTTTCGGATGCTGTAAAAAAATATGCGTCTTTTTTTCCATTTGTTTTCACAAATAGATTAACTAATTAAAACAAAATATATTTGCTTATATATACATATAACTTAAAAAAAAAACTCGCGGAACACTCAAGTCCTGACTTCAGGCGCATTGCGCTGAGTTTTGGTAAAACTATTTTTATTTTATTTTTTGAATCTTTAGTTTTTTGTTGTTTGGATGCAAATGCAACATGTGTTTGGAGCTTGTCGCAAATATAATATACTTGTGCCCAAACGCATTGTTTGCTATTCGATATTACATGTTTGAGACACAATGATTAAAATGTTATAACATATGTGTTTGCTTGCCAAATATATGTGTTTGTGTTACAAATACAGCCGCATTTGTTGCACTGTTTATCCTCTCTCGAGAGCAAGAGAATAAAAGATCGGCAACGAGTGTGGATATCTTGTAAGTGTGTATCTGTATATTTTCATTTTTCTTTCAGTCAGTGTTTCTTATTTTGGGTGATGTATTGCGTTTTAATTTCATTGCGTTTAAATACCAGCTGTCGTTTCGGACAAATAATTTTTTGAAGTCTAGCGAAAATATTTCTCTTCGAAAATTCTTTCAACAAAAATTAAAATTTCTAGAGGAAATTGTAATCTGGCGTTTCGGACAATTAATTTTTTGGAGTATGTATTACGAAAATATTTTTTGTCTTCGAAAATTATTTCAACAAAAATATAAATTTCTAGAGGATTTCTTATGCCTGCGCTTCGGCCAAATAATTTTTTGAGGTTAACGAAAATATTTTTGGTCTTCGAAAATTATTTAACCAAAAACTAAAATTTATAGAGGAAATCTCAAACTGAAGCTACAGCCAAATAATTTTTTGGAGTTTTGCGAAATTGTTTTTACTCAACGAAAATTATTTTAACAAAATTTTAAATCCTAAAGGAAATTTTTAGATGACATTTCGAGAAAAATCGTTTTCGAAAATATTTCTAAGAACTATTTAATTACAAAAAAATAAAATAATTATTCATAGCGGTTTTACGAAATAAATTTTCCGCTTCGAAATTTATTTGACCAGACGACGCTTTGGGCAAATAACATTTTGGAATTTAATTGGAGAGTTTTGGGATGAAAAACTATTCTTTGGCAGGTTATGAAAAATTGTTTCGGAGAGAACAGTAAATATCAATATCATTCAACTGAAGTCTCGAAACAAATGAAGTGATTTGGCGTTTATGACGTTAATTCACCTGGAGAAAATTACAGAATTTCGAAAAAAAATCTGCAGTAAAAACATAAGAATTAGAAAGATGGTGGATAAAAGCGACGGAAATCTATGAGGAAATTATTTTAGAAAATGAAAAAGCAGAAGAAGAGGAATTTACAGACCAATACTTGACTAAGTATACAGAAGCTGAAGATTTAATACACGATCGAAATCGTCGAGAATCCGTGACGGCTCCCACCAACCGCGCCACCGTTTAAACTACAAACCCAACTTTGAAGGAGGATACTCCAAGTGGTCATCTTTTAGGGGCATATTTATCTCAGTCTATGGCAAACACGAAAGCTTATCTTCGGTACAGGAATTTTACCACCTTCGGAATAAAACAAGAGGTGAGGCCAATGAAATAGTGGCAAGGTTTGATTTGGTAGATTTTGGAAAGCCCTTATCGAAAGATATGAAAATAAGCGCATACTAGTACATTAGCATATGAAAAAACTGTTCGGAATACATACTGTTCAAACCGAGTCCCCAAAGTCTGAAAGATAGATATTAAGCACGATATCTGAGTGCCTAGAAACCTTTAAGTCCTACAAAATATCGGTACAAAAATGGGACCCCATCCTCATACACATTCGTTCATCGAAACTTCCAGACGAGTCGTTATATACATTGGAAGGTTCGTTGACAAACCACAAGGAATTACCAACATGACACCAAATGCAAACATTCCTTTCGAACAGAATCGAAAGATTAGAAACCCGAATGGATTTCAAAACACCTAACCGAGAGAATAGGAACCCCCAATCGCAGACTTTTTATACCCAAACGAAAATAAGCAATGGCCAACCACAGTTTAAACAATTCAATGAGCTAAATTCATTGCGCTCGTGCCCGCATTTCAAAACTTTTTCCCGACGAGAAAATTAAACACCCCATGACCAAAAAACTTAGTCTTAACTGGCTTTCGTCAACCCATTTTAAATTTAAATGCACAAGTACAAAGTCGTGCATGCGTTGCAACAAAAGACATCACACACTGCTTCACACTGAATGTGCGTGAAGATAAATTCGAATATATCTAGCAAAGGCACAATCCACTTTGCTGAGCAGAGCCCTGTTATTCCGTTAACAGGATTCTGTTAAAGTAGTAGAAAGAAAGAATATTGAAACAACAAGGTTTTTGGAGAATTACATTAATAATTAATTAATTTAATATTAAATAATAATTAATTTGGAAGTAATAAACAGGGAAGTTGCATGAAGATATGTAAGTATTTTAATACAATTTATGTCTACGAATAATTATTTATATGTTATTTGTATTTACAGGGGAAAACACTAGTCAAGATTAATTAATAATTTGGAAGTAATAAAAAGGAAGTTGCATGAAGAAATGTAAATATTTTAATATAATTATTTGTGTTTACAGGGGAAATCACAAGACAAGAAGTCAGGAGGATATTCAATAATCTGTTTGTTTTTGTCTTCTATATTTTTTAGCAGCAAAACATGTATTGCAATTCAACGGTGTAAAAACGGCCACTTAAAAAGTAAGTTCGAAAAGTGAAATCTCAGAACATCAAACTCGAATACTTGTGAACTTAAAATGCTTTGTGAAATAAAAACGAATCGGAATGCAGCAAGCACAAGGGTGAATATTATAGTTTGTGGAACATTTTCAAATAATGCTTTAACTACTTTCTTAACATGAATAAAACACACAGACAAGAAATTTAACACTACTTCTTAATTATTACCAGATGGGGAGAACATGTTGGTGATCTCACATGAAGTTTTCTATTGATGCTTTTTTACAAAAGTTACATTTGAATTGACCAACGGTTTGTTTTTTATAATGATGTTTGACACATCCCGCTCATACCGGTCTGTCAGAATCTTCACAAAAATTCAATTGGGAGTCAGTTTGCAATCCGCAATGTAGGCACACCTCCTCCATGTTCAGTGTGCGCGAAAAATATGTCCATCATTGTGTATACAGTATAATTCGCTTAGCTGCCCCTTCGCTTAGCAGCACATTCCGGATAAGAGCACTAAAACTAGTTATGGCGTTTACCAACACTTTAAAAATCGGTCTCTTATAATTTTATGTATTGGTGATCGATGAAGTCACATCACTAAAACAAATTGAAATGTGAAACAGTTGAAGCTTTGTCAATGTGTAAAAACAGTTACAAATTATAGACTCCGTGCAAAACAACGTAAAAAGAACAAACATAAAACAAATGAAAATGGGAAAAAGGGTTGGAGGTTTGTCAATAAAACAAAAATTAAAAATTATAGAGTCCGTCCAAAACAACGTAAATAAACAGGTGCTGGTCAAACAATACAATTGTGGCATATCGACAATAAATCGCATTTTAAAACAAGAAGACCACATTAAAATGGACGCAAAAACGAGCGACCATAAGCGACGGCGCCAAAGGCGTAGTGCTCACGAAAAAGTTGAGAAGGCATTGGTGCTCTGGTTTGACCAGCAAAGACAGCATGACGCTGTATTATCAAGCTTGATACTGCTGAACAAAGCAAAGGAGTTTGCAATAAAGCTTAACGATGAATTTGAACCCAATCCTAGCTGGCTGTGGAGGAAGCGCCACAACATCAAGTTCGGTAAAATTCACGGCGAGCTTAAAGATAATGACGAAGAAGGTGCCTCCAGTTACACCAGTACGGTTTTGCCTGATATTCTAAAGAAGTACATACGAACCTGAGAATATCTTCAACGCCGATGAAACAGGCCTTTATTTTAAAGCTTTACCCAACGCAACATTTTTTCGAAACTGCGATCAGCCAAAAGGTCGCAAAAGCCAAAAAGCGCGACTTACTTTGCTGCTGTTGTGTAATGCTACTGGTCCATACAAGAAAATGTATGTCATTGGTAAGTCGCAAAACCCTCGCTGCTTTCGCAATGTTGAAATTCCTTTGCCGTACTTTGCGAATAAAAACGCGTGGATGACATCAAATATATGGAACCAAATTTTGTTATCGCTCGACAAGGAGATGAAAAAGGAAAACAAAAAATTGTTCTGTTTGTGGATAACGCTGCTTGTCACAAATTAACATGTCAACTGGAAAACATCCACATAGAATTTCTTCCTCCTAACACAACCGCGTTGATTCAGCCACTCGATCAGGGCGTTATTCATGCATTTAAAGTGCAATATAGGCAAATTATTGTCAAGAAACAATTGTGTGCGCTGGAGCGAGAGATGTCTGTGACACAATTTTTGAAGTCTCTCACTGTTTTGGATGCACTTTACTACACAAAGCGGGCATGGTGGATGGTAAAGCCTCAGACGATTTTAAACTGTTTCAAAAAGGTAATAAACCATAAATTTCCAGATGTTTCTGCTATAATATTTTAACATCAATTACATACATATTATATTTTTCAGGCAGGATTCTGTGGCACGGCTAATGAAATTAATTCAAAAGACACTATCGAAGATATTTTTCTTGATAACGTACCCAACAGAGCTGCATACATAAACTGTGATGTCGATCTGCAGTGTTATGGCCAACTTACTGAGGAGGAGATTATTCGAAACATAGATGATTCAGAATGTGTAGGTGGTGATAGCACAGAAGTGGACGAAGGTGATGACAACAGCAATGACGTCGATTCTCCTACAAGAAAAGAGGCTCTTTGCGCATTGGACGTGCTGCGACGATATTGTCACCCAAAAGATAATGATTTTTTTTATGAAATTGAAGATGAAATTTTATAAAAATTACATAAAAAGCCTAAACCAGAGCAAAATAACCGATTTTTTCATGTAAACATTTGTACTCGTACATGTATCAAAAAGTAAATGCTTTCTTCCAGTTTATGTATCTATGTACATACTTACATATGTATGTATATTGTAATGAATTCGCTAAAATGAGTAACTTATGTGTTCTAAAAGAACGTTATATATGTATACATATATATATGCATATTTTTTTGTTTATTTAATTTAAGTGATCTTTAAATTTTTAAATAAAACTAACGATTACATACTTAGTACATAATCTTAAGGGCACTTCTGCACAAAAATTCGGCAAAAGAAATTGGGATAACTGCATCATATGTGCAGGTAAAAAAATCCGGATAACTGCCTCATGTGTGCAGGTAAAAAACTTCTGATAAGGGCACATTTCGCTTAAGTGCACAATAATGTGTGCACCGAAATTCAGTGCAGCTAAGCGAATTATACTGTACTTATAAAGGTTGGTCACGGTAGGTTGGTTATCACGTTATGTGGTTATAAAATTAAAAATAACCTCTGGGCTCTGTGAACACCCTTAAATGTTGGTTATCTGCTTATTTTCTTCAATCATCTGTTTTCAATCAGCTGTTCGATAATTTTTTCTGATATAAAACAAATTAAAATCCAATTACAATTGAAATTGTTTAAAATGACTAAGAAGAGCATAAAACAACAAGTAATAGACTCCAGAGTAAATATTAGTATGGCGGAAATTCAATTAATTGAAGGTAAGTAATCGGCAAATTAAACGATGCATTAATTAATGATTTTTTGTTTGTAGATATAGCTGTACCCGACCATTGTCATGAAGCCATTGATGAGGAAATTGATGAGCTAATCGAAGATTTAACAAGAATCAGCTCTTGTAGACGAGCTACATGTACCGGAATCTATTCATTGGCGAGATAACGTTCTCTGCTGTTTCGACGATGGACGTTTTTTGCAAATGCTACGTGTTAGCTAAAGCCAATTCGCTCGTCTTATGGACATATTTCCAACGATATAGCCTTTCAGTGTCCAAATATGAATTTGCAACTGCCCGTAGATCTGCAACTGGCAATCTTGTTGTACCGTTTAGGCTCATCATTTGGAGTTGGAGATGGTGGTACTGTAACTAAGATTACCGAAAGAGTATTTTCTGCAATTTTGAAAAAAATGCCAAATTACGTTTATTGGCCTAATCCAGCAGAGCGTCGTCAACTTGCTACTCACACATTCGACGAGTTACCATATTGTATTGGTTACATAGACGGAAACGAGATTAAGTTGGCTGATAAGCCCAACAGAAACCATTTCGTATATTTCTCTCGCCAACGAATATACTCAATAAAGCTACAAGTTGTGTGTGACCATAAACTGCGAATAATGCACGCAGATTTAGGTAGTCCTGGAAGCTACCACGATTCCAAAGTGTTTAAGAAATCCCGTATTGGAACTAACACCGCTCACTTGTTTTGTGGAGAAGAATGGACTGCAGGTGATTCCGCATATCAGTTGACAAACCACTGGATAACACCATATCGAAGTAATTCCACTTTAGTGAATACTCAACAAGCTGAATTCAAAAAAAGACACAGCCAATACCGTGTAAGGGTAGGAAACTGTTTTGGAATCCTTAAGGAAAAGTTTTGTAGCTTGAAAGAAATGCGTATTAAAAATAAAAAAGTCAAGCATTTTTTAATAAATGGGTACTCGTCTGCAGTGTGCTGCATAATATTTTGTTGGAAGACCGCAATTTTTCACAATTTGAAAATGCAGCCGACGAAACGAGCGAAGTTCAACACGATGTCTCTAGTATTGCAGTACCTACACTGGAGCTCAAAAGACAAGCACTTTATACCATAATTTCCTATTAACTATACTTTTTCAAATTAAGTTTGTAATAAAAAATGTTTCTTTATTTATTATTTTTGTATTTTAATTTCAATACGAACATTTTCAACCTTTCGTTTTGTTCTAACTCTAACTTTTTTAACTCAAACTCATTATCTACCTTTTTTTCTTTCAATTTCTACTTTAGTTTTCTCTATCTCTTTGTCCCACTCAAACTTCTCCATTTCCAGTTGTAGCTGCTTCTCTCGCAACACTCCTTTCAGCTTCCATACCTGCCATTTAGTCTAAAGCAGTATTTTGAGGTCTACGCCTCACTTTGTGAGCAAATAATGCATCTGCCGAAGAGGTTGTCGGTTCATCGTTTAGGAAACTCTCATCTTCCATATCGGTTGCGTCGAGAGTACTGTCTTCGAATGCATCGCCCCAAGTATCCATAACTACTACCTCTATCTCCTATGTCCTTATACATATGTCCGACAGCTGGTCATAATGTGGACATATTTTAAGCACCTTATCTGCACATACACAAAAATTATATAAATATTAGTTGAAACAAATTAAAGCAGAGAAAAAGTTTACCTTTGACAGTAGTTGACCCATCATCCTCTTCCACTCCAGCGCCTGTGGAATTGGTCCATGCGTCTGCGTTCTGGAAAGTGCCTTTAAGGTGCCGTACTTTGCATTTTATGATGCTCCATGTCGCATCAATTTTTGTTGCCTCCAACAACTTTTTATAATAAATCTTGGCAGTTGGTTTCTGCAATTTCATTAAAAAATGGGAAAATTATCGAGTATAAATGCATATGCATACATATCTTCGCTACCATGTCAAACTGTCCAACGTACTATAGAATTAATACCAAGTCCACGGATTTGTTTGACAAGTTAAAAAAAACTCACCTCGACATTTCTGTGCCCCTGCATGTAATTCAACACCTTTACTATTTCATCCTCTGTCCACTTCTTCACTTCGTTGTCTCGTTTGCGTGTTCGGCTTTCAACATTTGGCACTAAAAAGGAAGGTAAATGAATTATTAATTTATATTTTTGTTACAAAAAAATTTGTTTTACTTACCAGCGCTTATTTTGGTTGTTTCGTTTATAAACAAAAAATAGATGTAAATACTAGTGCTAACAACACTTAAAAAAAAAATTTGAGATGCCATATGCTAAAAATTCGTGTTTTTAGTGTTGTCAGCAAGTTAAATTTCTGGTTTTTTCCAACACTACAAATAAGCTGATAAACCTGATAAGCTTTTGCCAAAGGCACAGGTTGGGCAAAGTTGGTTATTTTATTTCAATGTCTTGTTGTTGCAGATATAAGCACATAACCTGATAACCAACCTACCGTGAACAACCTTATAGTATTGATTCTATAAACTGCGAAACAAACACTCCACAATTGAAATTGTCAGATAGTATCGAATTGGCCAATTTTGAAAATTTTCAACGTTGGCATTTCTTATGAAAATGCCAACGTAAATCCACATGGATTTAAAAAAACAAATTTTTTCTCAGCTGTATCCAAGTAAACCAGTGAAATGGTATGGTTGAAATATTGGAATAAATATATGTATGTGTGTGTGTGTGTTAGTGGCAAGTCCAAATCAGTTGCTAACGCTATTATAAAATATTGCTCACCTTGCCCATAACTTACTGTGCAAGCGTTCTCACCGATAACTGTGCAAGCATTCTCACTCATAACCGATATATATAAATCTAGGACATTTTGGTACAAGCCACTTTTCTTGTCTAAATTTTTGAACTCGCTAAATTGCAAAATTGGTGCATCTATAAGACCGCAGTTAATATTAGTCATTTTATTTTTAAAGCTGAATATGACATTTTTTCTCTGGAGTAAACAGACTGTCGAACACGATTTAATGCCATGTGAAACATTCCGTTTCTGTTAGAAATCTTAATTTTTTTGGAGATCTTCGCCAAGTTTCTTCTTCCTGTTTTATTAATTTCGGTTTTTGAGGCTCTTCAATTTCTCTATAAACAAAAATGGTTTCCCATTACATCCCATGAAGGAATTGGGGAGAGCTCTTCACAACCAGTGGAGCTGTGCGCTTTATAGTTTTATACTCACTGATTGGGACCTACAGTTTTATTCCGGTTCCGAACTGTATTTTGAGAAGCTTTTTCATGGATAAGTACTCGATAGTGTTGCCGTCACTAAGCGAGCTGACCGTCATCGAACGAAATTTTAAGGTGATCGGAGCAGGGATCGAACCCAGGATCTCCTGTATAAGAGGCGCGCACACTAACCATTGCACCACTGACGTGAACTCTTTCACTACCACATATATATTCAGCAGCTTCCGTTAACTTAGTCCTGATGTAGATTTCCGATTCATGTATATGTGTAGGGGGTCTCATATATCGAACTCTGTTTAAAGTGTTATGCTTTAAATTGTTATGGTACGACTCCACTGGACTATTTAATATTCTCGTATTAGATTTATCAACGGAGTATCCCATTATATTAATCCATAATTGGGTTAATAAATAAATAAATAATTGACAAAACTCGTCAGTTAATAAGGGTTTTTTTCGCGACTTTTTTTGGTAAAATCCTTTATTTTTGTGGCCGTCGGTGATAACGGGAAACCATTTATTTTTTTATTTATAAAATCTGCGAAAAATGGCCTCTTTGCATAAAGTGATTTAAATTCGTCCACCTGGCTTTCAATCGGAACAACATATTGGTCAGAAATTAGTACTACCTCCATATTGTCAGACGTTTTTAAATTTCCCAAAGCGTTCTTTACATTATTGTTTTTAAAAGGACTTGCAAATATTGTTATCATATGTGTAACCCAATTGAATAATTCGTAACAGTTTTCAATATTAACTACACACCATAGTTGCTACTTAATAACAGTTTTGGGAACTTTATCTCCCTACTGTAAATCGACATGCTTTGCAACAATTCTCATGAGGTACGCACAGCATATTTGAATAATCACCATGTGAGGTTTCGTTCAAGTTAGACTAGAATTGTAACATGAAACTATATAATTGTCCAGCCTACTTCCACCACTCAGTAAAAATTCTCGGAGCTAGGGGTCACGAAATTCCATTGGGAACCCAAAATGTCTGTTTCACATCGCTGTAAAGTGACTACATAATATTGCTTCGTCTATAGGTAGCAATATTCCACTTTCACTGGAATGTCTGATGTGTGAAACCACACTGTATAGAAATACTCTCTTTGAATGTTCATGCATGTTGCATCAAAACAGAGAGTGTTCCTACTTAATTTTAAAATTGTTTTGTTCTTAAGCTGTAACATTTTTAAGTGTTTTTTGTAAACAAATAAGTATCTGGCTTTATGTTTTCAATTTGGTATAAAGTGTTTCCAATTATTTTGCGCAGACATTTTGCAGACGTCAATGTAGGGGTCTTTGTCGTAGTCAAGATACAGCATATCCTCAGCCTTTAATTTTGAAATAATTCGTTGATTAGTTCCTACACAATTTAAGTTTTTGGACTGAAGACACTTTGTCGCTTTGACATACTTAATCTCTCGGTTTGCTATTCCAACTCTTCTCAATTGAGGTTTTTTAATAAATTTTGGGTGTACAATTTTCTTGGTCGAATGGACTTTTCTCTAATAGTGCGAAAAATGTATACCTGCAACATCCTTCTTTATAATTGTTTGGATCACTCATCAGTGGTTGTCACTCGACTTACTTGAGGATCTCCTTTGCATCCACGGGCCACTTCCTTGACCGCTAATTGTTTCACCAGCCCTCGTTCCTTTATTTGCCGTTCACACAACATCACACACATACATTTATTTGAGCCCAGGCGGCAGTTAATAGGTCCAAATAATAACACATAACTTTCTATATTTTATGAAACTTATATTTATTACAATATAAGTACATATCTAATAAAACATTATTTGGTGACAGCCTCACCTAGACAAAACGAGACTTACTTTTCCCTTATGGGGACACAACTTGACTTAATTACGTTACAAATTAGAATGACCAAAGAAACAAAAATCGGCGTGAAGAAAACAGAAGAAAAAAAGCAGAAGATTTCAATCGAGCAGAATTTCATTCCATTCTGTTCCAGACTAAATTGTAACAAAATCAAATTAGAAACAAATGAAATGGCACAAAAACAGAAGATTTTTGATGGAATGAGAACAAAAAGCAAAAGATTTTACAAAATGTAAACAAACAAATTTGTTAGCAAAAGAAAAATATTTTCTAAAATTGTTTTCATCGCTAATATAAATTAACAAAAATAAAATGTGAAATGATTTGTTGATAATATGAATAAAATAAAGTATTTTATTGAAATTAAATAAAAAATTGTTTTGTTAAATGAATATGGGCAAATTTTAGTTTAATTATTTTGTTCTGCAACACGAAACGAAAGATTGTGTAGCCCTTCGGAGTATTAGAATCCACTCCGGAGACACGTACAAATCGAGTGCTTTGTTGGTCATTGGCCAGAAAATTAAATTGTGTGAGCTATAGGGTGAGAAAGTGCAAAACATCTTCATAAGAGTGTCCAAAAAATGCACTTGCATTTCCGACCACCAGCAGCGAACACCACATTGTGCGTTCACTCCGAGTATAAGGATCTCTTCGGGAGAGATTTTCTGGATAATGAGACATATACCAATCGATTACATAATGATACATTTAACAATCGATTTGTACATGTCCCCAGAAGAGATTCTCATACTCGGAGTTAGTACACAATCTTTTGATTGTTTCTGGTGACCGAAAATGTAAATGCGTATTTTGGCCACACATATGAAAATATTTCACACTTTTTCAAAACTGTTCACCCTATAGCTCACGCAAATTTATTTTCTGGATAATGAGACATATACCAGTCGATTTGTACATGTGTCCGGAAGAGATCCCTATACTCGTAGTTAGTACACAATCTTTTGTTTGCTTCTGGTGACCGAAAATGTAAATGCGTATTTTGGCCACATATATGAAAATATTTCACACTTTTTCAAAACTGTTCACCCTATAGCTCACGCAACTTTATTTTCTGGATAATGAGACATATACCAATCGATTTGTACATGTCTCCAGAAGAGATCCTTATACTCGGAGTTAGTACACAATCTTTTGTTTGCTTCTGGTGACCGAAAATGTAAATGCGTAATTTGGCCACAAATATGAAAATATTTCACACTTTTTCAAAACTGTTCACCCTATAGCTCACGCAACTTTATTTTCTGGATAATGAGACATATACCAATCGATTTGTACATGTCTCCGGAAGAGATCCCTATACTCGGAGTTAGTACACAATCTTTTGGTTGCTTCTGGTGACCGAAAATGTAAATGCGTATTTTGGCCACATATATGAAAATATTTCACACTTTTTCAAAGCTGTTCACCCTATCGCTCACGCAACTTTATTTTCTGGATAATGGGACATATACCAATCGATTTGTACATGTCTCCGGAAGAGATCCTTCTACTCGGAGTTAGTACACAATCTTTTGTTTGCTTCTGGTGACCGAAAATGTAAATGCGTATTTTGGCCACATATATGAAAATATTTCACACTTTTTCAAAACTGTTCACCCTATAGCTCACGCAACTTTATTTTCTGGATAATGAGACATATACCAATCGATTTGTACATGTCTCCGGAAGAGATCCTTATACTCGGAGTTAGTACGCAATCTTTTGTTTGCTTCTGGTGACCGAAAATGTAAATGCGTATTTTGGCCACATATATGAAAATATTTCACACTTTTTCAAAACTGTTCACCCTATAGCTCACGCAACTTTATTTTCTGGATAATGAGACATATACCAATCGATTTGTACATGTCTCCGGAAGAGATCCTTATACTCGGAGTTAGTACACAATCTTTTGTTTGCTTCTGGTGACCGAAAATGTAAATGCGTATTTTGGCCACATATATGAAAATATTTCACACTTTTTCAAAACTGTTCACTGTTTGTTTCTAATTTGATTTTGTTACAATTTAGTCTGCAACGGAATGGAAATGAAATTCTGCTGTTTGAAATCTTCTGTTTTTTTTCTTCTGTTTTCTTCACATGCGTAAACAATAGGTAACCAAACAAATCCAGAGACGTACACATGTGGAATTTGGTACGTTTGCATATGTAGATCAGGGTTGCAGTTCACTGGCACTGCATCAGGGATGAGCAAAACCATTGGGCCCAAAACCCACAAATTTGGGCAAGAACTACATATGTAAACAATAATAAATGCAGTTCGCATACAATATTCGTGAGCTCTTTTTACTTCATCTGGAACTGGTATAGGTTAGTGGATACACATTAATACGAATTTTATACTTCTCTTATCAAATCATCCAGGTAAGATGTTAGTTAGTCTCAACAATTCATTAAATTGAACGGAATTTGGAACTGCTCTTTGTCAGATATTTCCATTTCATGCGAATAGAATGAATACGCACAACGTTTTTTTTTAATTGGTAGCAGTTGGTTGGATTTTGTCTTGAAAGTATATTAACATGTTTGCTAGCAGTAAATTTATTTTTTTTCGTAAGGGAATATATTCGTCTGTATATGTGTCCGCATTTGTAGTTATGTGAAATGTGCCTCTTTCATCATTATTTTTTTGTGGGACACAATTCAATATTTTCGTAGAATAATGAAGAAAAATCTGTTATTTCTTATTTATTTAACGTATTTTTCTCTGACTGTTTATTAAATTCAATTGAGATTTCAAACAAAGGCATTTATAATTTCGACATCTGCTGATTTTCTTTAAATCATTTTCAATTTCAATATTAAGTGTGTTTTTTAAGCGATATTAAGTGCACAGAAAAAAATAAAAATCAATTTAAATTAAAAAATTTGTTTATTTGATTAATTTTTATTTGACTTTGGTGTAATCACGAAAATGATAATATTAATTTAAGGTATTTTTAAATTTGTCAAAAAAAACTTCAATTAAAACATTTGTAAATTTGATTAAAACATTTATTATTCTTGACTAATTATTCCAGCTTAAGGTCTCTCCAGAGTTCATTCAACTTTTTGGTTTTTTTCGATATTTCGATTTCCTTTGGAAATCTTCTTCAGGAAAGTTTTTATATTAATTATTAAAACCAAAAAGTTGAATGAACTCTGGAGAGACCTTAAGCTGGAATAATTAGTCAAGAATAATTAATAAAGTAAAGGTCGAAGAATTAGATACAAATTATTAAAACATTTATTGATTTTTGTGCAAGAATATTGATTAAGTATGTAATCAAGTTAATTAAAAAAATTATAAAAAACTTACAAATTTATTAAAGCTCAAGACCTTTTTAAATAATATAAAGCTTATTAGCTTTATACTACTTTCAAAGTCGAGCATAAAAATGTTCCAATGATACCAAGGCTGTTTGTATAGCTATTTCGGATCTTGCCAAGATCTTCATCAGCTGACGTTTTTGGTATGTTTTTGGTGAATTCTTCAAAAACGTATATCTAGAAACACTCATCATATTAATGAGAATTCCTTTATATACACGTTCGAAGAATACCAAGCACTACCATTGGAACACTTTCATGCACAACTCTTTTTATCATGCCGAAAAACCATTGGTTTTAAACAGACATGATTTGTTTTTGTTATGTCATTACAAAAACAACAAAACAGAGGGTTGCCATCAACAATATTAAGCTTTATATTATTTAAAAATGTCTTGAGCTTGAATAAATTTGTAAGTTTTGGAAAACAGACCGAATAAAAATTCTCGTAAGGGAATGATAAAAAAATAGATTTTTTTCGAGAGTTTTGATTAAATTTTGAATTGAATCAATTAAAATCGTTATTGCTTCTTTCAGCATGAGACCCCCACCCCCTGCGACGACAGTAAAAAGAACTAAAATATTCTATTTTTAAAGCGATTTTATTCAAGGTTTCACAGGTACACATCTACTTATATCTATAAAAAATTTAATTATTTGGAATTTAGATTCATAATCGGAACTAATGTCCGGTTTTCTTAAACTAATATTATTATTATAAATATATTAATAATATATATTAAACATTTAATGTTTAAAAGATTTGTATTAAATACCAAAAAAATAGGTACATCTGGTGGTTCTGGAGAAACATTCAATTTATCTGCTCCTTCCGCAGTACAGTCACCCCATTGTCGCACTCCGTCTCTTCTGCATATTCACAGCTTTGTTGGAGAAATGTATTGCTTTCATCCAACTTAGAGCACTCTTGTTTTACACGTTCAAAATGTCTAAGAAGGTGAGTCTTAAAGTTTCTTTTTCGTGAAATTTTTGAAAACAATATTCGTGTAAACAATTGTATGTGGCATAAGGCGGCAACTTGTGTCTTTTCAAGTGCATAAAAAATCCCACACATTTTTCATTGCAAACAAAACACTCAAGGCAAGCACTTATTTCCAAGAAAATTTATTCAAAAACACTTGCCAATTAAACACAATTACAAAAAACTCAGTTTTTATCACGAAACAAAACAATTTAACACAATTATTCATTAAGTTCACAAAATAAAATCTTACAATCAACAATAAACGAATTACAAATAACAACAGTGTTGTTATATCAAAGAGTAGAGCCGTACGAAAACTGACGATGACGGTTGGTGACTCAGCCGCCACACATATTGCCTCCCAACGGCGCTGTAAAAGTCAACTTTCTGTAAAATATTTTATCACAACAATTTTTGATTACAAAAATTGTTTATATTAAGATTAGTTAAGAACATATCATGTATATTTACTATATTAATTTAGAAAGATTCACAGCAAAAATTCGACAATGCACTCAAAAATGAAACATTTTTAGCGCCTTGCCAACTCCAAGTTCTGTTGTAAACTCAAAGAATAAATTGTAAATATCATTAAAAATTTAATTGATTCAATTAATGTTTAATAGAATTTTTTGAAAAAATTCAATTATATTTTTAATTGAAATTTACAGGCCAATATTTTTTTCTGAGTGGCATTTAATTTTCCCACTTAAATTCCGACTTGAGCAATGACAGTGTTGCCATATGTCAATGACAGTGTTGCCACAAATGACAACAAAAAGTTAACTTCGATAAATTTTGTTATCATTTCTTGCGAATGAAAATGTTACCAAGGAGAGACTCAAAAGCAGAAATTTTCAAAATGGATTACACATTGTAAGTTCATTAAAATAATTTTATTTAATGGAAGACAACTTATACTTTTATATCTCTAAATTTGAGGGACTGATTTTTATTTCCGATTGCAAACAAAATTGTAACTAAATTGTTCACAGCAACGGGCGGTAAATGTTATACATATTGATCGTGCTATAATTATCTATCAGGTATAGTCGTTCAAACAGGTGATGAAATTTTTTCCATGTAATATTTCGTTTCACTTGTCAAAATCATGATTTTGTTTTTGTACTTTTTAGTATTCTTGTATTGTTGGTATATATAGGTATAACAGTAATATCGCCACGGATGAAAATCCGGAAATATTATTGAAAATTCTAATAGAAGCTGCTAAAAATTTATGTTGTCTACGTTCCTCACGAGCCATACATTTTTGTTGTAGCGCAATTCTCACACCTCGTAATAAGCGGCAAGGACAAAATTAAATTTTTTGATTTTCAAATAATTTATTTATCAAAAATTATATTCGGACATATTTTGACAGTCGTCAGAATTCTGTCAGAAAATTTTGATGACTGTTTACACGACGTCAGTATTTTTGTCAAAGATTTTGACAAGAACGTGTCAGAAAATTTTGTGTTAGTAAATTCTGACATTTACACGTTACTGACACATTTTGAAGACAAATACTGGCAATTAGTCAGTAGTGTAAATGAGCTTAAGTCATTAAATCATTTAATCAATCATTTACTGAATACAATTGTTACTTAGTTTACTCTTTGCAATATTTTATTGAAATTTTAGAAAAATCTTAAATATGATGAACAATGTAACACTTCGACTGCACACAAAAAAGCCGAGTACTTTTGTTTTCACTTTCAGGCCAACTGTAATCTAAGGGCAATAATATTGATAGCTGGGCGCCTTATGTTAATATTTCCTTTCATCATTTCCCTTACGGGAATTTTTATTCGGTCTGTTTTCCAATACTTATGAATTTATTCAAGCTCAAGACCTTTTTAAATAATATAAAGCTTATTATCTTTATATTACTTTCAAAAAAGTCGAGCATAAAAATGTTCCAATGATACCAAGGCTGTCTGTATAGCTATTTCGGATCTTGCCAACATCTTCATCAGCAGACGTTTTTGGTATGTTTTTGCTGAATTCTTCAAAAATATATATCCAGAAACACTCATCATATTAAGGAGAATTCCTTTATATACTCGTTTGAAAAATACCAAGAACTACCATTGGGACACCTTCATGCACAACTATTTTTATCATGCCGTAAAACCATTGGTTTTAATCAGGCATGATATGTTTTTGTTATGTCATTACAAAAAAAAAAAAAAAAAAAACAACAAAACAGAGGGTTGCCATCAACAATATTATTGTTTCAAGTTCGCGGTGCTCATCGTCAACTTTCATCATTTCCCTTACGGGAAAGAAGATATAAAGATAATAAGCTTTATATTATTTAAAAAGGTCTTGAGCTTGAATAAATTCATAAGTATTGGAAAACAGACCGAATAAAAATTCCCGTAAGGGAAATGATGAAAGTTGACGATGAGCACCGCGAGCTTGAAACAATAATATTGTTGATGGCAACCCTCTGTTTTGTTGTTTTTTTTTTTTTTTTGTAATGACATAACAAAAACAAATCATGTCTGATTAAAACCAATGGTTTTACGGCATGATAAAAATAGTTGTGCATGAAGGTGTCCCAATGGTAGTTCTTGGTATTCTTCAAACGAGTATATAAAGGAATTCTCATTAATATGATGAGTGTTTCTGGATATATATTTTTGAAGAATTCACCAAAAACATACCAAAAACGTCTGCTGATGAAGATGTTGGCAAGATCCGAAATAGCTATACAGACAGCCTTGGTATCATTGGAACATTTTTATGCTCGACTTTTTTGAAAGTAATATAAAGATAATAAGCTTTATATTATTTAAAAAGGTCTTGAGCTTGAATAAATTTGTAAGTGTTAATATTTCCTCGTAAGCTACGTGTTTTCTTGTCAAAATAATAAAATAAAGGTTTCAACTTGTACTTAAATAAATAAACCCGTTTTCCAGTTTTGAAAGGCATTATTTTTGTGGGACGAAAACGTTTTCAAGTGTCACAAAAATACAAGTTTTTCTTTAACATGAAAACGTTTTTGTTAATTTAAGTACAAGTTAAAAACCAAAATAAATTTAAGGGTTTTCAACATTGATGTAAAGTATTTTGAAAAATACTTTATTATTTTGAACATGATCGATAAGTGAACCACAGACTTGTCATTCATGAGCATGAACATCAGCTATTGCTGCTGTTTATTGTCGGTTTGCCGACCTCCTTGATACCAAATACAAATGTAATCGAAGTTGTTCGTATATTTTTTCCAATTCATCGGCCAGATGAAAAGCTATCGACTAAGCTCATGCTCATGAATGACATGTCTGTGGTTCGGTATAGGTGTTCAAACGAACATAGTTGAAAAAGTTATTTAAGTTTTGACTTTATAATTTTTGACTTTAGAAGGTTGCAACCTTTGTGATACTTCTTTTTTTAATTGAACTTTTATTTAATTTGAATGTACGAAGTATATACTAAGTATCTTTACAGGGTTTTTTGTTCGTTAATATTTAATATAAGAAATAAATATTAATATTTTCTAGTACGCTAGACAAAGACGGAGTTGTAAAATAATATTTAGTTTCCGAAATAAAGGGGGGTTCCACAATTCCCGCATATTCTACAATTCCCGAAGTTACTCTACCTCATATTTTTCGAATATAATTTTTTTAATATTAACCAAACGTATTTACCAATTGTTTGTAATACGTTCACTTTAACAATTGATCAACAAACATTAATATTTCTTCGCAGAGCGACAGAATAGAAAATGATGTTTCATAATACCCGAAGTTATACATAATTTACCAAATTATTGCTGTTCTATGTTGATTGGTGCAAGGACGATAAAACGATAAACAAAAAAATAAATATCACACAAGTTGAAATGAATTCAAAATAATAAAGTACTTTTCATCAATATTGAAAAAACTTAAACTTTATTTTGGTTTTCAAATTGTACTTAAATGAATAAAAAGGTTTCCAAATTTTGAATGAAACTATTTTTATTGAACAAAAACATTTTCAAGTACCACAAAGATAAATACGTTTCTTTCAAAAATTGAAAACGTTCTTATTCGTTTAAGTACAAGTTGAAAACCAAAATAAATTTTATGGTTTTACAGCATTGATGAAAAGTAGTTTATTATTTTGAACGCAAGCGAACCACAGACTTGCCAGTCATGTGCATGAACATCAACTATTGGTGATATTCTTCGGTATACCGCCCTTCTTGATACCAAATATGAATGTAATCGAAGTTCGTAGCACTATAATGTTTAAATTTTTTTTGTTAATATTTTTTCAAATTCATCAGCCACATAAAAAGTTATCGTGTAAGCTCATGCTCATAAATGACAGGTCTATGGTTCGCTATAGATATTCAAACGAACAGTGTTGAGAAAGTTATTTAACGTTTGAGTTTACAATTTATTTTCAACTTGATATTTATTTTTGTCGAAATCGGAAAAAGTATCGCTTTCCGATCCTTGCAATGAAATATACTGAATGAATACTTTTAGATTGTAGATTATGCTTTTTAATAAAGTAGTTATAAATATATTTTCTCTCTTTTCCGCCTTTGTTTATTGAATCCACCAAGTAGTATCTTCTGTTAGATGCTTAATGTGTATACCACATTTTGCATCGATATTCCACTTCGCTGAATAGTTAAGGTTACGGCCTGTTTCTCTATCTCGAACGAAAGCTTTCGTTCGTGTTTTAGACGAAAGAAAGTTGATTTGAGTTTCACAATGATTTCGTTTCAAGTAGAATGAAAATATAAAACTATTCAGTACAAATGTTGGTTTTTCTATTTCGAATGTACCGTCACTTAGGAACAAACATGAAGTCAGGCGAACGAAAATTTCGACATTGAGAAACCGAAGTTGAGTCGAATGTGAGTGACTGATTTTCGATCGCTTAGGTTTTCGTTCGAGATAGATAAACAGGCTGTTAGCTTTTTATGATGTCACAGGAGCAATGTACCCATCTTCTGCAACTGTTGTACTGCATTACTAATTGACTATCGTTGTAAGACCCGGCACTAAAGATTCGATTGACTTGAGAAGGGGCCGCACTTTCGACACTGCACACAATATGCAGTTCCAATTGCCGTTGGGTACCGCTTCCAATGAAGGACTCATACTCATAGATGTGATACGATATATCAGATTCGTCACCGAGTATGAGGCGAGCTGCGTCTTTTTTTGGTCACAGCCTTTGCATATTGTCGACAAATCATCGCCAGTCCGCTTGCCAGCATATTGGACATCTACAGCATTGGCGACAATTTCAACCAGATCGGGAATCTGTGTTTCAGCGAGAGTACATTGGACTGTTCGTGAGTGTGCTTACCTGGAAAGTTGGCCAAATCAACAGAGTTGGCATGATAATGGGCATCACAGATTGAACACATATTTAAAAACCTTGGTGGAGCACGTAAACTAAACAAATGTCAAAACGTCTAAGACAAAAATGTGTCGATTTATGTGTTGACAAGGGGCAAAAACACGCCGTTTCGGGTGATTCAGGAAGTTCCGGCAAATTTCTCCAGCGTATTCCTTGGCTCATTTCATGAAGAAAATGCCACTAGTACCATGTCCGAAAATGCAAGGGTGCGAAATGGCAGCGGGTAAAAAATTTTCGGATTGGCGGTGGGAGGGTAGTAGGGTAAAGTTGCTAACTTCTGAGCCAGTGGTTGGTTTTTTTTTTATTTTGGGCTTGTTGGAAAGGTCTCTAAGAGGCCTTTCAGAATTGAGGAAGCTGCGGTGAAAAGATGAGTGAACTAAACGTGGCGGATGTGGTTCGCAAACGGCTGCAAATGTGTTTAGTAGAAAATGGGAACCACATTGAAAACTTCCTTTAACATATTCACTTCAATATAATAAAATCTTACACGTCTTAATTTACAAAGAACCTAAGTTACCTGCAATCTGACTGAGCAAATTGAGGTTATGTGATTTTTTTTCCATTTTTTTTCGAAATCTCTGTATCTCGGCGATTTTACTTTTTTCTACTTTTTTTATAGATTCTGAAAGGCCTCTTAAAGACCTTTCCAAGAAACCCAAAATCCGACCACTGGTTCAGAAGTTAGCAACTTTACCCTACTACCCTCCGACCGCCAATCCGAAAATGTTGAACCCGCTGCCATTTCGCACCCTTGCATTTTCGGACATGGACATTTTCTTCATGAAATGAGCCAAGGAATACGCTGGAGAAATTTGTCGGGAACTTCCTGAAACACCCTGTACAGAAGAAACTTCCAACAGAGTGACTTCAAAAACAATTTTAACGCGAAACTCGCGAAGAAATTTTTCCACTGTAGAATAGTGAAATCAGTAGGGAATAGTTTATACGAATTAGAAGACCTACAGGGTAAATTTCTAGGAGTTTTGCATGCAACAGATCTACGACAGTAGGTAGGGGTTTAATCTTGGACAATCCGGCTGTAGCACGTTGAATGAAGGTAGTAGAATGATGTTGTGGATGCTTACTAGTATTTGATTACCATAAATACTAAGTCGTTTTTTTCTTTTGGATTCATTCCTGCCGCAAGTAAAATCAACATCTCATCTGTACCAGAATCTTGTGAGTCGTTAAGTCGGCACACCAAGTCCCATACAAGCCACGACTATGAGTTGCAGCATCTGTCTGGACAACGTAGGTGATGAGCAGGAAACAGTAGTCACCAGTTGTGGGCATACTTTTCACCGCCCGTGTCTTCGAGGATGGACCGGCCAGCATCACGACTGTCCGATGTATAGGACGCCGGGAATATCGTGGACCCGCATCTACCCTAGCCCACCAACGTCGGAGCAGCCAGCGGGACCATTCGGCATGCAGGAGTTGACCGAGGAGATAGGCCGACTGCGCGGACGCGAGTTAGAATGGATGGCTGAAAGAAGCGGCTTGCGTCAACAGCTAGATCAAGTCAAAGAACGAGAAAGAGTAGCGAACGAGCGTTCCGAGCTACGTGAACAAGGCCTTTTGAGCGACCTGGACCACTGGCGGCAAAACTACTTAGCCATGCATGAGGAAAGCTTCGACTTAAATAACCACGTGCGTCAACTCCGCCGGGAGAACGAAGAGTTGCAGCGACAAGCAGAGCTGCGCGGAAAACGGCTGGAACATGTAAAGGAGCAGTACCGCAGTCTGCGAACAGCCTCCGCCGGCTTCCAGTAGAGAAACATCTCGAACGCCTGGGAACGGAACAGGGTACGTATGCGGAACTTCACGTCCTCCGTGGAAGCAGGCCCGTGAAATGAAGTGCTAAGTTTGTTTACCTGAATTCCGGTTACCATTGACCCGACGGGAGTAAGAATTGTGTCGTGCACCCCGCTCTTTGGCGTACATAACCGATTCCAGGTCATGGTGGACTGCACGTCGACGGTAGTCAGGTGATGGTGAAACTATCCAGCGAGGCTGGGCCGATCGAAGTGACCGACGACGAACAGCTAACAGCCATAGTGGCAAGACTTTATGCGATACCACCACGTCGTCCCAGGAAACGTCAGCCAGCCGCAACGCAAGATCCTATGAACACGTCTGGCTAGAGATTGAGACCGATGGTAAAAGCTTGAACTAGCTGAGGGAGTCGTAAGTCTACGGAAAACCAATCCGACCACAGATGGTGGATACCAGTAACACCTAACAGGAATTGGTCACCAACAAACAGCGGTTATGCAACACCTACGAACGCGAGCGTTCACAAAGTTCGACGTGAATACAAGACGGAAGCCGACATCACGGTGCCGGGTTTTCCCTCCCATCCTTGAACATGGATGGTAACAGGGTGGTTGTGTTTGACATGTGCACCTATGAGACCAAGAAATTTCAGTCCCCAGTGCATATCAGTAACGACCACCCGCCATACGATAAAACACACCCAATGTGCGTACCTGGCAATGCCGTACACTGGCAACACCCGCAACGAATTTGGTGCCGTTGAAGTGTTTTTCTTTAAAAGTACCCAAAGCAACCGACATACATCCAGCTAAGCCGAAGAAAATAATTTAGTAATATTGAAAGCAGCAAAGGAAATATCAAGAAGTAAGTGATTGACCACAGCCAAAGTTCGAACAATTCACCTAGATCGCGGTCAAAAGCTAGAAGAGGAGAAGCAAGTCGCGACACCAGCAGGCAGCGCAACGGGAACATACACCCGTGTGCGTGGAAAACCGAGGAAGCGTAAGACAATCGATACCAAGCCCAAGCAGAAACCCGGTGAGTGTTCCATTAGATAGATTAGTGTGACGATGCTTTTCCGTTCAGTGTACAAATGATTCAAAACGATCATACATAGATAGCCAGATGAACAAAATGAAACTGACGAATATGGATAAATTTGTGTTCGACAAAGTTGCTAATGCTAAAAATTACTTAACTTCTAATAAGGATGTATGTCACGAATTAACAATAGTGTGAGTTCAAACTGATGGATAAAGATCCTACAAGCAAACTTCAAAAATTGAACGTTATTGTAGAAAAACTTTATAAAGCAGGAAACATAAGTCAAATAGAAAAAACTAACTTAAGACAAATGTGTCCACACCACCTAGGTTTTCTGGAGTCCCAAAAATGCATAAAGCAGATTTTCCGTTGAGACCAATATCCCAGTTGGAAATTCCCTACAGATATTATCAATGAAAAAGAAGTGACATGTTAGAGTCACTGCTGAATTTCCAGTCACTGCTCCCATACAAAAAACGTCTCTCGTTTTCGTACATCTGATCAAGTCAGGATGAACCTTCCGCAGTTTGTCAACAGTGGCGATCACATAGTAACATGTACACAAGACGTCCGTGAGTACGGTGTCTTGGGTCACCTTAAATGCACTTATATATTGGAATCTATGTATGTGTATGTATGTATCTGCCCTGTTGCAACCCTGCAAGCAATTCGGTAGTCGACTACGAAAATAACGCACTTCTAGTTAACTTTTATGACCTAACTATAAGCTAACTACAATGTTTAAAATGAAGGTGATATTAAACACATTAGTATTAGCAATACTTTCGAAGAACAATGTGCAACAACAACAAAAACATTAAAACACAAAATCGGTTATTGGTACTTTAAAAAAAATTTATGTTCGACATTTCCGAGTTGATCATTAACCTGTATCTCCATGTTATTCATAGCTTCTGAAGTTTCATGTAGTTTGTCACTTGTGGCGTTTGATGATCGCCGCATAATTCTAGAATTTTCGCTCAATTTCTGCATCATGGCTGCAACCATTGTCGAAACATCCATATTACCCGTTGCTTCCTTTGCACATATCTCTATTTCTTCTTTGCACTCGAACTGGTATGTGCCAATGTCAATCTTTCGGCGCTTGGATTCTTCTATTAATCGCCTCGGCAGATCTACCTTATTACCAGCTGTCGGTTGATCGAATTTGCTGAACTCCTTTTTTAGTTGTTCAACTTTGAGTTCTCCAAACTTCATCGTTGTCCTTAATTCGTAATTTCACTTCTGACACAAGTGTTACGAATTTCCTTATTCGTCCTTTTTGCGTTGTTTTATTCGAAATAATAAAACAAGGTTCGTTTTAAATTACAACATTCAAACTTCCTTTTATTTTACTTATATAGTACAACAGTTTACTTTCTTTACACCACTTTACAGTAAGTCTTGTTTTACTATCAAATCGACTTGCTTACTTTCCGAGGTATTTATACGAACTCACCATACTCAAATGTAGTTATCTCTAGCGAATTCAGCGATTGGTATTTCTCTTAATTGAATATTTTGTAGGAAAAAAATCTACTTATTTGGAGTTGTTATTATATTATATTTTCTATAGATGGATTACTCACATAGTGAACGTGAAGAAGTTAATTTTGTGAGGAAACAAAATAACAATATATTATCGTCATGCAATGAAAACAGTAGCGAGGATGAGCTGTACATTTCCGAAGCAGAAGTAGAAAGTGGTCATGAATATGAAGAAGACTGTGAAGCGGAAGATGAACCCGAATTAGATGTTTTTGATGAAAACGATGGAGGTACAGAAACACAAGACTCAGATTGGACTATGGAGGGAAATTGGATGATGAGCTTATAGTTATTATTGTTGAACAGACACACTTGTATGCTGCACAATATAATATATATATTAATGACATTGTATTATATTAATATATTATATAATGTCATCTCAATTTAAAAATCAGATCAAAAGTTAGAAAATGACACTCGACACATAATAATGAGTTGAGACAATTCATAGCATTACATATTCTGCAAGATATCGATAGAAAACCATCATTATGAATATATTTTTCGAAGAGAGAAAGCATCTGCAGCACATTTTTTAACAAGCTAATGTCTGTAGATAGATTCCGGCTATTATGCAAGTTTATTCATTTTGAAGATAATCGGGTTGTGGATCAACTGTCTGCGACCAACAAACTATGCAAAATTCTGAACAATATTCTGCACAAATGCAAGACTTTGTATGTTCCAGAACAAAACGTTTGCGTTGATGAACCGCTGGTTCTTTGGAAGGACGTTTATCTTGGAAGCAGTTTGTATCTAGAAGTGGCAGCTGCTGTAGTTTAGTATTATAGTCATCACATATCTAAAGATGTTTGCATGACAGCACAACAATATTTGGAGCTTGGTCTTTAAAAGCTACGCATTCATTATCATTATCTGACATTAGCTAGTCTACTTCGTCATTAAAAGGTTCGTCATGGGATGGCTCGTCCTTAAAAATATCCCGCTTTGGCATCATATTAACACATATTTCGTTTGCTTTGTAAACCTTGAAATGTTTCTGAGGTTATACTTCCTTTTTCCAACAATAGATTTGCCTCATCGATTTTTTCGATACTACTCTTCGTCTTCCTTCTAGCAATTGATCCTCCACTTTCGCATATCAACGCAAAATGTCGAGCCTTAAAAAATCATTCGTCCCGGATAATACGAACGAATGTAAAGAAATGCCCATTTTTTTCTACGGCTCAACAGCAGACGTTGTTCTTGTCTTTTGAGTGTTAATGCTAAAACTATTGCAGCCGACCTAAAAATATGTACAAATTTTTACTTTTAAAATATTTATTTATGGGAATGTATATAAATTTATTGCCTTGTTTAGCCACTGATTTGCAAAATGTTCTAAGAACTCTGCAAATAATCCTTTACTATCCATCATAAAATTTTTAGATTTTATTTCAAGAAAGGCACGTCGAATTAATTAATTAATGCTAATATTTTGTGATAATGTACCGAAGCATTTCTAGATGAGCGTATATACTCCATCAATGACTTATGCTTACAAATATTTCGTCTTGCAGCCTGGCAGAAATGAAACCTGAAAGAAAATAAATTAAGCAGTGTTCACTCTTGGGTGTATAGTAAGGGTGTAGATCTTGTAGACATTCTGGAGGGATTAAAATTACTACCATGCACTACAATAACGAAATATACAGAGTTGTTAATTACACCTCTGGTGTTACAGAACAACACAAAAAGGAGGTGTAAACACCCGGTAAACATGTTGTAGACCTTGGTAACTCAAAACGGATGATAAAGTTGATAATTTCGTACTTGCTTTTACTTTTCTATTTCAAAAGTACAATGGTACCCCACAACTCATTCGGTACCTTTTTTGGTAGCCACAGTCTTCAATAAACGAACACCGAATTGATTCTTATCAAAATATTATTAACACAAAAGAGCGAACCAAGGCGGATCTATTCCAGGTGATATCTGAAGAACAGCCGAAGCGAATTCTAAAAGTTAGCATCTCTGGTTGTATAAACAAACAATAAACATTGTTACCAGTGTAACAATAATACAAATGTTGAAAACCTCTATAAACTTCGTTTTGTACTGCTACATTGTTGGATTAAAAGACATTTTTTTCCATTTACACTGAAACCAAAAAATCGAAGCAACGTTTTGTACTCCAACAATGTGGAGCCAATGAATGAAAAATTGTTGTCTGGAAAATTAAATTTAACAGTGTAAAATTTAGTTCGCGCGAATTTTTAATTTTCAACCAATTTACACTGTTAAATTCCATTTTCCGCACAACAATTATTCATTCATTAGCTCCACATTGTTGGAGTACAAAACGTTTAAATTTTTTGCTTTCAGTGTAAATCGAAACAACTTCTTTTAATCCAACAATGTATTATTCGTTTCCAACTGATTTACACTGATAACATATTTTAGTACCAACCCGCATCCCACAGTTTATACTTTTGTAAAAACGGAATTAATTGCTGCTCTCATGCCTTGTTCGTAGTCTGTAACACACCTGGGTCCAGTTTTGCCAGTTTAGCACTTTAAGTGCAATTCTAGCTTCTTTTTTTTGGCTTCTGCACTTTTTTTCTGGGAAAACATGCTAAATGCTTTTTAGCACTTTTTTGGAAAATTTTTGTAACTTTTGATGGTACGTGCTTAATTTTTGCTATTTTTTTGCGATAAATTGCATTATTTCTATAATGTATGGCTGTTTTCCGGAATTGAACTCTGAAATAATGCTTATTTTCAACCAGGAATTATGAAATCTATAGAATTATCACGGATGTGGATGTCAAATATGGACGTAAATTGGCATTTAAAAATCCTTTACTGCAAAAGGAGTACTGTTGATGTACGGAGAACATGACCCGAAAAAACAAATATAAATTTGTATTTGCCTCTAAGTATATTACTGGTCAAAATCGAATAGACGGTTCAGCCACAGAGCAGTACCAAAGAGCCTCCATTACTCTCTTCGATGCCTCTTCATGACGACGAGGTAGTTGGGCGTTTCATCGAGTTCGAGTTGCTTTAATAATTTACTCTTTGGTTGGCATAAAATGGACAGAAATAAAAGGGAATGCGTATTTTCGTTCGGTGCAAACATAATTTAGCTGTGACTATCATCAAACACTTTTAAACTTAGTTTGATGCATGGTCTGTAATCTGTATGTCTTCTTTGGTCTCCCATTCTACATCATTTCCCTAGAACCTTTCAGATCAGCTGTGCCATAGAAACCCCCAGGTTCAACCGTCTAACTATTTTAATAAATTTAAGAAACGGAAACAGCTTTCATTAAAGAGGCTAACTTGGGTAATCGCCCAGCTTTTGTATGGGAGGGCGTAGTGACCACGCCAGTTTTCCCGAGTTAAGAACAACTTTGCTGATTAATCAACTTCAGTCTACATGCTGACAGTTCGGACAACGGTATGAGACAGATTGACTTTGCCGCGGCAAAAACAAGATTCAAAGTTCCAGAATAAAGAGAAGGCTACATGGGTATTTGTAACGAACCACTTCCCTCAGACTCTATCTCCACTAGGCCAACGCTACCTTTTATTTTCCGGCTGTGCTCAGGGTTTGGGGGGTGTTCTTGCCATTGGAGATAAGTCTAGGTCCGATACTAAATAATAAGTTATAGGTAGCTTAGTATACCTGACAATAGTCGATTCCCAATGAAATGATATGAAGGAAAATCTAAATTAGTAGGAAGAGGTTAAAAATGTGTTCGTTTCCTCTCCAAAGCCGTATCCCACCCAACCATGCCGACTTTATGCTATATTCCCGTCAGCCCACATGCGCATTGCTTTATGACATCCCTTCAATTTCGTGCAATATTTATTTATTTAGGATTAGATTTAAAACATTTTAAAAAAAAAAAATAAAAAGAATTTTATAATCGGTCGTTTAAATTGCCCATACCGTTAATAAACGAAATTGTAATATGAAACAATTTTATATGCGTATTTTGAAATTATAATATACAGAAATAATATTAACCCCGAAATTAATTAGTTAGTTGTAATATTAGGAATATTTAGTATGGAGTTTTAGCCAATTTATCTAATTTGTAAGAATAATTTTATATAATACAAAACGTCTTATACTTACTGTGCAATATTGCCGTCGACAAGCGCTTGTTGGCTGCATTTGCTGAGTACTAATACCAATAATATGTTGAATGTATTATTTTAAAATTGGCTTTGTAAAATAAAATTTGCAATAACACAAAAAAAAAATTAAACTTCGGGTGTTGAAATGATCCTAGTATCGATAGAAATTTTGCTTTACAGGAACATGTTTATAATTGATGACCAATTTCTGCGATATAATTCATTGATTTATTTATTGAGCCATTCAATTATATATCCTCTGGGTCGGCGTCTTCTTTTTGCAAAATTTTAGAGTGTAAAGTTAATAATCGATTATAATTTATAATATAGCCGGGTTCACTGAATAAATCTTTGCATCCAAGTTTAAATAAAATGAGTTGGCTGCTGGACGTATTTCCCGCAGCCGAAAAAAAAAAATATATATAGATAATATGTCAACTGCGGACAATAGTTCCTTGAAGTTGCTAACTCCAAATGTCCTTAGCATGGTAAATACCCTTGCCTGTTCCCACCTCATCTTGGAGTTCATAATAGACATTTCCTATTTTGCGAACCACTTTTGCTTTTATGCCCACCGGGGCCAATTTCGAACTAAATTGCTCAATTTTCGAGCTGTGAACAAAATTTCTCCTAAATACCTCCTGTCCGATATCAAAATGCTTTTCTCTTGATCTTAGATTGTACCGATGCTCATTCTTCTGATATGCTTTCGTCATATGTTGCTTAATTGACTCTCTCAACAGTCGAAACTCGTCCTGTCGTTCAAGTTTGATATCCGAGTCCGCCAGAAGTTCCAGTCTTCTCAATAGATTGTAGTCATTTCCATTGGTTATCATTGTTTGACCAAATACTATCTGGTATGGTGTTTTGCCTGTACTCTGGTGAATACTATTTCTTAGAGAAGAATTAACCCCACTCAAATATCGATCCCAATCACGCTGATCATTTCGTACGTAGGAACGTAAAGCCTCATTTATGACTCGATTGACGCGTTCACTGGCGTTGGCCTGCGGACTGTACACTGCTGTTAATACATGCTTGACACCCTCATTACTTAAAAAACTCTCAAAATTGTGGCTTTTAAATTGTGAACCATTATCCGTTACAATTATTTCTGGTACTCCAAAACAGCTAAATATTTCCGTTCTCAAATAATCGATGATAGGTTGTGAGACTAACTTTTTCAACGGTTTTAAAAAAGTAAATTTTGAATAGTGATCCAAAATTATTAAAATTCCTATATGACCAGATTTAGTACGAGGTAACGGTCCAATTATATCCATGTATAGCCTTTGGAAAGGCCTTTCGGTTTCTATCATTTTTCCCAGCGGTGGTTTCAGTGCTGCAGTTGGTGTCTTCGACGTTTTACATAGATAGCAATTTCGAATATATCTCCTTATGTCTGCTACCAAACCTGGCCAATAAAAATACCTCCTTATTCTTTCCAAAGTCCTTGCGATACCACAGTGGGATGAATTTGGAATGTCATGCGCTGTATAAATAACCTTTTCTCTCAAATTCTCAGGGACCCATAATTTCCATGAAAAGGATTCATCTTCATCCCCATTTGCGAAATCTGTACGTTTGTAAATATATTTATCGATTACTTTGAAATCCGGTAAATTTTTCTTCTGAAGCTCATTACATAATTTAACATACTGATCACTGGCAAATTCTTGAGAATTCAAATCAATTGCTGGCATATTTTCCAAATCAATTGATTCCACCATGTCTTCACCTTCATGTACTCGCGATAACGTGTCCGGAACAACATTATATTTTCCTTTTCGATGTTCTATCTTAAAATTAAAGCCTTGTAATTTTAGAGACCAACGTGCTAATCGACCTGAGAGATCCTTTTGACTCATTAACCATTTCAGGCTTGCATGGTCTGTAATAACTTTAAAATCTTGACCCTCGATATAAGCTCGAAATTTTTTAATTGCCATGACTACTGCTAAGCACTCTAACTCGGTAATTGAATAATTTCGTTGGCATTTGTTTAGCTTGTGCGACATAAATGCTATGGGCTTTTCGATCCCCTGCTCATCTTCCTGGGCTAAAACAGCCCCAATACCGTATGTACTGGCATCACATTGCAATATGAACTGTTTATTATAATTTGGGTGCATCAGCAAGGGAGCGCTGGTAAGCTTACCTTTCAGTATATCAAACGCTTCTTGAGCCTCGTCCGTCCATACAAATTTTTTTTTCTTTGTTAAGAGTTCAGTTAATGGAAACGAGATAGTTGAATAATCCCGAATAAATCGCCGATACCACCCCGTCATTCCCAGGAATCGACGTACTTCTTTTATCGTCTTTGGTCGGGGTATATTTCTTATGGCTTTTACTTTATCCTCATCGACGTGCAAAGTTCCATATCCTACTACATAACCCAGGTATTTGACTTTATTTAACGCAAAACTGCTCTTTTGGACATTGATTGTCAAACCTGCTTTGCGCAGATGAGCTGCCACCTCCAGTAAATGTGCTATATGTACATCAAAATTTTCCGAGACAATTAACAAATCGTCTAAATACACAAAGACATGCGATTTCAAATTGTACGGTATGGTCAAGTACATAAGTCTACATAAGGATTGCGGAGCGTTACAAAGCCCGAAAGGCATTCTCGTAAATTGATACAGTGGTCTATTTGGCACTGTAAACGCAGTCTTAGGTTTCGAGCTTTCATCTAATTTGATCTGCCAGAAGGCGTCTTTTAAATCGATCTTAGATATACAATAGACCGGCGGAAGTCTAGAAAGAAGTCCATCAATATTCGGAATCGGATATGCATCTTTTTCCGTCACAGCATTCAATTTTCGGCTATCTAAACACATCCGCACTTTACCAGGCTTAATAACCACCACTGCAGGCGATGACCAAGAAGAGCTTGGTGCTTCTTCAATAACTCCTAGAGAGAGCATCCTGTCCAACTCTCCACAAAGTTGTTTTTCTACTGCAGGAGATATTGGGTAATATCGTTGTTTAATAGGTTTAGCATCTCCCGTATCGATGCTATGCTCCATTAGAGATGTACATCCTAAGCCATCTATTTCTGAATTAGGAAATGCAGCGATTGCAGCTTCCAATTTTCTGACTTGTGTCAAAGTCAGTTCAAGTTTATCCGGGTGTTGCATATTTAATTCAACTTCCTCGATACAAGGTCCTGAAATCTTTAAACCGACATTTTCCCAAAAATCATACCCACAAATAATATCCTGTTTTATTGTGGGCACAATTAGAAATTCAAATGGCAACGTTCGACCGTGAAAGATAATGTCCAAAGTTAACGATCCCAACACAACTTGGCTTTGACCATCGGCAGTCCGAACGCTCCCTTTACATTTATGAAATTGTCCCTTCTTTTGAACTATTTCTGCCAACTGTCCACCAATTACACTTTTGTTGGCTCCACTATCAAGCAATGCCAAATATCCTGTTCCATCTACCCCAATGTTGACATAGGGTCTACTGTCCAGTGTATGAGTTAGCAATGTTGAAATAGTAAACATTTTATACTGTTTAAGCCTTTGGTAATAATGCTTTAAACGTCTAGTACTCCTAATTCTCTTATGCGACTTTCTTTCAATATTTATTTGCCGTATGGTTTGGAATTCTGCCAATCGTTCATGTAATGGGGTTTTCAAGGTATTCATCACTTCATCATTTTCATTACTGTTGTTTGGTATTTTTAGATTTCTGTTATTTTTCTCGGATGCCCTCTCTATTTCCAGCGGACATCCGACTTGTCGTTTCCCGGTTTGTTCTTGCTACATTTTGGACAAGTTGGCTTATACGTATCCAGCAAGCCACAGCCATAGCAAAATATTCGTCGTACCTTCAAGCAGTCTTGGAAAGTATGACCAATTTTATCACAATTCCAGCATTTCAAAATTCTAACCGCACATACTTCCACATTAATATCCAAATTTTTTGAGTTTTCTTCAATCTCCAGGTCAACAATTTCCGAAATTCGTACTTTTGCGTCTTTAATTTCTTTAATTTAATATTCTCTCATAAAGTTTTCGTGTTTACGTACCTCCTTACGCAGCTGTGATATACTGTTTATTTCAATATGTAAAAGCTCGTGACGAACTTCGGGCTTCAAGTTTCTAATGACAGTCTCGCAAAATTCAGACTCCGACATCGGATTCCTTAACCTGTCCGTCAAACACGTAATACCATCCAAAAACTCGTCGATACATTCACGGGGCTTTTGCTTAAACTTGCGTATTTCCTCCAAAATGTCGAAGTCAGTACTATCGTCTTTGTACTGTGCTTTTAACGCTCTGGTCAAAGTGTCCCATGTAATCTCGTCATTCTGGCGGTGAAATCTCCAATACCACTGGAGAGCCTTTTCCTCGAATAAACTGCTAGCATGTCTACACAGTAGTTCAAAATCGCCACCCAAATGATTGGTGGTCAGAATATTCACGCGATAGATAAATTCATCCACCGACATATGATATGAATATCCCGTAAATTTCAATTTCCAGTTCCGAATAATATTTAGAACCCTCTCGGTGTTCAAAGATTCAAATGAACTTCGCTCTCCTAAACCATGATTCGCCTGAGGTGGTTCACGTGGTATAGAACTCCGTGGTAGCCCAAAATGCACATTACTAAGTACAGCTCTTAATTCATTCGACATCACATTTGTCATTTCCTGTCTTAAACTATTAATCGACTCATTCATTATTTGCCGAATACGGCCTTCAGTAGAGTTGTGTAAAACTTCTGATCTCGCCGCGTCTCCGGTCATAGAAGTAGCTGCTTCATGTATTCCATTCGAATTATCGCCATGGTTCAATAATGCCCTGCCTCTTACTTCATCAGTATATTGTGGTGCATTAATTCTGTTCTCGTTTCTAGGCAAATTATGTCTCGTAGACCGTCTCTGTACGTTAGAATTGTCATCCTCTATATTAATCGTAAAACTACAGTTAGTAGGTTCCTCGATGTCCATAATTCGAGAGTCATTTTGACTTCTTGTCACCGGCATAATTGTAATTTATTCTCTTTTTTAATTATATGTATGTATATATGTTTCAGTGGTTCCTTCGTATAATTATAATGTTGAATTACTCAATAAATAAATTCTTATTTAATCAAGTTAATTAATTAATTACTTTATATATGCTGATTTGCACTACTCTTGAAGGGTTTGTCCAAGCGATGCCTATATTTATGTTAAACTTTCCTTCATATTAAAATTTACAGATACCAAAAAAAAAAATAAAAATACCGCCCGAATTGCTTTGGAAGTTTGCAACCAGAATAATCCAGTCAGTAAAATCTCTACCAAATCAATTTTCAGAACAAAAACCTTCAATTTACAGTAAAAAAAAAATCCAACATTGAGTACGGATCAAGTGAGTATAAGCCCAATATGAACCAAGCTTATAATCTCCAACATGTTTCCATTCTCAAAATCCTAATAATATAACACTTGTAATAATTCATGTTAATTAAGGATCGCTTTCAACATTAAGATTTCAAAAACGATGATCCTCATTGACTGAAAAATTAAAGCGAATTTAGTATAAGAAACTATTTCGAAAATGCATCTATCGTCACCGTTTAGTAATTTTAGGGAAACATCAGCTGAATAATCTTTAAATGTTAAACTATGTAACATAATCATATTTAATCGATTAAGCTGTTTATTCTTCACCTTTGGAAAGAAGACATACATATGTATGTTTTCTTCTGTTGTTTAACCGATGTGGCCCCACGTTGGGCGCCATTATATTTATGTAACGAACCACTTCCCTCAGACTCTATCTCCACTAGGCCAACGCTACCTTTTATTTTCCGGCTGTGCTCAGGGTTTGGGGGGTGTTCTTGCCATTGGAGATAAGTCTAGGTCCGATACTAAATAATAAGTTATAGGTAGCTTAGTATACCTGACAATAGTCGATTCCCAATGAAATGATATGAAGGAAAATCTAAATTAGTAGGAAGAGGTTAAAAATGTGTTCGTTTCCTCTCCAAAGCCGTATCCCACCCAACCATGCCGACTTTATGCTATATTCCCGTCAGCCCACATGCGCATTGCTTTATGACATCCCTTCAATTTCGTGCAATATTTATTTATTTAGGATTAGATTTAAAACATTTTAAAAAAAAAAAATAAAAAGAATTTTATAATCGGTCGTTTAAATTGCCCATACCGTTAATAAACGAAATTGTAATATGAAACAATTTTATATGCGTATTTTGAAATTATAATATACAGAAATAATATTAACCCCGAAATTAATTAGTTAGTTGTAATATTAGGAATATTTAGTATGGAGTTTTAGCCAATTTATCTAATTTGTAAGAATAATTTTATATAATACAAAACGTCTTATACTTACTGTGCAATATTGCCGTCGACAAGCGCTTGTTGGCTGCATTTGCTGAGTACTAATACCAATAATATGTTGAATGTATTATTTTAAAATTGGCTTTGTAAAATAAAATTTGCAATAACACAAAAAAAAAATTAAACTTCGGGTGTTGAAATGATCCTAGTATCGATAGAAATTTTGCTTTACAGGAACATGTTTATAATTGATGACCAATTTCTGCGATATAATTCATTGATTTATTTATTGAGCCATTCAATTATATATCCTCTGGGTTGGCGTCTTCTTTTTGCAAAATTTTAGAGTGTAAAGTTAATAATCGATTATAATTTATAATATAGCCGGGTTCACTGAATAAATCTTTGCATCCAAGTTTAAATAAAATGAGTTGGCTGCTGGACGTATTTCCCGCAGCCGATTTTCCGAGTAAATTCGAGCAATTTCTTTATCTAGACAGGATAACGAAATAGTCTTCATATTAAAATCTCCAATTGTGATTCTGATCGAACTTACCAACAGAAATCCACATGTGCCTGTCCTCGGTATTAGTAAAGGGAATTTTCTCACTTTCCCGATCCGCAAAATATGAATTTACAAGTATATATTTCCCTTAACTTGTTATAATATATATTTTCTATGACTTGATTGTTCAAAATTTTCTTTTGAATGAAAAATATCGACAATTTTTTTTGAAGTTAATGAAATCATTAGAAATGATATAATTTTATTTCCGTTCTCAGGTATTTCAAATACAGTAGTATTTACCAAAATTAAAGGCAGCCTTACACCTTACTGTCCATCGTTTCAATATCTTACATATTCCCTGATCAAAGACCGAAGAAACAAATTGATCCCGTGGTAATTGATGATAGGCACTCATCTAGTGTATTTTACGTACGAGTGATCACAGGAGCTAACAGCGTTTCTGATCACTACCTGGTAGCAGAAAAGGTTCGCACAAGATTAAGTCGCGCGAAAATCGTACGAAACCGGACGCAGAGAAAGCTAGACATCGGAAAGCTGCAATTACCAGATGTAGCCAGAGCCTACTCCAGGAAACTCTCGCAACTTTTGGCACAGAACCCATCTCTCCCGATGACGATCCTGAAGCGCAGTCGAAACCCATTTCCGACTCTATAAAAACTACCGCAACAACCGTACTTGGTTCCGAAAAACAGCTTCGCCACAAACCTTGATACGATGAAGACTGTGGTATAGCGAATGATGAAAAGAACTCTGCACGTATGGCAATGCTTCAATCAATTGTAACGCGAGCTGGGACTATAGGGGAAAAAGAAAGGAGGTAAACCGTTTCTTTAGGGGTAAGAAACTGCAGTGCAGAAAGCGCGAGAGTGAGCAAATTGAGACACACAGAAGGAAGAACAAAGCACGAAAATTCTTCCAAAACGTCAAAATCACCTTTCTGCAAAGACAATTACGGAAATCTCATTGCAGATGTGAAGAGCATGTTGGGAATATGGTGAAATCAATTCCCCGCGCTACTGGTACCTGAGGTATCCAATTACGATGAGACAATCGATCACAATTTGGATAACGACGTCAATTGCCCCTCCAAACCAAGAAGCAGACGTTGCAGAGAAAATCATTTGTTGTGTGTGCGGTTTCACGTCAGTGTGTTCGGATCATTTTCGCATTCACAATCAGTAAGTCAGTTTAGCAATGAAAATCAGCTAGGAATTTGAAACCCTGATCGGAACACCCATTTTCAATCCCAAACTAAGTTTGGTTAAATAATAGGCAATGACAAAATGTCATTGTGGTCGTTAAAGGCTTACACCAGTTACCCTGCTGCCACTAATACATACAGACGAGCACGGCTCAAAAGTCCCTTAACTTCTTCTATGCGTTACAATTGTTTACGTATCAAGTGATATATACCCCTATGGGTAGCATTCAGCAATACTATAATTTTTGATTGTTTCAGTTTTAGCACTTTTTTTTTTTGCAAATTGCACTTTTTTTCACATGTTTTTTTGACAGCTTCTGGCAACACTGTCTGGGTCCATATCAAAAATACTTTTTTTTTATATATTCCAGCAGGGCGTTATATATTTCATTTGTTTTTTTCTATCCATAGGAAAAATCTAAACGAACGCATTTGATTATTACTTTTCTAAACAATAAATTATTTAACATAACTTACCTCTTCCAATATATCTTGTGGAACAATTTTAAAAGTCGCATCCATTAAATACGGATGAGTATTTTCCTTCACCATGTCAATTATTTTTGATGGTGAAAACAAACAAAAACAGTGATTCTCCTCTATTACGCAAAAATCATCTCCTCACTTAAACCAAACGCTGTCCAAACACTTCAAATTAAATGCGTCTATTACATTAATTACATTTTTTGGCGATGTGACCAAGCTTTTGCTTACAATGTATTGGAATCGTCTTTGAATTTTTGGAAAAGAAATATTTTTGGTGTCACCTTGATTGCTGAATAAAAATGTTTATCAAAGAATGTTTAGCGCAGAATTAAAATGTTCCAAAATTATTTGTTTCTCACCTTCCACAAGTCTTGCGGAATGATGCTCTTATGGAGCTCATCGCAGTCCTATCTCCTTGTCGAGCTCCAGTGAGGTATCTTTCTCTTATCTGATTTAAAGCTGTAATTTCTTTATAGGCCACTTCCTCATCGTTATGGTGGTTGTGTTCAACATAATTTTTTGCTATAACACAATTTCATCTGGAAGAATATTTATGCTTTATTATTTATGCGAGGTTTATTTCTGCACTCGTATTTAATAACGTTCTTATGAACCGATTTTCTTTGGAACAATATTTGTTGATCAATTATCTATTTGTCCTTTTGCCGGTTATAATTTCAAAAATCCATTCTTTCAATTTATCAATTAATGTTCCTGACCGAAGTAATCTCACAAACTAATCTAGTGAATTAACAATGAATGAACTCGTAGTTAATGTACGGGATTTTTTGAACAATATTTTCAAGTAATACAAATTTAAAGAAAATGGCATTAATAAATGGTTTCCCATAATATCCCATGAAGGAATTGGGGAGAGCTTTTCACAACCAGTGAACTTTCTTTTGTTTTCAAACTATGATTTTATTAATACGGAACATCTGATGGAGAATAACTTAAAATCTAACATTAATCCTTCAATACTTTCTTATTTATAACATTTAACAATATTTTTAGAACTATCTTAATCTACCTTAATATGCTTACATACTGCAGCTTAGCTGCTTGCATATCTTTCATACTATAAATTTACCCTCTAACTGACAAGCAGTACCGCCAAAATGGTATAACTAAAAGGGGTTTATCAACATGGTAAAACTAAACTAAAAACTAAGGGTTAGTGACTACTATTTACACTTAAAACTACTATTTACATATTTACAATATTTACAGGGTAAGGTGCGGTCACTGAGCTACATTATAGACAGTGTCGCCAATGTCAACTGTCCCTATTCTCCTATGGTAAAAGAGTAGCCTTTCGTTAACAAGTAACCCGTCCCTATTCAGTCCCTCCAGGCCAATAGGCGGTCTATAATTCCCCTCAAACTGTCCTCCCAGATCCCCGTCATGGTCCAGAATATTTTCAACTAAAGCGTTGTCCAAAGAGGCAAACCTCTCCAGAAAAGCCAACGCACCCCTAACGAAAAATACGTCAATTCGGTCAAAATCTACCATCCTGTAGATTTGCCTACAGGATGGTAAAGTCCACGAGCCATCGTCAGCTCTTATTTTCCGCAAACCCAAGCAGCTTGCAAGACTGCGTATTTCCCATATTTTAAGCTACTCCATCTTGCGGGAAGAGATCCCAAACCAGACTGGGAAGGCATATGAAATGATAGGCCTAATGATCCGTCGTTAGATCAAAAGTCGAACTTCGTTCGTCAGTCCCCCACGGCACCGGAGCACATTGAGGTAACTCGCGAATATCCCCTTCACTTTGTCCAAAGTTCGGTCAATGTCTCGGTAAAATTCGAAATTCGTCGTAAATAGTACTCCCAGGTATTTAAGAACCTCGGTATTTCCTATTCGGGCGTCCCCAACCCAAAGGTCAGGTACGAATGCCCTCGCGCTACGAAACAGCAATCGCCGTTTGCCATTGATTACATTTGTTAACGCTCAGCTTAAGCATCCACTTGTCGAGATTTCTCGACAGACAACCAGTGAACTATGTGCAATCTAGTTTTATACTCAGTGGATTGGTTTTTACACCGATTCCGAACGGTATTTTGAGAAGTTTTTTCATAGTGTCGCCGTCATTACTCGGGGTGATCGCCGCCGAAAGCAATTTAAAGTGGTTAGAGCAGCGATCGAACCCAGGTTCTCATTTACAAGAGGAGCGCATACTAACCATTGCGAGAGTGATGAACCTATTTCATTGGTAGTCATTTTGGGTACTTTATCGAAAAATTTTGGGGAATCTATAAATATAAAGAAAACTTTGAAAAGCCACGCAGAAAGTTTTGTAACGAAAAATACAATACCAAACCCAAATCAGGAAACCCGGATAACCGTTTTTTTTGCTGCCAACACTGTGGCTGTTTTTTTGCAAATCAAAAATTTAAAAATTCAATTAAAAAAATATGATTTTCAACTTTTAATGAAATTTTCGCTTTAACAAACATGATGCCAATATGAACCTAAATATGATTTTCAGAGAAGGTTTTTCAAATTTCAGAATGATGTTTTCAATTAAAATTAAATAAACTTTTCGAAAATTTTTTTCCAATTTAATAATTTAAATTAGTGGCCCTTATTCTGTACTCCGACGGAGAAAGCCTCCGATCTCCGAACTCAGTTCCGATACGAACAAATTTCATATTCTGCATTCCGACGGAGAAACACTTTTCGTTCGGATGTTTTCGAAATCAGCTGCTTTTAGTTTGACAGTTTGAGAGTAAACAAAACACAGAAGATTTCTTTGCAAAAGGTTTAAATTTCCAAGTAAAAAAAGAAAGAAAAATATTAACAAGTGTTTTAGTAAAAAAAATAATTAAAAATGGACTCTATTGCTGTTGGTTTGTTAGCAATTGATGAGGGAGAAATTGTTTTAACAGAAAATATTAAATTGCAACGAAGACAACTGAGAGACGCCAACAATACTTTAGAGTTAAATGGAAAGTCGTAAGTATTAAAAAGAAAATTAAAAAAAGTTATCGTTTGAGTTAAATGCATTAAAAATATGTGATTGCCTTTGGCTTTTAAGTTTCCGGAAGAATTTTCGCATCCACAAAGATGCTTTCAAATATTTATTAGGGATTTTGGATAAAGACATTGCTGGCCGCAGAAGTTCATCCATAACATCCCTTAGCCGATTGGTATGCTTCTTGAGGTTTCTCGCGGAAGGAGGATACCAACACGGAGTTGGCAAGGACTTTAACGTGGCATTGCCTCAGTCTACTGTTTCGAAAACCATATCGATTGTGTCAAATATATTTGAAAGAAAGCTATGCCGTGATTGGATCTCATATTCTATGGACGCTGCGGAACAAGCTGAAGCGAAACGTTATTTCTTTGGAAAAACATCATTTCCTGGAGTGATAATGTGCGTCGATGGGACACACGTAGAATTAATAGCTCCTTCATCAGAGACTTTTCTGTTTTATAATCGAAAAGGACGGTATAGCCTGAAATTTATGATAGTAAGCTGTAAAGTCGTTTTTTTTAGTAATATTTAAACATACTCATATTTTCAGATTTGTGAACATAACATTAAAATAAGAGCTGTTGATTCCCGTTATCCAGGATGTAACCATGATAGTCATATTTGGAAACTGTCCAGCGCTAGAAATCATTTTGAGCGTCAGTATCGAGAGGGAAATATTAATACTAGGCTCTTAGGTATGTAAGTTTTTATTATGTTTCACCAGAAGTGTTCGTGCACAACAATGTATTTAAAATGTTTAAGGAGACGCTGGCTATCCTCTGGAACCTTGGCCCATGACACCATTTCGAAGTACAAGGTCGGGTTCTCCGGAAAGCATATATAATGAACGTCATGCCAAGACACGTGTAATAGTAGAAAGGACAATTGGTGTTTGGAAAAGTCGATTTAGGTGCATGGTGAGTGAACGTAGTCTGCATTACACTCCTCAAAAAGCAAGTCAAATAATAAATGTAGCTTGTGCTTTTCACAATATATGTCTTTACTATCGCGATGAACAGTTTGAACCTATTTTTGATACAACCGATATAGAGACGACGGAAGCAGACAATGAGCCCCAACAAAACTTACGTAGTGAAGCGGAACGGACGCGTCAACGTATTTTGGAAACCTTTTTGACATAAATAATGATTTACACACAGTTAAAACTATTCATATGTCAAACACTCTATTAAAATTTACAAAGAATGTAACTTTATTTATACTTTTTTATTTTAATCAATAAAACTTAAAATAATCCATTTCAAACACAAAAAATTTTCTCGGTAAAACTTAAAATAATGCATTTCAAATGCAAAAAATTCAAATACTTATGCTACAAAACTAAAAATAATATACGTTTCAAACGTTTCAGCTTCAATGTCCCAGTCTTTGTTTTTTAAGCTCTAGTGCTTCTTCCTTTACCTTCAATGTCATTATCTTTACTTCATTTTTTTCTTTTTAAAGTTTTTCTTTGGCGTTGTTGTGACGTTTTGCTTCCTTTAAAATCTCGTTGCTAATATCGCCCAGTTTTTCAATTTTTCTGCTCATGCGGCGAAGGGTGGAGGAGATTTCCGCAAATTGTTCTTTCTGGCCTTCGTAGAAAGCCTTTTGAATTTGCACCTGCTCTCTAAGAAGGCTATGCGTGTCGTTTTTTTGGATGCGCACTTACATACCTCCTTTTTTTTGGCACAGGGCTTGCAGACTCAGGAATCGGGCTTATGGCATTTGTGCAATTTGAGGTTGAAGCACTTTCTTCCCTTTCTATGTTATTTGCGGTGGCATGTCATAACGTCCAGGGTCACAATGTCCATGGACATTACGACACTATAAAAATTGTCATAAGGTCCATGGGCATTATGACACTTTCCAAAAGTGTCACAACGTCTATGGACATTGTGACCCTTCTGGAGTCCATGGACATTAAGACACTTCCAAAAGTGTCACAACATCTAAGAACACTCCTACAGTAGGAAAAAGTGCTAGAATTGTTTTATTTATTCTATTAAAATATTTTTAACTTCGTTTCAACAATTTGTCTACAACACGGACAAAGCAAAGCTGATTAGTTTTTCTTGGATTTTGCATCTAATGTTTCGAAACAATCAGAGCAAAGTTTGAAATGCCTACATGGCTGCAATAAAATATTTCTCGGTTCTTTAGCGCAAATAGTGCATTGCAGTACCTCCGTTGGTTGGCTTTGTGGCACATCAATATCCTCCATAGTATCAGTTTCTATTGCATCTTGCGCATCAGTGTGTTCGGTAATTTCATTGTATTCAAGAATTCAGCTTTCTTTATGAACTATACAATCAAAGAAGTCTGGCAGCGTCATGTGCCCTTGGTTTAATTTTTGGGTAAGCGCATAGATCTTGTTGTCCTTGGCGTTTTGAGTTTTACGTCTTTTTGGGAAAACACTCAAATCTCCAGCCGACGCTTGTGCTAAGGACACTGAGTGAGCGAAGTCCTCATCTCGAATAACCTCAAGGAATTGGAAGAATCTCCCGTGCTTTTCTAGTTTCCTCGATAATTTAGAATTAAAGCCTTCTAGAGCGCTTGTGGTCCTAACGGGTTCAAGATTAACAGAAAACCCTGAAGGCGTAATCTGAAATTTGTAAACAGTAGTTTAATTCAATATCAGTTTACTTCTGTATTCAATATAAATAAGTTAAGTAAATGCGGCAAATAAAAAATGGAGTGCTATTAATGTTTGACATTGATGGACATAAGAAACATGCGACCTTTTTTAATTGCCTTCAATTTTGTTTTAGGAAGAGGCAGAGAAAAATTATTAAGCTAAAGAAATGAAAAATTTCGTGCCAACCTTCTGCTCTAATTGCAATTCTGTGGGGAGAACACACTGAAGAAGAGGCTGAGATAAAAAGTGTCAGGGTAAAGGAAATAAAAAAATCGGCAAGTTCTTGAGCTTTCCTACATTCCTCATCAAAAATTTCGCGAACTCCTTTCCTTTTTGCAGCAGTTTTTTTCTCGACCTCTGCTTTAACTGTACCCATCATTTTAAATTTTTTTATTAAATCTTCGGGAGGAGCGTGATTATGGTAGGTGCCGACACTAAGTTGCTCACAAACGTCATTATTTTTCAGCGAAACTGTAACATTACATGTTTGGAAATGGCACTTGTAGCGAATAGAAATCTCATAAACATTTTTTTGTCGGAATATTTGTTTTTCATCTGTTAAAACAAGTAATTTAGAATTTTTACGAAATCCCGACATGAATTCAAACTTTAGACTTAAATTTTCCACTTCCATTTTTTTTTTAATTCAATCACTTCCAAATTAATCATGTACTCTCTTCACTGATCTTTTACAGACTGACTGCTGCATCTGATGATACTTAACAAACTACAAACGAGTAACATTATTTTATTCAAAAGTGTTGCCTTTTGCAGTATTGTGGACATTACGACACTCCAAAAAGTGTCGTAATGTCCATGGACATTGTGACCCTGGACGTTATGACATGCCACCGTTGTTTGCATTGGCACAAGATGAGGGGGAAGAGACTTCCCCTCTTGCACCGAAACAAAGTGTGCCTACCAGCCCATTTGTACAGGTTTCTAACCCAGTAAAGCGGATGACTTCCTCCTCCAATGCGCTAATTGGCTGCTTTTTGAAGTTTCCGCCACCTGTTGCCCTTGATTCCGTTTTGTTGGCAGCTAGCTTCTTCTTTACGTAAGACTTCCAGTCTAGCCATGTCTAAAAAAGTGATTCGTTAATTGAAAATAACAAAACGCACGTGCAATAGTAATACACCACGCATTTGAAAACGGTCATAATTACCTTACGCCATGTTGTCCAATTCTTTGAAGGCGGTCCTAAACCATTGAGCTCTGTGGTCACCTCCTGCCAAAACTCTTCTACTTTCCCACTCTTCGTAAATCCTTCCGCCAAATCTTTCCGGTTGCACAACATTTCAACCAGTTTTTGGTATTGCTGCGGATTTGTGGTTCGCGCCCTGTTTAAACACAACAAAAAAAGGTTTTAGTCCACAATTTACTTTTTATAATACATACTTACATTTTTTACAATTGCCGGCTTTTACTTGTCACAACTCACAATTGAAAAATCTCCGACACAAATAAACGTTCCTAGAAAAACAACCCCGAATGGCATCTCCGTCGTAATGCAGAGTATGTAATTGTGAAGTTCGAATTTTTCGGAGAAGCGTCGGAGAACAGAATACCAAAGTTGCCACTTTGATTTTTTTGGCGTAGAATACGTCTTACCTTAAGGTGGGTACTATGTTGACTTTCCACGGTGAAAATCCATATAAAAAAAATGGTCGTGAAATTCTAGCGAAATTTTTCCACCAGACGGTACTATGTTCTTTTCACGAGGAAAACTTTTTGTTTTTTACAACACTGGTTTGCAAGCAGATTTCTTAAAAAAATGACAGCGGAAAAAAGTAAGTATGTAATATTTAAAATATTTAAGTTTTATACTTCACAGATATTGGATTCTACAAAAACTCTATTTTGTTTCAGGAGAGTTGACTGGCGAAGGTTTGGATAAGATGATGGATGAAGGTATCGATGCGGATAAATATAAATATCCCAGTGGTTCGGGAAGTGTCACCTTTTATGTCAACCGCTCTTACATGAAGGCACACAAAATTGCCGAAAAAAGGCAAATCGATCCATACCGCGAAGATTCGCTATGTTCAAAATGTGGAGTATAGAACACGGGCCATATTGTATGGAATTATCTTGGTTTACTTTACGTACTTGGTAAACTTGTTGGCAATGGCAACATTCAACAGATGCCGATAAATATCACAAGCCATTGAAAAGGAATGTCTCATAGACCACATCATTATAGTCGTCATCTAAGTCATCTCTAAACTATGGTCAATCAGCATAGCTGCAGCACCAAAAAATTTGTTGCTGGCTTTACCTCCATCCCAGGAAGCGACAACTACAATTCAGCCACAACACCAGCAGCAACAGCAGATGCCACCACCGCTGCATTCCATGCATCACCACCATCATCAATAACTTGCTGCTTTAAAACCACTACCACCGCCATCACATCAGAAGTAAATACAGGCACTTCAAACTACATTACATTAATAATTAGAATAATGGTGAATAAGTTCTGCCAAAGTATGTGCTAAGTATGTGTATGCTGGTAAAGTTTGACAAGTTATTTGACAACTCGGTCTTTGTCTACACAGCTTACTAGAAAATATGAACACAAGCTGCTCAGATATCAATAGACTCCAGTGGGCATGAAAGTGAAATCACAAGTATCACAATTTTTTTATTTTTTTTTTTAATCTGTTTATTTAATTCAAGTAAATATGCTTAATACTACAAATAAACAAATAGTGTATCTTAATTATAAATTTCACGTAATATGTACTGTTCCGGAATCGGAAACTCAAACATATTTTTTAAGTTAGCTTATAGCTATTCTACTATTTGATTTTACAAATTAAATATTGTCGTAAATAATTTAAAGTTATGTATTTAATTTTTATAATACTTTGTAATGAAAATTTTTTTGAAAAAACATTGCTTTTATAACTATTTTTAAGTCAAGTCCTTAAAAAAGAAAACAAAAGAAAAAAGAAAATTATGGATTTAGCCACCAAAATATGTGTTTATTCACGATCGTGGAGATCTTTTCGAGTAACACATTCGCCGAATCTTCTTTCATCAATATTTACAACATTATTATTAAATGCCTTAACATTGGCTCTTCTAAAGTATATAATTCAACATATTTAGGTTGTTTATACAATTTTCAATGAGATATTGTAAAGAATGAACTAAGAAATAATTTCATTCAGTAAATAAGTACGTTGAATACCTAAAATTACCGGCTTAGCTTACTAATTTTGTTTGTTACTTTTATTAATTTCTTTGTTTAAAACTGTATTTACATTATTTCTTAAATGTTTTATGAAAAAGAGATGGTTTGATGAAACCTTTCATCTGGTAAGCTAGAAGAACAAAAACAAATATTTAAAGTATTGCCAATATTGTGCAGTCAGTTAAAATAGGTATCAAATTGTCATCATAGATACTGTGGTATAGAATTTCACATTACCCGCCCGAGGCGTTCCACATTACTCTCCCATTTTCAAAATGATCAACTTACTCTTCCTCAATAATCTTGATTTTGAATTTTATTCATTTATTTGGTCAAAATTTTGTTTGCATGATGGTTTAGTGAATCCTTCCTCTAGTAAGATAGAAATAGGTATTACATTCATCAAAGATAATTTTCTCCAATTTTCAAAATTATGGTTTTTTAAGTACAGTAACATTATTAGTGGAACCTCATTTTATATTTTGTCGCTCTACGAGAAAATACTAACAAAAATTGCATCTGATTGAATCTAATATGTTTGTTGATCGTTTGGTTAAGGGAATTTATTACAGAAAGTATATTTGGTTAATATTAAAAAACATTGGAGGACAATGTGGAACGCCCTAGGCAGATAATGTAAATTTCTATGCCACAATATCTTTGATGACAATTTAATACTATTTTAACTGATTTTGCACAGTATTTTTTAATATTGACATTTTTCAATATTTATTTTTCTACCTTTCTCTCTTTAAGCCACCATTTTATATACATACATAGAAAAATGTACACTATTTTCACATAAAACATAATTAATGTAAACTGCATGCACGTTGGTGTTTATAAGTTTAAATAGTTTACAGAATTAATATAAAATCAAATAACTGTTATGTATAAATGTAGCTTTTTTATTCTGCAGTTCATTTAAAATTGCAAATAAAACATTTAAATTTTTTAAAAATATAAATTTTAGTTCCACCTAGATCAGAACTAAAGGCACAATAACTACTTCAACCTCCTCAAGTGCGTGAACTAGTTTGAGTAATGTGGAACCGCGCTTTATTTCGGAAACTAAATATTAGCTTACCAAAAAATATTAACATAAGGCGCTCAGCTATCAATATGGTCATACTGTTAGATTCTAGTTGGCCTGAAAGTAAAAAACGCAGGTACTCGACTTTGTTTTTGTGTGCATTTGAAGTGATGTACAACTCAACATATGTATTTAGGATTTTTGTACTATTTTGAATAAAACATTGTAAAGGGTGAACTAAGTAATAACTTCATTCAGTACATATGTTGATTTAATATACCTTATAATTTTTTTAAGTTTTGTTGTGGATTATTTGCTAATCAGACAATGTGTAATATGCGAAGTTGGTGGTTGTTGCACTCTATTTCACCTTACCCGCCCACTAAGTTTGTTTTTTACTTTTATTTATATGCTTAAAATCATGTAAATACAATTTTAAGCAAATAACGCAAAATTAGTGAGCGGATAAGGTGGAGTAGTGCCACAACCACCAACTTGAGGTATTTTATATTAGCAAATAATCCACAACAAATCTTATAAAAATTATAAGACATAGTACATATTAAATCAACGTATTTACTGAATGAAATTGACACCTAGTTCACCCTATGCAATATCTTAATGGAAATTGTAGAAAAATCCTAAATATGTTGAACAATATAACACTTCGAATACACACAAAAAAATACGAATACATGTGTTTTTACTTTCAGGCTAACTGAAATCTAACACCTTATGTTAATATTTTCTAGTAGGCTACACAAAGACGGAGTTGTAAAATAACATGTATTTAGTTTCCGAAATAAACATTTCCCCCATATTCTAGAATTCCGAAGTTACTCTACCTCATATTTTACGAATATATCCAAACCTATTTATTGTTTGCAATACATTCACTTTACCAATTGTTTGTAATACATTCACTTTACCAATTGATCAACAAACATTAACATTTTTTCGTAGAGCGACAGAATAGATAATATAGCTTTATTATATAATTTGAAAACGTTTTTATTAATTTAAGTACTACACCATTTCCAATTGAAATTTGAAAAATATCAATTTGATTTTGAAAAATATCAATTGGAAAATTCTATTTGAAATACATCAATTGGAATTTAAAATACATCAATTGAAATTTGAAACACATCAACTTTTCTAATTTCAATTGATGTATTTTAAATTTCAATTGATGTGTTTCAAATTTCAATAGATGTTTTTTAATTTCAATTATTTCAAATAGTATTTTTAAATTTCAATTGATGTATTTCAAGTTTAAAATAGAATTTTTGAAAATTGATTAATTTTTTTTCAAATTTCAATTGGAAATGGTGTAGTTGAAAACCAAAATAAATGGTATGTTTTTACAACGTTGATGAAAAGTATTTTATTATTTTTTGTCATTCATGAACATCAGCTATTGTTTATGTTTGTCGGTAAACCATCCTTCTTGATGCCAAATACGAATGTAATCGAAGTTCGTAACACTATCATGTTAACAATTTTTTTTTGGTAATATTTTTCAAATTCATCAGCCACATAAAAATTATCGACTAAGCTCATGCTCATAAATGACAGGTCTTGTTGAGAAAGTTATTTAACTTCTGACTTTAAAAAATGTAGGCAAAAATTCATGAGTCCGGTCCCGGTTCAAAACCCGAAAATCGAGTAAAATATGACAATTTCAGAAACCAACAAATTTTTTAACGATCGGACCCATGGGGCCCTCTGAGTCAAAAAAAAGGGAATCGTAAAAGGTGCAAAATCGTGCGATTAAAAAAAAATTCCCCTTTGTGAAGACCGTAATCGGGTAAATTTTGCGAACAAATTTACATTATTTTTTATTTCTTATTTGGAGTTCTTATTTTTGTAATTTCACAAGACCCGCAATATCTTAAAATAGGGTTATCTCGGTCCACAGACACCGCACAGCCGAAATATATATATGACTGAATTCGCGAGGAGACTACCTTTAATTTGTGTACCCACACTTGCTTTGTTCTGAGATGTTAAAAAGTTGTTGGTTCCTGAAATTGCCATATTTTACACGATGTTCGGTTTTTTGAGCCAGACCCGGGCTCATGCATTTCAGCCAAAAAACATTTTCTCTCCTAGGGACGTCTTCCTCCGTGCTGTTTAATCGGGGCTCCTTATGTGATTCAGCAGCTGCCGTCCCTTCGTTTCTGTCTGTTGATTAAATGCCGGTATATTGGACATCTGCAGCAATTTTGGCAATTCCAACCAGATCGTGAATCTGTATAGAAGTACAAGGGGGTTTTAGCGAGAGTACAGTAGACTGTTAATGAATGTGCTTACCTGGAATGTTGGCCAAACCAACACAGTTGGAATGATAATGAGCACCACTTGTGGAACACAAATGTAGAATCCTTTGTGGAGCACGTAAAAAAACAAATGTCAAAATGTCTAAGAAAAAAATATTGTGTCGATTTATGTGTTGAAAAGCGGCAAAAAAACACGTCGTTTCTGTGTTGAAAACAGTCAAAAACGCGTAGTCAACTTTGTTTTCAGCTTCACAACACTAGTAGTGTTTTCACGAGGAAAAAATGGTTGGGCGTATTTTTTCCTCGTGAAAAACATAGTACCCACCTTTACGGTATAGGGAGTCATGTCAGATTGTAATTGTTGTAATCTTTATTTCATTGATTATGAGGAAACGGCGAGATAACATTTTTTAAAAATTTTTTTGTAGGTAAATGAAGATGTTATCTTTCGTTTGATATACATTTCATATTGGTTGATATCTTCCTAATATTTAAATTTCTCAAATGAAAATTGTTTAAACACATACACTCAAACATATGTGTGGTGTTTGGTTGAGTGCTTGAGTTTGTAGCGTGAACACAAACTATGCTGCTGTTTCCGTGTGGACACAAACCTTCGGCTGTTGTTTTGATTGATGAAATATTGAAATTTCGTATATTTACTTATGTATTTAAGTGAAACAAAATGTTAAATGTGAATTTGAATTTAACATGGATATATAATTATAAAAAATATAAATCAAATTGATTTGCGTCTGTTATTTATCATTTATCCTTACTCTTTTAATTTAAAAACATATTTATCCTATTTTTCCTACCATAAGCTTATGTATATTATCAAAAGTAACTATCAAATAAATAAATTCATTTGCTTATGTTATTTATCATTTATTGTTATACATGTTTTCTGTCTTATCGGATGGCGTATTCTACGTTAAACTTAATGGCCGTGTCTCTGACACAGCCTGCAGGGACAGTCCGTGGCCGAAGGCCTCGGACAACTGTCTGCTGTTTTCTCTCCGTCGGAGCTCCGACGGAGTGCAGAATAAGGGCCAGTATTTTAATATATTTTCTTAAAACATATATGTTTCAAAGTTGAGTATGATTTTCAAGTTTAAATGAGTTTAATATGAATTGATATACAATTTTGAAATTGTATATAAAATACGCATTCCAAATTGGAATAAGTACTGATTTTAAATTCAGATACTTACGTATAAAGCGACCGCTAGACAAATTAATTTTAAGTGGCACATGTATAATTTAATTTAAAAAAAAAACGGTTTCACTGGTTTGAACACTATTACGCAAGAAAGTATTCTGAAGCAGCGAAACCGGTGATGGACCCACCCCAGAGGAGAAAATCCTTAAGCCCGGCCACACAGAAAGCTTTGTACAGAAAATAACTTCCAAGAGGAGACAATCTCAAAGTCTGATCGAAGGCAGGACATGGCCATATACAATATACCAAAGTAGAATTATCTGGCCACATGAAAAATAAAGTCACCGTTGAATTCTTGAGAAGAATACATGGCACTTGAGTACCCACACTTGCCTTTACCTACGTGGACCACTGGGACCCATAAGTCGGGCCGACAAAATTTTATAAATTTTTATTGTTCTTATATTTGACTCCAATTTTCTAAAAGGCAGTTTTTGGCATTTATTCTAATACTGATGTGAAAAAAAAGTTTCCCAGTACATCCCATGAAGGAATTGGGGAGAGCTTCTCATAACCAGTGAGTTGTGCGCTTTCTCGTTTTATACTCACTGATTGGGACCTACAGTTTGATGTGAAGTGAAACCATGTATTAATTTGGATTAAGATTCAAAAAGTTGCGCCCGATTTTTTTTGTGTCAAATAAGTATATATTCTGCTTGCGGCGCCCTCCTAGCATCATTTACGGCGTAGCATGTTTGTTACGTGTTAGTCGTTCCTGTAGGGTTTTGGGCGATTTGACTCAAGTCTGGGCACTACGACACTTTAAAAAAAAAATATTTTGTTTTAAAAAAATCCCAATGTTACTACTTCCAAACTATTCAGGTGGCACATTGACCTATCGCCGAATGAAGTAACACCCAAAATTTAGAATGTCATAATGCCCAAGTTTTACTAAGTACCACTGTTCCTTATTTTGAGATTTTTCAAAATCCTTGCATTTGAGTGTCCACTCTTGCCCATTCCTAGATGCCCCTAGGTAATGCGTTTTTCGGGCCGTGTGACCTCCGTCGGCCCGATCACCAAAACTTTTTTAATTTTTGGAGTTTTATCTTTGACTGTGTGATCCCCGTGATCCGTGTGATCTTTTAATTTTTGGGGTTCTATCTTTGACTCTAATGGCCGGTTTTTGACGTCTAATTTAAATCGCAATTAGCTAATTGTACTTTCAAGTTAAAGAGACTTTAAGTATGAATTGGGTTTTCAGTGTAAAGTTAAATTTATCTCTTTTCCCGCATTAAAATATGGTAACGCTATCAAATGTCAAAACTAATGATTGATATCCCATTTGAAAACAGATGAGTTAGAAAGAAATAGAGGAATTATAAATACAAAAGTGCGTGAAAAAAAAGGCGTTATACAAAATAAAAAAAACTGATATACAATGGATAAAATAAGTCCAAATTTTACCAGCACTGCAGTGGAGTTTCTTGTAAGTGCAGTAAAGAAGTGGCAGCACGTAATAGAGTGCAAAAAAAGTGACTATACTTCCAGCGGAGAAAAGACAAAGGCTTGGATAGACATTGAACGCGAGTTCAATTCCAAGTACTCGTACACTTTCCGGTCACATAAAGTCCTGAAAACTACATACGGGAACATAAAAAGCGTCACAAAGCACAACTTTGCTGCGGAGAAGCGGGCAACGTGTGGCACAGGGGGCAACGTATGGCACAGGTGGCGGCTAAGCAATACCGAAAATGGCAACGAGTTTAGCCCACTCTAAATTGGAAATTTACCAGGATGGCCAAGTTCTTGGCAACCCATCAAATTTCGATGGAGATACGGCTGACGAATGTGGTAAGGTTTACTTTGTAAGATTGGTAATTAGTATATGTGTTTTTATTAATACATTAATTGGTTTCATACATTTTGCCGTTGAAGTGTTGTACGACGATTTTGATGTCAATGCTGATGATGGCGTTGAATGCAACGTGGAGGACAAGGAAGCCAAAGCTGAGCAAGTTTCATTGGAGGGAAATACAGGTAGGTAAAATATTACTATTCATAATTATAGGCTGATGTTATTAATTTTTGTATTATAGCATCCGATAGGTCGTGGAAAAAATACACTCCAAAGATGTTAAAAAGGCCAATGGCTAAACCATTAAAATTAAACAGAGAGACGACGAAAGACTCATGGGCGGAAGTTGCGCAGGTGAAGTTGGAGAAGTATAGGATGGAAGTAGAATTCATGAAGGAAAAGCATGAGCATGAAAGGCAAAAGTTGATGCTAGAAATTGAGCTGCTTCAAATACAGATTACAAAAACCAAAAAAGATTGTGCATAAATAAGTGAGACTGACTACTATGAGACTTACAAAGTTATTAGCCTTAGTTTTACAATGATTTTTTTTGTTTAATCTATTTTATAATGAATTTGTTAATTTATTTTATGAGTTTTTATTAATCTATTTGTCTCTATGAGACTTTATAATAATAAAAAATTATTATCACAAAATTTCTATTATATTGATATATTTATATTGAATATTTTAATGAAACTATAATGAGTTTTTGAAATAGCTATGTATTAAATGACACCGTGCTGAGTTATTTGCATTCGAATTTCCGACTATGATGCTATTAGACGCACTATTCACCAAACTTCTAAATTTTCCGGCAAAGTCGGAACCTCTTTTTCGTTGTTTATGCAACATATGTATGTTATGTAAAACGGAAGTGGCAACAACTATTCCTTCCACTTTCTTAAAATTTAATCGAACACCTAGTGATAAAATGGGGAAGCGTCTTTTCCAAACTCCATAGCTTCTCTCTACACAGTTGCGAGTTCTTATTTGTGATTCGTTGCATAAGTTTTCCTCTGCATTTGTAACGTTTAATAAGGGAGTCATAAACTTTTTGTTGGGATATCCGCTATCAGCCACAATAAAACTATCCCCAAACTCTCCATTGTCAAATCTGGTGTATATTCTGGAATTACTTAAAATATTGGTTCCAATATTTTAAGGTTCGCATCGCACATAGTTTGTACGTTCACAGAGAAAACCCCTTTTCTATTCCTATAAAGCTCGGCATCGTCTCCACCTAATAATAAAAGGAATATTTAAACACATATCATAACACATAATCGCAAGACAATATTTTACCTGGGGATGTTATTCTAACATGAGTACAATCCAGAGCATCTACAACTTGAGGGAATTTGGCAATGTCATAAAATTGTTGTTTAGTTTTCAAAAGTTCCTCAGGTGTGTTTGGAAATGATATGAATCGTTTTCCCAGCCGAGCTATGTATGTAGTAAGTCACAACTGCCACCACTTTTCAAACTGTAGATTTTGACACACCATACACATCACCAATAGTCCGTAACATTCCACCTGTTGCATATACCCTTAAAGTCAGGGATGCCAACTCTTCCGAGACAAAGATCGCTACAGACAAGTTGCTAAAAATCACCACAAATCTCTACTGACGGATATTAAAAAACACTACGAAAAAGTGTAAAAACGACAAAAATTAGTAATAACTACACAGAATATGAGAAAATTAAAAAAAGGCACATACATGCCTACGTATTTTAAAATTCAATTTATTTATTTGGAAACATATGTTTTGTAAACATAAATAATTTTAGCTAAAACATAAAACAAACTAAAACTTAAACAAAAATACTTCCCATAAATAACAAAAACTTGGAATTTTTCGTAAATAAACATACTACATGCATATAGTATAACCATTTTAGGAATGACTTAAAACTAGGGATCGCAAATAAGAGTAATGAGATAGAACAAATCAAAGCGAAAAATAATTGTAGGTGATTGTGAATATGAAATGAATTTTTATAATAAAAATTTACAACAATTATTATTTGTCAACTTTTATTAAAAAAATTAAAATAAAAATTGATTTTAAGTTTCTTTTCAATAGATTTTCTTATAAATAAGACTTACTTGGCGATATTTTAAAAAACATTGAAATTTAGTTCTTATTTCATAACTTTTTTTAGGACAAAAAAGAAGATTTTAAATTAATTTATTTTGGTTGTATGTATAGTTGACCTTTGTAATTTTGTTCGTTTAAATATTTTTCGGCTTTGAGATCATAAATAAAAAGACAGTGGACAAAGTCTTACAGCACGTGTTGGTACAGCATAAGTACTATTGTTATCTCAAATCCTTGAAAATGATCAACGAAGTTGATCGAAATATTGGAGAAATAAAAGTGATATAAACCACACCGACGTATAACTCTCACTAATACACTCACCATGTTTGTCCAATCGTTTGAGCGTCTATACCGCCTGTGACTATTTGCACTCTCACACAAAATTGAGTAAGTCAATTTGCAAACACATCAACTCCTACATAGAAAATTCCGTTATTCTTTTCCGTTTGCTTCAAAAGTAATGGCAATAAACAATGTTGCGTAAAAATCGCTACAGGCGCTACCTTAAAACAGCGAAAATTGCCACTGTAGCGATTTTAAAAAAAATCGCTACAATTCTAAAACAGTGGTTTTTGTGTGTCAAAAATCACCACAAGTAGCGGGAAAACCACCAAGTTGGCATCCCTGCTTAAAGTTATGAGGAACATACAGTAGGCGTCAAAAGAAAGTTTACATCAATATACATAAAAGTTATTAACATATTTTACACATTTTTTAACAAAAAACAGTTCACTAAATGTTGTTAAAAGAAAGTTTTATTTAAGAAACAACAAAAATATTTAAAAAGTAAAACAAGAAGCAAATTTCACGCGTCAAAAGTAAGTTTACAGTAAAAAAAAATTAAAAGTTGGTATTTAGTTTGTTTACCGTTTGCATTTAAAACTGCTTGTATTCTTCTTGGCATTGACTCGACTAAATTTATAGTAACTTCAGCAGGAATTTTCGACCATTCGTCCTTTATAACTGACTTAAGCATATCCTTATTGGTAATTGTCCTTTTTCGAATCTGTTTATCACGATGCTCCCACAAATGCTCAATGGGATTGTGGTCAGGTGATTGCGGGGGATGATCCAATATTTTCGGCACATGATACAGCAACCATTCTCTTAGAAGTGTGCTTCGGGTCATTATCTTGTTGAAAGACCCATTTCGCATCTAACCCCAATTTCTCAACGCTGGGCTTCAAATTATTTTTCAAGATATTGAGGTAATCAATTTTATTCATCGTACTCTCGATAAAAGTCAAGTGACCCACTCAATTTGCCGCCATACACCTCCACACCATCACTGAACCCCCTCCATGCTTAACGGTCGATATTATATTTTGTTCTTCAAGGTCTTTGTTTTTACTTCTCCATAAGTTCACCGACTTCTTTTTGCCAAATATCTCGAATTTGCTTTCATCACTAAATATTACATTTTGCCAGAACGAAATGTCCATATCTTTATATTTTTTGGCATACTCCAGACGTCTCTTTTGGTTAACACTGGAAATATACGGTTTTTTCCTCGGGACACGACCATGTAAACCATTATCATGTAATACTCGGCGTATTGTGCTGGCACTTACAGATTTATTAGAAGATTTCGATAACGCTTCTGCGATTTGTACAGCACTTTCAGACGGGTTTTGCTTCACGGTTCTTACAATTGACCGTACCTCAGCCGGATTTAATTTTTTTGGTCTTCCAATTTTAGGAAGATTTTGTAATTTTCCGCATTTTTTATATTTTTCTATAATTTTTTTTACTGTTGCATGGCTTCTCGCAATGACTTTCCTTCATTATGAAATTTAATTACAATTTCCCGTGTATCAACAGAAGTCTGTTTAACCATTATTACGATCTATACTTAAACACTGAAATAATCAGACCCCGACGCCAATTAGAACACAAATGAGTATTTGAAACTCCAAAAATACCTAAATCACATAAATAACGGCAATCGAAACATTTTTGTTGTTGCAAAACAAGTCTACAATACTCAATGGGCTAACTGTAAACTTTCTTTTGACGAATATGGGCTTGTTATTGTTTTCCTCTCACATTTGTTGTTTTAGTTTTTGTAAGTTTTGTTGCTTTTGTACAAAGTAGGTGCAAGTAAAAACAGTCTTCAATAAAAGTAGTTTCGTGCATTTCGTCATATTGGTAAGTCATTAATTTACTTCAAAAGTATTGCATGCGTAGGTGCAAACTTTCTTTTGACGCTTACTGTAAGTACGTTCCTCACTTAATCATTTCAGTAGTAGCGTCCAATATATTGGACAATTTTTCTCTTTGCTTTAACATATCTTTTTCTTTAAATAAGAGTTTTTGTTTTTAAGATAACGGGTTTTTTTGAGTAAATTATGTCATTCTTCTTTACCACGTTTCATAAATTGAGTTTTCTGGTGCAGTTGAATGTGTTTTTTTCTTAATTTATAAAGTGCACAAAAGTTGAAAAAAAATTGAGTAATTTACTGCAAAAAATTCACTATTTTTCGTTGAAATTGGAACGCCAAAAACTCGTAAGTATTGGTTAATAGTCTAAACATATATTTCGCGGAAGAAAAAAATAAAAATAAGGCACCGTTTTATGGGGGTGCTCCAAAATGTGCATGTCCCTTATATTGGACAATTGTACTCAAAGTCAGCGATTATTCCCTTAGCTTGCGAGCTGATGTTTCTAATATGTTGGTGAAAGGTCAGCCAAGACCTGTCGAAATAGAATCAAGTTCAAGGCTCCAGACACCGCCACCTGAATTGCGTAAGGATTTTTCACAACACCTTCCAAAAATTTATTCAAGCTAAGACTGCTAGTCGCTGCAAAATGGAAGGATGTTCAAAAAAACCTTTATTATTTGCCAAAATTGCAAAGTAGTTTTATGCGTCAAACGCGGAAATAATTGTTTTGCTTTTTTCCATGAAAACTAAAATACAATTAGCCTAATTGTGTTCAATACAGTTAATGCAGCTAATAAAACAATGAATTAGTAACCAAATGAAATCAATTCTTTTTTACATACCTAGGGTACCACTGTCCAATATATTGGACACTAAATAACGGTAAAACTAAGAGGTCGCACTTTTGGAATCAGGGGCCCAAATTAGCCGATATACCAATTTTCAAATTTTTAACTTCAACGGCTGAAGAAAAGTACGGAAAGGGTTAATGAATGATTCCTAAGACATTGGCATGTATCTTTAGCATTGTCTTTTCTTCGTTTATCGCTACTTACCAGGTACTTGGATTTTTAATGTAATGTCCAATGAGTTCCAGTACGCTATAAGCTGATTTTTTTCGACATCCGAAATCTGTAGTATAAATCTGCGTCATCAAAGACATGAAAATGGTTTGGACGTGTTCTAATTGTGTTTTTTCTTCGCAATATTGTAATGTTCAACAATTCCCATATATCTTCATCACTCATATCGTCTTGGTCGTTGCTTGAATTCATTCATTTTTCTTTTTATTATTTTTTAACCATTTTCACAAAAATAGACTGAAATTCATGATTGTTTACGTCATGATTGTTACGTAAATCATGACTGAATCACTCAAATTACGATTTAAGTCCAATTTAAAGATAAAGAAAAGATAATTGCGAAGTCAAAAACCGGCCATAATTCGGGGCTCAGAGTCGTCCACTTCACACAAATCAAGTATTTATTGCTTTAGATGAAAGAATTAAGTCATATTTGATATAAATAAATTAAATCATACTTACAACATCCTAAGACATATCTAAAATTAGCTTAAAGAGTGCTACTAAAAAAACAGTTCTAAACAAATTGTATTTGTGAACAAGCTTATTGGACGAAAATCAACAATTCCAAGTACATTTTACAATTGTACTTTTTAAAGAGAATTCTATTTCGCCCAATATACATATATATACGCAATAAATTTGGGTCATATGACGTTTTCGTTCATTGTTTTGGGCTTGATTCCGATTTTGGCTTGATTTCGTAATCGTTTTGGGCGATATGACACTCGTGATTTTGGGCAATAAGACATTCTGTGTTCTTAAAATGACATTTAATCTAAAATAAAAAGGTGGGATTCATGACGATATGATTTTTTTTTTGGGCTAGGATTTTGGTTTATATGACACGATTTGGGGATTTTGCCCATTTGTGCGAAATAACGCTACGCCCATCTTCTAAAAGAGTTCCGCTCATCGCTGTTTCACTGACTCTGTCACACTTTTTGAACACTTATATATACATATACACACAAAAAAAAAAAACGAAAAAAAACCAAAAAACGAAAAAAAAAACAACAAATTTCATAGATTGTTGTGCCCCTCTTAGTTGGAAGATCCAATTGAGCTGCTTATTCTCTGTGCATGAATACATACATATGTATAAGGTACAAGCTGACAAACGTGTAAATCATTTACACGTTTGTTGTAATAACAAACAACAACTATGTCTCTCTCATCTTACAGAATTACCTTTTATTAAAAATCGATTAACATTAAAGCATGTTTCGACTTGTAATCAATCCACTAGTAATCACATATTCACACAGTATTGAAATTGCTTTAAATGCTGTTGATTTGATAAAGTGTTCAAATATTTAATATATAGTGCTTGAATATTTATATTCTATAATAGCATGGTAATCATTGATTTCTCTGTTTATTATATGCACTTATATGATTAACAATGCGCAAGATTCAGGATACCTTGGAGTTCGACGGTACCTAAACACCAGGGGCTGATGCTGAAAGTCGATAGCGAATTAATTGCGTATCGCTTTTAATTCCGACAGTTCGCAATTTTCTAATTCTATGAGTCGATATGTAACGAATCGTTTTGTGTACTAGTATTGTAAAGTGGAAACAAAAAATATTTGTCTAACACTGTATAAAAACGTAAACAAACAATATTTTTCGTGAAAATTACATAGAAAATTAAATTAACATTTTTTAAAAACAAAAATAAATTGAATTTAATAAACGTTATTAATGGATTCGACTTTATTTTGTTTTTCATCTTCTTCGGATGAAGATGAAGAGTGTAATTTAAGTGATATAAGAAAACAAATCCGTATAAAAAGTGATCCCTTAGCGTTGGCAGACTTAGAGAAAGTTACAAAAATATATTTCCATAAAAATTTTAATTTTTCTTCTTTTTCATAGATTTGTGAAGCGTTTCAGATTATCAAAAGAAGCCTTCAATTATGTTCTAGAAGAAATAGAGTTTAACGGAGTGATTTCAACCAGCGTACCACCAAAAATACAGCTGGCTGCAGCTTTGTCTCTTCTGGCATCTGGGGGCTTCCAGCACACTGTTGGAAACGATTTTATTATTGGTCTCAGTCAAAGTGCAATAAGCAGAATATTACAAAAATTTATTGTGGAAGTAAAAACTAAGTTGTGCCAGAAGTTTATAAAATTTTGTGCTGTAGAAAGTGACGACTGTAAGGAGTTTTTCTTGAGAAAATATAAGATTCCGGGAGGTGTGTTTGCAATATATGTACATAACTAAAAGTAAGGAAGTTTTTCATGTTTATTTTATTTAGTAATTGGTTGTATTGATGGAACGCATATCGGCTTGCAGAAACCAAAAGAAAAGGAGAAAATGTTTTTTAACAGGAAGACGCTTCATAGTCTTAATTCAATGGTTGTAAGTATGAGGTATATTCAAAGTATGAATATTTAATAAAAATTTATTAATTCAGATATGTGACCATCAATATAGGATTTTGGGCATTAATTCAAAAAATGGTGGTGCCGCCCATGATTCATTCGTATGGAAGAAGTCCAACGAAAGAGCTCTTCTCGTTGAAAGTTATAGCAGAAATTTAAAAAATGGCTGGCTACTTGGTAATGTTTGAGCATTATATTTAGTGTTTATATCTCAAACAATTATTAATGCTTTATATTTATTTCTTAGGTGAATCAGGTTATCCTCTTGAACCATGGCTGCTAACTCCATACAGAAATCCACGAGAAGGTTCAATGGAGTCTCATTTTAATGATATTCATTCGCAGTTGAGAGAACCTTTGGTATATTGAAAGCACGATGGAAAATTCTTTGCCATGATAAGTTGAGTAGATATTTGCCTGAAAAAATAGCTAGCTTTACAAACGTTTGTGCCGCTTTACATAATATATGTATTCACTTCAAGGTAAAAAATTATGAACACATTCAAACGCCAGTGGAAGTGAATATATCGGAAATAGACAATAGCAGCGACGCTAATATTTCTAATATAGGGAAGAAAATTAGAGATAACATCAAAATATTGTTGTGTAACAGTCAAAGAAACATATAGTTATTCTTTTGTTCAATTTATTTAATACATAAAACAATTTAATTCACTTTCTATTAAAAAATATAAAAAAATAAAAATAATTCATTTACTTATGCTATTTATGACACATTTATATTAAAAATAAATTCAATTTAAAAGTTCATACTCTTTTTTTTAATCAGCAATTCTAGTTGTTTTATTTCCAGGCTGATGCCAAACTCTTTCTGCTTCATTTCCAGAGACTTTTTTTTAATATCAATAAGCATGTCCATCTTTTGGAGCATCTGTAAATGATAGTCTTCATTGGACTCCATATTTTTCTTTAAAAGACTAATTTTTGTTTCCTTTGGCTTAACTTGTTTAACACAGGGTTTCGATCTTTTGTTGACTGCTTGGTCTTCTTCAACATCGGAACTTAAAAGACAAGCCAAATCGTCATCCAATGTTCTCTTCTTGGATGAAGTTGCTTCAGCTTTTTCTGGAGAACCACATCCAAAACTGCTTACATTCTTTAAGCCATCTACTTCATCTTCAATTCCTGCAGCTTCTAAAATCAATTCGTCCGTTTGGCTCAAATGTTTTTCTTCGCATGGACCGCCACCAGTTCTCAATGTTGACATTTTGTTGAACGTTAACTTTTTCTTCACCCTTTGTTTTTGGTCAGCATATACCTTCCCAGAAGCAAATGTATGTTAGTTATAAAACATAATGTTTTTAGTTTTAAACATACTTTACGCCATGCTTTGGAGTCCTTAGTTGGTGGCCCCGAAGCGTTTAAATTTGTCGTTAGGTTTTCCCACAATCTATTGACAGTCGCTCTGCCTTGTGCGCTGCATGTTATAACCCCTTTTGCCAGCTCAGAGTGCTCCGACATAAATTCACCCAAAATCTGCTTTTGCGTAAAGTTTATTTTAATAAAATTTGACCTAAAATGAACATATAAATTAGTTAAGGAATGAAAAAATAATTTTACTTGCATTTTCTCTCTACGATGGTGATGTGGGGAGTCCCTTTTTTTGTGTTTTTTTTGGCGCTGATCTTTTTGCGATAGCTCATATGTCATCGTGCAAAATAGCGAATGCTTGCGGTCGATAGCTAGATCATTATCAACTCATAGCATACGAAATTCCGATAAAGTTTACGCGATATCGGCTGACAGAATACCAAAAGTACGAAATTTCGATCGTATGGCAATAATTCCGAACGCTATCGACTCTCAGCATCAGCCCCCAGGGCTGCATTTATTTATATTTTTTATATCTATGATGGTTGTCAGTGGAACGAGATTCCGAAATAAAGACATTCTCAAGGCTACTTGGGCATTTCCTAATCAAAGCACCAAATTGATCACTTGATAATAGATGGAAGCCAATGTTCATACAAGGTTAAGAAAATCGAAATCAGATAGAGAGAAATCAGATGGACATTTGCGGCTAGAAAACCCAAGGTACGATGCAGTGTCGCATAGCGCTGAACGTATGAGAATTATTTATCCAGTAGCAATTTATACAATTTACTGGTCCTAAAAGGTAAAGGACAGCTGTAAACAGCCTATTAGAGCGAAAAAAATGGCATTGAAGAAAACGCAAGAGGGAACAAATATACACTTATGGAAAGAAAAATAAAGCTCGAAAAGTCTGCCAAAAATATTAAAAGCCGAATTAATGGTCAGGGTTCAGGCACTAGGTGCTGGAAAATTTGGAAAAGAGACTTTGTGGCGCAATGTACAGTGGGATATGACTTGTTCAAGTTTTTTAAAAGAATTGCAACTACATAGCCGTCGTAATGAGAAATGCTACAAAAGTAAATAAAAAAGTATTCTTGGTTAATTTGGCGACAAATTAGAAATTCGGTAGTTGGAATTTTAGTACTTTCTCCAATATTCTAGAAAATGTTCAATGTTTATTAATTCCAGAAGATTATCTAGGAATTGGCTAAGCCCAATCAAATTATTAAACAGTGAGCTGTTTGCTATATATTTTTAGACTCACGATTTTACACCGATTCCGAACAAGGGTTTACAAATTTTTTCATAGCCAATAATTCGATACAGTCACCACCATGGATCAAGTAAACAAATAGATGAACCTCAAGTGTTGGGATGTCGTTGAAAGCAATAAATGTGATTTTTTTGCTCCCAAAAAAAGTAAAAAAATTTGACAATAAAACTGTAAAATTTTATATCAATAGAATAAATAATTTTCAGGAAAAATGTCAAGAATACGCACGTTACTTAAAGTAGAATATCTGATGACCTTCGAATTGCAAAGCCATGTCACCACCGTCTATGTCCTAATAAATTTGTTCTTCCTCCGGTTCAGCTATCATTCCTTGTTGAGAGTCCTCAGACACTCTAGCGGTTTTGGCATCTACGACGACCACAGAAGTTGCTACAGTTTTTGGGTAGGGAAGTTTTAAGATTAATAATGCGTTCCGGGATGTTCACATTTGGGCGGTCTTACGGGATTTCTCCTATTGATATCCCAACACCGGCCTCATGGCTTTGAAATTGTTTTTTATATAAGAAACAAGTGCTATTATGTAAAATCACATAAATTTTGTCATATTTTCCATTGTTTAAATTACTTTAATAAAAATTTCCCACAATTTTGAACAAACGTCAAAGAGAATTATGGGAAACTTCAGTGAAAGTGACAGTAGTACAGGACATCACCTAGTGAACAAAGTTGGCAATGGTCGTGCTATATCTATTATTTCCTTTATCTATGGTCACCACCACAGTGTGAGGTAACCGTCCTCTAATACAGTTTTCGGATACCTGTGCCGAATTCCACAAGGTTTCAGAAGAGACGCGCACTCGTACCACTGCACCACCTATATGGTCACATTTCTAACACTTTCTTGTAACTCTTTACATTTAATTCAGTTTCATTTTCTCGTGGCTTCTCTTTTACTTTTCCTTTGCACATCTGCCAAAGTATAGACTTTATGCTTTTATTGCGGTAAGGTTAATGGTTTTATGGCAAATAATTTAACGGTAATTAAAAAGTCATAACCACGAGTCATTTTATAATGTACAAAATATGTCTCGTGTACATTGTTCTACCGCCGGTGCTTAAATGCACTCCGCATTACAACCAAGGGGAAGGACTAAAAGTTATGTTATGTTTCTATACACAGACATCCACTCCCCTAGGGATTGGAAACGCTACAATTACATCCTCGGTTGCTAGATTTACAGTTGCACAAGAAAATAATTAATTGTGGAACTAAAGTAATGCAATATGAACAACTACGGAAGACCGACAGACAACACTGAACAATGTTGCAAGCGGATGATACGAGATGGTAATAAAGTAATGGTGCCGGTAAAGGGGATTAGTGGGAAATCTGCGTACTCGGCTGTTGCCAGTGATTTGCAGTTGGTGAAACCGAATTGACGATGTAACTACTGCACTTAGTCCCCACAACTGAAATTCGGTTGAATCAACATCTATTTTAATAGGTTGTGACAACCTCTACTTCGAATGTGATTACCTCTAGTGTGGTTGTGACAACCTCTAAATTTGGGCACGGCTAGTTTGTATACTTTTCTTCTGGATGTACTCATGGAATTCTGCGTATCGTTTAAATACCATCCAGATGTTAATATGTAATCTAATATATGTAATATTTCGATTTCTAGAGTATATTGTATGGGTGGAAAAAAATCAAGAAATTGTACAGCAAAAACGAAAATTCTAAGAAAGTTTTGCCAAGGAACCATGGGTGTAAAATTAAAACCCAGTTCGGGCAAATCGACTTTAGGTTTTGAAATCATACTCATTAAATTGTACACAAAAACCTACACTCTAAATTATTTGTTGAAAATTACGATGAAAATCGCTGTAAACTTGTGTTGAATTTTTTGCTGATGTGTAATATTAAGTATATTATTGTTTATTTTAAAGAAAAAGCATAAATGTTTAATTTTAAGCAAAAAGTTACTACTAAAGTACTAGTTAACTACATTATTTGAAGTATTTGTTGAATAGTCCTCAAGCGTTAGCGAAAAATGCCATTATTGTGTTGTCTCGCGTACGCATATTCCACATGACGCAGATGACGCCATGGCTTGCAAGCATCGCTCATTATCAGTTTAGCAAGTGTGCAGCGAAGGCGTAATAGTGAAGTGAACAAAATACAAGCAAAAAAAATACAGAAAGATAAGTGAACATTAAAAATTTGTGCAGCAAAGACTGTGAAAATCATAAAAAATATACCTTCATAAAATTTAAATAAAAAAAAAGTGCATTAGCACAATTAGAAAAAACTATAAATACATTGTATGTTCATACATACATATTTTTTGACTTTTTAAGTTCACTTATTTTAATTTCAAATGAATTCAATTATTTTATTTTTTTAGAATTAAATGTACTAAATTGATTGATGTTTCATTAAAAATGATTTGGTTGAAAATATAAAAACACCAAAAAAAAATTAGTCGCAGTCTTTTTATTACACAAAATTTGTTTAAAATTACACATATTTGTTGCCTACACTCTAAACTTTTTTTGTTGAATTTTACTGCGATGATCGTAGGCAACAGGATGCCTACCAAAAATGCTTAAATTTACACACACGTTTTTTTGCAGTTATTTTTGTTTAATTTTAAACAAAAATTGCTTAATGCTTTACCCCCTTTTTTGACGTAAATTTTAACCAAATATGTGTAATTTTGGAGCTATTTTGTTTCATTTTAAACAAAAATTGCTTAATGTTTTACCCTTTTTTTTGTCGAAAATTTAATCAACTATGTGTAATTTTGCAGCAATTTTGTTTCATTTTAAACAAAAATTGCTTAATGCTTTACCTTTTTTTTTGTCGTAAAATTTAATCAAATATGTGTAATTTTTAACAAATTTTGTGTAATAAAAAGACTGCGACTAATTTTTTTTTTGGTGTTTTTATGTTTTCAACCAAATCATTTTTAATGAAACATCAATCAATTTAATACATTTAATTCTAAAAAAATAATATAAATATAACTAAATAATTTTTTTTTTATTTAAATTTTATGAAGGTATATTTTTTCACAGTCTTTGCTGCACAAATTTTTAATGTTCACTTATCTTTCTGTATTTTTGATCCATGTATTTTGTTCACTTCACTATTACGCCTTCGCTGTACACTTGCTAAACTGATAATGAGCGATGCTTTCAAGCCATGGCGTCATCTGCGTCATGTGGAATTTGCGTACGCGAGAAAACACAATAATGGCATTTTTCGCCAACGCTTGAGGACTATTCAACAAATACTTCAAGTAATGTAGTTAATGTCTAATTTTACAAATTTGTTATAGCAAATCGCATTTTTACTTAACTTTTTGCTTAAAATTAAACATTTTATGCCTTTTCTTTAAAATAAACAATAATATACTTAATATTACACATCAGCAAAAAATTCAACAAAAGTTTACAGCGATTTTCATCGTAATTTTCAACAAATAATTTAGAGTGTATGCAGAATACAGATATTCCCATCTTGTTTTCAAAAATGTTGAAATTGTGGAAAATACGGTGGATCGAAAATAAAATATTATCCAAAACATTATATATTTTTTTCTGATGGTAGTTACAGACATTGGTTTTTATGCTGATGACTGGGAATCTTTTCTAGTTTAATAAAGCAATGTTGAAAAAAATAAAATAATTTTTTAATAATTTGTTTAATTTTTTAAATGTTTTTTTTTAAAGAATGCCTCTTCGGATTTGTTTAATTCTTTCTCATAATCGGCAATGATGTCAGTAAGACTAACTAAAACTTTTGTGATGGAAAAATGCCAGAATGGCAAAATTGAGCAAAGCGTGGCCTAACTTTAGTGATAGGTTTGTTAGGTTTTTAAGTCTTTTTTGGATTCCATGTGTCTTGTTCTAGTATGACTTTCTACAGTTGATATCGTCTCTGTTCTTTGCGATAGCGCGTCGGGAAACATTTGCCAGAAGCTGTACATAACGCTCAGTTCCTTGGGAATGAAATGGAATCCCTGGGTCAGGAAGCGGCGGATCATCTGACTCAATAAACTGCAACAAGTGTTCGTATGGAATGCTTGCTGAGAATGGAGGCTCAGACAAAACACTGTCATCATCTAGATCAACCAGATTAAAGTAGTCTGAGCATTCAAAATGTATTACGTGCTTTTTATCATAAACCCATATATTAGTTGGATCACAAACTTTGTCACTATAATGTAGTATCTTTTTTTATCGCTTGTTCGCGAACATCTATTCTTATATCACAAAGCATTGCCAGTAAGATATTTTCACGATGAGCAAAGTATGAATTATTTCGGATTACATTGTTAACAATTTCTCGAAGCGTTGGTGGTAAATATCGCGTTGACTGTATAAATTTAAAAAACAAGAGACTGCCATATACAACTGAATTGTAGAACGTAGTTTAAAGTACATTGGTACGTAAGCTTTCATTATGTAAGTTGCCAAAGTTTTTAAATTCGTTGATGATGAACTAGTTGTCACGTATAAATGTAAGAGGCTGCTTGCCTTTGGTAGCCATCGACAATGCCCAACAAAATTTTCGGGGCAGAAACCATCAAAAACTGCTTTCGCCATTCTATACAAATAATGAAAGTCAGTAGAGAGCGTTTTTCTTCAATGGGTGGAGATATATCTCCCATCGAAATGGCCTCAAACTCGGGTACAGCCTACAGAAAGATTTTATTTATTTAGCTCAGAACTAAATCTAAGGCAATTTAAAACACTCGCTTGCTTACCGCCCTTTGCCGGCAGGTTTCGATTTGCTTCGTTATTATCCCTCTATCTGTGCGCGGTCCGCTTGTAGTGGACTTTTCCAATGCACAGAACAAGTGACGAAGTGGAAGTTCATTAAAGTGTAACAAACAAACAAACCAGTGCAATGGTCTATTCAACATGACTTCGAATCTCCTTAAAATTCCATTTTCAGTTTGTTGCTTCTCCATCACAACAAATTCCAAACAGTTTCTCAAGGGATATATTTTTCTGTGAAGAACTCGTACAATTGCCTTTGTTTTGTTTTAGCGTCCTCGGCGTCGACCTTTACGTGACAAAACAATCTGCTCTTAGGCTCTTTAAGAACCACTAAATGTGATTATTTTACCATTCTCGGATGATATCTTCTATTTTCTTCTTCCCTCGTCAGAGTTGTTTTTTCTGCCATCAAAGGACAAGGCTACAAGAAGTACACAGTCATTGCGTTGGGTTCTTCGTTTCTTTCACGTGAAACTTTAGATTTGTTCATAATTATTGGTTCCCCATTTTCATCTTTGAAAAGCGATGTGGCCAAAAAATAAGCAACCGTATTCCCGATTCCGAACCTATCGCACTCCATAGCGAAATTAGGTGTATCGTACCTTTTGGTATTCAATTTTTTGTTTTCGATGAACTTGGCTCTCTTGCAGTTGGCATGGCAAACTTCACTTCAGATTCAACATCCATATATATTGACCCAGGAAAAAAGTAGGAGAAAGATTAGTTGGCGCCAGTGTTGATTGTTGGTCAACAGCAATCGCCTCGAAGTCGGGCATGGTAAGCCTCCTGCTATTGTGCTGATCAATTATAAACTCTTGGAGTTCAATGCATATTAAAACACAGCAGCAAGGCGATGTTGTTGCGAACTCACATTTTCCAATATAAAACACTTTATCAACTGTTTCCAGAAAAGTTGAAAACTTACTGGATTTACTTTTAAATTTTATTTCATTTTGATGTTTTCAGTTTTTTCGATACACTTTTCTCATTGATTAACGGAATATTTAGTTTATCCCAAATTGGGAGTACAGTTCGATTCCTTTTTTTTGTTATTTTTTTCTGCGCCACCTGTAAAAACAAATAGTATATCACGATTACTTGGTAAATTTAACTCACTTAAATCACTTGGCAAGCCAATGTTTATGCTGGAGTTAATGTCAACGTCGGCGACGGCGTCAAATGTCTAAAAAAGTTGAATCGTATGAAATTGTATGAGAGCAGTTAATCTCTACGCCGTAAGAATGCAGTAGTACACAGCTGTGTTAACGTCGTCGACGGCGTTGACATTAGCAGCAAACTGAAATTTTACGCCGAACATCACAATTTCGGCGTTGAGATGCCATCAAGGACGTCGACATTAACTCCAGCATTAGACTGGGTAGAACAGAAGACCCCGAACTCATTGGAATTGTATCAATTTCTGAATTGGTGGAATCAACTGACATTGCAAACGTTTCCAGTATAATCTATTAATTTTATTCAACGCAGACAAGAAGTCATAACTGACAAAAGCCTGCTATTGCATGGGAAGCTGTTATTTTTAAAAATTATTTGACAGACGCACAAACTTTCGTTATAGTCGGAGAAACAAGGCATAATTTTTGGGATCGCTTGTTACCAAACTATAGGTTTTTGAGTAAAATTTAATGAGTATGATCTCAAAATCTAAAGTCGATTTGCGTGAACTGGGTTTTAATTTTACACCCACGGTTTCTTGGCAAGACTTTCTTAGAATTTTCTGTAGATTTCATTTTTATATTTTTATTTTTTTATATTTTTCGTACACATATCTGTGGAAACCAAACCGATCAACTCCACTTTTCCAAAATTTAGATTTTTTAGCATCAGGGGGCTAAAATAAATACAACTGATAATAAAAAAAATTGCAGAAACTGGGATAATTCTACCAATGCGAGGTAAATTTGTGTTTGGGCAATGAGTTGACTAAATTTTCTTTCAGTGGCCAGTCCGAGAAAGTCCACATTAATAAAATATTGTACAAATTATATTAAAAGAAGGAATAAAGCAAATTTAATCGTTATTTGTTGCTTAGTTAAATGGAAATATATAAAACTAAATTGTAAATTTAATTGATTTTGTTTTTAAATAACATCTGTAATTACATAGTAATTTAGTTTTTTCATTTACCCAAACGAGTAAATTCTTCGACAGTGTAACAAAATGTGTTAGAAATAACGATTTCTCCAATTTTGCTGCATCCTGTACTTTCACTATAACTTTGTTCCCGAACTTTTTTAATAGTAAAACTGTGTTTATTTAGTTCGGCTTTGGGTCGGAAAATGAAAACACCAGCGGATCTGACTGTTTTCAAGATTTATTATATATTCTCAGGGTTAGGTATTATAAATCATAACAGAGAAGAACGTAGTTCCACTTAGTCTGCAATCTTTCTTCAACTAAAGATTTTCTTTCTGTGTTTGTTTATTGTGTGTCGATATATTTGAGCTCAGTGGTCAAAATCGCTCTTGTAATCGAGTCTTTTCTCTGAGGAAATGTCAATTATGTGAAGCATTTCGAGAGTGAATCGCCGGGAGAACTTGTTCTTCTCCGCTATATCAACGTTATCAAACTTAGAGGTGATAATGCGGGCATTTGTTCCATAGGCTTATTTTTATTTTATTTTCTTTCACTTCACTTTCGTGTCTGTAGTGTATCCCATATCCAACATTAGATTTGTCCTTTTTTTTCGTTTAGACCTCTTTAGATTTAGTAAATCTGTTACTAGTCCTGGATGGGAAATCATTTTTCCGAAGAATTCCCGTTATTCTACATTTACAGCCAAAGTCATGATCTCGAAAGAAACCCTAGGCGAACTAAAGCCAGTCACTTACTTTCGTTCTTATCCCAGGCTTTAAATGTTATTGTGTGGTTGTGTGTTTGCAAAATCGGAAGCCACTAACTATTTACGCTGTCATCTATGCGAACGAAAATGTCAAAACCAGTCACTTGTCTTTTGGTTGTCGCATAGCTGGAAATCAAATAGAACCTTGAAACAAAAACAATTTACATAGAATTCAATGGAAGAAACACAATGGACAGAATATAATGTCATTATAATAAATTTATTATTAAAATATATTTCCATTTCAGCAGAAAAGCGCCAACTTTGCGACAACTGCAGATACTGGTTCCTTATTCTCTTCTCTCTCGCTCCGAAATTAAATGGCGAACGTCAACATTATGTTATTGTTTTGAACAACAATCACACAAACCCACGTAAAACCATGCGAACGACAAGTCGAAAGACAGTGACTCGCTTTTTTAAACGAAAGTGAGTGCCTGGCTTCGTTCGCATGGATTTTGTAGGAAAGGGTGTAAGTGCGGTCAGATTTTGTACTGAATTGTATATGTTTTCGTTCGCTTGTTAGTGACTTCCAAATCAGCTGTTTGTCGCATAGAAAGAAAGCGAACGTTAACGTTCGACATCGTGACTTTGGCCGTTATTCTCCGTGTGACACTCCTTGTCGCTGATAGTTAATACTCTATTGATGAAATTTGTCAATGTGTTAATAATAATGCATCTGGAGTGATTTGAGTTAATGTAAACTAATCTTCCCGAAACTGTTGTCTTATTATACCTATCAAGTCTGATCAGGATATCTTGTTGAATTACTACCGAGTCCAGGCATGGTGGTTTGTTGTCCGCCTCCAGTTTCATCGTAAATTGCATTTGACCATTGAATGTGTGGCCATCGGTGGTGCAATAGTAGTGTGCGCGGCTCTTGTGCATGAGAACGTGGATTCGATACCTGCTCTTACCACCTTACATTTCTTTTGACGGCGTCGCTTAGTGACGGCGACAGTATCGAGTATTTATCCATGAAGAAGCTTCTCAAAACCACCGTCCAAAACCGGTGTAACACTGCACAGTTCACTGGTTGTGAGAAGCTCTCCCTAATCCCTACATATGTAATATGTAATTTGTCAAGATTTTAGGCATGACTTCCAACATGTCAAAGATTCGCCAAATAACTCCTCCATTATTATGTCAGCTATTACTGCGGCAGCTGATGAACCCATTGGCATACCCTTTCTTTTACTCAAGTGGGGCTCTCTATAAGTGAAACTAATTTAGTTCCCGATATTTTCTGTGAAAAAGAGGTTGATGTTGCTTTCGACAAATTCGTCAAACTAAATGTCAACGAAAAATCGTCTCAATTGAGATTTTTCCACTCTGCAAGTTTTTGAAAAATATCGCAAACAAAACACACAAGAAAACATTTGCAATAAACTTTTTTCCATCTCCAGAAAACCATCGGACAACTCCCCATTAGAAATGATTTTTGTTGTTGCCTAAAATAGAACACAATTCTAACAGACAATTGATATTGTCTGTAGTTTCGTTGTACTCTACGATCATCAGGAATAATTTTTATTTATTCCTTCTTTCTATGAGTCCTTTTTAATTTTCCTATCGTTTGAATGTAAAGTCCGTGTTAGACTATTAGTGCAAATGGAACAATTTGACGAGAGAGAAATGGAATGAAACTCTCCTCGATGTGACAGAAATGGTTCTATCATTCTGTTTGCGATTTATACTGTCAGTTTTGGAGATGCAAAAACATCTGTCTGCAAAGTGATAAACAAAATACAATAGTTATAAAATAAAGATTTAATACAGAAAACAGGAAATTGTGAACATAGACTAAAATTTTGTAAACAGTGGCGAAATAATTGCTTTTGTTGCAGTTTTCTTTGTTTTTGTTGTTTTCATTCAAAATGGAATTCTGATCGCATAATATTTTGAGCAAACTCAAAAATTAGAGAAATCTAACAAATCTGTCAAAATTTTGTTTGCAAATCGTTTTCCACAAGTTTACACTATTCCATATTCTCTTACCAAAGGAAAATTTTTATATAACCAACGATTACTCTAACAGTCTAACACGGCCTTAAAATTATGCATCTCCCTTCGAATGTAGTGAGGATCATAGCTCCGAAATCTTCGCTCGAATTCGATCGCGAGTACTCCTGCGAGTGAAAAAAAACGAGTATACTCTATTTTTCTATGCCACTCGAATAAGAGCACATATGCTTTGCTCAATTTCGAGTGCGAGTAAAATACGCTTGAAAACGAGCAGATTATACTCTTGCCGAGTACTCTTTCAGTCTTTCTCATCCAGTGGAAAAATAAAAAATGTTTGTTTTTGCCGATTTGTGTGTGCGTGTGTGTGTGTGTAGTAGCAAGTAAGTATATTAACTGTAACGGTTGTTGGTGTTGCTATGGACTGGGGTGGGGAGAGTTGACTGACGAGGGAGGACTGGGAGGCCAAGAAGAGAAAAGCAGCAGAATGTATTGTATTGTAAGGGACTGGTGATTTTGTGTACAAAAATACTCGCGAAGAAGATTACGAGTGTTACAAAAATTGTTTATTATTTATTATTGTTTATTAAATTTATTTATTATTTAATTTAGTTACTATACTTGCTACTACACACCACGGGTGCTCTAGAATTGGGTTTTGACAAAAAAAAATTCCCGCAAAAAGTGAGTATGGGGTTTGAAAACACTATATTTATGATTAAAAAAACGCATTTTTAAAAAAATCCTAGGACGAATTTAAAAGTTATGACCATTTGAAGTTTTTGGTTTTAAAAAATTTGGCGCCTTTGGCAAACTCTTGGAAAAACAACTGCTCAAAATAAATGTTGGCGTCAAACAACGTATCATGTTGATGGTCGATGGCCGCCTTTGCAGTTGACAAATACTATGCCCTCTGCAACACTGACTATTACTGTGAATGGTCACGGCAATTTGAATAATCTTCTTTGTTTACCTTTGTCAACTTTTAATCATTCACTCGCGCTCCGTAAAACTTAGAAGCAACACAAAACGGCACAAGGAGAAGCTAATTAAAATTAAAAGTGAAAGAAAATCTAAAATTAAAGTCTGAAATAAAAGTTTAAAAAGAAAAGAAAAAACTTTGGTTTTAATTAAAAGGCCACTATACACTGATTTAAAGCAATTACGCCTTCTTAAACCAATTTTTCGCGTACTGCTATTTTTTTTTATTTTAGATCAGAAGATTCAGATCCATAATTTTTTTACTACAATATAATCTGAATTCAACTTGATCTGGTATTTTACTGTTTCAATTCAGTACCTCGGAGGTAAACTGCACTATGTCGACATAGTGCTGTTTTCTAAAAGTTGCATTTTTAAACTCTGCTCATCGAGCCGGTTCCGGAGGTATACAGCATCATGTATTAATGACGACACAACTAAAGATAACCGAAAGAATATAACACTATGTTCTATAAAGGTACGAGGTAAATAACACCATGTGCACATAGTGTTTTAAACTCTCATGTTACTTCTATCATTCTTAGAGGGATTTAACACCCTGTCGACTTAGATTTGTTTTCACCTGGCGGTTAACTCAAGAACTATTATAATATTATATAGTGTCATTTTCATGCAGTTTTGAGTCAAACTTTCGGACAGTCTTAATTACATTTTTATTTGCTTGACAAGTCACATAATTATAAGAATTGTGTGCTGAATCAGTTAATTTTTATTTCATAATGTCGACCTTTGATGTTGAAGAAGAATTTTCCATCCTCGTAGAGGAGGTTTTTCGAACCATTACTGAAGTTCAGAATATAGATCAAACAATTCAAACCATAAGTAAGATTTTTGTTTTCTGAAGTATTTTTCTTGTATTATGTGGTGGGCGGGGGACTATCAGATTATCATTATTCATTATATTCATTATTGTGTGTGGGTGGGGTTTAATTACATAACCGTAACCATCGCTGGCACTAGGACGGAAGTGACCGTACCCATGGATCCGCCTCTGCTTCTAACACTTTCAACGTATATGTAATCAGTCGATTAATTTTTTCAGATGCGGAAGTAAGTACAATTTTGAAAGATACTATGGAAGTACCATTACTAGAGAACCAATTAACAACATCAACTCTCAGCAGTTAGTAGTCAATCGTCTAATTCTGAAACCGATGATGATTATGAACCTAGTTATCAGGAACCTAGTTCTGATGAACTGGATACTTCGGAGCATGATTCAGAAGTAAGTGAAAATAACGAAGGGTATCCGCTTAACACACTGAAACGTAAGACTACAAATGTGACAAAAATAATGCAACGTGGCAAAAAACGTGTAAGACATGAGAATTTATGGGTATGTAACAAAAGGAATGCTAGTCGGGCTTGCGGAGAACAATACATAAACAAGAAAGGAAAGTCCATTCGAAAAAGGGAAATCAAACCACCCTGTTCATGTAAATTTAAATGTTACGAAAAAATAACCGAAACACAAAGAAGTGAGATATTTAAAAATTATTGGAGTTCAGAAAGGGGCAATGATGCAAAGCGCGAATTTATTATTGCGTCCGTTAAGACAGAAGAACCGAATGTTCATCGTTCAAATGCAAAAAAAAAAATAAAAACTCCACAAATTACGATTGACTCAGTAATAAATCATATAGCTTCGTTTCCATCTTATGAAAGCCATTACACTAGAGAGAAGTGCTCAAAAAAATTCTTGTCTCCAGAACTAAGTATAGCAAAAATGTACCAGCTGTATGTTGAAGAGTGCACAGAAAAAAATATGGAGTCCACTTTTATTGCCAAGAGATGGGTTTACGAGGACACCTTTAACACGCAATTTAAGTATGGATTCCAACCACCACAAAATGACACCTGTGACACTTGCGGAATTTTTGTGGCTGCAAAAAAAAAGTAATTTATTGGACCAAGAGAATGTAGAAAATGAGCACGATGGTCATCTTTTAGACGCACGAAATAGGTACAAAATGAAAACCGCGGACACTGTTCAAGCAAGTGATGTAAATAGGGTACTAACAATTGATTTACAAAAGTGCCTGCCGACACCGCTTTTGACTTGCGGCACCTCATTCTATAAAAGAAAATTGTGGACATTTGACTTTACAATATTCGATTCATCGAATAATACAGCTCGTTGTATGATGTGGGACGAAACCAAAGCTGGTCGTGGTGGAGAAGAAATTGCATCCGCCTTGCTAGCATGGGCAGAAGCAACACTTCCAGGTTCTAACACTGAAACTATAACATGGTGGTCTGATAATTGTTTCGGCCAAAATAAAAACATCACGATAATCTGCTGTTATTTTTGGATTATGACAAAATGGCCGCAAATTAAAGAAATTAACCACAAATTTTTGCTAAAAGGTCATACCCATATGGAAGTGGACACTATTCATGCTACCATTGAAAAGAAAACAAAAAAGATTCAAAATACATTAACTATTTTGACTCCAACTCATTGGCAGCAATTGGTGAGGCAGTGTTCTAAACAATATGTGGTCCATAACATGGAGTTAAACAATTTTAAAAATTTTAAGTCACTATACAGCAGTGCAAAATCCCCCTATGTAAACAGAAAACGGGACATTGAAAAGGGATCATTTCTAATTTCCAAATCAGTTCACTTTCAAGTGCGACGAGATACAATTGGTACTTTGTTCTACAAAGATTCATTTGCTGACACAACTAATTTTAAAGAAATTTGTTTAAAAAGAAGAACCGGAACTGTTCCGACCGACCTTCATACACTCAGTGATAGCCCGAGATCAATATCCATAAAAAATATAACGATTTAATGGACCTGTTGGAATTTATACCAAGCGAGTGTCATTCCTTTTATAAAAACATAATAACCAATATCAGCACGGGAGATTATCCTGAAGATGACAAATACTAATAGTTAGAAATAATTTTCCGAGCCTCTAATGTAATAATAAATAAAATGCTTCTTTAAACTTGATAATTTTTTAGAAGAAAAACCTGTTTAAATCTATAAATTTGCTATAGAACACGGAAATATTGGAGGTATATAACACTATGTCATAGAAAATTTGCTATGGGAACATAGAAATTTCGGAGGTATATGACACTATGTTTTAGGTGCCAACAATTTATGAAAATTAAACAAAACCTAGCAAGCTTGATTAGTTAGATTACCAAGAACCTGATAAATATTGTGACAATAATTGGTTCCAACTGCATTTCTGGTCGAAACATAAGTACCGTACGTAATTATGGAGCTCAAAAGGTGTACGACAACATTAAAACTGCTCTACTGAAAAGTTAACGAAAACGACATAGTGTAGTTTACCTCCGAGGTACTGAATTGTATTACATAATTTGTATTGATTGTGTCTATGCTGATTATTGTGATGTTTTTTATTTGAAGTGTTGTGTAATTGTAAAGTATTCGTTATTTAGTACAAGGGACAACGAATAAAATTTTGGAATTTTTAAACACTAAATCTTACTATTTTAGGAACAACTCTGAAAACAATTTTTATTTCTCGTCGTGAACTACATAATTTTATGAAAAATACAGAAGCTCAATTCCTTAAAGATAAATCTAAACTTTGAGATGGGAAGTAATCAAACGTGTCAACCCTTCACATATGGTCGATTTAATCAAAAGATTTAATTATTTCCGCTCAGAATATAAGCTTCGATGGGAAAAATGTCACAGCAAGGAAGAAGTCTTTTTTTAAACAATAATAAGAATTGGCTTGATGCTTCTATCTCGTTTGTTCCACCACTAACACCATTAATAAAACGAGGAACCAAGGATCTCTCATTTGAGGAGTGTAAAGAATCCACAAAAGCTATGAAATGTAAGGAGTTAAGGGAGAATATTCCTTTGAATCAAAAATTGTTACGGAATTAATATCATCTCCAACAAGAGCGACACAATATTGAAAAAGTTTCGAACAGGTACCAACACAGAAATTAAGTGCTGAGGAAGTACTTTCCGTTTTAGGTGAAGCGAAGCTAACTCGACGCCAATATAATGTCATTAAAAAGGCCGCACCTGATAAATTAGTCCAAGAAGCTGAGAAAAAATTTTATCCAGAAAAAACACATGCCTTTTTCTGAAACAGCAGCGCAAGTCAGTCTACAAGGACTCTTAAATCATACCACTGAGCGTCTAGGTTTGGTACAGAATTCTGTGCTGGATTCATTAAACGCCGAGAGGAACTATCACAAATGACTTTGTTTTCTAAGTGGGGATTTGATGGAAGTTCCGGTCATACGTCATATAAACAAGCATTTCACGACTCTGACGCTAGTGATTCTGCTGTATTTATTACATCTATTGTGTCATTAATAATTGTGTGCATGAAAAAAATCCATTTGGCAAAAGCCTCGACCTTCTTCTACTAGATTTTGCAGACCCATAAAAACTGAATCTTTTAAAGAAATAGTAAGTACTTCAAAACTTGAAAAAGAAAGAGTGGAGGATGAAATAAAGACTCTCAAGGATTCCGTTATATTAGTTTGTGATAAATCAATGAAAATAAATCACAAAGTAATGTTGGTGATGATTGATGGCAAAGTGTGTAATGCTATTGCCGAAACAACATCCACACAAAAATGTCACGTTTGTGGTGCTACGAGCAAGGATTTCAACTGTATTGATCACATAATTACCAGAAGTGTAAACAAGGATACGTATCAGTTCGGTTTATCTATTCTCCATGGCTGGAATAGGTTGTTTGAGTGTCTTCTCCATGTGGCATTTAAATTACCACTTAAAAAGTGGTAAGCTAGATCAGATCATGACAAACAAGATGCGGTCATGTTTCAAACCATGTTGCATCGTGTATAGCAATGTTTCATGTTTACCTTTGTGTTTAATTTTTGGTTGCAAAAATATCAAAATTTGTTTATATTCTCTGTGTTTCAAACACAATGTTGCATCGTGTGTGGCGATGTTTACTGTTTTTGCTCAGAGGTTCTTTTTTATAATTCGCGGAGTAAAGGAAATCGAAGAGAGACAAAAATGACGACAATTGGAAATTGGAATGAATATACGAATTTACCAGAATTATGGAACGTAAAATGTGATAGTTATACGAATAAAACTAAAAAAAACAGCAGTATATTGATTAATACATTTTTCCTTCCGCGTATGTTTGTTTAGCAGAAAAACTCACCGACTGATGATTCAATTTGTTAAATTTTGGTTGCATCGTCTGTGGTAAAAAATGAAATCAGGTTTCAAACAAATGTTGCAAACAATGTTGCATCGTCTGTGGGCAGCATTAAAGACACAAAAACGAGAATTCAAAAAGATTTCATAGAAAGAACTGAATTGATCATTGACCTACCAAAACCAGGCTTTGGCAACAAAAATGAAGAAGAAGTTTCCTCAGAAATATCAAAACTTGATCTAGAGTTTATTAAGACCCCTTTCACACTCAGCAAGTTACTTGCGCAAGTCAGTTTATCAACTTTCCGAGTATTTATTTATATTTATTCCCCTAACCCGACCCTACCTCTGTCATCAACAAACCAAGACTTGGGCAAGAGAGTTGCGCAAGTAACTTGCCGAGTGTGAAAGGGGTCTAACAGAATGCACATAATACTTATTGTCGTGTCATGTGGCCACGAGGTAAATGGTGAAAAGTTTAGAGACTTTGCTCACAATACTGCCAAGTATTTTGTCACAAAATATCCATGGTATACAATGTCAAAATTTTTTATTCATGGACCAGAAATAATATCAAATGCCCTATTGCCGATGCGTGAGCTTTCAGAGGAAGCACAAGAGGCTAGAAATAAATATTTTAACAACTGTAGGGAATACTTTGCTCGTAAATCCAGCCGGGAAAAAACTAATGAAGACATATTTAATAGATTTGTGCTCACTTCAGATCCATTCATTAGCAGCATGAGTAAAACTAATAAAAAAAACACACAAAATACCACAGTTGGCATTGGAATTATTAATTCTACCCGGAGAAGGCGACAATAGTGGTCTTCATGAAAGCTCGAAAGAACCTCGTAAACTCGAAAACATCGTAAACTTGCTCAGCAAATGTCAAAACATACAAATTTCCCATACAAAGCGACTTGCACAAAAGTGGAAAGTTTTCGAGGCAAATTTGCTGAGCAAACCTGGAAAACGAAACGTGAAAACATTTGATATTTCAATGTCAATATTTTTGTATTGAAAAAAAGAGAGGGCTTTTGGATTTATGTGAAAATAAAATAAAATAATGGAATAGGTAAAGCATATTCTTTTAATTTTACTTTGTTTATTTACTTTATCAGGCTGTTTTTGACAATTGCTGCATAGATACACTGAGCAACTTTATTTGGTACCTCATGAAACGCTTCGGGGCAAACTTACGCTGAGCAAAAGTTCTAGGTTTTCTTGTTTGCATGAATACAGCTAATGGTGATAACGATGAAGAAGATGATATGCTGATGATGGTGATTACGATTATAATGATGATGACGTTGACTTTTTAAATGCATATATGTATATGCACATATCTATAACGTTTCTCCTCTTTTTTACATAAAAAATATTTTCTGTGAATTATTTTTCAAAAACCATTTTTTTTTACTAAATAATGTATAGTTATTCCAACAAAATATAAAAATCAATAATAATGGGCTTCCCTGATTTAATCCCCAGTTTACCTATGTTTCAACCCACTGCGCGACGACAAATAACCGTTTTTCAGTTCGTTCGAAATTACATTTTAAAAAACCGGGCCACGGTTAATAGCAAAAAACCGGTGTTTCGGTTTCGGGTTTGAACACTCTAATCCCACGCCAACAAATTTTCCCAATTGTATCGATTGCATCATGCACTGCACGGAAAAGCATCGTCACAGGGATGAAAATGTTCATCACCCCAAAAACTTTTGTCATCGAAAGTGAGCTAACGTACAGTTTCACTCCCGCTATGAAAATGTATTCATCAACTGCAAATTGTTCGTTACTGTGGTGAAAGTATGGTTGTTGCTGCATTGAATTTGCTTCATTATTGCAACGAATTGGTTTCATTACTGCAAGGAATTTGTTTCATTGTTGCACCGAATACGTATCGTTCTTGCGATGAATTTATTTCATTGCTGCAATGAATTTGTTTCATTACAGCAATAAATTTGCTGCATTGGATTTGTTTCATTGTTGCAATGCATTTGTTTCATTACTACAATGATTCAGTTTCATTGCTGCAATGAATGTTTTGAACAGTGTTTGAAATTATTATGTACATATATTAAATCTATTCCATGTTGAAACACTCGTCTGGAGAAGATTGTCGGATTGAGTGTTATTGTGGCTGTCTCATTCTGGTGCTGCAATTAAAAACAAATAAGAGGAATTTATTGTTAAGATTTATAATTAAGATATTTACATCGATATCTGTACTTACCATGAACATAAGCTCTACTCCTTTAACATAGAACCGCATCACAGTTTTCTTAAATCATGCAACTGTTGTTGTGTTGATGGTTTTGTCATTCAATTGTAGGGCCAAACCTCCCCGTCATTAAGCCAGTGATTGCTCTGTAATAAGCATTATTGCCAACTTCTCTTTTATTCATTTTAACGAAATTTCTTAAAATTTCGATCGGTTTAATTTCATTGAACGTTAAGTTGTTATTTTTTATGTTCGTCTTACTTGAAACACTTTGTAATTTTGGCTTCTTCATTTTCATGGACTTCAAATCCAAATACAACGAAACAAGCGCTACCGAATACCGAATCTTGCGCATGTTCAACACAAATGTTCAGATACATATTTGGGGGTAGTACGATATTTCTGTTAATGATGCGACACTGCCTTTGCTCTCATGTTGCTTCTTGCATTCTGTTTATTTATCTAATTGATTTATAGATGCTCAATTTACACAAACGATTACAGCAAACACATAAATTCGCACAATTTATGTTTCACAACAAAAGATAATTACTAAGTATAACCAAATAGTCTTTTTTAAAAAAATTATTTAAATTATTCCGACGGAGAAGTATGTCTACCACTTTCGGCTGTTGCAAAGGAACTGATTTAAGATATGTACGTGACCCACCACTCACGCTCACCATTTTCTCTTGCTGACCTCTCTTTTACGCTCGCTCATTTTTTCGACTGGTTTTCTCTCTTTATCTTTATCAAAATTAGTTTCGTTGCAATGACGAAATTGTTTCGTCAACTACAAAAGTTGATAAACCGCCAAAATAAATGAATATTAACAACTGTAAAAAGTAAGAGATAAACCAAATATCAGTAGTTTAAATATCATGCCTTTACTGTCTTTTTAATTTTTAACCCATTTTTCTCCAAAATTCAAATTAAATAAAACTGTTGCAGGGACGGAAACTAAGTTGTTGCAGTAACCTAGAGGGACTATCGTTGAAAGATACAATTTTTGTACTTATGTCAGCTTGACAAGCCTTATCGCGAGATGTTATAGAAAAACGCTAATCGGTTATTAATCGGTTTTTTATTAATCGGTTAATCGTAAATTTCAATCTGACAATTAACCGAACAAAATGCAATCAAATTATTCGAATAAAATAAAACAAAAAAAAGGAGAGTGTTCAAACATTGCACTAGGCACATTTATTAAAACAAAACAAAACGTAACAGAAGCAACTTCACTATAAAATATAAAATATATGTAGGTACAATTCACAAATCGTAGTTGCAGCAACATGAAAATTAGTGACTTTTGGTACAAAGCCAAAATTAAAAAAATTATCAAAGTTTGGACCCAAAAGTGCCACGCTTTCGGGTACCTCCCATACAAAGGGTAGGGTCGCTCTGAAACTATATCACACTATAACACCCTATTGGATTGATTAATTTTTACAAGGATTTTGCAAAACGTAAGTTTCAGACTATTATCCTTATTGTATATAGTTTGAGCAGAATCGGACCAGGTATTTTGATACCGCCCATACAAAGTGACCAGTGGGTATTGAAATTTCATCCGACTATTGCACCCAATTTAATGAACCAATTTTGAGACAATTTTTTTTTAAATTATATCTATGAGCCAAAGCACTGTGCGACGCTTTCTCTCAACAAACTATCAACTCTGTTCGAAATGTGTGTAAAGTTATGAAATTTGTTAGCAAATCGTTGTCATATGAGTTGCCACATTGTAGGAGTGTTTCAAGACGGACTGCTTGCCATAAACATTAGCGTGTCCCGATAGAAAAAATTTTTCGGTAATAGCACTCACACGACGCGTATTAACGCCCTGAACAATAAAAGTTCAGCATCAAAAATTTCTAAGTTCCCTACCAGCGATTAAAAAACCGATACGAAACTTTTGAGCCACATTTGAAAAAAATCGTCGAAACTTTTTTTTTGTCCAAATGTGGCTCAAAAGTTTCGTATTTTAGTCCTTTTTAAGAAAAAAATTATTTAAAATTTTTGGTAGAGTAATTTTGGTCCACTGGAAGATGTTTTAATTTTCGTGAAGTAAATTTTTGCATTAAAACACTCAAAATCTTTTCATATATGACCTGTATTTCCAAAACATTTATTGTAAGATTAAAATTGTTTTTTTTTTGTCCGCTAGACGCGAGAAAAATGTGTAAAATTCAAGATATTACATTTTTTAGTTGTAGCTTATTTTATATTACTTATTATATTCATTACTTAGTCCATACGAAAAGTTATGTTTTTTTATTTAAGGTTTTTAATTATATTTTCATAAAAAGTTTTTAGTATTTTTATTTAAGGTAAACAACACTTAAAAAAAGAATAAAAAGAACATATGTAGTTTATATTCAGTTCTGTAGTAATCATAAAATAATGAATAAAACTAAAGTAAACTCATGGAAAAAATTAATAAAAGTAACATATTTCATAGTTAGTTCTGTGGTAATCATAACAAAAATAAATTTGAAAATAAAAATAAATAAATAAAGAAATAACATTGTAACATTTCAATAAAAAATATTTTAAATAGTTAGAAAATTTAGATTGGGACCATGTTTATTAAATTTTTAATAAATTTTTTTTAAGGTTAGTTGGAAGAAAATTACCATTTTGAGGAAAATGATGGCATTTCTTCTCTAGACTTATTTTTATTTCTTATAACTCCATCTCTTGAGTTTGATCCAATTGCACATTGGGAAGCAGCTGTAACTGATTTAGCACATCTTTCGACACTTTGTGTGTGGCATGGAAAATTTGGTAATGTTAAAGTGTTATTTTTAACGAACATTTCCAGACTATCATTTGAAATGTTTTTAAGGGCTGGTGGTGGTGTTAACTTGCATTCTTCCCAGAAAATCAAGTCAGTGTACTCTTGAGCATTGAAATTTAACTTTGGTGTTTTAAATGTTCTGATGGGTGCGGAGTCGCAATCCTTTCTGGATTTTATTATACGCTTAAGAGAAGTATCTCTTACCTCTTGCCTTGAATCGAACAACATTGAAACTAAGAGACTTTCCGAGTGAGCAAAATAAGAGTTCCTTTCAATAACGGGATCTATGATTAATTTTAAATGTTGTGGTAAATATCGGGAGTAGGAAATCATAGAAAATATATGTTGAGCTCCATTCACAAACGAAGACCGAGATTTCACCAAAACCCAAATAGGTGCGTATACCATCATTATAAACTTAACTAGCACGATGAGGTTTTCTGAAGGATTTGCACAACTAATATAAAACCTTAATATACGATTTGCAGTTGTCAACCATCGAGAATGCGACATTTTTCCCGGCTGGCGGTTGGCGAGTTCTATGGGACAAGAACCTCCTTGTATTGCACTGCATATTTCAAACAAATACTTTTGTTCGGTGCTGAGCTGTTGAACTATATTTTCGTCTAATGTAGGAAGATTACCGGTTACTGGAGAAAATTATGTTAATGCATTTTTGTCACAATTTATTAAAGCAGCACCAATGGGGCCCGAATATCCCTTAGGGCCAGATGTGGGACCATCCAACGCTATAAAAAGATGCCTAAATGGTAGCTCATTTGCATGAAGCAAACATATTATCCACTGTAACGGTCTTCCTAGAGCTATCTCAAAGCTTCTTATGACACCTGCATTCCACCCAGTATTTGTCACCGTTCCATCGCACCCAATACATAGAATTTCTTGTATATAACCTTGGTTCATTTTTAAATAGCTAATTATTGAGTTACATATCCCCTTTCCTGTATTCGTTTTTGGGGTAACATGACCTATATACACTGAGTTTGGTTCTCCAATGATCGAAATATGTTCCTCAGTAACAATTTTGCGATGGTATCCAGAATTTTTTAGTTCATTTATTAATGTTTTATCTTTTCGTCCATCGAAATAAATTCCTAACAAATCAATTTTATTAATTTTACACTCAAATTTTTCTCTTGAATTAGTCAGTGCTCTATGTATTTTATTTTTATCTATGATACAACTAGTGTCTTCATTATTTATTATGCCTACGTCAGTAAGAACGGCTGAAGTAACAGCAGCAGCAGACCGAACGGAAATACCAAATCTGTCGCACATTTTAGAAACAGTTGGTAGCATAAGAGTATTTCTCTTCTCAACTTTTATTGGAGGGCTTAGCGGTATTATAATCGGGGAAGGCGTTGGGTTTGTCATCCTTTGTACACGTTCATATGTGCTATCTCTGTTTCGCTGCATCAAACGTTTTTTATACTTCAATTGACTTTTCTTGGTTAATGGCTCAAGGCTACAAAACCTACCTTCTCGTTGATCTTTTAAAAACTCACTGTCTTCCATTGGAATTTTGAATATCAAGCATTGACAATTTGTATAATCATTACATTTGCAAATTGCTATATCAAACAAAGTGCTTTTACATTTATTAATATATGTTTTAACTCTATCACGATAGTTTTCATTTATTTTAGGCTTTGGGTAATCTTTTAAACTCGGGAAACAATTGGAATTGATGTTTTTAACCAAATTTGTTCTACTACCAAACAAACTTCCATTAAAAATTCATTTTTTGACGGGTTTTTTCCATTGAATTTTTTTGTTATCTTCATTTTATTTAAGAGTATTAACGATATATCATCTTTGACTGTTGGCAATTGCGATTGACTTATATCAGAAAATGACTGAAATATTGGGCAAACGGTTTCACTTCGACGCGGACCGGAACTCATTTTTACGTATATTTACTAAAAAGAAAACAAAATAATTGAAATTAATTTTGTGATATTATTGTTTAAAATACTACTTCGATCAAAATAAAAAAAAAATATATTTATTTGATTTGTAAGAAAATTTGCTTGATGAAAACTAAAACATCTTCCAGTGGACCAAAATTACTCTACCAAAAATTTTAAATAATTTGTTTCTTAAAAAGGACTAAAATACGAAACTTTTGAGCCACATTTGAAAAGAATCGTCGAAACTTTTTTTTTGGCAGAATGTACTAGAACCGCAAATTTAAATCGCTGGTAGGGAACTGAAGATCAACTCCAAAAATTTTTATGCTGAACTATTATTGTTAAGGGCGTTAATACGCGTTGTTCGAGTGCTATTACTACAACGAAATCGCAAAAACGCTGTTTAACGGGACACGCACATAAACATGTACTTATATTTTATTAATCGATTTATCGCTATGATTTGTTCGAGTTAATCGAAAAATTTTATTATTAAAATGTTCGGTTAATTTTATAGCACGATTAATCGATTAACCAAATAATGATTAATTGAAGATAGTGACGACGAGAATGCTGCTTTAAGCAGGAATCACAATGCAAGCAAACAATTTACTTTGAATGCAGTGTTGTATTTTGAATATTAATAAATGGCAGGGTTACAAAAATCACCACGGTTACTATTTGACAGCAAACAACTTTTTGGAAAGAGTTTTTTTTCAGAGAGTTGGCGCTAAAGTAAATTTCTTCTTCTATATGGCGCGGATGTGCAGGAGTATTCTTTCCGCATAGTATCTCTGTATGTTCCTTGAGGAAGGCAATATAGCATTCCAGCTGTGCCTTTGCGGTGCGCTCAAATTTCCTAAATTATAATGTATTAATTTTAATTCAATAAAACACAAATATATTAAATACTTACTTTTCCTTTTTTTTACCGCGTTCATTTTGTGGAGAAAACCATATGTTTTTTGTTTTTTTTTGTCCTTGATTTTGACAACCTGTTATTATGAGGTGAATTATTTGTTACGAGGTGAATTTTTCGTTGTCACTGTGTTGCCAGAATACCAGATACAAACAATGGTGACAACTTTGCAACTATTTTGTGGTTACAATTTGATTGTTACCACATACACAGAATTGGGGTGTTTGTATTCCCCACAAGTTTTCTACTGGGTTAAGGTCCGGACTAAGAGCTGGCCAATCTAAAAATGTTATATCTTTGTCTTGAAGGAACTGCTTTGTCTTCCATGCGGTGTGGATTGCAGCACTATCTTGCTGAAAAATAAAATTATTTCCATAATTTTCCTCAACAAAGTCAATGAAAACGATATCCAGTAATTCTATATAGTTCTCGGCATTCATTTTATGTGTTATAAAACAAATCGGAGAACTTGGTTTGTATCCAAAAGCCGCCCAGGTCATAAGTGAGCCACCTTTAAAATTGCGAAGCACCCTAGTTTTCTCTTTTTGGTATTTCTCTCTCCAGTATCCTTAAGCCCATCGGGGCCATCAAGATTCAAATTTTTTTCGTGTATTTCTCAGCAAAAGCTAGTCTGGCTGCTTTATGCCTAGGATTGAGGTTAGGTTTGGTTAATTCGTCTCACTGTCACGTTTAAATTTAATTATGACTTTATTTGTCTACAACTAAAGTTATTCGAGACCGGCAGCCGTTTAATTTGCCTTTTATCGCGCATCGTTACAATAGCTTTTGCTCCCTTTCTTTTTTTAGTTCCATAACTTGACGGGTCTCGCAAGTAATTGTGTATTGTCGTCTTTGATCTGTTGAGTTTTGATGCAATGGATCTTATTGTTTTCCCGCATACCCGATATACCTCAATTTTTGTATGCTCATTTTCTGACAACTTTGTTCCACGTGGCATATTGGTCTAAAAATACATTTAAAACTATATAAACTAGTAAAAGCCATGTCTTTTTATGTTGGCCACAAAGTATATTTACCATCAAAAATATTTTAGAACTTCAAACACCTTAATAACCAACACAATTGAATTTAATTTTGTACCATATGGGTGAAAATAAACAATGTTGCACTCAACGGTCACAGCTATATAATTTTATACGTAAATGAAAAATCTATAATATGATATTTTATTTTCTGTTTCATATAAATTATCAAGCATTTCCATACATTCGCAAACCCAACGGTGACCATTTTTGAAAGTAAATTGCTTTTAAACACGTAAAATGTAAACTCCGTCCGCTGTCACCCGGTATAGGCATGGTTTTTCACTAAGTTTTTCCATTAATATTACGTTATTTTCAAACAAACCAACAACCCTATCCCATGAAGTAACTCAAAATCTTCACATTCCCGGAAAATTGAAACAATTGAGAAACGTTTAACAACGATAAAAAGAAATTTACCATTGTCCCTTGATTTAGACTAAATATTGTGCTCCTAAAGTTTGCTTCAAGTTTGAAATAAAAAAGCTTCGTCGATCCTGTTCAACTTACTTACTTACTTATCCGGTCTCGGACAACCCCGGGGGGTCAGGGACCTTACAAAACGAAGATAACATATTTCGCCAACCAGTTCGATCTTTTGCTTTATCTCTCCAGTTGGCAATACCAAGTGTACGCAGGGATTCGTCAACCTGATCCCTCCAGCGGAGTCTTGGTCTTCCTATTTTTCGTCTTCCTTCGAGTTCGGTTTCGAAAAGCCTTCGCGCTGGTTCATCTTCATCCATTCTACTGACATGGCCTAGCCAGCGCAATCGCGTTATCTTGATCCGCTTAACTATGTCAATGTCAGGATAAAGCTCATACAGCTCATGGTTCATGCGTCGCCGATACTCGCCGTTGTGCACTATAGGGCCATAAATTTTTCGGAGTATTTTTCTCTCGAAGACTCCTACAGATGTTTCGTCTGCTTGCGATAGGACCCAGGATTCTGCGCCATAAAGCAAGACAGGTTGAATGAGAGTCTGGTACAGCTGGACTTTTGTTACTCGAGAGAGGGCTTTATCTCTAAAGTGCTTGCTTAGCCCAAAATAACATCTATTCGCAAGCACAATTCTCCGTTTGATCTCAAGGCTGACGTTGTTGTCTTTGTTCACGGCAGATCCGAGGTATATAAATTCGTCCACTACCTCGAAGTTATAACGGTTATCAACGTTCACGCTTTGGTCTAATCGCGTGGAGGCCCTGTTCGTTGAAACCATTAATTTTGTCTTGTCCTCATTCACCGTCAGACCCACTTTTGCTGACTCCTTCTCAATTCTCGAAAAAACCGCAGTAACTTCTCTAATTGTGCGCCCAATGATATCTATATCATCAGCATACGCGAGCAGCATGTGACTTTTGCTGCTGATGGTTTTATTCATATTGACTGCAGCTTTTCTCATAATGATCTCCATTAAGATGTTAAAGAGATCGCACGATAGGGTGTCGCCTTGCCTGAGGCCTCGCTTAGTTTCGAAAGGTTCGGTAAGATCCTTACCAACTTTCACTGCGGATTTGGTGTTCGTCAAGGTCATCCTGCAAAGGCGTATGAGTTTTGCAGGAATACCAAGCTCAGACATTGCTTCATAGAGTTTCTCCCGTATCGGACTATCGAAGGCTGCTTTATAATCGATAAATAGATGATAGGTGTCGATTTGTTTTTCGTGTGTCTTCTCCAGGATTTGGCGTAGCGTGAAAATCTGGTCAGTTGTCGATTTTCCAGGCCTAAAGCCACACTGGTATGGTCCAATCAGGTCAGCGATAATTGGTTTTAGTCCCCCGCACATTATACTTGATAGAACCTTATATGCTATGGATAAAAGGCTTATTCCACGGTAGTTGGCACAAATACTCGGGTCACCTTTTCTAAATATGGGACATAGTACACTGAGACTCCAATCGCCGGGCATGCATTCATCTAACCAAATTTTGCTAATGAGCTGATGCATGCACCTTATCAGCTCATCGCCGCCAGCCTTAAACAGCTCCGCCGGTAATCCATCGGCTCCTGCGGCTTTGTTGTTCTTAAGCCGGGCAATAGCTGTTCTGACCTCGTCTTGGTTAGGAGGGGGGCAATCGACGTCGTCGTCCATATTGTGATCGATTGTCATATTGTGATCGATCCTGTTCAACTATACTAGGTAAATGCTAAAATACCACATAATTATTCACAAACTTTAGAAAGTCAATTTTGAACACTCTCAAAGAACTGTGCTCGTTTAAATATGAAATATCAGTTGAGGTTAAAAAAAATGTAAACTCCGACCGCGTTTTCCTAGCGACACAAATTGACGATACGAAATTGCTCTTTTTTTAAACAAATGTGTAGTAGAATTCTCTAAAATTTCCCTATTTTTTTTTATTATTTTTGGGCAAATCGTTTGCTAATTACATATAAAAATGTGACAGTTTGTAAACTCCGTCCGCGTAAACTCCGTCCCTATGATTCGGTATTGTGGCAGCCGGTGCCTAGAGACGCACACACACATACACAACCATGCCAACAAAAAGACATCGGCGTTCATGAGAATGAGAGTTTAGTTTAGTAAGAACTGTCAACCAGTGTGCAACAATTGTCGGTGCAAAATAATAAACTAAAATAAATAAATCATTGAATTAAAGTAATACTTTCGAATGAGCTTATTGGTGGGAAATTCCTGGGTTATTACAGGTATATTCAATATAAAAGGAAAACTCGGTTCTAGGGTTGCGTAAAATGATATTTATATGTGTTTATAAAATGGTTGATAAGATTTTTGACATTTTCAAAAAGAATATAGTGAAAATTCGGCAATAAAACTTGATTGATAATTGGAAAAAGTTGAATAAATTGTACTCGTTTATTTTTTTTAACGAAACTTGTAGTTGCAATATTTATAATTTATACTTATTCTGGTCCCATCTATCGATTCTGATCGAAAAATAACTTAAAAAACCATATTTGAAATTGCCGAGTTTGAGAATCAAAAAGTGCAACATTTTTTATTTTCACCCATATATCAATTTCATTTGAAATCACTTATATTCAAAGCAAGAATTTAAATTAACGGTTTTTCTGAGAGAGAAATGTCAAACTAAAATATGCGTTTGTAAAGAGAGTTGTTACTGCGTTGTTAAAAGTAGTACCAATTTGCAAAAGGTATCATCAGTGTTGCCAACTCGTCGGAGGCAAAAAACACCACGCCGAAAGATGTGTAAAAACACCAAAAACCACCACCGTATGGTATGAAAACACACCGAAAAAAACACCACATAAATATTACAAACACTGACTAAAAATCCAATAAGTAAAAATTAATAACACAAAAATATTTCTATATTATTCAATTCATTTATTAGACACATAATTAACGTGTGCATTTAAAGACTTGTGTATTATGAAACGATTTCAACTGCAAAAACAAACATAAACAAAACAAACTAAAAGTAAACATAAACATAAAAGGGAAATAAGTAGTAATATCTAAAAATTTGTATTACTTATAAGAAAATTTCTTCATCAAGTGAAATGTTCTCTTCATCCGGCCATAATAAAGATTTAATATAAAATTTTGATTTCTTATAAACTTCATTCGAATTTATTTTTAAACAAATATCGGTTGGTATTTTGTAGTTAGAACAGCAAGTATTTTCTAAGTTCAGGCCATATTTTACATGAAGTAATCCATTTATTGTATTTAAAGACATTCGATTTCTAACTTTGTTTTTATAAAAGTTCATAACGCTAAAAACTCTTTCAACTTCGGCATTTGAATAAGGAAATGATAATAAATTAATTACAAAATTCGTTAATTTCCGAAATGGATATTGGCTTGCAGAATCCTTAAAATTGTGAATTTCGATCCAGAACTCATCAGTTCTATCGTGGTGATTCCATTTGCAGAGTTTCATGTGCTTTAAACATTTTTCTATTTCGTCTAATTCATCTTCGTTTGAACCAAATTCTTTAATAAATGTAACGACATCTTGTTCTTTGGTAGTTAAAATAGTATCCATGCTAAATAGAGTCATTTTTTTAAGTATTTCCATATTTGACGGTAATTTGATTCTTATTTGGTTTATGACGGCTTTCGTAAATTTAATACATTCTAATTTTATTATATTTTTATCGACCTCAGAAATATTATTCTCAGTGCACGATTTTTCAAAACTGTATCCAAGATAGCAATAATTATTCAATACAAGATCAATATTTCCAGACATATAGTCAAACTCAACGTCGGGTATGATAATACTATTTGTAAGGCCTTGAAGTAGTCTATACAAATCATTAAATAACTTCATGTGATCAGCAGTTCTAGATTCAAAAGCAAGATTTACTTTTTGAATTTCTGATAAAACGGATGCCAGGTATGTCAAATATACATGATTCTTCGGATCATTGTACATGCTTCTTAATGTTGATGCTTCAAACGATTTGTCATTTACGACGTTGAAGTGAGTTTTTAGTTCAAGCCACATTCCCAAAATTGATTTGACGGCCCTTTCGATAGAAAGCCATCTGGTTGCCGCCACCATCGGAATTTTATTTGGCATAGCTTCATCGGTGTTAATTACTTTATAAATTTTGGTATATAGTTTTTTTCTAATTGCTGAATAGGAAAACCAATTACGAGTTTCTTTTACCAAATAGTTTAAATGCGATGGAAACGCTTCCGCAGATGCTTCTGACACCGCCAATTGTAGGGAATGGCATGCACATCTAATAAGAACTAGATTTTCTAGGCCATATTTAGTTTTAATTTGTTTGAAGAGTCCATTATTTACCCCGGTCATTGTAGCAGCATTATCTGTTCCAATCGCTACCAGCTTTCGTATATCCAAATCAAACAATTTTAAAAGCCTCTCCAAGCCTTCCAACAGATTTTCTGACTTCCCCCCATTTAAATCTATAAGTCCTAAAAAGGTCGTAACAAATTCTTGCTTTTTTTGGCTGTAGTATCTTACTACAACGCCCAAAAGTTTTTCTACCGATAAATCGGTTCCTTAAATAGAAAATATAAAATAAGTTCAAATTGAAAATTTTTTATATAATTTATTTTATTTTAATTAGTTGCTTTTGTACCTTCGTCCAAAATAAGGCTAAAGTTTGCATCCTTTAAATCAGCTAACAAATTTTGAATAAAATGAGGCGCCAACACATTTGTAATTATATTTGCACATTTTGTGCGATGAAGTGTAAAGTTTGCTGCTTTGCTGTCGTTAAATGCGCTATTACATATTTCCCCAAGGTGGTCCATCGAAGAAAATGAACTGTGAACAGCTGTATAAAGGGCTAACATCGCCTGACTAACTTGTTGCTCTGTTGGTGTTATTTCGAAGGAAAGTTGTCGTTGAATGTAACAAACGTCTTTAAAAGGTTGAGTTGTTTTTTGATGTTTTGAAGTCTTGGAATGACGAATAAGGTCCCCATACTTTGCCTTCATTTCAGGTTTGCAATACATACAAATCGCTTTCGTTTCATCTTTTGATGGTTTTATCCACTTCGACAGCAAAGGATCCGATTCCCACGCCTTCCTATATTTTTGGGAACGAGTATCCATCTTTACGAAAAAACTTGCAGCAGCACCTTCCACCGAATATTTTACGAAATGTAAAGAAAACTTCAAAATACTCATAAATGCGAATTGCGAATGAAGAAAGAAAACAAAACTAACAATGACTGCTTACACAAAGTAAATGTAAGAAAGAGCAAAGATCAAAAACAACTGAACATACACTAAAAAGTGATGTCAATAGCCCAAAAAATTTATGAGTGAAAAACACTACAAAGCTCTACGCGAAACTGATGAAAAACACCACCGGTAGCGCCTTTTTTGAAAAAACACTACTTTTCAAAAACGGTGTTTTCTGAAGATGAAAAAACACCACAAGTAGTGGAAAAACACTACAATTGGCAACACTGGGTATCATATTTATTAAATCTGAGCATATGTTTACTTTGTACCATATACCAACTTCGATCTCTGTATATAATCTACAGATAAAATTATGATGTGCAGTATAGTTTTTAAAACAAATGGTTTATATTTCCATTGATATTTTTTAGCGGTTTGAGGCGCCTCAATGTAATCGAACTTAAAAAAATTGCATTGTATTTTTAATGAAATTTGTCTTAGAGGAATTCTTTTTCACCATGTTAACTTTATATTAATTTTTAAGAATTTCAACAACATAATTGGCGCTGCCTTTCTGGATCGTAAGACAAAAACGCACTAGTCTGTTAATTGCGAAACATATATATAACTATTCAATTAAAAAACGAAATAATATAATGGAAATCAAAAACAAACACAGAATTATTGACTATTGAAGCAATCGTGGATGCAACATCAAGTTATTGCGGGTGCAACCGGTCTAATTTAAGCGAATTCAAACATCATATCGCTGGCTTAACATGCAAAGACTCTAAGTCCACTTTTTTCGTAATTGAGATTTTAATGCAGTAATGTACAATAAGTAAAAATTCATCGATTACAAAAAATACAGTTATCTCATTTGTTGTTGTTTTGTAGTGATGAGCAAAGGCGCTAAGTCCAATGTATCACATCTATGTGTAATATCTCACTTCTTCCAATGTTGTCATATCAACTTTTTCGCGGGGAAACATATTTCGCATTGGCTATACTCTCATTGTTTAGAGTATCAACACCATTGGCAGTCATGACATTAGTCATCGACTGCCATTCGAAAGTTTTTGTAAAAAGTTACTCCAAAATCGATCAGCATAGTGAGCTGGTTAATGGTTCAATCCCATGTGTTAAAAAAATCGACTAAATGTTTTATATTAATTAATGTATGCTAATTTTTTTAAGCATCAACTTGTAATTTATGGTGCTTGAGGTAACAATATTACAATATATTTTGTCTTATTATTTTATTTATTAGACGCCTACCATGTCATTTATTGGCAACTACAACTGTGTAACTCAACAACTTTGGAACTTAACCTACGGATTCGAGTTACATGGTCCATTCGACCAGTCAAATTTTTCGCTACGTTTATTACCAAATCATCTTCGGCAAGTTTCAAATGAGCACAATTACCAAAAATACGACGCAAACGATGGTCGTTTGACTTCAATTCTTACACGAACTCTATTTTATAGGCTCGTAGGCCAAGATCCTTACGAACAATTTTCCACATAGTCAAAGGACAAAGGCCAACAAACATTTTCGGTGTCTTCTTCAATGCTTCGCGGTACAGTAGCAATATTCTCTTCGGTATACACATTTCTTTGTCTGGTTGATGGTTTTGATACGTTTAATTGAAATTCAAGCTTAAACCATGTCTGGGTGAGTGAGTCTTGCAGTCGATGTTAAGGTGGTGCATTCGCTAAGAAATGGGTGAAGAAAGACGGTGATGGATGTGAAGGGGTGGGAGGCTCGGACTTTCGGACATACTAGGGGACTTCATATAATTGAGCATGTTTCATGTACGTTTGATTTGAATTGCAATTGAGGTTAAATAGCAATTTTGTGTGTCAGATGTCTTAGAAGTATCTTTGTTAACTTCGGAACGAGGAATATATTGTTTGTAATTCTGTGTCTTACGTAGATTACATCGCACCCAACCTTAGCGTGCTGCCGGATTAAGCCACCGTGCCGAAACATCACTTTCATAGGACACTCACTTGAGAAAATTAACCATAACAAACTGGATTTTTTTAAATTACAATTAATGTCTTTCAAAATTCAATTGACGTCTTTTGGACTTTAATTGATGCCTTTTAAATTACAATTGCTCTCTTTAAAAAATCAGTTGATGTCTTTTGAATTAAAATTAAAAGTAAATGGTTTCCCCTGAAATACCATGAAGGGATTGGGGGGATCTTCTCACAACCAGTGAGATGTGCGCTTTTAGTTTTGAAAGGAAAAGGAGTCAGAAAAAGTGGGACTGACAGTAAATGAGGACAATAAAAATTAATGGTTACAACGAGCAGGTCTCCACGCGATCAGCCCAAATCGTGAACGCTGATAACCGTTATTGTTTTGAGGTGCTGGAGGAATTTATATACCTCGGATCTGCCGATCAAAATTCCAGCTACACCAGACCCTCATACAACCTGTCTTGTTTTATGGCACAGAATCCTGGGTCGTATCGCAAGCAGACATATCTAGAAGTCTTCGAGTGGAAAATATTCCGAAAAATGTATGGCCCTATAGCATGAACCATGAGCTGTATGAGCTATATCCCGACATTGACATCTGGCTTGGCCATGTCAGTAGAATAGATAAAGATGAACCAGCACAAAGGCTTTTCGAAACTGAACTAGAAAAAAATCGAAATATAGCAAAGCAAGACACCGCTGGAGGGATCAGGGTGACGAATCCATGCGTACACTTGGTATCAGGAAATAATCTAACGGCGTCAAATCGCACGACCAATCGACTGGACCATTTCGTGAGATAACACGTTCACCAAACTTGGTTTCCAATAAATTGATTGTGGCATTCGCTGTGTGGCTTGTGGCGCCGTCCTGTTGGAACCACATGTCCTCCAAGTCCATATTATCCAATTGGGGCCAAAAATATTCGGTTATCATTGAACGGTAGCGATTCGCATTCACAGTAATGTGCCGGTCTTGATCATCACGGAAGAAGTACGGCCCAATGACGCCGCCGGCCATAAACCGCACCAAACCGTAATTTTTTCGGGATGCAATGATGACTCATGGATTACGTGTGGATTTCTGTCTGACCAATAACGCATATTTTTTTCAGCCAGAAATTAGCCTCATCGCTGATTGTTGAGACCTCTTAAAGTTGGCCTCTTAAAGTTGAGGCCACTGACTCCAAATTTCGGTAGTAAATTTTAATAATTTCGACTCGTTGTTGGCTCGTATATCTTTCCATGATGAAATGGCAAAACTTACTGAAGAGAAATGTCAAAAGAGCGGGAAAAAATATGGCGTCGTTTGCTGTCCCTATCGATTTACTTTTGTAGCGTCTCTGTTGAAAAACCCTTTACTTTTAACATTGGGTTTTCGCATTTTCGGCCAGTCCAGCCACACTGTTCCGCGAAAGTACTCCGGTCGTAGTATGTTGAAATTCTTATACACGCATCTGTATTTCATTTTTTGGTAGTGTATTCCTTCTCATTTATATTGGACGTGAACGTTCCACTGTGGTACTTGAATGCATAATACATCTAGGTTTATAACAACATTCGAGTTGCATATAAATTGAATGCAAACAGAAAAGGATCATTAAACAATACGAGACCAGCCCAAAAAACCCCTAAAACTAAATGCGGGCCACATCAGCAATTCCAAGTACCGGTTGTTGTATTTTGTGTAAATGTATCTGAAAGCACCACTTGGAATTCAACGATACAAACGAACAGTTCGAAAGGTATGGAGCGTGGCAAATAAATATTATCCTTCGCACACACTACATGTGTTGGTGACTAAAAATTTCCTTTGCACACATACTCAATTTAGTTGAATCCAATTTCCATGAAATTACAAATTGGTTTTTCGGAATCTGCCGACTGATAAAAGGAGGTTTTGTTCAAAAAGGGATGTGTCAAGGTCTTTTGTGTAATAGTATTTGCTCCAAGCTCTCCACCTTACCGTATCTTTCATACAGGTCATACACTTATGTACGTACATTAGGCTGTACTGAAAATCGCTTCATTTTGGAATTTCAAAATATGTAGGTGGGTGCACAACTATTTAATTTGACAAAAAAAAAGTGATTTGCGTTCAATATGGGGTTCAAATGACGTCTCAAAAAAGTGTTTTGAAGCTCTTATTATAGTGGAATTCTTACAGTACGCAAATGAATAGAACCGCCTTATTGCATGTATAAATTGTATTACATTTTACGTAATTTCGTTAAACAATATTTTACTCTAAGCAAACTGGAGATAAATATGCTGTCAGGATTTCTGAAGAAATATAAGTATACAAGGGTGTGAAGATAAATTTATCCGATAAAATTATTTATCGAAGACACAAACCACTTATACAAAATTTCTGAAATGGGTCTATTCATGTCAATGACATGGGTCGCTTTATAAAGTTGACTATATCTCCGATCTGAAATGGAATCAGCATATATTTGTAATGGGGATGTTATGTGCTCCCATGGGGCTAAATTGGAATATACAGTTAGTCCATTAATTTTTATCAGGAGTGTCCAATATTGGCAGTCGAAATCATTATGTCTGTCAATGACATGGGTCGCTTCATAAAGTTGACTATATCTCCGATCTGAAATGGAATCAGCATATATTTAGGATGGAGGTGTTATGTGCTCCCCCGGAGCTAATTTGGAATATATAGCTAGTCCATTCACTTTTATCAGGAGTGTCCAATATTGGCAGTCGAAATAATTATTTCTCTCAATGACATGGTTCGCTTCATAAAGTTGACTATATCTCCGATCTGAAATGGAATCACCATATATTTGTATTGGGGATGTAATGTGCTCCCATGGGGTTATTTTGGAATATATAGTTAGTCCATTCACTTTTATCAGGGGTGCTTAATACTGGCACTCGAAATTATTATTTCTGTCAATGACATGGGTCGCTTCCTAAAGTTGACTATATCTCCGATTTGAAATGGAATCAACAAATATTTGGGATGGGGGTGTTATCTGCTCTCATGGGGCTAATTTGGAATATACAGGTATACATGGGCCACTTCATAAATTGGGCTATATCTCCGATCTGAAATGGAATCAGGATATATATAAGCTGCGCTGTTTAAGCGCTTCTACGGTGTTAGGTGGCTAGACATTAGAAGTTCATTCACCTTTGTCGTGAGCGACCCAGGTTAGATAAAAAATAACCTATGTCAGTCTGTTACAGTGAGAAAAACATTGGTTTCTATATAAAGCTAATTATATGCTATATTCACCATAAATGGCTTTAAAAACGCTTATTTGCTCTTTTTTCTGTATAAAAATTTATTTGTTTTGGGCAAAAAATCAGATTTCAGAAAGTTTGTGTAAGTGGTTTGTATCTTCGCTAAATAAATTTATCGGATCAATTTATCTTCACACCCTTATCTTCCCATGGGTATTTGGTTGTGAATATTCTTGCAGTTTCCACATTAATTGCAAGCAATAACTTCGATGATTGGTTTACATCTTGAAATAAGGTTAGTATTAACACCCTTTATTTCAGATGGGTCGGGGTCTGAAAATAAACTTCTTGCTGTGTTCCCAATAGGTTCAGAAGAAGCTGGATACGCTATCGTAATTTTTATGACAAAATGCAAATGAGAAGGCTAAACAATTTTATTTCGAACGAAATAAATAGATATAGGAATGAATCGTGGAATAACCACTTATCATCTCTTAAGTAAAGCTCACTTCTTTTTTGGAATATAACAAAAGTGCTAAGAAAAAAACCTAGACTTATACCAACTTGGCCGTCGGTGGTGCAATGGGTAGTGTGCGCGGCTCTTGTACATGAGATCCTGGGGTCGAACCCTGCTCTAACCACCTTCAAATTTCTTTTGCCGGCGGTCACCCCGCATAGTGACGGCGACACTATCGAGTATATAGCCATGAAAAACTTTCTCAAAATACCGTTCGGAATAGGTGTAAAACTGTAGGTCCCAATCAGAGAGTGAAAACTTGAAAGCGCACAGCTCAGTGATTGTGAGAAGTTCTCCCCGGTCCCTTCACGGGATGTAATGGGAAACCATTTATTTATTTATTTGTTATACCAACTTTAGTAAATAATAATACAAACTACTCCAGTTGCAAAGAAAAATGTGACGTGCTTGCTGAAACTTTCAATTTAAACCACCTATGCTCAGCTCGTCTAAGTGATGCTGAAACTATTCAACAAGTTAGTTGCTCGGTTGGTACTCTTCAAAACTCCGAAGTAGCTACAGAACACAGCTACTTAATTTCGGAAACATACTTGAAAGAAATAATCAAACACCTGAAAACAAAAACGGCCCCTGGAATCGATATAATTAATAATACATGTTTAAAAAATCTTCCAAATATCGGAGTAAAGTTACTATTAACCATAGTTAACTCGTGTCTTAGCGCAAAATATTTTCCTATTTGCTCGAAAGAGGCAAAAGTAATTCCTATTGTTAAGCCTAATAAACCTAATAACTCACCAAATTCATATCGCCCTAGCAGCCTTTTACCGTCCATGAGCAAAATCCTGGAAAGTTATTAAGGAAAAACTGCTAGCCTACATTGAAGACAATAACATCGGCCCTCCTCAGCAATTTGGGTTTCGAAAAGGACATAATAGAATAAAATAGAATAAAAAACATAGTCAAATCTAAATTTGTTGAAGGCAAATCTACAGGAATGGTTCTTCTGGATGTTAAAGCTGCATTTGACTCAGTATGGCATGACGCACTTATCTTCAAAATGATAAACTTCAACTTTCCAATACCATTAAAATTATAAACAGTTTTTTAAAAGATCGTGTATACCGAGTCCATATAGGATCGTGCAGCTCAAATAGTACACCTGTGCCGGCTGTTTGTCCTCAAGGGTCGTGTCTATCTCCGGTTCTTTATAATATCTACACTGAAGATTTCCCAACTTTAACCGAATGTACCACTTCAATATTTGCTGACGATACTGCCGTACTCTGCTCCGGAACATTGGCCGAGGATATAATTTCGAATCTGGAGGATTCAGTTAATTCTATTAATAACTATTTCACAAAATGGAAAATTAGCACAAATAGTTCAAAAACCCAATCCATATTTTTCACAAGAAAACGTAAAGATTGCTTTACGCCACAAAGATCTTTAATTATCGGTTCAGAATTAATTCCATGGGATAACAAAGTTAAATACTTAGAGTTAGTTCTAGATTCAAAACTAAACTTTAAAGACCACATATCCTTCACTATTGACAAAGTCAATAAAAGGACAAGAATTCTTTATCCGTTTATTAACAGAAAATCAAAACTTAGTTGTGAAAACAAAATAATTATCCTAAAGGTCATATTTCATTCGATAATGTTTTACGGAGCTTCAGCCTGGGCAAATTGTGCTAAATGTCATATTAATAAGCTACAAGTTTCTCAAAACAAACTTCTTAAAATGATTTTCAATCTTCCTTGGTTCTACTCCACACGACGATTGCATGAAATAAGCGGCATGGATATGATTAATCCGAAGTTATGTAAACTGAAGCTCGTTTTCGACCAAAGATGTCAAGACTCTGAATACCAGCATATACAGAACATACCCCATAAGCATCAAAAACATTTTTCTCCAACGTTTGAGATTTCTATGATTGTCAAGTTGATATCCAGTGTAATTCTCAACTTGATCTCAAATATTTTTTGTCCAATGTAAAAAATCAACTTGATTATGAGTTGCAGTACATTTGAGAAAATCCTGTTCTCCAACGTTTGAGAATTCTATGATTCTCAAGTTGATGTCGAGTGTAATTCTCAACTTGATATCAAATGTTTCTCCAATGGATAACATCAACTTGATTATGAGTTGAGGTACATTTGAGAAAAATTTTAAAATGTGGCAATGCTGCTATTGAGTTCGCGAAAATGAATGGCTGGTAACGCTAACCTACTTTGACATTTCTCACCAAATTTTAGCAAGTGAAAAAGTGTAAAACTGCAAACGAAGGAATAAAAAAGTAAATTTCAACGATTCTAAAGGATTTTAAAACACAAGGAAGAGAAAAGGTAAGACAAAGGGATGCCAAAATCCAAAAAAATTAAGAGGGAAGTTGCGCAGGTGGTGAACCTGCAGTCGGTACATTCGCGCTCTGGGGCAAATTTGGGGCCGTAATCGTCGGTAGCAGCTGCCGGACAAAATTTCCATATTTTACCCATTTCAAGCGACGTTTACGAAGAAGACGAGGAGACTTTCTCCTCAAGTGATAGTGCAGACGAAATAGCCTGCACAAAACCAGCATCTGCGGACAAACTGAAGGAGGATCTGGCAGCGTGGGCTGTAAAATTTAATATCTCGAACGCAGCCACGAATGACCTGCTGGGAGTCTTAGGGCAGCACTTTAGCTGCATTCCAAAAGACGCGAGGACATTAAAATTGACCCCGAAGGTAGCGCCTGTAGAAAAGATGAGATCAGGAGATTCATTACGGAGCTGAGGACGCACTAACTTACTTTTTAAGAAAAAACTCGTACGAATCGACCCAAATGAGTCTAAACATTAATATAGATGGCCTTCCTCTGGCAAAAAGTTCCAGTTTGCAAATTTGGCCTATATTAATAAATGCCAATGGAACAACTGACGTCATGGTTGTGGGCGCATATTGTGGCCACAGTAAGCCATTGTGCCCAAATTCATATCTTGACAAATTTGTAGACGAACTTTATAACTTAATAGATATAGGCTTGAGTTATGAGGGCAAATATTTTTCTATTAATTGCCGATCATTCATCTGCGACGCACCAGCCAGAGCTTTTATTCTTGGGGTAAAAGGGCACACGGGTTTTTTCAGTTGCCTAAAATGTACTCAAAAAGGGGAGTCATTCAGTCATAGAATGATTTTTCGAAATGAAATTCGTACTCCTAGAACCGATTCCGAGTTTCGTTCCCGATTGAATACTAATCATCATAAAATATTAGAACCCTTAGCGATTGAAAAATTGCCTATTGATATAGTCAAGGCATTTCCTTATGACTATATGCATGTAGTGTGTCTCGGGGTTACCAAACAAAAAACCCAAAGCTTCCCCTTAAAATCTCAACAAATTAGTTTATTGAATTCTAAATTGCTTTTTTTGAGCAACCAGGTTCCGAAAGAGCTTGCTAGGCATCCACGGGAATTACATGAAATTGAGAGATTCAAAGCCACAGAGCTAAGACTTTTTCTTTTATATACAGGAATCTTTGTACTAAGCGACATTTTAGACCCTGATAGATATAACCACTTTTTAATGCTTAGTTTAGGTATACGAATTCTGCTAAACGATAAAATGTGTAAAGAAAACAATGAATGTGCCAACAAACTCTTAACTCTGTGTGTCGAAAACATCCCTCGGTTTTATGACAACACTTTTTTAACTTTTAACTTTCACTGTCTAACCCACCTGTCCAGCGATGCATTAAGTTTCGGTGGCTTAGAAAGTGGAAGTGCTTTTAAATTTGAAAACTATTTAGGTCAGCTTAAAAGAAAATTTAGAAAAAAAATCTGATTGCGGCTCAGATTTATAACCGTTTGGTAGAGGAAAGTCTACGAATTCCCCAGCCGTCAGCTGAGGATAGGAAAAACGCCGAATCAAAAATTGGACCAGTAAAGTCGATAATCACAAATCGGTTTTATTTTTCCACAAAAAGACCCGACAATTTTTTCTGTACTAAGGGTAAAACATTCATCATATTATCTATTTCTAAACTAAACAGCGTTTTTAAAATTGTAGCAAAGGAAGTTTTGAATTTAACAGATTTTTTTACACTTCCAATAAAATCCTCTAAGTTCAATATTAAAAGGTGTAATAGTTTGCAAATTTCGAGCTTTGAATACCAACATGCAGCTCAGGAAATCACAGAAAAAATTGTCATGTTTCACAATTTTGAATTCAATAAATTTATATTTATGCCTCTTATTCACATGTAGATGGACTTGAACGAGCATTTCGTGGACGCCGGAGCTGTGAATGAGCTCATAACCAAACAAGGTTAATTTATACAACTATTTTTTATTTGATTGTTTTCTTTATTTTTATTTTATTGTTTTTATTTATTATTTTTCATTATATTATAATTTTGCATTTATTTTATTTATTTTCGTGTTTAGACTGAGTTGAACTTAAATCTTTTATTCAAAACATACAAAATACTATTTTATAAGGTAAGTTGGGTTTTCAAATTTCTGCAATGACCTATAAATAATAACATTCTTTTTTTCAGAACATCAAACAACACAAAACTTATTGAAGCGTGTACTCGAAGAAGTGAAGACGTCTTCTCACTCACACAGACCCCCAAAACGCAGACCAATTCTCCCCAAAACACCATTTGCAACACCAACGGAATTTATGGAATTCGAGAGGAAGGTTCAAAGCTCGGAGAACAAATTTGAAGATTTGGTAATATGGCAAATAACCCCGCAATACTCACTCCTAAATGATAATTAATGCTAACAAATGCTTTCTTGACTAGGTTGCTGAACTGGGAGTACAAAATTTGTTTAAAACTTATCCAGTTGGATAAATAAACTCCAATTCTGATTTCAAGTCAATTTTCTTCTTTAAATTTTTTTTTTATTTTATCTTATATGTTCTTATATTTGTTCTATTTACCTTGACTTTACTCAGCTTCTTAACTAGTCATTTCAGTTTGTTTATGTTGAATTAATTTTTGTTTATGTTTTGCTTATTTATGTTAATTTTTACTTGTGTATAGTTTATTTATGTTGAATGAATTTTTGTCCTCTAATTAATCCGTGTTTTATTAATTACTTTTATTTAACTTGCTGCTTTTTGTTTTGTTGTTTGTTTGATTAATTATTTACTTACTATAATATTGAAATAAAAAAGTGTAATAAAATATTTGTTTTTATAAAACTATTTGTGTCATACTATTTTGAAGCATACTTTTAGGGGAATCACATTGGTGATCGAGTTGAGAATCATTGTTTTCTCCACTTGAGAACTACAGTAATTTCCATACAAAAAAAGTGCCCTTTTTGTTAAGAATGCTATGATTATCAACTGGAGGTGCATTTGAGAAATAACGTTGGAGATTTGAGAAACACACTTGATAACAATTTAACCTCAAGTCATTCTCCAACCTATATGTTTGTTGGGTAGTAACATCATCAGCTACATAAATATTAGTACATATTTTATCTCACTGATCTTCGTTTTTATCTAAACCGTCTTTTTTTTCCTTTTTTTCTTATTGTAGAGGTTTTTTTTTGAACTTTTCCACCAAATTATAAATTTTAAATTGTAAACAATGTTAGTTTATATATTTATTACTGAGTAGAAAAAAACAATGTGTTTAAACTCTCTATAATTGTAAATACTATGTACATACCCAATGAAATATTATATCCAATAAAGAATTAATTAATTAATCTTCACACCCTTTAAGTATACACTGGCAAAATGTTAAAATTTTTTTTGTTTTGTGAATTTTAAGTTCCCTTCGGAAGTACATATTTGTAGACAAATGATTGAAAATTTCGCTCGGTTTTAATTTGCTTTGCAGTTATGAAATTTTCGTTGCCATAAGAAGTGCTTTTCATAATCCGAAATTTTCGCTCACTTTTTATTTGCTTGGTACTCAGCTCGGTGCGAAAGGATTGTCGGCAAAATCAAGTACAGGGTTGTTACGCCAAAGGTATTTCGTACGAAAACAATTGCTTGGTATTTGTTTGGGACCGGAATTTTGACATTGCGATAGTTTTAGTAATCAAAAGTACAGTAAACTACGGATAAGTGCACATCGCATAAATGCAAAAACCGCATAAGTGCACTGGAACTTGAAGCCATTAGCCTTTTTATACTTCTACATACAAAAATACTCGGATAAGTGCAACACGCATAAATACAAAAACCGGATAAATGCACAACTTTTTGTAACCTGAAAGTACTTTTTTAGTACAACTTTGCATGCATAAATGCTCATTTCTCATACTATGTACTACATGTTTATACAACTCTCTGGATCAGAGGAACAAAAGGGGAAAACAAAATCAGCTGTTGTCATCTGCGTATGTTTCATTATTTTTCTTCTTTTGTATCAGTGAATGAGAGATCTGTGTTTTTTTTTGTAAGTCATCCAAGTTTCGAATTTGATGTTGATTTAAGAGCTTAATGTAATTTTTTTGTGTTTCTTACAGACAATCATGAGCTCAAAACACATCCTTACAGTTAAAGAAAAGCTGAAATTAATTGAGTCCTTTAAAGACGGCTGAAGTCGGAAGGCACTTGCTGAAAAATATAAGATCAATGTTTCAACAGTTACGCGAGTGTTACAAAATCAACAGAAGTTTGAAGCAATAAGGACCAGTCATGAAAACATCACCCGGAAACGCTTCAGGCCAGGGCAATATGACATGGTAATGGTTTCAAGGCATTAGGTCTAAAAATGCAGTCATCACTGGTCCTATGATTTGTGAAAGGGCTAAACAGTTTGCTGTTTCAATGAAGATTGATGGTTTTGAAGCGAACGATGGGTGGTTGCACCGCAGGAAAAAGAATCAAAACATTGCTTTTCGCAAAATTTGCCGTGAAAAGGCTACTGCTGACTATGGAGCTAGTAAAGAGTGGGTAAAATTAACCCTTCCAAATATAATAAAAGACTTTCCTCCTGATCAAGTTTACAATGCCGATGAGTCAGGACTTTTTTATAAGGCATTGCCTACAGGTACTTTTGCGTTAAAAGGCGAGGAAGTCTTTGGGGGGAAAACGTCCAAACTGAGAATTACGTTACTATTTTTATGTAATTCGGATGGGTCCGATAAGCGTGTTTATGCCATAGGAAAGGCAAAACAACCACACTGCTGCAGAGGAAGGGCGATGCCGATTCCATATTATGGCCAAAAGAATGCCTGGATGACTAGCTCCTTATGGGTTGAAATTTTAACCGATTTCGACAAAAGTCTGAATAAGGATGTTGTACTTTTTGTTGCCAACGCTAATTGTCAAGATATCAGATGAGGTTATTTTTAAACACATAATTATTCATTACATGCCACCAAATACAACCTCTCTTATTCAACCATAGTCTAATAATATAAGTCGACGCGTGGCGTGTTGTTGTAATAATAAACGATTTTGACAGAATTTTGTTGTACTATTGTTATGACAATACACTCGATATGTCAAAATCATTTTATATACGAAGAGAGGCAAAGGAAAAACGCCAAAGTAAATAATTACATGCATAGAATTACATGTATTAAAAAAAAGTAATAGGCAGAAAGTTGGAACGCATTTAAGATCCAAATTGGTAAGTATCCATCAGTAAGTCCATACATATGTATGTAGGTAATTTTAGTTACTTCTTCTATATATTTTTAGCCATCAAAAAAACTACAGGCGGTGAAACGACCAGCGTAAGCAAAGAGGGCAAGGAAGATTCAAAACAAATGATGCGACAAGTTTGACACTTCGAGTGTATTACGTAAACAAAGAATGATAAAAAGAAACAACCCGATAACAAAATGCCTGATCAGCTGGGCTTATGCTTCCACTTATATTATTACACTATGTATTCAACCTTTAGATCAGGGAATCATTAGAAATTTTAAAGTGCATTACCGCTCATTCCTAGTACGAAAACAGTTATCGGCCCTCGAGGCAGGGATGTCTTTAGAACAGACATGTGCAAACTGACACAAACGCATTTCAAATCAGTTTTACGAATTTTGCGACTGTGTTAAGTTGAACGGAGCAAGCAGAGAAAACAAAAGTAGTACACTGAGTAAAAAATTAAAATTAAAAAAATTAAAAATTAAAACTAAATCTTAAAAAAAAAATCAAATATCAACATCTCCAATGATTATTTCCATTTATGATTTTTGCCATTTACAAACATAACAATTTCTTTATATTCGTCCATGGCAATTAAAAGTTATTTTTTAAGTGTAGTGTGAATGCAGAACAGCAACTGACTTTGAATCGGTAAACAAGCAGCAAGCTTTCGGACATGTTGGTGTGAAAAAACGATCAAGCTACTATCGGTGTGAAAACACGATGACTCAAAAGAGTACTAGCTGCACATCTATGCTTTAGAACAATTTTCAAAAAGCGTTTATATCCTTCAAGCGCTAAAAATAATTAAACGAGCCTGGTGGCTTATAACACCTACAGTTATCAATAACTGTTTTAGGAAAGCGGGGTTTTTAAACTGTGCAGAAGATTCTAGTGATGAGGATTGTGAAACTATCGATTTACCCCCAATTTCGGCAGAAGTGTTCTCTTCAATTGTAGAATGTGATGATGGTTTACAATGCTTTGGTGATCTCACGGAAACTGATATATTAGAAGAAATAGGTTGGGAAAACGGAACAATAAATACCGACCCTAGTGACGATCAAGATGAGGATTTAAATTGTGGAGAAAGGCCTTGTCATAGTCGTACAGAGGCTATTGAGGCCTTTCACACTCTGAAGAATTACATTGAAATCAAAAATGTAGATTATGATTTAGAGAAACTGGAGGAAAAACTACATAAGGTTGGAACAGAAAACACGGTTCAAAAAAAGAATTCAGACTTTTTCACCACACGTGGTTTAGGTGAATCGAATTGAATGCAATTTCATATGTATTTTGCAAAAAACGATAGTGCAAAATATGATTGCAATGATTCATTAACAGCTCTTATTTTGGCAAAGAACTGAATATTTTTAATTTCTTTGTATCAAATACGAAAAACACTAAAACAATGAAATATAACTTTGTGATTTTTTGTATTATATGTATATACCTTAACCTGAACTGATTTTTATAAGTTTTTATAAAAAACCTGTTATTTAATGTAAACCAAATATAAATAAAAACATTAAACAGCTTTACATTAATAAAAATTATCTAATGTTTGTATAAATGCAATAATCGTGCACTTATGCAATGTTTGTATATATGCAATGCAAAAACCGGATAAGTGCTCAAGAAGTCGCGCGAAAACCGATGTGCACTTATCCGTAGTCTACTATAATACCACATGAGTTAAAAATTAAATGGAGTGCAAAGATGAATTAGTAATGAAATATTTGTAACGTAAATCAGAGATATGTGGTAACTCTCTACAACAAAATTTTTCGTTTCGAGATAAATGACAAAATTTCTTACGAAAATTTCGTAAGGACTGAATACGGGGCTTAAATATTCGAAATTCTATGAGCAAAGACAGGCTAGGCCGTTATTGGTTGATATGAAGAAATTGTTAGCTACCGAATTCGGTAATTTTGACAAATACGTGTACACTATATATGCTAGGAGGAATTACACTATGGCATATCATGGTCGTTTTTAAATTTTTTATATTACTTCACCTGTCTGTATGCCGCAAAAATTTTGGATTGATTTTTAACCCTTTTCCCGTGATCCAATCAAGCTGAAACTTCGCAGGCAAACTAATGGCGACGACAAATAAAAATCAAATACCTCCCACACAAATCACAAATTAAAAATCCATTTTTTGTTCTCCTTTAACGGTATTTGAACAATATTGGGTACGTTGGTTAGGTGTACACTAGGGTGTCCCATCAATAATTTTTTTTTTTGCTCAAGCTTTATTTGAAAGCTTATAGGGTAAAGTATTTTTAAGATTTATTTCAGATTTATCGGAAGAGATCGCACAAGTCGACTTTCTCCCAAAAATCGGTTATACTGGACGTTTTTTGCATTTTACTTCAAACTCGGTCAATAACCACGATATTCTCAGTTTCGGCAATTATTTTGCTCAATAAGGTACCACGTATTAATTTTTTTTTCGTAAATTTTGGGTAAATTTTGTAAATAACGCTTTATATCTTTTAAAATTCCTATGAAAATGTAAAACACTAATGACGCGCATTAAAAGACGTATAAATTCCAAGTAATTTTGTAAAAAAAATTTTGAATTTGCGGTTACTGTTCCAGAGTTATACCATTTTAAAGCCTTTCACCCAGTGTATGAAACAAATAATATTATAATATGTTTGCTGTTTTTGCATCGGATTTGATTTAAATTTCTACGAAAATTTAAAATACTAATGATGCACTTTAACAGATGGGTAAATTCCAAGCAATTTTCTAAATCAAATTTTGAATTTGCTGTTACTGTTCCAGTGTTATACCACTTTAAAACTCTTTACCCACTGAATGAACATAATAATATTATAAACTGTCTGTCCCTTTCCATCGGATTTGGTTTGAACATTGTATTATTGTAAAAATCTACACGTAGCAAAAAATGGCCCCGGCAACATATTGTAGGAACCATATATATGATTGCTTGCAAACATATATATGTTTCATGCAATATGTTGCTTCTTTCATGAATATAGTGTTTAGAGCAAATCCGATCAATAATTTGCAAAGAGTTTATAGCATTATTAGTTTCATACAATGGGTAAAGAGTTTTAAAATGGCATAACTCTGGAACAGCAACTGCAAATTCAAAATTTTTTCTACGAAATTGCTTATCATTTATCCGTCTTTTAAAGCGCATCATTAGTGTTTTAAATTTTCATAGAAATTTAAAGCAAATCCGATGCAAAAATAGGAAACAGTTTATAATTTGTTAGGTTCATACAATGGGTAAAAGGCTTTAAAATGGTATAATTCTGGAACAGTAACAGCAAATTAAAAATTTTTTTCTACAAAATTGCTTGGAATGTATACGTATTTTAAAGTGCATCATTAGTTTTTTAAATTGTCATAGGAATTTTAAATGTTACAAAGCGTTAATAACAAAATTTATCCAAAATTTAATACGTGGTACCTTATTGAACAAAATCATTGCCAAAACTGGTGGTTTATCCAATACAATAAAATTTTGAGCGTTCTGCTATAAAAAGGTTGACTTATAAACTAAGAAAATCGTGGCTATTGACCGAGTTTTGAATAAAATGCAAAAATGGTCCGAAATACCCGATTTTTGGGGGAAATTCGAGATGTGCGACCTCGAAACCTCTTCCAAAAAATCTCAAAAATACTTTACCCTATAATCTTTCCAATCAAGCAACCATGAAAATCGAAAAAGAAAAATTTTTTGGGACACCCCAGGGTGTACACCCAGTGTACTAATTGATTGGAAAGAGGTTGTAGCAGCCGTAAATTCGGCTGTTATCACCGAATTGAGGTTGCCACAACCGAATTGAGGTTGTTACGACCGAATTTAAAATAACCGAACCGAATTTAAAATAAATAATAAAATGTAGTCCCCACAACAGAACTTCGGTGAAGCAACCTCGTTTCATAATTGATTCGGTTGAGACAACTGAATCTTCAATTATATTCGTTCAGTCAACTAAATTTTCTAAAATTTCGGTTGGAACAACCGAATTTGAAATTAATTCGGATGCAACAACCGAAATTGGTACCAAATTCGGTTGGAGTAACCGAATTTGGCATCAATTCGGTTGCAATAACCGAATTTGGTATCAATTCGGTTGTAACTATCGAATTTGGTATCAATTCGGTTGGAACTATGAATTCTGTAGGTACAACCGAATTCCATTTTCAATTCGGTTACCACAACATAATTCTATGTGTTTAAAATTTGACGTTTAAATTTATGAAAACAAATATTATATTAAAAGAAGTTAAAGAATATAAAAGTGTTCTCGTCACGGTGTTGTTGGTGGTAAGGTAAGTAAAAATATAATAATTGTGGGTTTTGCGTTAAATCGTCTTATTTTGCAGAGAATGTCCAAGCCGATATCAAGAGTTTCAGATATGTTGCAATAATATGTGTAGGAAACAGATTATTGCAGCATATCTGAAACACGCCAGAATTGTGGCGGGGCACCATGATGGCCAGGTCATCAAAAAAGATCGGTAGTGACATGTTATTCTTATATAAATAACTTTATTTTCTCGCTCTCTAATATATTTTATAAGCATACTGGATAATATATCATTAGTTTATTAGTTATAATTGGTCTTTTATATAAAGAATTTGTAGTCAAAAACGAGCAACATATGGTGACACATTTCTGGGTAAATGGATACTTAGATAAACAATATAGCCGCACTTGGGCTGCTAAGCAAACCGTTTCATAAAAAAAATGCTCTGTGAATGCTTCTATGAAAATTTAAAAAACTAATGATGCACTTTAAAAGACGTATAAATTCCAAGGAACTTTGTAAAAAAAGTGTTAATTTGCAGTTAATGTTCCACAGTTATACCATTTGGAAGCTTTTTACCCATTATATGAAACTAAAGATATTATGAATTGTAAGCCACTTTTGCATCGGGTTTGCTTTGGACATTGCATTAATGAAAAATCTACATACATGCGCTAACCCGGCGTTTACATCTGCTAGTTTTGCCTAGATAGTAGCAATACATTCAAACATTTTTACTAATACACTCACACTTTTGCTACTATCTTCGCTACTATCTTTGATTTTTTGAAGATAGCTGCGTTGCTAGTTGTTTACATTTCGTGGATAGTGTTTGACGTTTAGAGGAATTTCACAACAAACAAACGCCATTCACGTCTCGGAGTATTTTGTGGAAAATCTATTTAATTGAATCAAATTTGGAAAATAAATTAAAAAACATAAATTGAAATTGTAAGATAAATTAAACTTTTGTTGTGCATAGAAGTTAATTGAACTAAATAAAACTTTTGCTAAAATTAAACACTGATCGCGTGCTGTAGCTGTATATATATATATTGGAACCACAAGGAGGTTGGTATGTATGTATCCCTGAGGCTGTAACATATGGCTTTTGGGTCCCAATGTTTTATGGGGAGCTAATTTAAATGTGTTTACTTCATCTATGTAGGCGTCCTTCAGATCTTGACCATTAAAATGGAAAAAAAGAAGCAGGCGGAAATTCTGAAGCTAATCGGACTATACCGGCAACATGAGTGTCTGTGGAACACGTACAGCTCCTCTTATCGTCGAAATGACTTAAAGAAAAAGGTATGTATTGCAATTAATTAATTTTTATTCGTTTCGCGGTGTGAGAGTTAGTGAGGAGTACCCGGCATGTAAGTGTTGTTGCCATACCGGGTTCCATTGAAGTTGTGAATTTGTATTGAATTTGCAATGAATTTATTTATTTTATATTGCCATTGCAAAAATACAAATAAATGAATGACAATAATGTGCCTACATTATTAATTAAAGAGTTTTACTTGTATTGCAAAGTAAATATGCTTCCTAGGAACAAATTTTAATTCAGCATTTTGTCTAAACAAAACATCCTTTATATTAGAGGGTTACATACACAAGAATGATACAAATTGTTTTATTCACAGAATGCTGAATTAAAATTTGTTCCTAGGAAGCATATTTACTTTGCAATACAAGTAAAACTCTTTAATTAATAATGTAGGCACATTATTGTCATTCATTTAACAGGCTTACGAAGAGATTGCACAGGAATTAAAGACTTGCGAAGAAAGCATTAAAAGGAGAATAAAAAACCTACGCGGAACATATGTGCAGGAAAAGAAGAAGGTGGACCAGAGCAAGAAGTCTGGCAGTGGCGCTGAAAGCGTGTACCAGTCTTCATTGTACTGGTTTGAAGAAATGAATTTCCTTGATGCCTCAATAGCAACAAGGAAGTCGAAAAATAATTTTGCAGATGTAAGTATTTCTTCCATATTAGTTATATATTTAAAAATGGATAATATTCAACAATAAAAACACGTTTTTAAAATCATATGTGTTTGTATTTTTGTTAACTTCAAAGTATTTAGTATATAATTTCATATTATGAAATTATGTAGATTGTCTTAAGCTTTAACCACCACGGTTCAGCTTAACTTTTCCCCACTGAAACTCGACATGTGATGCTGTAGAAACCCTTGAAGTTGTAGTACTGCGATCCGCTTTTTGCCGGGGCTTTCATGCGGATGTGTTTCCCATCCAGAGCACCCAGAGTGTGTGGAAATTGCCATATTCTCTGAAAATCTGAAGCAATGTCTAACCACTCATCTGTAGTATCTGGCACCTACGTAAATGAAAAAGAAAAATGTTTAGTATTATTATTATTATAAGTACGGTTTTTTCATTATTGTTTAATTCAAATTTAAATATTTTTTTAGAACACATTGGATGATAGTGTCGAATTAGACAGTACAGATGACGCATGTACTCCACCTACACCAGCCAAAAAACCGCGGTTGGAGGACAGCGACATTTTAATTAATAAGGCAATTGATAAAATAGTGAACGCCAACCCACCAGTTAAAGACCACATAACTCATTTTTTGTCTTATATGGATTCGGTGCTGCGTGACATGTCGGAACGAGGTCAGTTCGAAACTATCACTGAAACTCAAAATATACTCATGCGAAACAAATTTAAATATCAAATACCGCAATACCATGCAAGCGCTACTCAACAACATGCAAGCAACACTGAAGAACTACATGCAAGCGCAACACCGTCTTCGTCAGACAATACGCGTGATTCCAATATAATACTTGAAGCTATGTCTGACGCAGACATATTTGATGAAGACGACCACACTGTATTTTATTAACAATTTACTTTTAAGTTTTATTTTGTTATAATTTTTTTTCCTCATTAATGATAAAAGATTTATTTTGTTTGCTTAGGTCAATTCTTTTTATTTAATCAAAAGTTGCTAACGTATGGTTTAGCGATATATAAAATAAAATCGAAACAATTGGCCTAAGAATACAAAATAAATCTGTTATGATATTATGTGATTTTCTAATCAAACGGCTATTAATTGGTCGCAGAGTCTATATGTAAAGAAATTTTTACAATTTCTTTCCCAACGTTGGGAAGATTAAATGTCAGAAACGTTTGGAAACAAATTGTAAAAATTTCTTTACATATAGACTCTGCGACCAATTAATAGCCGTTTGATTATAAAATCACATAATATCATAAAATTATCAATTGCTATGATCTCTACAAATTTAAAGAAGTCTTTTATTAATTTAATATTATAATGAAAACCTGATTTTAAGTTGAACTAATCTTTTACTTAATGTACACTGTAATGAGCTAGCCATTAATACACATTGTGTATATTTAATTAATAATCTTTCACTCATAATGATCTGTGCCTTAATTATATAAAATGAAAACCTGAGTTTAAGTTTAATTAACTATACATTAATACTTTTATGTATACAAATAAACAAGTACACATTTCAATCAAATTAATTAATTCATTTAATTACCTTCAAATATTTCGGCTGCAGAGTCTCATATACAGCACGCAGCACATCAGGAACAAAGAGGCTAATGGTGCTCTTTGAAACTCGAGATAAAAACTCTAAGGATTTATAAGAATTGCCTGTGGCAAGATACCTTAGAGTTATCGCCAATTTTGTTCTTGGCGTTATTGCGTCCCGAAACACAGTGTCTTCCTTCCTCAGGCGTTCATTTACCTATTTTTTTATATAAAACTTTTTAACTTGTTGCTGAGTCAATGTGGTATGTACTTACCAAATGCAAAAATTTCCTCGAATTTTTCAAGAGAAAGGCGAGTGAAATTTTTGAAATCCTTCGCGCCGTCGTCCAAAAGGTCCTCGAGCAAATGCGCTTCAAGGCTGTGCTCGTTCTTCCTCAGCAACAGGGGTTTCACCCAACGCTTTCGAGCCCTCTTCAACTTTTTTTGTTCTTTTAATTGCAATTTAAGATGGCATAACTGGCGCAATTGCTCTAATTTTGCAATTTGTGTTTCGGCAAACGACATTTTTCTTAAATTTATTTATTTTACACAATTTATTTATCAATGCAAAAAAAAATGATTTCTACACAAAAATATTTATACACCAGAAATATGTATACACCAGAGCCCACCAAACGTTACAGACGCCGGTTGCTTTAAAGTGTCATTTTTGACAGCTATCTGCCAACTATCTAGCTTACTAGCTAGACGCCTACGTCACACAAACGTTTTTCACATTTTTTGACAACCAATACATATTCTCAACTATCTAGTCGTCTACTAGCAGATGTAAACGCACAGTAAGTAACGACAAAGAATTACACAAAAAAAAACGACCCAAGCAACATATTGCAAGAACCATACACTCAAAAAAAAGTGAACTAAATTTTAGTTAAAATTAACTAAAACTAAGTAAAATTAACTAAAACTAAAAAAATTGTATGGATCCAAAGAGATTTTTACTCATATTTAGTTCATACTTTTCTTTAATATTAGTTTAGATTATGAACTTAATGTTAGTTAAAATAGTTAATAGTTTAGTTCAATCCTATACATATAAGAACTAAAATTTAGTAAATTTTCGCAATAAATTTAGGAAATTGGTTACAATTTTTAGTTCAATCTGATGACATGATGAACTGAAGTGGTAACTTCCTTTAAGGCTGTAAGAGATCATGTTTTCTCCGGTTAGTGAAAAAAATGTAAATGCCGCGGGTGGTATTCGAACTCACATTCGCTGGACGATCGTTTCGATGTTTGTGAAGCATCATCTTCAGCAGTGTCCAGCCCGTTAAGCCACTGCGGTGTGTATTAATGTGCTATACTCGTTTTTTCAATGTATGCGTGCGGGTTTTCTGTGCCCCATATGCGACAATTTTGCTTGTTTACATACCCGCCAAGATCAAAATGAGCTTCATCTGAAAAGATGATTTTTTTTTGGCAAAATCGGCATCTTCTGGAAGTCGATCGCAGGCCCACTTAGCGAAGCGAAAAAGCATTGGATGGTCAGTTGGCTTCAACTCCTTCGTTCAGCGGAAGGATAAAACGAATTATCTGTCAAATCAGACATGAGCTAAGTGTTACCATTCACGAAATAAGCACTAGTTTAAAAAAAACCATAGATGGCGGACCCTTTAATTAATTTGAACTTAATACATATTTCCTGAATTTTCGGTGAATTGTCTTTCCTTTAATGCAAATGAACTAGAATTCAGTTTATTTGACTTTAAAATAAGTAAGAATTGTACTGAAAATTAGTTCACATCTTACTCAAAAATAAGAGAAATGAACTCAATTTCAGTTAAAATTTATTCGAAATGAACTATAATTGTGTTCAGATTTAACTAGAACTGAGTTCATATGAACTATATTGTAGTTAAGTTTTTGATAAACTAAGTTAAAATTTATTACATTTAAGTTCAGATGTACTAGAATTAAGTTTATATGGTCTGAATACTAGAACAAATTAACACCAAAAGAACGGTATTTTTTCTTGCTATTAGGGTATCCAATCGATTAACCGTTATTCGATTAATCGAATAATTGGTATCAAACATTTGCTCCAGTTAATTAAAATTACAGATTTCGCGTAACAAATTAATCGAGTAATTTATACCGATTAATCGACTAAATGAGAAAATAATAATTTACTATAATACTAAAGGTGCCCTTAAATTTATAAACGGGCCGGATCCACATCTCTTCTTATTTACCACTTACAAAAGAATGTCAACATAAGTACTGCAGGGGATGTCTCACAGACATCATCTCTACTGCTAGGAGAGAATGGAATGAATATAAAAGAAATTTCAATACTTTGTATCCTGATATGTAAAAACGTGCATGTGGGAAAGAATAGTCATATCGTCTAAATATATAGCAACAATTCCTCTGATTATCCGTAAACAAGAAAGCGACGTGAAATTTATTGTATGATGGTGTGAAGGTAGAAAACAATTGTTTCTTTAAGATATTGTTTCCAAAAATTTTTTAATCTTTAAATAATTTTAAGCACTATTATTTTATGATTTCTCATTTTAAAGGCTTCAGCGTATCCTCATGTGAATCAACTAAAGGGTTTTTCAATAAGAGCGCTACAAAAGTTTTTTTAAATAAAACGAAACCGTACGTTCGATGCCATTATGTATGGAACTCGATTTCCTTTGCATGGCCACCACGGGCATGCTTGCAGAAGTCCAGACGCTGAACCCAATTTTCGACGGTTTTCAAGCATAAATCGGCCGATACTGCTGCAATTTCACGTTCGATATTCGTACGAAGTTCATCAATCGTCGCTGGCTTGTTGGCGTAGACCAAGGACTTGACGTAGCCCCACAGGAAATAATCTAACGGAGTCAAATCGCACGACCGAGGCGGCCAATCGACTGGGCCATTTCGTGAGATAACACGTTCACCAAACTTGGTTTCCAATAAATTGATTGTGGCATTCGCTCTGTGCCTTGTGGCGCCGTCCTGTTGGAACCACAGGTCCTCCAAGTCCATATTATCCAATTGGGGCCAAAAATATTCGGTTATCATTGAACGGTAGCGATTCGCATTCACAGTAATGTGCCGGTCTTGATCATCACGGAAGAAGTACGGCCCATTGACGCCGCCGGCCCATAAACCGCACCAAACCGTATTTTTTTCGGGATGCAATGATGACTCATGGATTACGTGTGGATTGCTGTCTGACCAATAACGCATATTTTGCGTATTGATGAAACCTCATCGCTGATTGTTGAGGCCTCTTAAAGTTGAGGCCACTGACTCCAAATTTCGGTAGTAAATTTTAATAATTTCGACTCGTTGTTGGCTCGTATATCTTTCCATGATGAAATGGCAAACCTTACTGAAGAGAAATGTCAAAAGAGCGGGAAAAAATATGGAGTCGTTTGTCTGTTGACAACCCCGTTATGTGAAACTGCACTGAAAAATTGTATTTAAGAAACATCCCTTAATGTATTATAATAAAATTTGTTATAATAAAATAAACCATGTGAGATTTAAATTTCAAGATTTCAATTTCAATTTATTTTATTTTTTTGGTATTCACATACAACAACAATGAATTTTTATAAATTACTGTATGTGGTGACATAGGACAATAAACATTGAGGTAAAATTTCAGTTATAATATTTAGTAATTAGTGTATAAACATATTTTAAATTTAAGACTAAAACAGGGTAGATAATAAATAATAAATGAAGGAAACAAATTTTCTCTTTCAAAACATTGACAAATTTAAAGAAATGAAAATGGAAAAATTAAAAAATAAATATATCAGATGATCAGCATAGTGATGCTGTTTTAGAAAAGCGAACGAGTTTACGTTTAATAATACAATATTACATAAATAATTGGAATAGTGATTTTTTAAAGATATCGGTGTTGCTGGTGGGTTGAATATGAGCTGGGAGGGAATTCCAAAGGCGAACTTCATTTGCGAAGAACACGTTCCGATACTTGATAACGCCGTGCGACAGGGATAATAATAATTCCTCGTTCAGTATTATTGAAGATAATACCAAGATTCTTAGCTTTGTCAACGACTTGAATCTTCTCGTTGTTAAGTACAATCAACAGTTCATGCGCAAAGTTATGTTTTTTCGGGATATGCAAAGACATTTTGATTTTGTTGGATTTAAGGAGAGGGTGTTGTTTGATGCCCAGACGAACACATTATGCAGGTCGTGGTTAATTTTTCAAACACCTTCATCTGGATTATTCTCATTGGCACCAAGATACAGTTGTATATCATCTGCGTAAATATGTATATTGCAATGCGATAAAACTTCAGGTAAATCGTTGATGTAAATACTAAATAATAATAAAAAAGGACAATTTTTAAAGGATTCTCGTCTGCGGAATCCTCTAGTAAAATGTATTCCACTGTAAACTGGTTGAACAGTTCCATATTTTGCCGGTTAATTTGGTACAAAAACGACGTCTTAAAATAATGATAGAGAATTTTGATCTTGGACAACCCATAATGGAATTTAATAAGAAATAAATTCGTAAAACATTCTGAATCCCTAGCTGGTCAGTTTAGTGCACATTTTTGGTACTTTTTGAACAAAGGGCGACAAGATCCCTTTAAACTTTGAAATATAGCATTTAAATATTCCACGAAAATAAACCTTGTCAAATTTTACTGCAGACATGTTATCACAAGAATTCGCTCAATTCAATATTTCGGACAGTATCGGATAAGAAAGTTCAAACTTGCCACGCCCATAAAAAGGTATAGCTACATAGCTTTCTAAAGTTTTGGAGTTTGACTATACTCACCTAGTGTGATCATTTGGCGCAGGAATCGTCCACCCTCAAAATTGGTGTTGCACAGTGTTATTGAACAAGTTTTGCCATTAATATTACCTCAAAATTATACAGAAAAATTAGTAATTGTGATGGCAAACTTTACTGGATCTTCATGAATTGTTCCACATTATCTTGGCCCCGTCCCAATCTTATCCCAGTAATAATCTATGGATACACTATACATAAACATTTGAAGACCAAAGTTTTCCATGTCGCTTAATAAATTTATATTAACTCTTAGCACGGGTTCTGATGTTTCAATTAATATGATACTATCATAGCTGTTTTAACATCTTTTTTATCAAATGTATTTTATCAAATGAGAAAAATTAGTCGAATAACTCGAGTGATTAAAAAACTTTACTTGGTTATTCGAGTAAGTGAGGAAACCTGTTTTCGAGTTACTCGATTACTCGAACAAAGCAAAAACCCGAATAATTGGATACCCTACTTGCTATATATCAGGGTAGATAACGTTTGTACAACTGTACAATTTTTGCTACAATTAAGACCATAAAAATACAAAATCTTACTATTTAACATTTCTTACCGGCAAATGCATTTAACAGTATTGGCAGGAAAACATAATAAAACCTAAAGACAAATAGGCTACAGGCGTCAACAGTTAGAAGTCTGATACAAGCAATGATTTCTGTTTATTTATATTTAATGTTTTTAAATAAATGACTTGTTATAAACTATTGATCTTAGTTTAGTATTTATGATTTTACAAGAATTTTAAATAACATTATTAATTTTAGTGCTCTGGTTATATTTTATTGTCATTTTAGAACAAATAATTTTTTCTTTAAAACGCTTTTTCATAAAAATATGAAACTTAACAACTTAATTGTTATGTATTTTTTAATTACAAAATCTCATGTCCATGGTCTCATTCTTGAAACAAGCACTCTTTTGCATTTCATCTCCGAACACTCTAATGCATATACATACATACATGCATAAATCGGTATGTGCAACACATTGTGTGTGTGATGATCGCGATGAAAACTGTTGAACTGTCCCCACCTTGCATCACCACGGGGATAGTAAAGTGGGTAATGCTATTTTAGCTAGCGAAATAATTATTCTTGGGTGACAATTGTCACATCAAAAACTGGAGGGTAACTACACATTTCTTGAATTTTAGTTAATTTCCTTGCCTTTTAGTGCAATGAGCATATGTAAGCTGCCCTGAAAATTAGTAACATATTAACTCCAAAATAAACCAAATGTACTGAATTTCAATTCATATTGATTGTAAGTGGACTATAGTTTAGTTCAGTTTGAACTAGAACTGAGTTAAAATTAACCGAGACACATTACCATACATTTAGTTTGAAAAAATTATTTTAATTACACATACATTAAATAACTTGAAATAATTTGATTTTGAAATAGTTTAAAGATATCTATATGTATATCCTTAATAATCTTTATTCAAAGAAATTGTACATAATTTGAAAGATAATTTATTTTCATTGAGTTACATTAATAGATTTATAACTAATACAGTATTAAATATTGTCTAATAGTGTCTTAAAGACTTGTACTGAACAACATATCAGTACAAGGTGGCGCAAAAGTAAACTTCTGATGTTTTTTGGCTGTAATTTAAAAAAAAATGAAAAACGTTGATTCTTCTTGTGGATTATTTTTATTTGGTCTTTTAATTTTTTTTTACATCAAGTCGAGAATATGATGTCATGTAAATGGCCGCCGCCACAGTTGATTGTCATTTGAGCCCTTTTTATGGCATTTTCCATCACTTTGGCCAAAACTTCCGGCGATACGTCCTCACATTCTTGACGGATATTGCCTTTAAGAGCTGCAAGAGTCTGAGGCTTGTTGAAATAAACCGGCGACTTCAAAAAGCCCCACAAAAAGAAGTATGGAGCGGTCAAATCAGGCGATCTTGCTGGCCAGTGCAAATCGCCAAAACAGGAGATTAGGCGCCCGGGAAATGCATCCTTCAGCATATCGGTTGTGGCACGTGCAGTGTGTGCCGCTGCACCGTCCTGTTGGAACCACATGTTTTCCAATCCCAATTCATCAAGTTGCGGAAAAAAGAACTCGTTGATCATTGCTCTGTAGCGCTCACCATTCACAGTAACCGTTTGGTCGATGTCGACGGCGCATCCATGACATCCTCGGCTACAGCAGTAATATTCTCTGCAGAATGGCTAATCCGGGGTCTGCCACGCCTGGCAGCATCTCGTGTTGTGCCAGTCTCTTCGAGGCGAGCGGCTAAACGTCGCAGTGTTTCACCAGTAGGCGTTGGACGGCCAGGAAATCTGCGACGAAATTCACGTTGTGCCAAAGTCACCGACCGATTATTGGTCAAATAAATAGTCAGCAATATTCCGCGTTCTGGAACAGTGTAGCGTAACATTGTTTATTAACGTGTATTTCGCATGTGTTTACTACACAAATGTCAAAACAGAACTGACATTAGGGGCCAATCGCAAAATGTATAGCATTTTCTGATAGGAGGATTACTTTTGCGCCACCTTGTAATACTTTTTAATTAATACTATAATTTTATAATTTGTCACGAATGTCACATGACCAAAGGTTTTCAACAATTTCCTCCTGAGACCTCTGTGGACTGTCCTTAGGCGATTGGTGTTATTATTGATCTCGATGTTTGTATAATTCAAATATCGCGATTGTAATTAAGACAGTTTTTTGATATATAAGTTATTCATACCATAGTATTGGAATCCAAAAGAATCCCAGGTACGAGAATTTTGTCTGGATCTAGTATGTACATATTTACTTGCATCGATTCTAAAAATAATAGTGCTAATTTCAAATGTATGTATATGTTTTGTATTGAGCTTAAATTGAGCTATAAATATTTGGTAAACAGTGTAATGATTTATTGGGTTTCGGTTGCGAAAGATATTAATTATTTCATAGATTAGATTAGGATGAGTTTATTTTGCGAAACCTTAGGCTTCCAAATCTGTTAACATATTCCATTTGTTCTCAATATATTTTCCTTCGGGAAAGGTAGGACTGTATCGCTATAAAACATAAAGTGTAGAATATGATCCTATCAAAATTCCATTACTATTATGAATTTAAGGTATTTTTAATTGAAGTGTATTCACACAATTATGCCAACGAAAGTATGCTAACGATATGTTTTAAAAAATCTGGATGCATAAATGGCTATAGAAGTAGGCGTAAGTGTAAGTTGAACATGTGTTACGATTTGCTAAAACTTAAGAGAATTAACCCGACAATGGTGACGCAAATTTGACTTTGATTAATGGTGACGCCGGTCTCATGCACCGGGGTTTTCACCTGAAGATTTTTCGAAACGTGTTGCTAATAGTTAATGCTTTTTTTTATTTATGCACTTTGACAATAAAACAAAGATATATAATCATTTTAAGTCATTTTATTTCAATATTAAAATTCACAAATGTTTTTAAATAGAGCATAAAAATAACAATGTTTTAGCAATAAATTTTTTAAAGTTAAGAAAAAATAAAAAAATCACATATTCATTAAGGAAAATAATGTTTATTAGTCTTTCGACTTTTATAAAATGAACAAAAATTGGTATCCTTCCAAAATATAATACTAAAGTGTTGCGATTATTTTACTTACATACAGGGTGACTCACGGTCTCACACACCAGGTTAGAAAAAAATACAGAAGTTATGCTCACTAAGCAGCTTCGTCATTAACTGATGGTGGGGGATGTGCAATGCTGCAGCTACTCGAAATCGCAACAAAAAACAATAACGGGGAATAAAGTTATACGAATTTTTTAACACAGCCGGTCACACAGGCCAGTACGTCACCATTGGCGTGTTAAAAGCTGTACTCTAGGTTCCCCTATGGCACAATAAACTTCCCAAAGTTTGCACATGCATAGTTAGTGCTACCGTATATTTATCATTTACATTGAAAATTGTGGCTCATTGGGTAGAAATTGGTGAAAAATACAATACAGTAGCATAAAGGCTAGCTGGAAGCATAACGGCCATGCGTACCGCTACTGTGACTTTTTTTACCACGTAACCGAAGCTATCAGTGGTAAATAAGCACAGCATGTTTCTTCGTTCACACCAAAAACTCAATGGCCTAATATAAATTACCGGACCTTACAGCAAACTACGCAATATAAAAATTTAAAGTATTATTGTGCCCAAGCTCAAGCTTTACAATTTATTAAATTATGGCAAATGTAAATTTTTATATATTTTAGACTACCGAATTTGTTCTATGAATTGTATGTGTATATAAGTCTCCGTGGCCGGAAAGGGCGTGGCAATTGTACTTTGATGATATTACAAATGTGAATATTGCAAACTATTGGTGGTGAACAAGATTTGAAGTACGACTTCATCGAAAATCCACTCATTTCATGATTCATTTGATTAAATAATACTCACACAATTATATCACCTAGAGTTTGCTAACGACGTGCTAATAAATCCGTTTGAATATGCGATGAAGGACATACATCGGAAGCTGAAATAATAAGACTACAAAGAATATCTTGTCCTCCAAATGGGATAGTTTAACAAATTAAACGGCTGTCAGTAGTTGCAACCATCGTATGTTTATCATTTACATGTGTAACTTTTGGTACAATGAATAACGCTGGAGAGCAATACAATACTGTAGCTTTAGACTAGCTTGTTTCCAAGCGTCATCGTGCCCTGCGTACAGCTAATATGTTTTCTTTACCATGCCGCCTTTATTAGGCGAGCATGTTAATTAAAATATATCATGTTTACTCGTTTACTCCAAATATGCAATGCTCTAATATAAATTACCGAACCTTACGGATTTGGATGCCAGTTTTTGCCGAGACCTTCAGCATTAAAATCTGTTAATATATTCTATTTTTTCTAAATATATTTTCCTTCCCGCAAAGTAGGACATTACCGCAATAAAACTTTTGGAGGTGTAAAAAGTGTCGAATTAGATTTTATTTAAAAAAAAAAAGATTTTAATTAAAATCCATTAATATTACGAATTTAGGCAAATTTGAATTGCAAATTTTGGGAATTTCAACATTTGTGTGGGTTTGTCTAAATGTTAACATCGTGCTTAAGGTTCCCCTACGATATAATAAACAGAGCCAATCTGTTATATTAAACAAAAAGCCAACTTTAGCATTTTCCATATGCAAATTATCAATGATATTTTGTACTTCATATTTGTTATGCTTTGAACAAAATGTCATTTTTTCTGATTAATTCCACAACTTTATATAATTATTAAATTATAACAAAGAACATGTGTTAGAATTAGTATAATTTAATAAATTAAAAATCTGTAAGTCTCGCTGTGGATCTATAAACTGCGTCTATGCCGCATCCTGTCACGCATAGATTAAACCATCGTATTTTTACCATTTACAGTTGTAACTTTTGGTGCATTGAATAAAACAGGCGAGAAATGTTTCCAAACTTTAGAGCGCTCTGCGTACAGTCGATATGTTTTCTTCGCCACGTGGTCTATATTAGGCCAACAATGTTAAATAAAACATATTAGCGGTATTCATGCAAACGTGAAAGCCGAGAACTTTTGCTCAGCGCAAGTTTCCCTCGCACCGTTGCATGAGGCACCAGGTAAAGTTGCTCAGCGTAGTTGTGCTCAAAACCATATCAGCTGACCAAGATGGATACATAAGGTGGTAGCAGTAGCAATTGCATGTATTAAGTATGTGTACTTTTTCTACTGTTCTAGTGCTATCACCTTATTTATCCATCCTAGTCAGATGACAACGAAATGTCAAAATTTACAAGTTTTTCCATCCCACGTTTGTGCAGCAAATTTGCCTCGAAAACTTTCCACTTTTGAGCAAGTCGCTTTGTATGGGAAATTTGTTTGTTTTGACGTTTGCTGTGCAAGTTTACGATGTTTTCGAGTTTACGAGGTTCTTTCGAGCTTTCATGAAGACCACTATTATGTTTCCTCATTGAAGCCAAATATTCAATGCCCTAGTATAAATTACCGAAGCTTACGGTGAACTATGCAATTATTAGGATATTCAGTTTAGTTACCGAAACCTTTAGCTTTATAATTTATTAAAATATACCATACTTTAAAAACATATTACACTTTTAAATTAAATTTTTATGTATTTCAAGATTTGTGTTGGTTTGAATAAATTTTATAATCGTGCTTAAGGTTTCCCTACGACATAATAAACAGAATCAATCTGTTAGCACTCGAAAAAGCCAACTTTAGAATTTTCCAAATCTACACCTATATCAAAATCATGCAAATTATCAATATTTTATACTTTATATCTGTAGCTTTGAATAGAGTGTTTATCTTCTCATCTATCCCACAATTGAAATATAATCATTAAATTGTCATCATGAATATATGTTAGAATTCGAATAATTGAATAAGTTAACCTATCTATAGGTAGACTCTATGGGTTAATGAATTGTGGGAATGCCGCATACTCTCATACATAGTTTAAACCATCGTATATTTATCATTTACATGTGAAACTTTTGGTACAATGAATAACACTGGAGAGCAATACAATACTGTAGTTTTAGACTAGCTTGTTTCCAAGCGTCGTCGCGCCCTGCATACAGCTAATATGGGTTCTTTACCATGCAGCCTACATTAGGCAAGCATGTTAGTGGAAGCATAACGGCCAAGCGTACCGCTACTGGGACTTTGGCTTTGCAATTTATTAATATATGGTAAATCACATACATTTTGGACTGCTTTACAGAACTTGCGTGTTGAAACTGAAATACGTCAACCCATTAACGCCCAAAAGAAAACTGTAGGTCAAAAATTGCTTTAATTGATTTTTATTAATTCATTACCGAATAAATAAAAGGGATTCCATAAAAAACTTAAATTTCATTGCTGACTTTTGAGAAAAAGGGGTGTCCCCACATGGGGACAATGGGCAGATTAATTATGAAATTGGCCAAAGCAGCTTCGTTGAACACAAAGTGTTTTTGTGCATAAATCACATCTCCTGCGACACTTTGCATGACAAACAACACATCGTAATTGATTTGATATGCGTTCCGGGTTATGGCCGTTGTTTTTCCTATCGTCACTAACTACTACGGACGAGGAATTACGCTGTCGTGATGTTGTAGGTTGTAAATACGTCTGAACGATAATTGGTCCATCGGTGGAATATTTTCGGCTTTACACCTTATAACATGCATCCGCCACGCGTTACTAACTGCCAAATCTAATAGATACGTAAATATAGGCCACCATCACTTTTTTCCTCTTATGGACACTCTATAAAGGCTAATTGATTGATTCATTTGATCTACACCTCCCATACCCTGGCTGTAATTGGCTGTAATTTTCCCTTCGTTCCTTAGACCATCGCTTCACTTTTCCTAGTGGATTTATATGATCAAAATTTGTTGCCATCGTAACCACACTGTTATCTTTGCAACGTACTATTGCGATCTCATTATTTTTGCCAAATTGATAATCATATTCTGCTCTCAAACTCTTTTTCTTCATTTCTTTGACGGGTATAAGTGGACATTTTTTGTTCTGCTATCTCGTATTGTACCAGTGGCTCTATATCCCAAACGTTTCAATTCACACAGCAAATGATAGTTTGTAAAGAAGTTGTCGAAATATACGATGTGCTCCTTTGGAACTATAGGCATTTTTGCAAGCAGAGATTTAACAACTCGTTCGTCTAAAGGGTCAGTGGATACTTCCACAATACACATCAAAAGCGTAGCAGTATCCTTGTTGATGCCCAGTTCTTATAACCAAACCGCACTGGCTTTTCCATAATAAACTGCTTGGCAGAATGGCGCCCAAAATATTTTATCATGGATTCGTCTACTGACAAGTTTTCGTGGAGAACACCCCATTGACATGAATTTCTTTCAATTGGATTGCAAAGAGGTCTCATTTTGAAAATTTTATCAGTAGAACTTATGATTTTGCTGTTATCTGCGAAGTGCAAGTTTTTCTTTATTTCTAAAAATCTATTTCGTCTCATTGTACTTGCGACCAAAGGGACCCCAAGGCCTTCATCCAAACTCCAATATGCTCGCTGCTCTGTAGGTAGATGGTTATAACCACTGAACAATAAAATTTCCATAAAACGTTTTAACTCTTCCCGGTCAAGATTGAAGTTATGTCTGTTGTTTTGATTGGCGTATAAGATACTGTTTTCGATCGTGCGTGAGCGACCGTCTTCCTTTCGTGAGCGTGCCTGAACGTGAGTCAAAACTTACTCACGTGCCCATCTCTAGCCATTCTATATCTCTACCTCTTGTGTGTTTTGCTTGCGATATTTTTCGAACACTTGCATTATAATGAATTCTCAGTTCAAATGAGATTTCGTTTGCATTTAGTTTGATGAATTTTTCAATATCATCATTCCAAACAACCGCTGATGAAAATCTGTAGCTAGATCTGAAAAAACTATACGGTTTGCCAGAAATCATAGGAATACATTTGCAAAACTCATTTTTAAAAAAAATATATCTCTATTAATAGAGCTATCGAATGTTCGAAGCCATGAACAATAAAATTAAAAAGTAAACATATTTATTTATTAATTATAAACCAAGTAATATGTTTGTTTGAAGACATTTCGTTTGGGCCAGTTATATTCCTCAACCGATGTTCATTTATCGGACATTTCATTTGGGCGGAGCAAATGTAGAAGTAATAATTTGTATACAGCTCTTGTGATTGTAACCCGTGTATTTTGGAGTTATATATAGCTGCCACATGATTTATGTTTAGTTTGGTTTGCCATTTCATCATGAATCGATGGAAGCCTGGATAACTCTTGCAAATTGTGCGATTTATTTAGAATAATATGGTTATGTTGTCTATTAGTTGTCTATCTATGTAGTTGTCTATCAGGGTAATTAGTTCATTTAACGAAGAACCCGTTTTCACAACTCGTTTCCTGTAAATGATAACATGCATCTTTCGAGACGTCATAAAGTGTGTAATAAAGAATCTATTGCTCCTGTACGATGTAGCATGGCGGCGAACACGAGTGAGTCCATCCATCACCATCCTCCATCAATTGGATCAGCCACCATCGACTTTACGGGCATTTTGCGTAAAGGTCTTGGGTTTCGTTCAACACCTGCAACAGCTGAATCCACAAAATCACTCGGCAAGGTTTATGAACCAAAGCGAGATTGGTGTTGATCCCTATTTTCTCAAGAAACTTTTGTTCAGTGATGCAGCTTATTTTTGATTGAATTGTCAATTAGCAAAACATGCAACTGGTGTGGAAAGACGCCAAAACATCCAGAAAAAGTAACTACTTAATATGCTTTCCGGGCTTCTTTCTGCTTCCTGGGCAATTTATTAAAGATTCCTCGATTTGGCCCTGTAGGGCTGTAAGATCATGGGTTTAAACACCACTATATTATTTCCTGTGGGGGTGTATGAAATGTATGAAATAGATAGTCTATGTCGAAAAGTTAGTGACGATTAACGACACATAGACCACAATATTCGTCGCGATATGACCGATTTATGGCCCCAAATGCTGGAAAAAGAGTTGGCAAATTGGACTGGCCATATGCGAGAAATCATATTAAAATTAAAATGCCAATAAATTGTCTTCCAAAATTCCAATTTCATTGCATTTATAAAACAATTCACATTTATTTAATTTTAAAAAAATGTCTCTTAAAAACCACCCGGTATTGTAGTATTGAAATTATGCAATTAAACAAATATTTCAAACGTAATTTAAAAATTGCACTGCTTTGATTTTTCAATATATTCTTTTAAATTTCATAAATCAAGCTCAAGTGTTATGAGTGATACAATGATTGGATTAGTGAGTATCCATAACTGCCATTGCTAAACAATAAATTCAACACAAGCTTCGGTTATATCTGAAAATAAATATATAAGTATAAGCTGCTGGTAAGCGCTGGTAATGGCAGTCACCTCCTATCAAACCTGGCTACACACATTTTATGTATTTCAAGCTGTTCAGCTACAAATAAACGTGTACATCCTACATCCGGAGGAGTCCTAGAAAGAAGAAGTAGACATCTGGGTTCAAAAGATGATCAAATATTGTTGGCTTATATTATATGTAAATACTTAGGTCATTAGAATGCATACAGACGAACTATTTTTACTTAAGTTGTTGTATTTTAAGTGAGAAAAATAACTTAAATCAGGTTTAACAATTCTACGATGACCACCGTAGCCGTAATTTTCATAATTTCTCCTATATTTCAAGAAGTTATGTACCAGATATTTTTGGCTCATTTCTCACAACTTTACAAGAAAAAACCCTGCACAAATGATTAACTAAAAAATTAGGAAATACACATAAGTCGTTTTTCCTTTTCCGTACAGGTATTCAAAACTAAGGGAATGATAAAAAAAAACTTCTGTAGATGCATTTCAAACGAATTAGATTCCGTTTAAAAATACAATCAAACTTAACTTATTTATGCTTCATTTCATTTGTTACGCAGTTTGGAACTACATTTTTTAAAATTCGTTCAGATTTGTGAGAACATTTTGCGTGATTGCCGTTAAAAAATCCTTGTGTGGTCGTGCTTTAATACGCGTGAGGGACCTTTTAACATTTGTGGACGTAAGTGACCCCAATCTAGAGCACGCTCCCATCTCTTGCTCGTTTTTCTCGGTTTCCACCCCATCGTCAATCGGTCTTATACTCCATCTTGGTTGTACAAAAACAGTTTTAAAATAATCGGTTTCTCTTGACGCTGTGAAACTTCGTCTGACCACTTTTTACACTATACTGTACAATTTTGTGGGACGCTCTGCCCGACAATGAAACTCTGCACAAACCCATTTGTTTGTATACCCATCCCGTATATTTAAAAGCTACAAGAAACCGATGAGCAGTTATTTTGCGGGGAAGGTTGAACTACTACTTGTGGCACTTTGCATTGAAATGATAATGAGAATCGATTGGAATAAAGTCGAATGAAAACAGAAGCAATTTTCCATATCAAGTGTACACTTGGAGATAAAACCTATAAAAAGTATATTTTTAACTCCCACTCTTTGGACGTCCTTTCTATATAAATATTGAGCGCCAATGCAAATTGATGTGGAGCTGCATATTTTCATGCATAGTGTCCGTACAGGATGTTACCAGTGCTTCTATTGTTCTTCCTACGTTCGATATCAATTCCTTTCTATTTCCTTTGCCATAAGGATTGTTTTTGATGCTTTCTTGTTGGTCTTTGTTGATTGTTGCAGTATGGTATCATCGCTCAAAGTCGATATTCTACTGATGTGTGTTAAATTTGAAATCGATATAAGGAGTAAAATTGCCACAACATTAAATAATACATTGGGTTTGTCTTCTAACAATCTGCTGAATATTTAAGTTGGCAACCTTTTTTTTTACAAAAACTACAACAAAACATTAACATTTTTGACTAATAATGTTTGAGAAATATATTGTTACGAAATTCCTTATTCGTCCTTTTTGCGTTGTTTTATTCCCAATAATAAAACAAGGTTCGTTTTAAATTACGATAATTACAACGGTTTAACGTCCTTTTATTTTACTTATACAGTACAACACTTTTCTTTATTTATGACACTTTAACAAGTCTTGTATTTTACTATCAATTCGCGTTGCTTACTTTACGGGGTTTAATCACAAACTGAACTCTCCACTCCAAAGACCTCCGCTATTTATACCAACTCACCATACTCAAATGAAGGTATATCTAGCGAATTCAAGAACCTTCTAGAATCTGGATGTTGTTGTTGTTGCATATCTTTGTAGAACAATCTCGAGGGCGAAGAGTTATCTTTACTGAGGTGAATTTATGCTACTGGTTTAGCGAGCTGGTACGTTGTTACAATGCATACTTTCAGGCGCAGCACTAACCGCCTGTTATTTACATACTGTTCGTAGTCATTAACAGTAAGCAAAAGCTTTTACTTATTCCTAACAATATTATCCAAGTAAGTGACTGTTGTACATGTGACTTTGAGCTTAATCCCAGTTGTGAACACGTTCCATATTTTTCAGCGACGATCGCATCGTTTGGTGACGGAGACACTATCGAGTTATTAGATATGAAAAGTCTTGAAAAACAATTCTGAATCGGTGTAAAATTTTAAGTCCCTATGAGAAAGACTGGTAAAAGAAGCGCACTAATTATCCTTATATTTCATCGGATGTGGTGGGAAAATAAGTGAGAAGGTAAATTCAATAGCAAATTGGAATTGTCATGCAATAAATAGCCAAATCCTATGATAGAAGACTTAAAGAACATAAGGTCTGATTGGTTCACTTAATTCTTTAGCCATTCTCTTTTCGTAATCATATCACATTATGTATATTCGTACTAAAAATTAGAAATTCTAACGTTGCAGTACAAAAACATTGAGACCTTCAAGTAAGACCCTGTTTCAACAAAAAAATACGACTCAATTTATTTTTAAGTCTTTTATTCAAGTTGATTATAAGTTGAGTTGAAATATATGCAACTACTGTAGTAAGTAGTTTTATCTGTCTTTATTTTTATGTAACTGAATATTGATAAATTTTAATGCCATGTTCCCACTACAGCGCCAATTACCTAATTCGCTCTTTGAATTATTATTCTGAATTACCCTGTTTCCACTACACATACATAATTCGATCTGACAGTCGTTTATATTTATTATTTGTTTTGTTTCAATAATTTTGAGAATGGAAACCACAAAAACAAAATTTGGATATCCAACAACCATTCAATATTTAATTCCGCCTCCTCCATTAACTTCGCAGTGGCCAATAGTCTTCTGGACATCACATTTTTTTTTAATAATTTACTTTTTTGCAACCATTGTATATTGTTAAATGGTTTTTTCTTTGCTTTTGTTTGATTTTGACAGCTGTTACGATAAACTTTCGATAAAAATTAGAGAAGGCAATGATTTGTTCGTAATTCATAAGGTAATTCAAACTGAATTACCTACATAAAAGGTAATTCGCTCTCAAAATTTTGTATGGTGAATTACGTAGTTCGGTTTGTAATTGGAGGTTGAACTAGGAATGAGAGAGCGAATTACGAATAATTCTGTAGTGGAAACAAGGCATAATTCAGTGCCATTTAATAGGAATTAGTTCATTTGTTGAGCGTGTAATGAAGATTAAAATTGAAGCATAAATATATATATTACATTTAAATCTAAACAATTTGTCGTATAAAGTAAGACAACAAAATAGGGAATGTAAATACGTAAATTGACTGATGATAAAGTTATATAATTTGATTTTGAATGTAAGTTGTGATTTCGCTTATTAGATTTTCTGGGATCATTTCTCCAATTATTTTTCTTTTCACACGATTTCGGAAGTAACAGACTCCCATTCCTATTTTCTCCCTTATGGTGGTAGTTATTGGAGCGTAAGTCTGGACTCTCGGTACGTTAACAGTTTTAAAATATCAATAGGTTCATAGTTCAGCATGTTAATTAGTTTTAAGGTCGACGATAATGTTAGAATAGAGAATTATCTTCTTTTGTTGTTTGTTAACATAAAACTCTCATACGTAATATTTGAATTATTATTGTTTCGTATGAATAAAACAAGCAGTGAATGCAGCTTCAAATATCTCTGATATATAAAATTTGAGAGGCTAGGAAATCCACGAGAAGTAAAGGGTTTTTCAACAGAGACGCTACAAAAGTAAATCGATAGGGACAGCAAACGACGCCATATTTTTCCCGCTCTTTTGACATATCTCTTCAGTATGGTTTGCATTTCATCATGGAAAGATATACGAGCCAACAACGAGCCGAAATTATTAAAATTTACTACCGAAATTTGGAGTCAGTGGCCTCAACTTGAACAGCGCTACGTCTAATTTTTATTACGTCCGATGAGGCTCATTTCTGGCTTCGTCAATAACAAAATATGCGTTATTGGTCAGACAGCAATCCACACGTAATCCATGAGTCATCATTGCATCCCGAAAAAATTACGGTTTGGTGCGGTTTATGGGCCGGCGGCGTCATTGGGCCATACTTCTTCCGTGATGATCAAGACCGGCACATTACTGTGAATGCGAATCGCTACCCTTCAATGATGACCGAAGATTTTTGGCAACAATTGGATAGTGTGGACTTGGAGGACATGTGGTTCCAACAGGGCGTCGCCACAAGCCACACAGCGAATGCTACAATCAATTTATTGGAAACCAAGTTTGGTGAACGTGTTATCTCACGAAATGGCCCAGTCGATTGGCCGCCTAGGTCGTGCGATTTGACGCCGTTAGATTATTTCCTGTGGGGCTACGTCAAGTCTATGGTCTATGCCAACAAGCCAGCGACGATTGATGAACTTTGTACGAATATCGAACGTGAAATTGCAGCAGTATCTGCCAATTTATGCTTGAAAACCGTCGAAAATTGGGTTCAGCGTCTGGACTTCTGCAAGCGTGCCCGTGGTGGCCATGCAAAAGAAATCGAGTTCCATACATAATGGCATCGAACGTACTTTCACAGAAATCAAGAATTTCATTGGTATCTAAAAGCGGTTTTGTTTTATTTAAAAAACTTTTGTAGCGCTCTTATTGAAAAACCCTTTTTATATATATTTGTGTATAGATATATATAGATGAAAATATTTCTTTTTTGCTTCACTCATATAATAAGAATGTCTCGTTATAACAGAGATGTATGTCAAAGTGGTCGGTATAGCTAATTACATGTGGACTTAACAGCTTTACCAAAAGAATTAAAGCAAATCAGTGTTGCCAGAAGTTGTCAAAAAAAAAACATGCCAAAAAAAGTGAAATTTGCAAAAAAAATGTGCTAAAACTGAAATAATCAACAATTGTAATACTGCGGGCACTGTACGCTTTATATTCAATAACAAACACATTTTCGTAGACCATACGTAATCGAACACCATCACCCATAGCGATGAGGGTATATATCATTTGATACGGATAAAAGTCAACGCTTAGAAGGATTCATATTAGACCTAAGGTATCTTTGGACAAAATTCGCTTTGGGGAATTTTAAAACTTTTGAGGCATGCCCGTCTGTCTGTCTGGCTGGTCAACATGGTGACTGTCGTAAACCTCTACCGACACTGCGGAGAAAATGAAAATATGGTGCATGCCACCCCCAGGTGATGAATCCGAAGATGACGACATCGGGACGAAGTCTGGTCAGGAAGAGCCGAGCTGTCACGGAACGTGCACCACCTGATAATGGAGTTATTGATTTTACATATGCCCTATCTATATTAAATTCATGTTTTGTTTGTTTTGACATTCTCATTTTATGTATGTATGTCTGTTGTTCGCTATGACTTTTGTGGAGTCTTGGTTTTGAGCTCGTAGCTTATTGACGCGATCGTTTTAAATAAAAGTTAAATCGTTTTATACTATTACAATATTCATTTTGTTTCTAAAAGGCCATCTCTTGACATCTTTTTAATATAACTCGGAACCAAAGGATAACTAAGTTGAGGGTAGGTTTAAGTCGGTTTACCCGAGTGAAATTCCTGAACTTGTTCTGAGTTGGTTTTTTAAATTTCCTTTTATTTTAAAATTTTATTTATTTAAAACAAATTGTTTTATCAAATTTTGCAAAATATGACTTAAATTCATATTAAAAAATAATAAAAATTACCCAATAAGCACAAAGTCGGACTCGGATCCGATTCGGAACTGATTAGAGTCCGACGCGTCGGATTACGCTTACGCTGATCCGATTCGGATCCAGTTTGAGTCCGAAACATCGGATTTCGTTTTCTCTGATCCGATTCGGATCCGGTTTGAGTCCGGAACATCGGATTTCGTTTTCTCTGATCCGATTGGAAGATCGACTAACTAACAAAAGCAAATACACTCCCGACCCGATTTCGAAATCAATTCAGAGAAGTCGGATCCGATCCAGAGCCCATTCGGATCCGATGTGCTTATTGGGTAATAATCAAAAATAATTTTTGTGTAACATTTCATATATGAAATCCATAATAAAATTAAAAAACGTATATCATTTAAGACTAAAATTACGAAGCCATATTCAAATTTGGAATACTCAAGTATAAACTCAAAAGCCACTTTAATAAAAGCTGTTTCCGTTTTTGAAACTGATTAAAGTAATTAGACGGTTGTGTTGTTTAATCGATTTTTACCAGTAATGATCCTAGAGGCTAATTTACAAATCGACAAGTTTATTTTTGATTTTTAGAGTCATGTTGTCCGTACATAAAAATTAATGAAATTGTTAATAAAAAGTATGGACCAACATACTTTTGCAGTAAGGGATTTTTTAAAATCCAATTCGCGTACATATTTACTCGTACTATTGATAATTTTATACTTGTTATAACTCCTGTTTGAAAATACACATTATTTCAGAGTTTAGTTCCGAAAAACAATCATACATTGTAGAAAAAAATTCAATTTTTCGACAAAAAATGCTAACACTGAAGCGAGAAATGTCAAAATTTGGCAAAAATTACCCAAAAAAGTGCTAAACAGCATTTAGCATGTCTTTTTGTAAAAAGAGTGCAGAAGCCTTAAAAACAGAGCTAGAATTGCACTTAAAGCGCTAAATTGGCAACACTGAAGTGTTGTACAGAAGACCGATGTCGAGACAATTCAAATGGAAATTGACAAGTTAGTTCCTACTATAGTTGAGTCCGTTTTTAAATTTTCTACTAATTTTTCTAGAAAAAATTAATTTGATACAAATTTATTACATGTAACCCCGTCACCTGAAGAATCGGTTGACGAATTGACTAATTTACGGTTAATTTTGAAACAGCGAATTTATTGGAAAGAGAAAATCTTTTGTAATCCAATGTTGGCGATGCCAATAATGGGGTTATATCTCACGAAACTGTAATAAGTCTTTTGCATGTGTTAAATGCAACAAAAGTCATGAACCTGGTCAATGTAAATTCATTTCTAACAATACGAATTTACCTTTCTGTGCGAATTGTCAACAAAAAGGTCATCCATCAAACTACAGAGGTTGTCCATCATTTATAAAATACGTAGAACTTAGAAACAAACTCAAAAATGCAGTAAAAGAAGCCAAACTGGCTGCTCAAAATAATGTTTTTAAAGTGAATGGAAAATCAAGTTTAATTGAATCCGGAAAATCATCTTCAGATATACATATTTAATCAAAAACCTAAACAGAAGGATTATAACCAAGACTTTGGTAATCCATTAATACCAGAATTTATCCCAATTGCTAAGTTTATGTCAACCTGTCTTTGGTAGACAAAATTAGAAAATTCATTAAGGAGTATAAATCATTTACTACGGCGGAAGCTAAATAACAGTGTATTAGAATTATAAATGAAATTAGTAAAGTTCATGGTTCGTAAATCATTACACCTTTTAACTTTCAATGTAAGATCACTTATTCAAATGCATCGAAGAGTAGAATTATTAAATAAATTAAAATTTAACAACATTGATATTGAATTCGTTCAGGATACCCACTTGAGCACAAATCGTAGGGTGAATCTTACAGACTATATCTTTGTACGAGATTATCCTCATATTTTCATATGTATTCGTTTTTTTGTGCAATGTACTCAACTTTTGCAATATTCGTTGGATAATTTTGAAATTATAAAGATTTATTTTCAATACAATACTAACAAAATGCACTCTTCCGACAGCATGGAAAACATTTCTAAAATATTGCCACTACCGAAAACTAATAACGAATTTCGCCCCAATTCCATTTTACCAATAATCTCAAAAGGACTTGAAAAAATTATGTATTGTCAGACAAATGATAAATGAAATAAGTATGACTTATTATCAAATAGACAATCAGGATTTAGGGAAACAAGAGCTGTGTCACAACATTAACTGATGTTATAGAAGAGCCTTGATCATAGTAAGGCATTCCACACTGTTGATCATGTAGTTCTGTTAACTAAGCTTGCCAAATTTTTTTATTTCTCTAGTACAGCATGTAGAATGATCGAGTCGTACGTTGCCTGTCGTACGCAAATGGTTTCATTTAATGGTAGAAATTCGGATCCTTGGTCAGTTAGCCAGGGAGTGCCTCAAGGAATCATTTTACGTAATTGAACTGTTTTGCATATGTATTAATGATCTTCTCCATGTTCAGAACCATTGCAAAATACAAATTTATCCAAACGATGTTCAGTTGTATATTACGATAGCTCGCATCCTGAGTATGTTCACGACTGTATAGACAATAGTAACGCTAACTTACGCAGTATAAGTACTTGGGCCTACAATAATGGCCTCAGTATAAATCCCACAAAATCTAAAAGTATTTGTATTTCAAAGCGGGTCAAAATTCCTACTTTCAATGCTGGACTGAAAATAAATAATTCTAAAATTTACTTTGTGCAGTCGTCATCTTATCTTCGTATTTTATTTAATAACCACCTTTCTCGGACAAACCATGTCAATGGTACCACAGGAGGTACATGGAATGTTATATATATATATATAAGTTTCTAGCTAAATGTTATATATATATATATATATAGCTACACATACGAAAGTTTCTAGCTAAATGTTATATTATTCCAACTGTTATGCACGGCTCTGAGATTTGTTATGCATGCAACAGCAAAGATAATCAAAAGCTCAAGATGGCTTACAACACTATTTCTAGGTGTGTTTTTGATAGAAAACGACGTGACAGCATCTCTGAGTACTCTTATAAACATTTTAATATGAGCTTCGAATGCTATTTGAACTACAAGAGTCTTCTATTCCTGCATAAAGTTAAAGTTAACAGATAAATATTTACGCGTTCTAACCGAGGAAAAAAAATCAATAAGTGATTTAAAAGTTCTACTTCTGAAAGACAATTCTTCGTATCCACTGTTCATCTTTGGAACCATCTACCATCCCATATACAGGTTAATAACAATGGTTTTCATTTCAAAAAGGAGTTAAATAGTTTATTTAAATAATTTGCAAATTATATATACATATTTTAAAAATTGAAAATCAAAATGCGAAAATGCAATAATGATTTGATTTTATTTCAATTATAAAATTTATGTCTAATTAATGTTTAATATATATTATGTCTAACATTTTTGTAATTGTAATTTTTTTTGTATTTTAATTTGTCTTAAATCTCTTGGCCATAAGGCCACCAAGCCTATGGAATCGCAATGAAAGGAAACAAATTGGATGCATTGCTTGCAGAAGTATGTTGGTATGATGTCAAGTATATTGCTTGCAGAAGTATGTTGGTATGATGTCAAGTAAAATAAGTGAATACGAAGGTGAAGACACCGAAGACCCAGATTACAGTAGATATGAAGGACACACAGAAGCAGATATGCCAATTAATCCTGTACCAGGCTCTGGTTCTGATGATGATGATGAAGATACTGCATCGCCCTCGAGGGAGTAATGGAGGGGTTTTGGCACCGAAGGGGCTTTTGGTGCTCCATCGAATGACCATGAGGGAAAGTTGATATTTTACCATAGGAGGTTTGGTACCTATGACCTGGTGAGCACGGTCTATAATGTTGCACAATGATGCGTGAATTTATTTTGTTTTGGTTTTTAGGTTAGTTGTAAGCTTGTAGTTTGTAAGCTAGGATTAGGATAAATGAAACTTTTTTTGAAGTCCTCTTTTTGCCGTAAATCACTAAATGGATGAAAACTTGTTGAAATGTTGTATTCTATTTATTTATCTCACAGCTACATTCCTCAATAGGATACAGCCGGTAATATGTTTTCAACAACGTTATAAAATTTATATTATATACATAGTAGACATAGCATACAATACTTAATAAAATTAAAATACATTTAACATAAGAAAAAGAGTAGAGTAAAATTAAAATAATAAGAAGAAAATTTGTAAAATTTAAAAATTAAAAAAATAAAAATATTAACATAAAATAATTAAAATAAAACAAAATAGTTAAAAAACATTATAATTAGCTTGTACTCGTATGTTAGTTATAATAATACAAAATACAAAAATAACTTATAATTAAAACAGTAACAATACAGGAGCTGGGACAGGAACATCTCGAACATGAGGAACAGGAACTTGAACATCAGATGGAGTAGAACAACAGGGGGATGAGCAGGAACAAGAGAAATGGTAAACAGACTTCACAAATTTGAGTGGAATGATTCACAGGAACTTTAGGATAAAAACATAGGAGATACCATAGGCAGTCACATGTGGAGCAGGAACGTCGCAACAATATGTGTGGAACGATAAACAGGAACATAAAAATAGCATAATGGGAGATGAATAGGAAGAGTAGGGACTTGAAGATCTGGAACATGAAGATGAGCGACATGAATGTCAGCATCTGGCCTCAACCGCTAATGATCCATCCATCTATTCAGCGTCAGCTACAATTTATTGTAGAATTCAGGATTTATAAGAAGATTGATTAATAGAAGCAGGACTGGTTTATCGGAGGAAAATGGTTGGCAACACAAGCTGGATAATAGTTCCCGATTAATTACGAATTAAATGTTGCTTAATTATATTCAAAGAATCTGAAGCGGGTAAGGAATTATAGATCTCATTGTAAGTGAGGCAAACGCGTCGAAAAGGATTGTAGTAATCGTAATTATAACGGACAGTCGGTAGTTTTATAGGATAGAAATATCGGGTTTGTCTACAGGGAACATTAAAATTTTGTGACTCACGAGAAAATTTGAATCTATACATCCCCTAATGAGTTTTACAATAAACATAGCAGTTAACATATACCTGCGTTCTTCAAGTGTAGGAAGATCAATAAGCATCAGTCGATTTTTATAAGGTGGCAAATCATCAATGTTCCAAGCTAGACCACGTAAAGCAAAAAGTAAAAATTGCCTTTGAATCGATACGATGCGGTCTATGTAACAGGCATTATATGGACACCACACAATACAAGCATATTCTAATCCAGGTCTAACGAGAGAGACAAAAAGACGTTTAGTGACGTAAGGATCAGCAAATTCTTTCGCCCATCTGTTTATAAAAGCTAACAGTGATCTGGCTTTGCCTATACAGGAATCAATATGAAGATCAAAACGCAACTTTTGATCAAGAAGTACTCCTAAATTCATGAAGGAAGACACATTTTCCAATATGTAAGAACCAATAAGGTAATCAAAATTCTACGGTGTACTACGGCAAAACGAAAGCTTTTTACATTTTCCCTGATTGAGCCACATACCCTTTACCAAACACCATTTAGTGAGACCATCCAAGTCATTTTGAAGATAGGTGGAATCCTCAGTATCGCATATAGGCATATATAACTTAACATCATCTGCAAACATCATTTAAATAAAGAACGAAAAATAGAGGACCTAAATGACTGCCTTGAGGAACACCAGATGTTACTGATATAGTTCAAGATAATACATTTTTAAACCGCACTTTTTGGGTACGACCACTAAGGTAAGAAGATACCCAGTGCAACAATTTAGGTGGAAAACCAACAAGTTTGTATATTAACTAATTATGAGCAACTGTGTCAAAAGCTTTACTAAAAGATGTGTAAATTATATTCATCTGACATTTATCACGAAAAGCTGCAAAAACATGAGACGTTAACTCCAGTAAGTTAGTCGTAGACGACCTGCCCTTAACAAAACCGTGCTGATATGGCGAAACCAAACATCCAACAAAATGAAGTAGTCTATTCGTTACAAATTTTCAAATAGCTTTGGAATTGCACTCAACTTTGCAATTCCTCTGTAATTTTCAATATTGGATCGACTCCCAGACTTATGGCTTATGAAACTTGATTTCCAATAAGAGGGAAATTTACCCGATGTCAACGATTCATTAAATATATTTGTGAGTGGAATATAAGGGTTTTTCAACAGAGACGCTACAAAAGTAAATCGATAGTAAATCACGAAATTGCCCAGTCGATTGGCCGCCTCGGTCGTGCGATTTGACGCCGTTAGATTATTTCCTGTGGGGCTACGTCAAGTCTATGGTCTATGCCAACAAGCCAGCGACGATTGATGAACTTCGTACGAATATCGAACGTGAAATTGCAGCAGTGTCGGCCGATTTATGCTTGAAACCGTCCCAAATTGGGTTCAGCGTCTGGACTTCTGCAAGCGTGCCCGTGGTGGCCATGCAAAAGAAATCGAGTTCCATACATAATGGCATCGAACATACTTTCACAGGAATAAAGAATTTCATTGGTATCTAAAACCGGTTTTGTTTTATTTAAAAAAACTTTTGTAGCGCTCTTATTGAAAAACCCGATACAATTCATAAGCACACATTTTAAGAATTGATGTGGGAACACCATCAGGTCCATACGAATTTGAATGTTTTAAAGTTTGCAATCCTTAAAGAACTTCATCCTCAGACAAGATAATATCCGGAATGCCAGTAAACGTATTAATATTATAGGTGTAATTTAGTAAAGCAACAGAAGGAGAATATATTTTACGGAAGAAGTTAGCAAACATATCAGAAATATCGGCATCATCTGATGACTCTGAACCATTGAATTTCATACTACGCGGATAACCTACTACTTTCCGCTTTGAATTTACAAAGGTGAAAAAATGTTTCGGGTTCTTCAGTATAACTCTTCTCATTTTAGAGATATAAGAAGAGTATCATTTCCTATTAAGAACGTTAAATTTATTCCTAGCAACTACGTATTTCGCCAAATACATTAATGAACCATAACTATCATATCTACTTTACATTCTGTTTCTTAAATTACGTAGACCCCTTAATTCTTTTGTGAACCAAGCAGGCCCAGATTCCAAGCTTGAAGGATGATAAGGTATTGAAACAGAAAACCCGGAGTTCACAAAATTATAAAAATTTTCCATTTTGCACACAAACCCACTATCATAATTCCAATTTGCATTATGTAGAAAAGATCTGAGTAAGGCAGAATTTGTTCTGGCGAAATTAAAATTCATAGTACGTAGCTCTTTCCGTTTGATTACCCCAGAATTTTCTTCCTGTACATCAAGAGCAAATTTAAGTGTTGGATGATGTTTATCCTCCGGTAAGACAATGGGAGAAACTCTACATAATTAAATACAGTTACTGTTCCAGTATCTGAGATCCAGTATTCTATTTTTCACATTTTTAATAAAATTTAACTGATGGAGACCTAAATCAAAAATGTCATCCCAATAGTTACTCATTATAGTAGAAGACAGAGGTAAACATCCGTTAGAGTCATCTACAGAGACCCACGTTGTATACGGTAAGTTAAAATCACCTACACAAATTGTGTCCGAATTTGAATCCATTAATTTAACAGCTGATTCTGTCAATCGAAGGTGATCCATATAAATGTCAATACTAGAACTGGGAGGAATATAGGAGCAAGTCACAAAAACCGATCTTACACCAATGCAAAGACGTACACAAATTAATTCAGACTCATAGTCCCCACAGAATGTGACCAATTCAGCAGAAATGGTACTATGTACAGCAATGAGAACACCGCCGCCCGATTTCGTTCCAACTCTATCCTTCCTAAATACCTGATAATCTTTGTAAAAAATCTCAGAATCATTGACACTAGGTTTTAACCAGGTTTCCGATAAGCATATAACACCATAACCACAATTAATACTATTTAAATAAATATGTTTCAGTTTAGAATTAAGACCCCTTACATTTTGTAATAGGAATATAATTGAAGCACCTATTTTTTTGACACATTGACCGAGGGGGACAATCTAGTATTCCGATTCCGATCTCTATGAACAAACTGTCGAACCAAAACACCATCAGGCCAAAATGATTTCTTCACAATCTCATCCAAAAATTTACCTGGAACCGATATTTTAAATGAAGAAATATCCCTTGGTTGGGAGTAACTAAATTTAAAAACAGCAATATCATTACCAACAATAGAATAATTAGATCTGATGAAATCACCAATATCATCAACAGTAGTATCAGATGCCAATCTAGATATGAACACTGTCCTCCCATGGGGCACCACAACTAAGTTGTGAATACCCTTTCGCCCAGGATTTTGATGTTGAGGAATGGTGTCAGTAGAATTAACTTCTACAATTGAAGCATAAGTCAAAGCCGGAGTTTGAGAAACCGAAACAGAATCAATTGGAATAACCTCAGCAGAAGATAGTTCTGATTGATTACTCGGGCGGGTTAATTTTTTTTTGATGAAGCGTATAGCAAAAACGTAGTCTATAGGTGATTTTGAGAAATTTTGCTCAAGAGACCATAGCTCTAAGTCGGATTTGGAGCCCCGCAAAATGTCAAAATAGATATTTTTCCATATATACATAGAAGATTTCTCAATGTGGGCTTGTTTGGAAGGTATTTTTATCCAAATCCGACTTAGAGCTATGGTCTCTTGACAAAAATTTTTCAGAATCAACTATAGATTACGGTTTTGCTATACGTTTCATCAAAAAAATCGTTACATACAATTTGACCCGCCCTATTGATTACCAATTGATTGACTACTAAGAGTAACAGAACTTTGAACAGAATCACTTGCAGATGGAAGCGTATTTTGGGCAACATTATCTTCCACGACTGGTGAAGCAAACTTATCAAATTAGACGGATTCGATAGGGTATTACAATTACCAGTATCTACACTTAAAGACGATTTCTTACGCTTAGGCGACCCTTCAATATATTCAAAGTCATCAAAAAGAGATTCCATTTTATTCAAATTTCCCAGTACAGTTGCAAAATCAGATTTCATACGTGTAATTATTAACTTTGCATCCTTAAACATTCTATAGAAATCAATTTCCTGGGTCCTACACTTCACACATGACCAGCGAAGTCCTTTTTCCCGATCAGAAATCATATCATATTGTCTTCCACTAAAAGGGGCTGTTCAAGTATTACGTAAGCAGATTTATTACAATTATTAACCCCTCCTCCCCCTTGTCATCAAAAGTAAGCAAAGCTTGTATACTTGTATGATTAAATACATAATAAACGGATATTATGGTATTATTGTTAACGGGGCTTGGAATATGAGGAGAGCTTGTGATTACTTACCTTAGACATTTTTGTTTTATTTTTTCTTAAAATTTGCCACAGATAAAACTTACACCATCACTTTTTGTACAAAGAATGGAAAAAGTAAGAGAACAGGATCAAAGCAAAGCGTACGATCTGGAATATCCATATTAAATGGTAATATCGGGTTTTTAAATAAGAGCGCTACCATAGCAAAAATACCAAGTAGTCGCAGTAGATACAACAACAATTGTAGGCAAGAACAACAGGCATTTTGTTTTTGTTTAGGCTCTCCTCATGTCAAAATCAACCCATACATATACCAACAAATAAATGTAAACAGAAAAGTACTAAAGCAAAACCTTTGAAACTGACAGAAGCGGCCAACTAAACAACGAGAAAAAATTGAAATCAGCTGTGTGCCGAGTTTACCTTCTCATTCTACCATGAGCGTTACAAAAGTTTTTGTAAATAAAACAAAACCGGTTTTACATACCAATGAAATTCTTTATTCCTGTGAAAGTCATTAGGTATGGAACTCGATTTCTTTTGCATGGCCACCACGGCATAAATCGGCCGATACTGCTGCAATTTCAAGTTCGATATTCGTACGAAGTTCATCAATCGTCGCTGGCTTGTTGGCATATACCATAGAGTTGACGTAGCCCCACAGAAAATAGTCTAACGGTGTCAAATCGCACGACCGAAGCTTCCAATCGACTGGGCCATTTCGTGAGATAACACGTTCACCAAACTTAGTTTCCAATAAATTGATTGTGGCATTCGCTGTGTGGATTGTGGCGCCGTCCTGTTGGAACCACATGTCCTCCAAGTCCATATTATCCAATTGGGGCCAAAAATATTCGGTTATCATTGAACGGTAGCTATTCGCATTCACAGTAATGTGCCGGTCTTGATCATCACGGAAGAAGTACGGCCCAATGACGCCGCCGGCCCATAAACCGCACCAAACCGTAATTTTTTGTGGATGCAATGATGACTCATGGATTACGTGTGGATTGCTGTTCGACCAATAACGCATATTTTGCTTCATCAGACGTAGCGCTCTTAAAGTTGAGGCCACTGACTCCAAATTTCGGTAGTAAATTTTAATAATTTCGACTCCTTGTTGGCTCGTATATCTTTCCATGATGAAATGGCAAACCTTACTGAAGAGAAATGTCAAAAGAGCGTGAAAAAATATGGCGTCGTTTGCTGTCCCTATCGATTTACTTTTGTAGCGTCTCTGTTGAAAAACCCTTATATGGAAAAGCACTATAAACCTAGGAAAATATACAATTTCTAGTAATAACAACGAGTGCTTTAATTTTCGCGTCAAAACACAGCAAGGGTTGCCAATGTACATACAGTAGAATTCGGTTATAGCGAACTCCAAAGGATCGAAAATATTCGTCGTTATAACCGAACGTCGTTGTATCGAATAGGTGTACACAACATTTTCGAGGTTTTTTTTCATGTATATTAATTTTTATTGAGATTGAAAATAGTTTGGAATCGTGATTTGTTTTCTATTTACAAAAATTTCATTTGATATTTTTTTTTCAATAACTTCAACGGAACTGTATAAAATCTCTGATATGTCAGAACACCCAAATCGCAAAAACTTCTTATGTAAATAAAAATAGTAGTACCTTTTTTATAACACCGTTAGTAACTAAAGAAAGAATTTTTATACGTCCATCAGCATTCACGACTCAAACTGTTTTTCAAATTTATTCTTTGCCTTTTCCACATTCACTTTGAGACAGGGGAAAACCAATTCTGTGATTCCCCACATTATATGTCTCTTCAATTAATATTAGCTGACAGCAAAAAATGGAAAGAAAAACCAAAAATACAACACAAAGAACTGGCATCGTCGTTATAACCGACATTTCAATTCAAAGCAGACATTGAAATTGGTCGTTTAAAGCAGATGGTCGCTAAAACCGGAGTCGTTCTAAGCGAATGCTTGCGCTTGTGTACGCAAGTAAGAACCAAACTTGCTTTGAAAATCCGTCGTTATAAACGGATGGTCGTTATACCCGACGGCGTTATAAATGAATTCTACTGTATGTATTAAAATCCTCGAACAGTCGTTGGACGTGAGGAACTCTATTGTATTCAATGAAATATAGTGAAAAAATTTTATATTGATTGGCGAGGGAAATATATACATATATGTATATGTATGCATGCTATGCTAAAACATCAAGTTTAGAAAGTTCCTAATTAGTGATATTTGTGTTTGCTGTCAAAAGTGACAATTTTAATATACATACATACATTTGTAAATTTCTCGTGGTTTCAAATTTATGGTGCAATTTTAGATAATTGTTGGTGAGTATAATTTCAACATTAATTATTTTTTATAACAAAAAACGAAGAACATATGTACATAAGAATTTAAGTAATATACACTCAAAAAAATGTGAACAAATTTTTAGTTAAAATTAACTAAATCTGACGAAAATTGACCTTCGTATGAAGCCAAAGATTTTTTAACTCACTTTAAGTTTATGAATTTCCTTGGATTTAGTTATCAGTTTGAACTTGGAGTTAGTTCAAATTTACTGGGTTTTAGGTAAATAAAATATAACCATAAACTAGACTTACGTAAATTGTTGCAGAAAATGTACAAAATTGCCACTTAATTTTAGATGTCGTGTACATGATATTGAACTAAATTTAAGTTCAATTGAACTAAAATCAAGCAAAAAAAAAAAACCTCGTATGGAGCCAAAGACAGATTCAGTTAATTATTCCTTGAAATAAGTATCTCAATGAACTTACAATAAGTTCAAAATATTCAATTTACTTACCCAATGTAAGTTAAATTCGTCATAAAACCGGATAGATTTATAGTAGATTTTTCAATGTGGGCTTGTTTGAAGATAGGAACTTTTTGTCGAAAGATAGCCTAAAATTAACTTTTAACTAATAAATTATGAAAGTTCAGATAATTTCCAACAACTTTTATTACAATAAATTTTTTTGTTTTCGAACTCCTTTTTGTAGGAAAATCGATCTGAAAAAATCAACATTTTCAAGGTTTCAACAAAAAAACACTATTAACACTAATATCTATTTTGAAAATTTGGGGGGCTCCAAATCCGACTTAGAGCTATGGTTTCTTGAGCAAAATTTCTCAGAATCACCTATAGATCACGTTTTTGACCTGAAAATGTGTACAAATTACCATACTCAAGTTGAAAATTCTTCAACTTTTACTCATTTTTAGTTCAACACATAGTTGTACCAACGTGGATTATATTTGAAGTGAAAGTCGGTTCAATTGAACTAAAATACAGGAAAATAATACGATTATTTGGAGCTAAAGACATCTTACACTCAGATCTAGTGTACTTTTCCTGAAAACTAAGACCTGTTTTCCTAACAACAAGTGCAGCTGAACTGAAATTGAGTCCACTGAACATAACACAGATGAACCATTTACTGGGAACAATTATAAATTTATTTAATAATAATAACATTGTACTAGACTTGAGTTCAAATGAACTGTAAAGTAGTTTTGTTTGATCTTTATTGTTGTAATAATGAACATAACCTAAATTCATATACATATACTGAATTTGAATTGAAATGAACTATAACCTGAGTACGACAGAAAATTAAGTGGTACTAAGTAAATTACTACTATAATGAAGTTAGCCTTTGTTTTTTTAGTCAAAATAAACTGCATTTTAGTTTATCAGAATTCAAAAAAATTACAACTATACCAATAATTATAACAATTTCACTCAAAAATATGAAAATGTACTGAATTTGAGTTCACTTTAATTGAAAATGTACTGTAATGTAGTTCAGTATGAACTAGAATTGAGTACATATTTACCATGAAATATTAATGGATTTACACCCCCATGAAAATATTAATTGAAACAGAAAACACATATTTCATTGAAACATTTTATATTTGAATTCATCAGAGATGATTTTTATTTAATCGGCCTCTTTACTGGTTCCGTTTTATTTGGTTATTCAAGTTCAACACTATTATAGGTAGGTATGTATATCTCTTTTAATTGTTTATCCAAGAAGTTTTTGAACAAAAATATTTAAGGGAAATAGGACAATTACATAGTCACAATTATAAATTATTATCTGTATTTTCATTGAGAATTTAGACAGCGAAGTATTTTAATTTGGTGTGAAAATAAAGTTAGTGTGAGAATAAAGTGAATGTTTTATTGCATTATAAGAATAAAATCTCTAAAGCACAGCCAACATTTCGTTAGGCCGCAGTCTCCGAAGAATTCAATCAATAATTCCGGTCGATATTTCTGCAATTTAAATGAAAAAATTAGTAGGAAAATGTGAACGGGGGTTTTTTTTTGAAACTTATACATACGTACCATAATTCTTGAATTTGTATATCCCAAATTTTAGCGGGCCTATAGTCCGTGTTGGTGGCCGTCGGTGGTGCAATGGCAGCTGTGGTGCATGAGAACGGGGGTTCGATCCCTACTCGGACCAACTTACATTTCTTTTCACGGCGGTCACTTCGCCTAGTGGCTGCGACACTGTTGAGTATTAAGCCTTGAAACAGTTTCTCAAAATACTGCTCGGAACCGATTTAAAGCTATATGTCGCATCAGTGAGTGTAAAACTAGAACGGGCACAGGTTGTGAGAAGCTCTCCCTGATCCCATCATGGTACATATGTATCGTAAAAGAATTGCTTTTATAGTCCTATACCTAAAAACATAAACTGAGGAATATTAGTTCTAAGGAAAATAAACTCAAATCAAACTATTCATCTCTCGCATTCAGCCCTTCTGAAATTCATTGCTGGATTGTTTACACAAGGTTGTAATGTACAAATTTAAAAGGAATGATCATTTAACAACATTTAACATAACGAAACAAATACTTGTCTGGTGCCCAACGTCAGAAAATCAAATTAAACACTTCTTATAAAATATATGCTTCTTAGAAGAGGAAAAATTAACACCGTTGAAAAAATTAAGACAGTTTAAAAAATACTTATTTAAATTTTCGTTTTTTTAAACACCAAACCACATTAAAAAATGTTAATCAGACGGTATAGAAAATCGCTTTGCATTTGTAAAAATTCCGAGTTTCGTTTTTAGTAAAGCATTAAAATGTAGTTATTATTTGCTGTAACCATTTTCGCCAATATGATAAATGATAAAATTAGTAACGATAAATTCATGACAGCTGAATTCGGGGATTTAGCTCAATTTTGACATTAAAAATTAAAGAATTGTTAATGGTGCAATAAAATACTGAATATGACTATTAGCATGAGTATTTTAAAAAGTATGTAAAGATAAAGTAATACTTATTTTGTAAAAAATTAAAATACAATAATTAATAAATTAATAATAATTAAAATTAAATAATTAACAAAAATAGGATACCGTCATAACAAAAAATTTACGTTTTTTTTTACTGAGGACAACAAAAAATTCAACTAATCGAGCTCACTCAGAAAAATGTTAGGCATGTCGAAACTATGTAGTTGTAAATGCGGCATGAGAGTATTTTAAATTAAGCATTTGGCATAACATTTTGTACAAGGTGGCGCAAAAGTAATCCTCCTATCAGAAAATGCTATAAATTTTGCGATTGGCCCCTAATGTCAGTTCTGTTTTGACATTTGTGTAGTAAACACATGCGAAATACACGTTAATAAACAATGTTACGGTACACTGCTCCAGAACGCGGAATATTGCTGACTATTTATGTGATCAATAATCGGTCGGTGACTTTGGCACAACGTGAATTCCGTCGCAGATTTCCTGGCCGTCCAACGCCTACTGGCGAAACACTGCGACGTTTAGCCGCTCGCCTCGAAGAGACTGGCACAACACGAGATGCTGCCAGGCGTGGCAGACCCCGGAGTAGCCGTTCTGCAGAGAATATTGCTGCTGTAGCCGAGGATATCATGGAAGCGCCGTCGACATCGACCAGACCATGTGCCACGCTACAGAGCAATCATCAACGAGTTCTTTTTGCCGCAACTTGATGAATTGAGATTGGAAAACATGTGGTTCCAACAGGACGGTGCAACGGCACACACTGCACGTGTCACAACCGATATGCTGAAGGATGCATTTCCCGGGCGCCTAATCTCCCGTTTTGGCGATTTGCACTGGCCAGCAAGATCGCCTGATTTGACCGCTCCAGACTTCTTTTTGTGGGGCTTTTTAAAGTCGCGGGTTTATGTCAACAAGCCTCAGACTCTTGCAGCTCTTAAAGACAATATCCGGCACGAATGTGAGGACCTATCGCCGGAAGTATTTGGCCAAAGTGATGGAAAATGCCATAAAAAGGGTTCAAATTACAATCAACTGTGGCGGCGTCCATTTACATGACATCATATTCTCGACTTGATGTAAAAACAATTAAAAGACCAAATAAAAATAATCCACAAGAAGAATCAAAGTTTTTAATTTTTTGTTTTAAATTACAGCTAAAAAACATCGGAAGTTTACTTTTGCGCCACCTGGTACAACTTGAAAATCGTTTTACGCAAAACTGTGCTCTTTGTGTTACGACAGTATTCTCGAAAATCAAGGATATTTATTGTCGTTATACGTAATATTAAAATTCTTAAACTATGCAATAGTACATGAATAAATTATGCAAGTAAAGGTTTAGACCTCAAAAAACATCTTGCGCTAAGATGAGTGATATGAACTGGTGGTGATGTAATTGATTCAGCTGTTGCAATTAAATATGAAGACGTACTTGAATTCTCCAAATAAGACTGAAAATGGGGTTCATACGCTAACATTTGTATTTCTTCGCCAAGTAGAAATATTTTATCGTCAACTGAATATATTTCGCGGATTGTGTAGGCAGAATAACTGGGAGTGTAGGAGAAAAGTACAAAACCTAGTTTATACAATGTTCCGCATCTCCTATAGAATTTTAAACATTTACATTTATTTAATTCATCTGCTCGTAATTGAGTTTTCAATTGGTTATAAAAAGGAGAACTTTGTAAGCCATAACTTTCAGTACCCAAATCAAAAATACTACTCTAAAAATTTATGATAAAGTCGTTGAAACAGATGCAAAACTTGATACCTAACGAAAGTTGAATATTTTTCCAGGACATTATGTTTTTTGTGAAAGATTTAAGTTCCCTATGTTCTGATTCGAAATTAAAAGTCCATAGAAACTTCAATGGTCCTGATTGTTCTACAATTCTGCAATAATGAACTAAAAAGTGATGTTTAGACTTAAGGCCATCAGAAAAAAGTGTTACATACTCTCTATTGTGATATTCTAAATGATATTTTAGCTTTATCAAATCTAAAGCTGTAAATTCACTCAAAAGTAAAATATCTAACATTTCGATTAAGTTAATAAGAAACTTCAAAATAGAATTGTCCTCTGGCACTAAAAAAAAAAGTGGAAAAAAGTGAACAAATGTTAACATTTCTCTTCCTGACATTTTAAGACTGAATAACTTCAAATGTTGTAATAGGGGGATTTGTTCCGCTTCCCGTTTCGCCATAATCAAAATGCTGTTTCCGAATATTAAGAAGCTCTAAATCAAATTTTGTATCTTTAATTAATGAGAGAATTATGTGGCAAATATAATACGCAAATCTGCATACAAATTTTGGGTAACATGACAATTTTTTATATTATTAAAGATCGAAGGTTCTCTAAAGCCGGTATTTTCTGGGTCGTTTAACTCGGCGTCGACCTCGCAGTTAGTAATATTTCTTAATTTTGTAGTATCTTGTTTAAAGGCAGTTTTAGAGTAATTTTTCTTAATTTTACAAACTCTACAAAAAAAAATCGCGGAAAAGGAGCGCGTAAGGCCTAATATACTATTGAGAGACAAATTGTCTCCAACAATCAAGCCCAAACTAAAATAAATTTTCCTTTTTCCCGATTTTAAGTTAATTTCTATACCATTGTGCTCCAAATCCTTTAAAATTTCTATCAATATAAAAAAAGCATTTATCGTTACCCAAATTCTTTACGTCCGATATTTTAAACAAGGCAGCAATAAAAATATTTTAAAGTTTAAACTGCAAGAAATCGGGAGCCGTTGGGAACGAATAATATACACCTAAACGAGTAAAAGAATGCGATCCCAACGGATTATTGTTTTCAAAGTCATCAAAATAAAAAAAAATATGGTAAAACAAACTTGTGGGAATAATCTTTAAGTTTATGTTGCCAAAGTTTTCCATAAACAAAGTTTTTAACATTTGTGCTCTCATTTAATAAGTTAATCTGAATTTCAAAATGCTCAAAAAAATTTTTGTAATTCAAACTTAATCGGAAACAAAACCCCTTTTATTATTACTGAATCTAATGTGGTCATATGAAAGTGCTTCCCGAATTATCAATTTGAACAATTTGGTGACTTTCACATAACCCTATATCTGCCAAAAGCTTAATGAATTTAAATTCAGAATCGAAAACTCTGAAAGGACTTGCACAGAAAGAAGAAATTTTATTAAAAATATTCTCGGTACAGTCCAAGGTATTTGTTTTCAAGTCAAGTACAACCTTTCTAATTTCGTCTCTAATGGGACCGGCAATATTGCGTTCAATAGTTTTTTGGATCTGTATGGCCTGTTTTCTGGCAAAGCTTTTATTTGCATAATTATTAAGTCAAAGATTGAAAGAATGTTTTCTTAATTTCGATGTATCAATTTCTGAACTTGTTGGGAAATCATTTAGAATGTTTAAATCACTTGTAATACTTATATCATTCATATTATTACCGGTTAACGACATCGATTTCTATATTCTCCACATGAGTTGCAGATATGTTACTGTGTGTTGTTTGACTTGAAGTCGTATATACTATTTTAATTTCGTTTCGCATATGTTTCAAAATTGATCTATTACACGAAAAATGTTGACCGCACGTGGGAAAGCAACATTCGTAGTTATCAGTTGGTGACACGTGATGTAAATATTTTAAATGACAAAACAACTGATTTAAATCTATGAATTCATTTTTACAAAGGAAACAAATAAGAATCATTTTTATAGTTTTCTTATTTTTAATATATTTAAAACGATTTAATGTCGTTTAGTAGTAATGAGACTAAACTGTTAGTCTTTTCAGAACTCGTTAAGGGAATGTTGTAGAAATGGGATTGAATAAACTACCATACAGATTTACAATCAATAGGTATTTTAGGTCTAAAACATGGAATTTTGTAAAAGCTATGTCTACTGTATATACAGTATTTGGTAACTTATAAAATATATTTCCATAAAAAACGAAAAATTCTTGCAGGTCTAAATAAGAGGGGCCTATGCCACAAATAATAGGCTGCAACGTTTTCTTCTGCACGAATAAGGCATCTAAAACAAATTTAATTTTCGAATTTAGTTCAGATGTGGTTTGTGCACAACAGAAGAATGTGTTGACTTGACAAAACGCCTTTCACGAGTTTCCGTATTTATAAAACACTCTCTTTCAGTGGGTTTTAACACCACGTGCATAAGGTGCAGTAAAATGCAATAGCGCGAAAATTAGGAGTATTATAATAGGTGTAGATTTTGTAACGCAGTATTAACCAAAGCAGAGCTGTCAGTTACGTGGACATGTGTATTAATACTATATTTATAGCGCAGAATTATATGTATGTACGTATAAAAATAAATATTTATTTAGATGTGTATATCAAACTAATGATCAGAGCAGATTTTTCATGATTAAAGGCCTGTACTAAGACCAATATTTGAAGTGAAATTGTACAAAATGCATTCAACAAAAAAATTATTGCGAAATATTGATGAAAATTATAAATGTGTCAATTCTCTTTCAATTAGTCGAACGATTGCATGTCTTGTGTTAAAAAATGTTAAGAACACAGAAACTATTGCAGTCAACAATGATTTGTTGCTGGCCAAGACGCGTTGAAAACATATGAGTGAAAGATAGTGCCTTTGGGCAGTAACAAATCGAAGTTGACTACCATATTTTACGTGTTGTGAAAATTTTCTTAACACAAACAAATTTATTTTTCAACAAAATTAATGACAAAATTTGTTTTCTACATAGTAAACTTTCACGTGAAATGTTGATGTTAGCACTGGCCTTAAATCAATATTCATGATAAAAAAAAAACCGTTTCCCATTACATCCCATGAAGGGAGAGCTTCACACAACCAGTGAGCTGTGCGCTTTCTAATTTTCCACTCACTGATTGGGACCTACAGTTTTTATACCGATTCCGAACGGTATTTTGAGAAGCTTTTTCATGGATAAATACTCGATAGTGTCGCCGTCACTTTGGGAGGTGACCGCCGCCGAAAGTATTTTTTTTAAGGTGGTCAGAGCAGGGATCGAACCCTCATGTACAAGAGGCGCGCACACTATCTATTTGCATACTACATATACTACAAATGTGACTTGTTTTTAAGTTGTGCTGAAGTGTTTAAGCAAAGCTGATAGTTGCGATTTGTACATAAAGGTTTAGGTTGATAGTGATTTGTAGTTAGGTTACCCAACTGTGCATACTACAGTGAAGATATTAAAAGCATTTATTCACTAATGAATCTTAAAATGTTGGGTAGATCACAATTTATTGTTTATCATTTACCAGCTTCCTGTTTTGCACCTTTATATCTCCGCATCAAATTTCAGAGTCTTTGCAACAACTTTCTACTAAAACCATGAATTTGACACAGAAGACATCCCACCGTTCAAAAAGTAAATTTTCTTTCCCCGGGAAAAGTTTGGCAAAGTCAGCAGATAATACGAATACGAAAAGTGTTCTCCCTTTTGGTCATGACTTCATCAAATGGCTCTACGTTGAACTTAAGCCACTCTTTACATTGAGTAATACTTTCATCTGCGAAATTAAAAATGTTGAATTTTAATAGCAAAGTGATATTACTTCCGAATTATTCCATAGTTGAAATATAATAATTAAAATATCAAACGGAATACGTATTAGAATTGGAATAAATTAAAAAAATCTGCAGGTAGGTTCACTGAGGACAAATAAACTGTGGCAACGCCGCATTCTTTTATACATACTTTAAACCATCGTATATTTATCATTTAACTTGTGGTACATTGAATAACACTGGCGAGAAATACAGTTCCGTAGCTTTAGGCTATAAATGTTGCCAAACTTTAGAGTGCCCTGCGTGCAGTCTATATGATTTATTCACCGCGTAGCCTATATTAGACCAACAATGTTAAATAAAACATATTATGTTTTCTCGTTTACACCAAATATTCAATGCCCTAATATAAATTACCGAAACTTACGGCGAAGTATGTATTTGTTAGGATAGCAAGTTTATTTACCGAAACCTGTTCTAAAAACATATTTTACATTGAAAGTTTTAATATTTTTGTTTCTTTGAATAAATTGTAAAATAGTGCTTAAGGTTTCCCTACGTTATATACCCGGTCAATCTGTTTTATTACACGAAAAAGCCAACTTTAGCATTTTCCAAATCAACAGAAATTTATATGGACATAAAAGTTACACAGTGTGTAATTTTTTAAATCATGGCAAAATAACCAAATACGGACACCACTACGTGTGGTGACCCCTGTCTCCCAGTTTCGCCCAAAGTCCTCCAGGTTTTTTTTTTATGGGCCCCCAAAGAAGTGGGGCCTCGGTGTCATTTTTGCAAAAAAGTGGTCATTTTCTCAAGCTCATATCTTGCAAACCGTACGGAACTAAAATTGTAAACATATAAAATCAAAACAAACTTCATCTTCAAAGTCAAAATCGCAAAAAACTTTAAAAAATTCAATTTTTTTTTACCTTTTCTCCCCTGTTCAGGTCCATAGGTAGCAAACCGTTCAAAAGTTAAGGAAACAACCAACTACAAGAATGATCCTAAGATCTCAATAAACAACTTTCTAGAACATATGACTTCCTAGGAATGATTCTTAATACCGTTAGGTAGCCCTTAGATAGCCGCAAAAGTGAAAAATTTCCCGAAAATTGTTTAATTTCATTTGTTTTCCTTTACTTCAACATTGAGATACTATAAAGCCTTCTCCCGTCAGTGAAAATGCACGTTGCAGGTTTCGTTGTTATACTATTACTGATTTTATTAATCTTAGTCCATGGTAAAATAAGTAAGGTAAACGCACTAGGAATTGTTACAACAAACACAGGCATTTTGTTTTTGTTTGGTGTCCATAATCTGTCAAATTTTCTTCATGGGTGTATCTACTGTAAAAGTAAACAAAAAAGTACAACAACAAAATGCATGTGAATTTGACATAAGAGTGACACCTAAGCAAGAAATATGTTGAAATCAGCCGTTCTAACGAGTTTACCTTACTCATTTTACCATGGGTTGACATTTAGAGTTAGGGTTGTAACAAAGAGTAGTAGCATGGATATTTAGCAATATTGATTCAGTGTTGTAGGGATTAGTAGTCTTAGCAGGGATGGCACTACAATTCTATGCTATCTATTACAAAAATTATAAAAAAAATATTCGTATTATGTTTATAATGTTGATGATCTAAATCGTCGTCCTAATCTGACTCTGATTCAGAACTAATGGTGTCCACAGGCACGTTACTTCCAGACTGCCATCAGCTTTTTAGTTTTCAGATACTTCATTAACATCATACAGGGTGATCTTGTGACTCCACCAACATACCTGAAATGAATTAGAAAAGAAATCAAAAAGGGAATGCAAAACAATGCACCAATAAAATTGATATTACCTCTGCAAGCAATGCGTCGAGTTTTTTTTGCCTTTGTACCGCTTGAAGTTTTGTCTTTTACTGAGTCTAGGAAGAAATAAGTTTACTAGGGCTGTTTGTTGAGAAAACCAGATTTGAGTTAATAAAAATTAACATATTTATATACAGATTTATAGCGTTTTCAAAGGTCTTCTAAATGATACCCATCTCAATGGGTGAGATATAAGCGATTATATACTCAAGCTATAAAGGCCTATATCTCAAGAAGTTGGAACGGCCTCATTAAAAAACTTTCGGGGTTTAATCAGCGCTGTAAGCCCTACCTGGCCAAAGAAAATTGGCGCATTTTTCATAAAGTAAATTTGTTCGTAAAAGCGGAAAATAAAAAAAACGCTTTTTGGGCGATTTTTCGCTCATTTTTTAAAGTTTTTCGCAATTTTGACCTTGAAGAAGAAATTTTATATGTTTACAATTTTGATTTTATATGTTTACAATTTTTGCTACAACTTTGCCTCAGAGAGTAAATCAAAATTCAGAACGGTTTGCAAGATATGAGCTTGAGAAAATGATCACTTTTTTGCAAAAATGACACCGAGGCCTCACTCTTTGGGGGCCCATAAAAAAAAACCTGGAGGACTTTGGGCAAAACTGGGAGACAGGGGTATTTTTTTTTGGTCTTTTATCACGTAGTGGTGTCCGTATATGGTTATATTTTTTCGTGTTGCACTGTGTTACCAAATGTGTTGCTCTGAATAAATTGAAAAATCGTGCTTAAGGTTTCCCAACGACATAGTAGTCATGTTTTGGTTACAAGCCAGTGATTGTCGCTTGCTAAGACGCAAAGGCAACGGCGATTTAGCGATAAGTACTTTTATTCAAAAATATGAATAAGGGTTGAAAACGGTAAAAGATATCACAAACAAAAATTGTTTAAACTTAGCCAAAAAGATTCTTGTCGCTAAGTTCTTCATACAAAACAAGCGAATATATAAACAAGCGGTGTAACCAAAACACGCTTAATAAATAGTGGCAAGCTGTTTTATTACACGAAAAAGCCAACTTTAGAATTTTCCGAATCAACACAAATTATTTTAGACATACAAATTATCAATAATATTATATGCTATATATTTCAACGTCGGAATTCATATTAGCTCTATTAATGTACAAATAAAACATTTTTACATCCCGCCAACACAGTGATTTGATAGTCATTGTCTAACAAAATTGCTTCAACGCAAGAAGGCCAGCGTAATCCGTCTTTTCTTAAATTTGATATTGAATTTTAGTGAACGTAATAAATATCCTAATGTAAAGACCAATTGTTCAATAATAACTAAATCGATAAGATTTGGTTATTTCAATTTAAATCGTTAAGTTTTACTTATTTCAATTTAAGTATTCATATATATTTATATTTCATTTACTTACTTTGCTTTCATTCTGAAAAAACGAAGATATGTCTTCAGCGATTCTTTCAAATAGCTTTGCATATGTATGAACATCATATTGTAAAAGGTGTTCAGTAACGCAACTTGACAGAATTTTTCGATATTTGGGATTTAACTTGTTATTCGTTTGGTAGACACGTAGAACATTTTGTCCGTGCAAAGACTTGGATAAAATTTGAATACAACTACAAGCATAAAAAATAAAATGCTTATGTTTCATGTCTAGGGTACAAGAGTTTGGAGCCGAATGGAGACAAATTGGCGGCACATCACATCCTACTTTTGATTTATGAGCGTAGCCGTGGTTAAAATAATATTTGTTTACACCATTTAATGTCGCCGCTGCCAATAAAATATTATCGGCTTCAAACTCTGTAGGTTGTATCAAAATGTTTATATATGGTTTTCGAATGTGTTATGTGGGTTCTCAAATTTAAGAAATTAAATTAAAGGTTTTTGTTAGAAAGTCTAAAGTGGATCTATTATAGTTTAAAATAGATTCCACCATAATCATTTAGTTGCCGTCTAATTTGCATGAACCACTCACCTCAATACTTGTGCTTAATTCACGAGCATTGTTAATAATTCTTTTTGAACTTGTTGAATTCACAATGTCAATATCTAAATGTTTTTCCTTTTCACTTTTTTAGAAAATATTCAAATTGTACTCTATCTCCAAATAAGGGTTTGGGAACAATCGTATCCAAATGTTTGCACGTTAGGAATTTTAAATTTTCTTGTTTAATATTGTGTTGTGCATAGAACTGTTACAAATAAATGTACGGTTTTGATAGTCATATGCAATTTAATTCTATTATATTTTTATACAAATTTCTACACCACCTATCTGAATGATATATGTTAGCTTTCACGTGAACACAATAAGTACTCGGAATTACAACGGCTACTTCCAAATCTTGGTTTTAGTATTACAAGTAAACACAATTTTATACAAATTTTCCTTCAATAAGTCCTTATTCTTAGGGCCTTTTCGGAAATGCATCACTGCTCTGCAACTGATGCGCAGCACGTTCGTAAATGCAACATCTGACAACTTTGCAGGTGTTTTGAGACCGTAATTGCAAACAAAATGCGTAACAATCAAGCACACTCAACACTCCTCTGCTGACTTTCGCTAAGTTGACATCGTTATGATTTTACCTCAACAAGTTTGTGCAAACTCTCAACTTCACCTCACACTATGGATAAGTTGATGTAAACTTGAAGTTGCTGCAACCGATCCACATGTGTAAGGGCGGCTTAATAGCGGCCATTACCTTGTTGAGTTTAAAATTTATGGTAACTCTGTCTAGAACAAATAATATTAAAATGGGGAAGTACGTATTTAAACAAATTTTATTTTGTCGACAGAAAGATACTACTTGGTTTAGTTATACTATGGTCGAGATTGTATTAAAAAAAGTATTAAAAAAAATTGTAAGTTCGCAATGTTAAATACAAAAAAATTTTATAAATTTGTTAACAAGTTTAGCTTTTTTTAGAAAATACCAAAGCCTAAGGCATCTCTGACATCAAAATTACGACACATCATTAAGGATTATCCGGATTTCAGGAGAAATTGTGTGCTGCGTTTGTTGCAGCAGATATTCCTCTGTTTAAAGTTCGAAATTAAACCTTACGAACAATTTTAGAAGAATTCACGGAATTTAAAGTACCATCAGAATCAACACTTCGTTCTAAATATGTCGCAAATCTTTACAACAACTGTATTGATAAAATAAAAAAATGTGTTAAAAATCAGTATATATGGGTTTCCATTGATGAAACTACTGATGTTACAGGAAGAAACGTCGCAAACGTAATCATTGGGATTCTAAGCAATGACGAAGAAATAGCAAAGAAAATATTTTTATTAAATACCGCAGTCCTTGAAAAAACCAATCATTCTACAATTGCTGGGCTTTTTGATGATTCTACAAAAATCCTGGGAGATAGTTTAAATAAAAATTCAATTCTACTATTTATAACGGATGCTGCTCCCTACATGATTAAAGCTGCCAAGGCTATCGAAGTGTTTTATCCAAAGATAGCACATATAACATGTGTGGATCATGGCCTTCATCGAGTGTGTGAACGCATAAGAGATTCATATGAGAGTGTAAATACTCTAATATCATACGTAAAAAAAGTGTTTTTAAAAGCTCCATGTAGAAACGATATTTTTAGAGAAATTCATCCCGATTTAGCATTACCGCCTGAGCCAGTTACAACTCGATGGGGAACTTGGCTTGAGGCGGTAAACTATCATGCCAAAAACTATGAAAAGATTTTAGAAATACTGGATGCTTTAAAGAGTGAAGATGCTTTATCCATTCAAATAGCTAAACAAACTTTACAAAGTTCTAAAACAAAGGCTGATTTAATTTTTATTTCATCTAATTATTGATTTATTGTGAAGTCTATTAAAAAACTACAGACATCTGGACTTAGCCTTCATGAATGAATACAGATAGTTTCAGATATGGTTAGAGAAATCAATAATGTCCCGTATTGCGATACTTCTTATAGAATTCAGCTTAAGCTTAAACAGGTTTTAGATAAAAATTAACTTAATTAAAAATATCTATGAAGAATTAAATGGTTCTTCAAAAAATACATCTTTAAAATATAATGTAAGAGAAATTTTAGCATTTAAATATGCTCCCATCACATCTGTCGAGGTAGAAAGAAGTTTTTCAATGTACAAAAATATGCTAAGAAATAAGAGACAAAGATTTTTATTTGAAAATTTAAGCCAATACTTTGTAATTTACTGCAACAATAACCTCAATTAAAAAAATTTTCATTAAAAGGTTTAGAGTTTAATTTTCCTCATGAAATTCAAAATAGATTGATGCAATTTCAAAGTTCAATAAAATTGAATAATATCCAAAAAACTATATATTTAATACTTTTGGTTTCCCTGATAATTACTAATATAATTTAAATTGGGTTGACTGACTGTACAATAATTAAATATCCAAAATACTTTACAAATGAATATATGTATATAATTTCGGCTTAGACAAATTTAGACAAATACTTTTTACATAATTTACAACCAATTTGCATTGGTTGAAATCATTATGTAAATGTTCTTAGATTGATTTGGAACTAAGTAAGTTGGTGGAAACCCTTCCGTAAAATAATTTAAAATAGGTCGCAAGTACTTTATAAAGGTTTATTTTATTATGGATTCCATTAAAATCATTATTAAAAAGTATTCAAACCAATTTAGTACATAATCTTAACTTTAAATTGCTTAAATAACGGCCTGAATTATATGCAATGCGCTTAATAAATTTGCAGAAAGTACTTTTGAAATATTTCAAATTATTGTATAGAAGTTTTTGAAGCAAAACCTTTTTAATTTCCAGCCAACTATCACATACTAATTTGCAGAAAATCCAAGTTATATTTCGAATGCATTTAAAATTATTACCCAAAAGTGTTTAGACTAATTTGAATTGAATAGAAATTGGTTTAAATGCATTCATATATTTGAAGGAATGGGAATAAAATTTGATTTGAATTCGATTTCATTTATTTTTATAGGCATTTTAAAGTATACCAAATGAGTTTCGCTTTAATTCATACCGGTTTAGAAACTTGTATATATGTTTTGTAAAAATATTTCGGATTCGTTTTAAACTATTACATGACGGCATTTATGGATGGTCTTAAGTTATTACCTAAATAATATTAAACTATTCTGAAGTACATTTAAATGGCTTTAATATTGTTAACAATAACTTCAAAAAGTAAATTACAAAAATCTTGAATCAATTATTTTTCACTTCAACTCAATATTTGAATGATTTTAAACTATTTCCATTCAATTGAAATCAGTTTAAAAAGTTTTGTATAATAATTTTAAATACATCCGAAATTCATTCCGAAGGTTTAAGGCAATTTAAAATTATTACACAAATTATTACATATTAAACTATATCATTTATGTAATAATTTAAGTCCATCCATAATGTATTGAAATCCTACAGAAAATATTTGTACTATAAGGCCTATGATAACTTAAATCCATCCTAAAGGGTTTACAATCCTACAGAAAATATTTGTAATATTAGGCCTACAATCACTTAAATCCACCCTGAAGAAAATATTTCTAATTTGAAAACAAAAAATTGCAAAATTTGTAAACCAATTTTAATTAATTTCAAATTGCTTTCAAAATATTCAGAAAATGATTAAAAATTAATCCGGAATACTTTGCACACAACTTAGAACCAATTTAGATTTGTATCAGATCAGTATACGAGTAGTTATATACCGATTCGAAATTGAATTGGTTGAGCAACTTTTGTAGAATACAACAAAATAGATGCAATTACTTTATTAAGGTTTATGTATTGGTTATTGATTCAATTCAAGTCATTATGTACAAATTTTCAGAGCAATTTAGTTTCAATTCTGATCAGTTGGAAAACTTTTATATAATGATATAAATTGAATCTAAATTGCTTTAAAGGGATTAATTTAACGACTTGAGCTACATACAAAGTGCTTAATAAAACCAAACAAGAATTTCGGATATATTCTTAATTATTGTACACAAGTTTCTGAACCAAAGTTATTTAATTTCAAATCGGCTTAAAAAGAAACCTGCATTTGGTGATTTGGAATTCAAACTGTTTTATAGTTCTTTATTTCGGATGAATTTCAATAGATTTTATTAATTTAAAATTTTGTTTATTCTTGCGTTTGAATATTAGCCATGCAATTTCAAAAGGTTTATAGAGCAATTTGGACACATTTACAATTAATGTAAACCAAATTGGTTTATAAAACCTTTAGAAAGAAAGTGTTGCGCATTCATCTGACAATATTTCAAATTAGGTATGTATATCAATACAATAATTTAGAACACTTATATCCGAAATAATTTCGGTGGTTTTATTTTATTAGGCACATATTAGTTGCGTTTTGTTTGTAACTTATATACGATTCCCCATACAAATGGTATCCTATATATGTATGCTAACGGAGAAAATTATAACTGTTAAGCCTATCGGGGATAGGTTGTACAACAAAGTAGTGAAAATATGGTGATAGCTAAAATGTTGCCAAGTTTTCTTGACAACGAAAACGAACCAAATTTAATTGTGACAAAATAAATAGAAAATTTTTCGATTTCAAAATTTCTGGCTTACAGCATTTGAGTTTATGGATAAGGGCTATAATCTTTTCTTAAGAATAACCGGGCGCAGCTGTACATGTACTATCTCATTAAATGTGAAAATTTCGTGAATTATTCAGAGGGTTTTAATCACTGCTCAAAATTAATGGTTTTTTGTGGTTTTCAGATCTATATAATAAGATATAACGGACGGTGATCGACATCTAGTATGTTCTAAGTGAAGAGGCTCATAGAATATTTTAAGTCACTAGTGGACCAACACACACTCGGCCAGCGTCAAATCCACCATGATTATTTGAATCCGACTTTAGGGTTCGTTTATCCTATATATATGCCACATTAACATTTTGTGCGCCACACATCTCCCTCTAATTATTACAACAATCGGCTCATTCGCAAGAAAGCACATTTAGCAAGTCACCGCACCCAAGAATTTGTAATAATCAGATTTATCAATGACGGGATCTTTATGAATCTTCTTTTTCAATTCATTGACAACTACTTATCCATGTTAAGAGTAGGCCATTTCGGTTACAATATTTGGAAATTCTAGTCCACTTTTTAATAAACAATAAATGACACACATTTTAATTTCCAAATAGAGAATGACACAAGAGTAAAAAAAAGCTGCCAAGTCGTTTATGTCTAACCGGAATGCCGTTTTGTTTGTATCCTATATACGTCTTGTATATATGTTACAAAAAAAAACACAACTATTATATAATTCAATACGTAAATCAAACTTTTTAAGCGAATTTAGATTTAATTCATATCATTATATAGAAGTTTTTGAACTGATTTAAATTGAATCTTAATCGGTTTAAACACTTTTATATAATGATTTCAATTCAATGCATATTAATTTATAAACTTCTTTAATGAATTCCGGATGCATTTACAATTGTTATATACAATATATTTAAATATGGTTGGCACGCACTTGATAAAAGCGCTTATATATATAGAACAATTTGGATTCATTTCAAATTGGTTTATAAATATTTAAAAATACATACGGATCCATCTGAAATCATATCAATGGTTTTACACCAATTTGGAATTCATTCAAATCTGGATAAACACGTTACTATAATTTGAATGCATTATATTAAGGGGTTTATTTAAACAAATTTAGATTCAAATCATATAATTCGAATAATTTGTATATATGTAAAATATTGTTGCGAAAATGTTTTGAGTTTATAGGAGAAAGAAGGGAAGAACTTCCATTTTGTTTACATCTCTCACCCATAAACTCCAGACTTGCGCAAGAAAAATTACGTGTGACAAATTTTAAATCCATCCGAATTGCTCAAGAAACCTTTACAAAGTGTATGGCAACCATATTCAACAACAAAAAATAAAGTTAAAACTTGGCAATTGGTAGCCATTTTGAAAAAACAATTATATGACGCTAGCCCTACGGATGTCGTTACCATTTCTTGAACCAATATATCTTCGATTCAACATAAAATTAAATTTTTTTATTGTTCGAGTCAACAGAAATGGCGTCGATAGAAATAATGTTTGAAAAAATATAAATTTTAAGTTGAATCGAAGTTATATCGGTTAAAAAAATGGCGACGACCGAAATAAGGCGGATTATTTATTTTTTACAGCGAAAACATACACTTTCAGGCAAGGCTACGATATCCGAGGCCCCTCCAATCAGTAACTTTTATTTAGAACAAACTAAAATATGGTGAAAGTATTAAATAAATGCAATTGCAATTGCTGCAATCCTTCATGATTCTCTTTTGGAATTGCAATTTGCTTTTACACGCACGCAATTCTGTTTCTGCAATTCTGGTTTTTATTATTGCTGCTTCTGACATTCGTATAAATCTGAGCCATATGCAGACTATTCGTCTGAAATTTTTACGAATGAGTAAATGAAAAGAAATGTCAAATTATACTGCAGCCGCAATTACTAAAAATTTTACGAATGAGAAGAACTGAAAGAATTGTATGCACAACTAATTATGTACTTGAATTTGATGGCTGTCACAAGCATCTAGTGATGATTTAATCCCTTATGAATTTTATAGAAAAAAAGGTAAAAAAAATATTTTTTTATTAAAATTGTGTATTTTATATTTAAATATAATCAAAATTATTATTATTTATAACCAGGGTTCGTATTTCGTGCCCATTTTTTTATCGAAAATATGAAAAATTTCTATATCTACAATCGAAAAACAAATATAGACAGTCTTTCTAAATTTTTCATATTTTCGATCAAAAATGGGGATGGGTTATCCTGGGTATCATATGTATGTTTAAGTCAATTTGTGTCATCCAAAATAATAGTTCCTCCAGCCAAGTGTCCACAATTGTTTGCATGTGTTTGTGAAGGTGTCAATAGTTGCGTCAGATTCAACGATTGTGTCTCACTTCACCTCAATTTATGATAATATGTATTCTTCGCTGGCTGATATCTATACACTTTATTGTTTTTTCACAAATTTGCTTCTCACTTTCTGTTTAAAATAAAAGTTTTTCTGTAAAGTCCTCGTGTAATATTCACCTATAGGTAGTTTCTCTTCTACAGCAAAGCCTCTTATGAAAAATCGAATACATAACTTTGTGACAAGTGTTTTTGTAACAGAAACTAAATTATGATTACAGTAACTAATATTTGAACACGAATTCGAATATTGTACTTTTTATTAATTGTATCTTCCATTTCAGATGAATGAGGCTTTAGAAATAGTCAAATTAGTTTATACTACTAAAGTTCGGTAGTAGCAACTTGTATTCAGTAAGACCGATTTTTAATCTATCAATAACACCGACAAATAATTCCGATGTTTAACAATTATGAATTCTAATCAAAATATAGACTTTATCATGGAATTTCCAATGCCTGAATTGATTTCCAACTAATCTTTTCCCTGTGTGCAGAGTTTATGAAAGTTTTTCCTCGTTCCATTCTTCATACCCTCCCTCTCCAACGAACTCATGAATTGCAGCAATTATAATTGCAAGTCTAGAAACAGACTTACCACTTTATTTAATCAAATAAATATTTTCTGTAAAAGACCTCAAATTAAGCCGAAAATAGTATTATTTATAGAAATAGCTGGGGTTAAAGTTTTAAAAATCTATATTCTATAGCGCGATTTTGCTAAAATAATTTTTCATTTTCAGTTCACTTTACTTGATTAGGTACTGGTTTACTTTGTAAAAGTAAATCCACAGTATTTTGAAAACTAAGCGAGTTATCGAAGAATTTTATTTGCTATTAGCGACTACTTTTGCGGTGTTATTATTATTAAAGAATTATCAGAAAATTGTAAAAAAAAATTATTGACTTTTTAAATTTTAACCCCCGATATCTCGATAACAAATCGAGTTATCGAAAAATTTTAGTTTAATGTTCCTCTTATTTTGTGGCGTGATACTCAGAAATGGTACCCAATTGAGGTGCCTCACATATCGTACTCTCCCCCACTTTCAACACAATACATTCTTACTTACCCCTTAATTTTGGTCTTCCTTTTCTGATCCGCGAGTTCAACTGCAAAAATAAAAAACGCTTTTTATACGCTCATGCACAATTTCCTTTTTCAACAGTTAACTCTTTAATGACGCCAACGAAAATTATTACCCTTCTACACCAAAATGTTTTACAAACACACACGATCTATCCTACATTGCGCTCTTTCCTACTAACGTTGAACATAATACTCGTCAATACCGTGGCTAAAATTATGGTACAATAATTAAGGTAAACTCGTTAGAACAGCTGATCTCAACTTTTTTCTTGTTTCTGTGTTAAGCGCCATGGCCACACATCAAACTCACTCATCAAACTCGCATTTTTTTGATTGGTTAGTGAAAAAAAACTCACACGGATAGGTTGATGTGAGTTTGACGAAAATCAAAACCATTTAGAAATTTGCTTCGTCGCGACAGAAATATGAAGCCAGTTTGATGTGTGTGCGCGAAAGTACTTCAATTCTCATTCTTTTTTAATTTTCAAAGCGATAAGAAGTTTTTGTTTTGGTGACCCGGGTTTTGCAGAAATGGATGAAAAAAATTTTATTTTGGAGTTTATCGTACTTTGCCAGCTTTATGGCATATAAAATCTAAAGAATATAGCAACAGAAATGAATAAAATGCGCAGTATAGCATATTGTTGGAAAAATATAAAGAAACATACCCAAATGCAGAAAAAAAGATGTTGCACAAAAACTAAACCTACTTCGTACTGCATACAGAAAAGAGTTAAAACGGATTGGCAGGTTAGAGAGAAGTGGTGCCGGAGTAAACGACGAGTTAGAATCCAATTTGTACTATTTTGATGCCATAGATTTTCTGCGGGATAATGAACAGCCGTGTGCATCCCAAACATCAATGGATGGAGAAAATGAAACAGTGGTAAGTGAATTTTTGTATAGTTTTTTTAATTACGTATTGTTTGTTTTGGTGGATACAAATTTTTTTTTTGCCAAGAGACTTCACCCTCGTTATTGAAATAGCTGCAAAATTTATCCCTAATTAATTTAGCACTACTTGTCGAATTTCGACATTGAGTGCCTTGCAGTGGTGTAGAATGGTAATCTTCTCTCCATAAACCTTCCGTAACACTTCCATCCATCACGTTCTCCCTATCAACTGAGGCTGTAGAAATATATTCCGTGGTCTTCTTTTTCCTCAAGAAATTGTGTAGATAATAGCAAGTTAACACAATCGTTTGAGTTTTTTCGGGCGAAAGTCCAATTGCTCCTTGTAGAACCCTAAATCGAGATATGTACTAGTATTCCAAAAGCATTTTCAACGATGCGTCGGGCGCGGCTCAAGCGATAATTGAAAATCCGTTGCTCATCGGTGAGCCGGATTTAAATTGCTTGTCAGCTGAAAACCATCATCTCCAACAAATGTGGTATTGGCTAATACACCGCCATCGGATGGTGGTTTGTTCCAACATCAACCATAACGAATTCGTAGTTTGCATCTACTAGTGCCATAAGAACAATGCTAAAGAACTTTTTATAGTTATAATAAAAAGAACCAGAGTTCGGTGGCTTTCTGATAGCGATGTGCTTTCCATCGATGGCTCCTAAGCAGTTAGGAAAATTCCAACGGCGGTAAAAGTCGGTTGCAATTTTTTCCACGCATCTTCGGTACAAGGGATCGGTAAATAGATAAACATACATATATTTTTATTTATAGTGAATCAATAAACATTTTTGCTTTTTGTTTGCAGATTAGCGAGGAACGAAGTAAACGCAAAAAACCGGATGCTGCTGAAGAGTTAATGATGTTGGCCGCGAAACGTCTGAAGCAGCCTCCAGACGAGTATGAGAAAATTGTTGCAAGTTGGACTGTAAAATTTAAGAAAATGGATGAGAGGCAAAAGAATGTATGCGGATAAATTCATAAATGAAATTCTTTTCGAAGGACAAATGGGAACGCTGCATAGAAATTCTATGCAGTTAAATATGTCAAGTTCACCAAGTACTCCACAAACGTTTGTCACAGAATACAGTTCTTCGCACACTCCACCAACATTTACGTACAATAGTAATGGCACCCTGGCGAGATGCAGTACACCGTCCATAAATGTTCCAGTACCACTCATTTCACCACAAATTCTGAATTCAGAAGCACAGTCAAGTCATAACTCCACCGCAATAGACGCCAATGATGACAACTCACTCACACATTATTTTTCTTCATTTCAGTGAAGTTTGCTCAGTTTTTTTAATTTACTTTTAAGCAAGGAAATTACTTCCTTTAATGAATTAAATAAGTTCTTTTATGTTTAATTTTTTTTATGTTTTCAGTAATAGTTATAGGCTAACAATTTTATTAAATGCGATGGAAACACTGCAAATCATAAATAATTTGTTTAATTTACCTTTATATAATCCTTTAACGCCTTGTTTATTTCTGCACAAGTTTCCATAACAATGTGACCAATCGCACGTTCCGACATAGCACTTGTCCGAAAATGAATTGCCTGATGCAAGATAACGCAAAATCATAGATAGGCGTTGATTCGGCGAGATTGAGTCACACATTTGGGTATCTTGTTTTTTAATTTTCGGGGCAACCAATGTTAAAAGTTCCTCATATATTTCTTCATCCATGCGTAAAAAATTTAGGAAATCATTTGGAGAGCTTAATTTAAGCTCATTCAGCAAATTCTCGTGCGTAAATTCACTCCTTTTCTTAAACCACTCTTTCATCCAAAGACGCTTCACACTTTTTTTTTTAGCTGCCTGCGCCAGTGCAATAGCTATGCAACAATCAATTATTTCGCTCATATTTATTGAAAAACAAACCAAACAAAGAGGAAAACAATTTTTTCACATTCAACAAAATATTTTGCGTCCAAAAAAAAACACCGTCCTTTCGTTTTTATAACAACTTTGAAATGAAGTTTGATGCTATGAGTTTGATGGGTGGCTGTGATAAGCCAAACAAAATATTACCAAAACACAAGAGTTTGATCAAACAGTTTGATGTGTGGCCATGGCGCTTAACTCTTATGTCAAAGTCACATATATTTTTTTGATTATTTTTATTGAACACATCACAGAAAAGAGACATGAAACAAACAGAAAATGTTAGTTTGTGTTGCTTATATATACAACAATTCCTACTACGTTTATTTACCTCACTTGTTTAAACAATGTCAAAATCATAGACTAATATTTATAGTAGACCTAATAGTTCTCCCACCAAATTTATGACATTTGGCCTGGTGTGATATTTAGGAATTGCTTTACTAATACCAGATAGAGGCAATGGTTCAGAACAACGAACAAAATAACAACAACGGCATTTCGTTTTGTGTGTTAAAATTATTGTGTTAAAGACAACACAACTGTATTCTAACAATAACAGTCAATAAAAAAGTTTAAAACACATTTAAATTTCACAGGTTTTCATTAAACCGACATGAAAAATTAAAGCAAGAAGTTATTGTAATTCCACCTGGTGTATGTCAGTTTTCGTCAAACATCTCTCTATCACACCGACCGCATCACGAAGAGTGTGAAAGGAAACTTCAGATGAGCCAAATTTTTTCTCTTCTAAGATTTACTCTATGGTCAAAATGTTTTACTAACACAAAGACGCGATCGTACTTCTATCGGGCTCTCTCCCACTAATGTCATCACTCATACTCGACAATACTTTTCTTTTTGCTCTGATATACACACTGAAATCAGAGATGGGATATGTGCCCAGTATTTATTTTTGGTACATTTCGTGTTTGAAAAGTAACGAATAGATATCTCTGCTACATTTAGAGTTACAAACCGAACAAAAAATATTTCTTGTGCATTAAATGTCTAAAAAACCACAAATGTGTATCTAGATGTTACGTGTACAACTTGTATATTGCTGCCAAAAACTATACCACTAAATATTTGTATTGTTAATAGTACAATATAAATAAATAGTTCCCAAATACTCTATAGGATGAGAATACGCCATGTTGCCAGCTGTAAAGAAGTTGACATACATAGGTTACAAATCATGATTAATAATAAGTGTTTTTTTAGCCCACTAAAGTTAATTATAGCTTAAATTGTACGGGGTAGCTAAGCGATATTAATACGGTATTTACACCGACCGTCGGTGGTGCAATGGTAGTGTGCGCGCCTGTTGTACAGGAGATCCTGGGTTCGATCCCTGCTCCGACCACCTTAAAAGTTCTTTCGACGACGGTCACCTCGCTTAGTGACGGCGACACTATCGAGTACTTAGCCATGAAAAAACTGCTCAAAATTACCCTTCGAAACCGGTGTAAAACTGTAGGTCCCACCGCACAACTCACAGGTTGTGAGAAGCTCTCCCAAATTCCTTCATGGGATGTAATGGGAAACCATTTATTTATTTACACCGACCAAGATTTGCGCATTTCGAAGGTTAACCCACGCTAACCCAGAAGATTACTCATACAATTTTAATCTGTAGAAACTGAAGTTTAATTTTTAACCTCATTTTAAACTGGTGTACATTTCGATGCTACACTGTTTGTTACTAAAAATGCAACCATAATAAAAACATACACAAAAAATCAACTGTTTGTCAGATGGAAGCCGATCGAAAATTTTCTGACGCGTCGCCGCCACCAAAACTCTTTTTGAAGCTCACGCCGCCGCCGATATAAATGGCTTTTATTGGTTTAAACTGTTAACCGATGTTATCGACTGGCCCGATTTGACTCACTGATCCAATTTTAAAGGTTCAGTTAGTTCGAAAACATCCAAAATAAGTACAAAACTGGCAAAACCAATAGCCGCCAACTTAGTTTTTATGTTGTGCCGCCGTCTTCGATAATTTTGCCTCGGCGCGGAGTTTGGCCAAGCACGGAGTTGCCAACTGAAATGTCAATTTAATCTTATCTTGGGTGGTGTAAACGGCAAAGATTATAGAACAAGGTTATCTCTAACCTGGCCGCGATAAACGTCGGTGTAAATGCGTTATTAGCGCCTTTTCAATTTCCCACTTCAATTCTGACTTGAGCAATGACAATGTTGCCACATGTTCAATTTAAAAAACTACCAACAAAAGTTTTCGATTCTTGTGAAGCCAAATGTTATCAAGAAGGAGAGACTCTAACACAGAAATGGCTGCATATACACGTACGTATATTTTTATATCTATAAACTTGAATGATAGATTTTTATTTCCGATTGAAAACAAAAATGAGAATTAAATTCTTCATAACAACGCGTGGTAAATTTTATACATATTGATCATGGTAGAATTATCTATCAGGTATAGTCTTTTAAATAGGTGACTTAATTTTTTCCATGTCATATTTCGTTTCACTTGTCAAGCGCATATGTATATTGTTTTTATACTGTTTTCTATTCTTGTATTGTTGGTGTATAGTTTTGTAGAGTTTCACAACTGAATCGATTGATCAAATATGAAATGCGTGTTTGTTGCTGCCCACAACTACGACAACATCGGCTGCTACCATGTATTTGTTGGCTTTGGCTACAATCGTCTCGTCGTATCGCATTTTTTTCACCCAACACAACAAATGTTGCCACGTTTTGTAGTAATAAGTGTGGATCGTTTTTTTTTTTGGAACGTCATAAGTGACAATAGCTGAATGGAATAAAAAAAACACTATTAATGTACAGTGCATACCATATTTGTATTGAATGGCACCGTTGTTTCTGCAAATGAAAAGTATGCAGAATGCTCGCATATCCTTTGGAGTTAATTTAGTGAGCTACAATAATCATGATTACTATTCTACTATTTATGTATGCCGTTTTTATTCTTAAAATTTCCTTTAAACTTGGCACATAAGCAAAAGTGAAACATAAGAAAAGTGAAACATCTAAGTAGGCACTGCTTTTGAAAAACGTAAATAAGAAAAATAACGGTAGTGTTTATATCTCTTTCTGTCCTCCACATTTGTTTAGAATCATGTACAAGACAAAATAAAAATAGAAATGATTAACAAATTTTTAACGGTAAACTAAAAAATAATTATTTGTTTACTAAAATGTGTGTTCTTATTCAAGTGAGCGCGAGTGTATAGCGTTACCTTAATATAAAAAGGCCCTAACTCATAAAAACCACTTTGTACAGCAGAAGGAAAATACTTAATGAAACTAAAAATCTAATATATATAAAAATGAGTTGCCGTGTGTTTGTGACAACATAACTAAGGAACGGAGTGACGGATTTGGCTGAGTCTTTTTTTATTTTGTTCACTGACAAAAAAAATTTCCATAGATAGGTGGCGCTGCATAGTAGGTGGCGCTGATGTCGATTTCGGTTATTTATGAACCGATTTGTTTAAAATGCGCAACATATAATTCTTAGGCAAAAGTAAAGGTGTTGATAAAATAGATGGCGCCCACGTCGAGATATTAATCATTGTTTACCATCTGATGTTATAAATACTTTTGAAGGCAGGACGAAGTCTGCCGGGTCAGCTAGTAATATATAATAATATATTTGTATTAAAACTAACTATGGAATTCAGATTTATAAAGATTTTTAAAATTGTCTAATTTTTAGAGATTTGATATGGGTTAGGGATTATTGTATTTCTATTTCATGGAAATATAGTAATTTAGGCCTTTTTGTAAAGAAAAGTATTAAAATTCATGATCAAAGAAACCAATGAAAGAAAAAGGGAATTGTAAACAATATTTAGATTTGATATGGTAAATTATCATAAAAGTAATGACAGTCTTTGGGCAGGAACTGTTACAGATCTTGTGCGTAACTCCACTTCTTTCTGCATCTTCCTATTCTTTTTCTATGAAATGGACCAGGTTTGGTCGCTTTGGCAGTGGAATTTTTTCTTTGTGGTAGACTTTTACGAACTCGCAACTATATCGAAACGGATCCGTATAGGCAGATTGGATAAATGGAATACGTAATGTAAACAACATCAATAGTAAAAATGCAATGCCTACTTTGTGCGTTTCTGCACCAAAGTATAAGTATAAATTAGGACTATTTTAATTTCAGAAAATGTGCGTGAGTTAGGGCTTTTTGTATTTTGGTTAAAGCTTCTTTATTTTCCAAAAAATTTCTTCACATTTTAATCGAATGTGTATTAGAAAGCATTCTACGAGAACCAATCCAAACACGAATTAAGAAAAATTATGATCCGGGTTTTATGGTCCTTTTCCCGCGAAAACTAAGCTGCAGAAGAGGAATATTAACGCAAGAGTGTAAGTGTGTAAGTCTAATTATCCATAAGACATATATTCCCAGTATAGTCATAAGACGTTGGGGGAGAAGATAAAATTCTAGAATAAGACATGAAAAATTGTTAAACAAGAATATGGACAATAAAAATTTAAATTCTAAAAAAAAAGAAAAAAAAATTATGACTTGGGCCTTTTTATATTAAGGTACAGAGATATAATGTTTTAATCAAAGATTTGGAAATTAGAGTAGATAAAAACCGAACATTTCCAGAAACAGGGGTTTCGGTTGTTACAAAAAATTAAATTTTTGAAAAACTGCTTTTTTGGAACGAAAAATTTGGTTCCACCGATTTGCTTTTGTACATCAATTGGGTTTCTTCATTAAAAATTATTAATAAAATGCGTTTAAAAATAAATAAGAAAATAAAAGCCGGAGGGCCCAGCGGTAAAATACCGGTTCGAAAGTGATAATTCTTAGAAAAATGGCGGACAATGGATGTACAAAACACCGGTGATCTGGTTTTCGGTTACGCTTTTTGAATACTCTAATCATTATAATACTACGTTTGGTACAACTTCTTGGTGATTTTAGTACAATTGGGATATTTTGTAATCCCATCACTGTGAAAATATTTCGTGGTGCTTCAAAAGAGAATTTACACCAAATATCGAAGCCGACCCATAGGAGTTGCTGTCTGCGATGGCGCAAAAAAATTCATTATGTGGCAATGGCTAAGACTAACAAATTAAATTTTGTCTGTAAAAACCTGAATTTTTTGGTTTTGTAAAGAATTGGTCTTCTGTTAAATTAGCTTAACATTTCAAATGCGCTTACATCGAATCCGAGATTGAGATCGCGGCGGCGGCGCACCGGTTTATTTTTGGTTCGGCTTCCTTTATTGCTCTACATTCGACATACGAAGTATTTATTCAGGTGGAAGCAGTGAAGCAATCAGTTAATTTTTTTCTTGTCGTGCTGGATTTTGTATTTGTACTTTCTTATTTACTTTTATTTTTGGTATACATAGTGTTGATTTGTACAGTTTCGACGTTAAAAAGAAGACAAAATGTAGGTTGATGTCTGCTATTACGAGACTTCCTGCTGTCACCTGATATAAATCCATCTTGGTTCTACGATTATCAAATACACAAATATGGTCATCCTTTGCTTCTTCTTTTAAAGTTGGTGTGTGGGAAGGAGACAAAGAGAGAGCAGACACTCATGTACTTATAAGAAACACCGAGCTGTTTTACTCTTATGTCGATGAATGCAACAACAGAGATAGGAACATACATAGTTCAAAAAAAAACTTGTGTCTTCCGAAGGGTAAACACAAATGCAAAACAGAAATGGAAATAATAAACAAAAGGGAAATAAATGTTAGTTCATTTTGTAACATGTAATAGTATCATAATTGTGGTTACATTGGAACCATGGTACAAAGAAATGGTAGAAGCACTAGCCCAGCTGATTTTAACTTTTTTCTGGACTGAGTGTGAGTAAGTTTTTCTCTTATGTCAAAGTTTGTTTACATTTGTTTGTCTGCAACCCCTGTTCGCCAGCAACTGCTGTTTTTGAAATATTTCTCTGCAAAAATTACATAGAAACGTTTTAATTTTCACACTTAAACACTTTCAATATATCAAATAACACTCAATCATTTTCTAAATGGCACTTTTTGCAAATTTGTTCTATCAGCTGACTTGACACAACACAGACACTGAGCAAAAACAAAATGCCTCTTGTTTTTGGCTTGTTGTATTTGTTGTCGTACTGCATCTACCATTATATTTCTACCATGATTGGAACTTAAACTGAGTTGATGTTGTTATGTTGTATAGTATCGGAATATTTGGTAAGTATATTTGAAGTTAATTTTTACTCCAACCTTGGTATACTTATGATAAATTATTTTGCACTGTATTTCAGTTCATTTACACATTTACATACCAATGACAACTATAGCCTGAATGTAGTTAATTTTCGACTACTTTTTTGTTAATTTTTAAAAATCAAATGTAACTATACATACATTTGTGAGCTCAATCTTAGTCAATTTTCTGTAAATTTATATGTATATTGTTCACTAGTTAGTAAATTTGAGCTCAATTTTAGTTAATTTTGTGAAATTTTATGTATACTAAAAGCCCGATTCTGTGCACTTGATAAGTTCACCACATTGAGTATTTATCAACTTTTGAATATTTATCAAGATTTGGTATTCTACTACAAAAAATAAAAGCTTTTTAGTTGATAATTTGTCAAAGTCTCCTGTGGTATTGATAACTCTAATTTATTGTGTGTGTGTATTCAAATTCGGTAAATAGTGCACTCTTCATGTAAATATCAACATAATGGATTCTTTTTTAAAATACATGTATAAATTTGCGTATCCCTTTAGAAAAATGGAAGAAGAAATAATTGTGTTAATTCTGATTTGTGAAGACGAAGAAAATGCGGAAAAAAGAAGGCGTAGGTGTGACTTACGAAGATTACGCGACTCAAGCGATCCTTTTCAGTTGTCGGAGGCAGAATTTATGTATCCATATTTTTGCCTTGTGCCAATAATTTGATAACAATGCTGTGTGTTTATCGAACCAAATAATTTTGATTGACCAAAATTTTGACATTAGCGTGGTGAGTATTTATTGTCAAAATTTTCCCTAGCCCCAGGGCTACACAAAATTTTGACAACTAGTTTAAATTTTGACGTTTGTCTTTTATGCAGCATTTGCTCGGAAACATGGTAATAGCAGCAGGTGTTGTTGTAGTTGTAGGCAGCAACAACTTCAGTTGTGAAACTCTACACAAATACATACATACCAACAACACTAGAATGCAAGAGTACAAAAACAAAATACATGAGTTCTATTACAAAATACATCTGTTCCATACCGGTCTATTTTACGGCTTACACTTAAAAAAACCAACCATTTTTTGAGGCGGGCAGAACACATTATTTTAAGCAAAAAAAATTACAGCAGACAGTTGGCCGAGGCCTTCGGCCACGGACTGTCCCTGCAGGCTGTGTCAGAGACACGGCCATTAAGTTTAACGTAGAATACGCCATCCGATAAGACAGAAAACATATACAACAATAAATTCATTTGCTTATATTATTTATCATTTATTGTTATATATGTTTTCTGTCTTATCGGATGGCGTATTCTACGTTAAACTTAAATTTGTATAAAATAAGTCAAAATAAACTCAAAAAATAAGCTAGCATTCCTCTATAACTCGCTTCGGTATCGAGTTGAAATTTTTAAAAATTATCGATTTTTTTCAAAATTTCAACATCCAATAACTCGATAACTAAGTGAGTTATCGAAAAATGGCATAGAGGTTTCTGCGTGATCTGGCTAAGGGACTATTTCCCCTGGGGTAGGTCCAACACCGGCTTCGGCATAGTATGGAATTTTCTACTTGGGGTAGGTCCAACACCGGCTTCGGCATAGTATTTTTGTGGTATAAAGCTTTATATTTTTGAGAAAAGTAAAGGAAAATAATCTAAAATTTTTTAAAATTTCAACATACGGCGATCCATAACTCCGAAACCGTGCGTTTGCGCCGATTTTGTTATTTTACTTTTTTGCTTAAAATAACATGTTATATCCGATGCAGTATACAGAATATAAAACAATAAGAGCAAACCTCACGCATTCTCTCTATTTGATACATCACATACATCCTTTGGCGTAAGCGCAATTTATTCATTTTGTTTCTAATTTCAATAAAAATAGCGAAATATTTTTAAAAATTATGTTAATATCAAAAAAATGCAAGCACATGAATTTTCAGCTGTCAACATTTTGATTTTCCATTTCACACAGCAAAATCGGAATTGTATCTTCACCACACAAAAATAAATTCAACACAATTTACCACGACCGAAATATTTTCGATGAAGACACAGCCCAATAAACAAAATCAGCTGTCAATAGAAATTCACCACACTGCTTTTTATTTATCAATGTTGCCACAGAATACCAACCGAACTTTTGGTTGATAAAAATCTTGACAAAATATCTTGATAAAAAATTTATCAAGAATTCACAGAATCGGGCTGTAATACTCATATAATTTTAACCCGGTAAAAATTTATTTCAGTTAATTTTAACCTAACTACAGTTCAGTTACCAACATACAATAGTATATTATTTTAAGTTAATTTGAGATGTATTTCAGTTTAAATTGGACGGAATATTTGAACTAAAATGAAGGTTATTTTGTGAAATAGTTTAATTCAACTTCTAACACAATACATTCATAATTATATGTATAGTTGAACTAAATTCTAATCAATTTTTTACTTGAATATAAGAACAACAAAAACTTTTTTTAAAAACAACAATTTTTGATTAGGAGAAAGATTTTAGTATATTTTAACAGAAACGTAGTCCAACATGAACTAAGTTTCACTACCACATTTTCCAAATTTCAGTTATGTTTTCTCCAAAAGAATTATAAAAATAAACGTTCGAAAACTTAATAACATATTATGCTAACAATTAATTGTTTTTATATTTTCGATCAAAAAAGGGCACGAAATACGAACACTGGGTAGGAATAATTTTGTTTATATTTAAATGTAAAATACACAATTTTAATAAAAAAATATTTTTTCCTACTTTTTTCTATAAAATTCATAATGGGTTAAAGCATCACCAAGTGATTGTGACAGCCACCAAATTCAAGCAATTACTTTAGTTGAGCATTCCAATATATTATTTGGTACAACCGAATTAGTTTTTACATTTTTCGTTGATCCAACTAATAGAATATTCACCACTACATGATAATTTGATTGCTACAACTACATCTCGATCGACAGATCACTTTTATTTATTGTTGCTGTGGCTTCAAAACCAAAACTGAATTACAAATCAATTGATATGCACAACATTTGGTGATAAAGAACACAATTATTGGTAATCCCAACTGAATAATAGCGGCATTCATGCAAACGTGAAAGCCGAGAACTTTTGTTCAGCGCAAGTTTCCCTCGCACCGTTGCATGAGGCACCAGGTAAAGTTGCTCAGCGTAGTTGTGCTCAAAACCATATCAGCTGACCAAGATGGATACATAAGGTGGTAGCAGTAGCAATTGCATGTATTAAGTATGTGTACTTTTTCTACTGTTGTAGTGCTATCACCTTATTTACCCATCCTAGTCAGATGACAACGAAATGTCAAACGTTTACATGTTTCTCCATCCCCCGTTTGCGCAGCAAATTTGCCTCGAAAACTTTCCACTTTTGAGCAATTCGCTTTGTATGGGAAAATTGTTTGTTTTGACGTTTGCTGTGCAAGTTTACGATGTTTTCGGGTTTACGAGGTTCTTTCGAGCTTTCATGAAGACCACTAATGTGATAGTCCAAGGAACCGCCAAATTTTAGTTGGCTGTAAATATAGTCGTGACAACGCATCTCTTCTCTCTCAACCATACCCAAAATTGTAGTCGTGGTGGTATTGTTTTTTTATAAATTGTGCAGTTTTGCCAAATATATTGCGTGACAATCTCGTGGCGCTGTCGATTTTTAATGCTATTAATCGCCGTTTCAGCTCGATTTTTATATTTTCTTCTCTGTTAACGACAACAGATTTTAAAACATTTCTACAGTTGCTGCTGTTTAAACGAAAAGTTTTAATGAAAGTTTCGCCTAAGCCACGACAAATGGGATCTATAAAATTTTTAAAGTTGGCTGAATTCAAGACATTAAACGGAACCCCATTTGCAGTTAACAGGTCGAACTTCGAAATAATTGCTTTTTGCTAATTTCAATTTTTACAGTTCGTGTTCGAAATTGTTTTTTTAATAGTTGTGTTACATGCAGCGCTTGATGTTTCACTGTCACTTATGCTAATTTCATGAAGTTTTAATATGTGTGTTTTTATATTTAAAATTCCATTTTTTTTAACAAATTCCCACAGATTTTGCATTTTTCGTATTCGCTTTCATAACATATGTAAAATTTTTCCACAATTAAACTGTTCCGTACACTTGGAGCCATTATTTTAATGTACCGTGGACGTCCAATAGTACGAATTATATAACGTCAGGCCTTTTCGTAATGTTGGAAAATTCGTATTATTGGACTACAGTTTTTTCCTCCTTTTATATAAAATAAAACACATGCAGATAGTTTAATTTAAATTAGTTATTGAAAAAAAACTTGAAAAACATTAAAATTCAAGTCAAATCAATAGATGTTAAAACATAAATTTTTACATACATACATATATACATTAGACCGGTCGTTAAAAATAAATTTTGAGGTGCCGGGCAGATTCTGTTTCCTTTTGGTCTAAAACCATTAAATTTAAAATTTGGGGCTGATCGGATAATATTTAGTGGCCGCGCCCATCAACCAAAAATTTAAATACATGAAATATATGGAAAACATTTATATTTACCCAATATTCTTCAAATTAAGTGCACAAAAGAGAATATTTTCTACAAAATCTAATTGATTACGATTAGCAATGAAATTATCTTTCTAATAAGTCATCAATTTCCAAAATTGGTTAATAAGAAAGTTGAAGCAAGTAACATAATTATTTATTTTAAACACTTATGAAAAGGCTGTATATATCGTTTTGAAATATTTCTCTTGCTGTTGCAAAGCAAAACAAAAAAGTACCGTTGCGAATAGCTCAGTACACAAAATATATGTATTTTGAGTCTTTATTCTTTATTTTCATTCAGTCTTGATGCGTGTCAGATATTGTTTAAGGAAAAAGTGCAAATAATTATAAAAAAGAAACGGTAAAAGAATTAAAAGAATTTAATATTGTGTAAATTTGTGTATCGTGTGAATTTCAAAGAAGTAAGTTAGTTTACATGTTTTTCGTGTGAAAATATAAAAAAAATATTAATACATAATTTGTTAGCACGACACTAATTGGAAATTTCATAATGGCGGATTTGCCAACAACATCTTCTTCAATTACTACTCGAAGTTCAGTGGATTCCAATATTATTCTTATTGGCCGAATATTACACCAAATATTGGGAGCTAAATTACCCTCAAATCGTCAAGTTTTGCAAGTATTCTTTTATAATATGCGAATCGCAAAATTTTCATCCACAGAGAGTGCAAAGTTATCTGTAAATATGGCATCGGTGTTTTGGCAACAAGCTAGAATACCAATACGTGAAGAACACAAATGTTGTGAAAAACTAATTAAAATTTATGATGAGTGGAACCGTGTTAGGAAAACTTCTTCGAAAGGAAAACCACACAGTAAACAAGGAGAATTTGTTGGAAAATTGGATGATCTCTTCGACATTGCCCATGCAAATGCTTTGCAAATGATTCCTGTCGAAGAAGACAGACAGTTTTTATTAAAACAAAGAGAGAAGGGACGTCCGGGTTGCATGGCTGGTGTCGATCTTAAAATGTACGCTCAAGAAAACGTTCAATTGAGTGAAAAGATAAAGAGGAAGCGCGAAAGAGGAGACACTCAGAAATGTTAAAGCAAAGTATTGGTAGATACATACATGATTTTGTGTTTTTTTTAATTTAATAATACTTTTTTGATTCGGCATAAGTGATAGCAGGGGAAGATAATGATGATATGGATGATGATGATGATGAGGTATTAGATCCCACAATGCACTTTGCTACCGATGACCAAGTCAATAGTGGTAAAGAAGAACGTAAAAAAAGAGGCCGAACCCAATGGATCACGCCACGTCTTTCCGCTGCATTAGATGATGCTAAAGTATCGAGTGGAAAAGCCGTACATATTTTGATAGCTACAGCAGAAGCTTTGAAAGTGGATGTTAGTGAACTAGTTATCAATAGAACATCTATTCATGAAATGCGAAAGAAACATCGACAAATGGAAGAAGAGAACATTCGAACTGATTTTCAAGAAAATGTAACTTTTTATTTTAATTTATATTCTTATGATTTATATGTAATTTGTAATTATCTCGATAATTTATTCATTTTCTTCATTGTTTTTCATCCTATAGATAAGCAATGCTCGATCGTTGGTGGTTCACTGGGATGGCAAACTAATGGAATCAACACTTGGTAAAAAAAAGTAGATAGAATCGCAATTCTAGTAAGTTATGATGGTACGTCAAAATTTCTCAGTGCTACCGCTGTAGAACCGTCTACGGGAGAAAACATTGCAACTGCTGTTCGTGACGCATTGGTCAGTTGGAACAATATTGATCGAGTTGGCGCCATGAGCTTTGATACAACTTCCTCCAATACCGGATCAAAAAGCGGTGCAACTGTTTTCATACAAAATTTTTTAGAACGGAAATTGATTCAGCTCCCATGCCGCCACCACATGTATGAAATTGTTTTGAAAAGTGTATTTGAAGTAAAATATTCAGCAACAAGTGCACCCGAAGTACCCATTTTCAACAGATTCGCTGCGGTTTGGGATAACCTTGATCACGAGTTGTACAAATGTGGTCTATATGATGAAATTGTCCGCTCTAAAATAAGTAACGAAGAATCTGAAGCTATAAAAATATTCTGCAATAATCAGCTGCAGCAAATGCAAATCCGTGCAGATTATAAAGAATTTCTTCAACTTACCTTGACATTTCTTGGAGAAGATGGTATGAATTTTTTCACATGCAGTTCAACATCACATGCAAGGTTCATGGGAAAAGGATTGTATTGCTTGAAAATATTTCTTTTTAGAGACCAGTTTCGCTTAACAGTAGCAGAATTCAAAGCTTTGCGAGAAATTTGTATTTTTCTTGTGAAGATTTACATAAAAAACTGGTACGGATGCCCAAACGCCATCCAAGCTCCAAGCCAGGATCTTCAATTTATAAAAAATGCCATCGCCTACGCAGAAATTGATAAAGAAGTATCTGACACAATTTTGTCGAAATTTAAAGCACATTTGTGGTACTTAACACCGGAAACTACAGCCTTAGCATTCTTTGACCCTAATGTTTCACTAGAAGAAAAGCGTGAAATGGTGAATTGTCTACAATAAATAGAACCCAATGTAAAGCTATTGGAAGGGCGAAGAATTGCGGACCCAAAAGTGCTCCACCTCACCTCATTGAGAGATTTTGTCTCTTATAAAACTAAATATTTCTTTTCGGCATTCAACTTATCTGCGGCCTTTTTGCAATGCAATCCATCAACATGGGTAGAAAACAAAGACTTTCAAGCAGCATTGGATTTTAGTCGGCAGTTATTTGTTGTCAATGATAATGCAGAACGCGGTGTGAAATTTATGAAAGATTATAACCGCATTCTAACGAAGAATGAAGAACAAAAACAATTGGTCTTTCAGTTTGTTGAAGCATATAGGACAAAATTTCCGACTCATAACAAGTCTACACTCAACTCAGAAATAAGTTTAATCTCTTAATTATTGCTGTTTTCTTCCCTTGCCTTTTATATATTATGTTAATTAAGTAAATATAAATTTTTTCCATATACTTCATGCATTTAAATTTTTGGTTGATGGCGCGGCCACTAAATATTATCCGATCAGCCCCAAATTTTAAATTTAATGGTTTTAGACCAAAAGGAAATAAAATCTGCCCGGCACTTCAAAATCAGACACTTTTTTGGAAAATAACGACCGGTCTAATATACATATGTATGTAATTAGTTACTTAAAGTATAAAATTTGTTTGTTAAAAAAATCAGTCATTAAACATTGGCGTGTTTTGTTTCGTAGTTGGATTTCTACCGCTTTTTCTCGAATAGACCTCAATAAAAGTGTCTTGGAAGTTTCAATATTGTTCTCAACAGCCCATTGAATGTATGTATGTGTCTAAACATTTAATTGGGTTGGGTTCACAGGAACCAAAATTTAGTCATCATCACTATCATATTATCCTGTTCAATTTCTTCATTTGGGTCATTCATTTGGTGGCCAGTTGATCGCAAAAAAAAACAAATAAAAAACTTCAAAGTAAAACTTATAACAAAAAACACAGTTATTCGTATTATCGAATAGCAAAAATTTTTTATTCGTACTATAGAACTGCCAATGCAAAAAATTTGCCGTTCCAACTATTGGAAATTCGTGGAAACGAAAGTACGTACTATTGGACGTCCATTGTATTTTCAACTCATAAGTAAAAACACAATACTCTTTCTTTGAGTTCATCAAACAACTGAAACAGCGACAGATTTGGCTAAATCTATCAGAATAGTTACTTAGATGCCCGCTGTGGTAAGTCAACTTTCTCCGAATGATTGTTGCTCTCGGCTACAAATTGTTAGTCGCAGTCGTTTTAGACGAAATCATTTTGTTTGTGTGCAGTTTAGACTTGTGTCTAACTCGTTCACTAGTTCTTTTAAGGTGCCCGGACATACCAATCACGAACATACTCGCGGTATCGAACATGTGCATTATGTTCATGAGGGTGATGTCTGGTTACCCTAAATGAACTAGGTAGTTCATGAACTACCCAACTCTAGTGCAGTTTCATTTCAGTTGGTCTGAATCATTTTTGTTGTCACAGTCAGTAAATCAGTTTTACAATGAAAATAAATCACCATTGTCAAAACTGTTCTGTGGTGATTTCAGTCATTGCATTGACCGTTGATTTTGCTATCAGAACATTTGCTTAAAGTAAAACAGTCGCTAGTAATTTTTCAACAAACGACTGATTCTGTCGGCAAGAAATTGTGTATGCGCCGCAGTCGATGCAGAAAAAATCATTTTGTGTGTGTGCGGTTTCACTTCAGTTTCATCGCATAATTTTCGCAGTCACAGTTAGTAAATCAGGTTAGCAATGAAAATCAGTCAGCAATTTTAAACCCTGGTTTTGAGAAGCTTTTTCATGGCTAAATACTCGATAGTGTCGCCGTCACTAAGCGAGGTGACCGCCGTCTAAAGAAATGTAAGATGGCCATAGCAGGAATCGAAACCACCTTCTCATGCGCAACGCATGGCAATGGCGCACTGTACCATTGCACAACCGATTGAAAGTTTTTATATATGGGCATTTCCAGAGAAAGTGCCACCCTGTCACATCACGTCACCCTCGTTAATTGCTTATATTTTAGGACCATGTGGTTCGATTATTTTATATTCATTTCCTAAATACAGAATGTAAGTAACTACATATGTAGTAAAAGAAAAGAAGACAATCAAACTAACTGGTCCTAAACCATAAGTAACTATCGAAGGTGACGTGATGTGACAAAAGGTTGACCTTTCTGTGGAAATGCCCATATGTAGGTATACAATTGATGATCTACCTAGGTCTAGGGTTGAAAATGGTAAACGATGTGAAAAATTTTTTTTTGTAAACTTAGCGAAAATGATTCTCGTCGCTAAGTTCTCGCTAAGTGCTTCATACAAAACAAGCGAATATATAAGCAAGCGGTGTAACCAAAACACGCTTAATATAAACTAACGAAAATCGGTCATAAATTAAAATTGAGTACAATAAATATTTGTTGTCTTCTTCAATTTCGAAGAGGTTCAAAAAATTCTAATCGAATTGGATTTATCTAATTGTTGGTAGTAGAATTGGAAACCGAATAATAGGTTGGGCAAAATTCAAGGACCGCGGGCAGGCTCCAAAAAAAAAACGAAAAAAAACACCATAAATTAGAGAAAACGAAAAACAAAAAATTTTTTGTCGGAGGGGCCTATTTCGACCACAGAGTACAAAAAAGATCCGGAAATAGACCAAAGTAGGTGAATTTTTTTAATCGTTATTTTTAACGCATTGTATAGAAAGTGTCAAAATAAGAGGAAAATATTAAGTACATTTTTTCGATAACTGCCTTTTAAAAAGGGGTTTTAATAAAAAATAATATATTTAGTTCATTTTCTTAAAAATAAATTAACAAAAACAAAAATTCACTTATTTACATAAAAATAAAAAGTAATAAAGCAAAAAATAAAGAAAAATAAATAATTTAAATTAGCAGCATTCTGTGTCGCTGTCCGATGACGACTCCTCGGAGACATCCAACTGTGATTCAGGACTTGGTCTTATGGGGTCATAAAAAGCGCCTGCGATGCGGCAAAATTCCTTAAATGGGTCGAGTCCCTTAGCTTTGCAGGTACGGACAAACATGAATTTTGCCAGGTATCCTGGCATAAAATGTTTCCTACGACCGCTGCTGGGTATTGACCTCTTGGCGTGTGCCCAAGATCCCTCGATGCCGTTGGTGTGGACGCCGGTTTCCGGATCTTTAAAATGTATACTGTGGTTAACTTTTAGATGGTTGTAGGTGTCTGGATTCATTGAATCGTATGTCTTCCAGAAATCGGTTATTACCGTGGTTCCTGGAAGAACCCACTTCTCAATTATTGGAATGAGAGTGCTGAGGTCTCGCCTCTCCACTGGCACCATAAAACACCTTCCAGACGCACGCTCGTACCCTCCAAAAACCCACTGGCCTTCTACCCGTTTGCCCCGGTGGTATTTTCGCATTCCGAATTTGCTCTCGTCAAGCTCTACCGTCCGGCCGACACCGCCAATGGGCTTCATATTTAGTATAAGGTCATCGTATACCACTTCTCTGCAGAAGCTCGCCCAGTCCACAGATGTACTTCTTCCAGTAAAGTTGGAATATTTGCGTATTAATGTAAGTGGCAGATTGTCGAGCCAAAAATAAATGAATTTGCAGATAGTTGCGTGGCTGATTTTTGCTCTTGCAAAAAACGTTCCAGTATTTAGGGCCACTCCGTAGCCGCAGACCTTCTTTTTTTTGTGAGCGTCCAATGTTTTGCTGTTGCAGCGCCATTTGTACGTGCCATCATTCTCACGTAAGTTTCACTTTTGTGGTCGTATGGACAGAACATACTTCCATATTTGGGTAGCATACCTAACTCCATCAACTTTTCAATCAATACCAAGCCTCCATCTTTGTCCCATTGGTCAAGTAGATATTGATTTATGTGGTCTGACATCTTGAAACCTAGACTTTCAGATCAGTAATGATCTTTATAACGGCACACATATGAAATGTAGTAAATTCTTACACTTCGGGGAAGTCCCGAAATGCGATGCAGAGGTGATAATATATGGGAGGGTTGATATTTTCGGTAAACTCGCGGATTTTTTTTTTAAATTTGTGTTTGATGCTCAGTTATAAACAACAAAATGTGTGGAATAATAGCGCTGCAGGCAAAAATTTTTATTTTGGGGATATGTCAAGGCCCTCACATTAGTAAATGTGAACTGAACACCGCTAGAGACGTTTCCCCATAATAGCGCCGCAGGCAAAAATTTTTTTTTTTTCGGGATATGTCAAGAAATCTTAACTTAACACCGCTAGAGACGTCGCACCAAAAATATAATGTCACCGCGGAATTTGTGAGATGAATACCTTTTGTTTGAGTACCCACACACAGCTGTCTTCAAGTGGTCTTAGGTATAAAAAAACTGCCGCTAAAAACGGCCGAATGGAATTTTTTATGCTCGGCGATACCTTTAAAACGCACTTTTGCGCGAAATCCTACCTGATCATGTATGAAAATGGTGACATTTTTTATATTTTCGATTTGAAGAAAAAAATGTTTTTTCAAATTTTGCTGTCTTCTACTGTCTACAATCTAATTAGACAATGTTATTAGACCCAGGTCAACTATACTTTGACTTTTCTGTCATCCTTGCTCTAATCATAGGAAGTACTCGAAAATTTGTCATTGTAATCAGTTATCGGCAAGACTTTGTAATCACCAGTTGATTGTGTGTTAAAAAATTTTTAGTTGAAGTCAACTAATATTTTCTACTATGGCTGACCACAAGTGTTCGCACGACGAGAACAGAAAAAAAGTGTGTGCCCCTTGCGGGAAAAAGATTACTTGTGGGGAAAAAAAATAGAATACTTTTTGATAAGCGAGCGACATTTAAATTTGATAAAAAAATATTCAAATCCAGATTATAATCTTTGTAATTCAAACTTCCCTGTGAGCATTTGTGACAGCTGCAGAAGAACTCTCAACAGCTATGACAATAATGATACTACGAGACCACTCCCAAAAATGCCAAATTATGAGGATGTTTTATTACCAAAAGCAACTAGAAGTACTCAAGACACATGTAATTGCTACATCTGTCTCACGGGGAGATTCAAGGGCCACGCAAAAGCTATAACGGGTAGAGGTGCCATTCGGAGTTTAGAGACGGTAATAAATAACAGTAATGGACTAAATGGTGCATCTAAAATTGACAAACTGCCGTGCAAATTGAAGAAGAAGTTAGGCGGGGAAAGGTACATCCCTGTGGTTCTGCATCAGCTGCTCGTGATAATTGTCAACAAATAGTGGTCAGTAAGCTGCCTCAGAAACAGCAAGAACAAGTCGCAACGTATATTATAAACCGGAAAATAGAACCAAGAGCTAATAGCAGAACAAATGTTGACTTAAAATCCAGAATTATCATCAATCCAGCCACGAGTTCACAGGTAACCTTCAGTTCTGATATGTTACACAATTTCCAAGACAATATTGGGGCCTCACAGAAGCAAATGAAACAGGTCACCAACCTCCTGCGATCGTCTGCTGGAAAAAAATCTGTGCCAGCATATTTATCTAAACACACGTCAGACCGTTCAAAGCTATTAGAGGATGTCTACTACAATTCTATGCTCAATTTCGATATTGAAGGTTCCAAGCCGAAGGAGCAAAGACCTGTCATTTGGGCGAATGCATCAGAATTATTGGATGCCGTTGTTGAAAAGCGGAATATTATTGGGAATGTCGTAGTGAAAATTATGGCCGACGGAGGTCAAGGGTTTTTCAAGATCTGTATGACCATATTGCCTGAAGGTTACTTTTGTGATGAAAATTATGAAGTGTTGGAGAAAAAACGAAAACTCTACGCAGAAGGGGGTAGTGTGGGTGTGAAACCAAAACTGGGCAGTGTGAATAGATTGCTGATGCTATGCACTGTGCCAGACATCAAGGAATCATTCGATAATGTCAAACTTTTATTTGATTTGGTTAAAATCAATGACATCTCTTTCAAATTTGTATGTGATTTCAAGCTGTTATTAATAATTAACGGGCAGCAGACAGCTACATCGTCTCATCCCTGCCCATTTTGTTTTGTCAGTCTAAAAACCTTGCGAAATTGTCAACAACTTGATGATATGCAACACGCCTCGGATTGGAACGAACAAGATTCCAATTCTGAGATAGATAGTGGTGATCATCCCTTGAGATTGAAAACTTATGGAGATTTAAAAATAGATTATAGTAGGTTCCTTTCTGCTGGAAACACCACACAATTTGCCAAAGAATACCACAGCGTAATAAATCCCCCACTTTTTAGTGAGAATGACGAGCGGTTAGTCATTGAAAAATGTATAATCCCAGAACTTCACATTCTGCAGGGCTTTACAAATCACCTTTTTTGGAAAGGATTAGTGCCTTTGCTTGGTAGAGAGAAGGCACTCGTGTGGCCACTAAAACTCAAAGTGATTTCTAAGAATTACCATGGGGAAGTGTTTGAAGGTAATACTTGTCGGAAATTAATAAAAAATGCTGATAAACTCAACGATGAAGCTATCTGCGGCCATGTTGGGTATTTCAAAATTGTGCCCTTTATCCATGCTTTTAAGGAGATGAATAAACTTGTGGAGTGCTGTTTTTCCAGAGGCCCAGTTCATTCAGACGTAGAAACAGAGTAAGTGAAGTACGCAAAGCATTTTTGGTGACTGGAGTTTCGGAAACATAAAAAATGCATGTACTAACAAGACATCTAACCGATTGTCTGAAATTTTTATCTGGCTTTGGACTAGGAGATTGGTCAGAGCAAGCTGGCGAATCCGTACACCGTGAATTTTTGAAATTTTGGAACAGATATAAAATAAATATTGTTAAAGATTCTGCTTACCCAGACAAGTTAAAAAAGGCAGTTGTCGCATTTTCTTCTCAACATATATGATCAATTTATGTTACAAATAAACTTTATTTATTTCAAGTACACATCGTTTGTGAAAATTATCAATTTTTTAAATGTGAAAAATACAGAAAAAATATTCACAGTTCGAACTGTAGATATGAGTTTTTTTTTGTAGAACCATCCTCCCCCCATTTACCATTCGTACTTAAATGTGCTCTAATATCTACAAAAGAAGTTTCCGAAGTATAAACTATCTTATTTCAACCTAAATTAGATTGTAGACAGTAGAAGACAGCAAAATTTGAAAAAACATTTTTTTCTTCAAATCGAAAATATAAAAAAAGTCACCATTTTCATACATGATCAGGTAGGATTTCGCGCAAAAGTGCGTTTTAAAGGTATCGCCGAGCATAAAAAATTCCATTCGGCCGTTTTTAGCGGCAGTTTTTTTATACCTTAGACCACTTGAAGACAGCTGTGCACACTTACCCATTCCCAAGTACATGTAGGTGTACCAGTTTTTTGGACCCAGTGGGCCACATAGGTCAGATCGAGGGCTAATTTTTCGATTTCTCGCATTCTTGATTTTTTCTTGAATTTTGGTTATTTTTTCATAATTTTTTGAAGCCTGCCCCCGGTCCTTGAATTCACCCATAGGTTGTTGCTCCAATGTTTTGATTTAATATATTTACATCGCTATATAAGTTCATTTTTGTTAAAATCGTCGCTGGCTTGTTGGCATAGACCATAGACTTGACGTAGCCCCACAGTAAATAACCTAACGGCGTCAAATCGCACGACCGAAGCTTCCAATCGACTGGGCCATTTCGTGAGATAACACGTTCACCAAACTTGGTTTCCAATAAATTGATTGTGGCATTCGCTGTGTGGCTTGTGGCGCCGTCCTGTTGGAACCACATGTCCTCCAAGTCCATATTATCCAATTGGGGCCAAAAATATTCGGTTATCATTGAACGGTAGCGATTCGCATTCACAGTAATGTGCCGGTCTTGATCATCACGGAAGAAGTACGGCCCAATGACGCCGCCGGCCCATAAACCGCACCAAACCGTAATTTTTTCGGGATGCAATGATGACTCATGGATTACGTGTGGATTGCTGTCTGACCAATAACGCATATTTTGCTTATTGACGAAGCCATTCAGCCATAAATGAAATTCAGAAATTGGACGTAGCGCTCTTGAAGTTGAGGCCACTGACTCCAAATTTCGGTAATAAATTTTAATAATTTCGACTCGTTGGCTCGTATATCTTTCCATGATGAAATGGCAAACCTTACTGAAGAGAAATGTCAAAAGAGCGGGAAAAAATATGGCGTCGTTTGCTGTCCCTATCGATTTACTTTTGTAGCGTCTCTGTTGAAAACCCCTTTACAAGAGCCGCACACACTAACCGTTGCATCATACTTATGTCAAAATTGGAACGTTCATTAACTTAGCCCAGGTAACAACAGCGGCAGTAAAAAAATGAAACCCCCTGGGTGTAACAAATACCCAAAGCAATTCAGTATATTTGCTGCATTAGTACAACTCGCCAGTTTGAACAGTTACGAAATTCAGGGGCTGCATACACAGAAAAAAAACTAGTGTAATATTACCCACATTCATGGTCTGATATCAGTCAATGGACTGGGCAACGTAGGGTCAGCTATTTAATTGGGCAATATTACCAATAATCGTAGCCAATTTCACGTTCACCAACAATATGAAAAAAATCACATGACTTGTTAGGGGACACCCGGTTGGAACGACGGTCTTTCGCTATATATTTTGTACTAGTTAATTCCAACACGGCTAAGGCCCCCGTTGAAAAATACGATAATTTAAATGGATCTTTAAGAAAAGATACTTTTTGTAAAATAATAAACTTTTATAAGAAATTTTTTTATAGAATGTATTTTTTGAGAAAAAAGTATATTTTTAGGTCGTTTTGTAAGAATGTGTCTTATATTTTCCCGAAAATATCCTTTTTTAAAGAGTGGTACTTCTTTTATTAATAGCTAATGTTTTTTTTAAGAAAAGGTGCTATTTTTAAGAAGAAGTACTTTCTGTAAAAATAAGCCATAAGAGTATGAATTTGTCTTACAAAGAAGTACTTTTTTAAAGAACGGGTACTTTTTACAGAAGTGGTACTCTTTTTACTTTTAAGAAAAGGCATTTTTATAAGAAGAAGTATTTTTGTAAGAGAAGGTTTTTTTAAGAAAGGTGTTTTCAAGAAATGGAATTTTTTTTAGAATTGGTCCTTTTCTCAAGAATAGGTACATTTTTAAGAGTAGGTAATTGTCTCAAGAACAGTTATTTTGATTCATAAAAACGGTACTCTTTAAATAGAATTTAGTTTTTTAAGAAAATGCAATTTGTTGTAAGAATATGTGATTTTTTAAGAAAGGTAACTTATTTTAAAAATAATTACTTTTTTTAAGAAAAGGTACTTTTTGTAAGAAAATTAATTAAATGTTTTTAAGAAAAGGTACTTTTATTTAAGAATATAAATAGGTATTTTGTTTTTTTGAGAAAAATTTCCTTTCTTTAAGAAAAAGCACTTATTTAAGAAAATATCCACTTTTAAACTTCTTTCACTTTGGCTTTTCTAAATTTACTTTTTATTGGGTTCAAAACTACAATATACAGTGAGTCACAAAAGTATTCGTTGCCAACCATTCAGAGTAAACATCATAAATTTTATCCACCTTACCTGAAATTTACCTGAAAAAATAGCATTTTTTAGAATGCAAAAAGAACTTTAGCAAAACAACAAACCGTTATCAACAAAGAGAAAAAAACCAGATGCAACGCATATTTTCAATTCACAAAAGTATTCGTTTCATATTATTTTATTAGGTTTTAATGAAAAAAAATGGTACATCGAAGAAAAAAAAACATTTTTAATATTTTGTGTGGCGTCCCTTATTAGCACAGATAGCCTCCAATCGTCGGGGCATCGATTCGACCAGTTTGCGACAGTATTCCGGACTAATTTTGATCCACTCTTCCTGCAGGACCTTCTTCAAAACAACTTTTGATGTAATGTTATGCTGTCTGATTTTTGTCTCAAGATGAGACCATACATTCTCTATCGGATTTGTATCGGGACTCTGTGGTGGAGTTTGCAGCTGCTTGTTGTTGTATAAAAACCACATTTCAACTGCCCAAGGAGTGTGTTTCGGGTCGTTATCTTGCTGAAACAAAAATTCACGACATCCAAAGCCCATTTTGGTGGCACTAGCGATGAGGTTTTCTTTCAAAATTGTAAGGTACATACTGGCGTTCATTATGGCATCAATAAAAACCAAATTACCTACCCCACGAGAGGACATACATCCCCAAACCAGTACTGACCCGCCACCATGCTTAACTGTTGGTACCGTATTTTTTATATTTAAGGCTTCACCAGGCTTAAGCCACACCACATTTCGACCGTCAGAGCCAAATATATTAAATTTACTCCCGTCGCTAAATATGACAGTTTCCCAGAATTGAAAATCTTCCGTTTTATATGAATTAGCTGAAATCAAAGGTTTTTTTCTCGGAACTCGACCATGTATATCGTTTGATCTGAGCACTCTACAAATAGTTTCATCGGATACGCTTGTGGTAAGGGTTGTTTTGAGCACATGGTTAAGTTTTGGAGCAGCAAGATGTGGATTCTTTCTATTTTCCTCTCCTCTCTGATTGTTTACAACTTTGGACGACCAGAACGCTGCTTATTCTCCAAACTATCTCGATTTTTTAAACGGCTTATGGCACTTCGTATAGTAGTAGGGCTTCTGTTAAACATCTTACAAATATATTCTGTCGATCTCCCCTCATTATGAAGATATAATATTATTCTTTTCTCGGCAACAGTTAATTCATTTCCTTTAGGCATTTTGGTGCTCGTAAAGAAACTCCAAACGTGAAACTGATTGAATCCAGTGCAAATCTTAGCTCCTTGACCAGAAATATGCATAATTAAAAAAGTCACAAGCACTGCCAAAATAATAGAATAACGGAATAGACGACATACGCAACGAATACGTTTGTGAATTGATAATATGCGTTGCATCTGTTTTTTTTCTCTGTGTTGATAACGGTTTGAAGTTTTGCTGAACTTCTTTTTGCATTACCTTTCGTAAACATCAGTCTACGAAAGCAGTATCATAAAACATCTAAAACTTGGACCTAAGGTGAATAAAATTTACGATTTTTACGTTGAATGGTTGGCAACGAATATTTTTGTGACTCACAGTATACTAAATATTGGTTACAGGCTCCACCTTGAAAACTTCTCATTAAACAAAAAATATGTTAGTCTAGACACACACCAAAGCAAAAGTGTCCAATATAGTTGATAATACTGGGTTGAAGCATAATAGTGTTAAAAAAAAGTTGGTTAATATTTTTTCCATTTAGTCCCCATCCCGCAACGTGCGATAAGGAACTTCGTTCCAAAAATTGCATAATTTATTGTAGGTTAATTATGTATATTCATTTTAATCAGCAATCTTACCAAATGTTTAGCCCGTTTTTTCATATTTACAGAAACAAACTTTGTTTTTAATTTGCATACTCTGTTGTTGCTTACAATAATAAAATTTAAATAAATAATATAAGAATAAAGAATACTGTAGGAGAAACTATCGTTTGTTACTGCCGACCACTCCAGTCACGTTCCCTGTGAAGAAATTTATTAATTATTAGATGAAAGTATCAAGTATTAGCTTTGTTCACAAAGGATATACAACTCTATTCTTTAAGTCTCTAAGAGATGTGCATTTTCGTGTCGCTTATTAAAACACTTTCGACATTTTCCCATTGATCAATATCTATACATATGGGCATTTCCACAGAAAGGTCAACCTTTTGTCACATCACGTCACCCTCGATAATTACTTATATTTTAGGACCAGTTAGTTTGAGTGTCTTCTTTTCTTTTACTAAATATGCAGTTACGTACATTCTGTATTTAGGAAAAGAATAGAAAACAATCGAACCACATGGTCCTAAAATATGAGCAATTAACGAGGGTGACGTGATGTGACATATGGTGGCACTTTCTCTGGAAGTGCCCATATAAGAAGACACAAGCAATACAACAAACTATTCTATTTAAAAAAGTTCTACAATATACATATTGTTTTGGCTAATAGAAATGTATTCTTTGATAAAAACTTTTGCAGAATACATTTTTACTTACATTTCTTTTTGAAATTGTAAATTCAAAAATTGAATAAAAATTTTGCAAAAGCCTTTTTTGTTTTTTCTTTTCACAAATTAATGGTTACACACATTTATAGCGACACAGTAGTAATCATAGAGTAATGATGTATAGAGACGCCATCTCTCTCAGTATTTTGATGACATTTAGTGTGTTGCATAGGGGCGGTCCAACAATAAATCAGCAATGGCATTTCGATTTGTGAGTTAAAATTTTAGTGTAAATACACCAGAAACATATACTAACAATAAAATATAACAAAGAAGTCCAAAATACATTTCAATGTCAAAGTGTTTCATCAAAACGACATGAAAAATGTAAGTCAACAATTTTTGTAATTCCACTTGGTTTAAGTCAATTTACGTCAAATAACTCTGTCGCACAGACTGCACCACGAATAGTGTGAAAGGAAATAACAGATGAGAACAATGGCGCCTTTATACATCATTACTCTATGGTAGTAATACAAATTCTTAGAGGTTTATATTCGTCTCGCTCTAACACACGGTGCCTAGTTAGAGTGCTGCTGTCTCGTCACAGTCCTTGACATTCAGATAAGAAACAGGGAATTTGCCAACATTCATATGCAAATTCAGCATTGTTGTCGGTAGAGTATTTTGCACTTTGATTTAGGCAATAATGCCACCTATTTTGTCTTCATACAAACAAAATTCAGGGAAACCCAAACTAGGCAATATTACGGATGGTTATTGTTTCTGTGTAAGCGGAAGCCGTCTCCCAAGTGCAAACCACTTGGATGTCTGCCCAGTCCTTGAAAGTGTAAACCCTGATTAAGGGAACCGTGCAAACAGCTTGCATGAAACAGATTTATTTGCTGATAGACGTCGCTGTAAATGAGCAAGACTGCTCTCTTCATTTCCTTCGGCGGAAAGTGTCACGAGATCTTATTAAATCAGAACTGACCGCACCATTGTTCTTCTACCCCGTTTTGCAGATACCTTTAACGGTCCTGTGATCTCGTGACTGCCTATGGGTCAAAATCACGCCAATAATTGTCACGGTCACAAGAATATCTCTCAACCATTTGGCAGGGCACGTTGTCATTATTATTATCGGCAGAGAGTATACCATTAGGGCCACATACCATATGTTCAATCCTATCAAATCGGCTGGGATTTAAGCCCAGAATTCACCAAGTGTTATGGCTTTAGTAACGGTAGGGCCCATAGAGTAATGATGTATTTCCTTTCCACACCACACTATTCGTGGTGCGGTCTGTGCGACAGAGTTATTTGACGTAAATTGATTTAAACCAGGTAGAATTACAAAAAATTTTGACTTAAACTTAAATTTTTCATGTCGTTTTGATGAGACTTTGAAATGTAAATGTATTTTGGACTTATTTGTTAGTATATGGTTGTGGTGTATTTACACAAAAGTTTTAACGCACAAATCGAAATGCCGAAATGATTTATTGTTGGATGGCTTGAGCCATTGCCTCTATCAGGTATTATTAAAGTAATACTTTCCAACAAACAACCCACCATATGCAACACACTAAATGTCATCAAAATACTGAGAGAGATGGCGTCTCTATACATCATTACTCTATGGTATGGCCTTCTTTCAAGGCTAAACCAGTTACAACAGTTTGTTGAGGCGACCGGTCATAACGCGCGATTTTTTTCAAATTCCACTCATCACCCGCTCCATAATTTCATCCTTTTCCAAATTGAATTCCCCATTCACTTTGGAATACTAATGACAATTTTTGTGTATTTAGGGTTTCCCTTTCGCATTTGTCTTGATGTCCAATAAATCTCAAAAGGCATAGGAACACATTCTGCAGTTTATTAATGCCAACATTTTTCGAATTAAGCCTACGACTTTTACTAGCTACTTCGAAAAAGCTCTTCGAAATGCTATTTTAAAAGTGTTTCCAAAAGTGCATCTGAAAGGATGCTGGTTTCATTACTGCCAGGCACTGAGACGGAAATTGGCAAAGATGAGTGAACTAGCAAGAGCCGTAAAATCAACCGCGGACGCAAGGCGAATATTTAAAATGAGATAAGTTTTACTAATACTTCCGGCAGACAAAATAATTAACGGGTTTGATATATGTAAGCAGGATGATTATAGGCCTTGTACCATATTTTCAAAATATCAATAATAAATATTGAATTACTAAACATTGCTTATATTGAACTACTACCCGTTATAATTTAAAAAGAATCACAAAACGGTCAAAAAAAATTTAGGCGTTATGACCGTTCGCCGTTTGTTGAGCCATTCATCAAGAGGGATCTGGATTCATTTACCATATCTAATTACTAGCAGATTGGATTGTGGCATTTGAGGTTTTCTTTTTGACACATACATACATCGACGGTGTTGGTGAAGCAGCGTTGTAAAGCGGCATTGTAAAGGGTTTTTCAACAGAGACGCTACAAAAGTAAATCGATAGGGACAGCAAACGACTCCATATTTTTTCCCGCTCTTTTGACATTTCTCTTCAGTAAGGTTTGCCATTTCATCATGGAAAGATATACGAGCCAACAACGAGTCGAAATTATTAAAATTTACTACCGAAATTTGGAGTCAGTGGTCTCAACTTTAAGAGGCCAATTTTAAGAGGCCTCAACAATCAGCGATGAGTCTCATTTCTGGCTGAATGGCTTCGTCAATAAGCAAAATATTCGTTATTGGTCAGACAGCAATCCACACGTAATCCATGAGTCATCATTGCATCCCGAAAAAATTACGGCGTCTTTGGGCCGTACTTCTTCCGTGATGATCAAGACCGGCACATTACTGTGAATGCGAATCGCTACCGTTCAATGATAACCGAATATTTTTGGCCCCAATTGGATAATATGGACTTGGAGGACATGTGGTTCCAACAGGACGGCGCCACAAGCCACACAGCGAATGCCACAATCAATTTATTGGAAACCAAGTTTGGTGAACGTGTTATCTCACGAAATGGCCCAGTCGATTGGAAGCTTCGGTCGTGCGATTTGACGCCGTTAGATTATTTCCTGTGGGGCTATGTCAAGTCTATGGTCTATGCCAACAAGCCAGCGACGATTGATGAACTTCGTACGAATATCGAATGTGAAATTGCAGCAGTATCGGCCGATTTATGCTTGAAAACCGTCGAAAATTGGGTTCAGCGTCTGGACTTCTGCAAGCGTGCCCGTGGTGGCCATGCAAAAGAAATCGAGTTCCATACATAATGGCATCGAACGTACTTTCACAGGAATAAAGAATTTCATTGGTATCTAAAACCGGTTTTATTTAAAAAAAACTTTTGTAGCGCTCTTATTGAAAAACCCGTTATATGTTGACTTTGCCTTGATTTTCCAAAAATAATGGAAAGTGGCTACTGATTTCAATCATCCTAAAGTAGGGGAAATTTTAAAGATTTCGACTTGGTTTGGAACGAAGTCAAAAAAACTCGATTTTGAATTTACATGTACCTTTTTAAACTACTATGTATAAATATAAGAAAAGTAAATTGTACTTCTAAATAGTTTTACAAAAAGATTTAGACATATAATCTTGATCTAATTAGATTGATTATTTTGGAAACTTTTTAATTACTTTATAAGATCGAATATTTATGGAGGGAATTTAGTACGTCCTGATCATGCACATTCATTTGCAAATCAATTGTTTATCTGAATTCAGTATGTGTTATTTATCTCATACGAAATGAATTGAATCTTGTTTTGAATTAAGGATTCTTACCAGTTTGGTCGTTATATACGTCGTAATTAGATATCTTTGGAGTTGAAAAAATTAGTAACAGAAAATTAATTAATTTAGCTGAATTGATAATACACGGCTTATTTAAAGATACCATGCATTATTTTGATAGTACTAAGAAACGATTCAGTGATCGGTTGAAATAGTTACTGCCTTTTTGCAATGTGTTTTAGAATGCAGACATAGAAATTGGCAACCAAATATGCAAGTGATTATATGGCACTGTGTTACTAGTTTAAGAACTAATTTTTTCCTAGGAAGTTAGTAATTTCAGCTGCTTTTTCTAAGCCCTCTCCAATGTAATTGTGAAATCTTAAAGTGTTGCTGTTCGGTAATTGTGTGTAGTAAGTGCCGAGATTAGTGTCGTTGCGCTGAGCAAATTAGTCTTGATATTACAGGGAGCTACTGAATAGTCAACCAGTATAACTGTGGTGTTGCAGGGCGCAACTGGGTAGATAAGTGGAGCCCACGAGGTTTGGGTGTACCAGTAGATAAGATATCATGAGCTACTGAGGTCCCGCGAGAAGCAACTGAGTTGTCGACAGGAGAAGCCAGTCATGTTGCTGTAAGAAACTGAGAGGCCCCCCGGCGCAGCTTAAGAGGTACAGACAACAATCGAACTGTTGCAGAAATGAGAGGAGTTGCATATAGTAACAGAGGAATCAGATGTGTAGTAGCTGGATGCAACCGAGGTGGAGTGCTTGCCGTAGAGACTTGTTTGTGTCCGAGGTATGCAGTTAATTGCACGTAACTGCGGGGAGGTGTCATTGACCTCGCGTTACCTACTGGCGAACTGACTGTCGCTGAGATGTTATTACTACAAGTTTCAACTATTAAGGGGTCATTCCAGTTTGTGTACGAGGCAGGTTATTGCCCCGTCTTATGTGGCACCAATTCTTAAAGCAGTTAAGTTGCACTGCAGTGATATTCCTACGTTGCTCCCTCACAAATAGAATATAACCCTTGATCAATCATAGTATTGCTGTAGCCAATCATGTATAACGGTAGCCGACTCTTTGAGAGCACCTTCTAAGCTGACGCCAGTAATACCAGCCATTGCACTGGACATAAACGAGGTTACTGATAAGCCGGATATGGCATAATGAAGGATTTTTCAAACTAATTCTTGTGACAGCGTACGATTATGGGTGTAGGGTAACCTTACCACTATGTAGTGTAGGGTATATCAATTTTTATCCACTCCACACATAGAAACATATAGAAAGAAATATCCACTTTATAAGTGTGACAGTGCCTTTGGCTATGTGTAGTTGGAAATGATGTCGGGGACGAGTTGTACTTAAGTTTGTTCCTCACAATTTCCGGTTTCACTCTGCGTCGTAAACGATGCAGAAAGTTAAGGTTTTTGGAATTGCTGAAGCGCAAACTTGAGAGTGCCTTGTTTCTCCCGCATTTGTTTTTATGTTCATTGCTGCAATCACCGGAGCGTATCATCGTCATGAATGTTACAAACACCAGCATCCCAGTCCACGTCCACTTGATTGAAGTTGCAGCGTCAATGCCCTCCTCTCTAGATGCACACACACTTAGCATACGGGTTGGTAAAGCACAAGAGTCAAACGTTTATTTAAATTGTAAAATATCACATGATATACTAGTGGTGCTCCATTCAAGGATTCCACCTTCCACCTGTTAAGTAGAATACAAATTTAGAGCGTGCGCGTGCCGTATGTTAAGATTTCTTTGTTTAACTTTTTGTAGAAGAATACGAGTACGAGTATGTATATTTGTAAGCGCTTCCATACAAAAACTTGTTGCAATCTGTCTGCACATACCTCCATATTGCCATCACTCCCAATAGTGCCCGTGAACTGTGTTGTTAAGAAGAGGGATGTTATATCGTAACCTCTGGTTTGCATCTACAAATCAAAAATATTTAATGTAAATTTTTAAATTTCGAAATGTACGTTGACACGGCCTCGACAAGTATATGTAATATGAGTTTGTCCGCCGTCAGTCCAGGGAACATTACGGATTTTATAGCATACGGAAACCCCCACCTAATTTCGAATGGTTAGAGAAGAAAAACAATGTGATTGAAGGATAAAGACATTCGGACTTATTCAGATTTGAGAGAAATTTTTTGTATTATAAATCGTCTTTCAAAGCTCTCATAATTTTTTAGGAATAAGGCCGACTGACTACAACGCTGCCAGAAATCAATAGTAAGGGTTTTTCAACAGAGACGCTACAAAAGTAAATCGATAGGGACAGCAAACGACGCTATATTTTTTCCTGCTCTTTTGACATTTCTCTTCAGTAAGGTTTGCCATTTCATCATGGAAAGATATACGACCCAACAACGAGTCGAAATTATTAAAATTTACTACCGAAATTTGGAGTCAGTGGCCTCAACTTTAAGAGCGCTTCGTCCAATTTATGGTCGTCATAATCGTTCTACCAGATCAACAATTGAGCGTCTAGTGGAAAAATTTGAATCCACAGGCACAGTACAAAATGTTCCCGTGCCAGTGAGACAAAGTGTCGAGAATATTGCTGCCGCTGAGGCTTCAGTTCAAGAAAGCGCAAATGTGTCTCTCACACGTCGTTCTCAAGCGTTGGGCATCTCTGTGACGTCGTTGTGGCGAATTTTGCGTAAAGATCTTGGCCTACATCCCAACAAGATCAAATTGACGCAAGAACTGAAGCCGCTTGACCACCATAAGCGTCGTATGTTCGTGAATTGGGCTGAGCAACAACTTGAAAATGATTCGGATTTTCATCGGAAAATCATCTTCAGCGATGAGACTCATTCCTAGCTGAATGGCTTCGGCAATAAGCAAAATATGCGTTATTGGTCAGACAGCAATCCACACGTAATCCATGAGTCATCATTGCATCCCGAAAAAATTTACGGTTTGGTGCGGTTTATGGGCCGGCGGCGTCATTGGGCCGTACTTCTTCCGTGATGATCAAGACCGGCACATTACTGTGAATGCGAATCGCTACCGTTCAATGATAACCGAATATTTTTGGCCCCAATTGGATAATATGGACTTGGAGGACATGTGGTTCCAACAGGACGGCGCCACAAACCACACAGTGAATGCCACAATCAATTTATTGGAAACCAAGTTTGGTGAACGTGTTATCTCACGAAATGGCCCAGTCGATTGGAAGCTTCGGTCGTGCGATTTGACGCCGTTAGATTATTTCCTGTGGGGCTATGTCAAGTCTATGGTCTATGCCAACAAGCCAGCGACGATTGATGAACTTCGTACGAATATCGAACGTAAAATTGCAGCAGTATCGGCCGATTTATGATTGAAAACCGTCGAAAATTGGGTTCAGCGTCTGGACTTCTGCAAGCGTCCCGTGGTGGCCATGCAAAAGAAATCGAGTTCCATACATAATGGCATCGAACGTACTTTCACAGGAATAAAGAATTTCATTGGTATCTAAAACCGGTTTTATTTAAAAAAAACTTTTGTAGCGCTCTTATTGAAAAACCCGTTACTACTTATTATTTACATCCAAAAGGGACAAATTTGAGTGTGTATATGATTTTCAAATCATTTAATACTTAATCCACCATTTTGTACATATTTCATAAACGAATGAGATGAAGTGGGATACATTTAGTAGGTCAGTATATTGATTTTCAATTCAATTCATAAATAATAGAAATTGCACGTGATAAGAATATTTGATTATAAACAGCGGTTAGTACACAGAAACAACACAACTATATTACCCAATTTGGAATTGGTTATTACCCAAATCAAAAGTGTAAAATATACAATCAAAAACAATGCTGAATTTACATACGAATTTTGGCAAATTCCCTATTTTTTATTTGAATATCAGGAACTGCGGTGAGGTTGCAGCATTCCGACTGGACACCGTGCGATAGAGTGAGACGTATATACAGCAAAATGGATTTGTTTTAGTACTGTCTTGCTGTGTGTATGGGTGCATGTACACAATTAATTTGTAAAAATAAACACAAAAAGGAATTTTTTCTAAGCGCCGTTTTTATTACATTTCTTCAAAAACAGTGTGAATTTCATAAAGAATTGTAAGTACAAATTTATTTATAAAGTGTTCTTAACCCACTAACGCCTGACCTCTGCGATTTGTCTGTCACAGACGAGCTTGTGGTCTGTCGTGCTCTATAAAATATCTTCCTTTGTTTAAGGTAATAACCCGAAAACAGTAGCAATAAATGTATTTAATCAAATTCATATTTCAAATGTTTTAGAAACCTTTAGTGCTAAACTATTTAGGTTAAAATTTGTCGCCATTGCTAAATTTTTGTCTTTTGGTCCGCTAATTGAACACTGTTCTAACCTGGCGTTTACATGGGACAGTTTTGCTCCGACAGTAGAAACACATTCACACATTTTTACTACCACACTTACACTTCTCTCACTTCCCAGCAAACAATGTAAGCTTGTATGGAGCTTGTATCAAGTTTGTAGACGAAACCAAAACCCTTGCAATCAGCTTGTGAAATGATTGTCAAATTCTGATTTAGAATTTGTATATCATCAAAACTTAACCCTCGCAATCAGCTTGTATGTGTGAGCTTGTGACAAGATTGCCATAACAAGCTTGTGACAAGATTGCTTTTACAAGCTTGTGACAAGTTTGCATTTACAAGCTTGATACAAGATTGATTTTACAAGTTTCCTACAATATATCCTTTGGCAGCGTTGGTATAGTTTTTCTTAATATTAATAACAATTCATTTAATGCAGAATTAGTTACATTGTGCTTAACACTCCACGATGCCAAATCGGAAACAGTTTTCAAATCAGTGATAGATTCATCGGAAGCTGAGCTATAACAGTCCGGTTCATCTTCCACACCATCACTCCCACCAGCAGAATCGACACCACCAACAGCCCCAACGGAACCTACACTACTACATCACCTACATGTACTCTAGGAGCCTCATATTGTTTATTAGACAGCACAAGGTTTAGTACTTCCTTGCTGCTCTGCCGTACTTTTTTCGAATATTTGTATGGCATAATGCTAAATATTTTTTGTATTTACTTCTTTTAAATTTTTTTTCAATTCCAATTTCGATTTTTTTTCTATTTCTTCTGTTGATAAATTTTATTATTTACACAAATGATAAACACATTACAAAAAACTTTTTTTTATTTTGCTTTGTTGTTATTTTCGCTTTCAACGAATTAAAAACAAATATTAGAACGCTTGCTCACAAATTAGTTACAATTGTGTTTGTACAAGTGTTATCAGTGCAAGTTTGTCTCAAGTTTAAAATAACAGTTTATAAATCAATTGTAAAAAACGTGAGAAGCAAGCTTGCTTCAAGCATATTTGTGCATTTCATGAAAATCATACTTGCTACAAGCTGATATCAAGCACTATTGGGGCTAGGGGTTTACTGGGTTGCCTCGCCACTGTCTCTGATTTTTCAATGACAGTAACTTCGGCAAGAGATTTGACATAAGCGGCCAGATCATGGCTGAACTAGTAAAGGTTGGCGCAATAGAATAACTGATTTTGCTTTCTTATGACTCCATCTGTTAAATTCAGTGTTTTTGTTGTTGTACTTTTTTGTTTACTGTGTTTGTTCATATGGATCTGTGTTGAATTTGACGGTTAGAGTCATGAAACAAAAACTAAATGGCTGTTGTTGGTTCACACAATTAAAACAAATCCTACTGCGTCAACCTCTACTATTTCAACCACCGGCCATATCGGTGACGTTTCGTAGTAATTTGACAAAAAAGCAAAACATCTCAAACGACTTTACAAATTGGGAAATATATTTGCATTTGAAAATTTTGCTAATTTTTATTGAAATATAAACATGAATACATGTCTAATTTTGCAGAGTACATCAATTCCATTGCAATTTGGAGAAGTAAGACAAAACACAATGGCAAAAGAGCGAAGAAACAAAAAATCAGAGCACGAAATTTAACGAAACGACACGGTCGGCGGTTGCTTAAGGGTGCGTACACAGTGGCCGCTTGTTGCCGAGCCGAGAAGACTGATGCTTATTGCGAGAGCCAATGCGAGAAAACCGGTACTATACAATTTAGTACAAATAAGCGCGAACAGGTCATAGTGGGCGCCGAGCTGGTCCGAGCGCAAAGCTGATTGGGTGCGAGAAAACAGTTCCAAATCGTATTTCAGCGCCGAAAACAATGTTTATGTTATGTTGTTATGATTTCAACTTGTTTGGAAAACATAACATACAGGCTGTGTCAGAGACACGGCCATTAAGTTTAACGTAGAATACGCCATCCGATAAGACAGAAAACATATACTATAACAATAAATGATAAATAACATAAGCAAATGAATTTATTTATTTGATAGTTACTTTTGATAATTTGTTTCTAATTTTTCGACCTTTATTTTAATTATTCTTGACTAATTATTCACTTCTGATTTTATAAAAAAAACAAAAAGTTTTATAAAATCAGAAGTGACCTTAAGCTTGAATAATTAGTCAAGAATAGTTACTTTTGATAATATACATAAGCTTATGGTAGGAAAAATAGGATAAATATGTTTATAAATTAAAAGAGTAAGGATAAATGATAAATAACAGACGCAAATCAATTTGATTATTTGAAAGTTACTTTTGATAATATGATAGGAAATATAGGATAAATATGTTTTTAAATTAACATTCAAATTTCTCGCAAAAACTAAGTCAATGGTTGTGTTATCAATAGTTGTGGGAGCATCGTTTCGAATATAATCAAAATTAAATGTATTGGATTATATTCGAAATCCAATAGTCCAATAGAATAGTTTTTATTTTAATTTACTAAACGTCAACTGTCAGCTGCTGTCAAACAGTATCACGCAGCATTGTTATTTTGCTTACTTGGCAGCACTTTCATTTAACATAAAAATGTATATTTTCGTATATTTTTTATAATTATATATCCATGTTAAATTCAAATTCACATTTAACATTTTGTTTCACTTAAATACATAAGTAAATATACGAAATTTCAATATTTCATCAATCAAAACAACAGCCGAAGGTTTGTGTCCACACTGAAACAGCGGCATAGTTTGTGTTCACGCTACTCAAACACTCAACCAAACACCACACATATGTTTGAGTGTATGTGTTTAAACAATTTTCATTTGAGAAATTTAAATATTAGGAAGATATCAACCAATATGAAATGTATATCAAACGAAAGATAACATCTTCATTTACCTACAAAAAAATTTGTAAAAAAAGTTATCTCGCCGTTTCCTCATAATCAATGAAATAAAGATTACAACAATCACAATCTGACATGACTCCCTATACCGTAAGGTAAGACGTATTCTACGTCAAAACAAAAGTTTAAGAAAAAGTAAATAAAACATGCAATCAAAAATTAAAAAAAATAATAAAAATTAAAAATAAAATTAAAATTAAAAAATAAAATAAAAATTAAACAAAAAAATAAAAATTCAAATAAATAATAAAAATTATATAAAATTATAAAAAAAATTAAAAAAAAAACTTATAAACAAAATTTAAAAAAAAAAATAATAAAAGAAGTAAATAAAATATACATATAAAAAATTAAAAAAAATAATAAAAATAAAATAAAAATTATAAAAAACAATAAAAATTATAAAAAAATAAAAAACAAACACGAATGAACAACAAACCCAAATTCATACAAACATATGTACATAAAACACAAATAATAGATAAAATATCAGCGCAGATTCTCGCATCCACTATGCACACTCAAACTTGTTTCTCGCACGTACCCTAAAACTGTACTGTCTTTATAACTGGCTGGACGCGTACGTCACACAAACAATTTTTCTCTTTGTGACAACTAATACATATTCTCAGCCATCTTGTCTCAAACTGTCCCGTGTAAACGCACCGTTAGCCACTTGGAGTATAGAAATGTGTGACCAAATTTGATAGCAAATTGTTTTATAATTTTATCTAATCATTAGTTAATTTCCTCACAGGCAATCTGAGAGAACGTGATTGGAGTCTACGGCAGTAAGAAACCAGAGGCGCCACTACTGGCACAACAAAAATGTTCAAATTCAATAAATTTTTCTTTAATTACAAACAACAACAAAATTTGTTTGTGTACGCATGGGAGAGATGGGCTAACCACTTGGCAATAATGTATATTGAAATGAATGCAATTCATCTACAATAAACTTTGTAGATTTTCATTTTTGGATTCATTACATATAAAAACATGCAAGGTAAATTTCCCTATGGTCAAAGTAAAATTGCCTACGTTTATTGGCAATATTATTCAATTAAAAGCTGACCATATGTAGCCTGTAGCCATTGGCTGATATCAGCCTATGAATTTAGGCTTCATGCCAGCCCGACCGGATAAGCATTTAGGTTGCTCCAAGAAGACCCTTCTACGCCTTGTTATCCCCACAATTGATATGCACGTTCTGGCATATAATTGGTCTAACAATTTTTTTTAGCGGAAATAAAAACTCCAAGGGATGGGACGTTTAATTGGCCAGCTCGGCCCAGATTCCTCCGACATAATCGTAGTTTATCAGCTTTTCCAAACATTTCACTTTTGATAAGATTCACAAAAAATATGTGTAGAACTTTTCATTTCATATTGGCAAACGACGTATCTTCGAATCCATGAAAAACAAACTAAGTGGTCCTGTCAGTTTACTCCATAGAAATTTAATCACGTCTCGATATTAACTACTCTCTTGTAACCTTTAATTTTCAATAGAAAAAGTTGAAGTTTAATTATTTCAAAAGAGAAAATTATATTTAAAAAATTTTCACCCATGAAATCTTAACCCTAACCTTAAAAATTAGTTGGAAGTCGGCAAAATTAGAAAATCGATAAAATAAAAAAAAATCAATGAGTGTTCGAACTCACGGATGATGTGTTAACACCTTTTTGCTACACGGTACCTGTTCGATTTCTGTGAACACATTAGTAAATGTTACATTGGAAAATAAAAAATAATAGTTTATTGAAAATAATAGTTTAGTGCCATATAGACACTAAATCAACCTCTGAAAATATAGCATTTTTCAATACATTTTAAAGTAATGTACATATGTATCTACATTAGGGTGTCCGTTATTTCTTAAATTGGAAATATTTTCTGTCTCAACCCTTAAAAAGCTGAGGCTTGATGCAAAACTAACTCTCCAAAAATTTCACGCCCCTAGGACCACGCCTTCTCGTCCCGACTTACGCTTGAAATTTTGCACATACTTAAAATGCACTCGTATGCAGGGTTTAAATTTACTGACTAATTTCCATTTGTAGAATGCGTTGTTGACTATGACTACGAAAATGAAATGACAAATAATGAAATGAAACAGATACACACACAAAATGATTGCGTTTGCAACGCCTATGACAGCGATGGCACACATGTGATAGGAAAGAAAAATGCTGCTAATTTTTTCTCTACACCAAGCAAGCTCTTTCGCTTTTGTCGCTTTCCCCCCGCATCCAGAAACACAGTGTTAATGTCCCGTTATATTCTGTATTTATTTCCTTCAGCTTTCAATACTCCTTCACTAAAACAATGGTTTTAGTCTTCAAAAGTCAGTGAAGCAAGAGTGATTAAAAGCAGAATGGCATTGTCATTAAGAAAAAATAATATTATTTATCTAATTGGCGCTATTGATTTAAACATAACCGGGTCAAAATTACCATCCAATAGACAAGTTTTATCGGTTTTTTTTTACAATATGAGAATAGTGAAACTAAATGCACGCAATAGTGCAAGTTTAGTAATACGTGAGGTAACGATTTTTTGGGGAAAAAAACAAAGCCAGCACTGCATTTCTAAATTATTAAAAATGTATGGTGAATGGGGTGATCTGCAAAAAAATAATAAAAAAGATGGGAGTGTATTTCGTGAAAGAGAAGCCCTATTCAGCAACAATTTGGAGAACCTTTTTGATGTTTCTCATGCTGATGCCTTATCAATGATGAAAATAGAAGAGGATAGGCACTTTCTCCTTTCTCAGAGACAACCTGGCCGCGTAGGCTATATGAGTGGAGTTGACTATAACCTTACACAAATTGAGAAGAAAAGAGAGAAGCGAAAGCAAGAAGAACTCAACCGTCAGCAGAATCATCTTAATAATAAACGTCCTAGAAATTGTAGTGAGAATTTATTTGAAGACGATTCGGATGAACAGGATGAACAGTATGAACAGAATGAACAGAATGAACAGGATGAACAGCATAAACAGGATGAAGAAATTGCTGAATCTATTTCAACAGCATCATATCCAGAATCAGCGGTAGCTAAGAGGGCAACTAAACATTTCATCACTCCAAAATTAGTTGCAGTCCTGGATCGATGTCGCGTAAGCGCCCGTAATGCAGTTTTTATATTGCAGGCGGCAGCAGAAGCTTTGGGTCACAAATTGGATAATTTAATAATTACAAAAACATCAATCCAACAACAACGTGCAAAATTAAGATGTGCGCGTGCTCAAGACCTAAAAGCAAAATTTAAGGAATTGAATCAACCATTTCTTGTAGTTCATTGGGATGAAAAGCTACTGCCGGCATTGAGTAAGTGAAATTGCAATATTTATATTACAAATGTATAATTTTTGTGGCTCTAGATGTTAATGAAAAAGCTGTTGAACGCCTTCCAATACTTGTTACCGGGACTAAAGTGGAAAATATTCTTGAGATTCCCAAACTTGATAATGCATCTGGCAAAGCGCAAGCAACGGCTGTTTTTAAAGCATTGGAAAAGTGGGACTTGAAAGACAAAGTTAGTGCATTGTGTTGTGATACTACAGCTTCAAATACGGGTCGGTCGAATGGAGCTTGTGTGCTCTTGGAGAACATGCTCGGTAGAGACCTGCTTTACCTTCCTTGTCGTCATCATATTTATGAGTTGGTTTTGAAAGCAGTATTTGAAAGAAAGTTGCCCCAGTTATCAACAAGTCCAGATGTGCCGTTATTTAAAAATTTTAAAATCGGCTGGAAAAATATTAACCCAAAAACTATAAGCACTGGAATACGTCACAAGCGTTGCCGTATCATAGAACCTGAATTAGGAGAAATTATGAGTTTTGTTTCGGAGCTACTAGCTAAAACTCATATAAGGGAGGATTACCGTGAGTTTTTAGAGTTGACAGAATGTTTTATAACACCACATAAAGAAACTTCTGCCACAATTCGACCTCCGGGAGCAATGCATCAAGCCAGATGGATGTCTCGAGCAATATACTGCTTAAAAATATTTCTGTTACGAGAACAATGTTCCATTCCAGCAGACCAAGAGGATGCACTAGCAGACGTTTGTAATTTCATCATTAAGTTTTATGTTGAGGCATGGTTTAACTGCCCCAATGCATCTGAAGCTTGCGTCAATGATTTGAATTTTCTACAAAATCTCATATTGTACAAAGACAAATATCCTGAAACGTCGGAGGCAGCTGTTAAAAAATTATGTAACCACTTATGGTATCTCGTTGAAGAAACTTCTGCTTTAGCCTTTTTTGATGTTAGATTAAACGCCACTACAAGAACCAATATGGTAAATGCGCTACAAAAAGAGTCAAAAGTTAAAGCGAATAAAAAGCTGTTGATAGATTATAAAGACATACAATCGTATTCAGGTAAAATATTATATAGTTCAGTAAATACTAACCTACTAATTTGGTTTTTTATTCAGGAAAATTTATAGATTTTTTTATATCAAGCAGAAGCATGAACTTTTTTTCACGGTTCAACATAGATTCCTCGTTTTTAAAAAAAGATCCTCAGAAGTGGGAAAATGATGAAACCTTTGTCAATGGAAGGAACTTAGTCACTAATTTAATGGTTGTAAATGATACTGCGGAACGAGCCGTAAAGTTGGTGGAAGAATATCATGGCCTGCTGACAAAGGATGAAAGTCAATTCGAATATGTGATGCAATGTGTTCATAACCATAGAAAACTTTATCCTAATTGCACAAAAATTACTTTAAATACAAATTATGAAATTTAAACACATAAAACTGTATTTTCTGGCTGCCGGTATGTTTTTTTATTATTATTATTATATTTTGCGATTTATCTTCTCATGTCGCGTGAAAGTTATTAAGTAAAATTTCAAGCGTAAGTCGGGACGGGAAGGCGTGGTCCTAGGGGCGTGAAATTTTTGGAGAGTAAGTTTTGCATCAAGCCTCAGCTTTTTGAGGGTTGAGACTTAAACATTTTCATAAGAAAAAGTAGCCCATACTAATAACGGACACCCTAATCTACATGTACACACTTAAAATAAATCACAACCACACATATTAAAATATACTCCATTGCTTATGGAGTCGATGAGTACTTGTGTGAGGGGTCGGCGTGTACCGAAAAGAAACACTGTTAAGAGAATGCAAAGATCGAAAAGTGTGAGAAAATAATTATAAATAGAAATAATAATAGTTTTTTGTATACACCGGGAAATGCTGAACATCAAATGACTCGCTTTGATTGGCCATAGCAACAACAACGAAACAACCAAACACACAACATCACACATACTTTGTCCGAAGTAGCCGACGTATACATACGTGTGTCACATAACCACATGTTTGCCATAACAACAGCAACGAAACAGCCAAACACACAACATCACACTTTGTACGAAGTAGCTGACGTATTAGTCTGTCACCATAACGTCGACTGCGCAAGCCTGTGGGCTTGCAAATGAAATTTTGCGTGGCTATGCTTTATATCTCCGTTCAACAACAGCAACAGACACATGTACATACACATTATTATGTTAATACATACGCTATAGACACAATTTCGTTTGCCTCACCATAGCCACACCACTCTTTCATTGCTCTCTTGCTCGCTCATTTTTGTTTAACACGTCATTATTCTCTTTCGCAGTCGCAGAAAATCTGGTTTTAGCAGCAGCGTAAAATCTTGTTTTAGCAGCAGCATAAAATCTGACTTTGATAGATTTAGTCCCTATACGCCGCTATAGATGTTAACACATCAAAAAAATTACTATAACTCGGAAACGGTGCGTCCAGTCGCAAAATTATAATTTTGTTACCTCCACAGGAGGCTTTAACCAATGGAAGTCTTTAATACGGCATCACCTATTTTTAAAAAATACCGAGTTTTAGCAATTTTTTATTTGAAAGTGGTTAAAGCCTCCATTGGAGGTAAACAATTTTTTATTTTTTTCCTTTCGACGCACCGCTTCCAAGTAATAGCTATTATTTTATTTTAGCGATTTCTTATGTGGTCGGTTTTCTAAGACAAAGGGCCCATACGAATTGGATCACTTGATGTAAAACCCTTACAAACCCGGAAAAATTGGTTATTTTTGATTGATTACAACCTCCTGTGGAGATAAAAAATGTATTAATTTTGCGATTGGACGCACCATTTGCGAGTATTGGTTTTGTTTTTAAATCGCGGTGATATTTTATTAAATCGTTCAACTCTCCACCCTTGCTCTCTTACACTTTCATTCACTTACACCCTAAACTCTTGTTTCCCCCTCAATTTACATTTATTGATATTAACCCGTTGAGGATGTCAGTTGTTATAGGATAATATTTTAAAACCTATTATAGTACAAGACAAATATTCATATAAACATATGTATTAAATAATACATAATTATTATAAAATTAAATATTTATAAAATTAAATATTTCACTACAATCAGCTTAACCGCGAAATTCCAAGAGTAATATAACACTGTGTGTAATTTTTCAAGTCATGGAAATATAACCGTATACGGTCACCCCTACGTGATAAAAGACCAAAAAAAAGAGACCCGTGTCTCCCAGTTTTGCTCAAAGTCATGCACTTTGTTTTATGGACCCCCAAAGATTTGGGGACTCGGTGTCACTTTTGCAAAAAAGTGATCATTTGGTCTCATATCTTATCATTTGTCAGGCTCATATCATATCATAACATATGAACTTAGTAGGAATGATTCTTAACACCGTTTACTTCAACATTGAGATACTATGCTATCTCACCGACCGCAGCAGCACAGGCAAAGCAGTAAGCTCAGCACACGCAACAAGGGACGCAGCACACACAATATAAAAGATGAATTTCATTTAAAAATCGAGATAAAACTGACATTATGAACCCGACCACCTCAGATATCGGTGAAATTTTGTTCATAGCTAAATTTGATCAATACAAACAAACTCTCATTTTTAGAAATGACTGTTTTGCGATTTTTTGGGCGTGGCACAGTGGGAAAGTTTTCGAAAAAACGCGAAAATGGTCGAAAAGAGCTCCATTTAAACTACAATAACTCAGAATGGGCTGAACCGATTTCCATGATCTTGGTATCATTAAAAAGATATTTTAACAGGCTTTATGACTCGTTTAAAAAAATACACTGTAAAAAATTATATAACAAAAAAAAATTTTAACTAACGAAAAAACCAAAAAGACCAAGGGTTTTTTTACATTGTATTATTTTTTTAGAAAGGTTTATCCTTCACCTATGCCATATCAAAAAATAAAAATGGGTTCTTTTTTAGTTTTTTTTATATAATTTTTTAAGTAGTGTCACTTCTAGTAATACCTACCGAAAGTTTTCGAAATAATTCGAATAACAGCGAAAATATCAGGTCACATTCTTACACATTTACAAAATAGTTCAACAATTCTAACATTTTTTAAATGTTTACAAATAAAAAACCATCAGCAATTGTTTATATTATTTGCCATGTTTTTATTAATTTGTGTTTTATTTTATTTACATTTTTATTAAGTTAATTATTTGTAAGAAATTTTGCGCTGCTCAAATGAATGTTGGCGACAGCTGGAAAATATTCAATTATATTTGCAGCCTCGTTTTCACTTATTTTACGAAGCGAAGCGCAACACTTATTAGATATTTTTATGCATCTGCACTTATTGTTTGAATTCATATTCACTCAAATTTTTAAAATATACGCGTAAAAATTGTAATGGGATATCTTGCTTTCTCGAAACTGTTTATAATTATGAATTTCGGTACGCTCATCAAGTGCATTTATATAGCAATTTTTAAGGCAAGCAAGATCTTTTTGGGGTTAAAACATATTCATAATTTTCCTGGGACAATGTTTATTTATTTTACCTGTAAATATAAAATATAAGGGCAATTACTAGAAGTGACACTACTTAAAAAATTATATAAAAAAAACTAAAAAAGAACCCAGTTTTATTTTTTGATATGGTATAGGTGAAGGATAAACCTTTCTAAAAAAATAAAACACTGTAAAAAACACTTGATCTTTTTGGTTTTTTCGTTAGTTAAATTTTTTTTTTGTTATAAAATTTTTTACGGTGTATTTTTTGTTTTTCAAACGTGTCATAAAGCCTGTTAAAATATCTTTTGAATGATACCAAGATCATGGAAATCGGTTCAGCCGATTCTGAGTTATTGTAGTTCGATTTTTTTCACTGTGACACGCCCAAAAAATCGGAAAACAGTCATTTCTAAAAATGAGGGTTTGTTTTTATTGATCAAATTTAGCTATGAACAAAATTTCACCGATATCTGAGGTGGTCGGGTTCAATGCATCTAGATTTTTACGTGAAATTCATCAAAAGCGACACGACGCACATTGTCGTGATTTCATATAATCGGCGGCCAAAAATAGAAGGAGTAATCGTAGAAGAATGAAAATTGGTACACATTACTATTATAAGTAGGAAAGGAAAAAAACGAAGTTTTGCGAAAATCGGCCCAAGGACTCGCCCTCCTCCCATATATCCTGAAATGAAAAAAAACTTATATTTTCCAAAATTGTTGCTGGAATTGAACCAAAGTTGTCTTGATTTGTCCTCGATGTATTTTTGATTAGTATATTTAGTATATTAGTATTACAGAACACGTCTACATCCCATATGTCCTTGGTACCAAATAAGAAAATCATTTTCTATATATTACTATTATTATATTTAATACGAGAGGAAACAGATATTTTTCAAATTCATTATTATTCATTAACAAAATATTAAGGAAATGATTAAATAAATAAAACTAAATATTTTTCCTTATTCACTAAAGCTGTCATAATCCGTATCACTCGATTCGTACTGACTTAAAAAATTTTCTGCTATTATAGTTTCAGAACATTCATCAGTATTGGATTCATTTTGGATAAGAAATTGTTTTAGTTCATTAGTATAGTAATATTAGAATAGTAATATTTGGTTCAGACTGCAAAATCATTCTTTCAATTAAATCCTTATTGGTTGACTCGCGACTATTTTTTCTGGTATGATTTAATCGGGTCTTGCTAAAAACTTTATGAGTTGTTTCTATAGCTTCCTCCGACAGCATTCCAACAGGTATTTTTGAATGTTTTATGAATTCTACACCATGAACAAGAATTTTATGAACTGTGGCAGGCATGTAATACCAAGCGTAATTTTCAAAGTTCAAATCCATGTATCTCTTAGAAGCTGATAAAAATTGTTGACATTGATTTCGTCACACCTAGAAGGTGTTTTCAAAATATATTAAAAATTTCGAATAAGGGTGGGATCAACTTCGGTTATTTTGGAAGGCATTTCCGAATTTCCACGATGCGATGTTTTCTTCAAACCTCTCTCTCATGTAGTGACACCTTTGCCAATTAGTTTTTATTTTTAATAATATAAATTGAATTTCTTTAATCATCCCCTCATTTAGTTTTAACTTTAACTCTTCTTCTAAATACGCAATTACTTCTACCTGGGCAGCACTTGGAGTACGATGCCTAAGCCAAATATTAAAAATTTTTCGAATTTTAAAATATAAATGAAAGTGGGAAGAAGGGGGACGAGAAACTTACTTTTTTAAACTCTGCACACTTGCCCAAATATTTTATTAAAATATTAAAAAACTGTTTTTTTGATGTTTTTTTACACTCCACTGAACTTGAATGTTTTTAACAACTTCGATTTTCGCTTTATGTTTACATTCGGTATAACGGCAAACCACATATGACCCACCAAACGAGCCAAAAAAGCGAGTTTCCATATCATTAACAAGTTTATCCTAAATTATGTTGTCCTAAATTATGTTGTTTTACCAACAGATTTTATTTTAACTTACCGAATTAAATTTGCGTAATTTTTATCATTTTTATATATCGATTTTTCTTTACTGTTTACAACTATTAACTTTGAATACTCATAACTTTTTGGAAATATAACATTTTTTAAAAACTCTTTTTGATTTAACATAAATGAAGTGTTGTTTGTACAACGACATCAACCTTTTTGAAAAACTAGTACAGTGATATTTTTCATTTTTGGCCGCCCTCACGACACAGTGCGACGCTCACATCGAGGCATTACGCACCGCGACGTCAACGAGAGCTCAGCGGTGAAAGTATAATTCACACACAACATTGGCAACTGACAATTTCAATATGCAGTGTGAAAATATTGCTTTATATTGCCACGTTTGCGGTCATCAAATCAGAAAAAAAGTTCTACAAGATTTCAAAAGGAAAAGAATCTTTTAAGTAGTGAATTTAGTTGTTTTTCGACGAAGTAGTCTTGACCGGTGAAAATTACACACCTAATATCTACAGTGTGTCGCCAATGTTATAACAATCTCATGTCATGGTTGAGTGGTGGTAGGGTTGCCAGACGTACTGTTTTCAGCAATACTCGTACTTTACTAATTGTACTTCTGACTGCATAGCACCGAAAGAAGATCGCAAAAGTACTTATTTTTAGCCTCTGTACTTCTTTTTTGTTATGCCAGCAATAAATACGAAAATAAAATAAAAAAATAAATGGTTTCCCATTACATCCCATGAAGGGACCGGGAGAACTTCTCACAATCACTGAGCTGTGCGTTTTCACTCACTGATTGGAACCTACAGTTTTATGCCGATTCCGAGCGGTATTTTGAGAAGCTTTTTCATGGCTATATACTCGATAGTGTCGCCGTTACTATGCGAGGTGACCGAAATTTTTTTGAAGGTGGTCAGAGCAGGGTTCGAACTCAGGATCTCATGAACAAGAGCCGCGTACACTTCCCATTGCACCACCGACGGCCGACGAAAATGCTACTTGTTATTTATACCAAAAATCATATATAAGTATTTACATAGAATACCGTTTTACTAAAATAAATTTGAAAACCTTTGCATTTTTAACGTTAATTGGAATATTTCATTTCATTCATTAATTGAATTATAATTGAATTATATTCAATCTCTCTCTTTGACGAATTTATATCCTTAAAAGCTTTTTCTGAAAATATTAAAAAAGAAAAATCTGTTTAAGAAAAATGGAAAGAGATCCTAGAAGTGGGTCATTAACTTGTATTTTCAATTCCTCTTTCTATGCGACATGTGAAAGAAAATTCATTTTAATGTTTAATTTATGGTAAAACGAAACAAATAAACTTCTAATTCAAACTTTAGAAAACGAAGTAAAAAACTAATTTTACGTACACTTGTAATGACTTTGTAAATTTTTTAAAATCGGAAAATGGTAAAACGGAATAGTTAATCGACTCCACAAAAACTATGAATACTTGAAATTCGTTCAAAAAGTTGTAAAATAATGTCTTTGATAACTAAATAATTAAAACAAGGTTATATTCAGTATTAAAAAATTTTAATATAGAATAAATTATACTCTTTTTACGTTTAAAAATAAAATGAGAAACACCTGACTAGTTTTTATTTAAAAAAAAATCCAATGAGTGTTCGAACTCACGGGCGATGTGTTAACACCTTTTTGTTACACGGTACCTGTTCGATTTTTGTGAACACATTAGTAAATGTTACATGGGAAAATAAAAAACAGCGTTCAATCATTTGATGACGTTACAGTTAAATAATATTAATACTTAAAATTATTTAAAGAGCAGTGCAAGCACATGTGTCATTATTTTCTTGCTTAATACCGTAGGCTAATACTTACAATAGATCCAATAGTTCCCACCAAATTTATGACATTTGGCCTGGTGTGATATTTACGTTCGATGGTGAAAAGAATTGCATTTTTACTAATACCTGATAGAGGCAATCGTTCAAAACAACGAACAAAATAACAACAATAAAGGTCAATAAAAAAAGTTTAAAACACATTCAAATTTCACAGTTTTTCACCAAAACGACATGAAAAATTAAAGCAAGAAGTTATTGTAATTCCACCTGGTGTATGTCACTTTTCGCCATACATCTCTATATCACACCGATTGTCTTTGCTCTGAGACTGCTCCGCAGCCACATTTTATTTGACTTACCTTTCACAATAACAAAAACAGGCGTCATATGATGACGTTTCATTTAAATAATTGTATTTATTTATTTATCTCACAGCTACAATCCTCAATAGGATACAGCCGGTAATATGTTTTCAACAACGTTATAAAATTTATATTATATACATAGTAGACATAACATACAATACTTAATAAAATTAAAATACATTTAACATAAGAAAAAGAGTAGAGTACAATTAAAATAATAAGAAGAAAATTTGTAAAATTTAAAAATTAAAAAAAAAATAAATATAAATATAAAAATATTAACATAAAATAATTAAAATTAAAAAAAAGGTGGAAAAATAATACAAAATACAAATATAATTTATAATTAAAACAGTAGCAATACAGGAGCTGGGACAGGAACATCTGGAACATGAGGAACAGGAACATCAGGTGGAGTAGAACAACAGGGGGATGAGCAGGAACAAGAGAAATGGAAAACAAACTCCACAAATTTTAGTGGAATGATTCACAGGAACTTTAGGATAAAATCATAGGAGATAACATAGGCATTAACATCTGGAGCAGGAACGTCGCAACAGTAGATATGTGTGGAACGATTAACAGGAACATAAAAATAGCATAATGGGTGATAAACAGGAAGAGTAGGGACTTGAAGATCTGGAACATGAAGATGAGGGACATGAATGTCAGCATCTGGCGTCAACCGCTAATGATCCATTCATCTATTCAGCGTCAGCTACAATTCATTGTAGAATTCAGAATTTATAATAAGATTGATTAATAGAAGCAGGACTGGTTTATCAGAGGAGAATGGTTGGCAACACAAGCTGGATAATAGTTCCCGATTAATTACGAATTAAATGTTGTTTAATTATATTCAAAGAATCTGAAGCGGGTAAGGAATTATAGATCTCATTGTAAATGAGACAAACGCGTCGAAAAGGATTGTAGTAATCGTAATTATAACGGACAGTCGGCAGTTTTATAGGACAGAAATATCGGGTTTGTCTACAGGGAACATTAAAATTTATTTGACTCACGAGAAAATTTGAATCTATACAACCCCTAATGAGTTTTACAATAAACATAGCATTTAACATATACCTGCGTTTTTTAAGTGTAGGAAGATCAATAAGCATCAGTCGATTTTTATAAGGTGGCATATCAATATTAATACTTAATAACACTTAAAAATATTTAAAGACAAGTGTCATTATTTTCCTGCTTAATACTTTTTATTTTATACCCGCGAAAAACAAAGAGAATGAAAACCAACAGACACATGTAAATACATTCTTGTTATGTTCGTACAAACGCTACACAAGTTCACACAATTTTCTTGGCTCTCTTGCTATCTCATTTTTATATACGTATGTATAACCATTTTTAGAAAAGGTATTTTTTTTTTAGTGTTTCTAACAATTTTGTACTTTAACTAAAGGCAATGTATACAATATTACTGTCACATGAAAAGTTTTTTTAATGCGCGTCCAACGGTAGTCCTGACACATCCATTTTACAGGGATATTCTTCAAACAAAAATCATTTTTAAGTAGAAGTACAGATATGAGTAATTTTGAATTTTGTCCAGAGCACCGTGGAAAATGTGTTAAAAGATAAAATAAAGAGTACGTATATACAACTTTCTCTCCTTCTCAAAAGAATTAATTTGATATCCATTTTGCCCAGTTTAGACGTAATGTTCCCACCGTATTGAATTTATGGTAAAACGCAAGCTAGTGTGAACTTCAACTAAAGCTGAAATACGTATTTACTTAAATCGACTAAAGATTAAAATATGGCAATCTGACATTTAAATCAATAAAATGTCTTTACTAAAAACTTAAAAATGCATAATAACCCTGAAAAAGGATGTGTCACAACATGATTTGACATGTTTTATATGGTACTAATATTGTCTACATTGTCTTTATATAAATTACAATTTTTGAAAAACAAAAAAAAAATACTTATAGAAACGGTCAGCTCAATATTTTGGGAATTATAAGAAAACAAACCAAGGTACATTTAAAGGGATGATCAAAAAAACACCCCCGCCCCCACAAAGTGAGTCGGTCTAATATACATATGTACATACCTATTCCATGTTCTATCTCATATTCTGATCTGTTTTTCGTTTCATATTTTTCCAACTATATCCCTCAAGGTTCATTTCTTGCATTCGCATTTAAATTTGTTTTCTGGAGAATGGTTTCATGGCGGCGCTCCCTGGGATATTGGGGTGAACGAATGATGGGTGATTATATTGAGTACCTCCTACGGGAAACGAAGTCTAAAATCAACAAACGCCAAAGGAGAAGCCACAATTACTTCTAGATTATTTGCTATTCATACACTGAAAGAAAAACGATTCGTCGCATGCACACTGAAAGAAAAACGCTTCATAGCATCAATGAATGGGTTACATTAATGGGTTCACATTGAAGCAATGAAAAGTTTCTTTGGTGCTATGAAATGTTACATTACTTCAATGAACTCCTTCATTGCTGCAGCTTTTGAATTTGTGGGCCGTCATTAATGCTAAGAAACCTTTTACATTGATGGAATGAAATATGTTTTTCATGTAAATATGGGAAACTATAGAGAAAAATTGCAGACATTTTATCGACATTGTAAAGTAGAATCTATTACATAGGCCATCCTTTACATTACACACATTTTATTGAATTTTAAAATACTTTTTTTAAAAAAGCAATAATGAGACATTTTTATTTAATATAATGTAAAATTTCATTAATTTTGAACGATTCATTAATTTGGTAAAAGCATAATATTTATGTATTTATGTATTATTTATGTGTGTACAGTAGTTGTGACACAATATATGAGTTCCAGTATGAGATAAGGAATAAATAAGAAATAAATAAAAGGCTGAAATGCAGAAATCCGCGCCATTTAAAAAAACCCGAAAATCGAGCAAAATAAGGGGATTTCAAAAACCCACAAGGTCCAAAAAACGGGTCCACGCAGGGACACTTTTGTATGAGTAAATTTTCCCAAAAATCAAAAAATTCAGAAATCCAAAATTTGCAACAGAGATATTCCTCTCCCTGGCCCGTCCCAGAAAACCTAATAGTCGAAAAAAAATTTTTTGCTTAGAATCGTGTGTTCTACCCCTAACTAATTTATAGTATCAATGAAGTCGGTTCATACCATCAATGAAATCCGTTCAAACCATCAATAAAATATGTTCATACCGTCAATGAAACGTGTTATACCATCAATGCAACATATTCATACCATCAATGAACCCGGTTCATACCATCAATGAAACCTGTTCATACTATCAATGAAACCTATTCATGCCAACAATGAAACTTGTTCATACCGTCAATGAAACGTGTTATACCATCAATGAAATATGTTCATACAATCAATGAAACTTATTCAGACCTTCAATGAAACATGTTCAAACCATCAATGAAGCATGTTCATTGCATTAATGAAACATGCTCATAGCATCAATGAAACATGTTCATAGCATCAATGTAGCATTTGTATTACATCAATGACTATGTTTCATTACATCAATGAGTATGTTTATAATATCAATGTAACATATTTCTTTAATACAATGATAATGTTTCATTCCTGTTAGAAAGTTTACATTAATTTCAGGTCTATGAAACATTTTTCGTTTAATGTAATATTGTTCATATCATTAATGAACCCCAACATTGGCTCAAAAACAATGACACTTTTCATTTATGCAATGTAAGAATTCATTAATGGTATGAAGGTTTTTCTTTCAGTGCATGAAACATATTCTTTAATATTTTATGTTTCTGTAATTAAAAATTTCGTACATCCGACAATTTGGTTGTTGCTGCATCGAAAAATTGAATACATGATTTCTTTGGCAACAATTAATTTTTGGTTCCTGAAACATTTATATTTAATTTGAATTTTGAAGAAAAATCGGGTAAAAAATCAACATAAAAGTAAGGGTATGAAATGGAGGCTAATGACTAATATTAGTATTATTTATTTATTTTGGCGGTAAGCCAGCATTTATAATGGCGAAACAATTTCGTTGCTGCAACGAAACTAATTTTTATGAAAATCAACAGAGAAAATGAGCGAATTTAAAACAGCTGGAGTGGTGGGTCCCAGAAACATTTTAAATTGATGAACACATTTTCGTAGCGGAAATGCAACTATACGTTAACTCACTTTCGATGACAAAAGTTTTTGGGGCGACGAACATTTTCATTCCTGTGACGACGCTTTTCCGTTCAGTGTAGGTAAGTATGTAAATAAACGAAAATTTAATTAAAATAAATAAAAACTCTATACTGAGAAAAAATCGAAAAAGATTGGAATTGTGGTACTTATACATAAAGGGTCCCCCCATCTAACGTTTTTTTTTCTCAACTAGTGCTTATTTCGTGAATGGTAACACGTAGCTCATGTCTGATTTGACAGATAATTAGTTTTATCCTTCCGCTGAACGAATATGGCAGTGTATACGCTTGAACAACGCTGGGAAATATTGCGACATTACTTTGAAAATCATGGTAATGTTGCAGATGCCGATTTTGCCAAAAAAATCATATTGTCAGATGATCTTGGCGGGTATGTAAACAAGCAAAATTGTCGCATTTGGGGCACAGAAAACCCGCACGCATACATTGAAAAGGCGATGCACCCAAAACGAGTCACTGTTTGGTGCGGATTTTGGTCCAGAGGTATAATTGGGCCATTTTTCTTCGAAAATGAGCAAGGAGTGGCCGTTACAGTCAATGGCGATCGCTATAGGGCCATGTTGAACGAATTTTTGTTCACAAAAATTTGGTTTCACTCGATGTTTTGCGCCCTGTTTTTGAAGATCGCATTATCAGCCGCAGAGCTGATGTCGTTTGGCCACCTCGGAGCTGGGATTTGACACCGTTGGACTATTATTTGTGGGGTGCTAAGCTAAGTGCTAAGTGTTACGCCGACAAGCCAGAGACAATTGACGCTTTAAAGGACAATATTCGACAAGCTTAAAAATTGGACCGATCGTGTCGGCTACTGCATGGCCAGCCGAGGCAGCCATTTGAATGAAATTATTTTCCATTATTAACCGGAAGGATTGTACTTTCAAATAAAAAAAAAATTTGAGAAAATATTCAGTAGTTTTTTATAGCATTTTCACAAAAAAAAGTTATTTGGCGGACGCGTTATATAAAGGCTGATACGTGCTACATTTATCCATGGATTTTCTTCAGATATGACTTGATTTCTCCACTAAGATCCACGGTATAAGAAATAAGGGTCAAACCACTAAGATCCACGGTATAAGAAATAAGGGTCAAACAAATGTCTATTTTTTAATTTTTCTGATTTTTTTCTTCAGTGTACTTACTCCACCGTCCGAATTAAAAACTACATTTACAGCATTTGTAGTTACAATAGTTGTCTTGAACCCATGTCCTTATTGGGGTTGATCGGATGCACCTATCTCAAAATATAATTAAAATAGTGCAACTACCATCGGCGAAGTCAGCCACAAACATGTTACAACATTAGGAAGTAATACACACAAGAAATTAATGTTTATTTGCATACATTATTTAAAGACATTTTTTATTTATTTGTGAACTAGTGTTAAACGATTTTCAGTTTCTCATCGCATTTAAAAAGAGGAAGTCTAAACCTTTCGGATAATATGCATTTTGTTTCAGAAAACTTACTACTTCTAATCAATTTATTAAACAAGATGTTTATTAATGAGTAAAATGTAGTTTTGTTTTTAAAAATCCTTTGGTAATTGACTGAGATATTAAACTTTTCATTATAAATCTTATTGAACTTTCATTTTATTTAATTTTTATAAAATTTTACCTGCATCTTGAAGCTTCGCTAAGAAAGTGCATAAAAAGAACACGAAAAACTTTGTGCATTAATTTTTTGTACAAATTTTTTTAAATGTAAAGTTCAATGAGTCAGTTAATTACTAACGGATTCATTATTGCGTTTTACTCATTAATAACTATGGTTTCTTTATAAAATAATGTGTAAAAACATCGCTGAAGCTGAGAAATGCCGAAGCAACGAAAAAAATATGTTTGCTGGACAAATACACAAGATTTTTCAACTTATATATCATTCGATAAATCTAAAGGTACGGTCAGATTGGGCAAATATTTGACAAAAAGCGTCAAACATTTCTTGGCCCCAGTCTGACCACAAAATATTTTTGTGTGGCAAACAACAAAACAGTTGATTTTGGTCAAACAAAATTATTTGCCATCAAATAAAAATGTGCTCCATGTGACCACTAACGAGCAAATAGTTTTCTCTTTTTTGAGCAAATATTTATTTGATCTTACAAAAGAATTGTAAGATCAACAAACAATGATATATAACAGGTTGTATAAGCAGTGTTGTCAGCTTTTACGACTCAAATTATAAAATGAAAAAAAAATTACCAACATTAAACTAAAAAGAAGAATTGGTAACTAAAGGTTCCGCCAAATAACTTTTTTTTTTTTGAAAATGCTATAAAAAAAAACTACTGAAAATTTCTTTTTTTATTTGAAAGTACAATCCTTTCGGTTAATAATGGAACATAATTTCATTCAAATGGCTGCCTCGGCTGGCCATGCAGTAGCCTACACGATAGGTCCAATTTTTAAGCACATTATCGATTGAGTGCAGCTGTATTTCACCAATGGCTTCACGAATATTGTCCTTCAAAGCGTCAATTGTCTCTGGCTTGTCGGAGTAACACTTATCTTTGAGGGCACCCCACAAATAATAGTCCAACGGTGTCAAATCGCAGCTCCGAGGTGGCCAAACGACATCAGCTCTGCGGCTGATAATGCGATCTTCAAAAACAGGGCGCAAAACGTCGAGTGTAGCTTCGGCTGTGTGGCATGTAGCGCCGTCCTGTTGAAACCAAATGTTGCCAATATCCTCCTCTTCAATTTTTGTGAACAAAAATTCGTTCAACATGGCCCGATAACCAAATCCGCACCAAACAGTGACTCGTTTTGGGTGTATCGGCTTTTCAATGTATGCGTGCGGGTTTTCTGTGCCCCAAATGTGACAATTTTGCTTGTTTACATACCCGCCAAGATCAAAATGGGCTTCATCTGAAAATATGTTTTTTTTTTTGGCAAAATCGGCATCTTCTGTAAGTCGATCGCATTCCCATTTTTCCCATATTTCCCAGCGTTGTTCAAGCGTATACACAACCATATTCGTTCAGCGGAAGCATAAAACCAATTATCTGTCAAATCAGACATGAGCTAAGTGTTATATTTAACGAAATATGCACTAGTTGAAAAAAAAACGTTAGATGGCGGACCCGGTATTATAAACATTTTTAAAAATATTTTGGTAATTTGGTTCAACGGCCATAAAACTGTGTACTTAGTTAAAAGGACATAGTTTTAGCTTTGTTAATCAGTACTAACTTTTCAAATCGGAACTAAACCGACTAAGCTGCGCCTAATTATGATAATTTGGCCATATTTAGAATTTTTAAGCTACTGAAAATGTTGAAAATGGTGTTCTAATCTCCTCCGTCAGACCTTACAATTATGCTAGGTGATTTTAGAGCAAGCTCGTCAAACTCGCAAAGAAGAATTTAAAAAATATTCGACAATATTTCAAAATTGCAAAATAGGATATCTCGATAACTAAGCGAGTTATCAAAAAATTTCATTAAATTTTTATTCTGTTTATTTTAACTTCGTTTATTATAACAAAAATATATTAGAAGGCTCATTCAGCATAATATCTTCCCGCATATCCGAACTTTGGAGGCTCATAATTCCGCAAATAGGGGCCGTCACCAAAATTGGCATTTACAATTTTTTGCTTAAAACAATGAGTTCTACCTCAAACCAGTGAGCTTGTTTGGCTATGCCAGTGGGAGCTAAACTTGCCCAAGTTTGCTTTTAAGATTTCTCCTCTACCAAAACTAACTCCGTCGCTTCTCCACAGCATAAAACAAGAAAACATCCATCCTCCTGCATCACAGTTATTTAAAATATTTTTTGCAGTTTGTTTAAAACTTTTGGGAAAACAAAATCGTATTTACTGCTAATTTGTTTAAAATTTTTCATAAAAAAATTTACACCGTCGCTGCTCCACAGCATAAAACATTCATCCTCCTGCATCATATTTATTTAAAATATTTTCATGCAGTTTGTTTAAAACTTTTGAAAAAACAAAATTGTATTTACTGTCAATTTCTTTAAAACATTTCAGAAAAAAAATTTGCATTTTCTGACAGCTTGCTTAAAATTTTTGAGAAAACAAATTTGTATTTTCTGGCAGGTTGATCAAACAATTATTTGTTGCAAATATTTGTTCAAGTGTGACCACAGGGCAAATGTATTTGCCCTACTGTTTATTTTATGCTATTAGATACCTGTTTGATCAAACAAAAAGAGGCAAATAAATGTGCATAGTGTGAACACAAAATCAACCCGGTATTGATTTGACAACAGTATGAGCAAATATTATGAAACATATTCTGATCAAATATTTGCCCAATCTGACCGTACCTTAAGTTTCTTCATTCTTATAAGTGCGCCAAGGTACGCAAAACCGGGGTTTTAGCCGTAAGTCAAGATTTTGGAGATGTTTGGCAAATTTCAGAAACAGATTCTTGTTGTACTCGATAGCACCTACAAAAAAATTGTATTATTTCCCAGGTATTTTGGACTGTCGCACAGTGGAGTAATGTAATTTATAGGCATATCATTATCTGATTTTGCAAAATTATTCTATATAATATATGTATGTATGTCATATTGCAGGTGAGATATCAGACCATGACAAACAGCTCGTATTTTCAAAACATCTAGTTCAAATACCGATGATTGCGCGTCGTTTCATTAAAATAAAATTTTATTATTCTGCACCTACAGATTATTAGTGGTCTTCATGGAAGCTCGAAAGAACTTCGTAAACTCGAAAACATCGTAAACTTGCACAGCAAACGTCAAAACAAACAAATTTCCCATACAAAGCGACTTGCTCAAAAGTGGAAAGTTTTCGAGGCAAATTTGCTGCGCAAACGTGGGATGGAGAAACGTGTAAAGTTTTGATATTTCGTTGTCATCTGACTAGGATGGATAAATAAGGTGATAGCACTAGAACAGTAGAAAAAGTACACATACATAATACATGCAATTGCTACTGCTACCACCTTATGTATCCATCTTGGTCAGCTGATATGGTTTTGAGCACAACTACGCTGAGCAACTTTACCTGGTGCCTCATGCAACGGTGCGAGGGAAACTTGCGCTGAGCAAAAGTTCTCGGCTTTCACGTTTGCATGAATACCGCTATTGAAATGCATGCATCTGAATCATAGGAACCTTTTATGTTGGTCTACTGTAGCTTTTTGTGACGAGAATATTATGCAGAATGCATTTCTTCCATCGAATTTAAAAAAAAAAGTGATGAAAGTATTTAAGGAGCTGCCACCTAAATTATATATTGGATGTTCTATGCAACAATATTTTTTGTCTATGATTCTATTTATTAGATCCGCTTGCCTCCGTGCTAACACTTAGATTATATTAAAGCTTCATTAAATTTGTATACGATATTTCAAAATCATCCGCATGTGGACATTTCCATTTTGACGTTACGTGACATTTGTACGAAAAAATTATTTAAAAAAAATATGAAAAAGTTATATTTTTAAAAACCGTTTTTTATATTTGTGTAATGAGTCACACTTTGTTCATTAAAGAAATTGAGAACAATCGACATGGAGGATTCAACCAGTACATAAGTTTCAGTAGGGTGAACCGACTTAATCATACCCTCACCATACCGTACCTCATCCATTGCGTGGGAGTTCTGGTAAAAAACGCCCTTAATCAAAAGAGACCATATTCAACAGCAGATTGACGACATTGCGCTAAATATTATTGAATACCCAAATTAGTTAATTTCCCTCCCAATATTTATATGCGAGGTACAAAAATGGGCATGGCAAGTTATTACCAAAATTTTGATCAGTACCAAATTTTATTAAGATCGGTTATGATTTATTGGAGATATCGAGTCGGCAAACCCCAAATACGCCCAACTTTTGTGTGGGAGGTACGAAACTGGGCGTGGCACAATAGTCAGTTATTACTTACACAGTAGCTTTTAGCAAAATATTGCCTAGTACCGAATTTTATTAAGATCGGTTGTTGTTTATGAGAATTATCGTGTCGATCAACCGGGCATCCGCCCAACTTTTATATGGGAGGTACCAGAATGGGTGGGCAAAACAGCTCATTTTCAATCCCAAACTCAATATTGGCAAATAATAGTCACTGACAAAGTTTCATTGTCATCTGTAAAGATTTAATGCAGTTATCGTGTTGACCAGCCAGACAGACAGACAGACGGACATGGTTCAAACGTCTTAAAAAGTCCTAAAATGAATTTCGTCCAACGATACTAAGGGTCTAATTTGGTTCCTTCTATGTGTTACATTTTTCATACCAACATCCTATGGTGAGGGTATAAAAAAAGAAGCAAAAATCTGAGCTGGCGTGACGTTACAAAAAAATTTTAGAATTTTAGATTTTATATGTATTTTTTAACTTTTACCGTATATTTCGCTTGTTGAAAGACATTTTAAGCGAAATTTTTTTTTTTGTAAAATAATGATTAGGAGAACAAGATGAGATAGTAGATATTTATAAAAAAATTATATAAAAGTCTTAAAATATTGTTCTAGCTGAAAATAGTTGAAAAAAATAAAAGCAGTTTTACTCTTAGAAATGTAAATTGTAAAACATTAACCTGTATTTTGTAGCCCGATAACACACCATCGCAACTAAGGAAACCTAGGAACTCTTCTATTTAATTAATTTTGAGTACTTCTCTTTAATAATACATGTAAAAAAACTGGTGGATGACTTTTAATTGTCCATGTGTTTGCGCATCTAGTCACGGCATAATTAAGTTTACGCTGACTCAGGGGTCCTTAATTTGTTTAAGTTAAATTAAATTTTTTCGATTTTATAATTAGTAGATTTTTCCATAAGTGTCAGTTATATTTCTTTCCATTTTGAAATAAATACTTACATTTATGCTCGCTGCACAATCTATTTTGGCATTTCGCTTATTCCGTGCGTCAACTAATTTTTATGTAGTATATTGAAATTGGTGGAAATATTCTAAAGCCCAATTGTTTACTGGTTAGTGAAATTGGTAACACAGTCCGGCAGTCCATATTACACTTGAACCGGATGATATACGCCTAAAACTATAGGTAAAATGGTCGCTTTCCGTTTTTCATTTTCTCATCCTGTTGCCCCATAAAAGGACTACAAATTTTCAAGGGATAACATTTTTCAAAAAAAAAAGTTAAATAGTTATTTGCACCCTACGATACCGATATAGGTGTCAACTTAAAGAAGATAATTACGGCTATTTTTATTATAATTTTAATTATACCATTCCAGGATAAAAAGACTTAAAAAATGTCCTTGAAAATTTAAATCCTTTAAAATCCTTTGAAAATCTCTAACAATTTATTCGGAAAAAATATATGTTAATAGCCTGTATATAGTGTAATACTCCCCAAAATTTCAACTTTGTAGCTTTATTAGTTAATTTTTAATAAAAGTTTACATAAAACTCTTCCAGCAAAAAAAGTACTTTATTATATGGAACAGAGAATATTCTTTTTACAAAAGGAGTTATACTTGAACCAGATGATATAAGAGTGAAACTATAAGCTAATCGGACTAAAATGGCATTTTCAGTTTTTTATTTCGCCATCCTGTTGCCCCTTAAAAGGAGTATAAAGCTTCAAGGATAACATTATTCATTGATATTTAAAATGAATGGTACTTAAGAAAAGTGTATACTTTTGTTTTGTCGTTTGTATATACCAGCAGTGTCACGACAAATTGACCAACAGTAATCTGCCAACTCGTGGGCTAAATTTCTCTCCCGGAACCGGTTCTCCATAACGGCGAGATCTTGATGAAATCTTTCACCTTTCTCATCACTAAAATCTACTAAATTTTCAGGGAAAAGTCCAGATGTCTGTCCAGAAAATGTATTTCAGGGACATATTAACTCCCAATTTTCCAAAACATTCGACAAGGTTCTGAACTATACTTTTGTAGTTTTCAGATTTGGTATTGCCCAAACAGTTATTGATAACAGCATCCAAACTATTCCAAGATTCCTTTTCTAATTAATAAACCTTTCAATATCAAGTATGAATAAATCAAAACATACCAGCCACAATCATGGCATCACTAAGTTTTCGAAAACTGTCTTCAGATGCGTCATAGCTGCACTTTGAGAGAAAAGTGCCATTTCTAATTTAACCCAGTTTAATATGAAGTAGAGGGAGGATTATTTTAGATGATGGATCAAGTGGCATACAAAAAACTAGAATACAAAACTTGTTCCGATTTGGGCGCTCCATAATCACGTTTACTCGATTTTAATCACTTTTTTGTTTCACGAAAAATCGAAATGCAGAAATAATTTGAGCCTCTGAATTTTTCAACTTGTCAAGACTTACTACAGAAATATTGCTATAAAACATGTTAAATAAATTCAATGTATTTATTGGAGAGTGAGAACAAGTATTTAAATTTTGTTTTTAATGTTATCCTTTGAAGTTTTGTAGTCCTTTTATGGGACAACAGGATCACGAAATAAAAATGCCATTTTAGTCCGATCAGCTTATAGTTTCATTCTTATTTCAGCTGGGTCAAGAGTACCGCCTTTTTTGAAAAAATTTTATACTCTGTTTCATACAATAAAGTACTTTTGTTGCTTGAAGAGTTTTATGGAAAGTTTTATTAAAAATTAACTAATAAAGCTAGAATGTTGACATTTTGGGCAGTATTACACTATATATAGGATATTAACATATATTTTTGCGAACAAATTGTTGGAGATTTTTAGAGGATTTTAAAGGATATAATTTTTCAAGGAAATTTTTTAAGTCTTTGTTATCCTGGAATGGTATAAATAAATAAATAATGAAAATAGTCACAAATTTTCTCTTCTTTAATTTGACACCTATATCGGTATCGTAGGGGGAAAACAAGTATTTAACTTTTTTTTGAAAAATGTTATCCCTTGAGAATTTGTAGTCCTTTTATGGGGCAACAGGATGAGAAAATGAAAAACTGAAAACGCCAATTAACTCCATTTTACCTATAGTTTCAGACGTCTATCATCCGGTTCAAGTGTAACGACCTTTTTTTAAATTGTCGTACGGTGTAATCACTTTGTTTTGATTTATGTTTGATCTGACTTTATACGAATACGAAAAGAGTTTTTCAGAGCTTTGTCAAATAATCTTACTACCATGTGGCAACAGTGGCAAATGCTACGAAAAATAACGGGTATTCATACATTTATCGCCTAAACGTTACAATGCATCAAACGGACGCCATTTGCAAAAAAAAAGTAAAGTGATAAAATACAAAGTATTTAAGGAAATTGGAAAATATTTGTGCAGAAATATTGTTCTAACTGCACTATGATACCTTTCTATTGTTATTTCAACTAGGATTTTGATTATAATTGTTCACATTAACAATTAAAGAAGCTTCGTGTTTGTTCTTCTTGTTGTTTTCTGTCAAAATCATATGGTCACTTGATCATAGTTTAAATGCCCAACTTTGACTGTTTAAACAACAATCAACTATTAACCTAAAAAACAAATTCAGAGTTTAAATTATGTTTGATCGTTGATCAAAGATGATTTTCCACTCAAAAATTTGGCCTACGTATTGAATAACACCGTACAACATTTTCGATTTTCTGGAATGTGCACTCCGTTTTGACTTCAATGGTTGAAAGTATACTAACAAAATCACATTTGGGATTGGCTCGTATTCGGATTTTATCGTATCGTGAATATTTTGACTGAAACTTGATTATAGGTAGGTACTTGGAGAACAAATTATAAAAGAAACTGAATTCAGCAAACATCATCTATTGCTTTATCTATCATCTATGAAATTGCCAATGTTTTGCGACATTCTCCATATAATTTATCATAACTGGAAAATGACTAATTTTATTTTCTTGAAATCAATTTGGATATATTTTCGTTTACATTATCTTCAAGTTATACCTACTACACTTTTTAATTTGATCAATAGTTTCGGAGGTATCAAAAAAATTGTGACAAAAGAATTAAAATATTTAAAAACTCATGAAAAATCGATAAAGGAAAAGTGTTGACTGTTACGAGTATTATTTTGTCATAAATCTTATGAGTAAAATTAGACATGAATCAAGAAATAAAGACTTCGGGGAAGGATATGAAGCAAAAATGATCTTCTAATGCATATGCCAAAATTTCAAAAAACGAGGTTCTTGAAAGTATGTCAGAAAATAACGGTATGAAACCGCTGGGTGAGTTAGAGGTGATAAGTTTTTAAATTTTTCTGCTCTTAACAAAAATTCAATACACATGTCGAGCCCTATTTGCGAAAAAGACGTAAGCGACACGATCTTCGATTTTCGTTTTTTGATGAAAATCGATAACGCACTATCATTCGCATGAACTGTCAAAATGTCATAGCTTTAAAATGCACCGTTACGATTTTACAGCAAAAGCAATTTAGACGTAAGTACACATTCCAAGTAGTTCATGTTTTTTGTGTCGGCAACGTGTCGCTTACGTCTTTTTTTTTCTCTGTCAAATTAATCACAATAAGTAACGAAATTACTATTAATTCACGGTTTAACAAATATTTCTGCATAATGGCGCTGTGTCATCCAGAGGTAAGTTTGTATGTATGAATGTATGTAGATTAAATGTTAATTATTTATTATTTGAGGTGTAATAAATACGTGTTTTTTCCAGTTTGGAACTAAAAATTCCCTCGTTCCATACAGCGAAAGTGATACAGATCATTCTTCTGATGAGATTGAAGAAGAAACGTGCGTGGGTAAACGAGGTTATAAAAAACCAAAAACACTACCCAAAATGCTACAAAATATGATAATTCGTGATACTAGTATTCAGCCGAATCCCTGCGCAAATAAAAAATGTCAAAACTCATGTGGTGAAAAGGTATCCGAATCAGATCGGATATTGATTAATGAACAGTTTTGGGGTATTGGCAACAAAAATAGACAAAGAGACTGGTTAGTTTCGTGTATTAAGCGTAAGTGCGTTAACAGACGAAGAAGTGATAGTAATACAAAGAAGTACACTTATGATTGTGTTATTAATTATAATGATAATAGCCTTAAAGTTTGTCAACAATTTTTGCTGAAAATACTTCACATATCACAAAAGATGTTAATAAACGCAAGAGATAATTCAAAGTATTTGAAAAGTTACAGCACGAATAAAAAGAGATCCACGCCTCATAATAAGTCTGACGAGTCCAAGGTTGCTCTTATAAAAGCTTTTATTGAACAGTTACCAGCAGTTCCCTCGCATTATTGTCGCAACAAAAGTAATAAGTTGTATCTTCCGCAAGAATTTCGAAACATAAAAGGATTATATGAATGCTATACTGAACATTTGAAAAGCATCAATATGAAATCGGCTCAGCTATCCTTAGCAGTTTTTCGAAACATTTTTAAAAATAGTTTTCATATTGGTTTCCACTTGCCTAAAAAAAGAGAAATGCATCACCTGTGAGAATTATAATAACTTGAGCAGCGAAGCACAAACTATTTTAGAGCTAACAGAAAATTACCAAAACCTCATGAGAGACAAAAATAAATCTAAAGAGATCTTTTTGGAGGAACAGAAACAGAGCAAAACTAATTCGTCGTTGCTATGTGCTTCCTTTGATCTTCAAAAGGTTTTAAATACACCCCATGGGAAAGCCGTAACATTATTTTATTCACGAAAATATGCATACTACAATGAAAGCGTGTATGAAAATAGCACCAGAAATGGATATAGCTTTTTGTGGGGAGAAGCTGACGGAAAACGGGGATGTAACGACATATGTACCGTTCTATTTCAATATTTAAAGCTTGTCGATGAAAGGAGGACTCATTTTTCAATCCGTCTTTACAGTGATAGCTGTGCTGGACAAAATCGCAACAGAGCTATGCTTGTGATGTTAATGGTTTTCCTTCAAAATTCAAATTTTATAACCAACATTAAAATAACATTTTTATTACCTGGACATACTATGATGACCGTTGACTCAATTCATAGCACTATTGAATCATTTATTCGCAATAGAACTATTTGGGCACCAAGTGAATGGTCTACAATGATCTCTAACGCAAGAACTAATTCAGCTGGTTATCAGTGTATTGCAATGGACAATTGTGATTTCAAAGATTGGAAGACATTTTCACAAGCAATGATTCCCAATTCAATAAAAATTTCATTTCCAGCTTTACGGTCCGCTTCATTTGAAAAAAATACTTCTATTATAAAACTCGAGTATGGATATTTTGATAATTCAGAAATAAAAGAAGTTGATCTCAGCTCGATTGCACGAACCCGACGCAACTCTTCTATTGTAGCCGATGGAGTTCTTCCTTTATATAAAAATATGCTAAAGATTTCGTCAAAAAAATACAAAGATTTAAAAGCACTTTGTGATAAAAACACAATACCGAAAAAGTATCACAACGAATTTTTCAACATGATATATGATGAAACTGTTAAAGATGCACTTCCAGAAACGGACGAAGACGACGATTCTTAATAAGTTTTGTATAACCATTAAATGATGGTATTTAGTCTGAATTATTTTTAATGTTTATATTATATCTTTATTAAATCATGTGAATATTTTGGTTAAAAACTTTAATTTCTAAACATGCACACAAATACGAGTTACAAAATAAAAAAAATAACTGCATTTTTCAATTTGTTTTAATAAGATTTTTATAACGTAAGCGCCACAAAATTTCTAAGTAATTTGAAAGCGTGATAGCGTAAAAGAGGTAAGCGACAAAAACAACAGCTATATTGTAGATATGAAAATGAAAGGTATCTAATCAAATTTGTCGCACAAAACAATACTTACATACTCAGTTGCTCGTTATTAGATGCACTAAAAGCAAAGATAATCATAAAAAACCCTCTCCTGTATAATTTTGTTTTTGTCGCTTACGTCTTTTAGGCAAATAGGGCTCGATGTGTTTCATCATGTTTGAAAAATATTTTGCTTGAAATTTTTTTTTGTTATACTGCCATACTATAAATTTATGACAACAAGAAATAGCTGTTCCACCATCAACGTCTATAGGCGCGGCAAATTATTATGCCAGAGTGAAATTAGTTAACACCACAACAAGAATTTTAATAATTGATTCGTCGAAACCTGTCACATAGCTCGTGGGGATGTGATCCTTTGTTAGGCCAAAGTGAATATAATAAACAACCTCGCCCAGAAGCATCGGAATATATTTCTGAAGCACATTTGTTTATAACCTCATTTGCTATGGAAGTAGTTTGGCAATTCCCAGTTCCATTTTCTGTGCGATTTTGTGGAGCTATTACGATAGAGTTTTGAAACGAGATACCTGCAAAGACTAAGGAAGTGCTAAATTAATTAGAAACTGTAAGGTTAAAGCAAGACTAGAAAATGAGAATGCTTGCAAATATGCATTGTCGACATTACGTAACGGGTTTTTCAATAAGAGCGCTACAAATATTTTTTTTAAATAAAACAAAACCGGTTTTAGATACCAATGAAATTCTTTATTCCTGTGAAAGTACGTTCGATGCCATTATGTATGGAACTCGATTTCTTTTGCATGGCCACCACGGCCACGCTTGCAGAAGTCCTGACGCTGAACCGAATTTTCGACGGTTTTCAAGCATAAATCGGCCGATACTGCTGCAATTTCACGTTCGATATTCGTACGACGTTCATCAATCGTCGCTGGCTTGTTGGCATAGACCCATAGAGTAAATTTGTAGTAGAGCCGCCATTTGTCTCATCTGACGTTTCCTTTCACACTCTTCGTGATGCGGTCGGTGTGATAGAGAGATGTTTGACGAAAAGTGATATACACCAGGTGGAATTACAATAACTTCTTGCTTTAATTTTTCATGCCATTTTGGTGAAAAACTGTGAAATTTAAATGTGTTTTAAACTTTTTTATTGACTGTCATTGTTAGCATACATTTGTGTTGTATTTAACACATTAATTTTAACACACAAAACGAAATGCCGTTGTTGTTATTTTGTTCGTTGTTTTGAACCATTGCCTCTATCTGGTATTAGTAAAGCAATTCTTTTCAACATCAAACGTATACATCACACGAGGACAAATGTCAGAAATTTGGTGAGTGAAAGATTTTCTCTACCCATATTTACTCTCTGCATAGACCAGTGATGGGCACACTAACACAGATAACATCATATTTGTGTGAGTGCCACAAAGAGCGACTGCGCCGCGCAGTACACTATGAAAAAAAAACTGATTTGAACTTTTGTTCCCTTACAGAAACAGAAAATATTCGTGCTGATTTATAGTCATGCACAAAAAATATGTTACTTGACTGCATTCTTGTTTTCCTTATGTCATAATGAGAGCACAGTATAACGACTAATTTTGTCTTACATATATCTTGCATAAAGTTCAAACAAGGAAGGATTTATAACAGTTGTAACAATTTAGGGGGCTTCACAATTTGGAACAAATCATACATTGCGCTTTCCCCTCTAAATTTTCAATAAACATAAAATCATTTTCCCCCAATTTTTTTTATTTGTACAGTGTAGAAAGCAAATGCCTATATGCAATCTTAGACTTGAACGAAGACGATGGTTTCCGCGAACTGCTTAGCTTATACTGTACGTGAGCAAGCAGTGCGTCGGCAGAATATTTCAATCCAACCACGCGTCGTTGGATTTTGCGAAACTGCCCGACACTGGCATAGACCATAGACTTGACGCAGCCCCACAGGAAATAATCTAACGGCGTCAAATCGCACGACCGACGCGGCCAATCGACTGGGCCATTTGGTGAGATAACACGTTCACCAAACTTGGTTTCCAATAAATTGATTGTGACATTCGCTGTGTGGCGCCGTCCTGTTGGAACCACATGTCCTCCAAGCCCATATTATCCAATTGGGGCCAAAAATATTCGGTTATCATTGAACGGTAGCGATTCGCATTCACAGTAATGTGCCGGTCTTGATCATCACAGAAGAAGTACGGCCCAATGACGCCGCCGGCCCATAAACCGCACCAAACCGTAATTTTTTCGGGATGCAATGATGACTCATGGATTACGTGTGGATTGCTGTCTGACCAATAACGCATATTTTGCTTATTGCCGAAGCCATTCAGCCAGAAATGAGCCTCATCGCTGAAGATGATTTTCCGATGAAAATCTGAATCATTTTCAAGTTGTTGCTCAGCCCAATTCACGAACATACGACGCTTATGGTGGTCAAGCGGCTTCAGTTCTTGCGTCAAATTGATCTTGTAGGGATGTAGGCCAAGATCTTTTCGCAAAATTCGCCACAACGACGTCACAGAGATGCCCATCGCTTGAGAACGACGTGTGAGAGACACATTTGGGATTTCTTGAACTGAAGCCTCAGCGGCAGCAATATTCTCGACACAACGGGGACTTCTTTGTCTCACTGGCACGGGAACATTTTGTACTGTGCCTGTGGATTCAAATTTGTCCATTAGACCCTCAATTGTTGATCTGGTAGTACGATTATGACGACCATAATTGGCTCTTAAAGTTGAGGCCACTGACTCCAAATTTCGGTAGTAAATTTTAATAATTTCGACTCGTTGTTGGCTCGTATATCTTTCCATGATGAAATGGCAAACCTTACTGAAGAGAAATGTCAAAAGAGCGGGAAAAAATATGTCGTCGTTTGCTGTCCCTATCGATTTACTTTTGTAGCGTCTCTGTTGAAAACCCCTTTACATGGAAATGATGCTACACATTTTTTACAATCTGTGATTTAAAAAGTGGTCAGCGGAAAATGAAACAGGAGAAAAAGGATATGGCTCTAAATCGTTTCCGGGAAGAGCATGGATTAAACATTGACTAACTAGGACAAGGTATTGGCAATAGTAATGACGGCAAACAGCAAGAATACTATAAAATAAATCGCTTGCATCATTCAATGAGGTCCGTTTAAGGAACTATCTTTATAAATACTTCAGAGTAGTATTAGAAAAGTAAACGCAAAATATGTAAGAGATCTTTATGAAAATGTTCTATTACTTGTAAATCTACGCAAATGATTTCTGATCTTAGGGATGGATCGGAAAATAAAACAGAATGTTATCATATTTATTGATAACATATCCTATATATCATATTTCTGCAAAAATTAATGTTGTATATAATGTTAATGTTATACACAATATTTATTGCAGTGTAATTTAGCGTTGAAATAAAACATATACTGTGAATATTAAAATCGAACTTTTCGTTACATTTAACTTATTGGTCAGTTTATTACAATACATAATAAAAAATTCCACTATGAAACGAAGTATTCAGCACATTTCTCATGTTTAATACAAAAATAGGCATATCTATATTTTAGACAAGTACTGACCAATAACTGGTCACACGATGTCACTCGTGTCTATAAATGTTATGTTGCATTCAGCCACGATTCTTCGTGTACATTTTAAGGATCCTAAACAGAATTTTGATATGAAAATGCCAAAAATTTCCCACTGTGTATGGCCCCCTGTAATCGGAGCATATTGTCGTCTGTTCGAAACTTCCATTTAATTTTCATTCTGAAGTTCAACTTTCTTTTAACAATTATGTTCATATAGATTTACATATCGGTCTACTGTGTGGGTTGGGGGTTCAGTCGTCAAGCACCGTGTTTAGCTAAAATTAAATTTCCGACTCCGTAAGAAGTATCTTTAAAAAAATAACAAAAATGTCGTGAACTGAAAACTTCACTCATTTTTCATTTGCTTGGTACTCAACATCTTACTCAAATTTTGTAAACTAACTCTGTTACAGGGTTGTTTTGGTATGGTTTTAGACACTTTATCTGGTATGAAAGCAAGTGTTTGTCGCTGAAATTTTGGATATTTTATAAATGTGGCATCCATACGCAAAACCACAAACATGGAGGACGAAAAGGAATTATTCATGGAATATTTTTTAGGTGAAGCATAGAAAGTTTGTAACACTGTGCAAAGGTATACCGCGTAGTTATAGATAAATGGAGATATTTTGTAATGACGTTTTCACGACAAGTGAGTACTATGCTTTAGCGTAATGTGTATTCTGGTCATCTCGAGTTCGCTGCTGGGTGCCGGTAGCAATATGTTAGTGCGCGTATGTGTCAATGAATTTTACCCTCTTATGTATATGGCTGTAATTTAAAACACACAGCAGAAACATTTTTTGGCATACCTCGATATGAATATGAGTCGAAATGTACATATGTATGTATATTAGACCGACTCACATAGTATGGTGCGGAAAAATTGCTTTTGGTTCACGCCTCAAAATGTACCTTGGGTTGTTTTATGATGATTCCCAAAATATTTCGTGTCTACTAGGATTAAGGTCCCGCGGGCTGGGCCACTTTTAAAGCGGTTCTTGTTTTACATTTTCAAAGAAATTTGTAATTTAACTAAAGACAATGTAATGTATATGTACAATATTCGTATCATATGTAAAGTTTTTTTAAAGCTCGTCCGACTGTATATAAAAGATGTCAAAGCTTGTTCAGGAATATTCTGCAAAAAAATCATTTCCAAGTTTCTTTGAAAAATTAAAAAAAATAGATTTTTTAAAACGGTCCAGCTCACGAGATCTTAATGCTAGACACGAAATACTTTGGAAATCATCAGAAAACAAACTAAAGTACATTTTGAGGTGTGGGCAAAAACTTTTTCCCCCACCTACAACGTGAGTCGTTCTAATGTAAATGCATACGTATGTAAAATGGTGTGTATCTTGATGTAAATATGAAATCCAGTGTTGCCAGAAGCCGTCACGAAACATATGCTGAAAATTGTGAAATTTGCAAAACAAAAACAGTCTAAAACTAAAACTCTGACAAGTTGCAGAATTGTGAGCTTTTCACGCATTACTTCCGATAAATAATTATCACTTATTAGACCAGACATAATAATTCCGGGTTAAGTGTAGTGTCGCTTTAGTCCATAGAGAACACAAATTATTAAAACGGGTTGTCAGTTTAAATGACAGAGTACTATATTATTTGTATTCAAATTTTAAACTCATTGTCAAATTTTGACGTAATATGAAAATTTGTTTGTTTGAATTGATTTTTCGAAATTTAATACATTAGGTTAAGTAACGGCAAAAGTTGTATTAAAATTCATATTTGAAGATCAAAATTAGGAAATCATATTCAAGTTCGAAATACTTAACCATATCGCATTTCATATATATTGGTAGGCGTTGCCTGTGAACGCAGGGACTGGACTGTTAACCAAGAAAAAGGTTCAATAAAAGTACACGTTGTAAACGTTGGAAAATATGGGGACAAAAGTGGGTTGGACCAGTAAGTCCCCATTTACACTAGAGATCTTATGTCTTGCAAGACTTTTGTATTCTCCTTTAAAGTTTTGCTTACCATTTACACTGCAAAACATTTGTCTTCGGCAAATGCTCACGATTTGTTTTTGTGTTTACCTTGTGTGACATTCCTATTTTCAGTTTTGTTGAAAAAAGTTTTGCGAAGTGCAGTGAAGTGTTATTTTGTGAAAAAAATAGATTTTAATGATAAAAAGGTAATAATAAATAAAATCGTAGGCTGCATGAAAAGAATCATAGACCTGGATTCAGACGACAGCGATACGGATAACATGCTGATAGGTGTGTAATATTATTTGTTTGTGGTTTTAATAATTTTAAAACAAAATTTAGTGTTAGGGAATATATGCAAGAACGATACGGAGTTACCGACCCAAAGGAGAAAGCGTTTGTGGAAGAAATGTTGGAAAAATGGGAAGGCGACGCAAGGGTCTTTTGCGTTTTTAACAAAAGAATTTTTAGTGAATGACAGGGCGTGTTATCAAAATTATTTAAGGATGAGTAAAAGTCAATTTTATTTTTTACTGAACCTGCTGAATGATGACATACAGCGTTCAAATACTAAAATGAGGGACGCTATTCCAGCAGAAGACAAGCTCGCACTGACTCTGCGGTTTCTGGCTACCGGTGAGTAAGAATTTATTTTGCACAATTTATTACAACTTTTATTAACATTTTAAAAATATTAAACATATTTTTTGTAGGGGAGTGTTTCAAAAGCCTGGATTATCAGACACGGGTGTCTCAGGCGGCAATTGGCAATATGATTCCCGTGGTGTGCAATGCACTTTATAAGCAATTGAAGGACCGGTACTTCAAGGTATTATATTATTAAATATTTCCTATTACATTTCACTTATATATCATTGTTAACAGTTTCCAAGGAGTTGCCTGGAGTGGGATAGCATTGCTAAGAAGTTTGCTATCAAATGGCAATTTCCCACGTGCCTTGGTGCTTTAGATGAGAAGCACTAACGTTCCGACCATTGCGCCGAGACGGGGCGTTTTATCACAATTATAAATGGACTATCAGTATCGTATTGATGGCTCTGGCTGATGCGAAGTGTAAGTTAATATACATACGTCGATATCAGTTGCAATGGACGAAGTTATGAAGTTCCTTCAGAGCAGTCTGCGAACCGTTTTGGTGGAAGAAGTTGACTTGCCGAAGAACGGTGTAATTGGAAATGATCGTTGCCTTCCTTATGTTGGCGTTGCAGATGATGCATTTCGCATGCATACACATTTATTGAAACCATATCCGTACAGCTCAAACTCCAACGACAAACAAATTTTCAATAAGAGACCCTCCCGTGCTCGACATGTGGTTGAACATGCGTTCGGAATTCTTACAAACAGGTTCAGAGTTTTATTGGCGCCAATGAGTGCAAAAGTTGCAACAGTTCAATCAGGGTACGTATTTCGTGGATAATGAGTCGGTGGTGCAATGGGTAGTATGCGCGCCTCTTGTACATGAGATCCTTGCTCTGACCACCTTAAAAATTTCTTTCGGCGTCGGTCACCTCGCATAGTGACGGCGACACTATCGAGTATTTAGCCATGAAAGCTTCTACCGGAATCGGTGTAAAAACTGTAGGTCCCAATAAGTGAGTGAAAAATTAGAAAGCGCACACTCATGGGATGTAATATGAAACTTTTTTTTTTGTATGAGTTACCCTGGGTTACCCAAAAAATTAGGAAAAATCTCTATATCTCGGAAACGGAGCGCCCAATCGAAAAAATAACCAATTTTTACTGGTTTCTATGCGGTTTTCATAAAGTGGTCCAATTCGTAGGGAAGAATTTTTTTTCGAAAAATCGCCAAAATGAGAAAATCGCTAAAATAAAAAAGTGGTTATAACTCGAAAACGGTTCGTCCAATCGAAAAATTATAAACGTTGTTTAATTCACTGAGTGTTTCAATAAAGGAGGAAAATTTGACTGGCTGAAAGTATAGAATATAATGTAATTATTGCCTTCAAATAATAAGTTTAAAAACAGGCTAACAAGTTTTAATAATAAAATAAAATAGATAATTCATTCATTCAGTATTTATTTCGTATGTGTACAATAAAATAAATAAAAAAAAAATAATAAAATTCATAAGTAATTCAAAGAAATGAGATAAAAAAACCTTTCAAAATTCATAAAAATTTCTAAATTATTAATAAATAATTATTTAATGCCATTTTAAATTACATACATATAAGCTATTGTATAAAACTAGTATAGGCTTTAAAGTGAAGATTAATTTTAGGTATTATATTTGTTAATAATTTTTCATATACTGAAGATATGTTTAGTAGAAATTTGTAACCACATATGGCCTTATGGGCTCGGTTATTGAAATAAGTAAATATATGAGATCAAAAAAAAACAGAGAACATAAAATAAGAAAAATTAGTCGAAGTCATCTTCCGCAAACAACCCATCCAGGATAGCTGGATAATATCCAATCCTTGGGTGGTAGATCCTTCTTTGGCGGCACCAGCAACAATCTGGTTCATATATGCATGTACTTTTAATGCGGCATCGTTTTGCTGCCGGTGACAAATTTTATCCATATGGGAAACAACTGTCACCCAACCATTTGTACTGACATTTTGGCTGCCTATTGGACATTATGTTCGAGAAGCTGTCAAAGTTTGCCGTCAGATCCTGAGGTATATTCGAAGTCTAACAAAGGAAAAGAGAAAAATATATGTAATTATGTTTGTGTTACATTTCTTATTCTAAATGTTTTACATTTTTTTCTTTCGCAGGTGTTCACTGCTGGGTGATTCATAACATATGTATATCCTGTAAAGAAAAATTAAATATATAATTTTGCTTCGGAAAAGCCTGAATGAACTTGCCGTTTCTGTTTCCTGACTTCTTTTTTCACTTGCAAAGCTGAGATTGGGGTCTTCGGATGGCAAAGTCGGACCATCCGACGGTTAGCAGGTCTCACTTGGCCTTTGATTCACGTGATCTCCGAAAAAAGAAGGCTTTCCGAAGCACCACAACTTTGGGACATAAATTTCGCATGGACTGGCGCCTCTTTTTTTTACACTTTAACACTCCAAGCTCTGAACATTGTATAGCAGTGATGGAAACGTATGGCACAATGTGCCATTTTTGGCCCTATTGAAGCTTTTGTGGCCCCGTGGCACAGTCAATTCTTTTTTGGCAGTATTTAACAATATTTAACTCTTTGCACATTAGGGCATAACTTAATAGCGAATAAAGAGCATTATCGAAAAGAATTGAATTCAAAAAGTTTATGAAATGCTGTGTCCAATATTATAAACAGTTTAAATTAACCATTATTCAAAACCATGTATTATATTGTAGTAGGAGCCCTTTCTATTTCACACTCTTCTGCAAGTTTAGAACGACGTTTTCCGTACAAAATATAATGAAATTTAAAATAAGGGACAGACTACAAAATATTACACTGAATTTTTATAGGGACAACATAAAGCAATATCTTAAGTCGTTGAAATCAAAATTATGAAATAGTTTTGATTTAACTGAAAACAACCGTTTAAAATTCTGAGTTTGAATAAGACGCTATGCTATATTCGATTAAGTTTTCAATGTAAACAAACACAAAATTTTAATGTTACATATGAAAGAATCTGTTACTACGTTTATACGGCAGCCAACTCGCGAGTAAAATTAATCGCGAGTACTGAGCTCACTGTTTATACGGTAGTTTGCATTCAGGAGTTACAGCGCTTTCAGTGCTGCCTAACTAAAAAAAATATATAACTGTGGCAGCATCAACAGATGTTTTGTTTGTTTTGATATATAATTATAATTCATTGAGTGAAATTCTTTTTAGTGCGTAGTGTTAAATGTCGGCAACAAAAAAGCTTGTTATTGCAAAGCAGTTAATGCAAGAAAGGAAGCAATGGCTTCAAAAAATAATGCTGCAGATGCAGCTAAGTTATATGGCCTCAAGTGAACGACATTTGTCAGACATTTCAGACATACATGCACGTCAATATCACAATCACAATTGAATTGTTTGTAAAAGAAACATCTGATGCGTTACCAGATTTTCATTGTTGAGACATATGACAGCACTTTAAAATTTACTCGCAAGTAGCGTCGTTACTCATGACTTATTTTCGTGAGCTAGCTACTTGCGAGTAAGGAAATAACTCACCGTTTATAGGCTCAAATTTTTTACTCGCGATATTGTTACTCGCAAGTAAGGCGTGCGTATAAACGTAGTATGTATCTTAATTTATGAACTCAAAAAAGTACATTAATATACGAGTTACATTTTAGTGAGGCTGATTAGACTTTTCTTAAAAATTTAGCGCCTTATTCCTAAAAAGTTATGAGACATTTGAGAGACGTTTTTTGTATGACAGAGCGTCACCCAAACCTCTCATAACTTTTTATGTATAAGGCCGTTAATATATAATAATAAAATTTGTATTTAATTAAATAATATAATATTATTTTTTGGTTAAATATTACTTTGGCCCTTTCGAAGTCGTTTTGGCCCTTTTTAAAGCTCTCTTTGGCCCTAAATTGAAAAATGGAATTACCAACACTGTTGTATAGGCCAAAGTAGTTAGCTTCTCTACATCAACCTGCTTCCACTGTCCCATAATTACCTGAAAACATATATAGTTATAAAAAATTTCCAAAAACAATCGCAAAAAAACTAACAAAAACTTGATTTATTAGAAAATTTGATTAAATATTATTTTTTTCAATTCTGTTCTCACTAGACACAAACAAAACATGCGTTCGCATTCACAAATAAAAATAATTACCGCACAAAAACGAATGATAGTTAACAGAGAATGTCAAAATCAAAAGCAGCCATATTGCTTTACGGACAACACCAAAGTGTGTCTAACGAGTATTTATGCACATCGAACACAGTTGCGCCATTCTTACTTCTTCCCTCCCTCTCCTACGAACTCGTGTTTTGCAAGCCAAAAGTCCTCTAGTGTAAATGGGGACTAACACACTTACGGACAGATTCATTAATCAACATAGGGCCTATTCGGAAATGCAACAACTGCTTGTTTGCAATTGTTGCAATTTTGTTTGCAATTACGGTCTCAAAGCACCTGCAAAGTTAGTTGTCAGATGTTGCATTTACGAACGTGCTGCGCATCAGTTGCAGAGCAGTGATGCATTTTCAAAAAGGCACATCCTTTTACGAATTTTATATTTGTCCTTTTTAGCGCAATCTTAACATTCGCAACTAAGTCTTTGCTTAACCCTCTCCGTGTCAAAAATAATTTATAACGAGCTAAAAATCTGAAATTTGGAATATAAGGTAATATGATGGCGCTGAATACGAGAAAAATATTTTTTTTCACCTGAGATTTCTCACCTGGCCGGTAGGCCATGTCCAATATATTCGACACTGCCACTCAGAGGTAGTATGAAGATGAAAGAAAATAAAAGTTCGATACTAAATGATTTTTGGTAAAAACCTTATTATTTTTATTTTATAACTTATTATTTTATTTTATTGTGAAAATTTTCAAAACAATTGTTTCCTCGTTTCACACATAGGTAAACATTACATTTTGTACATATAATATAACTCCTTTTTCCACAGCCCTGCGCCTTACATCTACCCTTTATTCTGCGCATAAAGGTTTGTGTAGTATGCCGTATTCGAATAGAATTCATTTCCAAAATAATTCTTGAAATAAGAATACGGAGTACTAATTTCTTGCATTTCGGATGCTTGAGCAGCTGGCTCAAACGAACGGACTTCCGGAATATCTGGCATTTGAACTTTTCGCCATCTAATGTTTTTTTTTGCGGTACATTCTAAGGGTTCTTGTACTGCTTCTATATTTGGTTCAGCTACTTGTGGTTCGTTTGTGCTGCTCGGATTAGACTCGTTGTGCACGTTTAAAATCGAAAGGCCCATTTCATCCAGAGTAGCTTGGGATATTCCTGGTAATTCCAAGTCAAAACAGTCGAGCTCGTCAACATTGTCCGATGTAGCTTCGTGTTCACCTCGCTCGAAGTCTTTTGTTTGAACTTGCTGAATTTCAAAAGATATTTCTCCTTCATCAGCTACTTCGTCGTCAACATCTGAATTCGCTTCGAGCAACGCCACAATCTCATCATCCGTTAGTTTTTGCGAATATGGCATTTCTATAAAAAAAATCGTATATAAAAAGCTATAATTTGGAAGATAATACCATAACTTTGTGTGTCATTGTCGAATATATTGGACACGTTCGACATCCTTCCTGGGTCTTTGTCTAATATATTGTACAATCATAAATGATCATCAAACCACACAAAATTTTTATAATTTTTTTTCATAAAAATGTAATTTAGAAATATATCAATGCTCACAATTTTTTTTGTCGAAGTCCGATCACTGTAACTATAATAAATTTTCTTTTTAAAATCACACTTTTTACTTTTTTTTTATCACTTCAATAAAACTCTTATAACTTATTTCACTTGTTGAACTACTGGTTGCTAAAGCAGTAATGGAATAAATAATGTATTTTTCTAACTATAGAAAAAGAGAGGGGCATAAAAAATTTAACGTTTACCGTTAATATTTCGATTTCAATCGAAGCATGCTGTAATGGCAAATATATTGGACAAAAACACGGAGAGGGTTAACAATAATTAAGAGTCACACCGGTTGTATTATATTCGACGCTGTATACTTTTATGGCATTGAAATCAGACTTTCTCAAGCTTTGTACTTTTTAGCTTCTGCCCAACCTTTTCCTGAACCATCTAATAATCGGTTGTAGCCGGTAGCCACTTTATCGTTAGTGGTGAGATCGCATAGTAGAGTCATCTGACATCGATTGATACATCAGACATTCGTAGTGTGTTGGTTGTGGAAGCAACTGCATATATAGGTTTTTTTTTTGTTCCCGCAAAATTTGTTACTCCTGGAAACCGGAATTTATGTCTCAAGTTTTCGAGAATCCTGGAAAATAAATACTTTACGCACGAAAATGTAATTTAGCAAAATGGTTTATTTAAAATTCTAATTGTATACATACAACTAATAAGGGTTTTTCTACAGAGACGCTACAAAAGTAAATCGATAGGGACAGCAAACGACGCCATATTTTTCCCCCTCTTTCGACATTTCTCTTCAGTAAGGTTTGCCATTTCATCATGGAAAGATATACGAGCCAACAAAGAGTCGAAATTATTAAAATTTACTACCGAAATTTGGAGTTAAGAGCGCTACGTCCAATTTATGGTCGTCATAATCGTCCTACCAGATCAACAATTGAGCGTCTAGTGGACAAATTTGAATCCACAGGCACAGTACAAAATGTACCCGTGCCAGTGAGACAAAGAAGTGCCCGTAGTGTCGAGAATATTGCTGCCGCTGAGGCTTCAGTTCAAGAAAGCCCAAATGTGTCTCTCACACGTCGTTCTCAAGCGTTGGGCATCTCTGTGACGTCGTTGTGGCGAATTTTGCGAAAAGATCTTAGCCTACATCCCTATAAGATCAAATTGACGCAAGAACTGAAGCCGCTTGACCACCATAAGCATCGTATGTTCGTGATTCGGATTTTCATCGGAAAATCATCTTCAGCGATGAGGCTCATTTCTGGCTGAATGACTTCGTCAATAACAAAATATGCGTTATTGGTGACACAGCAATCCACACGTAATCCATGAGTCATCATTGCATCCCGAAAAAATTACGGTTTGGTGCGGTTTATGGGCCGGCGGCGTCATTGGGCCGTACTTCTTCCGGCACATTACTGTGAATGCGAATCGCTACCGTTCAATGATAACCGAATATTTTTGGCCCCACTTGGATAATATGGACTTGGAGGACATGAGGTTCCAACAGGACGGCGCCACAAGCCACACAGCGAATGCCACAATCAATTTATTGGGAACCAAGTTTGGTGAACGTGTTATCTCACGGAATGGCCCAGTCGATTGGCCGCCTCGGTCGTGCGATTTGACGCCGGTAGATTATTTCCTGTGGGGCTACGTCAAGTCTATGCCAACAAGCCAGCGACGATTGATGAACTTCGTACGGCCGATTTATACTTGAAAACCGTCGAAAATTGGGTTCAGCGTCTGGACTTCTGCAAGCGTGCCCGTGGTGGCCATACAAAAGAAATCGAGTTACATACATAATGGCATCGAATGTACTTTCACAGGAATAAAGACCTTCATTGGTATCTATAACCGGTTTTGTTTCATTTAAAAAAACTTTTGTAGCGCTCTTATTGAAAAACCCGATACATACATTATTAGTCACATGCCTCACCATTAAACCGAAGAATATTTAAACATTTTTGCTAGTGAAAAAGTTACGTGCTACTGTAGGGTGGCCACATTCAACACAGTCTGCCGAGATTTTTCTAATTGTGTCAATTATGTACACTAACTTATGTAACTGTTATTGGGATGGTTCAATGAAAAATACTAATTTTTGTTGTGAAGGAATACATACGAGCCATCCGTGAATTCACCAACTGAGCTCATGTTCGTGTTAGTTTGAGTTCATATTAATACTATTTAAACTTGCTTCCACCATTCTCTTATAAATTTGAATGGACAACAACAACAGGCATTTTATTTTGGTTGTGCATTTGCCTTCTGTCAAATTCACCACAAATGTGTACCAACAACAAAAGTACGGAAGTACAAAAAAAATCATATGTATTGGCAGTTGGCAAGTGCCACTGTAAAGGGGCCCTTAGACCTGTGGATAAGTTGCAGCGACTTCAAGTTGATGTCAACTTATCCATGGCGACAGGTGGAGTTGGTGGTTTGTACAAACTAGTTGATGTAAAATCAAAGCCATTTTGATTTTTTGAAGTTGATATCAACTTATACACCAGTGTAAGGGGAAGTTGCATCAACTTTCATACGCATTTCGGTGAGAAACGTTCATGAGACAATATTATCGGCAAAATGTAAATAAATGAACCAAAAAATATATAAATTAAACAGTATCGAAAAAATATATACTAAATAAGGGGCCGTTCAAGTATTACGTAAGCAGATTTATTACAATTATTAACCCCCCCCCCCCTCCCCCTTGTCATAAAAAGTATCACGACGAGCAGCCACTCTTATAGGCCTAACTTTCATATCAGTGTGCGTGTTTACCTTTTTATAGACCTTCTCGATGTGACGATTTAGTGACTTGACCGAAGTATGATAAAGACCACACGTTTTGCATGTTCGATTTAATAGCTTCAATTTTACCGTCGGACAAAAATAATCGTAGGGCATTTGCAGGAAATCTTTGAGTGAAGAATGTAAGCGTAAAGCTAAATTGACTGGGAGATTGAGAAATTGCCCATCATGCTGACGTAATCACCATCTTGACCCGCCACCACTCATGTCATCAAAAATAAGCAAAGCAAAGATCCTCCCGCCCCCCTATAGTGCTTACGTAATACTTATAGTGATATTTATAAATATTTCAAGAATAAAAAAATTGTTTTTTTTCTTAAAATTGGTGATATTTTCGCAGTGCGCTCACCACCTTTCATTTCGACATCTGACAAGAAAATGAAGTTGCCACAACTAGTTTGAGAGTGTAAGGCAAAATCGAGCAACTTATCCACAGGTCTAAGGGCCCCTTAAGACAAATATCTATTCTAACAACACCATCTTGCCAAGTTCAACAATGGGGCTTACACACAAATCCATTCACATTCGTGTTTCATGGCGTAGTATAACAACTTTTTATAAGCAAGTGTCGTAACCTTACTTCGTTGAAAGCTAATGAGCTACTAAAAGAAATTAGTCGTTATTTAATATTAGCTCTATTCGAGTACTCGAAAATTTGTACAAATTTTTACTGAACTCTGTTCGTTTACTCCAAAAGTCCAGTAAATGAGAGCCACAGAGCGAAAATTTTGACAGTTCGATGTTAGAGATTTTGCAAATTTTGGTTGGAGAAATTTTAGCCAACATAAAATTGCCAGATAGAACAGCTGTTTGAAATCAGCTGTTTTATGTAAAAATAAATTAACAACGACAGAGGTAAGTACAAATTATTTTGTTTAATATTTTATTCAATATTTTTGTGAAATTTAGAAACAAAATGGAAAACAATAATGTGCAGTAGCATTCAGGAAATTCTGGTGAACCGGCGACATCATTATTGGACAACTGTGGCAGTAGCAAAGGTATGGAAATACACGTCAGAATGTATGTATGGATAAAATTTATAAATAAAAAAAAGGATAAAATTTCTTTCAATTCTATTGGAACTTGTGGTAACTTCCAAAAATGTATTTGTAGGAAGAATTTGTAAGTACAATACATTTTGTAGTGAGGTTAGCATGCGCAAACATATTTCCGTCCGTGTTCCGTGACGTACTTTTTTGTAAGTCCGGCGGCAAAATTGCAGAACATAGAGCGGAGGATACAAACTTTGTCAAAAATTATACATTCAAGCTTTGGAGGCGTATATTTCACAAAATATGGGGCAGCGCGGAAAATGTTGTTATTTTTTTTTCGTTTAATACCCTATTTGTTCCTTGTTTTTTAAGAATAATTAAGTTTTATGTTTTTTAAGGTGGAAATGGAATTCCCGATGTACGAGCATATGCTATCGTTATAGCTTTTGTTTAATGAAATGCAAACAGAAAAATCAGCTGTTTCCTTGCACACATAAACATCAGCTGTTTCATTGCAAATTATTACTGGAAGTCGTTCGCGTACTTTATTTGCAAATTTTCATAAAGAGAGTAAAATTGTTGTTTCGCTCTCAAAAGTAGATGCTTGCAAATTTTTACTGGGAAAGTACTCGAACAGAGCTATTGGCGTTGTCATCAGAGATGGGACATATGGTGATTTTGTAAAAAATTCTAATTGCATTTTTCTAACGCCATCACTGCTATTGTCGCTTCTTAAGGTCCAATTAGTCTTGACGGTTGACGTTACGCGAACAGCTGTTTGAGTTGGGGTTGCATTTTGCATGTGTTAGAGAGAGACAACTAAAATTGACGGTTTACGACGGTAGACTTCTGCAGGTTGAATCAGCCGTCAAGACCGATCAGCTGTTATTATTATAGCTTTTACTTCGACATTTTGTGCGCGGCAATACACAATTGCACGGCAACCACAATTTTCTTTTTAATTTTTTTATTTGACACAATTACTTTTGAACACAAAACTCATGCATGCAAATTATAATTTGTACAAATGCTCTTCGATCGGTTTTTTTTTGTTTTGTTTTGTCTTTGTACCGTCATAACTAACCGCGCAATATTGAGTAGAACGTCAACCGCCAAGACTAATTGGACCTTTAAGCGAACGACAGTCTTGTCGTTCATGAGCATGAGCTTGGTCGATAACTTTTTATCTGACTGATGAATCTGAAAAAATATTAGCAAAAACGAGTATTTTATGAGCATGATAGTGGTGCGAACAACTTGAGTTAAACTCTTATTTGGCATCAAGAAGGACGGTAAACCTACAATAAATTTCAACTATAGCTGATGTTCATGCTCATAAATGGCAAGTCTGTGGTGCGCTTTAGACTGCAGAGACTAATCGTCAAAGTATCGAAGTAATTGAGTACTTTCATACTTGGACTGGTATGCTGCTGGCTCATGTAACTTGTATTTTATTACTTGTGTTTTTCTTGACACTACTACTTGAATTGAATAAATCGGTCCTGCGTGGTATTTGTGTTTTCATGCGCTTGCAGATGTCTAGTATGTACACAGGAAAAAATGCACAGTTTCAGACACTCATCATTTTACTCGTTAACAAAAGAAAAATTGGCTTGTCAAGTTAAAAAAAATATGTAATCACTTTAAGTTTAGCTTTATTTCGTCGGGTGATTATTGTTTTGTCGTATACGACATTTTTGTTTTTTTTTCGAGTTAATATTGTGTCTACAGGTTTTTGTGCGTTCTCTTTCCGAATCGATTTTTGATATATCTGAGCGTTGCTGTGATGTTTACTCTATTTTGCTTGGATATCCCTAAAAATTGGCTTCTCCGTTTCAAACAATTGGTGTTTACGACAAAACAATAATAAATCGACGATTTGTGTGTCAAAATAGAGTTATGTACAAAAAAAACAACTAGACTTAAAACTTCCGTCCCACAGTGGCTCAGGGATTGAATTCGTTGGCCTAACCCTAAATTTGTTGTCACCGATTACAAAAATTGTATCGCCATTAGCAAACATATTCGAACTAATGCAGCCAAAAAATGGGTTCAAAATCATGAAAATTGTGGCAGAATGGTACTGAATGCAAACTTTTTGTAAAATTTAAAGAAAGTGAGTTGGCAGGATTCAAAGAAAAGTAAACTCAACACCGAAATACAATTGGAGTTACAAAAGAAGTTTTCTGTTTACGTAAAAAGTTTAAAAAAGCGCTACAACTAAATTGCATGGAGCAAAGGCAGATTTTATAATCGATTTGCAAACTGGATAGAGGGTGGACTTATTATTCAGATGGAATCGGCAACACCAATGCAAAACATTGGAGGGAGACGAAGCAAATCACTGGACAACTTCAGCGATAAATTTAAGAGGAGGAAGCTGAAGGATATCACTGAATAAATCGGATATGGAAATATTCAAGATAGTTTCCTACATCAATGGCGGTCACAGGATTAATAAACAAAAGTGGATATCATTGGATATCACGAATTCTTAAAAGTATTCCGACATCAAGTGGGGAAAAACAAGAGCATTAGTGTTATTTAAATTAAACAAAAATTTAAATTTGTTAAATGTTGATTAACAAAACAGCAATATACTCAGCTCGGACTGTGCGCGATTGAAAAAGGCTCATACCTGTATCCCTTATATAATTACACAATTGCTGCTAAAATGGACTTATTGCTATCAATGGACGCCGATTTCGGCAGAGGTACCACCACAAGCTATACTTGATCAAAAAGACCAACGTTTGCTACAATCATTTAAAGGACATGAAATGCAGAAATATGGAAACTGCAAGTCAACTCTTTTTGCAAATGGAATGTGATGGTTCTTCTGGACAAAACCAATACAAGGATTCTGAATGTGAAATAAGTATTTGGAAGACTCAGTGCATTCGACCAGTACAATGCAAACGAAGGATATTTGGAAAAACCAAACACAAACCAATCGAATTTAAATAAGAAACTTATGGAACCATTACAGAAGAAGTCAGTCATAACAGAGCCCAAATTGCAACACTACAGTTATTAGAAGTAAATTACCAAGTCATGGGAATACAGCAAGAAGTTTATTTTCAGACCCCGACCCATCTGAAATAAATGGTGTTAATACTAACCTTATTTCAAGATGTAAACCAATCATCGAAGGTATTGCTTGCAATTAATGTGGAAACTGCAAGAATATGCACAACCAAATACCCATGGGAAAATAAGGGTGTGAAGATAAATTTATTCGATAAATTTATTTATCGAAGACACAAACCACTTATACAAAATTTCTGAAATCTCATTTTTTGTCAAAAAAAGAAATTTTGTACAGAAAGAAGAGCCAATAAGAGTTTTTGAAGCCATTTTTGATGAATATAGCATATAATTAGCTTTATATGGAAACAAATATTTGTTCTTCCTGTAAAAAACTGACGTTGGTTATTTTTTATCTAACATGGGTCGCTCACGACAAAGGCGATTGAACTTCTAATGTCTAGCCGCCTAACACCGTAGAAGCGCATAAGCAGCGCACCCTATATATCCTGATTCCATTTGAGATCGGTGATATATCCCAATTTATGAAGTGGCCCAAGTCATTGACAATAATAATGATTTCGAGTGCTAATACTGGGTACTACTGATAAAAGTGAATGGCCTAACTATATACTCCAAATTAGACCCACGGGATCTCCGTTCTGAAATGGAATCAGCATATATTTGTAATGGGGATGTTATGTGCTCCCAAGGGACTAATTTGGAATATATAGTTAGTCCATTCACTTTTATCCGAAGTGTCCCATATTAGCACTCGAAATCATTATTTCTGTCAATTACATGGGTCGCTTCATAAAGTTGACTATATCTCCGATCTGAAATGGAATCAGCTTATATTTGTAATGGGGATGTTATGTGCTCCCATGGGTCTAATTTGGAATATATATATGCACTTTTATCAGGAGCACTTATATCAGGAGTGCCCAATATTGGCACTCGAAATCATTATTTCTGTCAATGACTTGGGTCGCTTCATAAAGTTGACTATATCTCCGATCTGAAATGGAATCAGGATATAAAGGCTGCGCTGTTTCTGCGCTTCTACGGTGGAAGGCGGCTAGACAGAAGTTCATTCACCTTTGTCGTGAGCGACCTAGGTTAGATAAAAAATTACCAATGTCAGTTTGTTACAGGAAGAAAAAATATTTGTTTGTATATAAAGCTAATTATATGCTATATTCATCATAAGTGGCTTCAAAAACGCTTATTGGCTCTTTTTTCTGTACAAACTTTCTTTTTTTTTTTGAAAAAAAAAATGAGATTTCAGAAATTTTGTATAAGTGGTTTGTGTCTTCGGTAAATAAATTTATCGGATCAATTTATCTTCACAACCTTTGGAAAAATATGTCCATATATGCACTTTTATCAGGAGCACTTAATCCACAAAATACTTCACCATGGAGACGATGCTATTAAATATCATTTACCACCTATTAGAGATCTGGCAGAGGAAGCCAAGGAAAAAATAATAAGGATTACCGATTTTTATAGGAAGCACAATTCCAGAAAAAATGGTACAAATCAAGGTTTGTTTAATCTAGCATTCAAAATCAATGTACTTTCCACGTAGACGAAGAAGCGAAAAGTCTGCTAATGGGTAGGAATAATATAAACCTGAATGTCGAATATTTGGAATGTTTGTTTGTAATAAACATTTAAAAGACTTAATTACAAAAAATATTTGTTATAATTTTGTTAGGAAATGTCGGAAATGCTGCGGTTTTTCAACATACATGACTCACATTTAACTTCCATGGAGTGGGTCCCGAGAGTGGTTCTATGATCGGTTCTTGTGGATCCTGTTGTAGAATCGATAAAGTGGGAAACCTGTTCAAACATTATCCTAAGTATTTTGAAAACAGTGTTATTTATACACATTTAAATGCTAAATGACAAAATAAAAATTAAATGTTCCACTTTAACCTTGAATTCCTCAATAACTACTAAACGGATTTTAATTAAATTTATATTGGAAGAACGTTCATGGAAATATTTGTCCAATAAAATAAAATAGTAAACCACAGACGAACCACTGCGTGGGGGCCATTTTTAGTAGTGCTGCAGTAAAAAATCTCCAGGAAGCTTTTGCAATACATTTAGTTAGCAGCATCGTCTGGTGACAGACACAAAGTGCCCAGCAACGTTGTGTGATACATTTCAGCATACCACACACTAGTCATTCTTGAGCATAAGTTTCGATTCGATTACGTGCTCAATTTGCGTTTTTACTAGCGCAACACGTTGTCATTCATATAGACGGATTTTCTTGTTGATTCCTTTTATTGGCATTTCGTTTCCACGTTAAAACCGTGTGTATTTTGTTTTCATTCCAATAAAAAATTTTCAAATGAAATAGTAAGCATTAAATGAGCACTAGCTTCCGGTGAGGAGATAAGAATCCTGGAAAAGAAATAATTCCATCGTATCCTGTCGAAACGTTTGGTCAACAGAAAAAAATTATTGAACAAATAAATGTGGAAAATAAAATTGATTTATGCCCAAATGCAAAATGCGATCCTTTTATACTTCAAGAATGGGATATGATTTAGCCAAATTTTTACACTAATTTAGATTGGCAGACAAATACTGGTTATTTTGATTAATTGGAGCAAAACGTGTAATTTCCCTGATAAATTACATTCGGACAGATATGTCTCTGGATATAGTATAAAAGTGTATTCCGGAGACATTTTGTACTTATTCCCGACGCATTCAAGACATTTGAAAACCGGACCAATTTGTTGTAAAAGCAAAATTGTATTCTGCCTCTGCTGGACAAATTTCTTTTAGAATCGAGTCTTCCTGACGTACATACATATGTACATAACGTGCATATTGAATCCAATGGCATACCTGGAGGAATGGAGATTCCTGCAGCCGCTGTTGTTTTTAAAGGACTCTCTTGCACCTCGGCGGTATGCACGCACATATTATCATATATAATTTGTTTCTTTTGCTATTTTTCGCAAAATTCATATTTTATTTTGTAGAACTCGCGTTATCGTCGAGACTCAAATTGAGACGGACGTGGAATGCCATTACAGCGACATGCTGATGGAATGTGTAACCACCAGCTGAAAAATCTAGATCCACTATGGACACTCTATGTGATAGATTCACTGCAACCATGGAGAGCATCGAGAAGAGCATAGTGGCACCGGTTGTTGGTGTGTTTGATGAGAGACCTGCCACCAGACGTAAAATATGATTGCCAAGCGGGTGTGGTGCAGGAGCTCTATCGTTTGCGACCGGCTGCCAGAAGCAATAATGTGTAGATTTTTATACCCTCCACTGTAAGTGATAGAGGGTATATATCAGTTTGTCATTCTGATTGTAACATATAGAAATAAGGCTTTGCGACCCCATAAAGTAAATATATTCTGGATCCTCATAACAACCGGAGTCGATATAGCCATGTCCGTCTGTCCGTCTGTTGAAAACATTCTCACGACTTCAATCGGCGATAACGCGGTTTGGTTTTTGGCCAGAATGTTCCACGTATTCCTGAGCAGTTTGGTATTGAAAATCAGCGAAATTGGTCCATTGGAAAAAATTTTATGGTTGGAAACGTAAAAAAACTCGTAGAATTTTCACATTAAGTTTTGTAGTTTTATACTAAACTATTACTTTTGCCGTGTGGTGAATTTCCATGTTGAAAATCTTTGTTGTTCTTTCTAATAGGTAAGTACTTTAGAATGTTTAGATGTATTTCATGTGTTCATACATTTATATGAATTTTATCACACTTCACTTAAGGTCGCTGTGGCCTGATGGGTAAAGGGCTGCGCTTTGGAGTCTGAGGGTTGTTGGTTCAACTCTCGTCCCAGCTTGATTTTTTTTTTAATAGTTCTTAAAAAATTACTTTTTATTTTTAAAAAAAAATCTTTTTGCAGCTTGTTTTTTTTTCACAGTTCTTCAAAAAATGCTTTTTTATTTTTAAAAAATGCTTTTTTACTTTACTTTTACTACTCCTTTTGTCGCGTGGTGAATTTCCATGTTGAAAATCTTTGTTATTCTTTATAATAGATAAGTACTTTAGAATGTTTACATGTATTTCATGTGTTCATACATTTATATGAATTTTGTCACAGTTCATCTAAGGTCGCTTTGGCGTGATGGGTGAAGGGCTGTGTGTTGGACTCTGAGGGTTGTTGGTTCAACTCTCGTCCCAGCTTGTTTTTTTTTTTTACAGTTCTTCAAAAAATGATTTTTTATTTTTAAAAAATGTTTTTTTTTTTTTTTAACAGTTCTTGAAAAAATGGTTTTTTATTTTTTAAAAAAATTTTTTTTTTATTTTACTTGTGAACAAGTAACTTATTTTTATTGTTTTTAAAAAAGTACATTTTCTTAAAAAAAAGTACATTTCTTAAGTACATTACAAAGTACATTTCAAAGTACATTCAGTACACTAAGTACATTTCTTAAGTACATTTCATTAAGTACATTTCTTAAGTACATTTCTTTCTTAAGTATATTTCTTAAGTACATTTATTTTTAAGTACATTTCTTAAGTACATATATTCTTAAGTACTTAAGAAATGTACATTTCTTAAGTACATTTGAAAGTACATTTCAAATTACATAAAGTTCATTAAGAACATTTCAAAGTACATTTCAAAGTACATTTCAATGTACATTTTCTTAAGTACATTTTCAATGTGAGCATTGTGAGCAATGCATTTGTGAGCATCCTGCGTTTGTGAGCATTTGTGAACAAGTAATTGCTTTTGTGAACAACTAACTTATTTTTATTTTTTTTTAAAAAAGTACATTTTCTTAAAAAAGGTCCTTTTTAAAATTTAATATTTTGCTGGTTAACACTAAGGTGGAGGGTATCAAAGATTCGGCACAGCCGAATTTAACACTTTTACTTGTTTTTATTTTTATTTGTTTTATTTCATTTTAAGAAGCCAATGAAGGCAATTTAATTTGACGTTTTATTTTTATTTGCTTGTTTTATTATTATTTGTTTTATTACATTTTAAGAAGCCAAGGAAGGCACCGCTAGTCATTGGAGGCAATTTTTTTTTTTTTTTTATTATTTAAATATATACATTTTGTTTGTAGAAAAAAAAACATGAAATGATAAAAATTAAAAAAAATTCTACTTTTTTTTGGGTAAACTACATTCTTAGAATAGACGAAAAACAATAATAAAAAACTGAAAATTTAATTCGTACATAAATAAAAAGTGTTACATTCGGTCCTGCCGATTCTTGAAATGATCTTATGAGTCCTTAAAGAAACTACATAAATTACATATTACATATTTCTTATTTCTGTTGAAGTTTTTGCACCGTAATGATGTTTATTTGAAGACTGTGAAATCGATAGAATATTATTTCCAACATCTGTTCGCCACGACCCGGCCTGAACATCACCATTACAATCCTCCAAATCAACGTAGTTACTCGGAATATATGACTGAGGGTAGTATTCTAAAAGTCCCGAAAGTGAACGTAAACGCAAAAGCCAACGCGAACGCCAAAGTCAACAAATGGTAGTTTATATATCACTTCGCGCTTGCGTTTGTTTACGAAAGCTGTCACTGACATATGCGGTTTATAGAGTTGCCAAACTAAAATAAACAATTATAGATCAGATAAAGTTATATTGAGAGAAATGTTCAGAATGAAAAAAGATTAAAAAATTTAGCTCTATTTCAGTATATCACCAGATTTTAAGATTGCAATTATTTATAATACTGCAAATACCAAACATATTCTACCTATGCAATTTTGGGGTTCAATCTCCAATGCATTTCCCCCTCTATATTAAATTAGTTGTCTTTTCAAAAACACGTGACATTTGGCGGTATGTATTGATTGTAATGTATTGGTTCTTTTGTTTATTATTGTCAACATCAACTGAAGCCTTTAATTTTTAAATATAATTCCAATAGTTTTGCAACGCATTATTTACATGAACGTTCCATTTCTAATTTTATTATTGTAAATAAGAATTTCAGTGCATAAACAGTAGTGGTCTTCATGAAAGCTCGAAAGAGCCTCGAACACATCGTAAACTTGCACAGCAAATGTCAAAACAAACAAATATCCTATACAAAGCGACTTGCACAAAAGTAGAAAGTTTTCGAGGCAAATTTGCTGAGCAAACCCTGAAAAAGAAACGTGAAATCTTTTGACATTTCAATGTCAATATTTTTGTATTGAAAAAAAAGAGGGTTTTTGATTTATGTAAAAAAAAATATAATAATGGAATAGGTTAAGCATATACTTTTAATTTTACTTTGATTATTTACTTTATCAGCCTTTTTTTGACAATTGCTGCATAGATACACTGAGCAACTTTATTTGGTGCCTCATGAAACTCTTCGGGGCAAACTGACGCTGAGCAAAAGTTCTAGGTTTTCTTGCTTGCATGAATACCACTAGCATAATTTTGAATTATTTAAAAAAAAGTTTGATGCATTTCAGCCAAAATTGGTAACTATTTATAAGCAACGAAATGCAAAATATTTCCATCTGCCTCTTCTCGATCGAAATTTTTCTTTAAATTTGTAATTTCTTCAACTAACGCGTGGCGTATTCAAATTGACAGCTGAAGTGATCAAAAACGTTGCGCAGCGTTTTATAAACTACCCATTAAATAACGTAACTCAAAGCAGGTAGTCACCGAACAGCTGTAACGTTTTATAAACTACTAAAACGACAAAAGTATCATTTAGTACCTTAGTATCATTTAACATTATAAAATTGTGCAAAACAGCACATGCCAAAACGACTTTTTCGGCATTATTGGGTTGTGAAGGGTTGTCAGGAGTACTCGCCAGCGACACACTAAAATCCCGAAAGCGTTCTCAATTACGTACGTCGAGCTCTTGAAGGCATTCTATTAAATTGATCGTTATCATGTGGCAAGAGCTCGCCAGGGAAAGGACGCATTAAATTCCGTCCTAGGTTTTACAAATTGTTACTCAACGCCATCACTTTGGCTCCCATAGGCTCCAATATCTACATGGGTGAAGCGGTATCGTGCATCACATGCTGCTAACAAAACAATTGAAAAAAATTTCTTGTAACAGAAGAACTGACTGCCGCTGTTAGGGGGGAAATGCATGGCAATATGTTTCCCATCAATAGATCCAATACAGTTGGGCATATCCCACATATTCCAGAAATCTTCAACAATTTCCTTGAAGACTACTTCGTTTGGTTCTGCCACATAACTACTGCTTAATTCGCTCCAAATCACCTCAGTTGTCTCTAGAATAATGCTCCTAACTGTTTCCTTTCCTAATTTAAAGGACCATGCCAGTGATTGGAACGAATTTCCTTGCGTTAAATATCTGTTTTTAAGGGAAAAATTTTGTATGTGGATGGGTATGAAAATTGTGTAAAATTTACTTACGGCAACGTTACCGCCCATCGGCGTTCCGGCTGCACAGGCTCTCTTAGCGAGTTTTTCTAAAGGAATGGTGTGATAAGGTTCAGCAGTAGTTTTTATACATTGGGAGCCGTTCGTGTGTAAATAAAAAACTGCTGGTGGTCAATGTCCTTCATCCTCAAAAAGGGTTGTACGAAAAACACGTTCCTATTCCTATCTCTGTTAATTTCTCTGACTGAACATGACCGTTTTTTTCTCCTTTAATTCACTCACTTTCCTTTAGGAACACAGCGCTTCGAATGCTAATTTAAGTAGCTTCAGCTTATTCAAATCACTTCCATTTCTCCATTTTTAGATTGCGCTTCCAAATCATTTAACTTTTTCTTAACTTTTGTTTTATTGTGTTGCCACAGTTGCGTATTTTAGTACTTTTGCTCATACAGATATGGACATATAAATAGCATATAGTACCATGAGTTCTTTATGCCTTGTTCACGCTGCCACGAAATTGACAATTTCGGATTGAAATTGTCGAACGAAATTGAAATCGTTCACACTGGCATTTGAGTAATTTCGTTGAAAAATGACAACGGTTTGTTTACAAACATTACCATTAGTAAAATTTATTTCCAGGGCACAATAACCGAAATTTAGCTAGGAAATGAATGAAAACAATAAAATAAATGAATGGTGCGTGAACTTTAACATGATGTCCTGATTCACCACGACACTTAATTTATTTTCAGTACTCTATGTCGTCGAAAAGTTAAAATTTCAATTTGATGAATGAGGCGGCATACAATTGTTTTGTTTTTTGTTGTAATTTTAGTAGCCACGTGTTCGGTGAACGAAGCCGACTCCTAATTATCGACGGCGTTGGAGCAACAAAAAAATTAATCGACGGCGGCAACTGAGTTTTTATTAAACGTGATTTTTCGGCAGACGTTACTTTTAGGCTCATCTCGTTGGTTGTGTAAAATAAAATTAGATGTTTTTTTTAGTAATTCGGGACTTTAAAAGCGGTTTAGGCGATAATATCGGCCTAGATTTTAAGTCGAAGCATGCCTTAATGACGGCGGCGTGAACTGCAAAAAAATTATCTACGACGGCGGCACACCGAAAAATTTTCTGTCGGCTTCGTTCTCCATGCATATATGCAAAAAAGAGTACTACGTTATTTTTGTTGAGTAAAAGCAGCGTTGTATACGACAATTTCAAGTCAATTTCAACGAAATTGCTGTAAATATCTCAATATCGTGGTTGTCAAAATATATGCGAAATTGAGCAATTTCAACTCAATTTCAGCCCAAATTGCGAAAGACTTCAATTTCGCGGCAGCGTGAACAAGGCATTATGATGGAAGAATATCGTAAATGGTATTAACAAACAAAAGTTGTTCTCCGACTTTAATAATATTTTTCCTAAAAGGACTTTACAAAATAAGTAAGTTTAATTTAAATTTGTTTTTATCGAAAACCCATAGTTACCGAGATATCGGTATTCAAAGATGAAAATATAATCGTCCATAAGCCGGCCATTTATACACCGATCCGGTTGAAATAAACTTCACAGCAAATGTCATTAAACTATCTTTCATCTGCATCTAAAAATATTTCGTTTTATTAACCCATTAGGAGCTAATAGTAAAAACAAACTTTTTAACCTCATTTTTTCCATGAAAACAAATTTTTTTTAAAAAAGAACGCTTGCCAAGTATTTTTTCTACATTCCGATAATAGATAAAACTTTAAGCTTTTTTAAAGTTAAAATACTCCGTATTAACATTTCGAAGACCACAGATATCTTCCTTTCATTCCAAAAATAAACAAATCAAGCGTTTTTTTTGAAATAATGCGGAGTCTAATACCTTAAAAAAAGCTTGAAGTTTTGTGTACAGGGTGATACAGGAAGTTCCGGACAAATTTCTCCAGCGTATTCCTTGGCTCATTTCATGAAGAAAAGTCCACTAGGACCATGTCCGAAAATGCAAGGGTGCGAAATGGCAGCGGGTTTAAAATTTTCGGATTGCTGGTCGGAGGGTAGTAGGGTATAGTTGCTAACTTCTGAGCCAGTGATCGGATTAAAGAAAATGAAAGCGTGAACTTTGACGAAGAAGAGGACTCCTTGCTCAACGATTCCCTGTCTAGTACATACTTCACAGTCGTCTACTTTGGTAGCATCCACGCCTTCACCACTTACTTCTAGAGCGTGTTCGTCGTCCAATAAAAGGGTAATTGAATTTTTAATTTTGTAAGATTTTAAATTTTTTAAACATTTATCTATTTAGAGAAACTGGCATTCAGCGAACAGATAGAGGGAGTTAAGCGCTTAGTGACAAAGCGCTTAACAGAAGATAATGACTATGAATGGATTACTAAGCAAGTGGACTTTGACTTCCGACGCATTACCAACGAGGAGGTTAAAAGTGAAATGGCTTTCAAAATCCAGACAGTTTTAAGAGAAGGACGGATGAAAGCAGCTGAATTGTCAAGGGGGACGACAGATGTGCCCGCAAGGAATATGCAGCAGCACAGCAACAATTCGTTCTGCTATGATCCTCCATCAATAACTTCAACGGCGGTAACGACGTCGCCGATTATTAGACCAATACCGGTTGAAGCAGCAAACCAGCCGTTATCAAATATTCTGGAAACGCTTGTAGGAATCGATTTCGATGACGACGATTTTTAAATGTATAACAGGGTGTGACAGTGAATATATAGTTGTACACTTACAAAGTGGAAGTATTAGGCCTGGTAAAAAAAGGTTTTTATTTCTACAATTTTAAGCCCGCTGAAAATCGAGTTATCGCCAAAAAACAGTTTTCACCACTCCAAGGCCTAACATATTTATATAAGCTTTCCAAATACCATGTGAAGTACTGTAAAACTGTTTTTTGGTGAAAACTCGATTTTCAGCGGGTATAAAATTGTAAAAATTAAAACCTTTTTTTACCAGGCCTAAAACGTCCTCTTCGTAAATGTACAACTATATATTCACTGTCACACCTGTTATTAATATAAATTTCAACACTTAACATTTTTTATATTTACGCTCATCTTCTGATTCATTGCGAATGTCATTCTTTTGTACACTTAAGGTCACATTAACAAATATTTGAAAAAAAAACAGCGATCAAATATTTTTCCGCAGCCTTTCTACAAAACAGTTTTGAGTGGCATACAACAAATTATCCCCAAAGTCAGCTAATTTGTTGTTTGATAATCCAAACTGTTTTGTGGTTTGACATTAACAAGGCATGTTTTTAAGTTATTTGTTAAATATTTGCGCAATTTGACCTTAGCTTCAATTTGATGAAATTTAAATCAGTTAAAATGAATTGTCTAATTAAATTAAATTAGATTAATTGGAAAACTTACATTTTCCTAAAAGATGTAAATTTTTTTCAAATAAAGTACAGTTTCTTAGAAAAATGAGCTATTCTTTGAAAATGTACTGATTCTTACCAAATGTACCTCTTATATAAGTATATTTTCGAACAAAAAGAAAATCATTTTAAAAATAGTACCTTTTCTCCAAAAAAATATATTTTGCTCTAATTTTTGTTAATAACTTTAAGATCTCAAATAAACATTTCAATATGACCTCAATAAAAGTTTTTTATTAAAAAAAACATTATCGTTTACAATCTATTATATACACATATAAGTACAGGCTACGTATTTATTATAATCGGCTGTCTTGCCAGTCGACCTTTCCTTCGTTATTAAAATATTTTTGAAATCCTTGCCTAACGTCTTCTGCAGCACCTTTTCTATTGTGGTCGATTGTACCTGAAACTGTTTCTGTATGTTTTAACATACTTTCCGCAGATGACTGCAAATACGATGGGCTTTTTTTGGAAAGCAAATTATGCAGAACACAACACGTTTTAGTCACCAGCTCAACGGTTTCAACCTTCAAATTAATTCGTTGTTGAAATATTCGGAATCTGTTAGAAAGGATGCCGAAAGCATGTTCAACGACATGTCTTGCCCGTGAAATGCGAAGGTTGAAAATTTGTCTTTCCTTTGACATACACTTGTAGGGGTACGGTTTCATAATATGCTTGCGCAGTGGGAAAGCATCGTCGCCGACTATGACATAGGGCAGTTTTCGTCCGTTGCCAATAATTTTGTCTGCAGGGAAATGGTTTTCTGCATTGTCTAACACATTTTTCAAATCACTTTGAAGCAAAACCCCAGCATCGTGACAACGTCCATTGTATCCCACATCAATGTAAATGAAGCGGCACTCTATGTCTACTAGAGCCATCAACACAATGCTATTTGTCCCTTTGTAGTTGTAGTAGAATGAACCATCTTTACGCTTTGGTTGGAACTCTATATGTTTCCCATCCAATGCCCCTAAACAAAGTGGAAACTGCCACTTTATTGCAAATTGCTCAGCAATTAACTCCCACTCATATTTTGTTGTTGGAAACTAAAACAAAGATAAAACACAAATATTTACACCGTATAATACTAAAAATTACATTTATTCCAAATTGCGGCACAGACTTGCGGGACTGCAATCGATAGAAATGAGTCTGACAGTCTGGTTTGATAATTGGTACTGGCAAACGTTTCACCAGTAGCAAGGAAACGCAATGTAGCGCCTAATTTCTCATCGGTTGGAATAGATTGCCTCATGATTGAGTTCTGCTTTGTTATATCGCTTTCAATTCTGTTTAAAATGTATTGGAATGTGTTTTGATCCATACGAATGTATGAAAAAATTACGACACATCGGAAGATAGTTCCCTCATTAACATCGAAAACGATCCTCTGCTCTCACGCTGCTGCCTCTTTTTTTTTGTGAGGCATATTGGCCACAGTTTCACAGCATTCTAACAAACCCAAAACTATACCGATATCAAGCTCATTCCTTAAATCTGAGCTTTCCACTGCAATGTTTACTACGTCGATAATTGCTTCCATCATTTCTTCCTTCGATTCACACATTTTATACAAAAAACTATTACAAATATACATATATGACAAAATTTGACCGCTTACAAAAATTAAAGAACACTCACTAAAGAGAAATGTCAGAAAAAATGATAGCATGATATGGCAACGTGTAAAGGCACTAAGATTTACGCTGCAACTTCAAAAGAGAATTGATAAAAATGGCAGCTAAAAATGGCATCGTATAAAGATAGTATTACAGTACGTGTTATTTCATCTATAATTCAGTTGAAAAACAAACATTAAGGGAGAAAAGTCAAAAATGTAAAAAAAAGAACCAAAAAAGTGCTAAAACCACATTTAGCATATTAATTAAAAAAAGGGCAGGATTAAAATGCTTACTATAGCAACATTGATGAAATCCAATAGAAGGATATAATACTTCAGTTAACCCAAAAAGTTGGTATTGTTGTGTTCTTCCTCTCAGCCCCTGTTGCAGCTTTACATGGTACTCTGTATATAATGTATCCCAGTATGTGACGACTAGTGGGAACTAAACTAAAAAAGTGTATGTACTACACATTTTGCGGCTAAAACAAACGATACGTTTCTGTTTTGTGGTCTTCTTCAAGTGGTGTGGTACACACTGAGAGATAAATCGAAAACAATATGATCCTTGCCTGCACTCTTACAAAAAAAATGCCAAATAGTACCACATATTAAAATAGCTGCAGACCTAAAACCAACCTCAGCAGTATGTGTGCCATTTAAGATTTTTGTGGCTACTGAATATACATACATGTGATGTTGGTAACTGCAGTTTTTTCCTTTATCGGTTCTCTTGCAGTCTGTACAAAATATTGGAATTCAGTTTAAAGGATGGAAGACACGATACATCACCAACTTGAATCAGAGCGAAATATTAAAATGATTTTGATAAAATGACTGGTAACTTACAGAGAGTTTGTGAAATGGGATGATAATAAAATAATTGTTTTCCAAACCTCGAACTGAATCACAAAAGGTAGACAAATTTTTTTTCCAACTTAATTTTTGAACACAAAATCATTTAACTTAGTCGTTTTTATTTCAAATATCAATTTTTTTTGCTGAAATCCACACTCCACTTCACTTTTGAGAAAGACTCCAGACCTAATTAAAAGAACGGGCGTGGCAATATATTCGGCCACAATTTTCCGGATATTGAGCCGTTACCTATAGATGGTATGGAAATTTGCCTGAAGTATAATGCAAAATATGTTGGTGTGATATTTGACAGTAAATTCAGTTTCAAGCTTAACCCTGTGGAAGCCACACTGGCTTTACATTCGTGATAAAGCTGGTTTCGATCTGATATTTCTTAACAGCATTGTCGGTTATGGTCGAACGGGAAAAATTCACTTACCGAAGTCTGTCGACGTCCCAGAGCATGACTATGGTGAGATTCAAGAGTGCTCTTCCTACAACACCTACCGAGGGTTTTGGGGATTATTCTTCACATGATACCAGGGTAGACATTAAGCCGCCAAATACATTCTTCGATATGGATCAATAGTTCCTCTCATCCCGGAACATTGTTAACAGCGTGCCAAAATCCATGTTAGAAGTGGATTACGCAACGTATACGTCTACATTCTTCTACTTCAGTACCAATTTGTACAAATTGTTACAAAGTATCAGTACGCAGACAGACCTCATGTCTTCCTCGCCATTTGTCTTCACAATGGCTGACAGAATGAGTTTAAAAAATCGTCGTTAACAAAGATAACTTATAAAATTGATCGCTACATACCGACTAAGGACTAGCACAAGTGCATGTTTCGATTCATTTAATTCATCGTGCAAAATGTTATGCTATGTGTGTAAGGCCGACGCCAGCAGCGGTTCGGGCCATGCCATGTCTACACGTAAACCCACTCATAGTAGTCATTGCGACGCAACCGTCGCGTCATACGATGCAATGACTACCCAATGATTGGGTTGAACTGTGTTGTGATACGTGTTGTACCAGCAATCTATGTATGTATGTATGTGACTGTTTTGCTTTTATTTTATTGATTTACTTTAGTAACATAAAAAACTTATAAATTTAACTTAAATTTCCCGTAAGGGAAATGATGAAAGATAACATAAAAAACGAATTCATTACAAAAATAAAAAAAGAAATTATTAAGTAAGAATAAAATTGCAGGCAAATGTATTTTCTATAAGAAAAGGTAATTTTTTAAGAAAATTTATTTTTTAAGAAACAGCTGATTATTTAGGAAAAGGAATGTTTTTTAAGAAAAGATAATTTTTAAGAAAAAGTACTTCTTTTTAAGAAAAGGCACTTTTGTTAAGTAAAAATACTTTTTTAAAGAAAATGTATATATTTTAATAAAACAAGTAAAAAATAATTAATTGCGATAATTTAAACATCAATATTCTCCATTTTTCCTTTTTTTAATTACAATCGTGCGCGCACAAATCAAACGTTACAATATCATAACTTCAGTGTGGGCGATAAAACGTCATCCATACACTCTTGGATGAGTGGTCGTATGTACCATGCAACACTCAAGTAAAACGATTCATGTTCGAACACGTTGGATTGATTTACTTGAGTCGAACGTAACATTGCCGTCGAATTCCTATGTATGCCAAGTAGTAACAACGGCTCCATGAAATGTGGCCCCAGTGAAAAATTACCCCAAACCCAAAATGAAAAATGACCCCAATATTTTGTACTACGTACAACAACATGTAAGTTTGGGCCTTTTTTGCATATTTTTCTGGGGCCATATTTCACTTTCAGTTTGGGGTCATTTTGCATTTCATAGAAAATGAAAAGTGACCCCAAAAGTTAGAAATGAAAAATGGCCCCAAAAATAATTTTTATATTTTTGGGGTGATTTTGCATTCTCATTAAACATCATATTTCACTCAAAACTGATCGTACTATAACGGTATAATTTGTGGATTTATTTGTACTGGCTAAGCTATTTGGAGATTCCAGCAACTATATGAAAGACCTCAGTCAGTTAATTCGAGCGCATGTGAAAGGTTGTAAATTGTGATAATGGAGTGTGTATTTTTTACTGGCAAAAAAAGAGATTCAAAACTTCTTTTCGTTCCTGAGTAAAAAATGATCTACAGGAAAAAATCAGTTTATAAAGATGTAGTTAAATATGAATGTTGGCATAATGCGTGCAAGGCCAGGGTAAATGTAATGCCCAATGGAATTTGTAATTTAGCTAAAAATTATGTAAATTATAATCACGAAGAGGAAGAAAATATTTACAAAGAACTGTGTGCACTTAATGAAATAAAAGCAGAAAGTGGAAATATTGCTGGAACTCTTGGAGGAAAATTGGATGCTGGTAAATATAACAATTTTAATATCGTATTATGTTAATTTTATGTTGTGGAATTTTAATTTCATATTATAAGTTTTACCTTTAACTAATACTTTTTATATAAATCGCATTTAAATTTAAATTGAGATAAACTAAAATTTTTTAATTTTAATAATTTTCTTTCTTGTAGGTGGGATGTGTAAATTTCAGTGTTTTTAAGCTACTACTTCTGCTGTAGAAGCTTAGAATGGTGTTTTGGGAAGAAGCATTCAGAAAAGTGGAAATTTTTTCAAATTTATCTATGTTATCCGTAATGAGGAGTTCTTCAAGAGTAGACATTTCTCTATGTCAGTTGAAAGTGGCGGCTCGCTTCAAAAGCAGCGAAAGAAAGCCAGTGCTCAAAGGGATAAATATATCGAAGAAACGAGTGTGCTTTTGGAGTCGGGTAAAATAAATGCGGCCACTTTCCTCTCCCGAATGGTAGTAGTAGTAGTAGTATATGATTTTATTAAAAAAGTTAACAACATTTTAATAGTGTTACTTCTTAAACTAAATCATAGTAAGACATAACAAAAATGTTGTGTGTCTGATTGGCATATCGCAGTTAATAATAATAATAACAAACAATTTTTTTGACTGAAATACACTTAGGTTAATATGATAATATTTAATATTTAAGTTACAAAAGCAATTCATTTAAATTGTGTGAAATTCGGATAAAACGAGATTTCTATACTTAATACAATTCAATAAATACTTATATAGACGCATGTAATCTTTGCCATTTAGAACTTCATAAACCTCTTCAATTGACAAAAATCTTTTACCAAGGAACTTTAACCGATAACTAGAAAAAAATTGGGCACTTGCCTATTAAATGATTAGTGTTTTCCTGTTCATTACAGTTGCAAAGGGTGCACATATTATTATCGTTGCCATTAAAAGCACGAGCATTCAAATTTAGCAGGCCGCCTCTAGCTCTTAGAACCAAGCTTACGAGGTGTGCTGAGTTACTATCGCAGAAGTAAGGACGAATTTCATGTTACAATGCCGGGTACATATCATGGAATTGAGAATTTCTGGCACTTACCAAGAAATTTTCATGCTCAGTGTTTCTCAAAGATTGAATTATTTGATTGTGAAGATATTGTAAATTAGTTCTCCAAATTTCAGTATCCAAAGTGAACCCGAATTGACTACATAAAGCTTTCCAATGTGGCACCCAAAAAGAGTTTTGTCTGATAGACTCTTCCGCTAACAATCGTGGCAGTCTACTTACAGGCAAGTTTAAGGTTTGTCTGATATAACTGAAATGTAAGTTGAGCGTTTCCAAATAGAGTGAAGATATACCGGTTTCGATATGTAACATATAAGTGGGGGTGTTTTTAGGCAGATATAACATGTTCTTTAAAAAATAACGTAACAATTTCTCCACTGCATCAAAGCTGCGGAAACCCCATACCTGAGCACCATAAAACATAATTGACTTCGCTGCCGAATGAAAAATTTTAAGTTTGTTCGAAAAATTAATTTTAGGATCATGAATATAATTCAGCCAGTTGGCATTAATGGCGGTTTTAGACAATGCTAGCTTAGATTCCAAATGTTTTTTAAAAGACAAATTGAAAGTTAGATTGATACCAAAGTACTTGTATTCGTTCACTACATCTATCTCATTGTTTCCAAACTTCCAGCGAGTGTTAAGGCTAACCCTTGTGCACGTTCTAAATATCATTATTTTGGATTTTTCAAGATTTATTTTCAAACTCCACTGATTACAATAATCATACAGAGTGTTGATCATATTCTGCAACACAATTGGAGAATCTGCAAGTAGTACTATATCATCGGCATATAATAAAACTTTAACGTTAGTCCCCCCAACTGCAGTGCCGCCTGGTAAATAATCATGTAGATCGTTTAAGTAAAGATAAAATAAAACCGGGCTTAATAGGCATCCTTGTTTAACGCCTTGCGTAACTGTGAAGGAACTAGAAAGTGGTTTGCCATCCCAAATTTTACTAGTTGTATTGGTGTATAATTTCTGCAGCACGCGTACTATTTTCTGAGACAGCCCTAAACAACATAGTTTATAAAATAACAATTTTCTGGGGATCATATCAAAAGCAGCCGAGAAGTCAACAAAGAAAGCATATGTTTTCCTATTCTGCTTGAAGTTTAGATTAACAGTAGACGTTAAATTGAACAGATTATCTGTTGTCGAATAATTCTTACGAAAGCCAGCTTGAAATTCATTGATGACATTATTGCAGAGTACCCAGCTATTGATACGGTTAAGTAGTAAGCCTGTGAATGTTTTATGCATTGTATCAAGAAGAGATAATCCTCTGTAATTTGTCTCCCGAATGGTATTTGATGGCCATGGCATATGCGTTGGAATGGTTCCAAGTCTATTCGACGATACAGAGGAGGATGATGCACACTACTCGGATAACGAAGTAGGTGTTAATGAGGCGTCAACTTTGAATAATGAAAGACAATACATCATTTGCTGGGATAATATTGCAAATGTGATACTACTACCGTGCAAACATCTTAAAATTTGCGAAACATGCCATTCTAAGCTATCTTCGAATAAAGTTTCTTATAATTGCCCATATTGTAGAATATATGTTCAGGGCTTCATCCAAGTATATGTATAAAATTTTGGGGCTATTTTGCATTAATTATTAATAAAAATTGTTTGGAATTATAATATGGGGCCATTTTGCATTTCTGGTTTAGGGTTATTTTTCACACTTATTGGGGTCATATTTCATAATGAAAAATTACCCTAAATATGGGGTAATTTTTCATTTTGGGTTTGGGGTAATTTTTCACTGGGGCCACATTTCATGGAGCCGTAACAACATGCATGACATGACAAAGTATTAGTGTCACACAAATCACAACTTAATCAATTCATCTCGCGCTAGCGTTTAATACCGACCATGATACAAATGTGACCGTCGGTGGTGCAATGGTTAGTGTGCGCGGCTCTTGTACATGAGATCCTGGGTTCGAACCCGGCTCTGACCACCTTAAAAAAATATAAAATTTCTTTCGGCGGCGGTCACCTCGCATAGTGACGGCGACACTATCGAGTATATAGCCATGAAAAAGCTTCTCAAATTACCGTTCGGAATCGGTGTAAAACTGTAGGTCCCAATCAGTGAGTGAAAACTGGAAAGCGCACAGCTCAGTGATTGTGAGAAGTTCTCCCCAGTCCCTTCATGGGATGTAATGGGAAACCATTTATTTATATTTTATGATACAAATACAAGGTAGTAGTGTCAGCCCATATGGTTTCCTTTGTTTACATTTCATCGTACCCAGTAAATGTCAAAGTTGTTTGTGTGAGTGCGTTGTCTTTTGATTTCATCTATCTATGTTCACAATTGCACATGTATGTGTAAATTTTTATCAGTTGATTTTGACAATAACTGGGTATGGAAATTACAACAATGCTAATGCCACTACCTTGTATTTGTATCATGATACCGACATGTAGAGAAACAATCACAATACAAATATAAATAAGTGAGTGAACGTAAGAAATTGTTAAAAATAAACGAGTTCAATCAATATAAAGGGTTGATTGTTATTAGAGGGTTGATAGATATTAGAATAATACTAAATTTAAAGTCAGCCATGTAAATTAATGAAAACATGGTGAAAATAACAAAGGTGTTGTTTTAATTTTACAACATCCCTTCGCCCGTGACGCGATCAGGAAGATACACATCCATCAACGTCTAATACATCCAGTTTTGAAGCAGGACGCCGTAATTCACCAGACGATGACTTCACTACCACCGTACGAACTTGTCCAATAGCCGCTGTAACCACACCACGCTTCCACAATCCTCGAGTTTAGCCTGAGTCACAGATAACTACTACATCCCCGATTTTTACCGCTCTTACGGGTTGATACCATTTTGACCACCTAACCAAATCCGAGAGATATTCCAACACACATATTTTCCAAAACGTCTGCTTGAGCTGTTGCAAAATGTGTCACTGTTTATCGCGACAGATACTTCTTTCTTTTTTACATAAGAAAAAAATTTTTGGCGAAAAATATCTCAACTTTAGATAAAGGAAATAATAGATATAGCGCGCCCATTGTCAACTTTATTCACTAGATGCTGTCCTGTACTAGTGTCACTTTCACTGAAGTTTCCCATAATTCTCATTGACGTTTATTCAAAATTGTGGGAAATTTTTCCTAAAGTAATTTAAAAAAAAAAAAAAAAATGGTTTCCCATTACATCCAATGAAGGGACCGGGGAGAACTTCTCACAATCAATGATCTGTGCGCTTTCCGGTTTTCACTCACTGATTGGGACCTACAGTTTTACACCGATTCCGAACGGTATTTTGAGAAGCTTTTTCATAGGTGTGCGAAGTTAGCCCCCCATTTTTGGAAATAAATATTTTTGAAGATTGTTCTGAATTGTTCTAGGATTGTTCTACATTGTTCCAAAACAATGATTTTCTAAAATATAATTTGTACCGGTAAATCGAAAAAAACCAATATTAAACTCTGCACCCCATTTTTGGAAAAACGAAATTTTTGCGGTTGTTCTGGGTTGTTCTAGTTGTTCTAAACATTGTTCCAAAACGATGATTTTCTAAAATATAATTTGTACTGGTAAATCGAAAAAAACCAATTTTAAAGTTGCACCCCATTTTTGAAAAAAAAATTTTTTTGCGGTTGTTCTAGTTGTTCTAAACATTGTTCCAAAACAATGATTTTCTAAAATATAATTTGTACCGGTAAATCGAAAAAAACCAATTTTAAAGTTGCACCCCACTTTTGTAAAAAAAAATTTTTTTGCAGTTGTTCTAAGTTGTTCTAAACATTGTTCCAAAACAATGATTTTCTAAAATATAATTTGTACCGGTAAATCGAAAAAAACCAATTTTAAAGTTGCACCCCACTTTTGTAAAAAAAAATTTTTTTGCAGTTGTTCTAAGTTGTTCTAGGTTGTTCTAGTTGTTCTAAACATTGTTCCAAAACAATGATTTTCTAAAATATAATTTGTACCGGTAAATCGAAAAAAACCAATTTTAAAGTTGCACCCCACTTTTGTAAAAAAAATTTTTTTGCAGTTGTTCTAGGTTGTTCTAGTTGTTCTAAACATTGTTCCAAAACAATGATTTTCTAAAATATAATTTGTACCGGTAAATCGAAAAAAACCAATTTTAAAGTTGCACCCCACTTTTGTAAAAAAAATTTTTTTGCAGTTGTTCTAGGTTGTTCTAGTTGTTCTAAACATTGTTCCAAAACAATGATTTTCTAAAATATAATTTGTACCGGTAAATCGAAAAAAACCAATTTTAAAGTTGCACCCCACTTTTGGAAAAAAAATTTTTTTGCGGTTGTTCTAGTTGACAGAATGACAGAATTTACGTGACACGCACTTTTCGGGTTTTCAGGACATATAATTTTTGAAATTTGTTGATTTTTTTGAATATTTTTACTTTTTTTGTTACTTTTACACATTCGTACGTGGGTCATTATCTGAAAACGTGTACATTTGAAAAAAAAAAATATTAATTTTTTGTTTCCCGATTCCGACCAAGATTTTTTTATTAATATTGTCATTATTTTAAGAATACAATTCCAGTGGGTGCAGCGAATATTTGCCATTATTGTGCAAGTTATTTTAAAAGTTGTTGCAGAAACTCCTAATTTATGTCACCTACGTTACGATAGAAAAAAATTAGATATCTATTACAATTCAAAAAATAATTTATATTTGTTATTACATTGTCTTTTTAAAGATTTAATTGAAGATTTAATTACAATTAATAGAAAAATAAAATTCGATTTATCGAGAAAATTTGGAATTTTTGTCAACTTTGTTACCAAGATTGTGTTTTCGAAATATCCTATTTAAAATAATTCAAAGAAATGTAATGTTTTAAAATGGACTAAAACAAAAAACATAAATAGATATGTTTCTATTTTGAATATTGCGTTCAAAACCACAATTAGAAAATTAGTTATTTAGCGGAAAGAAGTAACGCAATTGACATAAGTTTGTGAAACAGTTCATTTATTGATTGATTTAAAGTAATATTAGTATTAGTAATATTAGTATAAAGTATATTTAAATAAAAATAAAATAACATCAATTCATTCTTTAATATAATAAGTAACAAAAAAAAAACTTAAAAAAATTTTACAGGAAAAATCTTTCATGTATAGCTGGTTTTATAAGTAATTAATATTTTTTTTTATTCTTCGGAACACATGAATATTGTTTCGGCTGATAACAATCACAAAAACCTCGACCAAAATTATTATTTGCGCAAAAGCAACTAATGTCGCGATATTGTATCATACTCTTTTCGCGTAGCATTAGCTGATGCAAAGTCATCGTTCCCTTGAGTACTGGAATTTTGTCCGGTAGGGATGCCTTAATTTTTTCGATTTGTTCAATGCCAACTTTAAATAGCTTCACGCTTGTCTCCTTTTGCACAAGATCAAAAAAGGTTTCGGCGTTGGAAATGTCCTCTCCATGCGCAACTATGCGGTCTGCTGTTCTTTTAAGAACCCCACCAATTCCATCAGCAGCACCTTTACCGTGACCAGATTCAAAAAATGACCAGGTTGCTTGGTCAAATCCTAAACCATGAAGATTTTTGAAAAATAGATAAAAGATTTGTTTCTGCCGATATTGTGTTGCAGGACCATCAGAGAAAAAATGAATCGTTCGTATATCGTTCTTCTTTTACCATCTTCAGTATAGGATTTAAATGAGCCCAAATAGCCGATGGACCATGTTCGTTGTTTCCCGAAATTGTGCAAAATGAGTACGGATTTTGACTTGGCAAATAAAGGACACCGGTGTGAAGAGTTATTTGTTTTCGGGATCCTCCAAAATGGTGAGCTTGTATTTCTTCTGCAAACTTGCAGTTGTAATTTTCACTAAAATCAATGTGCAGTGCGGCCTCGTTCGGTTCAAGATTATTAACGCAAATTCTATAGGTTTATATGTTTTTTAATAGATGTTAATTCATTATTAAATTTGCCTTCAAAATCATCTTTATTTGCAAATAGTTTTTCCTTGGTAGTTTTGAAAAATCTTTACCGAACCTCCGCTTTTTTCAAAAATGTCGAGCTAACGCACCCACTCATTGAATTCAATAATTTTGGGATCACTTATCCAGTTCATCGATATTGTGTTATTGTGGCATAAGTTGCAAATATTATACATGCATTCTTTTTTAGCTATATCGCATACCAAAGATTGGATGAGTAGCGTAAGATTTGTTGTTTCTAGAGCTTTATATTTTTTAAGGGCATCAATTTTCAATTTCATGTTTGAGTGCGATCTGCAGGCACAAGTGTCACGCATGTTGATTGTTGGATGGACCACAAAAAAAGGACGATTACGCGAAAAAAAGACATACGAACACTTCATTTCAGTATCAGCGATAAATTCTTTGTAGAGGGATTGCACTGTGTCTAGCAGGTATCGTTTTTGGATCTTATTTTTATTTTTTGTAATAGTTTCTTTTTTTCCTGCCGTGGCTCGACTTACATCATCCCGTACAAAAAAAGTTCCTATAGCTTCCTTTATATTACTGAATGATTCACTGCTCTTACGAAAATTATTCCTGAAACGAACAGATCCTTTGACACCGAAAGTATCCCGTCCATATGATCTGTAGACTTTGTATTTTTTAAGCAGTTTTTTGCCATCAATGATTTAAGATTTTCTTTGGTTGAATTATTAGAAATGCTATATTTTTCTTTCATCGATTCTGTTAAAGTGTAGTACTTTAGAATAGTTGGCCTAAGTGTCTTGGCTGTTGCGGATTTTGGCGCAATATGGCTCTTATTGAATTTACTTTAGATGACGGTGTCGATGATACGTTTTGTTTTTCAGTTAACCTCTGGGCCCCTTTTTTTTATTTTTCAACACTTCTTTTTAATTTCTCGTTTTGTTCTTTTAACGCCATATTTTCTCTGAACATCTTAGTTCTATCTCTTCTTGTTTTTTTTCGTCACTGACAAGCTCTTAGACTCGGCAAAGAACTATTTTTGGTGGATGATGATGGAGTGTTATTTAATACAACAGCTAATTGTTTACCTTTAACTCTTTCATTTGCTTTGTAGGACCTCCATTTTCGCCTGGTTATTCGCTGTTCCCTTGGTGTTTTCTCTGCGATTAATTTTTTTGTTTGGTGATTACGAGCTCTTGGTTTTAGTTTTTGTTCATTTTCCTTTTCACTGTTGTTCTTCAACCGTTGCCGATATTGCCTTTGTTTCTCCGCTGGTGTTAGTGGCATATTGGTACTAAATAATATTAAATACAATCAAAATTAAAAACTATGAAAACTATTCATTTTAACTCATTGCAATAACATAAAGTCAACTATGTTGCTTATGTCAGTATCGTTACCAAATAAGAATAACATAGCTGACCGGTAACGCAGTTGAAATTTATTGCGTAAATGAGCTGCGCACAATTCATGTACACGATTTAGAAAATTCTTGCTATATTATGTTGAAGGTGAACACAATATTAATACATTACGTAAGCTAAACTAAAAGTTTTACTATTATATTATAAAAAATTATTGGTAACACAGTTGAATACTAATAAAAATACATACCTCCGCTTTAACAAAAACTGAACACTATAGAACAGTGACACTTGTTCAACTGACTCGGATAAACTAAACAAAACAATGACGCATGTCTCCACACGTTGCCACTTATTTCCACGAAAAACAAACGGTATTTGTCGTTACTTCGTCAGTAACTAAGTTGAAGTAACCCACTGGAGAAATTATAGGGACGCAACTTTTCTCACAATAACAACATTAAAAAAAACAATTTTTAAGTAATATGATTTAAGTTTAACAATTAAAACAGATGAATTGAGAGTATTGCAATTATATATTATTTTTAAATTTAATGTTAAATACTTTAATTGAATGCTACATTTTGATTTTGCTTACCAGGACAGGTCGTTTTTGACAAACCAGCAACAATCTGTATAAATTTTCGCGGATTATTATTAACGAATTTTCTCAAGATCATGTTTATTTTTAAGGAAACTATTCAAACAATTTAAATCTTTTATTACTTTTATTAAAGAAATTTAAATGGAAGTAAGATTCAAGTCATAACCTCTGGGACACCAATGTACACGTTTTCAGATAATGACCCACGTACTCACATATTTATAAACCTTGGTTTTCACACATTTGTAATAGCCAGCTATATAAGTGACTTCACACTCACACTAATATCGAAAATTTAGAAATGGAACTAGTTGAGTTCAGGAATAGTGTAATATGGAGAAACAAATTCGTGGAATTAAATTGTAAATTAGAGGAAAGTTATGAGAATACCGATAAATCATCATCATTACCAAAAGAAAGAATAGAAAATTTAATTTTAACAGTATGGAACTCAATTCCCAGTTCATTCACATCAATGAAAATTGCTACAGCGCTCTGTTTGGATCAACTTATAATAGTGAGCAGTTATTTTCCGCAATGAATTTTATTAAGTCCATTACAAGAAATCGTCTTGGAAATGATATATCTGCCGCTTGTGTGGCATTAAAAGTTACAAAATATTCACCAAGAATTACTACATTCGCATCGGAGCAACAACAACAAATTTCACAATAAATTAAAAATTATTTAATAAAAACTTATATTTACTAATTATAATAAAAAATGTATATGTTTAGTACGAAAGGAATTTTATTTTCAACTTTTTATAATTTATAGGTGGGTGACAAGCGAACTTTGTTTAAAAATTTTAAAAAGATTTTTTGACACACTTATGGCAAAAGTTCACCATCACTGAACTAGAACAACCCGAAACCAAGCTTTATATGGCCGGAACAGAAAATTTCGATCAAATTTGTCTTCCATTCAACTCTTTTCGAACTTTTGCTGGAAACAAAAATGGACGTCGTTGGTTGTTCTTGGTTTATTGACGATTGTACTAGATTTGTATTAGAATCGGTTGGTCACGAATACGTTGAAAGTTGAAAAAACATTGAATGAAGAATAAACTCGGCTGGAAGTTTTTATTCGAGCGATATCAAATTATGTTCTAAAATTTAAAATTGGTTTTTTTCGATTTACCGGTACAAATTATATTTTAGAAAATCATTGTTTTGGAACAATGTTTAGAACAACTAGAACAACCTAGAACAACTTAGAACAACTGCAAAAAAAATTTTTTTTACAAAAGTGGGGTGCAACTTTAAAATTGGTTTTTTTCGATTTACCGGTACAAATTATATTTTAGAAAATCATTGTTTTGGAACAATGTTTAGAACAACTAGAACAACCTAGAACAACTTAGAACAACTGCAAAAAAATTTTTTTTACAAAAGTGGGGTGCAACTTTAAAATTGGTTTTTTTCGATTTACCGGTACAAATTATATTTTAGAAAATCATTGTTTTGGAACAATGTTTAGAACAACTAGAACAACTTAGAACAACTGCAAAAAAATTTTTTTTTACAAAAGTGGGGTGCAACTTTAAAATTGGTTTTTTTCGATTTACCGGTACAAATTATATTTTAGAAAATCATTGTTTTGGAACAATGTTTAGAACAACTAGAACAACTTAGAACAACTGCAAAAAAATTTTTTTTTACAAAAGTGGGGTGCAACTTTAAAATTGGTTTTTTTCGATTTACCGGTACAAATTATATTTTAGAAAATCATTGTTTTGGAACAATGTTTAGAACAACTAGAACAACCTAGAACAACCGCAAAAAATTTTTTTTTTCAAAAATGGGGTGCAACTTTAAAATTGGTTTTTTTCGATTTACCAGTACAAATTATATTTTAGAAAATCATCGTTTTGGAACAATGTTTAGAACAACTAGAACAACCCAGAACAACCGCAAAAATTTCGATTTTCCAAAAATGGGGTGCAAAGTTTAATATTGGTTTTTTTCGATTTACCGGTACAAATTATATTTTAGAAAATCATTGTTTTGGAACAATGTAGAACAATCCTAGAACAATTCAGAACAATCTTCAAAAATATTTATTTCCAAAAATGGGGGGCTAACTTCGCACACCTCTTTTTCATGGCTATATACTCGATAGTGTCGCCATTACTAAGCGAGGTGACAGTCGTCGAAAGAAATTTTAAGGTGGTTGGAGCAGGGATCGAACCCAGGATCTCTTGTACAAGAGGCGCGCACACTACCCATTGCACCACCGACGGTGGGAAATGTGACAAAATTTAAATGATTTTATATAATAGCATTTGCTTGGTATATAGAAATCAATTTCAAAGCCATGAGGCCGGTGTTGGTATATCTATGAGAGAAAACCCGTAACACCGCCCAAAGATGAACATGCGGGAATTAAATTTTCCCCGCGCAGAAACTGTAACAACTTCTGTGGTCACAGATGCCAAAACCGTTAGAGTGTGTGAGGACTCACAACAAGGAATGGTAGCTGAACCGGAGGAAGAACCAATTTATTAGGACTCAGTCGGTGTTGTCATGGCTTTGCTCTTCGATTGCCATGAGATATTCTACATTAAGTAACGTGTTGTATTCTTGTTTTGAAGTGATATTTTTATTGAAAATAATTTTTTCGTTTGATATGAAATTTTAGAATTTTAATGTCATATTTTTTGACATTTTTTTTGGGAACAAAAAATATCCCATTTATTGCTTTCAACGACATCTAGAAAATTAACCATTACACTAAAATTTTCCCAACACTTGTGTTTCACCTATTTGTTTACTTTATTTATGATCTGAACTACCTAGAAACATTTTGTTGAAAATCCGTAAAAATTTCAGAAAAATCACATTTTTGGGGATTTTAGATTGTTTAATTTTGTAAACCGGAATTTTCAATGATTTTCACGGCTTTGAATCTTCATTCTATGAGTAATTAATTACCATCATTGCAATATCTTGGAGTGATCATATCGATTCAATTAGAATTACCTGTGGTGTCCATATGTAAATTCTTGAGAATTAATGCCGATTGAGCCCTGTTATACCCGCGGTTGTTTCATAGTCTTCAAAACCCTTCTTGCTGTATTTCCGTCATTAATGTTTCCTGCTGCAACTAGTGGTTTGTCGATAAGTAATCCAGTTCTACGAGTCCAGTACTAATCCAGTTTTGATGCAGGTGTAGTATTCTTCCATATAACTTGTGATTGTGGTACATGCTGCGACGTACATAGGATGTTAGAATCAAGACAAATTCTTAAGGGTACTAGTGCCATTAATACACTTTTGTAGTGACATGTGCTCTGGTCATTCTTTGCCTGTTTATACTCAGGAAGAGACGATGAGCCAAAACATCACTATGAACACATAATGACAACATTACCCTTGTTACATTTTTGTAGTTGTTCATTTGTGAAGCTTGATACAAGCCTTGCTGCTGTAGTTTAAAGTAAATTGTTTAGCGCAACAACTACTTTTGTTTCCGTTACTTCGGATGGCGCAGGTAGAATTTGCAGGTACATTTTTTGTAGCGTCATATGAGGGTAGTATATTCTAACCTTTGTCTTTGAAAGCCTATCCCAAGAACAAATGTTTGTTTCAACTAAAACACAAGGGATCAAAATCGAAAAAACTTTGATACCATTTAAAACCACAATTTTTTTCTGATGTATTACGACATCCATGTTACAAAAGTGGACAAAATTTTAAATTCTATGGATAAGTCTTTTTTAAATAATTTTTTAAGTAAAATTTTTGAAAAGCTTGTTCCACGGATTTTAACATAACTCAAGAACGATTCATCCCACTTTACTAGTTAATACACCAAATAATTTGCTACTAAAATACCTACAAGTTTTGTTAACATTATTTTTTAGCCTGCACAAGACTTGCGGAGTTATCTAAAAAGTTCTGGTGAAAAATAATATATTTCAGCCAAAATATATACAAATTATTTTTTTTTTTAAATTAGAAAAAATCCTAAACGGCAAAAAGTGCTCGTTTTAGCACTTTGATAGTAAAGCCTGACCTGCTATGAATAAAATGAGACATTTCGTAAGAAAATCGATGAATAAATTTTGATTTTATTCACAATTAGGTAAATATACCTCATTTTGTCCAAAATATAGAAATTTTTTTTAATGATTCTGAGAATGAAAAAAAATCACAAAATGCGATTGTAAATTCTGTGAATCCTAACACTTTTTTATTCAACACCTGTGATCTTGTTACAACCCCTCACAAAAAAGAGTTTTGTAAAAAACCCTACATAAAAGGCACTTGTTCCACCTGTTTACTGCAACAAGCTAAAACACACACTCACAAAAAAGAGTTTTGTAAAACAACCCACACAAAATGCACTTGTTCTACCTGTTTACTGCAACAAGAAGCTAAAACACACTCTCACAAAAGAGAGTTTTGTAAAACACCCCACACAAAATGCACCTGTACTACCTGTTTACTGCAACAAGAAGCTAAAACACACTTGACAATCACACCCGCAAGCAGTATATATATTCAACAAGTGTACGCAATAGTGAAAAGTCTAATTTACCCAAAAATGAGCAACAAATTCAGAAAGTTTTCGTGCAAAAACGACCCGAAAAATAAACAAATTTTCTCAGATGTAGTACAAAAAAAATATAAAGATTGCTATAATCGTACTGGGGAAAAAGGCTTACTTCATTATTTTGCTGAAGAGGACGATTTTGTGTACTGCACAGATATATTTGGTTTGATGATTTCCATGGGCTTACAGAGATATGATTCAAACGAATGGCGTTTATATATCGACTCATCAAAACGCAGCTTGAAGTTTGTCCTTTTGCATAATGGAAATAAATTTGGCCCCTTGCCGATCGCCATTCAACCAAAGTAAAAGAAGAATACTCTGTAATTGCTTTGGTCATGAACAAGATAAAGTACGATGAACATAAGTGGGTAATTTGTGTTGATCTAAAGATGGTCAATTTCCTCTTAGGTCAACAAAGCGGCTTTACCAAATATCCGTGTTTCAGATGTTTATGGGACAGCAGAGCTAAATCAGAACATTGGACGAGAAAACAATGGCCTACTTGGGAAGACTGGTTCCAGGTATGCCAAATGTTATAAACGAAGCTCTAGTGCCCCGAGGTCGTATCATATTACCCTCTCTACACATTAAACTTAGTCAGATGAAACAACATGTTAAAGCACTTTACAAAGATAGTGAATGTTTCCAGTATATTTCAAGGAAGTCTCCCAATCTGAGCATGGTAAAGCTGAAAGCAAGCATATTTGACGGCCCACAAATTCGCAAATTGGTGAAGCATACTGATTTTGGCAGTTAAATGTCCGAAATTGAGAAGAATGCATGGGATTCGTTTGTATGGGTTATTAAAAATTTCTTAGGAAATAACAAGTCTGATGATTCCGGAGCGCACATTGAAGAGATGTTATCTCACTTCCACCGACTTGGATGCAACATGAGCATCGAAGTACACTACCTGGACAGCCACTTAGATCGTTTTCCTGAAAATCTAGGAGACTTGAGTGAAGAACAGGCGAACGATTCCACCAAGATATCCGGACAATGGAGGAACGATACCAGGGTCGGTGGGATGCACCCATGATGGCTGATATTTGCTGGAGTATTCAGAGTAACACTTCGTCATTCAAAAATAGTAGAAAATCGTATAAAGGAAAATTCCAGAGTTTGTAGTTTAAATTAATTATTTATTTATTTTCTTATTTTATTTCTTATTATAAATTCAACTAATAAAATATAAATTTTAATAAAATATAAAATGGTTTTAAGGTTCAATCAACCGAAAGAAGATTATTAGCAACTATGATTGTCAAGTGTGTTTTATCTTCGTGTTGCATTCAGGTAGAACTGGGTATTTACAACACCCTTCTTGTGTGTGTTTTTACAAGAGCACAAGCATTAAATACAAATTTGTTGCTGCTCAATGTAACTATTTTCAATTCAAATTGATTTTTTTTCATATCAGAATCATAAAAAAAAAATTATTTTTTTCCTCATTTTTGTTGAAATTGTAAAATTTCAATATTCTTGACGAAATGGTATACCTTTACCTAATTGTGAATAAAATCAAAATTTATCCATCGATTTTCGTATGAAATGTTTCATTTTATTCATAGCAGGTCAGGCTTTACTATCAAAGTGCTAAACCGAGCACTTTATGCCGCTTAGGATTTTTTATAATTTGTTAAAAAAACATTTGTATACATTTTGCCTGAAAAATATTATTTTTCAACACAACTTTTTAGATAACTCCGCAACTCTTGTGCAGGCTAAAAAATAATGTTAGCAAATTATTTGGTGTATTCACTAGTAAAGTGGGATGAATCGTTCTTGAGTTATGTTAAAATCCGTGGAACAAGCTTTTCAAAAATGGACAGTTTTACTTAAAAAATTTTGGAGGTCTTTGTAACATGGATCTCTTCTAACAAAACCGGTTTTTGCGATTTTGGTAGAGTGCTTTACTTCCTACGTTTCAGCCGATTTCTATGGCTTCCATGGATTGACTCTCCTATTTTGGTATTCCTTTACAAGTATCCAAAACATCGTTGTTCCAGTTCACATCAAGGGTATTCTGAACCCGTATTAACGTGCCCGTAGTTTGTTGCAATCATATTTGACGGTCTTCCGAATGAATTCAAAGACTTTAAGGAAATTAAAGTCTGTTTTAATTTCCCCTTATACGAAATATTTATAAACTGAATCAAAATTTATCGCCTTTCGCTGTGCACATGCTAGTATTTATTAGGATGAAGGTGAGAGCACAGGACGGGCAATTTTATTGTTATAATCATGATGAGTGAATTATGACTGATGGCATATCTCTCAATCTGGTCGTTTTATATTAAAATCCTTACCCATATTTAAGTTCTCCCTAGATTCATTATCAGTTAAATAATAACAGGTGATGAGAGATCAGGACATGGGCATGTCCGTGGAGGTGGAAAGTTTCTGATAGCCATTAATTTGGAAGCGGCCAGAAATTATTCCTTCATTGGGCAGTCCAAGCAGCTCACTACTTCCACGCAGTATGTCCTCGGCAATGGCTTTTTCGGAAACCTCCTTTAGCTAGCTAGAGTGAGAAGGAGAAACAAATGAACAGAAAATCAGGTTTAGCAGGTGACTGATGTCACTGAAGCTCATCAAACAATCGGGCATACTCTTTTGTGCTTAGAAGGCAGATGAGCCAAACATACGGGACAACGGCGGATAGAAACCAATCGAAGAAAATCCAGGTTCCACATATATTGCATCCTGATCAGCGTCTGATCCATAATTGGTGGCTGCAATCAAATATCTTGGCAGTAGGTAAAATGCAAAAACCCGGTGGATTGGGTTTGCCTCCTGCCACCCTTCATAATGGCAGTGAAAATACGAAAACGTAAAAGAAAACATAAATAACCCCCATTTGTTGACGATCCCCGCAAATGCTATAAAGACCACGATTTTCGGATATGCACTTGGAATGTAAGATCCGGTGCAAGCATCCAAGTGACAGATGTCCTCGAAAGTTATAAGGCTGACATTACCGCTAGCCAGGAAATGCGATCGACAGGACTGGATTTGGTTGGGGATTTACAGTTGGCAAAAAACTGTGACACCTAGTCTCTAGGTTCAATCCTGTGAATGAACGTATAGCCACAATCCGCATAAAAGCGAAATATTTTTATATTTCCCTAATTTGTGTGCATGCCCCGACAGAAGATAGAGATGATGACTGCGAAGACATATTCTATGAGCTCCTAGAGGAAACGTAAGACCGCTGACATGGCCATGACAATAATAGCGTAGACAGACGACAGCGTTAATTTGCATTAAAAGCTCACTAATGTGAATTAACATTTTGCCCTGACAGACGACAGTTTTTGCATTTAGTAAACAGCTGTTTGTAAACAACTGTTTGTTTGTCAAGTAATTTTTTGGACTTTTACATCGAAATCAAATGGATAGAAGGCGGAAAATACGATACGCACGCTTCGATTCTTTCCCTTGGAAATCTTAAAATGGAAAAAATGCGTTCCGATTTTAAATATTTCTAATTTTTTTGCAAAAAACAATTAAAATAACTCACCTTTGCTGACTTTGAATCCATTTTCAATTGACGATAGCAGACAATTTGACAACAGCTGATTCAAGATGTATCAAATACATGGTGATAGTAGGTGGTGTTGTTGCAATAACATCGACTTCAGCGGTGTCAAGCATCAGTACATAAAATCAACAAAGCAAACAACAAACACAAGAAAGTTCCACTTCCACTGTGTTCCGGCTATCACCTCTATGTATAGATACATCTTGAGCTGATTGATTGTCGACGGTGTTGCCATATTGAAATACCTAAATGCAGTATAAATGTACTCTGATTTCATGCATTTACGCCAAAGCTAATACACATTGGGACGGGGATAATTCACAAGTTAATTTGAATTAAGACTGCTAATGCAAATTAACGCTGTCGTCTGTCTACGCTATAAGATTGTACTAGGAGATTTTAATGGTAAAGTAGGCAGGGAGAATGTGTTTCAACTATTGGCAATTTCAGTTTACATGCTGCCAGTTTCAACAACGGTATGAGACTGATTGACTTTGCCGCGGAAAACAACATAGCCATTATTGGTACAAGATTCCAGCATAAAGACATCCACAAGGCTACTTGGGTATCCCCTGATCAAAGAACGAAGATCAGGGGATACGGAGATCGAGGGGATACGAGAACGAAGATCAGAACGTAGGAGTGATTAGAGGAGCAGCAAAGGTTCGCACAAGATTGAGTAGAGCGAAAATCGTTCGAAACCAGACACAGAGAAAGATGGACATCGGAAAGGTGCAATTACCAGAGGTAGCCACAGCCTACTCAAGGAAGCTTTCGCAACTTTTGGTAAGTGGATGCGCAGTGGAAACCCATTTCCGACTCTATAAAAACTGCTGCAACAACCGCATTTGGTTTCGAAAAACCGATTCGCAATAAACCATGGTACGATGAAGAGTGTCGCAATGCAAATGATGAAAAGAACGCTGCACGTATGGCAATGCTTCAGTCACTTGCAATGCGAGCTGCAACTGAGCTGTATAGGGAGAAATGAAAGGAGGTAAACCGTCTGTTTAGGCGTAAGAAACAGCAGTGGAGAAGCGCGATTGTGAGAAAATTGAGACATACAGAATAAAGAACGAAGACCGAAAATTCTACCAAAAAGTCAAAAACGGAACTAATGGACATGGTTCAGGGCCCCCTTCTGTAAAGACAAGGACGGAAATCTCATTGCAGATGTTCAGAGCATGTTGGGAATATGGAGATTATTTCCTCACGCTACTGGTACCTGAGATATCCAATGACGATGGGACAATCGATCACAATATGGACGACGACGATTGCCCCTACTAACAAAAGCGAGGTCAGAACAGCTATTGCCCGGCTTAAGGACAATAAAGCCGCAGGAGTCGACGGATTACTGGTGACTCGAGTCTATGTGCCAACTACACTCAAAAAAAACATATCCTAATTTTGAGTTCAAAATTTACTTAAATTTAGTTCACAATATATACTCAACTTTAGTTAATTTTAATTTAAAATTAGGAATTTTAAGTTAAATTAAGTAAATTCTACATGATCGGGGTATACGTAAAAATAGTCCGTACTCATACCGAGAATGTACATTTCCTTAAAAAAAACTTTCTTAAAAGTGAGTACCAGTTTACTTATATTGAAGAAAAACATACTTTATTTAAGTAAACATTTCGTAGATATTGGTATACATAATACTACATTGAAAATTGTATGGAAAAAAATGAGTTTAATTCACAATGAACTGAAAGTAATTTCAAATCCTGAAAGTAAGTTTATGGTTGTACTTAATTGATTACACATCCGGGATGGGTTGTAATAAAAATATAATTCATTTAAGTAAAAATATACTAACAGTAAGGAGGCTGAACTACATCATTTTATACATATTCAAGAGAACAATTTCTTGGCTGTAGTACACTTGTTATTGAACTTAGAATATATTGAACCAGAGCCAAAAACATTTTTAACTTTATGGCAGTATATTTTAAGAATTAATTTCTAGTAAAAAGAAACTAAAACTTAGAAATGCCATAATAAAGTACAGTTAATATTCCACTACCAACGAGTTAATTTTATCTTAAAATAGGATAGAACAAAATCCTAGAAAAATAACTAAAAATGAGTACAACAATATTTGCAACAAACATTTCTCGAAAACAAACTTAATAAAAGATACACAACGTGTTGCTTAATTTAAGTTCAAGATTCACACATTTAAGTTCAATAAAGTGTACCTAATTGTAGTGAAACTTTACTTGAAATACGGAAATATAACATAATTTAAGTCTATGTAATGCAAGAAACATTGCGTATAATCCCTACATTTCCAACATAATGAAATAATTCCTACATTTTAAATTATAAAAATTTGTTTTCCTATATTTGAGTTATAATGTACTTATATTAAGTTCAAAAACAGGGCTGCAAACCACTTGGCGATTTGGGTTGGTTCGGTTCAGTGGTTCACACTACTTTTGAACCATGGTTCGGTTAGTACAACGGGTTTTCAGCCGGCTCGAACCGTTGTTTTGGTACGGTTCTGTGTTATTTGAAAATGTATACATATCAAGTTTTTCACACAAATTGCTTGTCGAAATTTATTAAAATTAGCATCTGTGATGTAGGCTGCAAGCAATTTTCATTACATTTATTAAAAAATATATTTAATTATTGGATTTCAACTATATCACTACAATATTTGTAAAACAAACAAAACATTTTATTTTTTTCTTTTTCTGTGAGATCAAGATGCACTTTTTCTTTTCCGCGAACAAAATTATTATTGCGTTACCAGATCAACAGAATCAAAAAATACAGAGTTGTAACTATATTGGAAGGGCGGTGTTGAAAAAAGTTGCAGTTAGAGGGAACGTAAGAAATAATAATAAAGCGTTGTTCACATTACAACACAAAATCCAGATTTTGGAGATGCAACCTGTTAAACCGAACCGATCCATTTTTTGTCAATTGAAATGCGGTTTTTGTTTCGGTTCGACATTTTTTTTTAGACAATGGCTTGGTCCAAGGTTCGGTTCATTAGCAAAAATATCGTTTCGCAGCCCTGTTCAAAAATGTTCAGAATTCAATAAAATGTTGCTAACCAAAAATGTTGCGCATTCGCTCAAAAACAGGATATTCTAAATTTGGGTTTAAAACCAACTTAAATTAAGTTCACAGTATGTATTCAATTGAAGTTAATTTTTGCTTAAAATTAGGGTTGCTAACTTAAATTGAGTAAATTATACTTGATCGGAGTACACGTAAAAATATTCTGAATTTAGCATAAGCCAGTAATATTTTACTTGTATTCAGGAAAAATATACTTCATTCGAGTTAAAGATTTCCTAGATTTAAGGTCAATGAAGTATACACAATTCCAGTAAAATGTTACTTGAAATAATAAAAATTAACATAATTTATTTTTATGTTTTCTTGCATTATATAAAACAAATAAAATTTCCTATCATTTAGTTACAAAAATGGGTTTTCCTATATGTGAGTTCAAAGGAACTTATTTTAACCCTAGGATAGACTACTTGGTCTGCCCAGACCAAATTTGACTTTGAGAGCTTATAATTTTTTTAAAGGCTAAAATTAAAAATTTGAGGGTGTTGATATCTATATGGGAAATATGCTGAATCGGACGAATTCAATTTTGACTCGAAAATTGCAAGGTAAGGGGGAGAAATTCCCGTTTGAAAAAAATTAGGACTAAACTAACCTCTTGGTCTGAGTAGACCACAGCAATCAAGCTTGGAGTTCACTCATGAAACCCTCATGAAAGCTAGAAGATTTGTTTTGTTTTTGTCATTATTTTTGTTTTTTATTACTTTTATTTTGTTCTGCCTATGAAACCGAAGCAATCGATGTAGCAGTTTTGTTTCGATTCTATATTTACATGAATAGCTTTCTCAATAAACCATAAACAGATCAGTTGTCGGTCTACATTCGAAGCGTTACAGGTGTTTTACAGTGATTTTTATGGTAATATGTTATTGCTGTTTGTGGTGAAATAATATGGCTTCTTCTAGTAAAAACTTGTCGGGACTTGAAGCTATTGAAATTGTCGTAAATAGACCAACCAAATTTCAGGGTCTTACACCTGCTGAAAGAGAAGTTGCCGACGACGTAACTATTTCCTTGCTCTGATGATGACGACGACGATTATGTTCCAGAATATAGTGCTAAGGATTTTGCGTCTGATGAGGATACCGGATATTGTGACGCGGAGCTTGCTATAGATTTAGATGATGGCGACGTGGAAAATGAGGTTGAAACATTTGATGCTGAAAGTGGTGAAGGTGAATGTTAGCAAAGTAAAGCTGGCATAATATGGTTGAAAAAAAACACCACCAACGGTTAGAACACTTACGCATAACATTCCAATTCTTGCTAGAACTGGCCCGTCCCGAAAATTTCTACCAAATACGCTACAAATTTTCAAAGAAATATTTACACCTGAGATGGTAGACACCATAGTTTGGGAAACCAATTGTAAGGCACAAGATGTCTTTCGATCATTGAATGAAAAGTACCCAACCCAACTAAATAATAGAATGGGATCCAACTAATGAAAATGAGGTGTACGCATTTATAGGTTTATTGCTATTTGCCGGCGTTTTTAAATGCGCAACTCAACCGATAAAAGACCTATGGGCACCATATCATCACGACAACTATAAAGCCACAATGGCAATAAAACGCTTTAATTCACTCCTACGGTTCATTCGATTTGATAACGGAAATACTCGTCAAATGCGTCAAGAATTGAGCAAGTCTGGTGCCATAGATGATCTTTGGTTGATGCTTGTAACAAACTTAGAGTCATCATACACTCCTGGTGCAAACTTGACGGTGGATGAACAGCTGTTTCCCTATCGTGGACGTACACGATTTACGCAGTATATACCATCCAAACCTGCTAAATATGGTATGAAGGTATGGTGGATTTGTGACGCAATAACTAATTATCCCCTAAGAGGCCAAATATATACGGGAAGATCTTCTGACGGAGTCCGAGAAGTAAACTAAGGTGAAAGAGTTGTTTTAGTTTTGGTCAAGAAGTAGTTTCACACAGGACGGACCGTGTACTGTGATAATTTTTTTACAACTTTGACATTAGCTCAAAATTTGATGGAAGTCCGTCTTTCGAACAAAACATTTGTGCCGCCTTCTTTCAAAAAATCAAGTAAACGTACAATATATGAAACTTTATTTGGTTATTATGATGAAAAATATAGCTTATGCTCATATGTACCGAATACAAACAAAGCGGTTATATTATTATCCACGTTTAGCTGCTTATGTGATTCACGAGGAATTAGTTGCTGTGAAGCAAACAACCGACGTCGCCGTTTCCTTGTAGAATTGGCTCAGCAGTTAGTAGTCCCACATATGGAAGTACGAGCCTCAAATCCTCGTTTAATGTATTTTTAATTATAAACTATTCCCTTTCTTCAATATTATACTTCTATTTTCCACATTAACTTTTATTTTTTCTCTAGCCTCGAACACCTGAACAAACTCACGGGGGAACATTTGAATTTCCATCATCTTCATCATCTATCTACCGTCCACTATGTGCCATTTGTAATTTAACATCGAAAACTAAGCGCAAAACCCGTTTTCGGTGTGGAATATGCGTAAGTGCTATGTGCCTGCAGCATGGAAAAGAGTCAAAATCCTACATTTGCAATGACTGCCAATTGGTAAACTAATTGGAAGAATACTTATGTTGAGAACTTAAATTTACTTCTTGAAAAATAAACATGAAATTTGATTTGATCACAAAAGAGGATGTTTTACCTTTTCTGTATATTATTGTTTGTGTCCTTTTTACCTAATTTTGTAAGTATGTAGATTCAGTTTCGCTTTAAATGACTATGTATAACACACATGAACAATTTCCATATGAATTAAGACCCCTTCATTAGGTATACAGTATGTGTATAGCCAAAAATCTGTCTATTATAGTCATGTGGTCTGGCCAGACCAAGAGGTCAATTTAGTGATCGAAAGCTTATCGCCTATCCTAGGGTTAAGTTCAAAAACTGTTGCTGAGTCAAATGTTCCTAAATAATAATGTTGCACTCATATGTATGTATGTTTTTATTTTGAACAAATATACAACCCACAGTGTACGAACATATTCCTTTATTTACAAACATACAATTTGTCTATCATAGCTTCAAATTTGTATAAACAGGCGTTCCGAAATATGTAAAATTAAATTTTGATATTTTGTTCAAAAATTTCAAAAGGAAAAATATTTGTAGTGGGTAAGTCCAACAAAAGTTGTTAATTATTTTTTATTAAAACATTCTTATTATCCACAGGTACTACAAATGCAAATGGAAATTTTGTGTCATCACTATAAATTCAGCAATGGAGCCCAGAAACAGCTGATGTTGGTCCTGCTGCAAGCCAATTCCGTGGACGTATATCAACATATTCCAGCTGCATCTAAGAACGTCTATTTAAGTGGCATGAAGGGGCTATTAAGTTTCCACCAAAAACAATGTACATGTGAGTGACCGGGCTTGGCAAAAGTGTCTCGGAATAGCAAACGAGACGGAAAGTTAATATCATTAACACGCCTATTCTGTGTATGAGGTAACAATCAAATTGTAACCACAAAATTGTTACCATTGTTTGTATCTGGTATTCTGGGAACACGGTGACAACGAAAAATTCACCTCGTAACAAATAATTCACCTCACAATAACAGTTTGTCAAAAGCAGGGATAACAATACAAAAACATATGGTTTTTCTGCACAAAATAAACGCGGTAAAAAAGGAAAAGTAAGTATTTAATATATTTATGTTTTATGGAATTAAAATTAATACATTATTATGTAGGTAATTTGAGCGCACCGCAAAGGCACAGCTGGAATGCTATATTGCCTTCCTCAAGGAACATCCAGAGATGCTAAGCGGAAGCAATACACCTGCGCATCCGCGCAAATGGAAGAAGAAATTTACTTTAGCGCCAACTCTCTGATCTACATCAAAATTTCACCACCGATAAAATCTTCTGCACTGAGTTCAAAAAGTTATTTTTCTCCTCGCGGTCGGTCCAACTTCTTGAGATATAGGCCTTTAAAGCTTGAGTATATAATCGTTCGTATCACCGGTATTTATAATCCGATCTGGTTGAAATGGGTATCATTACAAAGGGCTTTCTAAGCTCTATAAATCAGTGCATAAACATATTTTTTTTACTAACCCATTGGGGAGCTAATTAAAACCTTGTAATACATTTCGCGCTTTTTAAATCTTTCTAAAACAAAAGCAAGTTATTTCTTCTTTCTGTTCCATTTCCATAGCGCAAAGTAACAAACGTCCTTCCTCCATTTAACTACGCCCTCTTGTCGTTTTGGTACAAAATATACTATTCATTTTTAACGTATTCAGTTTTATTGTTTACTTGCAGAATTTATAAAATGTTTTTGTTTCAACTTTCCGGCAAATAAAACAGCTGTCACGCGCTGTTACCTCCTCTTTGGCAGGAAACAGTTTTTGGTACTTTTGTCACCAAAAAAATGTGTCAGAATACCCATTTGTGCCAACTGCCACATTAATGTCAAATAGTAACCGTGGTGACTTTTGTAACCTTTTGGAATTGGGCTGTAAATGTAAATATAAATCTCAACAGCAAAATTTTCAAGGTAAGTGAATATTTGGAATAAACAAGATAGATAAGCCGATTCAGAAGCATTTTGCGTCATTCTGGAAATCGTTTCACAACAATCTGCAATGAATCCAAATCTATGTATTTTACAACATATACAGGGTGGGCCAACCTCGACTGACTGATTTGAAATGCCTATATCTCTTATATATTTTTACAGTTTTTTTATTTAATTTTTTTCAGGTAATAAACAATTTAATAACATTTTCTAATGTCATCATACTAAATGCAAGAACGTGTAAAAATGGTTCAATATTATTATTTTTTGAACAACCTCATTATGAACGATGAAGCACATTCTCATTTAAATGGATATGTTAATAAAGAGAGCTGCCGAATTTGGGCTACCGAAAATCCTAGGCAGAGCATCAGCGACAATTATACCCTCTCAGATGCACAAAAATGGCTGATAGGATTATCGGCCCATATATTTCCGAAAAGGAAGCTGGGGAACCAGAAACCATCTCCGGGTCGGTATATCGAACCATGTTGGAAATTTGTTTACGTCCGGTAGTTCTCAATAATCATGGCAAATGGTTTCAGCAAGATGGAGTTACAGCTAATACCGCGAGAGACACAATGTTATAAGCATTTCAAATCAGTCAGTCGAAGTTGGCCCACCCTGTATAATCTGTTTTGGATTCACAACAAATCGGTATAAAAATATATTTTATATTTCAATAAAATTAAATTAAACTAAATTTAAAGGAATTTACTTCATCTAAACTCTACTAAACTAAACCAAACTAAACTAAAATAAACCAAACTAAATTAAGTTCAATTTATTTTGGACTGAATTTAATTGAAATGAGTTTAATTTAATTTGGTGTAGTTTAGTTTAATCTAATATACTTAAACTAAATTAAACTGCAGTAATTTAAATTAAATTCAGCTTAAACTATATTAAATTAAACTAAATGAAATTATATTAAATTAAACTAAATTAAATTATATTAAATTAAACTCAAATTAAATTCAATTAATTTAATTTAGTTTAATTTAGTTTAGTTTAATTTAGTTTAGTATAGTTCAGTTTAGTGTAATTTTATTTAATTTATATTAATGTAATCTTACTTAATTTAATTTATTTTAGCTTAGCTCAGTTATATTTAATTTAATTTAATTGGATTGAATTGTACTGAATTTCATTTAATTTAATTTTAGTTAGTTTTATTTAATTTAATTTAAATTAATTCAATTTAAATTAATTTAATTTAAATGGAACATGGGACTGCCCTTGGAGGTAGAAAGTTTCTGATAGCCATTCACTTGGGAGTGGCTTATCGGAAACCTCCGGTAGCTAGCTAAAGTGGAAAGGCGAAACGAATGAGCAACCTGAGTGGTAATGCTATCACTGATACGTCTTAGGATTATTAGGCGACCCTTACACTGAAGCTCTTCGAAGTAGTGGACATATTCTTCTGTAATTTGAAGGCGGATCAGTCAACACCCCTGGCCAACGGCGGATCAAAATTGAAAAACAACAAATCCAGTTTCGACACACTGCATTCTGGTCAGCGTCTGATCCTTAATGGGCGGCTGAAACATAATCATCCTGGCAGTAGGTAAAATGCAAACCACGGTGGGCTGGGTTTGCCTCCCGCCACCGTTTATTGGAAGTGAAAATACACAAGGAAAATAATGAACCAAGAAATCCCCCAACTGTTGACGACCCTCGCAAACGTCATAAGGACCACGATTTAAGGATATGTACCTGGAATGTGCGAACGCTATACAGGACTGGTGCCACTGTCCATCTGGCGGATGTCCTCGGAACATATAAAGCTGACATCACAGCGATCCAGAAAATGCGATAGACCGGATATGGTTGCACCAGAAAGAAAAACTTCGTTATTTACTACAGCTGCCACGAGCGAATGCACGAATTTGGGTGCGGATTTATAGTTGGCAAGAGACTGCGACACCTAGTTTTAAGGTTCAACCCAGTGAGTCACCGCATAGCCACAATTCGCATCAAAGCGAAATATTTCAACATCTCGTTAATTTGTGTGCACGCACCGACAGAGGATGCAGATGATGAGGTCAAAGAAACATTTTATAAGCGCCTGGAGGAAGTATATGAACGCTGCCCTGACCACGACATTAAGATTATTCTAGACGATTTTAATGCCAAATTAGGAAAGCAAAGTGTCTTTCGACCAACCATCGGCAATCACAGTCTACATGATGCCACCTCCAATAATGGAACAAGACTAATAGACCTCGCCGCTACAAAGAACATGGTAGTTAATAGCACACGATTCTAGCATAAGGACATACATAAGGCGACCTGGATATCTCCTGATCAGCGGATGAAGAACCAGATTGATCACTTGGTAATAGATGGCAGAAACTCTTCTAGTGTAATTGATGTACGTGTGATTCGAGGTGCCAATATCGACTCGGATCATTACGAAAGTTCACACAAGACTGAGCAGGGCGAAAAACGTACGAAGCCGAACACAGGAAAAGCTGGATATTGACAAGCAACGAATACCGGAGATATCAATGTCCTATCGACAGAAGCTCTCTCTCCTGCTAGAGCAGAATACCCCCTCCCGAACACGCAGATGCGCGGTGGAAACACATCTCCCATTCTTTGGAAACCGCTGCAAGGACTGAACTTGGCTATCATAAACCGCAGAAGGATAAACCATGGTACGACGAAGAATGTCGCATTGCAACTGATGAAAAAGACGCTGTACGTAAGGCAACGAAACAGTCAGTTACAACGCGTGCTGCGAGTGAGCGGTCTAAGAGGATAAGAAGGGAGGAAAACCATCTATTGAGACGGAAAAAATGGCAGTGGGAGCAGAGAGAGAGTGAAAAAACCGTAATGTGCAGGACGAACGGTAAGTCCTGAAAGATTTCCAGATTTTAAGAAGATCGAATAACGGCCCTAATAATTGGCTGCCCTCCTGCAAGGACGAGAATGGGAATCTGGTGACTGAGAAGCAGTGTCTGTCAAAATGTAGACAGACCACTTTTCAGCACTACTCCACTCAGATGCTTCCACTGGAGATCAGGAGGTAATGATAGGGGAAGATAGTGTAGATTGTAACCCCCCCCCCCTCCCAATCAAGACGAGATTAGAACGCCGATCTCCCGCCTTAAGAATAATAAAGCCGCTGGTGCGGATGGCCTACCTGCTGAACTTTTTAAGGCAGGTGGCGAAGGACTGCTAGCCTACATGCATCGACTTATTTGCGGTATATGGCTGGGGGAATCTATAGCCAACGATTGGAGTCTCAGTGTATTGTGTCCTGTATTCAAAAAGGGTGATCCGTGTGTCTGTTCCAACTATCGCGGTATCAGTCTTTTATCCGTCGCGTATAAGGATTTGTCGAGCGTATTATGTGAAAGACTAAAGCCAATTATTGAAAACCTGATTGGGCCTTATCAGTGTGGTTTTAGACCCGGCAAGTCCACGACTGACCAAATATTCACGCTACGCCAAATCCTGGAAAAGACCCACGAAACGAAAATCGATACATTCCACCGTTTTGTCGATTACCAAGCTGCATTCGATAGCCCCATACGGGGAAAACAGTACGAAGCTAAGTATGTCTGAACTTGGTATTCTGGCGAAACTGATCCGCCTATGTAGAACACACACACTTTCGTGCAATCTCACACTTTGCACACAGACTTTCGTGCAATCTCTTCAACATCTTAATGGCGATAATAATAAGAAAATCTGCAATAAATACGAACACGACCATTAACACGAAAAGCCTTATGTTGCTGGCGTATGCTGACGACATAGACATCATTGGGCGAAATTTGCGAGAGGCTACTTCAGTATTTTCAAGAATAGAAAAAGAATCAGCGAAGGTGGGGCTTCCTGTTAATGAGGGCAAGACAAAATTGATGGTGTCAACGACTAGAGAAATCTCTCGACTTGGTTCGCACTTGAACGTTGATAACCGATTTGATTTTGAAGTGGTAGATGAATTTGTCTACCTTGGATCCGCTGTGAACAAGGACAACAACGTCAGCCTGGAGATAGATAGAAGAATTGTGCTTGCAAATAGATGCTATTTTGGGCTCAGCAAGCAGTTTAGGAACAAGGCCCTATCTCGACGGACAAAAGTCCAGCTATATCACTCATTTTACCAGTCTTGACATATGGCTCCCAAACTTGGGTTATCGCAAGCGTATGAAAAACATCTGGGAGTATACGAGCGAAAAATTCGCCGTCAAATAGATGGTCCTATCTGTATAAACCTGTTTAATCTATATTCTGACGTGGACATAGCTAGGCGAAACTAATTAGCCAATTGCGATGGCTAGGCCATGTTACCCGATGGAAGCAGGAAAGAGGACGACCAATACTCCGCTGGAAAGACCAGGCGAAGAATCCCTCCGTGTCCTTGGCGTTACCAACTGGCGAGAAAAGGCGAAGGATAGAGCCAGTTGGAAGAATATGTTAAATTTTTTTGTTTAATTAATATGTGTAAGACGTCTGACCTCATGAGGTTGTAAAATAGTCAATAAAAGTAAAGTAAAGTAAATAACAGCTCTAGCAGGCATATCATAACACAAAGCTAATATTTTAAAGATGAATTATTTTCCATTCCAACACATATTTATACACGGTTAAAAATCTTGGTGTAAATTCTAATACAAGCAATGTATTACAGCGATTTTTAATATAATTTTTATTAAAATTGACACTTCCCAATATATTAAAAAATTTTTGAATATATTCTGTATTTAATTTTAATAAATTCTAATATTAAAATGACATTTTATACTTTTGGAGTAAATTTAATACTTTTGGTGTAAATTTCGTATTAATTTTGAGGCCTTAGTGTATTACAATTGAATAATGTTTGTATTCTAATACAACCCTGTCGATGCAAGAATGATAGATGTTTGTTTATCTGTCGCAGTTGCTTTATGTACGTGAAAGAGAAAAGTGTTAATATGGACGCAATAAGTGCGAATTTTTTTATAAACGTTAAAAGCGCGTCGGTAACAAAATGTATATTTTTTGAAAATGTATCAAATATTGAAAGTGTTATGACACCAAGTAAGTGAATAAATAAATAAAATTTGTAAAACTTTTCAATTGTCAAATTAGTGTTGGTAAAATATGTGCGATTTTTTTTTCAAGTCATTGGAGGAAAACTCCTGAAGACGAAAAGAAATAACAATTTTATAAGAGCGAATTATAAAAACTAAAAATAATAAGGAATAAGGAAAATAGATTTAGTAGTGTAGTGAGCAGAATGATAGAAAACAGAAAAATTAAACTTAAAAAATTAAATATAAAAAAATATAAATAATATTGCCGGGAGTTCAATCAATCAATCAATATTTTGCCTGCTAAGTCATTCTCGTTAATTCTCTTTTCGCTTTTTTTTTGGTTTTTTGTTTTTGCTTGCATACTGAAACATTTTTTATGCGCTTGTTGAATTTTATGAATTTTCGTTATTAATGCTTTGTTTTCATACTGTAGCTTGTTTATGTGTACGCTTGTCGTACTCTTTTATTTTTTACTTATTGTTTTTTATTTAATTTTTTATTTAGTTTTGCATGCGTTTCGTGTTGAACGTGGTAACATAAAAAACATTAAAAACAATCTTGGCGCTGAAATTTTGGAAGAACATTTAGTAAAAGTCGTTCAACAATATATTTGGTCAGCATCAATTGTCTTAGAAATTGAATTAGACGAACAGCCTGTAATAAAAAAAACCAAAATTTGAAGAACTTTTTACTAAAGAGGTGAGAAAGCTTATAATCAAAACGCAAATTGATTTGTTTATAATTCTTAATCGGTTTGGTTTATGTTCTTAATATTTATGACGTTTATTATATTCACCAAACATGCTTTGTCCAGTGCTTAGATCGAATTTTATTAATAAGATCCCAACTAAAAAATGTCGATAAATTAGCGGTATTAAATATATTTCAACTAACCTAATTTATGTACTTTCTTAATAGTATCTCATTGAACATTTGAAAAAAAACCAATGTCAGTATATTCTTGAAGAATACAAACAAAAAAATTCATTGTGCGATAGTTCCAGACGAACAGTCGTAAATGAGGCTGCAAAGCTTTTAAGAATTAAATGCTCCAACTATCCAAAGTCAGAGGAAAAATTGACGATGCAAAAAAATTATTTCCAAAATTTGAGACAGATTGGTCAACGTTAACAGGTGCCACACGGCCACTCAAAATGGAAAAAACAAATGATGTATTTGAGTTCCAGTGTGGCACCCCTTACCGTTGACCAATCTGTCTCAAATTTTGGAAATAATTTTTTTGCATCGTCAATCAAAATTTGAGGGAAAAGAACTGAAATATAATAATTAAATAATAAGTGATAATCAATAAGAAAGAAAACAATAACCAAAAAATTGTATTTTTTAAGTACACTCCAATGTATACGATAGATGTAAAAATTTTGCTTATTTTGATTTCTTCAAGTTAAATACTTACTTTACTTATCCGGTCTCGGACAACCCCGGGGGGTCAGGGACCTTACAAAACGAAGATAACATATTTCGCCAACCAGTTCGATCTTTTGCTTTATCTCTCCAGTTGGCAATACCAAGTGTACGCAGGGATTCGTCAACCTGATCCCTCCAGCGGAGTCTTGGTCTTCCTATTTTTCGTCTTCCTTCGAGTTCGGTTTCGAAAAGCCTTCGCGCTGGTTCATCTTCATCCATTCTACTGACATGGCCTAGCCAGCGCAATCGCGTTATCTTGATCCGCTTAACTAGGTCAATGTCAGGATAAAGCTCATACAGCTCATGGTTCATGCGTCGCCGATACTCGCCGTTGTGCACTATAGGGCCATAAATTTTTCGGAGTATTTTTCTCTCGAAGACTCCTACAGATGTTTCGTCTGCTTGCGATAGGACCCAGGATTCTGCGCCATAAAGCAAGACAGGTTGAATGAGAGTCTGGTACAGCTGGACTTTTGTTACTCGAGAGAGGGCTTTATCTCTAAAGTGCTTGCTTAGCCCAAAATAACATCTATTCGCAAGCACAATTCTCCGTTTGATCTCAAGGCTGACGTTGTTGTTTTTGTTCACGGCAGATCCGAGGTATATAAATTCGTCCACTACCTCGAAGTTATAACGGTTATCAACGTTCACGCTTTGGTCTAATCGCGTGGAGGCCCTGTTCGTTGAAACCATTAATTTTGTCTTGTCCTCATTCACCGTCAGACCCACTTTTGCTGACTCCTTCTCAATTCTCGAAAAAACCGCAGTAACTTCTCTAATTGTGCGCCCAATGATATCTATATCATCAGCATACGCGAGCAGCATGTGACTTTTGCTGCTGATGGTTTTATTCATATTGACTGCAGCTTTTCTCATAATGATCTCCATTAAGATGTTAAAGAGATCGCACGATAGGGTGTCGCCTTGCCTGAGGCCTCGCTTAGTTTCGAAAGGTTCGGTAAGATCCTTACCAACTTTCACTGCGGATTTGGTGTTCGTCAAGGTCATCCTGCAAAGGCGTATGAGTTTTGCAGGAATACCAAGCTCAGACATTGCTTCATAGAGTTTCTCCCGTATCGGACTATCGAAGGCTGCTTTATAATCGATAAATAGATGATCGGTGTCGATTTGTTTTTCGTGTGTCTTCTCCAGGATTTGGCGTAGCGTGAAAATCTGGTCAGTTGTCGATTTTCCAGGCCTAAAGCCACACTGGTATGGTCCAATCAGGTCAGCGATAATTGGTTTTAGTCTTTCGCACATTATACTTGATAGAACCTTATATGCTATGGATAAAAGGCTTATTCCACGGTAGTTGGCACAAATACTCGGGTCACCTTTTTTAAATATGGGACATAGTACACTGAGACTCCAATCGCCGGGCATGCATTCATCTAACCAAATTGTGCTAATGAGCTGATGCATGCACCTTATCAGCTCATCGCCGCCAGCCTTAAACAGCTCCGCCGGTAATCCATCGGCTCCTGTGGCTTTGTTGTTCTTAAGCCGGGCAATAGCTGTTCTGACCTCGTCTTGGTTAGGAGGGGGGCAATCGACGTCGTCGTCCATATTGTGATCGATTGTCCCATCGTCATCGGATATCTCAGGTACTAGTAGCGCGGAGAAATGCTCTCTCCATATTCCCAACATGCTCTGCACATCTGCGACGAGATTTCCGTCTTTGTCTTTACAGAAGGGGGGCCCTGAACCATGTCCATTAGTTCCGTTTTTAACTTTTTGGTAGAATTTTCGGGCTTCGTTCTTCCTTCTGTATGTCTCAATTTTCTCACTCTCGCGTTTTCTCCACTGCCGTTTCTTACGCCTAAAGAGACGGTTTACCTCCTTTCTCTTCTCCCTATACCGCTCAGTTGCAGCTCGCGTTGCAATTGACTGAAGCATTACCATACGTGCAGCGTTCTTTTCGTCATTTGCTATGCGACACTCTTCATCGTACCACGGTTTGTTGCGAAGCGGTTTTTCGAAACCAAGTACGGTTGTTGCGGCAGTTTTTATAGAGTCGGAAATGGGTTTCCACTGCGCATCAGGATCGTCATCGGGAGGGGGTGGGTTCTGTGCCAAAAGTTGCGAGAGCTTCCTTGAGTAGGCTGTGGCTACCTCTGGTAATTGCAGCTTTCCGATGTCCAGCTTCCTCTGCGTCTGGTTTCGTACGATTTTCGCTCTACTTAATCTTGTGCGAACCTTTGCTGCTACCAGGTAGTGATCAGAATCGATGTTAGCTCCTCTGATCACTCGTACGTCCATTACACTGGATGAGTGCCTTCCATCAATTACCACGTGATCAATTTGGTTCCTAGTTCTTTGATCAGGGGATACCCAAGTAGCCTTGTGGATGTCTTTATGCTGGAATCTTGTGCCACTGATGACCATGTTTTTTGCCGCGGCAAAGTCAATCAGTCTCATACCGTTGTCGGAACTGTCAGCATGAAGACTGAAATTGCCAATAGTTGGATTAAACACATTCTCCCTTCCTACTTTGGCATTAAAATCTCCTAGTACAATCTTAATGTCATGGCCAGGGCAGCGGTCATACGTTTCCTCTAGGAGCTCATAGAATATGTCTTTGGCATCATCATCTTTCTCTTCTGTCGGGGCATGCACACAAATTAGGGAAATATAAAAATATTTCGCTTTTATGCGGATTGTGGCTATTCGTTCACTCACAGGATTGAACCTAGAGACTAGATGTCGCAGTCTTTTGCCAACTACAAATCCACAACCAAATTCATGTTTTTTTTCATGGCAACTGTAGTATATATCGCAGTTTCTTTTTCTTGTGCAGCCATGTCCTGTCCATCGCATTTCCTGGATAGCGGTAATGTCAGCCTTATAACTTTCGAGGACATCTGCCAGTTGGATACTTGCACCGGATCTATATAGAGTTCTTACATTCCAAGTGCATATCCGTAAATCGTGGTCCTTATAACGTTTGCGGGGGTCGTCAACAAATAGGGGTTGTTTATGTTTTCTGTTTCGTTTTTGTATTTTCACTGCCATTATGAACGGTGGCGGGAGGCAAACCCAGCCCACCGGGTTTTTGCATTTTACCTACTGCCAGGATATTTGATTGCAGCCGCCCATTATGGATCAGACGCTGACCAGGATGCGATATGTTGAACCTGGATTTTCTTCTTTTAGTTTCTATCCGCCGTTGGCCCGTATGTTTGGCTCATCCGCCTTCTAAGGACAAAAGAATATGCCCGATTGTTTGATGAGCTTCAGTGACATCAGTCACCTACTATACCTGATTTGATGCTCATTTGTTTCGCCTTCTCACTCTAGCTAGCTAACGGAGGTTTCCGAAAAGCCATTGCCCAGGACATACTGCGTGGAAGTAGTGAGCTGCTTGGACTGCCCAATGAAGGAATCATTTCTGGCCACTCCCAAGTGAATGGCAATCAGAAACTTTCCACCTCCACGGACAGTCCCATGTCCCAAGTTAAATAAAACTAAAATAATTTTAAGTTAAAAGAATAAAATGAAAAAAGTTAGGAATTAAGCCAACAATATATATGGGCACTTCCAGAGAAAGTGACACCCTATGTCACATCACGTCACCCTCGTTAATTGCTCATATTTTAGGACCATGTGGTTCGATTGTTTTCTATTCTTTTCCTAAATACAGAATGTAAGTAACTGCATATGTAGTAAAAGAAAAGAAGACACTCAAACTAACTGGTCCTAAAATATAAGGAATTGTCGAGGGTGACGTGATGTGACAAAAGGTTGACCTTTCTGTGGAAATGCCCATATGTTTAAATTATCTTTTTTGTATACACAAGAACTGTCTAAGGTATATTTATGTATAACTATATCTATCGAATGAATTGGAAATAAAAAATATATACAATAATTTGTGAAATTCTTGATTTTTTATTTGATTCAGAAAGGTAACAGGTAAGGAAAAATTAATACAGGTTCAGTATTAAATTTTGACGGAATGCAATTTAATACAAACTAGGTTAAAAACTAATCCAAAAATCTATTAAAATGAATTCGCAGCGAATAAAATTGAATACAAACTAGATTAAAACTTAATCCAAAAATCTACTAAAAATTAATTTGAATTAAATAAAATTTAATACAAACTAGATTAAAAATTAGTCGGAAAATCTATTAAAAATTAATTCGAAAGGAATAAAATTTAATACAAACAAGATTAAAACTTAATCCAAAAATCTACTAAAAATTAATGCGAATGGAATAAAATTGAATACAAACTAGATTTAAAATTAGTCGGAAAATCTATTAAAAATGAATTCGAAAGAAATAAAATTTAATACAAACAAGATTTAAAATTAATACAAACAAGATTGAAAATGAATCCAAAGTAGACTTTGAAACTACTATGGGTTCAGTATTCAATTTGAATATCAATTTTTATTCAAATCACATTTGAATATTTGGCTGGTATTCAAATTTAATACAATTTCGGTGTAACTCTATATGTAAGTCAAATTTTACTCAAATTTACACCAACATTTTTAACCGTGTACCTAAAGTAAAAAGATAATTATGTCATTACATTTTGATTGGTTCAAATGCAGAGCTGCATATACGTATTGTGATGTTTAATGTTGGCTTCTGATACAAATTTTCTAGCAGAAAGTAGTTTCGAAATCGCGTAGCAAAGGGCAATCAAGAGAGGTTTTGGTAAAAACAGCCATTCCATAAACATGAATGATGAGATCAACATTATCCCCTTTATAATTCTTTGAATCTACAGCTGCGGTCAAAAAATAGCAGCGCCAAAACGTGAAAAGTGTTGACAAAAAACAATTTTAATTTTACTAGGCAGCATTTCATTCTTAATTTTGCTTCAAACAAAACCCAACGTTTTTGTAATTCTGAAATGAAGCCGTAAGAACGATTTATTTCGAAAATGAAATCACTAAAAAAATAGCAGTGCTAACTAAAACTTAAAATATTTTTGTACCTCACTGTAAACGAAGTTATTTTAAAATAATTAGTTAGATATTAATATTTATTTGAATTTAATAATTTGTTGTACTGCAGTTCTTCCTTATTACTGCTTCACAACGGCATTTCATTAAGTCAACCAATGTTTTGCAGCTGTCATCAAGTATTTTGACGTGACAACGTCTTAAATTAGGTTGCGGCTGGGAGTCACTTATGAAAAAGTGTAACGCCCGGTAACGTTACGATGAGTCACCGAACGAGAGAGAGACCCGCCGAATGCCTTGCGTCTCTCTCCCACTCAATAAATAATTCTGTGTGTGCGGATGTGTGTGTTTACTTGTGTGCCAGAAACGATTTGCTTTGCTGGCTTCTAGTGGCTGTTGGTCGGTGGTGTGAGTGTTTTTGTTTTTTGGCACATCATATATATGACGACTGAGCAAGTATGTATGTGCGTATATATGTGCGTGTGTATGAATATTGATTTAGATCAGTCTGCATTGGATAAGGTATTATTTTTTGTTTTTTTTTGTTTTTTGTTTTTTGGCTTTATGATATGTGTAGTGTATGTTTGTGTGTAGAAATTTTCATATGAATTAGGTAGCCAAAACGAAACAGAGAGCTGCGGTCGGCTTTAAAAACGATATGCGAATATGATGAATTGAAATACTTTTTGGTTAGTAAATTATTTTCTTTTGTTTTTAATAAAAGAAATGTTTATTTTTTATAATAAAAGAAATGTTTATATTTTATAATAAAGGATATGTTTATTGTTTATAATGTCACATTTGATAATGTGTTCATAGAAATCGCACAGGTACCTAGATGGTGTTGAAATTACTTCTATTTTCCTAAACCATAAGTTTCAATAAATGTTAAAACATCGCCCGTGAGTTCTAACACTCATTGATTTTTTTTTTTATTTTACAAATTTTAATTAATTTCAAATTTATTTAGCAAAAATTTGAACCTTCGATCTGAATAAATGTTTTGATTTTCGAATTGATTCTTTAAAATTACAAATATTAAGAAAAAGTGGCAGATATAAGAAAACTTGATTTAAACTGTGTTGAGCAAGAATTTTAACATCTAATCAATATGAAAATCAAATCAAACTAAACAAAATATATTTCTATAGTTAAAATTTGTGCAATTCTTATTTTCATTCAATTCCTTGTTCCTATTGTGCAATTTAATTATATTCATATCAATAAATATTCTACCGAGAAAAAGACGTTGTCACGTAAAATCTTCGCCCGTAAAACCGACTTTACAGGCAACAATTTTTTTTGCTCGTTATTATTTTTAGGGTTTATCATCCTTGTTTGGCAGTTTTAGATGTATCCGGCGGACGTAATTTGAGCGTCAAAATAAAGTGTACATCTTTGTTAAATATGTTTTCAAGTTTAGTTCAATATTAAAAAATAGTAATTAGCTCAACTCTTTTTATTTTCTAACCATGGTCTTAAACTCTTTAGCAATTTATGAAAAAATAATAACAGAAATCTTAAAACTACAAAAAATACATAGCAAAACCAAAATTACTTCATATTTATTGAGTCAAACGAAAGTATAGAAGTGTGTTAGTAATCAGTAACAGAAAATCTCTCAAATCAGTTAAAATGGAAGAATTGCAAACAATTTCATCTGACAAGGCAAGTTTAATTAAATTTATGCCGAAGAGATTACAAGCTCTTATTAAAGCCAAAGGAAAATAAGCAAAATGTTGAAATGATTTTTTATAAAAAGTTTTTGCATTGTACACTTTTTACTGACGCGACTAATGTGAAGTACTTTTTGTTTTAGTTATGTATTTTCATATTTGTAATTATTGCGTAAAATCGTTTGGAAAATTTATGCTTTTTTTAAACGCAATGTTAACTAACAATCGCCAAAGATTTTAGATAGCACCAACATGTATTTTAATCTTCACCTCCAGGTATTTTGAAAGTGGTCGAGTTAGTTCGAGGCCTTTAAAAGGGATTTGCTTTTCTCTTTACGTAGCACAAATTTTAAATGCTTAATTCTTCAGTATCTTTCTGAATAATAAGATTGTCCCAACCAGCTAAGACGTAACTTGTATGTCTTAAAATCCCTACATATATCCAGGAAAATAAGTACTGCCTCTTAAATATATTCGAAAACGGACGTTATTGATCATACATCAAACAACCCAGGAACATAATGTATTTTTCCAATTGGGTCGATCTTTTGCTTTTTCTCTCCAGTTGGTAACACCAAGTTTTCTCAGAGATTCGCCAACCTGATCCTTTTAGTCTTGCATTGGATATCATATTTTTCGGTTACCTTCGAATACCTTTCGCGCTGGTTCGTCCTCAACCACTCTACTGACCTATCCTACTCAGTGTAACCATTTTATTTTGATTCGCTTAAAAAAAATAAATTGTTTCCCGTTACATCCCATGAAGGAATTAGGGAGAGCTTCTCACAACCGGTGAGCTGTGCGCGTTCTAGTTTTACACTCACTGATTGGGACATACAATTTTACACCGGTTCCGAACGATATTTTTGAAAAGCTTTTTGATGGCTATATACTCGTCACTAAGCGAGGTGACCGCCGTCGAAAGAAATTTAAGGTGGTCAGAGTAGGAATTGAACCCACGTCCTCATGCCCAAGAGCCGCGCACACTACTATTGCACTACCGACGGTTTGATTCGCTTAACTACATTCATATCGGGATACAGCTCGTTTGCTGTTTCGCCAGCTGCACCTTTGTTTCTCGAGATAGGGGTTTATCTATTTTCGCTTGATCTCAAGGTTGACATTATTGTTTTGTTTACTGCAGTCAAATACATTTGTCCACTACCTTGAAATTATAACTGCTATCAAAGTTAACGCTGTGCTCTTTGATGCCAACAACTTCGACTTCCTCTCAGTTACTGTCAAACTCACTTCTACTGATTCGTCCTGGATTCTCGAAAATACCGCACAGTTCGTCCAATGATATCTTTATCTTCAGCATTCGCGTACAGTCGGTGGCTTTTGCTTCTGATACCTTTCCATGATAGCATGACAGCTTTCCTCATTATGATTTCCATTAAACTAGGCTGTCACCTACACTCAGGGTAATCTGAGCCGGAAAAGCCAATACAAAGATATTTCTAAACGATATTTCTTAAATTTGTAGTTAAAAGTCGATTGTGTAAATGTACTTAAGGTTCGTAGAGCTCCTGGACACAGTAGTCTGGTTGTTAAATATTTTTGGTAATATTGCCAACAGTTGTCCTAATATTGACCAGGTTTCTCGTTGAGTATTTACGGTACATACATATGTATGTATTGAATGAAACAGAGCTAACCAAGGATAAAAATCGAAAGAATACATGAACTTTTTTCAAAACGAACTATAGTGTCTGTGAATATTACACGCTTCCAATGGGCATGGCTAAGTGTCCTATCAAACAGTCAATGCGTAATATTACCGATATTACTTCCTTACTAATTGACCAAATCGATGCTGATTAAATAATCAAGTCTACAACAAAACGAAGTGCATAGAACAATCAAAAAGACAGTTTACAAAATTTCGAAAGGAAGCAAAAATAAGTTGTGGAATTGTTTGGGTTTTTGTTTCGTACAGAAATAATACTTGAAGAAATTTCCATTTCCACATTTTTATTATTTTTTTCAAATTTTTATTTCACAGGTTTTATTTTTTTATTTAGTCATCGCAACGCCACGTTGTGTAGTATGGTGGTGGAATATAAATGCCCTGATTGGAAAACATGGACCGCAGTTTATATGCTTGCTAGACCTGCTGTTGGTGGCCTTGTTGTTGCAGCTGCTGGTCCTGAGTTTGATGCCGGGCTTGAGGTTTCTGTTGGTGTTGAGGTTGCTGCTGGTCTTTGTTGTCTAGGTGCTAGTTCTTCTGTTGGAGGAGTGGCGGTGGTGGTACAGCGACAGCAACCGCCTGAACCGAAGCTGCAGATGGCCGGCTTTTCTGTTTGGGAGCAGTTTTTGTCATTGTTGCCCGCACGAATGCTCTCGAAAATCTTCAATGAATTTTGTTAGTTTGATTTTCAAAGATTATTTGAGGAAATTTAAAAAACAATTTTAATACTTTCCAAAACCTCAATATGCGATATCTCGATAACTAAGATATCTAAAAGTTCTACTAAGGTTTTTCCATTAGGTTTTTGATTAACTTTGATCATAGTTAATTTTGAAGAAAATATCAAAAAGAACCAACAATTTTTGAAAAACGTTACCAAAAATATAAAAAATATTCTAGAAAAAATATGTAGCTATGTTTTTCTCCAATTTTGGCCGATGTTCACACGAATTCACCGATTGTGCGCTTAACGAGCCAAAAAATTTTCAAAAATTTTACCAAAAATTAAAACATTTTTCGAGAAAAAAATGTGGCAATATATTTTTCCTCCACTGTGGCTAATGACCAGACGAATCATTTTATTAAAAATTTGTGCCTTTTTCGAGTTCTACAACAATATTTACCTACTTTTGCCCTCTACTGTTTCAGTTATACTTCCATTCGTACAACTTGACTGATCAACAACGACCGCGATGTCAGCCGCATGGCCTCTCGAGCTGAGCCAATTTTCGATGTTAACTGCGCACAATGTAAATGCCAGCGAACTAGCGCCACTGTAAAGACAGCTGTGCTGATGGCCAGCCAAGGGCAAACCGAATTTGCAAACTGTAGATTTGCCAAAACTCGCAAGTTTTGCAAAACAACACTATTTTTACACCGGCTTTAATAACGGTTGCCTTATATTTTTTGTTTGTCTTAGGAATTGTGTTCACAACTCGAGCCAAATTTGATCGAGCCATATGTACACAAACGGACACTGTATGTAACTTATCTGCTGGACCAATCTCTTAAAATTTGTCTTGGCCTTGTCGCTGGCTTCTTTGACGGACGAAGGACCAAATGTTCAAGTCTCACCTTATCTTCCTTACTAGCTTGGTCTCCGGTGGGCCGGGGGATTCCTTACGACGGATGGTGTTGTTGCAGGGCAATTGACTCCTCCCATCTCTGACGCAAGGTAAATAAAAAAGTGCGACATCAGCGCACAAGTTTGTGTTGGTTTTGCGAAGGGAACAAAACACAGTCCCGCACTCGCAAACTCCCGACATTTAGCATACACAATGAAAAAGAAACAACACAAATTTGGCTTGGATTTAGTGCAAAGGTGCTTGGTTCGTTTTATTAAAAGAAAAATCAAAAAGACGACTGGTTCAATTTGATGTTTATTCACAAGTAGTAGATAGAAAACTTATCTACCGATGACAACATCTGTTCGTGTATGTACGGCCGCCTATCCATCTTATAGTTGGACAGTGGCCCACTCCACACAAATGCTGTGGTAGGCTAACTTGGGTCCATATGTACATGAACAACACCTGTTAACTACTGCTTTAAGCAATAGTAGTGGTTGCAGTGTACTTCCCGGGTTTTTGAAGAACTGTAATTGAGCTCAAAGGTTGCCATATTGACTGAACAAGTAATGTTTAATATACGAAGATGGCCGTCGTCCAACCATCAGTGGGATGGTGTGAGAGAAAAACGTCTATGGCAGATAATAGCGAATAATTTATTGTCGGAAATGAAAACAATGTTCATGTGCCGATGAGATAGTGTTGCCACATTTCGCAAATCCATTAAGATGGAACGGACGGTAAATGGGACAATGTGAAACGTACTTTTTGGTACAACGGTGGAAAATTGATCAGCTGGTTAAGGGGGATTCAAACAAATGCAAATTTAAACAGAATAGCGAAAGCCGATAGTAAACAAACTAAATTGAGGGAAATCAGATTAGAAGCGGACAAATATGCCCTGTAGATTGGATATCTGATAAAGGACGGTTGTCGCGGCATATTTTAATATTTACCCAGTATATTGTTGAAATTACGAAACATAACCGTTGAGTGCAAATTAGTAGTAATTTGTGTAACAAAAAAAAGTTAACTGACAGAGGGCATGTTTAATTACCTACCGCTTTGCCCTAATCCTTGGTGTGAATTAAAACAGTGACTGTTTTGTTAATGGTGTCGGCCTAAACCTTTCTATAATTTTAATTGTGTTTAGAATATCAGCAGCTGGCCTCCGCCACGTCATCTGAGAACGGGGGCCAGTAGAATTAAGAGGAAGATCCCGGTTGAATTCCACAGGCAGTATCAGTCTCCACCATCGAAAGTCTTGGCCACCTCATTCTCTCTGGTCCACATCGTATGGAGGACCGCTCACACCGTGTCTGACTAGAGGCGCCCTGAATACCGGTGGGAGAGCGGGGGGGGGGGGGAATATAAGGATTCCTGTAACTTTTATTAACTGAGGTAACGAGATGTTTTTTTATGAACTTACGTGATGAGTCAAATTCCCAAGCTGCTCGATACCATGATATCTGATAATAAAAAAGATTCGTTTAAGTTTGTTAGATAAATATGTACATATAAGTGTTTGTTTGTGGCCGTCGGTGGTACAATGGTTAGTGTGCGCGGCTCTTGTACATGAGATCCTGGGTTCAAACCCGGCTCTGACCACCTTCAAAAAAAAATTCTTTCGGTGGCGGTCACCTCGCATAGTGACGGCGACACTATCGAGTATCTAGCCATGAAAAAGCTTTTCAAATTACCGTTCGGAATCGGTGTAAAACTGTAGGTCCCAATCAGTGAGTGAAAACTGGAAAGCGCACAGCTCAGTGATTGTGAGACGTTCTCCCCAATCCCTTCATGGGATGTAATGGGAAACCATTTATTTATTTTATTTTATTAAGTGTTTGTTTAAGTGAAAAGTTCGATTGTAAGGGCTATTAACACCAGTAAAAAATTAAAAAAAAAGATAAGAGTGTAAGATTAACTAGATTCGAAAGAAGCTTTAAGTGAAAAGTACGAGAAGCTTGACTGCATTTGCAAGATCTGGTGAATTAGCCAGATACGAAGGTCCATTAAGAGAGCTCTTTTAATAGAAATACAGGGTGATTCAGGAAGTTCCGGACAAATTTCTCCAGCGTATTCCTTGGCTCATTTCATGAAGAAAAGTCCACTAGGACCATGTCCGAAAATGCAAGGGTGCGAAATGGCAGCATGTTCAAAATTTTCGAATTGGTGGTCGGAGGGTAGTAGGGTAAAGTTGCAACTTCTGAGCCAGTGCACACTGGGCCAGAGTTCAAATTCTGCGGCATAAATTCGAATAATGACACTATAAAAGCGTAACTGGGCATATCAGATAGACCCTAAATGTGTGACAAATAGCCCAAAATTTGGACCGATCCGACGACGCAGAGTCCTACCGCCCATATAATGTTAAGTGCTAATAAATAGTAATACAACTAAGTCTTTTTGTGACTTAACCATTATGTTTATGGTATCATATTTATTTATGTATATGGGTGTAAGATTAATAAAATATAATAAAGAACATTTTTTTTTAAAGAAATTGTGGTGATATTGTCTGATATATAGAAACCCCTATTTTGACTTTGAAGCCGATTTCTCAAAAACTGCTCGAACGATTGGCAGAAGTATTATTTATTTTCTCTGATGTGACGTGTGATTTTGTCGATACAGGGTATCCTGTAAGAAAGTTGTACAATATTTAAATTTTAGCTCATAATTTCAATAAAATATAATGTTTTTACCACTAAAAAATATAGTCATGATGTTCATAATTGTTATCTTTGTCATTTTTAAATATTTTCCTCTTCATCTGCATCTAATTCAAAACAATATGTAATTGCAGTTTCTGAATCTGAATCTGAGTCAGTGTCACTTTTATCGATTGTGGAATTAATGTTAGAATGATTTTCAAAGCTTGGTGTTTCCAGGAGGGATATAACGTCTGCGGGCAACGGTTTCGATTTTTTTTGGGCTGCTCTTTTATTTAATACTATACTCGATATATACCATTTCCCGACCGCCAATCCGGAAATTTTGAACCCGCTGCCATTTCGCACCCTTGCATTTTCGGACATGGTCCTAGTGGATTTTTCTTCATGAAATGAGCCAAGGAATACGTTGGAGGAATTTGTCCGGAACTTCCTGAATCACCCTGTATAATTGAATAGTTGCGAACCAGTAAAGGGCTAACAAATCAATGGAAAGGGTTGAGACCTGCTAAGATTATCATGAGCAGGCGGATAATCCCCCTAAGTGCTAGTGGAGGGCACGTAGCACATTAAGGCTAGTATTCTAAAAGTCCCGAAAACGACCGAACCCGAACCAAAGTAGTTTGTAGTTTGTATTCACTTCACGCTTGCGTTGACTTACGAAAGCCGTCACTGACAGTTGTGGTTTGTAGAGTTGCCCAACTAAAATATTTGGAATTGTTTTTTAATTTGTTTAAAAGCAATAGGGAATGAAAATACGGAAAGAGTTAAGAGCATTTCATATACATGTGTGCGGAATTTGATATTAATATATATATTGTGATTGCAGCAATGATTGCAGTTTGGGAGAATTTTTCGAAGAAGTGGCACTACTGAGTCTGATGAGGCATCAACCTACGTCCGTGTGGCAAAACGCCAGATACGTTATAATAGTGGTCTTCATGAAAGCTCGAAAGAACCTCGTAAACTCGAAAATATCGTCAACTTGCACAGCAAACGTCAAAACAAACAAATTTCCCATACAAAGCGACTTGCTCAAAAGTGGAAAGTTTTCGAGGCAAATTTGCTGCGCAAATGTGGGATGGAGAAACTTGTAAACTTTTGACATATCGTTGTCATCTGACTAAGAGGGATAAATAAGGTGATAGCACTAGAACAGTAGAAAAAGTACACATACATAATACATGCAATTTGCTACTGCTACCACCTTATGTATCCATCTTGGTCAGCTGATATGGTTTTGAGCACAACTACGCTGAGCAACTTTACCTGGTGCCTCATGCAACGGTGCGAGGGAAACTTGCGCTGAGCAAAAGTTCTCGGCTTTCACGTTTGCATGAATGCCGCTAATGTGGATATTATGCTCATTCCGGACATAGAGTATGTATACAACAGAATACAATATTGGCAAAATTGCAATTGGTGGGCGAAGATAAAGAAAGAGCAAAAATTGGGAAAATATAACATATAAATAATAACATAGCCAAAGACACGACTCTACAACAATCTGGGGTCTGAAAGCCGCCCAATCAAGTGCAATTTTAGATTTTGTTGTTAAAGCATTGAGCTGAAGCAAATTTTGATGTAAAATAGTTACATATTTAATATATTTGAATTCATTTCAGATTCAAGAAAATCTTTCGAATGAATAAATAAATTATAATGAATAAATAAAACGAAATAATAAAAATGAATAAATAAAATATAGATAAATAAATTTTTCCTATATCTTGAGAGATATTGAAGGATTTTTTAAAAAGTGGAACAGATCAATCTTTTTGTCGGCAAAATCTAAGTTGGCGACATTTTTAAGATTCCTTGCCACAGGAAGTTATCAAAAAGGAGTTGGAAACGAATATGTGTCATCTATCACTCAATCAGTAGTCTCTAAAGTTATTGCGGAGTGCTTAGAAGCATTTGAGACGTTACTGTGTGAGAAATGGATTCGACTTCATATGTCAGAGGAAATGCAAACCAAACTTGACTTCAGCCAAAAATATAGGTTTCCTGGGATAGTTGGATGTGTTGATGGAACCCACATCAAAATAGTTGGTCCAAACGAGGAGGTGCGTCACCTTTACTATAACAGAAAGGGTTACCATTCCTTAAACACGAAGTAGGTAAGTTCATGTTTTTAACTTCATTTATTTATGGAAAAACAATTTAAAATTGTTATGTTAAAATTGATAATATATTATGTTGATGCACGACATCCTGGAGCCAATCATGATGCCTTTGTGTGGTAATCAAGCTTGGCAAATGATCACTTTAAGATGCGGTATGCACAGGGAAAGCGAAATACGTGAATTCTAGGTTGTACCTACAAGTATGCAAATTTAAGAATAATTTAGTTACACATTTTGTTTTTAAGGTGACTGTGGATATAAATGTCAACCACTTTTGCTTACCCCTGACCCGAATGCAACAACGGCTACCAAAATACTCTAGAACGCAAAGCTAGCAAAAGCTAGACAGCCGGTTGAAAGATGTTTTGGGTTTTTAAAGAACCGATTCAAGGTCTTAAATAGTGAGAGGCGTATCCATTACAGTCCTCATAAGGCAACTAGAATAATAAATGTCTGCTATGCGTAGCATAACATTTGCTTATATTTCAAAAACGACTGGCCGTTACCACATATTTTACAAGATGCAGAAGACACCCCAATGTATGGCGAGATCGACGATGATTACCCAGAAACTATATCAATAAGAGATAGTGTTGCAAATAGTTTTTAGATTAAGAGAATAATCTTTATTTAGTTATATAATTTCTTTAAAATAGACTTGTCAATAAAACACGGCATGTAAAAATATATATTCATTTTAATATTTTAGTATAAAAATATTCAGTTTCAATAAAAAAAATACCATTTCACTTCTCTTAAAAATTTGAAGAGAAACGAAAAAACGTATCTAGTAAATATATTGTATATAAAGTATAAGTATGGATACGTAATACCGTATTTGGACTGAACAGAAAAGTCCGTGTTTGGAGATTTCGGAACAAATCAAATAAAAATGCAGGAGTTTTTCCATAAAAAACAGCTGTACAATCTCGGGATGATCTTCTGAAAGTGGACTGTAAAATGAGTGGAACTCCCGAAATTCTAATCGACAAATCCAGATCAGAAACAATGAAATGAAAACAAGAGAAAAAACACCAAAGGTACAGGTTTAGTTTGTATCGATTTATTTTCAGGAAAAGCCTTCTGCTTACCACCTTCACTGTACAGTAAAAAAAACAGTATTCAGAAGTGGGAACAACTGGTATTTTGAGTAAAAGCTTTTCCCTGCATGTCAGGGAAAAGATATAAAAGTTGCCCGAATTTAAATAACATAAAAAATCAAGGATTTCAAATTTACTTGTAATTATGATACTAACAATTCATTTAATTCATAATTCGTTAATATAAAGAAATTGTGGAACTGGCTTCAACATGCCGGCCGCCTTGCAGTATTGCAACTTAGTAGTGACAAGCTCCAGAAATCACCCACCCAAAGATGGTACTTTGGGCCATTGGCATACAAGACGATGTTTGGATTAATCCCGCACGCAGAATCCGTGGTAGTTGATCATTGGCAATAATGATTTGCACCTTGGAAGGATTAAAAAAATGTGGATCTGCTAGGTCAGTCAAGTGTTCGTAGATGGACTGCAACTTGCGTTCAGTCGTCGGTTTAGGGAGATTGACGCTGAAAATGGACTTGACCAACCCGGTCACTTGTATTTTTACAGATGGATCGTAGATTAATAGCAATATTCGCTGCCTCCCCTCTTAGTGGTTTTGAGCTCCAGCCTGTCTACCAGATCCCTAAGGATTAAAGTTTGAGCTCCTCCAGAATTTAGTAACAGCCGTGTTTTCTCTGGACCCTGTGGCGCCAATACACGCGCTAAAGCCGTAGGGAGGAATACATGGAACCTGGATCGACGACTTAGACGCTCACTCACGGTAGATTGTGGCTGGCAATGCATTGATGACAAGCGAGTTGTTGTGGAATTTCGTCGTTGACTTGACTTTGGGCGGGTATAAGGTGACGGTGACTGCGTACGACGATGACCTGGCGATTCACGAACCGTGTTGATCCTGGATCTGCGAGTATGCGACACAGAAGGAACTTGGCGGCGGTTATTGCTGTATGGGATTTCTGCTTTGGTGTTGTCATCCACATGGATCAAGGTATGATGTTGCCGTTTGCAGACTATGCATCTGTGACGGGAAGGACACCAATTCCTCGTATGAGCAGTGCGATTGAAACAGAAACTTTTCTCTTTTATAGTTTCCCGTCTCTCCATAACTGTCATATTTTTGAACACGGGACATGACTTCAAGAAATGCCTGTCTTTGCAGACACGGCATTTTGGAACGCTTGGAACAGAACTGAAAAAAAGTAAGATTTGTTGTATATGTGAACGAATTTGTAAGCTAACATTTAGGCATTGGGAAGGATACAAACTATGAGAAGAGAGCGAATTAGTATGCCATTTTTCGTGCGTATTTCGGCAACACGGACATTAGAATCTTTACCCCTGAAAACTTTAAGTACTCGACCGAGGCACATTTCTTTTGGCGGAAGATTATCTTCTTTTACAACTACTAGATCATCCGGTTTTAAGTTTTGTTGTGTTGACTTCCATTTATATCGTCTTTGCAGTTCACAGATATACTCAGTTTTCCATCGTTTGGCGAAGTGAATTTGTAAAGTTTTAAGTCTTTGCCAGCGATTGTCGGAATATTCTTCTGGGATAGAAACAAGTGCTGCTCCTCTCAATAAATGTCCTGGTGTTAACGGAGTGAGAATAGTTGGATCTTCGTGCATTGGTGATAACGGTCTTGAATTTAAAATACTCTCGATTCTGACTAACAGGCTTGAGAACTCCTCGAAGGTGAATTTAATGTTAGACGCTACCTTCCTCAGGTGAGTTTTCATGCTTTTGACAGCCGCTTCCCACAATCCGCCCATGTGTAGAGCGTGAGGTGGAATAAAATGCCCTGAAAACCCATGCAAATTATACTTCTCAACAACTGATTTTTCCGCAGACAATAGAAAGTTCTTGTATTCCTCAACAAGTAACCCATTGGCTCCAACAAAATTTGTCCCGTTGTCGGAAAAAACTTTCTATGGGCAACCTCTTCGTCCAACAAACCTGTAGAAAGTTGACGGGAACGCTTCAGAAGAAAGTTCGGAACAGGCCTCGAGATGAACGGCTCGGGTAGATAAGCAAACAAAAATGGCGGCATATCCTTTCTCTAGCTTGGCATTTCTGATCCTGGAAGTTTTAAGCGTAAATGGTCCAGTATGGGTAAAAGGCAAAGAAAAAGTGCATCGTTCGATTGGCAGAGCAGCCATTATTTGATTCCGTACCCTGTGTTTGTATATAGTACAGGTCTTGCAATTCTTTACACAGTGACGGACGGCGCTTTTCAGACGAATGATGTAGAATTCTTGTCTAATTGCACGTAACATGACCTGATGTTCAGCGTGTAACAGTATTTTGTGTGTGAATTCGACAAAAAGTTTAGAGTTGGCTAGGCGGCCATTAACCCGAAGAAGTTTATTTTCATCTAGAAAGGGATTCAAGGTTAAAAACCTACTTTGGGAACTAATTGGCTGATTAGATTCAAGGGCCTGATAGTCAGAAATAAAATGTGAAATTTGTGCAACTTTGATTAGCTGAAATTTAACAGTGATGATTTCCGAAGCAGTAATGACTTCCTTTTGCGTTGCTGGAGTGACACGTTTTTGGCATTTTATAACAAATCGGAACATGAAACAAATTACTCGTAGAGCTCGATCAAAGGATGAAAATCTGTCCAAGACGTCTTCAATTAGAGCTTGAGTTTGAAAATTTAGAACTTTTTCTCAAGCGATGGTTATAAGTTGTTTCCTTAGGCCAGAACTTATGAGATTTTATAAGCCATTCTGGTCCATGCCACCAGAGAGAATTATTTTGCAACTCTGATGCTGTGCATCCACGAGTGCCTATATCAGCGGGATTTTCGATGCTTGGAACATGCCTCCAATTAGCGTTACCAATATTGTCCAATATCTCTGAAATCTTATTTGCTACGAACGTTTTCCAGTGGAATGGCGGTTTTTCCAACCAAGCTAAGGTTATTGTTGAATCTGACCATAAGTAAATATTGGGAACAGCGAAACATAAGTTTTGACAAACAGATTTTAACAGTTTTGACAGTAATGCTGCTCCGCACAACTCTAGCCTTGGCTAGCTCACGATTTTCAAGGGCACTACCTTACTTTTCGATGCGAGTAGGAATGATGAAACGACATTTTGGGATGATATCGAACGTAAATACACACAAGCGCACTAGGCTTTTTCCGAGGCGTCGCATCTCATTTGTATCTGGATTTGTATCTCACTTTCGGGCAAATAATGGATCCAACGAGGGATTTTCAGTTTCTGAATGTCTGGGAAATTCGAAATGAAAAAATTCCATTTCTCTAGGGTATGGGGTTTGACTTTCTCGTCCCAGTCAGTACCATCAATCCACAGCTGTTGCATAAGAATTTTGGCTAGAACAATGATAGGAGTCAACCAACCCGCAGGATCGAACAATTTTGAAATTATAGAAAGTATGCTACGTTTGGTAATAGGAGCCGAAGGCATAGCAATGCCCGAAACTTTATAGAAAAATATATCCGACATGGCATTCCACCGAATTCCTAAGGTTTTGATCTCACTAGCGTTTTCAAGTTTCAGAAAATCTTCGTCTAGAAGATCTTCCGGGGGCAAGTTACGAAGAATTTGAGGATGATTTGCCGTAAATTTTTTTAGGGGGAAACCAGCGGAGCTTAAAATATCGATCAGCTCCAGTAAGTACGCCTTCGCCTCTGTCAAGGAATGTCCCCCAGAAAGAATATCGTCGACGTATATTTGATGTTTTAGAACAGAAGCTGCTGCCGGATGAGTAGCTTTCTTGTCCTCACTTAATTGTAACAGGGTTCTTATTGCCAAATAAGGAGCACAATTTACGCCAAATGTTACAGTTTTCAAACAATAATCTTTAACTTCGTCGCAGGGAGAGTTTCGGAACAGAATTCTTTGGAGTTGGCTATCTTCTTCATGAACATAAATTTGGCGGTACATCTTTTGAATATCCCCATTGAAAACGTAGTTTAAAGAACGCCATCGAAGGATGACATTCATCAAGTCGTTCTGAAGAACTGGACCAGTATGAAGGATATCATTTAAAGAAAATCCAGACGATGTTTTTTTAGAAGCATTGAATACCACTCTAACCTTAGTGGATGTGCTTTCCGGTTTGACAACAGCGTGGTGCGGTAAATAAAAAGAAAAGTAACGTGAATTGTTGTAGATTTCATTAGATGTCGTGGACTCCATATGCCCCAGTTGTATGTATTCAGATAGAACATTTGTATATTCCGAAGCTAATTCAGGTGTCTTCAGTAGACTTTTCTCCATTCGGAGAAACTGTCCCATCGCAGTTCGTCTCGATGAGCCGAGGACCACCTCCGGTGGGAGATCACCTCGAAATGGCAGTCTAACGACATATTTCCCATCAGGTTGGCCATAAGTAGTTTTTTCATAGAATTCTTCACACCTGATGTCGTTTTCAGAACGATTTTTGACAGATGGAACCTCTTCTAATTCCCAGAATCTTCTAATTTCATCGTTTAGTCTATCAGGGGTCGTTACCCAAGAAGCAAATGTCGTAACAGAACGAAGCGTTGGCGGACCACTTATAACCCATCCATACTCAGTTTCCTGAGCCAACAGATTACCGGGAATATTTTTCCGAACACCAGATTTGAGGATGAAGGGTAAAATGTCGCTTCCTGCCAACATATCAATTGTACCAGGTTTGAAAAAATTCGGATCAGCTAAATCAAGGCGTTTCAATTCGGCCCAGTCCGAAATGCAAGTTGGGAATGCTGGCATCAGTTGATTTAAACTGGAGACAACTATAGCCGTATAATTTAATTTGAATTGAGATTTTCGTAATCTTAAAGAAATATGACACAGTCTAGACGAATTCTCGAGAACAGTTCCTCCCAGACCTGCAATCCTCGTGAAGGAATTTTTCGTTGGAATTGACAATCGATTAACTATCCGACTTGATATGAAAGATTCTTGCGAACCTTGATCAACGAAAACTCTGATACTGAATGACGTTCCCCAATGCTCTATGTCAACTGAAGCAGAAGGCAAGATAGTTCCATCTCCCGAAGCAGAAAAATTTGATTGGACATCTGACCTGGCACCATAAACGACAGCCGACGTGGTTGGCTGTTCCTCATATAGTGCATCAATGTGAGAAGAAGCTGATTGAGTTTGCGGGTCTTGCCTGTTATTTGATGTTCCTGGGTCGTTTAAGTCTGAATTTACGTACTGATTTCCAGCGTGACCAGAATCGGAATGTAAAATCTTATGATGTGGCTGTTGACATTTTTGGCACAATTTGTCACTCTGACAGTTTTCAGCAACATGTCCACATGAGAGACAGTTTTCGCAGACTTTATTAGCTTTGATGAATTTTCGTTTTTCCGTAAGAGGCCATGATTTGAATTTGGAACAAGCTCGTAGAGCATGGTTTTGCTGACAGACTTTACAGGGCCGATAGTATGCAAATTTTGCGATTTGTGAGTAGCAGGTGAACGATTGGAAGGTTTTCTCATGTCAGAAATTGACTCCAACATGTTCAACCTTTTCAAAATAAAATCATCTAATTGATCCCAAGAAGGCATTCGCTTAGGATCATTCATTGAGTTTTCCCATGCGATCAAAGTTTCCTCGGGTAACTTTGAAGACACCCAATATACCAGTATGGGATCCCATGAAATGACGGAAATGTTGTACGTTCTCAAAATAGACAAACAATTGTTTATGGTATACTGTAAATTTCTTAAAGATTTCTCTTCCCAGAGGCAACGTTCTCGACCACAAAGATTTTTCGTAACTGGTGGTTTATGAGAATGCGCTTGTTCTCGCAACGCAGACGTAATGCTTCCCATGCCAGTTCGAAATTATTATCAGTGAGGGCAAACTGTTTGACGATTCAGTTTGCTTCCCCTCTTGTTTTCGCCCTGAGATGAAATAGTTTCTGCGCAGGTGACAATTGTGGATGTTTGGCATAAATGGCCGAGAACATAACCCGAAAACTTGGCCATTTATCATACCCACCGCTAAACAGTTCAGTGTCACAAGGAGGAACTTTTAACGAGAAACCACTTTGCTCAGAATTTTTTCTTTCAGGATTTTCCCTGGCTTGAGTATTTACAAGTTTTTGCTTCTCAATATAAACAAGATCCAGAATTGCGGCTTTACAATCTTAGCATGCCTTGCTCGATTCAGAGAACTTGCCGTGAATATAATTCCGCATTTCTGCGGTGTATTCGGTACTTTCCGAAGTCATTTCTGACTCATAAACTTGGACAAGTGTACGCCAACGTCGCTCCAAATCGTCAACTTTTGGACAAGAGAAGGTTGCACAGAAAGTGACCACTTGGTCAGAGAAAAATATGAAGTTCTGCGACGCCATTTTCGTTATGAACAAACGAACGGATCAAAACTATCAGTGAAACTGTGAAGGTACCGTGAAAATTTTTTAATTCCACAAAGTAATTCTTTTAAAATGTTATAGGAGATCAAGGTTGACAAATAAAAAACAAAATATTCACAGTGTAATATTTTGCTTTGCGAATCCTCCGTCGTAACAAACAAAAGTAATTGTAACAAAATTTTATGTGACTCTCAAACCCTAAATTGTATCAACTTTCAAGGGAGAGATTTAATATGGATAGAAAGCTACTTAGATACAGAGTTCCTATTGAGAAATACTTCAGTTGTTCACGTTGTGAAATATGTATATCAATTTCCGAAGAAGAGTTGTAAAAAAGTCATAAAGTATCTGTAAACTGTTTCCCAATAAGATGAAACTTTATGAGAGTACAAAAAACAAAAAGGTAATAATTGAAAATTACAGAGACAGTTTTCAGCACGCTGTAAGATTGTTTCCACAAACCTAAAATGTAATAACGATATAAGTAAACAGAAGTTCAAGTTCAAGTTCGAAAAATATTTTTCTTTGTAAAATTAGCGAAACTTTTGAACAATTCGAAATTTACTTTAAGTTATGAGACTGGATTTATTTTCAATGTTCAGTTGCTATACAGTAATAAATTATGTAGATATCTGCTCGTAGTTTTAGCACCACAAATGTAACAAAATCCCAAATGTATTAATTGTGTTCAAATTATGTAAAAAGCTAAAATAACTACTCTATAACAAATATTATGTGCACATTATATGATAAATGGTTGCAATTTTAATTCAAAGTAGACTCATACTCAGAATATAACAAGGTACACACAAATTTACTTTTGCAAATCACTATATATCTAAAGAAGCAAGAACTCTCAAAATCGTCTGCGAATTAGTTTAATTTTCTTTCCATACGGATATTCGAATCTGAATTCTCCATCAATATAATTATAGAGTGACCCTCCTATAATTAATACACATGTTAATTGTCAATCGTTTGCATACCTTGGCTGTTTCCGAAGGTTAACTTTTCATGTTCTATTTAATTCCAACTTACTTGACGAGTGGGCCTCGTACATTTGTCAAGTTGCCCAAAAAAAAAACACACTAACAAATCACTGAACTAACCTCGCGAACTATTGTGAATATTTATCGTAAGTAAGCTTGTACATACCGATGTACATATGTATGTATACTTGCCGCCGTGAATCGCCGTTACTCGTTCAAGAGGATTGTCTCTACTCCACAAAATTTGATATTGGTTATCGCACACTTTGTACACCAATTTAATAACACTACTCAACAAAATGAAAAAAATTTCATGTACTCCGGATCCGATAATTTTTTCTGTGTAGATAACCTTGACATGAGCTCGAAAAACGCAATAAAAATTTTTTTTTTCGTTTGGTTTTTTTTTTTTTAAATTTTAAAAATTTTTTTTTTTGTTAATTTGTTTTTGTATGAAAAATTGTTTCAGCAACTAACAAATCTCTCCAAAATATATACTAAATGGATGGTAGTAGACGCCAAAACATAAATAATGTGCGTCTTCATTCATCGGCCAGCTACAGCGGTCGTAATCGGTTGTTGAATCAGGAATTTTACCGAAAATTTACAAGTGAAAGCCCCTTAAAGCATTTTAAAAAAATATTAATTCACAGAGTGCATTTTTTTTGTATTTTATACGCAATGTGGCAGCTTTTAGAAATCAAACAAGCTACTTTTTAAGAAAATCCATCAATTAATAATGAAGTTGTGAATTTTTTCGCTAAAGCCCTCGAATCTACTTTTTAGTTCGAACATTGCATTTTACCTTTGAAATTATCTCACTAGTCAACCAAATGAAAAAATGTCATGTACTTCTAATGAAGTATTTTTTTCTGTGTAGATAACCTTCAGATGAGTTTGAAAAATACAACAAAAACTTTGTCTATGGTAAGGTTTTTTCTTTTTTATTACAAAAAAAATTAAAATTGTTGGGTGACAAAAATATCGTGAATTTTTTCGCTAAAGCCCTCAGAATCTACTTTTTATTTCGAACATTGCATTTTACCTTTGATATTGTTTGTGGGTCTGTTTCTCTTATCAGGAACCAGATATAGTCCCCCATCATAGCTTCGTTCCAAAATCCTTGGTATCGGTGCTCTATTTCTTTCATTTGCTGATGAAAACGCTCGCCATGCTCGTCACTCACATCGCCCAGGTTGTCCGGAAAGATGTCCAAGTGCGAGTGTAGATAATGTATCTTAAGCGACATATTTGCTCCAATTTTTTTACAATTTTGGAGTAGTTGTTCGACAATCTGTCTGTGATTTGAGCTTTTGTTGTTTCCAAGAAATCCGGAAACAATTTGCCGAAATGAGTTCCAAGCTGCAGCTTCATTTGGTGATAAAATGTGCTCAAACTGTTGGTCTTGCAACAACTTTTTAATTTGCGGGCCGTCGAAAACGCCTTCCTTAATCTTTGCCGACGAAAGGTGAGGAAAAATGGTTTTTAAATAGGCGAACGCTTCACCATCTCTGTTGAGAGCTTTCACGAAGTTTTTTATGAGTCCGAGCTTTATGTGAAGAGGTGGGAGAAAAACATTTTCCTTTTTTATGAGTGGTGTATATTTCACGTTGTCGCTGCCGGGGATGAAGTTAACTCGTTCTGTCCAACTCCTCCTGGTGTAATGATGTTGACGATCGCGGCTGTCCCAAAGGCAGAGAAAACAACAGTACTTTGTGAATCCACCTTGTAATCCACAAAGGATACCGATAACCTTAAGGTCGGCACAAACTTTCCAATCGTGCCTCTTATAGTTAAGGCACTTTAGTAGATTGTTCATGACTTCGTATGTTTCCTTGGTGTCAACGGCATGAGCAATTGGAATCGAGGGTTTTTTGTTGCCGTTGTGCAGTAAAATTGCTTTAAGGCTCTGCTTGTTGCTGTCGATGAAAAGACGTTGCCTTTTTTGTGTAGTACCTTGCGTATGGTTCATGACGCTTCCTGTAGATTGATGTCACCACACCAGGAGCCAAGAAACCGAACTGTTTCATGCGCGATGCATGCAACTCTGCATATTCCTTGGAGAGTTTCAGTTCTCTAACCCAATCGTTCAGTTCTGATTGCGAGCATAAGCGTTGACCTCCATGCAATGTATATGTTGACTCGCATTCTGATGTGGTTTCTACTGTCTCCGGATCTGATGTTGGATCTATCGCCTCATTATTAGATGCCAATCTTGAAACGGACGGTTGCGGGTCCACTGGTTCTTCGGAAAATGGCACTGGAAAAGTCACTGTTGAAACAGCAGCGTAAGTCCATCGTATATTTTTTCCCACGCCGGTTTTTTTGCTAAGACAGAAGTAGCAATCTGTTACATGGCAAAGCGGTTCTCTCCAAAGCATTGGCATGATGATTCTCGGCTGTCGTCTGAAAGAATTTTAATAATAAGTTATATATGTTCTTGAATTTCGTAATCTACACTTACCTTGAGTCAGCTAGCTATACGTAGCAACTTGGACATAGACCACTTGGTGTCCACCGCTCATCTATGTTTGAGACCTGTAAATTGAAGCTCTCTTCAAATGAATCTCTCAATTTATTCTCCGCATATGTAACAAAATCTACTTGGATTGGTATTGCATTCAAATCCTCGCGAACGTTTGCTCATTTTGAGGTTACTTGCGAAAGTAAGTGATATTTGGCAATGTTCATCTTTAAATACCTAAAATAAAATCAGGCACAACAGGTAGTGGTTAAGGTAGTTGCAGAGGTAGCAGAGTGACCAACAAAACGCATTGTTGCGTAGTGACATTACTACCTTCCGTTATTATTTTGTAAACATACCCATGTACAATATCTATGTATAAGTGATACATACCAGCAAAGGTACGCATACATTGAGCCATCCCTCACTGCGATTGTTGTATTTTTCAAGCTCATCTGAAGGTTATCTACACAGAAAAAAATACTTCATTAGAAGTACATGACATTTTTTCATTTGGTTGACTAGTGAGATAATTTCAAAGGTAAAATGCAATGTTCTAACTAAAAAGTAGATTCGAGGGCTTTAGCGAAAAAATTCACAACTTCATTATTAATTGATGGATTTTCTTAAAAAGTGGCTTGTTTGATTTCTAAAACCTGCCACATTGCGTATAAAATAAAAAAAATGCACTCCGTGAATTAATATTTTTTTAAAATGCTTTAAAGGGCTTTCACTTGTAAATTTTCGGTAAAATTTTGTAAAATTCCTGATTCAACAACCGATTACGACCGCTGTAGCTGGCCGATGAATGAAGACGCACATTATTTATGTTTTGGGGTCTACTACCATCCATTTAGTATATATTTTGGCGAGATTTGTTAGTTGCTGAAAAAATTTTTCATACAAAAACAAATTAACCAAAAAAAAATTTTTAAAATTTAAAAAAAAAAAACCAAACGAAAAAATAAATTTTTATTGCGTTTTTCGAGCTCATGTCAAGGTTATCTACACAGAAAAAATTATGGCTTCCGGAGTACATTTTGACTGTTGACTAGTGTAATTAATTAAAATTTCGAACACCACAATTTGTCTATTACCAATGCGTTTCACACATAAAATACAAATCCGATTTTGTATTTAATTTCCTTTTCCTTTCTGTATATTTTTTTTTTCACGACACTTTCTTATTTGTCCATGTTTTCCTTGTAGGTAATTTCATCCATCTATGCATATCATGTTGTCTGCTTGGACGTTGATTTCAACTGAAGTCAGCATCAATAACCACTATGCAGTCTGCTTATGCTCTTCTAAGACCAGAGATTTTGGTTTATAAGGTACATATAAAGAGAATGATCGAATGAGTAGGAATAGACGCGTACCGTGTGATTTGTTTGGTGTACACGGTTAAAGATCAACTAAAAGAGACTGCTAGGCCTTCTGATGAGTATAGTGTTTTAGTGTGTTACTAAGGTAATTATAAACAAGAGTCGATAGCGAGAGTATTTGACATACCGTTCTAAACAAGAGGAAGTATGTGGTGTAACTTGGCGTAGGAAAGAGATTGCAAGTAGAGTTTTTTTTAGTAGCTGAGTGTCTTAAGTTGTGAATGCTCCACCCAGAGCTGGAACTGATGTATTTCCGTTTTGATTGTAAGAGGCACAAGCTCAGACTCTTGACAATAAACAAAGGGAATCAAATTTGGTTGAAAGAGTACAACAGCGCTTTGGTTATTTGGTGAAGCCAATATGTTTTAAGGGAACTGTTAGCACTATGTACATATGTGTTGAGAATATCTTGGGATATTAAAGAAGTTTAAATTTCGTCTTTTCTCTGCCCTTTTTTTAAGAGTTTTGTAAGAGCATATAACACAGCCGTCAATAAAACGCTAGAATGCTTGGATGTTTGAAATGTGATTCCAAGTCACCGTCTCTTTTGTGGGACAGAGTTTGTTCGAACCACATACATATATACCTACACACATATGCAGAAAACAGAACAAACGATATTTCTTGTAATCAGTTAGAACAAAGCTTAGAATCAACGACACTTTGGAAATAGCTTCCAAAATGGGTTTGTGCTATTGAATAGACACTGATTTACCAGAAATTTCTAAATTTTGTTCGACACAATCCCTATCCGTTCACATATAAACAAATCTTACATACCTTATTTTCATGTATCCCACGTATGACGGTTGTGTAATAGAAGATTACGTTACGTGATCCAATAAAATGTATCTTCAGTTTCTAGTTCCGTTGACGGATCCGAAGGACCATGTACAATCTCGGGATGACCTTCCGAAAGTGGACTGTAAAATGAGTGGAACTCCCGAAATTCTAATCGACAAATCCAGATCAGAAACAATGAAATGAAAACAAGAGAGAAAACACCAAAGGTACAGGTCTAGTTTGTATCGATTTATTTTCTGGAAAAGCCTTCTGTTTACCACCTTCACTGTTGCTGCGTAAGTGAAGTTGCCCGTTGCAGAAGAATATTCGAAGCCATTACAATGTGTATTTTGAGTAAAAGCTTTTCTCTGCATGTCAGGGAAAAGATATAAAAGTTGCCCGAATTTAAATAACATAAAAAAGCAAGGATTTCAAATTTACTTGTAATTATGATATTTACTAGCAATTCATTTAATTCATAATTAGTTAATATAGAGAAATTGTGGAACTGGCTTCAAAAACAGCATTTTGGAAATTTCGACATTTCTTTAAAAATCTTTCCGAAGTTGCTTATGCAACTCTGATGTTGAATATGTAAAACAGAATATTTGACTAAATAGAAAAATGGTATGTAAAGAAAATAACAAATATAAATAAAATATTTGAAAATGTCACAAACTTATTTCTACCGCTCTTAACAATTGTAAAATTTTAAATGTGATACCGTACTGATTTTGGATAAGAAAATTATACAATATTCAGTTGATTCCAAAGTCAAATCTAATACGGTACATTCCGAATTGGATATATATAAACGAGATCCAAAATTGGAAGTTGTTTCTTAGACTTACTTACTTATCCGGTCTCGGACAATCCCGGGGGGTCAGGGACCTTACAAAACGAAGATAATATATTTCGCCAACCAGTTCGATCTTTTGCTTTATTTCTCCAGTTGGCAATACCAAGTGTACGCAGGGATTCGTCAACCTGATCCCTCCAGCGGAGTCTTGGTCTTCCTATTTTTCGTCTTCCTTCGAGTTCGGTTTCGAAAAACCTTCGTGCTGGTTCGTCTTCATCCATTCTACTGACATGGCCTAGCCAGCGCAATCGCGTTATCTTGATCCGCTTAACTATGTCAATGTCAGGATGAAGCTCATACAGCTCATGATTCATGCGTCGCCTATACTCGCCGTTGTGCACTATAGGGCCATAAATTTTTCGGAGTATTTTTCTCTCGAAGACTCCTACAGATGTTTCGTCTGCTTGCGCTAGGACCCAGGATTCAGCGCCATAAAACAAGACAAGTTGTATGAGAGTCTGGTACAGCTGGACTTTTGTTACTCGATAGAGGGCTTTATCTCTAAAGTGCTTGCTCAGCCCAAAATAACATCTATTCGCAAGCACAATTCTCCGCTTGATCTCAATGCTGACGTTGTTGTTTTTGTTCACGGCAGATCCGAGGTATATAAATTCGTCCACTACCTCGAAGTTATAACGGTTATCAACGTTCACGCTTTGCTCTAATAGCGTGGAGGCCCTGTTCGTTGAAACCATTAATTTTGTCTTGTCCTCATTTACCGTCAGACCCACTTTTGCTGACTCCTTCTCAATTCTCGAAAAAACCACAGTAACTTCTCTAATTGTGTGCCCAATGATATCTATGTATATCATCAGCATACGCGAGCAGCATGTGACTTTTGCTGCTGATGGTTTTATTCATGTTTACTGCAGCTTTTCTCATAATGATCTCCATTAAGATGTTAAAGAGATCGCACGATAGGGTGTCGCCTTGCCTGAGGCCTCGCTTAGTTTCGAAAGGTTCGGTAAGATCCTTACCAACTTTCACTGCGGATTTGGTGTTCGTTAAGGTCATTCTGTAAAGGCGTATGAGTTTTGCAGGAATACCAAGCTCAGACATTGCTTCATAGAGTTTCTCCCGTATCGGACTATCGAAGGCCGCTTTGTAATCGATAAATAGATGATAGGTGTCGATTTGTTTTTCGTGTGTCTTCTCCAGGATTTGGCGTAGCGTGGAAATCTGGGCTGTTGTCGATTTTCCAGGCCTAAAGGCACACTGGTATGGCCCAATCAGGTCAGCGATAATTGATTTTAGTCTTTCGCACATTATACTTGATAGAACCTTATATGCTATGGAACCTTATAAGCCTTATATATAAGGCTTACTCCACGGTAGTTGGCACAGATACCCGGATCACCTTTTTTAAATATGGGACATAGTACACTGAGACTCCAATCGCCGGGCATGCATTCATCTAACCAAATTTTGGTAATGAGCTGATGCATGCACCTTATCAACTCATCGCCGCCAGCCTTAAACAGCTCCGCCGGTAATCCATCGGCTTCTGCGGCTTTGTTGTTCTTAAGCCGGGCAATAGCTGTTCTGACCTCGTCTTGGTTAGGAGGGGGGCAATCGACGTCGTGGTCCATATTGTGATCGATTGTCCCATCGCAATTGGATATCTCAGGTTCTAGTAGCGCGGAGAAATGCTCTCTCCATACTCCCAACATGCTCTGCACATCTGCGTCGAGATTTCCGTCCTTGTCTTTACAGAAGGGGGGTCTGAACCATGTCCATTAGTTCCGTTTTTAACTTTTTGGTAGAATTTTTGGGCTTCGTTCTTCCTTCTGTATGTCTCAATTTTCTCACTCTCGCGCTTTCTCCACTGCCGTTTCTTACGCCTAAAGAGACGGTTTACCTCCTTTCTCTTCTCCCTATACCGCTCAGTTGCAGCTCGGGTTGCAATTGACTGAAGCATTACCATACGTGCAGCGTTCTTTTCGTCATTTGCTATGCGCCACTCTTCATCGTACCATGGTTTGTTGCGAAGCGGTTTTTCAAAACCAAGTACGGTTGTCGCGGCAGTTTTTATAGAGTCGGAAATGGGTTTCCACTGCGCATCAGGATCGTCATCGGGAGGGGGTGGGTTCAGTGCCAAAAGTTGCGAGAGCTTCCTTGAGTAGGCTGTGGCTACCTCTGGTAATTGCAGCTTTCCGATATCCAGCTTCAAGGCCTCTGCCGTCTCACTGCAGGGCGGATTATTTTTCTTTGGTGGTGGAGCTGTTTGTGCTGTTTCATACAAATTCGTTTCCACATTAACATCTTCGTATGATAGTGGATCAAAATCAAATGATTTTATAGGATCTATTTCAATAATCGTGTCAGTATTTGCCTCGACTACAGGTTGGGAATACAGCCCAAATGTACCACCTTTTGGATTAACGGCTTTGTTTGAGAACACAATATTGTCCACTGCCTTTTCTAATGGTTACAACTCCAGTTCAGAAAATAGTCCACATCCCGTCTTCCGAATACTTGAAGTGTTTTTGGATACTTTGTTTTTTGTTCTCGTCCGCAAATCAGTCCAAACCTAAAAATTAATATAAAATAAATAATAGTTTACATTGTTGTAACCACACTGTTGTAACAGGTTATTATGACGTAGTGGTGATGACTGTGATATACAGCAATATGAGACATAATGAATACAATTAAGTATAAATAATTTAATGTCAGAAACACTTGTATTAACTGTAACCGATTATGCAATAATTATTATAATTATTACTAGATCTGTACAGTCAGGGACGTATATGAGGGATGTGTTCTTTCATGTTGGCTTTGTGATAGTCATGCCATTGTGAAGTGTGCTGGCTTCAATGGAAGACATTATGACATAATTACGGCTAAGGAAAGAGGGCTTCGCTGAACATGTTGGAAGTGTGAGGACTTCTATGTTGATTTTTTTTAGGTTATTGCCTTTTGCGTTATTATGGGGTAATTCTGTGTGTTTGCAGTTCAAGTCTCCCGCTAACACATAGTAGTTGTTTGAATTTTGAAGATTCATAAAATCAAATACTTTTTGCAAGTCTGCCGGTATTGAATTTATATTGCCGCCGGATAGTACGCACATATCGGGTTTGTCAATAAGAGCGATACAAAAGTTTTTTTAAATAAAACAAAACCGGTTTTAGATACCAATGAAATTCTTTATTCCTGTGAAAGTACGTTCGATGCCATTATGTATGGAACTCAATTTCTTTGCATGGCCACCACGAGCACGCTTGCAGAAGTCCAGACGCTGAACCCAATTTTCGACGGTTTTCAAGCATAAATCAGCCGATACTGCTGCAATTTCACGTTCGATATTCGTAAGAAGTTCATCAATCGTCGCTGGCTTGTTGGCATAGACCATAGACTTGACGTAGCCCCACAGGAAATAATCTAACGGCGTCAAATCGCACGACCGAGGCGGCCAATCGACTGGGCCATTTCGTGAGATTACACGTTCACCAGACTTGGTTTCCAATAAATTGATTGTGGCATTCGCTGTGTGGCTTGTGGCGCCGTCCTGTTGGAACCACATGTCCTCCAAGTCCATAGTATCCAATTGCGGCCAAAAATATTCGGTTATCATTGAACTGTAGCGATTCGCATTAAAAGTAATGTGCCGGTCTTGGTCATCACGGAAGAAGTACGGCCCAATGACGCCGCCGGCCCATAAACCGCACCAAACCGTAATTTTTTCGGGATGCAATGATGACTCATGGATTACGTGTGGATTGCTGTCTGACCAATAACGCATATTTTGCTTATCGGCGAAGCCATTCAGCCAGAAATGAAATTCAGAAATTGGACGTAGCGCTCTTAAAGTTGAGGCCACTGACTCCAAATTTCGGTAGTAAATTTTAATAATTTGTTTTATTATATTTATACTATTTCTGTGGCCAATTAAGAGTAGGGTTGCTCTGTAAAGTTTCTTCAGCCGGATTTGCCTCTTTCCAAGTGGAATTTCTGTTGCTGCTTCTTGCAATATGTATGTAAGTAATTTTGTTTAACAAGTCTTCTATATTCAAACTGATGACAATTGCAGAGTGGATATTACTTTCCTTTATCTTATTCTTGACCCATTTACTTATAGCTTTCGAATTGGCAAGTTTGTATAAAAGGGTTTGATGACTGTTCTATCGTTGGTATTAGTGTGAAAAAGTGATTAAAGTGTTTGTCTGAAAGTAACTAACAGTGAAAAATAAAATCTGCGATAAAAATAAATAATTTGGTGATTTTTGTGATATTGCCTGAATTTTTCAATTTCGGAAATTTTTGAAAACATTTTGATTTTCGAGTGCGGAGCAGCCTATTTGTGCCACTACGCACTTCTCACTATTTCGAGCGACGGAAAATTTGATTGTTTGATTATTGTGAAAAAGTGTTTGTGTAAAAGTGAAAAATACCTCCTAAAACCAGTGACAAATTTTCTGTATTACAAAAGTTTGAGCTTTTGCCAGAGGCAAAGCCAAAAAGAAACAAATCTGTGAAAATCTTGAAAAAATAATCGTAACAGAAAAAAGACTGAAAATCGGAAAATTTTGGAAAAGTGACTGAGAATTTAAAACATTCTTGAAAAATTCGCAAAAATCAAAAATATGGAAAAAATAATCGTAACAGGGAAAAGACTGAAAATCGGAAAAATTTCAAAAAGCGATTAAAAATTTGAAAAAATTTGGAAAAAAAATTACAGCACACACTTGTCCGAGGCCTTCGGCCACGGACTGTCCCTGCAGGCTGTGTCAGAGACACGGCCATTAAGTTTAACGTAGAATACGCCATCCGATAAGACAGAAAACATATATAACAATAAATTCATTTGCTTATATTATTTATCATTTATTGTTATATATGTTTTCTGTCTTATCGGATGGCGTATTCTACGTTAAACTTAATGGCCGTGTCTCTGACACAGCCTGCAGGGACAGTCCGTGGCCGAAGGCCTCGGACAACTGTCTGCTGTAATTTTTATATTTACCAACGGCATTTGATTCAAGTCCGTTTAATAAAAAATATTATGTTCAATTTTTTTAAACTTAATTTAATTTATGTATTTTAATTAATATTTTTATTGAAATAAGTTCTGCGAATGTTGAGAGGGCCGCCCTAATATTAAAAAGGTATACCTTATCGAGTCTTCGCATTAGCATTCGAGCGTTGTGTGAAAGTTTTACGCTTTACAATTCAAAATTAATGTTACAACAGCTTTATTGAAGCTTTCGCAAAAAAGCTTTATTACGTTAGCTTACTGTTTGTTTCACTTTTTAATAGATACATGTTGCCAAGCAACATTAGCTTGCTGTTCGTTTCACTTTTTACTAGATACATGTTCCTAAGCAATGTTGAGCAACCAAAAACACTCAACCAAACACCACACATATGTTTGAGTGTATGTGTTTAAACAATTTTCATTTGAGAAATTTAAATATTAGGAAGATATCAACCAATATGAAATGTATATCAAACGAAAGATAACATCTTCATTTACCTACAAAAAAAATTTTAAAAAAATTCATCTAGCCGTTTTTCTTGAAAAATATTAAAAAATAATCGTAGCAGGGAAAAGACTGAAAATCGAAAAAAAACATTTGAAAGAGGGAAAAACATTGAAAAACTGAAAAAATATGTATGAAGAAATAATCGAAATAGAAAATTGACCGAAAATCGAAAAACAAAAATTTTGAAAAAAAGTGAAAAAATTTTACATTTTTGGAAAATGTTCCAAACTTTAAAGCAAAAAATTTTTATTAAATTATTATTAAATAAAGAAAAATCGCAAGTGCAAGCACGCAAGCAACATGTACATTTCCTGATCCATCAATATAACATTTTTCAATATTTCAATATTTATTTATTTATATATGTCTATGGATTACAATCCTTACAGACTAGCTTAACTAAAAGTAATATAAATCCAAAATATTGTTAAATTTATTAAGTGAAAACGAAAAATCAATTGAACAATTCATATTAATAGTATTATATTCCTTAAGATATCTATGAACAGATATATTAAAAAATTCATTATTTCTAAGTCACCGTAAGGGAGTATTAATATTTATGCAGCTAAGAAGCGGAGGACAATCTACAAATCCACAAATTAATTTGTATAAAAACAATACAGAACACTTGGATCTGTGACTAGATGGGGTTTCCAAGTGAATTAATCTGCATCTAGCTTCATAAGATGGAATTGGACTATGGAAATTTACTTCAAACAATGCAAATTTAATAAATTTCTTTTGCAATGACTCAATACGAATAATGCGTACATTATGGTAGGGATTCCAAATAATGGCACCATAATCTAATTTAGATCTAAGAAAAGCGGTGTATAGTAATTTTCGTGTGTAAGGGTTCGGAAAGTCTTTACTATTTCTTTTCACAAAAGCAAGGGTGGAGTACGCTTTAGGCATTATATAATCCACATGCAAGTTAAATACCAGTTTTGGATCGAAAACAATGCCCAAATCTAACATTTTACTAACTTTAGGTATTAAATAAGTCCCAATGAAATAGATGGAGTTAACTAAATTTATAAAAAAAAAAATAAATGGTTTCCCATTACATCCCATGAAGGGACCGGGGAGAACTTCTCACAATCACTCAGCTGTGCACTTTCCAGTTTTCACTCACTGATTGGGACCTTCAGTTTTACACCGGTTCCGAACGGTATTTTTTGAGAAGCTTTTTCATGGCTAAATACTCGATAGTGTCGCCATCACTATGCGAGGTGACCGCCGCCGAAAGAAATTTTAAGGTGCTCAGAGCCGGGTTCGAACGCAGGATCTCATGTACAAGAGCCGCGCACACTAACCATTGCACCACCGACGGCCACAACTAAATTTATACGCCTTGCAAAAGGAAGATGGAAGCATTTAGCAGTATTTAGTTTTAAATGATTACATTTACTCCAAATGACTAATCGATTGATGTCTTCCTGAAGTAAAATAGAGTCTTGAAGACAAGAAATTTTAGTAAAAAGTTTTAAATCGTCAGCATACATGAGAAATTTAGAATGTTTGAAACATGATTCAATATCATTAACAAATAATATAAAAAGAAGAGGTCCTAAAATACTACCTTGCGGTATACCAGAGGTTGCTATTAGAGTAAACATTATCAACACACACACGACACACTCTATTACTTAAATACGATTCAAGCCACTGTAAAAGACACGAATGAAATCCAATTTTAGCCAATTTCATTAAAAGTAAACTGTGCGATACCTTATCAAAGGCTTTGCAAAAGTCAAAATAGAGTGTATCAACTTGAAATCCTGACTCAAAAAACTTGATACAGAAATTAGTAAAGACTAATAGGTTAGTAATTGTTGAACGATGTTTTATGAAACCGTGCTGCGATTCAGATAAAAATTGGAAAATATAATGATAAATTTTATCATAAACTAAATGTTCCAAGAGTTTCGATACGTTAGATAATTTAGATATCGGTCTATAATTGCTAATGTCATTTTTTGATCCTGATTTATGAATAGGCATTATAGTGGAAACTTTCCATTGGTTTAAGAACGTACCAGCCTTAAGGGAATTATTAAAAATCAATTTTACAATACATTTCCTTACGTCCAACGACTGTTCGAGGATTTTAATATGTAATATATTCATTTCCAATGATTATCAGGTGGAAAATGTTTTTCTGCATTATCAATAATATTCCTCAGGTCACTTTGAATTAAGACACTGTCATCGTGTTAATTTTAATTTTTGTACTGACTTACCTTCGCCATATAAAACCAAACGCTGCACTACCGCGACACACCGGGAGAAACAGTACGGTCAATAACCCCTCACCACAATTAGGATACAGCTATATCAATTCCGAATAAAAATTTTAAAAGCAGAAGTACTTAACTACAAAGTTTAGAAAGTACTTAACTACAAAGCTTAGAAGGAAAGAAAACGTTAAATTTAATTGAATTTAAAATTAGAATAAATTAAATTTGATATAGAGGTCACAAACTCTATTACTGATATATTTGAAACTTCATTGGGGGAAACTGTTTTAAAAAAGGCAATTGGAATTGGAAATTAGAATAACAGCTGTATTACAGTTTAACAGAGTGGTCATTGTCTTTAAGAAAAGCATTTGAAATAGCAATACAATGAAAGGGCAAGTGCAATAATGTTGGTACGTTGAGGAAAAAGTCTATGAGGTAATTAAGGAATGGACACAATAGTTACAATGAAAAGAAGTAATATTTTTCGAGCTATTACATAATGAAGGTTCCCAGGAAAATAGTGGGAAAGAGCTCAAATTTAACAGCTTCATTACTTTCAGGGTACACCGCGATGCATTTTTACAATAGGATCATGGATTTGTACAATAGGAGTTTGGAATGCAATAAAGCAAACGTGGAATTATTTAACCGCGTCGATCCGTCTAAGCTGTTGACAAAATTCACGAGTTTTGTCGATCGTGTCTGGTACCGTCCACTTGGCATTCTTCATAATAAGAACTTGAAGCTTGAAATTTATGTATCGTTGCCGTCGCACAATGGCGTTTAACACTTTTGCCTAGTACCTTCGTTGTGATAGTAATTGTTAAAAATCACCTTGTACCAGTTCATTACAGTTATAAATACTTGATGAAGCTCATCTGAAGAATTAACTTGGGAAGGATTTTCTTTTTTGTAACATTTAAGATAAAAAAAACGCTCAGAGGAAGAGACGCCAACAGCTATCTTCGGCATTCTATTTTTGCATTGATATATACGCTGTATCCTGCATTGTATCGTAGAGCTTGTTCTTCCACAAATTCATTGGTAGCACTGTCAATGGGATTGGGGCAAATAGATTTATCATCTAAATCTAATAGTATGTTGTTCGGCATCGGTGTAAAACTGTAGGTCCCAATCAGCGAGTCAAAAATTCAAAAGCGCACAGCTCAGTGATTGTGAGAAGTTCTCCCCGATCCCTTCATGGGAACTGCGCTTGAGAAACAAAATCTTGTTGGTACAGTCAAACACGGTGGTGGCGAAGTTATGGTTTGGGGGTGTATGGCTGCTGGTGGTGTGGGCCAATTGGAATTTCTTGAAGCCAAATTTCAAAAGCCAAAGTCGTAACAACCTCCGATGTATGTTTAGGATCGTTATCCTGTTGGAACCAAAATGTCGTTGCTAGTCCGAGATTTGCAGCACTTAGTTTCAAATTTCTTTTTAAAATGTTTAAATATCCCCATTTATCCATTGTTGATTCAAGAAATTCCAATTGGCCCACACCACCAGCAGCCATACACCCCCAAACCATAACTCCGCCACCACCGTGTTTGACTGTACCAACAAGATTTTGTTTCTCAAGCGCAGTTCCTGATTTGACGGCCTTTAATTCCAAAAATACAATATCTACTTTTTACTTTAGAAAATTACTTGTTTCCAAAATTCTGGGGGCTTATTTATATAGTTATGAGCAAATTCAATGCGCTTTTGTCTGTTCGCCAGGGAGATATACGGCTTCCTTCTGGCTACTCTACCATGATATCCAGCTTTATGTAAAATTTTTCTAGCGGTTTCCGCACAAATATTTTTTTTGAACACTACATTTATGTTTTCAATAATTTTAGTACATTTTATGCGGGCTTAACCTTTCCCATATGGATTAGATGTTAAAATGCCGGTTTCTTTAAAATTATTTATTACGCGCTGGACAGAGGAAGACGTTCTTCTTTGTCCTTCTTTCCACAATTTAATAATTATTTTTCTTTCATCTACACTAATTTCCTTTCCTTTCCATGTTTTAAATTAATTATTAGTTGTAATGAAAAGTGCCACTGAACTCGCTAAACGATCACTGTTAATGACAATGACCAGAAAGTGATCAAGGAGAGAAAACAACATGGTAGAAAGTAACTGTAATTTACGAATAAACAAAGTGAACGCAGACTTATTGGTTGTTATGTTTACTTGTTACGACACGAAAATCCCGATAGTATGAAAATGCAAAAAGAAATGAACAATTTTGTTCTTGGATTTTATTCTAAGGATAATGAAGAACAAATAATTGTAACAAAATTGATTTGAATTATTTTTTTGGCGTAGAATACGTCTTACCTTACGGTATAGGGAGTCATGTCAGATTGTTATTGTTGTAATCTGTATTTCATTGATTATGAGGAAACGGCGAGATAACTTTTTTTAAAAATTTTTATGTAGGTAAATGAAGATGTTATCTTTCGTTTGATATACATTTCATATTGGTTGATATCTTCCTAATATTTAAATTTCTCAAATGAAAATTGTTTAAACACATACACTCAAACTTATGTGTGGTGTTTGGTTGAGTGTTTGAGTTTGTAGCGTGAACACAAACTATGCTGCTGCTTCAGTGTGGACACAAACCTTCGGCTGTTGTTTTGATTGATGAAATATTGAAATTTCGTATATTTACTTATGTATTTAAGTGAAACAAAATGTTAAATGTGAATGTGAATTTGAATTTAACATGGATATATAATTATAAAAAATATAAATCAAATTGATTTGCGTCTGTTATTTAGCATTTATCCTTACCCTTTTAATTTAAAAACATATTTATCCTATTTTTCCTACCATAAGCTTATGTATATTATCAAAAGTAACATCAAATAAATAAATTCATTTGCTGATGTTATTTATCATTTATTGTTATATATATTTTCTGTCTTATCGGATGGCGTATTATACGTTAAACTTAATGGCCGTGTCTCTGACACAGCCTGCAGGGACAGTCTTCTGTATTTTTATGATGTGTTTTTTTATCATTTGTAAAAATGGGTCAGGTGAACGCAGACTTTATGGTCTATGTGTATATATAAATATGCCATCTGATATGTTCATTATTGGTTAAATTGTAAGTTTGAAACCTTCGATACATTTGAAGTTTCGACCAATTGGAACTATGCAATCTAGTTGCGCAAGTGCATCCAACATTTTATTGACTTAAGAATCATCTCTCTCAAATATCAAAGAGGTTATTGAAAAATTTGATAAATTAGAATTAATTTGTTCAGAAGTGCCAAGATTTCCTAGAACAACATCCGCTGACACTAAAAGTGCGATTTTTAAAAGCCAGAACTTCTGAATGTTAGCCGCTTCTCAGATCTTCGACGCCTTGAATAATGTCTGCCTTTATTATATTCCGCTGATCTTCTAATTTCCATTTCGTCAAATACAAGTATACATTGTCTATCTCGGGTTTCAAAGGGGAAAGTGACGCATAACACGCGGATCTATGCCAGGATCTTTAGTGCCAATTCGGCAGGGATTTTGATCAAGGCAACTGAAATTTTACCACGTCTCGCATATAGTTGTATAGGTGTTTGCCACGCAGATCTATGGCCTGAGAAATAGTTTTCTCCTCAGCTGAATAACTTTTAGTTTTACCAACTATCATATTCGCAAATACAATAGTTTCGTTCTGTTTTTGAATCGATTATTAAATAACGGTGCTTCAAATTTGTCTCAGCTTCACATTCTTTCTTCAAATTACTTTCGCTCTTTCTAAATTCGTCAATTGCCTTATCTGTTTTTAGCTTAAGATCATCAATACCGTTGTTTTTCTGTTGTCTAAGTTCGTTTATTTCTTTGTCTTTCTGTATCAACATTTCTGCATACCCTTTTATTATCTTGTATTTTTTGGCGCTCAAGAATCTTTGTAAAAAAGCTGGCTTCGCCATTGTACTGAGCTACTGCCCGTCGTTTTTCTACGCCACTCTCCGTATCATCCGTGTTTGTGTTTTTGTGGAACGACAGACATAAGTCAGTTTGGTTGGCTCTTGAAAGAAACCGGTAACAGTGTCAATGCAAACAACACCGCAAACATCTTCGGAGGTTCCACATAATGAAATTGCCGAAAATTATTTTACTGTATCAATTTGAGATTGATCTATTCCTTCTGCTGATGTTGTTGCTGAAGCCGTTTCAATTGTTTTGGTTTTCCTGAAAATATGGGCAAAAATGGAATAGTGTAAACTTGGGTTGTACTTACAAATGAAGTAGCTACAATCATTCACTTGTTATTTTGGGTACCAGTTCTTGGTTGTCTGAGACCAAGTCTGTCTGCTTAATGCAACAATTATCTTCTTTATTTATTAGGTGTTTTTGTCTCTCAAATTTAAGGGTATTTTGTCTTTGTAATTTCTTGTTTACGTTTATTGTTGGTATACATTTGCGTTTAATTTGACTGAAAACCAGTACATAAGTTTCAGTCGGGTGAACTGACTTAATCATACCCTCACCATACCGTACCTCACACATTGCGTGGGTGTTCTGGTGAAAAACGCCCACATTCAAAAATGACCATATTCAACAGCGCTAAATATTATTGAATACCCAAATTAGTTAATTTCCCTCCCAATATTTATATGCAAGGTTCAAAAATGGGCATGGCAAGTTGTTGCCAAAATTTTGATCAGTACCAAATTTTATTAAGATCGGTTATGATTTATTGGACATATCGAGTCGGCAAAACCCAAATACGCCAAACTTTTGTATGGGATGTACGAAACTGGGCGTGGCACAATAGTCAGTTATTAGTTACACAGTAGCTTTTAGCAAAATATTGCCTAGTACCGAATTTTATTAAGATCGGTTGTTGTTTATGAGAATTATAGTGTGGATCAACCGTTCATCCGCCCAACTTTTATATGGGAGGTACCAGAATGGGTGTGGTAAAACAGCTCATTTTCTATAGGAGAGTTTTATTTGGCTAAATACTGACTAGTACAAACTTTCATTAAGATTGGTTTGGTTTTGCGGGACTTCTCATGCCGAACAACCAGACCCCCAAACAACTTTTGTATGGGAGGTACCACAATGGGCGTGGCAGAAATCACCCTTGTTTTAATCGCTGATTAGCTTTTGATAACGTGAAGCCTTATACCTAATTTCATTAAGGTCGGAAGTGTTTCACGCGATTTATCGGATTGACAATCCGGTCGAACACCCTGTTTTGTATGGGAGGTACCAGAATGGGCGTGACAATCTCGCCCATTTTCTCCAGTTAAGTCGGCATTTACAGATTATTAACCGGTGTGAGAGTTGAAGCTAATCGCATCTACCAGAAGAAAGGTTTGAAAGAAATATGATTTTGTGCTAAATGTGTCGATGTGTATGGGAGGTAGGGTTGCCAGACGTACTGTTTTCAGCAGTACGCGTACTGTTTTTTACAAATTGTACTTCTGACTGCATAGCACCTAAAGAAGTACGCAAAAGTACTTCTTTTAATCCTCTGTACTTCTTTTTGTACTTTTTATGATATGCCAACGATAAATACAAAAATGTTACTTATTCATTTCAAAAATCGTACATAATAAGTATTTATATAGAAGACCGTTTTACTTTAAACAATAACAAATTTGAAAAACTTCCCATTTTTAACCTTATTTCAAATAATTCATTTCCTTCATGTCGTAATTGAATTATTTTCAATCAAATAAACTGGCTTAGATCAACTCTTTGACGAATTTATATCATATTATTACGACGAATTTATTTTATATTTGAAGTTTGAAATGCTTTTGCTGAAAATGTTCCAAAAGAAAAATCCGTTTAAGAAAAATGGAAAGAGATCCTAGAAGTGGGTCATTTCCAAATTTCTGAAATATCTGTAAATTAGTATTTTCAATTCCTCGCTCTAATGCGGCATCTGAAAGAATATTCAGTTTGATGTTTAATTTTTGGACAAAAAAACGATATAAACTTCTAATTCAAAATTTAGAAATCGAATTAAAAAACTAATAATGAAATGAGTTTGTAAATTTGTAAAGCGGTAAAAACGGAATAGTTAATCTAGTTCACAAAACCTATAAATATTTGTAATTCGTTCAAAAAGTTGTAAAATAATATCTTTGATTATTAAATAATTAAAACAAGTATTAAAAAATTTTAATATTAAAAAATTTTAAGTATACAATGTGAAACACCTGACTAGTTTTTATTAAAACAAATATTAGTGGTCTCTTAATTTGGTCGTTTTACCCTTAATTTATAAATTGTTACTGTTATGTACTGTATTTCTTAACATTAAATTTTATTTTTCTGTACTGAACTTTATGATTTCTTAATTACCGAAAGTGTACTTTTATTTTCTTAATTGTACTGACATTTTTTCCACGATGTACTTTTTTTGTTGATTTTAAATCTGGCATCCCTAATGGGAGGTACCAGGAGGGGCGTGGTCAAAACGCCCATTTTCAATCACAAACTCAATATTGGCAAATAATAGTCACTGACAAAGTTTCATTGTCATATGTAACGATTTACGGCAGTTATCGTGTTGACCAGCCAGCCACATAGACAGACGGACATGACTCAAACGTCTTAAAAAGTCCTAAAATTAATTTCATCCAAAGATACTAAGGGCGAGTTTTTGACTTCGACTTTAAATCGCAATTAGCTAATTGGACTTTAAAGTTAAAGAGGCTTTAAATACGATTTGAGTTTTTCAGTATAAAGTTAAATGGATGCTCATTTTCACCATTAAAATATGGTAACACTATCAAATGTCACAAATCATGATTGATATCCATGTGAAAACAGCTGTCTTGCAGAAAAAGAAGAAGAAATTTGTTGCACCCTCGGTTGTAAATATTTAAGTTATCAATAAGTGAGTGCCTTTGAAAATTTGTGTTTGTGAAAGTTTGTATGATTATTGGCAATTTGTTCTATCCCTTCAATAAGTGAGTGCCTTTCATATATGTAAGTAAAATGAATTCCAGCTGAGAAGAAGACATGAATGATGAAGAAGTGTGGGAATTGATAAATAAAACAATATTGCGAAGGAAACGCACTATCAGAACACGTCCTAACCATTTCCACATCTTTGATGACGTAGATTTCTATGCCAGATTTCGTATGTCAAAAAAGTCGGCATATAGCGTACTTGAGCTTATTGGCCCAAATATAAAAAACCCAAAAACGTGGTAAGTAGCGACAAACAACAAATTTGTCCATTGCGGACCACAAGTGGCGATGACGTATGAATCTATAATGAAGTGAAAAAGAATAAATTACCAAACAATCACACAAATTTTCAAAGGCACTCACTTATTGAAGGGTTGAACTGCTGCGATTGTTGTAGCAGGCAGTTGTAGAACAAGACGCAGCACAAGTGGCGATGACGTATGAATCTATAATGAAATAAAAAAGAACAAATTACCAATAGATCACACAAATTTTCACAAACCTTTTATAAAATACTCACTTTTTTATGGGTTGAAAGTACTGGCACTGATATTGATGATTGTTTACTATTTTCATACAAAAAAACACAACTGTCAGAATCATATGGTCGTTTCATGCTCATTTAAATACAACTTAAATGGCCATGGTAGGTACTTTAAGTGTAATTTAAATCATGACTGAAAAACTCAAATGGCTACTTAAGTCCACTTTAAAGATAAAGAGGAGATAATTGCGAAGTCAAAAACTGGGCCTAAGGGTCTAATTTGGATCCATCTATGTGTTACATTTTTTTACGTATTAAATGATATATACCCCCATCCTATGGGAAAGGTATAAAAACTGCAGTCTCGTGCGTGTTTGATTTTGAGTATGCGTTTCACCTATGGCTTTCACCCATGAATTTCCAGTTTGCTATAAGTGAGGAGGGAAGAAGCAAGCAGGGAACACAAAAACACACGATACTATATTTCGACAGGTTTTTGGTGTTCTCTTTACTCTCTTTCGTATTCTGAATTGTAAATCTCAATCAAAATCAACGGCTTCGCTTGGACTTTGAACAAAACATTATATACCACAACAAAGCGTTAAATATCCCCAGAATTTTAATTTTTTTAGAATAAATATGTTAAGGCTTGAAAAATCATTTATTCTCTTAAAAAATTAATTTCGAATGATTGATTTGTCATTTTAAATTCTTGCTATTTCCTAATGCGTCAGTCCTGCTGATTCGTGTTTTTTCTTCTTTTGTGTGGGTAAGTTGTCAAATTTGCTTTTGTTTCTTTCTTTAACATTTGATTTGATGATAAACTTCAAATAATTTGAGACATGATGCAATTTAGAGCGAAGACGTTGTATCAAGTAAAACAAGGTTATTACGTTTTTCACATTTTGTGTACATATTGTTTTTTATCGTTCAGTTAAATTTGACCAGTTACCCACGGAATTTGTAATGCCATGGAAAGCAATGAAGTAATTTCATCGTTTCCTTTAATTTGAGTGCCCACTAGAGTATTCAAAACCAAAAACCGGTTGCATTAAATACACATTTCGAATTGGAATGCCATTTAAATTTTAATGTAAAATATAAACGTCATTATACGGGGGCCGCTCAAGCTTTCATAAAAAAATCGAAATTAGAGAATGATATGAGAATACGAAAAATATATTTTTTTTGTCGGGCGGACCTATGGGGCCTGCAGGCTCCAAAAGCAGGAAACGTCAACTGTGAGTACTGGAATAAAATCTATTTTTTATCACAAATAGTCTGACATGAGAATCGGATAATGTCAAACACTTAGTACATTAGTGTTGACATTATCCGATTCACAAGACCTACTATAATATTGTAAATTCGGGATAACTGGAAAATTAAAGACACCGTTAAATTTTTGATAAAAATACCTAATATTTGAGTACTCACAGTTGACTTAGGTCCGTCCGACAAAAAAAGATATTGGCAATTCCACCGAAAGGTCTACCAAGACCAAAAAACTAAAAGTTCTTAAATCCAATTTGTTTAAACATATTTTCATAGGAAAACAATCAAATTTAACTAACGCGAACAAATTTTACATTTATTCTTAACCCATTTCGAGATATTCGAATATAAAGTCGAGCAAGCCAATTTTTTCTCTTTGGGACATTTCTATTGTACCTTTTGTTTTGATAAAAGTTCTTAAAGAGAAGCATTTAATATTGGCTTTTGCTTTTAAAAAATCTTTCTGGAGATACAAAGAGCCAAAGAAAATGCATAACAAACTATGCAATTAAAAATGACGGTAAGTTTTTGTTATGCTTTATCACATATTTCGATGTCCCGTGCGACATTGAAAAACAACATTTGTAATTAGTGCGCCCAGTGGACATGACAAAAGTTCATCAAATATTGAGAACAAACACAGATTTTTATTACAATTAAAATTAAAAAAACTTTTTGAAAAATAATGAAATCTGTGATCTTGGTTCTTATATAAAGTTGGTCACGTGCGACATGGTGTAAGATAATAGTTTTACTTGTCGTAAAACTATTTTACATAATATATATGATAGAATCCCGTCTCAAAGTTTATTGTCAATATATTACTTTACGTAGCTTGTCGATACGATTGTCATTGATATATACGTTTAATAGGCAAAATTCGGGCGTGTCGATAAGATATTTGAATTGAACATAAAAGTGGTAAGTGCGGATTTTAAAATTTTGGAAAAATATTTTTTATTACATAAATGATTTATTTATTTAAATACATACTTTTAAATTACTTAAATATAGATGAGTATAAACGGCGAAAAAAATAAAGAGAGATGCAAACGGTGGAGAGAAAAGTTGAAGGAAGATGAAATAAAATTACAAGACAATAAATTAAAAAACAAGGAAAGAATGCGGAATGCTAGACAAAAGTGGAAAGCGTTGGCTAAAGGACATAATGAAATGATTGAAGAAAAAAGACGTAATGAGCGCCTACGTAAGAGACAAAGTCGAAAGAAACTCGCATAAATGCGAAACGTAAAACGAACACAAAGCGAGCCTTACAAAAAAGTGGAGGACTCGTTGCCAAAAGAAATGCAGAAAAAAATAAAGGTACTAGAAGTTTTATTCAGAATCAAATGAATCAGAAGAAAACCAATTCCAACAATGCACTGCCTGAAAATGTAGTTAATTATATAAAAAATTTTATTTGAACGATAACATTAGTGTGCAAGCTGCGGGAAAGAAGGATACAATTGTGTTTGAGTTAGAAATAATTGCTAAACGATTTATGATAATGACAGTGGCTGAAGCATATGAGCTTTATAATAAAGATTATCCAAACCAAGCAGTAGGCAAATCTTCTTTTTTTAGTATGCGTCCTCGCCATGTGCAATTAGTTAATAAAATGCCACACAATATGTGTGTTTGCATGTGTCATGCCAATTTCGGATTTTTGTTGGAAAGCTGCTCCAAAATTATACCATCATTTCCCAACAATTTTGAAAGCTTTCTTAAATCTGTTTGCTGTAATAATCATAATGAAAATTGCATGACAAGCAATTGCAAGAAGTGCATAACGGATTTAAAATATCAATTTATTCCTCTAGCATATTTAGAAAAAATGGAAGATGAAGTAAACTGCCAGTATTGGCGAAAAATAGATAATCATGTATCTCTTACAAATGCCGTTGCAACTTTTTCTGACCTTCTTAACTCATGTGGAAAGCAAATTACCCTCGTTTAAAACTCACTTTTTTGTGAAAAGGGCCCATCAAAAATATTTTGGGGAAACCAAGAGCAACTTAAAGCCTACTGAACTAGCCATTCAAATAGATTTTGCCGAAAGTTATAGGCTAACAAACCAAAATGAGATCCAAAGTGCTCATTTTAGCTATCGCCAGGTATCCATTTTTACTTGTGTAGCTTGGTTTGCAGGAGCAACAAAGTCATTTTCTGTCATAAGTGATAATCTAACGCATAGCAAAAACTAAGTTTTTATTTTTTTGATAAATCTTTTAATTGAAATTAAAAAAAAATATGGAAGTTTTTCAAAAATATTTATTTTTTCTGATGGAAGCCGCTCTCAATTTAAAAACAAATTCATTTTATCAAGCCTAGTCGATTTCATAAACAAATTAGGATGTTCCTCAATAGAATGGAATTTTTTCGCAAGCTCACATGGAAAGGGAGCCGTCGATGGAGTCGGAGCAGTTATCAAAAGGAAAGTCTGGCAGATAACGAAATCCTAAAACATAGTTATACAAGATGCATTTTCATTCTATCAATGTGCAGAAAATAACATAAATGGAGTTAAAATGTATTTCATGTCATCTGAACAGATTGAAGAGCATTCCTTGCTATATAATTTAGGCGAAAAATGGTAACAAGTTAAAAGCATTTCAGGTATATCCCAGTTGCACTTCTTTTGTTGCGATGGTCAAGAAGTAAAAGCTGCCAGGACTGCCTATTCTGAAAAAACTGTATTTGATATTTCTGACACTATATTCATTTAAATTTATTTTTGTTTAGTATAATTAATACTACACAATACTTTGTTCAAATTACATATTTTTTTGTTAAGTTCGTTGTTATATGAAAATAAATACACTGAATTCTTTTGTTGATTTAAAAATATGTTTTCTAAACTTATTTACTTATAATTTGTTAAAAAAAAAACAACTGAAACAACATAATCATGGATGATGGAAAAAAATGTCCCGTGCGGCTGTGATTAAAGTTAAATTTAAAAAAAAGTAGTAATAATTTTGAGGTAAAATTTTACAACTTTTAAGAGACATTATTAGCCAACATTCTAGAATTAGTCGCATTGTGATATTGCCTCAGGTTTCGCTGAAAACAGAGTTTTAATTGATAGTCGAAAAAAACACTTCTGTTTTTTGTCCCGTGCGAAAAAATTTCCAAAATCAACCTAAGAAAGAAATATCTATAAGTTTAATCTATTGTCGAGAAAAAATTTCTTTTTATTTTGACTTTTTTTTCAACTTAAATGTGTTCAACGGTCACGTTCGACATGATGGAATTTTCTATTATTATTACAATTTCATTTTTTCTTTCCAACCGCGCGAGTCGTAATTGGCAAATTTTATTTTTTTTTGTTTTTTTGTAACATAAAAAGGGGCATTAGTGGCCCAACTATTATTTTAAAAGAAAAGGTGTGTTTTATTGTGCACAACAACAATAGGGACGACTCCGGCAGCAATTCCTGCTACCACCAATACCCGGCCGCATCAGCTCCACCACAACGGCAGCACCTGGCGCCAGCGCAATCGCAGGTCCCGTAAAGGTAACTCCTCGGAATATACATTTGGTCCTACCGAAAAAGGAGAAAAACAGGTGAGTAATCTGAAATTTAAAAGTGTAGTTCAAGACGTACAAATTTTCGATTCAACAATTGTGGCTCATAGCAATTTGTGGCTCGAAAGAAATTGACGTCAAATGAAAGTGAGTGGCTACGTCAAAAGAAAATACGAATTGTGGCTCTGTGAATATAAAATATGACGTAATAAGGGCATAATTAAGAACGCGGTGCAAAATATAAGGTTATTATGAAATAAAAATAGCGTTATTTGTAATTTGAACGGCATTATCGTCCCGTTAGTCCAAAATCAGGCGATTTTTTTCGTAGTCCGTTATTTTTAACAATTGTTGCTGTAAAATTTGGACATATTGGAAAAGATTTGTTTGTGGCGCGGTTGAAAATTGTATAGCATCATATTGTTGGTGTAAATTGTTTGCCGGTATTAAAATTTTGTACGTGTGGCAAATTGTTGCTGCAGCCTGAATTTGTTCTGCTGTTTTTTTTTTGTACATGCAAGAAAGTTTCGCTACAAGGAAAAATTTGTTGTACATAATCTACAGTGGTGGCTCGTTTTAAAGAATAAATTCGAATTTTTTTTTGCTGTTTTGATTTATCGGCGAGCTGGCGCATAAATAAAAATTCGAATTAGTATTCTGTTGCTCGAGATTGGCATAAATTTGTTTTCTCTTCGTTTTGAAAGCTGGCGAGCAAATTGTGTTGTTCAATTTAGCATTGATTTTTCGCGATTTTTTTTGGCTTACAAATTGTGCTTCTCGAATTTTTTTTTCGACTTGTTGGCTTACAATTTGGGTGGCTCGAATTTTCACAAATTTATTCGACTTTGGTGGAATGAAAATTAAGTTGCCCGACTTTCGAATAAATTTAAAGTGATTTTATTCTGGGGAATTTATTATCTGCTCATTGTGCTTCGTAAAATTTAACAATTTTTGTCTATTAGTCATGATGAGTATTTCCCAAACATCGAGAAATTTGCCACAATTTGAGAAATATTTGCAAGCGGTTGATGAGGTTTTTGCAACCGAGGCTCAGCTAAGTGAGGAAGATTTTTCCGAATATACGGCTGAAACAATAGAATTTGAAAAAAACGAATTAACCAAAGTTTGGTCCAAATACAAAAAAATTGTATGATCAATGTTGTTCAGGGCCACTGGATAAAGAAAAAGAATTGGCTGTGGTTCAATCTAAGCATCCTCAGGCACGCAGGGCACATGTAAGGTGCATAAATTATATTGCAAAGGCAAACAAAAAATTGCCTGTGGAAAAAAGTGTTGCAGCTAATACAGTGGTTCCCAATCAGGGGTTTTCGGTGCCCCATGTGACACTGGCGTTTTTCATGGTGACTATGTATCGTGGCCCACATTTCGGGACATGTTTAGCGCCATTTATGTGAACAATGCGAGACTAAGCCCAGTAGAAAAACTTTTTTTATCTTTTTCAAAAGACTGATGGTGAGGCCAGAGAAATAAACAGAAATATTTCTTTAACAGCCGAGAATTTTGAAATTGCATGGGGTAATTTGAAATCTCAATATGAGAACAAGCGGGTTCTAATAAATAGTCAATTGAAATTGTTGTTCAATTTGGTTCCACGCCAACATGAATCGGCTCAAGAGGTGAAAAGGCTCCAGCGGGAGATTAATAATTGTATATCGGTTCTAAAGTTATACGAGATTGATATAGAGTCATGGGACCCCATTTTCGTGTTTTAATGCTCATCTCGTTTGCCGCATCATACATTGCAGCTCTGGGAGCAATCAGTCAAGAAAAAGACAGAGGTTCCCAAATGGAAAGAACTGAATTCCTTTTTGACTGACAGGTATCACGCCTTAGAGAGTGTTTCTGACATTAGCTCTTCCTGCCCTCAACGGTCCAGTGGTTCTCAAACTTTTTCAAATGGGGACACTCAATCTTCATCGAAAGCTAAACAAGTTAAAGCTCATCATACTAAAGTTGATGTCGTTCAATGCAAATTATGCAAAGAGGCCCATGCTATTTGCAATTGCAAACAATTTTTAAATATGGACAATAGAAACCGAGTTTCAGTCTTGAAAAAATTCAAATATTGTTTCAATTGCCTAACAACAGGGCACATGTATGGCGATTGCACTAGCCCGAATGGTTGCTCAAAGTGCAAAAAGAAGCACCACAGTCTACTGCATAGAGATTTTGTGAAAAAATCGAATCAGGCTCAGGCCTCAACTCAAGTACAGTCCACTGAAGTTCCAAATACATCTGCAGTAGTTCAATCGCATCACACGTCGGTGGCCAAACAAGTTATGCTCGCAACAGCGTGGGTGAATATAATAAGTTGTGGCTCAAATTATAAAGTGAGGGCACTTATTGATCCATGCTCAGATGAGAGCTTTATATCTAAGAAAATGCAAAAATTATTAAAGTTGCCCACAATACCAGTTACAGCAGAAGTTACTGGATTGAATGGCGCAATTAGTAAATGTGATAAAAAAGCACATTTTACTGTGGAGTCTGTTCTTCATCCGAACATTAAACTCAATGTAGGGGCACTAGTAGTGTCTAAGGTAACTGGTGATATACCAACTCACTCATATAGTCCCAATGGGGCTGAAGAGTTACCAAAGCTGGATTATGCGGATCCAGATTTTTATAAGAGCGGTCAAATAGACATTCTATTTGGAGGAGATTTATATCCCTCAATTCTGCGAAACGGTATTCATCACGGAATTTTTGGTTCTTTAGTTGCTCAAAAAACGATCTTCGGATGGGTGGTAACTGGACCAGCCGTCAGTAAAAGCAGTTCTTTACAATTGACAATAGCTCATTTTACAAAAGTTTCTATTGACGAATAGTTGTCAAAGTTTTGGGAGTTGGAAGAAGTCGCTCATAAAACTTTTTTATCACAAGAGGATAAAAAGTGTGAGGAAATCTATTGCTCTACTACTGTCAGGAACTCTGATGGGAGATATGTAGTTAATCTGCCCTTCAAGAACGAACACCCTGAGGTAGGCCCAAACAGACACATTGCTCTACGTCAATATGAGAGAAATGAGAAATCTTTGTTGAAAAGACCTGGAGTCAAGTTGCAGTATGATGAGGTTATGGAAGACTATTTAAAGCTGGGCCACATGCAGAAAGTTGATGACGCAACTTGTGGTCCTAAGTATTATTTGCCCCATCAGGCTGTGTATAAGCCAGATAGTGCAACAACAAAGTTGAGGGTAGTTTACAACGCATCGAGTCCCTCGGCAAATGGCGTGAGCTTAAATGATATGTTGTACGTTGGTCCAACGTTACAGGCCAGTCTTGTGTCGCTCATATCGAAATGGCGCCTTTATAAGTATGTCTTTAATGCTGACATCACAAAGATGTACAGACAGGTACTTATAAATCCTGAACATGCCGTTTTCCAAGGAGTTTTATACCGTAGCTCTGAAAATGGAGAAGTCGAAAACTATCAACTAAATACGGTCACGTTTAGCGTGAATTGCGCACCATATTTAGCGCTCAGAACACTGCTGCAGTTGGCAAGTGATGAGGAAAAACGTTTCCCAATTAGTGCTGAAATATTGCGTAGCTCTATGTATGTCGACGATGTTTTGTTTGGTGCCCACAGCATTTCAGAAACATTGGTAGCTCGTGATGAACTAATTGCACTATTAAAGTGTGGAGGATTCGACTTAAGAAAATGGACGTCAAATTGCAGTCTAATTCTAGCAGGGTTGCCCTCTGAATTTGTTCTGAATTCATCTTTTTTATCGCTTGATGACAATAGTACCGTTAAAACGCTGGGATTGAGGTGGAATGCAGCACACGATGAATTTTATTTTATCACGGAGAAAATGTTGATCAAATCATCCTATACAAGGCAAGAAGTTTTGTCAGTTATCGCTCGGCTATTTGAGCCAATAGGATGGCTTTCACCTGTCATTGTGAAAGCAAAAATTTTGATACAACAAATGTGGTTCGACAAAGGCGGCTGGGATGATCCGATTGGAGTCATGTCGCTCCAAAAGTGGCGAGCGTTGTTATCAAATTTCAACGAGATTGATAAAATCAAAATTCCACGTTGGATTGGTTGCTCATCAGATTGTTATGTTGAATTTCATGCCTTTTGTGACGCCTCGGAGTTAGCATATGCAGCGGAATTATATATTAGAGTGCAGACCGGCGATAAGATATGCACAAATCTGCTCACTTTACCACGTTTAGAGCTTTGTGATGCGGTACTATTAGCCAAATTGGTTGAGAAAGAGGTTCCAAATCTGAAAATCTTGAATTCTTCGTTGTATTTATGGTCCGACGCAACTATTGTCCTAGCATGGCTCAAAAAGTCGCCTTGTAATTGGAAAACTTTTGTTGCTCATAGAGTTGGATCGATTTTAGACAAAGTTGGTAACAAAGATTGGCGTCATGTTGCATCTGAGGAAAATCCTGCCGATTTAGTAACCCGGGGGCTGACTCCGGATGAATTAAAAGACAACAAACTTTGGTGGCACGGTCCTGATTGGCTAAGTCAAGATAAATCTAAGTGGCCCGCCACAAAAGATGAATTTGAAAATTCAGAAGAAGCTCAAAGTATTCAAACGTATGTTGCTCAATCGGCAAAAAATGAGGATATTCTAAATCGTTTCTCTTGTTTGGCTAAGGCGATGCACGTGATAACGTACGTGTTTAGATTTTTCAACAAAGTTAAACAGCGCTTAAAGATTCGTCAAAGGGTTGATCATAATCCACACAAGTCGCACAAACTCGGAGCTGACGAATTATATTTCGTGAGAATTCGTCTATTTGTACTGTCTCAGAAGGCTCATTTTGAAGAAGAATACACCTGCTTGCTCAAAAAGAATAAAATTAGTACACGTAGCACTTTATTAACGCTCACGCCGTTTTTGGATAATCAGGGCTTAATACGAGCTAATGGTCGTCTGGGTTCAACTAAAAGTTTGTCCTATAATGAACGTCACCCTATTATTCTTGCCTATAGCAGTCGTGTAGCCCGTCTTTATGTCGAGTTTATTCACAAAATGGTTTTGCACGGTGGTCCAACTTTAGTTCTCAACACAGTTCACCAAGAGTGTTGGATACTTAAGGCTAAAAATCTAATCAGAGCGTGCATCCACAATTGTAAACCTTGTGTTCTTAACAGGAGAAAACTCCAAGGACAGATTATGGGCGAACTCCCTCCGAAAGAAGGACGTTTAGTAGGCCCTTCACAAATACTGGGGTCGATTTCGCAGGCCCATTTGACATTAAGAATTTCACAGGCAGATACACGAAAATCACAAAGGGCTACGCATGTGTATTTGTCTGCTTTGCGACTAAGGCTATTCTCATAGAAGCCATGAGCGATTTGTCCACTCCTGCGTTTGTAGCCGCGTTGGCTCGATTTATTGCTCGTCGAGGGTGCCCTAATAAAATGTTCTCCGATAACGGCAGAAATTTCGTAGGCGCCGCTAAACAAATCGACATTAATTTTGTTGCCCATGTTAAGGAGTTTTGCAATGAGGCCGTCTCTAAATATGGACACCAGAAACTATCGTGGCACTTTATTCCCGCTGCTGCTCCACATATGGGCGGTTGTTTGTGGGAAGCGGGAGTCAAAAGTTTGAAAACGCACCCTAAAAAGACGGCGGGGCAAATTAAACATACTTTCTAAGAGTTTGCTACCTTGTTAGCTTCTATTGAGGCCTGTCTCAACTCGCGCCCGCTCTCAGCCCTCTCTGAAGACGTTAACGAGCAAGCTGCATTAACTCCAGCCCATTTTTTAATAGGGAGTCCAATGTTGGCCCCTGCGGAACCTGAAGAGTTGGGAACCCCTGACTCGATTTTAAATCGTTGGCGCAAATTGAAGGCGATCCAGCGCGAATTCTGTCGTCGTTGGAAGAACGAATACTTAAAAGAGTTGCACAAAAGAAACAAATGGAAAGTACCGCAAACTGACCTCGTAGAAGGAGATCTTGGTGTTCTTAGGAACGAACCCCTGTGTCCTACAGATTGGCGTTTAGGTCACATTGTTAGAATTTATCGCGGACCTGACGGACGAGTCCGAGTTGCCGACCTTAAAACTCAGAGTGGCAGCATAACAAGGCCGATCCACAAACTCATTCTTCTACCTCGTAGCACAATTTAACATGTACCAACCTGTAGTCACTTACCTAACCGTAGCTCTCACTATAACTATTTACTCACTATACATTTTCCCACTTACAGTTCAACACGATGCAGTCGGGCATGTTTAATGCGAACTTCACCTGTGTGATTTGTGGCAGGTTTCACGCCATCCGACAGTGTACTCGGTTTCAGGTGATGAATGTTGAAGAGAAACTGCGTGCTGTCGCTCATTACGGTTTATGCACCAACTGTCTAGCACAGTCTCACCAACGCGTTGCGTGGCCCAAATTTATAAAGCCCACAACACCATCAGGGTACCTGATGACAAAAAGGCAGACCCAATGTGGAACCACCGTCGCCGTCTACACATCATTCTGGGGGCTGATGTGGCAAGTCGGATCCTTCTTGGGCCATCGGTTGGACGCCCCGGCAGGTTACTACGCCAAAACACGAAATTTTGCGAAGCGTATTTCGGCGTAGCAGAGATTATGCGCCAGGAGGACGTACTGCCGTAATGACTCAGACTATGTCTTTCACCTGAACTTTAGTATTATTTTTCTTTTTTTTGTTTCATCTAACTCATTTGCCTTTATAGTATGAATTTATTATTCTTTCTTTATAAAAAAAAAAAAGTTCTGAATTAATTTGAAATTGAATTACTTAACTTTCCTACATTTGAATTATATCCTTAACTTGAATTATTATTAAACCTTCTCAGTGGTTAATAATCTTATTTGCGTGGCCCATCATTTTCGTTGCACACCTTGCAAGGCGGGGAGTATGTTTTCGTGAAAAGCCCTAATGCTAATTGGAAGGGCAGTGTTCATTACCATGCGCCAGCCACTTGGGAAAATAGTGGACGCCGTCAACTTTGGGCGAGTGGCATGGGTTTGGTAGAAGCTTCTTCGCGGTAATTTTCTATTATTATTACAATTTCATTTTTTCTTTCCAACCGCGCGAGTCGTAATTGGCAAATTTTATTTTTTTTTTCGTTTTTTTGTAAAATAAAAAGGGGCATTAGTGGCCCAACTATTATTTTAAAAGAAAAGGTGTGTTTTATTGTGCACAACAACAATAGGGACGACTCCGGCAGCAATTCCTGCTACCACCAATACCCGGCCGCATCAGCTCCACCACAACGGCAGCACCTGGCGCCAGCGCAATCGCAGGTCCCGTAAAGGTAACTCCTCGGAATATACATTTGGTCCTACCGAAAAAGGAGAAAAACAGGTGAGTAATCTGAAATTTAAAAGTGTAGTTCAAGACGTACAAATTTTCGATTCAACAATTGTGGCTCATAGCAATTTGTGGCTCGAAAGAAATTGACGTCAAATGAAAGTGAGTGGCTACGTCAAAAGAAAATACGAATTGTGGCTCTGTGAATATAAAATATGACGTAATAATGGCATAATTAAGAACGCGGTGCAAAATATAAGGTTATTATGAAATAAAAATAGCGTTATTTGTAATTTGAACGGCATTATCGTCCCGTTAGTCCAAAATCAGGCGATTTTTTTCGTAGTCCGTTATTTTTAACAATTGTTGCTGTAAAATTTGGACATATTGGAAAAGATTTGTTTGTGGCGCGGTTGAAAATTGTATAGCATCATATTGTTGGTGTAAATTGTTTGCCGGTATTAAAATTTTGTACGTGTGGCAAATTGTTGCTGCAGCCTGAATTTGTTCTGCTGTTTTTTTTTTTGTACATGCAAGAAAGTTTCGCTACAAGGAAAAATTTGTTGTACATAATCTACAGTGGTGGCTCGTTTTAAAGAATAAATTCGAATTTTTTTTGCTGTTTTGATTTATCGGCGAGCTGGCGCATAAATAAAAATTCGAATTAGTATTCTGTTGCTCGAGATTGGCATAAATTTGTTTTCTCTTCGTTTTGAAAGCTGGCGAGCAAATTGTGTTGTTCAATTTAGCATTGATTTTTCGCGATTTTTTTTGGCTTACAAATTGTGCTTCTCGAATTTTTTTTTCGACTTGTTGGCTTACAATTTGGGTGGCTCGAATTTTCACAAATTTATTCGACTTTGGTGGAATGAAAATTAAGTTGCCCGACTTTCGAATAAATTTAAAGTGATTTTATTCTGGGGAATTTATTATCTGCTCATTGTGCTTCGTAAAATTTAACAATTTTTGTCTATTAGTCATGATGAGTATTTCCCAAACATCGAGAAATTTGCCACAATTTGAGAAATATTTGCAAGCGGTTGATGAGGTTTTTGCAACCGAGGCTCAGCTAAGTGAGGAAGATTTTTCCGAATATACGGCTGAAACAATAGAATTTGAAAAAAACGAATTAACCAAAGTTTGGTCCAAATACAAAAAAATTGTATGATCAATGTTGTTCAGGGCCACTGGATAAAGAAAAAGAATTGGCTGTGGTTCAATCTAAGCATCCTCAGGCACGCAGGGCACATGTAAGGTGCATAAATTATATTGCAAAGGCAAACAAAAAATTGCCTGTGGAAAAAAGTGTTGCAGCTAATACAGTGGTTCCCAATCAGGGGTTTTCGGTGCCCCATGTGACACTGGCGTTTTTCATGGTGACTATGTATCGTGGCCCACATTTCGGGACATGTTTAGCGCCATTTATGTGAACAATGCGAGACTAAGCCCAGTAGAAAAACTTTTTTTATCTTTTTCAAAAGACTGATGGTGAGGCCAGAGAAATAAACAGAAATATTTCTTTAACAGCCGAGAATTTTGAAATTGCATGGGGTAATTTGAAATCTCAATATGAGAACAAGCGGGTTCTAATAAATAGTCAATTGAAATTGTTGTTCAATTTGGTTCCACGCCAACATGAATCGGCTCAAGAGGTGAAAAGGCTCCAGCGGGAGATTAATAATTGTATATCGGTTCTAAAGTTATACGAGATTGATATAGAGTCATGGGACCCCATTTTCGTGTTTTAATGCTCATCTCGTTTGCCGCATCATACATTGCAGCTCTGGGAGCAATCAGTCAAGAAAAAGACAGAGGTTCCCAAATGGAAAGAACTGAATTCCTTTTTGACTGACAGGTATCACGCCTTAGAGAGTGTTTCTGACATTAGCTCTTCCTGCCCTCAACGGTCCAGTGGTTCTCAAACTTTTTCAAATGGGGACACTCAATCTTCATCGAAAGCTAAACAAGTTAAAGCTCATCATACTAAAGTTGATGTCGTTCAATGCAAATTATGCAAAGAGGCCCATGCTATTTGCAATTGCAAACAATTTTTAAATATGGACAATAGAAACCGAGTTTCAGTCTTGAAAAAATTCAAATATTGTTTCAATTGCCTAACAACAGGGCACATGTATGGCGATTGCACTAGCCCGAATGGTTGCTCAAAGTGCAAAAAGAAGCACCACAGTCTACTGCATAGAGATTTTGTGAAAAAATCGAATCAGGCTCAGGCCTCAACTCAAGTACAGTCCACTGAAGTTCCAAATACATCTGCAGTAGTTCAATCGCATCACACGTCGGTGGCCAAACAAGTTATGCTCGCAACAGCGTGGGTGAATATAATAAGTTGTGGCTCAAATTATAAAGTGAGGGCACTTATTGATCCATGCTCAGATGAGAGCTTTATATCTAAGAAAATGCAAAAATTATTAAAGTTGCCCACAATACCAGTTACAGCAGAAGTTACTGGATTGAATGGCGCAATTAGTAAATGTGATAAAAAAGCACATTTTACTGTGGAGTCTGTTCTTCATCCGAACATTAAACTCAATGTAGGGGCACTAGTAGTGTCTAAGGTAACTGGTGATATACCAACTCACTCATATAGTCCCAATGGGGCTGAAGAGTTACCAAAGCTGGATTATGCGGATCCAGATTTTTATAAGAGCGGTCAAATAGACATTCTATTTGGAGGAGATTTATATCCCTCAATTCTGCGAAACGGTATTCATCACGGAATTTTTGGTTCTTTAGTTGCTCAAAAAACGATCTTCGGATGGGTGGTAACTGGACCAGCCGTCAGTAAAAGCAGTTCTTTACAATTGACAATAGCTCATTTTACAAAAGTTTCTATTGACGAATAGTTGTCAAAGTTTTGGGAGTTGGAAGAAGTCGCTCATAAAACTTTTTTATCACAAGAGGATAAAAAGTGTGAGGAAATCTATTGCTCTACTACTGTCAGGAACTCTGATGGGAGATATGTAGTTAATCTGCCCTTCAAGAACGAACACCCTGAGGTAGGCCCAAACAGACACATTGCTCTACGTCAATATGAGAGAAATGAGAAATCTTTGTTGAAAAGACCTGGAGTCAAGTTGCAGTATGATGAGGTTATGGAAGACTATTTAAAGCTGGGCCACATGCAGAAAGTTGATGACGCAACTTGTGGTCCTAAGTATTATTTGCCCCATCAGGCTGTGTATAAGCCAGATAGTGCAACAACAAAGTTGAGGGTAGTTTACAACGCATCGAGTCCCTCGGCAAATGGCGTGAGCTTAAATGATATGTTGTACGTTGGTCCAACGTTACAGGCCAGTCTTGTGTCGCTCATATCGAAATGGCGCCTTTATAAGTATGTCTTTAATGCTGACATCACAAAGATGTACAGACAGGTACTTATAAATCCTGAACATGCCGTTTTCCAAGGAGTTTTATACCGTAGCTCTGAAAATGGAGAAGTCGAAAACTATCAACTAAATACGGTCACGTTTAGCGTGAATTGCGCACCATATTTAGCGCTCAGAACACTGCTGCAGTTGGCAAGTGATGAGGAAAAACGTTTCCCAATTAGTGCTGAAATATTGCGTAGCTCTATGTATGTCGACGATGTTTTGTTTGGTGCCCACAGCATTTCAGAAACATTGGTAGCTCGTGATGAACTAATTGCACTATTAAAGTGTGGAGGATTCGACTTAAGAAAATGGACGTCAAATTGCAGTCTAATTCTAGCAGGGTTGCCCTCTGAATTTGTTCTGAATTCATCTTTTTTATCGCTTGATGACAATAGTACCGTTAAAACGCTGGGATTGAGGTGGAATGCAGCACACGATGAATTTTATTTTATCACGGAGAAAATGTTGATCAAATCATCCTATACAAGGCAAGAAGTTTTGTCAGTTATCGCTCGGCTATTTGAGCCAATAGGATGGCTTTCACCTGTCATTGTGAAAGCAAAAATTTTGATACAACAAATGTGGTTCGACAAAGGCGGCTGGGATGATCCGATTGGAGTCATGTCGCTCCAAAAGTGGCGAGCGTTGTTATCAAATTTCAACGAGATTGATAAAATCAAAATTCCACGTTGGATTGGTTGCTCATCAGATTGTTATGTTGAATTTCATGCCTTTTGTGACGCCTCGGAGTTAGCATATGCAGCGGAATTATATATTAGAGTGCAGACCGGCGATAAGATATGCACAAATCTGCTCACTTTACCACGTTTAGAGCTTTGTGATGCGGTACTATTAGCCAAATTGGTTGAGAAAGAGGTTCCAAATCTGAAAATCTTGAATTCTTCGTTGTATTTATGGTCCGACGCAACTATTGTCCTAGCATGGCTCAAAAAGTCGCCTTGTAATTGGAAAACTTTTGTTGCTCATAGAGTTGGATCGATTTTAGACAAAGTTGGTAACAAAGATTGGCGTCATGTTGCATCTGAGGAAAATCCTGCCGATTTAGTAACCCGGGGGCTGACTCCGGATGAATTAAAAGACAACAAACTTTGGTGGCACGGTCCTGATTGGCTAAGTCAAGATAAATCTAAGTTTCAACAAAGTTAAACAGCGCTTAAAGATTCGTCAAAGGGTTGATCATAATCCACACAAGTCGCACAAACTCGGAGCTGACGAATTATATTTCGTGAGAATTCGTCTATTTGTACTGTCTCAGAAGGCTCATTTTGAAGAAGAATACACCTGCTTGCTCAAAAAGAATAAAATTAGTACACGTAGCACTTTATTAACGCTCACGCCGTTTTTGGATAATCAGGGCTTAATACGAGCTAATGGTCGTCTGGGTTCAACTAAAAGTTTGTCCTATAATGAACGTCACCCTATTATTCTTGCCTATAGCAGTCGTGTAGCCCGTCTTTATGTCGAGTTTATTCACAAAATGGTTTTGCACGGTGGTCCAACTTTAGTTCTCAACACAGTTCACCAAGAGTGTTGGATACTTAAGGCTAAAAATCTAATCAGAGCGTGCATCCACAATTGTAAACCTTGTGTTCTTAACAGGAGAAAACTCCAAGGACAGATTATGGGCGAACTCCCTCCGAAAGAAGGACGTTTAGTAGGCCCTTCACAAATACTGGGGTCGATTTCGCAGGCCCATTTGACATTAAGAGTTTCACAGGCAGATACACGAAAATCACAAAGGGCTACGCATGTGTATTTGTCTGCTTTGCGACTAAGGCTATTCTCATAGAAGCCATGAGCGATTTGTCCACTCCTGCGTTTGTAGCCGCGTTGGCTCGATTTATTGCTCGTCGAGGGTGCCCTAATAAAATGTTCTCCGATAACGGCAGAAATTTCGTAGGCGCCGCTAAACAAATCGACATTAATTTTGTTGCCCATGTTAAGGAGTTTTGCAATGAGGCCGTCTCTAAATATGGACACCAGAAACTATCGTGGCACTTTATTCCCGCTGCTGCTCCACATATGGGCGGTTGTTTGTGGGAAGCGGGAGTCAAAAGTTTGAAAACGCACCCTAAAAAGACGGCGGGGCAAATTAAACATACTTTCGAAGAGTTTGCTACCTTGTTAGCTTCTATTGAGGCCTGTCTCAACTCGCGCCCGCTCTCAGCCCTCTCTGAAGACGTTAACGAGCAAGCTGCATTAACTCCAGCCCATTTTTTAATAGGGAGTCCAATGTTGGCCCCTGCGGAACCTGAAGAGTTGGGAACCCCTGACTCGATTTTAAATCGTTGGCGCAAATTGAAGGCGATCCAGCGCGAATTCTGTCGTCGTTGGAAGAACGAATACTTAAAAGAGTTGCACAAAAGAAACAAATGGAAAGTACCGCAAACTGACCTCGTAGAAGGAGATCTTGGTGTTCTTAGGAACGAACCCCTGTGTCCTACAGATTGGCGTTTAGGTCACATTGTTAGAATTTATCGCGGACCTGACGGACGAGTCCGAGTTGCCGACCTTAAAATTCAGAGTGGCAGCATAACAAGGCCGATCCACAAACTCATTCTTCTACCTCGTAGCACAATTTAACATGTACCAACCTGTAGTCACTTACCTAACCGTAGCTCTCACTATAACTATTTACTCACTATACATTTTCCCACTTACAGTTCAACACGATGCAGTCGGGCATGTTTAATGCGAACTTCACCTGTGTGATTTGTGGCAGGTTTCACGCCATCCGACAGTGTACTCGGTTTCAGGTGATGAATGTTGAAGAGAAACTGCGTGCTGTCGCTCATTACGGTTTATGCACCAACTGTCTAGCACAGTCTCACCAACGCGTTGCGTGCCGAACCCTGGACCGCTGCAAACAATGCTTTCAAGACCATAACACCTTGCTGCACCCTATACCATCAGGCAAACTGTGGCTCAGAATGACGGCAATGGTAACTGTGAAGATCGACAGCAAAAACTACACATTCGCACGTGTACTTATTGACCCCAATGCCTCGAGGTCATCGATAATGTTGAGTGAGGCTCATAGATTACGGTGTTCAGTGGTACGAGGCCGCACAGAAGTGACTCTGTGGCACCGATTACGTGACTACGGGTACAATATTGTGGCCCAAATTTATAAAGCCCACAACACCATCAGGGTACCTGATGACAAAAAGGCAGACCCAATGTGGAACCACCGTCGCCGTCTACACATCATTCTGGGGGCTGATGTGGCAAGTCGGATCCTTCTTGGGCCATCGGTTGGACGCCCCGGCAGGTTACTACGCCAAAACACGAAATTTTGCGAAGCGTATTTCGGCGTAGCAGAGATTATGCGCCAGGAAGACGTACTGCCGTAATGACTCAGACTATGTCTTTCACCTGAACTTTGGTATTATTTTTCTTTTTTTGTTTCATCTAACTCATTTGCCTTTATAGTATGAATTTATTATTCTTTCTTTATAAAAAAAAAAAGTTCTGAATTAATTTGAAATTGAATTACTTAACTTTCCTACATTTGAATTATATCCTTAACTTGAATTATTATTAAACCTTCTCAGTGGTTAATAATCTTATTTGCGTGGCCCATCATTTTCGTTGCACACCTTGCAAGGCGGGGAGTATGAAAAGCCCTAATGCTAATTGGAAGGGCAGTGTTCATTACCATGCGCCAGCCACTTGGGAAAATAGTGGACGCCGTCAACTTTGGGCGAGTGGCATGGGTTTGGTAGAAGCTTCTTCGCGGTAATTTTCTATTATTATTACAATTTAATGTTTTCTTTCCAACCGCGCGAGTCGTAATTGGCAAATTTTATTTTTTTTCGTTTTTTTGTAAAATAAAAAGGGGCATTAGTGGCCCAACTATTATTTTAAAAGAAAAGGTGTGTTTTATTGTGCACAACAACAATAGGGACGACTCCGGCAGCAATTCCTGCTACCACCAATACCCGGCCGCAGCAGCTCCACCACAACGGCAGCACCTGGCGCCAGCGCAAACGCAGGTCCCGTAAAGGTAACTCCTCGGAATATACATTTGGTCCTACCGAAAAAGGAGAAAAACAGGTGCGTAACCTGAAATTTAAAAGTGTAGTTCAAGACGTGCAAATTTTCGATTCAACAATTGTGGCTCATAGCAATTTGTGGCTCGAAAGAAATTGACGTCAAATGAAAGTGAGTGGCTACGTCAAAAGAAAATACGAATTGTGGCTCTGTGAATATAAAATATGACATAATAAGGGCATAATTAAGAACGCGGTGCAAAATATAAGGTTATTATGAAATAAAAATAGCGTTATTTGTAATTTGAACGCCATTATCGTCCCGTTAGTCCAAAATCAGGCAATTTTTTTCGTAGTCCGTTATTTTTAACAATTGTTGCTGTAAAATTTGGACATATAGGAAAAGATTTGTTTGTGGCGCGGTTGAAAATTGTATAGCATCATATTGTTGGTGTAAATTGTTTGCCGGTATTAAAAGTTTGTACGTGTGGCAAATTGTTGCTGCAGCCTGAATTTGTTCTGCTGTTTTTTTTTTGTACATGCAAGAAAGTTTCGCTACAAGGAACAAATTGTTGTACATAATCTACAGTGGTGGCTCGTTTTAAGGAATATTTATATAAACTTTATGAGAGTAAATTCGAATTTTTTTTGCTGTTTTGATTTATCGGCGAGCTGGCGCATAAATAAAAATTCGAATTAATATTCTGTTGCTCGAGATGGGCATAAATTTGTTTTCTCTTCGTTTTGAAAGCTGGCGAGCAAATTGTGTTGTTCAATTTAGCATTGATTTTTCGCGATTTTTTTTGGCTTACAAATTGTGCTTCTCGAATTTTTTTTTCGACTTGTTGGCTTACAATTTGGGTGGCTCGAATTTTCACAAATTTATTCGACTTTGGTGGAATGAAAATTAAGTTGCCCGACTTTCGAATAAATTTAAAGTGATTTTATTCTGGGGAATTTATTATCTGCTCATTGTGCTTCGTAAAATTTAACAATTTTTGTCTATTAGTCATGATGAGTATTTCCCAAACATCGAGAAATTTGCCACAATTTGAGAAATATTTGCAAGCGGTTGATGAGGTTTTTGCAACCGAGGCTCAGCTAAGTGAGGAAGATTTTTCCGAATATACGGCTGAAGCAATAGAATTTGAAAAAAAACGAATTAACCAAAGTTTGGTCCAAATACAAGAAATTGTATGATGAATGTTGTTCAGGGCCACTGGATAAAGAGAAAGAATTGGCTGTGGTTCAATCTAAGCATCCTCAGGCACGCAGGGCACATGTAAGGTGCATAAATTATATTGCAAAGGCAAACAAAAAATTGCCTGTGGAAAAAAGTGTTGCAGCTAATACAGTGGTTCCCAATCAGGGGTTTTCGGTGCCCCATGTGACACTGGCGTTTTTCATGGTGACTATGTATCGTGGCCCACATTTCGGGACATGTTTAGCGCCATTTATGTGAACAATGCGAGACTAAGCCCAGTAGAAAAACTTTTTTTATCTTTTTCAAAAGACTGATGGTGAGGCCAGAGAAATAAACAGAAATATTGCACCGTCGGTGGTGCAATGGTTAGTGTGCGCGGCTCTTGTACATGAGATCCTGGGTTCGAACCCGGCTCTGACCACCTAAAAATTTTCTTTCGACGACGGTCACCTCGCATAGTGACGGCGACACTATCGAGTATCTAGCCATGAAAAAGCTTCTCAAATTACCGTTCGGAATCGGTGTAAAACTGTAGGTCCCAATCGGTGAGTGAAAACTAGAAAGCGCACAGCTCAGTGATTGTGAGAAGTTCTCCCCAGTCCCTTCATGGGATGTAATGGGAAACCATTTATTTTTTTTATTTTATTTCTTTAACAGCCGAGAATTTTGAAATTGCATGGGGTAATTTGAAATCTCAATATGAGAACAAGCGGGTTCTAATAAATAGTCAATTGAAATTGTTGTTCAATTTGGTTCCACGCCAACATGAATCGGCTCAAGAGGTGAAAAGGCTCCAGCGGGAGATTAATAATTGTAAATCGGTTCTAAAGTTATACGAGATTGATATAGAGTCATGGGACCCCATTTTCGTGTTTTAATGCTCATCTCGTTTGCCGCATCATACATTGCAGCTCTGGGAGCAATCAGTCAAGAAAAAGACAGAGGTTCCCAAATGGAAAGAACTGAATTCCTTTTTGACTGACAGGTATCACGCCTTAGAGAGTGTTTCTGACATTAGCTCTTCCTGCCCTCAACGGTCCAGTGGTTCTCAAACTTTTTCAAATGGGGACACTCAATCTTCATCGAAAGCTAAACAAGTTAAAGCTCATCATACTAAAGTTGATGTCGTTCAATGCAAATTATGCAAAGAGGCCCATGCTATTTGCAATTGCAAAAAATTTTTAAATATGGACAATAGAAACCGAGTTTCAGTTTTGAAAAAATTCAAATATTGTTTCAATTGCCTAACAACAGGGCACATGTATGGCGATTGCACTAGCCCGAATGGTTGCTCAAAGTGCAAAAAGAAGCACCACAGTCTACTGCATAGAGATTTTGTGAAAAAATCGAATCAGGCTCAGGCCTCAACTCAAGTACAGTCCACTGAAGTTCCAAATACATCTGCAGTAGTTCAATCGCATCACACGTCGGTGGCCAAACAAGTTATGCTCGCAACAGCGTGGGTGAATATAATAAGTTGTGGCTCAAATTATAAAGTGAGGGCACTTATTGATCCATGCTCAGATGAGAGCTTTATATCTAAGAAAATGCAAAAATTATTAAAGTTGCCCACAATACCAGTTACAGCAGAAGTTACTGGATTGAATGGTGAAATTAGTAAATGTGATAAAAAAGCACATTTTACTGTGGAGTCTGTTCTTCATCCGAACATTAAACTCAATGTAGGGGCACTAGTAGTGTCTAAGGTAACTGGTGATATACCAACTCACTCATATAGTCCCAATGGGGCTGAAGAGTTACCAAAGCTGGATTATGCGGATCCAGATTTTTATAAGAGCGGTCAAATAGACATTCTATTTGGAGGAGATTTATATCCCTCAATTCTGCGAAACGGTATTCATCACGGAATTTTTGGTTCTTTAGTTGCTCAAAAAACGATCTTCGGATGGGTGGTAACTGGACCAGCCGTCAGTAAAAGCAGTTCTTTACAATTGACAATAGCTCATTTTACAAAAGTTTCTATTGACGAATAGTTGTCAAAGTTTTGGGAGTTGGAAGAAGTCGCTCATAAAACTTTTTTTATCACAAGAGGATAAAAAGTGTGAGGAAATCTATTGCTCTACTACTGTCAGGAACTCTGATGGGAGATATGTAGTTAATCTGCCCTTCAAGAACGAACACCCTGAGGTAGGCCCAAACAGACACATTGCTCTACGTCAATATGAGAGAAATGAGAAATCTTTGTTGAAAAGACCTGGAGTCAAGTTGCAGTATGATGAGGTTATGGAAGACTATTTAAAGCTGGGCCACATGCAGAAAGTTGATGACGCAACTTGTGGTCCTAAGTATTATTTGCCCCATCAGGCTGTGTATAAGCCAGATAGTGCAACAACAAAGTTGAGGGTAGTTTACAACGCATCGAGTCCCTCGGCAAATGGCGTGAGCTTAAATGATATGTTGTACGTTGGTCCAACGTTACAGGCCAGTCTTGTGTCGCTCATATCGAAATGGCGCCTTTATAAGTATGTCTTTAATGCTGACATCACAAAGATGTACAGACAGGTACTTATAAATCCTGAACATGCCGTTTTCCAAGGAGTTTTATACCGTAGCTCTGAAAATGGAGAAGTCGAAAACTATCAACTAAATACGGTCACGTTTAGCGTGAATTGCGCACCATATTTAGCGCTCAGAACACTGCTGCAGTTGGCAAGTGATGAGGAAAAACGTTTCCCAATTAGTGCTGAAATATTGCGTAGCTCTATGTATGTCGACGATGTTTTGTTTGGTGCCCACAGCATTTCAGAAACATTGGTAGCTCGTGATGAACTAATTGCACTATTAAAGTGTGGAGGATTCGACTTAAGAAAATGGACGTCAAATTGCAGTCTAATTTTAGCAGGGTTGCCCTCTGAATTTGTTCTGAATTCATCTTTTTTATCGCTTGATGACAATAGTACCGTTAAAACGCTGGGATTGAGGTGGAATGCAGCACACGATGAATTTTATTTTGTCACGGAGAAAATGTTGATCAAATCATCCTATACAAGGCAAGAAGTTTTGTCAGTTATCGCTCGGCTATTTGATCCTGTCATTGTGAAAGCAAAAATTTTGATACAACAAATGTGGTTCGACAAAGGCGGCTGGGATGATCCGATTGGAGTCATGTCGCTCCAAAAGTGGCGAGCGTTGTTATCAAATTTCAACGAGATTGATAAAATCAAAATTCCACGTTGGATTGGTTGCTCATCAGATTGTTATGTTGAATTTCATGCCTTTTGTGACGCCTCGGAGTTAGCATATGCAGCGGAATTATATATTAGAGTGCAGACCGGCGATAAGATATGCACAAATCTGCTCACTTTACCACGTTTAGAGCTTTGTGATGCGGTACTATTAGCCAAATTGGTTGAGAAAGAGGTTCCAAATCTGAAAATCTTGAATTCTTCGTTGTATTTATGGTCCGACGCAACTATTGTCCTAGCATGGCTCAAAAAGTCGCCTTGTAATTGGAAAACTTTTGTTGCTCATAGAGTTGGATCGATTTTAGACAAAGTTGGTAACAAAGATTGGCGTCATGTTGCATCTGAGGAAAATCCTGCCGATTTAGTAACCCGGGGGCTGACTCCGGATGAATTAAAAGACAAAAAACTTTGGTGGCACGGTCCTGATTGGCTAAGTCAAGATAAATCTAAGTTTCAACAAAGTTAAACAGCGCTTAAAGATTCGTCAAAGGGTTGATCATAATCCACACAAGTCGCACAAACTCGGAGCTGACGAATTATATTTCGTGAGAATTCGTCTATTTGTACTGTCTCAGAAGGCTCATTTTGAAGAAGAATACGCCTGCTTGCTCAAAAAGAATAAAATTAGTACACGTAGCACTTTATTAACGCTCACGCCGTTTTTGGATAATCAGGGCTTAATACGAGCTAATGGTCGTCTGGGTTCAACTAAAAGTTTGTCCTATAATGAACGTCACCCTATTATTCTTGCCTATAGCAGTCGTGTAGCCCGTCTTTATGTCGAGTTTATTCACAAAATGGTTTTGCACGGTGGTCCAACTTTAGTTCTCAACACAGTTCACCAAGAGTGTTGGATACTTAAGGCTAAAAATCTAATCAGAGCGTGCATCCACAATTGTAAACCTTGTGTTCTTAACAGGAGAAAACTCCAAGGACAGATTATGGGCGAACTCCCTCCGAAAGAAGGACGTTTAGTAGGCCCTTCACAAATACTGGGGTCGATTTCGCAGGCCCATTTGACATTAAGAGTTTCACAGGCAGATACACGAAAATCACAAAGGGCTACGCATGTGTATTTGTCTGCTTTGCGACTAAGGCTATTCTCATAGAAGCCATGAGCGATTTGTCCACTCCTGCGTTTGTAGCCGCGTTGGCTCGATTTATTGCTCGTCGAGGGTGCCCTAATAAAATGTTCTCCGATAACGGCAGAAATTTCGTAGGCGCCGCTAAACAAATCGACATTAATTTTGTTGCCCATGTTAAGGAGTTTTGCAATGAGGCCGTCTCAAAATATGGACACCAGAAACTATCGTGGCACTTTATTCCCGCTGCTGCTCCACATATGGGCGGTTGTTTGTGGGAAGCGGGAGTCAAAAGTTTGAAAACGCACCCTAAAAAGACGGCGGGGCAAATTAAACATACTTTCGAAGAGTTTGCTACCTTGTTAGCTTCTATTGAGGCCTGTCTCAACTCGCGCCCGCTCTCAGCCCTCTCTGAAGACGTTAACGAGCAAGCTGCATTAACTCCAGCCCATTTTTTAATAGGGAGTCCAATGTTGGCCCCTGCGGAACCTGAAGAGTTGGGAACCCCTGACTCGATTTTAAATCGTTGGCGCAAATTGAAGGCGATCCAGCGCGAATTCTGTCGTCGTTGGAAGAACGAATACTTAAAAGAGTTGCACAAAAGAAACAAATGGAAAGTACCGCAAACTGACCTCGTAGAAGGAGATCTTGGTGTTCTTAGGAACGAACCCCTGTGTCCTACAGATTGGCGTTTAGGTCACATTGTTAGAATTTATCGCGGACCTGACGGACGAGTCCGAGTTGCCGACCTTAAAATTCAGAGTGGCAGCATAACAAGGCCGATCCACAAACTCATTCTTCTACCTCGTAGCACAATTTAACATGTACCAACCTGTAGTCACTTACCTAACCGTAGCTCTCACTATAACTATTTACTCACTATACATTTTCCCACTTACAGTTCAACACGATGCAGTCGGGCATGTTTAATGCGAACTTCACCTGTGTGATTTGTGGCAGGTTTCACGCCATCCGACAGTGTACTCGGTTTCAGGTGATGAATGTTGAAGAGAAACTGCGTGCTGTCGCTCATTACGGTTTATGCACCAACTGTCTAGCACAGTCTCACCAACGCGTTGCGTGCCGAACCCTGGACCGCTGCAAACAATGCTTTCAAGACCATAACACCTGGCTGCACCCTATACCATCAGGCAAACTGTGGCTCAGAATGACGGCAATGGTAACTGTGAAGATCGACAGCAAAAACTACACATTCGCACGTGTACTTATTGACCCCAATGCCTCGAGGTCATCGATAATGTTGAGTGAGGCTCATAGATTACGGTGTTCAGTGGTACGAGGCCGCACAGAAGTGACTCTGTGGCACCGATTACGTGACTACGGGTACAATATTGTGGCCCAAATTTATAAAGCCCACAACACCATCAGGGTACCTGATGACAAAAAGGCAGACCCAATGTGGAACCACCGTCGCCGTCTACACATCATTCTAGGGGCTGATGTGGCAAGTCGGATCCTTCTTGGGCCATCGGTTGGACGCCCCGGCAGGTTACTACGCCAAAACACGAAATTTTGCGAAGCGTATTTCGGCGTAGCAGAGATTATGCGCCAGGAGGACGTACTGCCGTAATGACTCAGACTATGTCTTTCACCTGAACTTTGGTATTATTTTTCTTTTTTTTGTTTCATCTAACTCATTTGCCTTTATAGTATGAATTTATTATTCTTTCTTTATAAAAAAAAAAAGTTCTGAATTAATTTGAAATTGAATTACTTAACTTTCCTACATTTGAATTATATCCTTAACTTGAATTATTATTAAACCTTCTCAGTGGTTAATAATCTTATTTGCGTGGCCCATCATTTTCGTTGCACACCTTGCAAGGCGGGGAGTATGAAAAGCCCTAATGCTAATTGGAAGGGCAGTGTTCATTACCATGCGCCAGCCACTTGGGAAAATAGTGGACGCCGTCAACTTTGGGCGAGTGGCATGGGTTTGGTAGAAGCTTCTTCGCGGTAATTTTCTATTATTATTACAATTTAATGTTTTCTTTCCAACCGCGCGAGTCGTAATTGGCAAATTTTATTTTTTTTCGTTTTTTTGTAAAATAAAAAGGGGCATTAGTGGCCCAACTATTATTTTAAAAGAAAAGGTGTGTTTTATTGTGCACAACAACAATAGGGACGACTCCGGCAGCAATTCCTGCTACCACCAATACCCGGCCGCAGCAGCTCCACCACAACGGCAGCACCTGGCGCCAGCGCAAACGCAGGTCCCGTAAAGGTAACTCCTCGGAATATACATTTGGTCCTACCGAAAAAGGAGAAAAACAGGTGCGTAACCTGAAATTTAAAAGTGTAGTTCAAGACGTGCAAATTTTCGATTCAACAATTGTGGCTCATAGCAATTTGTGGCTCGAAAGAAATTGACGTCAAATGAAAGTGAGTGGCTACGTCAAAAGAAAATACGAATTGTGGCTCTGTGAATATAAAATATGACATAATAAGGGCATAATTAAGAACGCGGTGCAAAATATAAGGTTATTATGAAATAAAAATAGCGTTATTTGTAATTTGAACGCCATTATCGTCCCGTTAGTCCAAAATCAGGCGATTTTTTTCGTAGTCCGTTATTTTTAACAATTGTTGCTGTAAAATTTGGACATATTGGAAAAGATTTGTTTGTGGCGCGGTTGAAAATTGTATAGCATCATATTGTTGGTGTAAATTGTTTGCCGGTATTAAAATTTTGTACGTGTGGCAAATTGTTGCTGCAGCCTGAATTTGTTCTGCTGTTTTTTTTTTGTACATGCAAGAAAGTTTCGCTACAAGGAAAAATTTGTTGTACATAATCTACAGTGGTGGCTCGTTTTAAAGAATAAATTCGAATTTTTTTTTGCTGTTTTGATTTATCGGCGAGCTGGCGCATAAATAAAAATTCGAATTAGTATTCTGTTGCTCGAGATTGGCATAAATTTGTTTTCTCTTCGTTTTGAAAGCTGGCGAGCAAATTGTGTTGTTCAATTTAGCATTGATTTTTCGCGATTTTTTTTGGCTTACAAATTGTGCTTCTCGAATTTTTTTTTCGACTTGTTGGCTTACAATTTGGGTGGCTCGAATTTTCACAAATTTATTCGACTTTGGTGGAATGAAAATTAAGTTGCCCGACTTTCGAATAAATTTAAAGTGATTTTATTCTGGGGAATTTATTATCTGCTCATTGTGCTTCGTAAAATTTAACAATTTTTGTCTATTAGTCATGATGAGTATTTCCCAAACATCGAGAAATTTGCCACAATTTGAGAAATATTTGCAAGCGGTTGATGAGGTTTTTGCAACCGAGGCTCAGCTAAGTGAGGAAGATTTTTCCGAATATACGGCTGAAGCAATAGAATTTGAAAAAAAACGAATTAACCAAAGTTTGGTCCAAATACAAGAAATTGTATGATGAATGTTGTTCAGGGCCACTGGATAAAGAGAAAGAATTGGCTGTGGTTCAATCTAAGCATCCTCAGGCACGCAGGGCACATGTAAGGTGCATAAATTATATTGCAAAGGCAAACAAAAAATTGCCTGTGGAAAAAAGTGTTGCAGCTAATACAGTGGTTCCCAATCAGGGGTTTTCGGTGCCCCATGTGACACTGGCGTTTTTCATGGTGACTATGTATCGTGGCCCACATTTCGGGACATGTTTAGCGCCATTTATGTGAACAATGCGAGACTAAGCCCAGTAGAAAAACTTTTTTTATCTTTTTCAAAAGACTGATGGTGAGGCCAGAGAAATAAACAGAAATATTGCACCGTCGGTGGTGCAATGGTTAGTGTGCGCGGCTCTTGTACATGAGATCCTGGGTTCGAACCCGGCTCTGACCACCTAAAAATTTTCTTTCGACGACGGTCACCTCGCATAGTGACGGCGACACTATCGAGTATCTAGCCATGAAAAAGCTTCTCAAATTACCGTTCGGAATCGGTGTAAAACTGTAGGTCCCAATCGGTGAGTGAAAACTAGAAAGCGCACAGCTCAGTGATTGTGAGAAGTTCTCCCCAGTCCCTTCATGGGATGTAATGGGAAACCATTTATTTTTTTTATTTTATTTCTTTAACAGCCGAGAATTTTGAAATTGCATGGGGTAATTTGAAATCTCAATATGAGAACAAGCGGGTTCTAATAAATAGTCAATTGAAATTGTTGTTCAATTTGGTTCCACGCCAACATGAATCGGCTCAAGAGGTGAAAAGGCTCCAGCGGGAGATTAATAATTGTAAATCGGTTCTAAAGTTATACGAGATTGATATAGAGTCATGGGACCCCATTTTCGTGTTTTAATGCTCATCTCGTTTGCCGCATCATACATTGCAGCTCTGGGAGCAATCAGTCAAGAAAAAGACAGAGGTTCCCAAATGGAAAGAACTGAATTCCTTTTTGACTGACAGGTATCACGCCTTAGAGAGTGTTTCTGACATTAGCTCTTCCTGCCCTCAACGGTCCAGTGGTTCTCAAACTTTTTCAAATGGGGACACTCAATCTTCATCGAAAGCTAAACAAGTTAAAGCTCATCATACTAAAGTTGATGTCGTTCAATGCAAATTATGCAAAGAGGCCCATGCTATTTGCAATTGCAAAAAATTTTTAAATATGGACAATAGAAACCGAGTTTCAGTTTTGAAAAAATTCAAATATTGTTTCAATTGCCTAACAACAGGGCACATGTATGGCGATTGCACTAGCCCGAATGGTTGCTCAAAGTGCAAAAAGAAGCACCACAGTCTACTGCATAGAGATTTTGTGAAAAAATCGAATCAGGCTCAGGCCTCAACTCAAGTACAGTCCACTGAAGTTCCAAATACATCTGCAGTAGTTCAATCGCATCACACGTCGGTGGCCAAACAAGTTATGCTCGCAACAGCGTGGGTGAATATAATAAGTTGTGGCTCAAATTATAAAGTGAGGGCACTTATTGATCCATGCTCAGATGAGAGCTTTATATCTAAGAAAATGCAAAAATTATTAAAGTTGCCCACAATACCAGTTACAGCAGAAGTTACTGGATTGAATGGTGAAATTAGTAAATGTGATAAAAAAGCACATTTTACTGTGGAGTCTGTTCTTCATCCGAACATTAAACTCAATGTAGGGGCACTAGTAGTGTCTAAGGTAACTGGTGATATACCAACTCACTCATATAGTCCCAATGGGGCTGAAGAGTTACCAAAGCTGGATTATGCGGATCCAGATTTTTATAAGAGCGGTCAAATAGACATTCTATTTGGAGGAGATTTATATCCCTCAATTCTGCGAAACGGTATTCATCACGGAATTTTTGGTTCTTTAGTTGCTCAAAAAACGATCTTCGGATGGGTGGTAACTGGACCAGCCGTCAGTAAAAGCAGTTCTTTACAATTGACAATAGCTCATTTTACAAAAGTTTCTATTGACGAATAGTTGTCAAAGTTTTGGGAGTTGGAAGAAGTCGCTCATAAAACTTTTTTTATCACAAGAGGATAAAAAGTGTGAGGAAATCTATTGCTCTACTACTGTCAGGAACTCTGATGGGAGATATGTAGTTAATCTGCCCTTCAAGAACGAACACCCTGAGGTAGGCCCAAACAGACACATTGCTCTACGTCAATATGAGAGAAATGAGAAATCTTTGTTGAAAAGACCTGGAGTCAAGTTGCAGTATGATGAGGTTATGGAAGACTATTTAAAGCTGGGCCACATGCAGAAAGTTGATGACGCAACTTGTGGTCCTAAGTATTATTTGCCCCATCAGGCTGTGTATAAGCCAGATAGTGCAACAACAAAGTTGAGGGTAGTTTACAACGCATCGAGTCCCTCGGCAAATGGCGTGAGCTTAAATGATATGTTGTACGTTGGTCCAACGTTACAGGCCAGTCTTGTGTCGCTCATATCGAAATGGCGCCTTTATAAGTATGTCTTTAATGCTGACATCACAAAGATGTACAGACAGGTACTTATAAATCCTGAACATGCCGTTTTCCAAGGAGTTTTATACCGTAGCTCTGAAAATGGAGAAGTCGAAAACTATCAACTAAATACGGTCACGTTTAGCGTGAATTGCGCACCATATTTAGCGCTCAGAACACTGCTGCAGTTGGCAAGTGATGAGGAAAAACGTTTCCCAATTAGTGCTGAAATATTGCGTAGCTCTATGTATGTCGACGATGTTTTGTTTGGTGCCCACAGCATTTCAGAAACATTGGTAGCTCGTGATGAACTAATTGCACTATTAAAGTGTGGAGGATTCGACTTAAGAAAATGGACGTCAAATTGCAGTCTAATTTTAGCAGGGTTGCCCTCTGAATTTGTTCTGAATTCATCTTTTTTATCGCTTGATGACAATAGTACCGTTAAAACGCTGGGATTGAGGTGGAATGCAGCACACGATGAATTTTATTTTGTCACGGAGAAAATGTTGATCAAATCATCCTATACAAGGCAAGAAGTTTTGTCAGTTATCGCTCGGCTATTTGATCCTGTCATTGTGAAAGCAAAAATTTTGATACAACAAATGTGGTTCGACAAAGGCGGCTGGGATGATCCGATTGGAGTCATGTCGCTCCAAAAGTGGCGAGCGTTGTTATCAAATTTCAACGAGATTGATAAAATCAAAATTCCACGTTGGATTGGTTGCTCATCAGATTGTTATGTTGAATTTCATGCCTTTTGTGACGCCTCGGAGTTAGCATATGCAGCGGAATTATATATTAGAGTGCAGACCGGCGATAAGATATGCACAAATCTGCTCACTTTACCACGTTTAGAGCTTTGTGATGCGGTACTATTAGCCAAATTGGTTGAGAAAGAGGTTCCAAATCTGAAAATCTTGAATTCTTCGTTGTATTTATGGTCCGACGCAACTATTGTCCTAGCATGGCTCAAAAAGTCGCCTTGTAATTGGAAAACTTTTGTTGCTCATAGAGTTGGATCGATTTTAGACAAAGTTGGTAACAAAGATTGGCGTCATGTTGCATCTGAGGAAAATCCTGCCGATTTAGTAACCCGGGGGCTGACTCCGGATGAATTAAAAGACAAAAAACTTTGGTGGCACGGTCCTGATTGGCTAAGTCAAGATAAATCTAAGTTTCAACAAAGTTAAACAGCGCTTAAAGATTCGTCAAAGGGTTGATCATAATCCACACAAGTCGCACAAACTCGGAGCTGACGAATTATATTTCGTGAGAATTCGTCTATTTGTACTGTCTCAGAAGGCTCATTTTGAAGAAGAATACGCCTGCTTGCTCAAAAAGAATAAAATTAGTACACGTAGCACTTTATTAACGCTCACGCCGTTTTTGGATAATCAGGGCTTAATACGAGCTAATGGTCGTCTGGGTTCAACTAAAAGTTTGTCCTATAATGAACGTCACCCTATTATTCTTGCCTATAGCAGTCGTGTAGCCCGTCTTTATGTCGAGTTTATTCACAAAATGGTTTTGCACGGTGGTCCAACTTTAGTTCTCAACACAGTTCACCAAGAGTGTTGGATACTTAAGGCTAAAAATCTAATCAGAGCGTGCATCCACAATTGTAAACCTTGTGTTCTTAACAGGAGAAAACTCCAAGGACAGATTATGGGCGAACTCCCTCCGAAAGAAGGACGTTTAGTAGGCCCTTCACAAATACTGGGGTCGATTTCGCAGGCCCATTTGACATTAAGAGTTTCACAGGCAGATACACGAAAATCACAAAGGGCTACGCATGTGTATTTGTCTGCTTTGCGACTAAGGCTATTCTCATAGAAGCCATGAGCGATTTGTCCACTCCTGCGTTTGTAGCCGCGTTGGCTCGATTTATTGCTCGTCGAGGGTGCCCTAATAAAATGTTCTCCGATAACGGCAGAAATTTCGTAGGCGCCGCTAAACAAATCGACATTAATTTTGTTGCCCATGTTAAGGAGTTTTGCAATGAGGCCGTCTCAAAATATGGACACCAGAAACTATCGTGGCACTTTATTCCCGCTGCTGCTCCACATATGGGCGGTTGTTTGTGGGAAGCGGGAGTCAAAAGTTTGAAAACGCACCCTAAAAAGACGGCGGGGCAAATTAAACATACTTTCGAAGAGTTTGCTACCTTGTTAGCTTCTATTGAGGCCTGTCTCAACTCGCGCCCGCTCTCAGCCCTCTCTGAAGACGTTAACGAGCAAGCTGCATTAACTCCAGCCCATTTTTTAATAGGGAGTCCAATGTTGGCCCCTGCGGAACCTGAAGAGTTGGGAACCCCTGACTCGATTTTAAATCGTTGGCGCAAATTGAAGGCGATCCAGCGCGAATTCTGTCGTCGTTGGAAGAACGAATACTTAAAAGAGTTGCACAAAAGAAACAAATGGAAAGTACCGCAAACTGACCTCGTAGAAGGAGATCTTGGTGTTCTTAGGAACGAACCCCTGTGTCCTACAGATTGGCGTTTAGGTCACATTGTTAGAATTTATCGCGGACCTGACGGACGAGTCCGAGTTGCCGACCTTAAAATTCAGAGTGGCAGCATAACAAGGCCGATCCACAAACTCATTCTTCTACCTCGTAGCACAATTTAACATGTACCAACCTGTAGTCACTTACCTAACCGTAGCTCTCACTATAACTATTTACTCACTATACATTTTCCCACTTACAGTTCAACACGATGCAGTCGGGCATGTTTAATGCGAACTTCACCTGTGTGATTTGTGGCAGGTTTCACGCCATCCGACAGTGTACTCGGTTTCAGGTGATGAATGTTGAAGAGAAACTGCGTGCTGTCGCTCATTACGGTTTATGCACCAACTGTCTAGCACAGTCTCACCAACGCGTTGCGTGCCGAACCCTGGACCGCTGCAAACAATGCTTTCAAGACCATAACACCTGGCTGCACCCTATACCATCAGGCAAACTGTGGCTCAGAATGACGGCAATGGTAACTGTGAAGATCGACAGCAAAAACTACACATTCGCACGTGTACTTATTGACCCCAATGCCTCGAGGTCATCGATAATGTTGAGTGAGGCTCATAGATTACGGTGTTCAGTGGTACGAGGCCGCACAGAAGTGACTCTGTGGCACCGATTACGTGACTACGGGTACAATATTGTGGCCCAAATTTATAAAGCCCACAACACCATCAGGGTACCTGATGACAAAAAGGCAGACCCAATGTGGAACCACCGTCGCCGTCTACACATCATTCTAGGGGCTGATGTGGCAAGTCGGATCCTTCTTGGGCCATCGGTTGGACGCCCCGGCAGGTTACTACGCCAAAACACGAAATTTTGCGAAGCGTATTTCGGCGTAGCAGAGATTATGCGCCAGGAGGACGTACTGCCGTAATGACTCAGACTATGTCTTTCACCTGAACTTTGGTATTATTTTTCTTTTTTTTGTTTCATCTAACTCATTTGCCTTTATAGTATGAATTTATTATTCTTTCTTTATAAAAAAAAAAAGTTCTGAATTAATTTGAAATTGAATTACTTAACTTTCCTACATTTGAATTATATCCTTAACTTGAATTATTATTAAACCTTCTCAGTGGTTAATAATCTTATTTGCGTGGCCCATCATTTTCGTTGCACACCTTGCAAGGCGGGGAGTATGAAAAGCCCTAATGCTAATTGGAAGGGCAGTGTTCATTACCATGCGCCAGCCACTTGGGAAAATAGTGGACGCCGTCAACTTTGGGCGAGTGGCATGGGTTTGGTAGAAGCTTCTTCGCGGTAATTTTCTATTATTATTACAATTTAATGTTTTCTTTCCAACCGCGCGAGTCGTAATTGGCAAATTTTATTTTTTTTCGTTTTTTTGTAAAATAAAAAGGGGCATTAGTGGCCCAACTATTATTTTAAAAGAAAAGGTGTGTTTTATTGTGCACAACAACAATAGGGACGACTCCGGCAGCAATTCCTGCTACCACCAATACCCGGCCGCAGCAGCTCCACCACAACGGCAGCACCTGGCGCCAGCGCAAACGCAGGTCCCGTAAAGGTAACTCCTCGGAATATACATTTGGTCCTACCGAAAAAGGAGAAAAACAGGTGCGTAACCTGAAATTTAAAAGTGTAGTTCAAGACGTGCAAATTTTCGATTCAACAATTGTGGCTCATAGCAATTTGTGGCTCGAAAGAAATTGACGTCAAATGAAAGTGAGTGGCTACGTCAAAAGAAAATACGAATTGTGGCTCTGTGAATATAAAATATGACATAATAAGGGCATAATTAAGAACGCGGTGCAAAATATAAGGTTATTATGAAATAAAAATAGCGTTATTTGTAATTTGAACGCCATTATCGTCCCGTTAGTCCAAAATCAGGCAATTTTTTTCGTAGTCCGTTATTTTTAACAATTGTTGCTGTAAAATTTGGACATATAGGAAAAGATTTGTTTGTGGCGCGGTTGAAAATTGTATAGCATCATATTGTTGGTGTAAATTGTTTGCCGGTATTAAAAGTTTGTACGTGTGGCAAATTGTTGCTGCAGCCTGAATTTGTTCTGCTGTTTTTTTTTTGTACATGCAAGAAAGTTTCGCTACAAGGAACAAATTGTTGTACATAATCTACAGTGGTGGCTCGTTTTAAGGAATATTTATATAAACTTTATGAGAGTAAATTCGAATTTTTTTTGCTGTTTTGATTTATCGGCGAGCTGGCGCATAAATAAAAATTCGAATTAATATTCTGTTGCTCGAGATGGGCATAAATTTGTTTTCTCTTCGTTTTGAAAGCTGGCGAGCAAATTGTGTTGTTCAATTTAGCATTGATTTTTCGCGATTTTTTTTGGCTTACAAATTGTGCTTTTCGAATTTTTTTTTCGACTTGTTGGCTTACAATTTGGGTCGCTCGAATTTTCACAAATTTATTCGACTTTGGTGGAATGAAAATTAAGTTGCCCGACTTTCGAATAAATTTAAAGTGATTTTATTCTGGGGAATTTATTATCTGCTCATTGTGCTTCGTAAAATTTAACAATTTTTGTCTATTAGTCATGATGAGTATTTCCCAAACATCGAGAAATTTGCCACAATTTGAGAAATATTTGCAAGCGGTTGATGAGGTTTTTGCAACCGAGGCTCAGCTAAGTGAGGAAGATTTTTCCGAATATACGGCTGAAGCAATAGAATTTGAAAAAAAACGAATTAACCAAAGTTTGGTCCAAATACAAGAAATTGTATGATGAATGTTGTTCAGGGCCACTGGATAAAGAGAAAGAATTGGCTGTGGTTCAATCTAAGCATCCTCAGGCACGCAGGGCACATGTAAGGTGCATAAATTATATTGCAAAGGCAAACAAAAAATTGCCTGTGGAAAAAAGTGTTGCAGCTAATACAGTGGTTCCCAATCAGGGGTTTTCGGTGCCCCATGTGACACTGGCGTTTTTCATGGTGACTATGTATCGTGGCCCACATTTCGGGACATGTTTAGCGCCATTTATGTGAACAATGCGAGACTAAGCCCAGTAGAAAAACTTTTTTTATCTTTTTCAAAAGACTGATGGTGAGGCCAGAGAAATAAACAGAAATATTTCTTTAACAGCCGAGAATTTTGAAATTGCATGGGGTAATTTGAAATCTCAATATGAGAACAAGCGGGTTCTAATAAATAGTCAATTGAAATTGTTGTTCAATTTGGTTCCACGCCAACATGAATCGGCTCAAGAGGTGAAAAGGCTCCAGCGGGAGATTAATAATTGTATATCGGTTCTAAAGTTATACGAGATTGATATAGAGTCATGGGACCCCATTTTCGTGTTTTAATGCTCATCTCGTTTGCCGCATCATACATTGCAGCTCTGGGAGCAATCAGTCAAGAAAAAGACAGAGGTTCCCAAATGGAAAGAACTGAATTCCTTTTTGACTGACAGGTATCACGCCTTAGAGAGTGTTTCTGACATTAGCTCTTCCTGCCCTCAACGGTCCAGTGGTTCTCAAACTTTTTCAAATGGGGACACTCAATCTTCATCGAAAGCTAAACAAGTTAAAGCTCATCATACTAAAGTTGATGTCGTTCAATGCAAATTATGCAAAGAGGCCCATGCTATTTGCAATTGCAAAAAATTTTTAAATATGGACAATAGAAACCGAGTTTCAGTTTTGAAAAAATTCAAATATTGTTTCAATTGCCTAACAACAGGGCACATGTATGGCGATTGCACTAGCCCGAATGGTTGCTCAAAGTGCAAAAAGAAGCACCACAGTCTACTGCATAGAGATTTTGTGAAAAAATCGAATCAGGCTCAGGCCTCAACTCAAGTACAGTCCACTGAAGTTCCAAATACATCTGCAGTAGTTCAATCGCATCACACGTCGGTGGCCAAACAAGTTATGCTCGCAACAGCGTGGGTGAATATAATAAGTTGTGGCTCAAATTATAAAGTGAGGGCACTTATTGATCCATGCTCAGATGAGAGCTTTATATCTAAGAAAATGCAAAAATTATTAAAGTTGCCCACAATACCAGTTACAGCAGAAGTTACTGGATTGAATGGTGAAATTAGTAAATGTGATAAAAAAGCACATTTTACTGTGGAGTCTGTTCTTCATCCGAACATTAAACTCAATGTAGGGGCACTAGTAGTGTCTAAGGTAACTGGTGATATACCAACTCACTCATATAGTCCCAATGGGGCTGAAGAGTTACCAAAACTGGATTATGCGGATCCAGATTTTTATAAGAGCGGTCAAATAGACATTCTATTTGGAGGAGATTTATATCCCTCAATTCTGCGAAAAGGTATTCATCACGGAATTTTTGGTTCTTTAGTTGCTCAAAAAACGATCTTCGGATGGGTGGTAACTGGACCAGCCGTCAGTAAAAGCAGTTCTTTACAATTGACAGTAGCTCATTTTACAAAAGTTTCTATTGACGAACAGTTGTCAAAGTTTTGGGAGTTGGAAGAAGTCGCTCATAAAACTTTTTTATCACAAGAGGATAAAAAGTGTGAGGAAATCTATTGCTCTACTACTGTCAGGAACTCTGATGGGAGATATGTAGTTAATCTGCCCTTCAAGAACGAACACCCTGAGGTAGGCCCAAACAGACACATTGCTCTACGTCAATATGAGAGAAATGAGAAATCTTTGTTGAAAAGACCTGGAGTCAAGTTGCAGTATGATGAGGTTATGGAAGACTATTTAAAGCTGGGCCACATGCAGAAAGTTGATGACGCAACTTGTGGTCCTAAGTATTATTTGCCCCATCAGGCTGTGTATAAGCCAGATAGTGCAACAACAAAGTTGAGGGTAGTTTACAACGCATCGAGTCCCTCGGCAAATGGCGTGAGCTTAAATGATATGTTGTACGTTGGTCCAACGTTACAGGCCAGTCTTGTGTCGCTCATATCGAAATGGCGCCTTTATAAGTATGTCTTTAATGCTGACATCACAAAGATGTACAGACAGGTACTTATAAATCCTGAACATGCCGTTTTCCAAGGAGTTTTATACCGTAGCTCTGAAAATGGAGAAGTCGAAAACTATCAACTAAATACGGTCACGTTTAGCGTGAATTGCGCACCATATTTAGCGCTCAGAACACTGCTGCAGTTGGCAAGTGATGAGGAAAAACGTTTCCCAATTAGTGCTGAAATATTGCGTAGCTCTATGTATGTCGACGATGTTTTGTTTGGTGCCCACAGCATTTCAGAAACATTGGTAGCTCGTGATGAACTAATTGCACTATTAAAGTGTGGAGGATTCGACTTAAGAAAATGGACGTCAAATTGCAGTCTAATTCTAGCAGGGTTGCCCTCTGAATTTGTTCTGAATTCATCTTTTTTATCGCTTGATGACAATAGTACCGTTAAAACGCTGGGATTGAGGTGGAATGCAGCACACGATGAATTTTATTTTATCACGGAGAAAATGTTGATCAAATCATCCTATACAAGGCAAGAAGTTTTGTCAGTTATCGCTCGGCTATTTGAGCCAATAGGATGGCTTTCACCTGTCATTGTGAAAGCAAAAATTTTGATACAACAAATGTGGTTCGACAAAGGCGGCTGGGATGATCCGATTGGAGTCATGTCGCTCCAAAAGTGGCGAGCGTTGTTATCAAATTTCAACGAGATTGATAAAATCAAAATTCCACGTTGGATTGGTTGCTCATCAGATTGTTATGTTGAATTTCATGCCTTTTGTGACGCCTCGGAGTTAGCATATGCAGCGGAATTATATATTAGAGTGCAGACCGGCGATAAGATATGCACAAATCTGCTCACTTTACCACGTTTAGAGCTTTGTGATGCGGTACTATTAGCCAAATTGGTTGAGAAAGAGGTTCCAAATCTGAAAATCTTGAATTCTTCGTTGTATTTATGGTCCGACGCAACTATTGTCCTAGCATGGCTCAAAAAGTCGCCTTGTAATTGGAAAACTTTTGTTGCTCATAGAGTTGGATCGATTTTAGACAAAGTTGGTAACAAAGATTGGCGTCATGTTGCATCTGAGGAAAATCCTGCCGATTTAGTAACCCGGGGGCTGACTCCGGATGAATTAAAAGACAACAAACTTTGGTGGCACGGTCCTGATTGGCTAAGTCAAGATAAATCTAAGTTTCAACAAAGTTAAACAGCGCTTAAAGATTCGTCAAAGGGTTGATCATAATCCACACAAGTCGCACAAACTCGGAGCTGACGAATTATATTTCGTGAGAATTCGTCTATTTGTACTGTCTCAGAAGGCTCATTTTGAAGAAGAATACACCTGCTTGCTCAAAAAGAATAAAATTAGTACACGTAGCACTTTATTAACGCTCACGCCGTTTTTGGATAATCAGGGCTTAATACGAGCTAATGGTCGTCTGGGTTCAACTAAAAGTTTGTCCTATAATGAACGTCACCCTATTATTCTTGCCTATAGCAGTCGTGTAGCCCGTCTTTATGTCGAGTTTATTCACAAAATGGTTTTGCACGGTGGTCCAACTTTAGTTCTCAACACAGTTCACCAAGAGTGTTGGATACTTAAGGCTAAAAATCTAATCAGAGCGTGCATCCACAATTGTAAACCTTGTGTTCTTAACAGGAGAAAACTCCAAGGACAGATTATGGGCGAACTCCCTCCGAAAGAAGGACGTTTAGTAGGCCCTTCACAAATACTGGGGTCGATTTCGCAGGCCCATTTGACATTAAGAATTTCACAGGCAGATACACGAAAATCACAAAGGGCTACGCATGTGTATTTGTCTGCTTTGCGACTAAGGCTATTCTCATAGAAGCCATGAGCGATTTGTCCACTCCTGCGTTTGTAGCCGCGTTGGCTCGATTTATTGCTCGTCGAGGGTGCCCTAATAAAATGTTCTCCGATAACGGCAGAAATTTCGTAGGCGCCGATAAACAAATCGACATTAATTTTGTTGCCCATGTTAAGGAGTTTTGCATTGAGGCCGTCTCAAAATATGGACACTAGAAACTATCGTGGCACTTTATTCCCGCTGCTGCTCCACATATGGGCGGTTTGTGGGAAGCGGGTGTCAAAAGTTTGAAAACGCACCCTAAAAAGACGGCGGGGCAAATTAAACATACTTTCGAAGAGTTTGCTACCTTGTTAGCTTCTATTGAGGCCTGTCTCAACTCGCGCCCGCTCTCAGCCCTCTCTGAAGACGTTAACGAGCAAGCTGCATTAACTCCAGCCCATTTTTTAATAGGGAGTCCAATGTTGGCCCCTGCGGAACCTGAAGAGTTGGGAACCCCTGACTCGATTTTAAATCGTTGGCGCAAATTGAAGGCGATCCAGCACGAATTCTGTCGTCGTTGGAAGAACGAATACTTAAAAGAGTTGCACAAAAGAAACAAATGGAAAGTACCGCAAACTGACCTCGTAGAAGGAGATCTTGGTGTTCTTAGGAACGAACCCCTGTGTCCTACAGATTGGCATTTAGGTCGCATTGTTAGAATTTATCGCGGACCTGACGGACGAGTCCGAGTTGCCGACCTTAAAACTCAGAGTGGCAGCATAACAAGGCCGATCCACAAACTCATTCTTCTACCTCGTAGCACAATTTAACATGTACCAACCTGTAGTCACTTACCTAACCGTAGCTCTCACTATAACTATTTACTCACTATACATTTTCCCACTTACAGTTCAACACGATGCAGTCGGGCATGTTTAATGCGAACTTCACCTGTGTGATTTGTGGCAGGTTTCACGCCATCCGACAGTGTACTCGGTTTCAGGTGATGAATGTTGAAGAGAAACTGCGTGCTGTCGCTCATTACGGTTTATGCACCAACTGTCTAGCACAGTCTCACCAACGCGTTGCGTGCCGAACCCTGGACCGCTGCAAACAATGCTTTCAAGACCATAACACCTGGCTGCACCCTATACCATCAGGCAAACTGTGGCTCAGAATGACGGCAATGGTAACTGTGAAGATCGAAAGCAAAAACTACACATTCGCACGTGTACTTATTGACCCCAATGCCTCGAGGTCATCGATAATGTTGAGTGAGGCTCATAGATTACGGTGTTCAGTGGTACCAGGCCGCACAGAAGTGACTCTGTGGCACCAATTACGTGACTACGGGTACAATATTGTGGCCCAAATTTATAAAGCCCACAACACCATCAGGGTACCTGATGACAAAAAGGCAGACCCAATGTGGAACCACCGTCGCCGTCTACACATCATTCTGGGGGCTGATGTGGCAAGTCGGATCCTTCTTGGGCCATCGGTTGGACGCCCCGGCAGGTTACTACGCCAAAACACGAAATTTTGCGAATCGTATTTCGGCGTAGCAGAGATTATGCGCCAGGAGGACGTACTGCCGTAATGACTCAGACTATGTCTTTCACCTGAACTTTGGTATTATTTTTCTTTTTTTTGTTTCATCTAACTCATTTGCCTTTATAGTATGAATTTATTATTCTTTCTTTATAAAAAAAAAAAGTTCTGAATTAATTTGAAATTGAATTACTTAACTTTCCTACATTTGAATTATATCCTTAACTTGAATTATTATTAAACCTTCTCAGTGGTTAATAATCTTATTTGCGTGGCCAATCATTTTCGTTGCACACCTTGCAAGGCGGGGAGTATGTTTTCGTGAAAAGCCCTAATGCTAATTGGAAGGGCAGTGTTCATTACCATGCGCCAGCCACTTGGGAAAATAGTGGACGCCGTCAACTTTGGGCGAGTGGCATGGGTTTGGTAGAAGCTTCTTCGCGGTAATTTTCTATTATTATTACAATTTCATTTTTTCTTTCCAACCGCGCGAGTCGTAATTGGCAAATTTTATTTTTTTTCGTTTTTTTGTAAAATAAAAAGGGGCATTAGTGGCCCAACTATTATTTTAAAAGAAAAGGTGTGTTTTATTGTGCACAACAACAATAGGGACGACTCCGGCAGCAATTCCTGCTACCACCAATACCCGGCCGCAGCAGCTCCACCACAACGGCAGCACCTGGCGCCAGCGCAAACGCAGGTCCCGTAAAGGTAACTCCTCGGAATATACAATAAGCGAAATGTCAAATATGGTAGGGTTGTATTTTATGGGAGTAAATGTTAGGGAAATGTATTTCACTCAAGAGATAGCAATGCACAATGGCTGAAAACGAAAGTTCAGTCACCCTTATTATGTATGAAATTGTTACAGGTAATTTGTTGGTAGCAAAAGTCAGTTACATAGAGGATTCTATTTATTGACCAGCAGTTTGAAATACATGAAACGTATGCGAAGAAACTGAGGATAGGATTTCAGTCGAAATGCACATTATCAAATTTGCAAGTGATAGATTCAGTCGACATTGAGAAAACAAAACGCAAACGTGGAGTGTTATTAAAAATAATTTAAATATAGAGTGCAAGTTATAAGAGGTAGGAATGGTAAAAAAAAAACTATCAAAAAGTTAATTAAATTGAAATTTTGATAGCATTTATTTGGAAATTTTCCGTCTCGTCGAAGAAGAGGTGAAGAATAATCGAACTGGAATTTGGATAATTGTGAAAAATTTTAACCAAACCTTGGAAGTGGGACCGTAAGTAGAGCAGATATCAGTGTTAGTATTGTGTTTCCTACAGATTTTGATATTTTTAGTGCGGTCAGTAACGAAAACTCCATAAAAGCCACGAGCGAGGGCGAAATAGGAAAATTCCCACGTCGAATGACTGCAGGTCTTTTTTTTTAAATCCAAGGTAAAGAAAATTTGTGTTCTTTTGTTTCGTGTGAATTTGTGGCATAGAAATCTAAGTGTACCGAGTGTAGATTCAAGAAAACTTGAGGCAAATACTTCCTTACATTAGTGCTTCCGAAACTGTAATTGGATTCTCGACGACTCGACCTATTGCACATATCTGTCGGTGACTTGAGTTGCCTTAACATTATACAAAAAGTTAATGTATGCATTTTGTGTTTTTTTGTTCTTGGAATTGTGTACCAGTTTGTGATAGTATATATAAGTATAGTCAAGTTCTTCTTAAGGTTAGGGTTTTTTAACGTAAGCTTAAGTTTTTGATTATATGTTTGTATTTGTAAGGGATCTTTCCATAGCCTATCAAGCGTGATTAATGAAACTTATTTGGGGTAAAATTTTAAAGAATCCCACAAACTTCGCCGAAGCTTCGGTAGGATTTTTAAAGTATTTTGCAATTTGGTGGTACATTTTTTTGTGCACCTTCGTATTTTGGCCGGATCCTATTAATTGTTTTTTTTTTGGTTTGGTTTAAAATAACTTTTTTGTTTTAAGATTAATAGCAAAGTTGTTTATTTTTTTTTGTGTTTTTATATACTGATAGTTAGGAAAATACAAAATAGTTGAACAGAAAATCTCCAATGATTTAAAAAGGCTTGTGTCGATCAAACCCTAAAAGAAGTGGAAAAGAAAAGAAAGAAGAAATCGATATTAATTGGTTTTAAAATTATATTTTTTTAATATAATTTTATGGTCATAAGAGTGTTAGACAATTTCTGCCACAGTAGTATACGTTATAAAATAATAAATGTTTAATTGTTTAAGTTGAAATTTTTAGTATGTGTTGGTAATTTGTTTTAAGGAGGAAAGGAAGGGACAATATCGGTCAAAGTTGGCGTAAGTAACGGAGAAATAGAAAATTTCGGTGTCTAGCTTTCGGGGTCTTTCCAAAGAATTCACTCATTTAAAGGACTGACCTGGTCGGGAGGGTAAAATAGGGGTGTTTGATCTAAACCCCATAATTTGTCAGTTTGTTTGTCGGTAATTGTCGGTTGTATGAGTCCATCTTGAATATGTTTATTGTTAGATCCCAAAAGATGCTGCGGGTTGAGAAGCCACGCTCTACTGGAAAAAGGAGCCTCATAGCCGAAGGCAGCGCAGAATCGGGTATCGTAACATAGTTGAGCAACCCAATTTATTTTTTGGTACAACCGAATTAAGTTTTACACTTTTCGTTCATCCAACTAATAGAATATTCACCACTAAAGGATAATTTGATTGCTAGAACTAAAACTTGATTGGCAGATCACATTTACTTCTTGTTGCTGTGTCGTCAACTAAATATTTCAGTTCTTGCAACCAAAACTGAATTACAAATCAATTAATATGCACAATATTTGGTGATACTGAACACAATTATTGTTAATCACAACTGAATACTGTGATCGTCCAAGGTACCGCCAAATTTTCTCTTCTTTGTGTGTAGTATGTTAGGAGTGGACGTCAAGTTAAAGAAAAGGGAAGAAAGAAAAATTAAACGAAAAAAGAATTGCGTAAAAATTAAGTGAGGAGTTACCTTCGATTTTATCAGGTAAAAATATTACTAAATGTTAGAAAATGTGTTCAATTTTTGTTAGAAGTACAGAACAATGACATTATGGATACATTAAAAGTGAACCAGAGAGATGCTGTACATTTATTGCTAGCAGTTTTTGAAGCCACGGGACTTAGTCCATCTAATTACATATTAAACCGATCCTCCATAAGTCAGCAAAGAGTACAATTAAGAAAAACACAAAGTGAAAAAATTATACAAAAGTTCGAAAATAATTAACCTTTGACAATACATTGGGATACTAAACTCTAAACGACTTGCTTGCTTCGGCTCCAGGCATACAGCAAATTATAGATATGACTGACACACCATCTGGGACTGAAATGGAAATTTCTTATGCAGTTTATGACGCAAAAATATTTTGACAAAAACGGAAGAGTTTGTTTTTGATACTACATCATCCAACACTGGTCGGTTCAAAGGTGCATGTCCGCTTTTTGAGAGAGCAATTGGAAAGGACATTTTCTTTTTAGGCTGCAGATACCATATTTTTGTAATTGTGTCAGCAGCAGTTTTTACAGCGGCCAATGTTGGAGTACCTACTGGACCGGACATTATAATATTTAAAAAATTTAAAAAACATTGGCCTGTAACACTGTGAGACAAATGGTAGGGGTCAGTGATCGGGAAGGGTTCAAACTACCGGGGAAAGTTATATCGGTAAAAAAGAAGTTATACGTGTCCCGGCGTTTCGCTGGGACTTCTTTTTTTTGACATAACTCGAGAACCACTAGTCCGATTTTACTCAAACAAATTTATTAAAAATTACAATTCCTTTAATCTGTTCATATGACGTTTTTCTATATAATCAACAGTTTTGTCGGTAAAAATAAATGTATGAAGAAAAAAAATATTTTTTGCCTAAAATATTAAATTTTTTTATTTTTTAAATTCATAAAAAATCCAAATCGGAAAAAAGGCAAGTCGTATTACTTTCACGCAAAGTCACATAACCTTTAAACAAATTGAGACAGATCATGAAAAGCGATGGACGCGTTTCGCTTTTATTCACAATTAAGTGAAGGTATCTCATTTTGACAAGAATATTGATTTTATGTTTCAATGAATTTGGATAATATTTATTATATATTATTTATTATTAACACGTAAAGTTAAAAACTATTACAGGTAATTATTAGGTAATTACATACATATATACATAGGTTATAAAAATCGATGAACGCAAAACTTATTTTTGTTTGTTTGCGCCCTTTACTTTCTTGCGTGGTGGTTCGCCCACATGTTCAGAGTCTGTATCGGGTGAGGATCTGTCTTCATCTGGAAAAAATCAATTGTTTTTAATCAGCCAGTTAACTTCATTTTTGTGACTTACCCTCGGAGGAAACTCCCATTGTATATTCTTCTTCCGTTGGAATAGCAATTCCGTACCGTTGGAATAGCAATTATCGTCTTCGATATCCGGTGACTTTGATATTAGGCTCCAAATTGTTGCCTTCTTTCAAAAGCTGGGCAAGTTTTTCTGCTTCACGTTGAGAAAGGTTTAATTCTGCAACAATCTTGTCCATTCTTGCTTGTGATATTGGAATTATTTTGTTCGATGGGCCGGCTTCTGGTGTTGGTTTACAGGTGAAATCCGATTGATCTATTGTTTCAATAGAAAAGGAAGTTTCTCTGTTAGGACTTGGAAGCGGTGGAATTGGTATTTCATCCGAATGCGGTAGAGGTGTTTGTGCACTTTTAACAGATATGTAAACTCTTCGTTTAAGGCCTTTACGATTTACTCCACATATTTTGTTTGCGCAAGCGTAACAGTTGTCGGAATTGTGCTCTCGTGGATCAGTCCAAATCATTGGTACACCAAAGCGAAGTGAACTGCTTTTCCCTTGGATCCACATGTTAAGACCATTATAGCACGTTTTACAAATTATGTCTGGGACCCACGAAACGCCGCGAATTATTTCGGAATCAAACTAAAGTTTAAAAGCGCGCTCCACTTGCTCAGTGAGTATAGCAGTATTTGTTGAAAAACCTCTTTTGCCACAAACGTAACAAAATAAATTGATATTTTCTGGACAATTTTCTCTCATTTCGGTTTTATACTTTTATTACTTTTTCGTCACTTTAAAAAAATCGTACTTTACGCGTTCGGAGACACTTGTTGAATGACAAAAATCGATCAATGAACACCTATAAATACTACGTAAGTTTCAATATTTTTCGCAACGTCGCAACATGACCACTCATAAATGTGGGTGCAATTTGTGTACCAAAATCATGCAGGTAGCCAACGAAAAAAAACCAAATAATTAAAAAAGTGCACTTTCCTTTTTTTCTTTTAATTGTCCACGCACATTTATGACCGTTTTTTAGTTTTTTACCGCTACCATAAAAATCAAATAACCTTTTGTGTATTACTTTTTTTTTTAAATCTGACAATCATGAAAAAATTTCATCAATGTTTTTTCCAACGAATTTTGAGCATATCTCGAGCAAATTTTTGAAATTCATACCTTTACTTAATTTTGCATAAAAGCGAAACGCATACATTGATTTTCATGATGTATGTCTCATTTTGTGCATAGGTTATGTGACTTTACATGACACTTTTTTCCGTTTTGGATTTTTTATGAATTAAAAAAAAAATTTTAATTTCTAGGCAAAAATAATTTTTTTCATACATTTATTTTTATCGGCAAAACTGTTGATTATATAGAAAAACGTTATATTAGCAGATTAAAGGAATTTTTTTAAATTTGTTTGAGCAAAATCGGACTAGCGGTTGTCGAGTTATGTCAAAAAAAGACCACCAAAGGTGACAATTTCCCCTATATGATAGTTACTAACTTCAAATCGATATATCTCGATTCCTAGACGTGACCCAGCGAAACGCCGGGATACGTATAACTTCTTTTTTACCGATATAACATTTCCCGTTGGTTTCATCCCATCTCGATTTTGACTGTCGCATAGTGTAATAAATACAGATAATTATATACCAGGAGTAGCTCATCCAAGACTTAATGAAATTCTAGGCGATAATGTAAATAAAATATCTCACGGAGAACGGACGTGTTTTTGAAAAGCTCTTAATTTTTTTTAACATTTTGCCAGTTTTCTTGTACTAATACAGACTTTTATCTCGTAGTGCAATGTACAACATGTATCTACTCTGAAATATTATCATCAGTACACTTTAAAAAACAATAAACACAACAGACAATAAAATAAAATTTATCCAAATAACCAAACAAAACGCGTAACATAATAGAGAACATATAACCATAACAACAACACAAACAGGACAAGTAAACGAAATCAATAATTTGAGCGCTAGTTTCGGTGTTTGTGAGAGCAACTGTCAAATCTCAAAACTACGAGCCACATATATACTCAATAATCTCTAAGTTATAATAACAAACGCGAAATTAACATGGATACACCGGCAATAAAACGTACCAGAGACTCTCTTTTGGAAACCACCCTATCTCTTGAGAATCCAAAGCTTCCACGACTTACAATGGACTCTCCGTTCCGAGCCATACAAACAGTAGAGAATAGATTCGATAAGCAGTCAGAAAAACTAACTACTAAAAGTGTTACAGACTCAATAAAACGGGAAATAAGAAACTGTGAAATTAATATTATAAATGAAGTCAACAATAAGATGTCTGAACTAGAAAGTAAACTCTTAAGTGAGATGAACTCTCTTAAAACACAATTTGATAGAATTAATGATCGCGTCTCCGTAGTTGAAGCACAGTGTTCCGAAGTCAATGTGCTTAGAAAGTAAATAGGCTATTTAAAATCTGTGATGTATGCTGTCCAAAACAAGATATCTAAACACGAGTTACAGGGATACCTGGGATTGATAATGAAGATCTGGGACTACATGTATGCTGTCCAAACAAGATATCTAAACACGAGTTACAGGGATACCTGGGATTGATAATGAAGATCTGGGACTACATTTCAATAGTCTATGTGATGCTCTACAAATACAGACACCAAAATACAAATCAATTTTCCGTGTCGGGGGAGCCACACTCAAATCTAGATATCCACACTCCACAATAATTCTAAAAATGGAATCACTCTATGATAAGAACTATATATATTAAAATCAATTTATAATTATGAAAATACAAGCAGAGGAAATCTTAAATTAAACCTAATAGGAATTGAGCCTGATTCAAAGTTTTATGCCAAATATGCATTGAAGTATAAGAAAATGAAAAAGATATCTTCAGTGTTTACACGCCGTGGCCTAGTATATATTAAGATCACTGCTAGATATGACGCTGTAACTGTTAAATCAGTAGATGAATTAAATGGTTTTTTCGATAATAATCTGGAACAGATAAATTTATATTTAATTATTAAGCTTGATTCTCTTGATTTATTTTTATTTACTTTATTTATATTTGCTTGTAAAACTGTTTGTATCGTTTTTATTATTAATTGCACTCTTAAAGTCGCTCGGATTTTTGTTGTCGTTGGTCCACGTTTGTTGCATTATGTTCTCGACATCGAATAATACAAGGGATAATTCCAAAGACCATTTATTTAACATGCCGCGCAGAAAAGGGACTGAAAATAGTTTCTATTAATGCGCAAATATTCAAAAATAAAATTGACGAATTTCTTTACATCTATATTAAATCAAATGTTGATGCAATTTGCATCTCTGAGACGTGGTTTCTGCCTGCGCTCGAAGACGCCTTATTTGGACTAAACGGTTACCAATTATTTAGAGCAGATAGAGGCAGACACGGTGGCGGTGTTGCTATTTACGCCAGAAAAGAACTGTCTTGTAAAGTTGTGGTGAGAAGTAGCATAGGCGATACCATAGACTTTTTATTCGTAGAAATTATGTGTAATAATAGAAAACTTCTAATTGGTGTAGTTTATCGTCTGCATAGTAGAACGAACTACCGAACTACTTGGATTTATAATGATGTTATACTATGTGGCGACTTTAATAATAATATTTTACGAGAGAATTTTTTATCTTCTAAGATGCAGTCATTTGGGCTGTCCATAGTTAATAGTACCTTACCGACACATTTTTCATCAACGTCAAACTCATTAGTTGATCTGTTCTTTGTAAGTTGCATACAGAAGACGCTGCTTTATGATCAACTTTCTGCTCTAACGTTTTCCAAACATGACCTCTGTTTTCTAACATATGACTTTGAAACTTTTCCATATCTTGATACTTTTATATACCGTGACTTTAAAAACATTGACTACGTTAGCCTACATCTTGACATAATTTCATTCGAATGGGACAAGGTTTTTCGTATAGCGGATATCGACGAACAAATACAATATTTGCAGGATCACATTAGTTATCTATACGACAAATAAGTTCCCCTTAAAAGTAAACCAGTAGCTAGTGGTCAAAATCCTTGGTTCGATAATCAAGCAAAGTCATTGATTGATCAAACAAATCGAGCATATGCACGTTGGAAAAGATACAAAATCCCCCAATTTGAAGCAGTGTATAAGTATTTAAGAAATAAAGTTAATAGCGTTATAAAAAATAAGAAAATATGTAAGTATGTTACTTTGGTCGAAAATTTGAAAAAGCAGTTAACTCTAAGGATACGTGGAAGCACATTGGGTCTATTGGAATTAGGAGTAAAGGTAATAATTCGACATGCAACGCAGATCCTAATAAGTTGAATAATATATTTTTCAATATCCCAACGCGATCACCAAATTACGAATACTACGGAAATTTTAACTTAGATCTGAGAGAGTACCATTTTAATTTCTCCCGCATCACCAAAAATTATGTGATAGAAAGTATTTCGTATATAAAGTCAAATTCCATTGGATCAGATTTCATTGATCCTAAATTCTTTAAAATTATTCATGTATACATATTACCATATATGGTACATGTATTCAACACCATTATTATGAAATCTTCTTACCCCAAAAATTGGAAGCATGCTAAGATAATACCAATACCTAAGTCTGGGAATGATTATCGTCCAATTGCAATTTTGCCGTATTTATCGAAAATTGTTAAAGAATAATTAACATACAGATGAGAGCATACTTGACACAAAATTCACTCCTTTCCAATTTACAATCTGGAGTTAGACCAAATCACAGCTGTGTTACCACCCTTCAGAAAGTAACAGAGGATTTAAGAGCCAATATCGACAGTAAACAGATCTCTTTACTTATTTTACTTGATCACAGTAAGGCTTTTGACAGTGTAGACCATAATATTTTTGGTATAAAACTTGGTAATTTCTTTAAATTTTCACTACAGCCTGTGAAATTCATCAGATCATATCTCTCAATGAGATCTCAGTCAGTTGTTGTTGGGAATCACTGGTCGAACCAATTAGAAATTTTAAGAGGCGTGCCACAGGGCTCTATTATAGGCCCATTGTTGTATACAATGTACTGCAATGATCTACCACAATGTGTGGATCACAGCAGCTTATACATGTATGCAGATGATGTGCAGGTATATATGAACTCCACGAAATCTGACTTTAAAGATAATTCGAGAAAACTAAATAGCGATTTGTTCGGTATTGGTACGTGGGCTAAATCCAATGGTTTACTTTTAAATCCTTCCAAATCCAAATGCTTAAATATTAGCGATAGAAATTTCAAAATACCAGATGACATAAATGTTAATATATCCAATGTGCCTATTGATATCCTACAGCATGCGAAAAATGTAGGATTGGTCTTTAATAACACTACTCAACAAAATGAAAAAAATTTCATGTACTCCGGATGCGATAATTTTTTCTGTGTAGATAACCTTGACATGAGCTCGAAAAACGCAATAAAATTTTTTTTTTCGTTTGGTTTTTTTTTTTTAAATTTTAAAAATTTTTTTTGGTTAATTTGTTTTTGTATGAAAAATTGTTTCAGCAACTAACAAATCTCGTCAAAATATATACTAAATGGATGGTAGTAGACCCCAAAACATAAATAATGTGCGTCTTCATTCATCGGCTAGCTACAGCGGTCGTAATCGGTTGTTGAATCAGGAATTTTACCGAAAATTTACAAGTGAAAGCCCCTTAAAGCATTTTAAAAAAATATTAATTCACAGAGTGCATTTTTTTTTGTATTTTATACGCAATGTGGCAGGTTTTAGAAATCAAACAAGCTACTTTTTAAGAAAATCCATCAATTAATAATGAAGTTGTGAATTTTTTCGCTAAAGCCCTCAGAATCTACTCTTTAGTTCGAACATTGCATTTTACCTTTGAAATTATCTCACTAGTCAACCAAATGAAAAAATGTCATGTACTTCTAATGAAGTATTTTTTTCTGTGTAGATAACCTTCAGATGAGCTTGAAAAATGCAACAAAAACTTTGTCTATGGTGAGGTTTTTTCTTTTTTATTACAAAAAAAATTAAAATTTGTTGGGTGACAAAAATATCGTGAATTTTTTCGCTAAAGCCCTCAGAATCTACTTTTTAGTTCGAACATTGCATTTTACCTTTGATATTGTTGTGGGTCTGTTTCTCTTATCAGGAACCAGATATATCCCCCATCATAGCTTCGTTCCAAAATCCTTGGTATCGGTGCTCTATTTCTTTCATTTGCTGATGAAAACGCTGGCCATGCTCGTCACTCACATCGCCCAGGTTGTCCGGAAAGAAGTCCAAGTGCGAGTGTAGAAAATGTATCTCAACCGACATATTTGCTCCAATTTTTTTATAATTTTGGAGTAGTTGTTCCCCGATCTCTCTGTAATTTAAGCTTTTGTTGTTTCCAAGGAATCCGGAAACAATTTGCCGAAATGAGTTCCAATCTGCAGCTTCATTTGGTGATAAAATGTGGTCAAACTGTTGGTCTTGCAACAACTTTTTAATTTGCGGGCCGTCGTAAACGCCTTCCTTAATCTTTGCCGACGAAAGGTGAGGAAAAATGGTTTTTAAATAGGTGAACGCTTCACCATCTCTGTTGAGAGCTTTCACGAAGTGTTTTATGAGTCCGAGCTTTATGTGAAGAGGTGGGAGAAAAACATTTTCCTTTTTTATGAGTGGTGTATATTTCACATTGTCGCTGCCGGGGATGAAGTTAACTCGTTCTGTCCAACTCCTCCTGGTGTAATGATGTTGACGATCGCGGCTGTCCCAACGGCAGAGAAAACAACAGTACTTTGTGAATCCACCTTGTAATCCACAAAGGATACCGATAACCTTAAGGTCGGCACAAACTTTCCAATTGACTTCGTATGTTTCCTTGGTGTCAACGGCATGAGCAATTGGAATCGAGGGTTTCTTGTTGCCGTTGTGCAGTAAAATTGCTTTAAGGCTCTGCTTGTTGCTGTCGATGAAAAGACGCCACTCTCCTGGATCGTAAGAGTACCCGAGTTCACCAAATAATCCGCGAATGTCCTTACAAAAACAGATGTTGCCTTTTTTTGTGTAGTACCTTGCGTATGGTTCATGACGCTTCCTGTAGATTGTTGTCACCACACCAGGAGCCAAGAAACCGAACTGTTTCATGCGCGATGCATGCAACTCTGCATCTTCCTTGGAGAGTTTCAGTTTTCTAACCCAATCGTTCAGTTCTGCTTGCGAACATAAGCGTTGACCTCCATGCAATGTATATGTTGACTCGCATTCTGATGTGGTTTCTACTGTCTCCGGATCTGATGTTGGATCTATCGCCTCATTATTAGATGCCCATCTTGAAACGGACGGTTGCGGGTCCACTGGTTCTTCGGAAAATGGCACTGGAAAAGTCACTGTTGAAACAGCAGCGTAAGTCCATCGTATATTTTTCCCACGCCGGTTTTTTTTGCTAAGACAGAGGTAGCAATCTGTTACATGGCAAAGGGGTTCTCTCCAAAGCATTGTCATGACGATTCTCGGTTGTCGTCTGAAAGAATTTCAATAATAAGTTATATATGTTCTTGAATTTCGTAATCTACACTTACTTTGAGTCAGCTAGCTGTACGTAGCACCTTGGACATAGAACACTTGGTGTCCACCGCTCATCTATGTTTGAGACCTGTAAATTGAAGCTCTCTTCAAATGAATCTCTCAATTTTGGTGAAAAACAACGCTTGTTTTTTTCAGAAACGTATTCTCCGCACATGTAACAAAAATTACTTGGATTGGTATTGCATTCAAATCCTCGCGAACGTTTGCTCATTTTGACGTTACTTGCGAAAATAAGAAAAATTCGGTTGAGACAGCCGAATTAGCCGTAACCGAATTCTGAGGTTGTCTCAACCGAATTAGAGGTTGACACAACCTCGTTAGAGGTTCACACAACCTAATTAGAGGTTCACACAACCTCATTGGAGGCTGACACAACCTCATTAGAGGTTGAGACAACCTCATTGGAGGTTGACACAACCTCATTGGAGGTTGATACAACCTCATTAGAGGTTGACACAACCTCATTGGAGGTTGACGCAACCTCATTGCAGGTTGACGCAACCTCATTGGAGGTTGACGCAACCTTATTGGAGGTTGACACAACCTTTTTCATCATTTTTTCATTTGGTTGACTAGTGAGATAATTTCAAAGGTAAAATGCAATGTTCGAACTAAAAAGTAGATTCTGAGGGCTTTAGAGAAAAAACTCACACCTTCATTATTAATTGATGGATTTTCTTAAAAAGTTGCTTGTTTGATTTCTAAAACCTGCCACATTGCGTATAAAATACAAAAAAAAATGCACTCTGTGAATTAATATTTTGTTTAAAATGTTTTAAGGGGCTTTCACTTGTAAATTTTCGGTAAAATTTTGTAAAATTCCTGATTCAACAACCGATTACGACCGCTGTAGCTAGCCGATGAATGAAGACGCACATTATTTATGTTTTGGGGTCTACTACCATCCATTTAGTATATATTTTGACGAGATTTGTTAGTTGCTGAAAGAATTTCTCATACAAAAACAAATTAACCAAAAAAAATTTTTAAAATTTAAAAAAAAAAACCAAACGAAAAAAAAAATTTTTATTGCGTTTTTCGAGCTCAGGTTATCTACACAGAAAAAATTATGGCATCCGGAGTACATTTTGACTGTTGACTAGTGTAATCGTTTGACTTGGCGTGAACATGTCGTTTCGGCGGTGGGCAAAACTAACGCCGCTTTAACCCGGCGCCGGGGGGGATGGGTCAAAATTACCCGTCACTTTTCGAATGGATTGTGGTTTTAAAACTGTACTTCTCTTCTCTACGCTCTTCTCAGTAGCTGGTGATATTGAATCTCTCTGAATGTTATAAATTTCAAATCAGTTGCATGACGATTGTACTTCGAGTAACACGTGCTCAAAGTTAAAAAAGGTAAATATGACCCATAAGACTAATAACAAAATAAGTGTTTATTATATTTAAGCTAGAAGAAGCCTCCTTTGTTAACTTTTTTTATATGAAATGTTTTTTGTTTAAAAATAAAAGTAAATATGTTATTTTTTAACAAAGTCATGTTTTATTTCCTTAATAAGGTTAGATTCAATCTAAATTGTATATATTTTTTCGTAAATATAGCAAAAAACCTCGAGTTTAATAAGTGGGTCATTATGACCCAACCCCCATGTCCTTGTAGCTAAAATCCACCCCCCCGGCGCCGGGTTAAGAAATGTATATCAGAAATTTACTCCGGTTCACATAAGGTTTACGTTGGCCAAGTCATTTTTAGTTCCTAAGCTTATTTATGGTTGCGAATTATTTTCTAGTTGTAGCAGTCAAATGCTTAGGAAGCTTACCGTAACTTACAACAATATTACTAGATATGTTTTTGGTCTAACTAGGCGGGATCACGTATCAGAATTTGCAAAGCGGTTATTTGGTGTCTCATTCGAAAATTTGATGTAAATACGAGTCCTGATAAGCTTCCATAAAATTATTACATCGAAAAATCCGCAGTACTTGTATAGTTATATTAGATTTGCATGCTCGCCTAGAGGTCGTCAATTAATACAAATAATTCACAACAAATATCTTTCAAATAAATTCTCTTTTATTAACGCAATTCGTCTTTGGAATCTTCTCCCTTCAAATCTTCAAACTATTACAATCTAAGTCCGAGCTTTTTTTAAACATTTCCAATGAATAATCCTTTTAATGTTTTATGTTTTTAACAGTATTATGTTTTTAAATTTCTACATTTTTAATTTTATGTTTTTAATTTTATTTTGTATTGTTTTATTTTATAACTAAATCATTTATTTATTTAGTTAAGTCTTTCTATTATAATTTTTATTAATATTCATTAATTTTAATGTTACATTGAATTATCTTTATATTTGTATTTAAAATTTTTGTCTTAACTTTATTTATTTATTTCATTCCTTTGTAATAGCATATGGCCAATGCCGCGGAAAAGGGGAATTCAACGAAACAATTTTTTTTTATTATCTAGTGCTTTTGTGATTGTCACTTGTTTGTTTACAGTCCAAAGCCTCACAAAACACAGAGTACATTTGTGAAGTATTAAAATATCAAAATTTTTGAGCATTAAGTTGCAGTTTGCCGTTCGCATTAGAAATGAGTGATAATATCGCACCAGTTAAAAAGGTAATAATAATTGATTAAATCAAAATTTCTTTATGAAATTTTTAATCATTTTATGAAATAATAATGTACTTAACTCATTTAATATTTACGTGAAAATATTATTTGGAAACATTTTCGATGGCTTTGATTTGAATCCCAAGTTTCTTGTAACGTTCCAGTTTTTTTTATGAAAAAGTTTTTTTAAGCCAAGTCTAACTCATATAGACGTTGTAAAAACTAAATTTGTTTGATGTGTTTTCTGATAAGAATAAGAATAAATATAAAAATCTGGAAAAATATTGGCAAAATTATTGTAATTATCCACCAAAATATGGTGATGTTCCAGTCTTTTTCTTTACAAAAAAACATGTGTTACTTAATTATTAAATCCATCAACATTCTTACAGGCAAACCTGAGCAAAGCTCAGTAAAACCATAATTACCTAGAAAAATTAAAAGCCACTGGTAAATACGACGAATACAAAAAGCGTAAAGCTGATAAACTGCGAGAACGACGTCAGAGGGAAAAAATACGGGACGAGAAATTGCCGCTTGAGCAACGTAAACAAATACTGGTTGATCGGCGTCGCGCTGGTCGTGAAAGTACACAAAAATATGGAGCAAATAAAAAAATAAATTTGTTGATCTAAATGGAGCAAAAGAAGCCTTCAAAACAAAGTCTGCTCTTAAAAAAGCAATAACAAAAGCAAACAAAGCTCTCCCGCGGTCACTATCGAAAAAACAGCAATTTTGATAAATTTATTTAATAATATGGAGGATCAAAGCCAATTGCTTAAAAATTTAAAGCCTAGCCACGTTCCAGACATATCAAATAAAAAACTTGAATTGATTACCGATATTCGACAATTTTTTGAACGGGACGATGTGTCCGTAACATCGCCAAAAGTCGAGGATGTTAAGAAATTTTTGTCTAAATCAGGTGAGCAAATTCTTTTGCCCACTAGACACATGACATTGACTTTAAAGGAAGCTTATGGATTATTCGATCAGGAAAGAAACAACATTGGAAAAGGTTAGTACAACTGTAACTGCAAGCACATATCAATTGTGTTAAACATTTTTTACTTTTTCTTTGCACAGACTCATGTGGCTTGACATTTTTTAAAGAAAACCGGCCACCAAATATTAAAATTATCGGCGATCTACCGAAGCATTTATGTTTGTGTATCTACCATGCCAATTTTAAAGAAGCAGTGTCAGCTTTGCATAAATATGTTCCAACCGTGCCTGATTACGATCAAGGTTTCGTAAACAAATTTTTGTGCATAGAACCCGAGGTTAATTGTTGGTTCGGCAAATGCTCTAATTGCTCTGGAATTACTGTTCCTGCGCTAAAAAATGTGCTTGAAGTTGATTCTTCTCATTTAAATCGTGATGCAAAATGGATGGTATGGAAAAAAAAATTCCAACACTAACCGAATTGAAAAGCACGAAGAAAATGGTAATTTGGTAAATCTGATTGCACACTTAACATCAATTGCACCACACTTCTTGCGTCACAGCTATATCAAATGTTCACAGTGAAACACGTTCATAACTTTTGATCGGCCAAGAGCAGCAAGTACCGCTTTCCAATCTGAAGCAGTGCTTCAAATCGACTTTGCCGAAAACTTTGTATGCGAAATGCAGGATGAAGTGCAAAGTGCGCATTGGAATCAGCGGCAGCTTACCCTATTTACGAGCGCTCTTTACCATAATGAACATTTCAGATCAAAAGTAATGATATCGGATAACTTAAGCCATACAAAACTAACAACTGTGCCCTATTTATTTAAGCTATTAAAAGACTTGCCAAAATCTCTGACTATTTTAAAGATTTGGAGTGATGGTCCGTCTTCACAATTTAAGAACAAGTTTATCGCCGCTGTTATTCCAGTTCTTCAAGAAAGATTCCAAATTAAAATTATCTGGAATTACTTCGCTACTTCGCATGGTAAAGGGTGCATTGATGGGTGCGACAGTTAAAGCTATCGTTCGGAAGCACATCAGAGCTCGCGACTGTATAATAAATAATTCGACTCAGTTTGTTCAAGCGTTTAATCGCACATTATCGCAAATTATAGTCGAGGAAGTGACTGATAATGACTTCGAGACAATAAACAATGATTTAAAAACCGCTGATATTTAGACTCGTGCTAAAACTGGGCGTGACATCTCGAATGCATACCAAATTCAAATCATTGATGAAAACATAATTATGTGTGACACTTCTCTTGAAGGATACAATTAATTAATTATTTACCTTCTCTTTTCTTTGTATTTTTATTTCGGTTTCTATTTTTATTTTCATTTCATTTTTTCTTTACAACTTTATGAGAAAATAAGTTCACTTAATATTGATTTTGAAAGAATTTACGTACCTACTGAATAGTATAATCAAACATGAAGTGATGTTTTTTTTTGATCCAATAAAAATAAACAATTTATTTTATTTTTTAAGTAAATTTTAGTATTTTATTTATTCACATTGGTCGTTTTTGCATGGCTGCTAAGTAAGAGAACTTTATGTGTTGTTCCAGTCTTTTTTTTGGTGACGTTCCAGTCTCGCATTTTGGCATCCAAAACAACTATAAATGTAATTTTTTATATATTTTTTGTGCTTAGAGTATTCTTTGATCTTTCACCTACGATATGTTAGAGGGAAACGTGTCCAGGTTATTAAAAACATTACGAATTTTTGCAGAATGTTGTACAAGCTCTTAGACCACTTATCTTTTAGTGTGACGTTCCAGTTAACTTCAAATGGCTGTAGCTTTTAAGCCGCAAGAAATAGAAGCACATTTTTTTGCGCCAAAGTTAGAGCCTGAGAATATATTTTGAGTGAACGTAAGTTATCGCTAGTTTTTTACTTTGTTCATGTATTATATATGTACATTTTATATTTTGTCTGCATCGTCCTAATGTTCTTAAAAATACAATGCAAATGGAAATGGGAAAGTACAGAGATATCATCAAAAATTTAAAATATGAAAACAGGGATGATTTTTTTTATTTATTCGGCCTTTTTATTGGTACTTTGTATTTTATTATTCAAGCTCAAGTCCATCTATATCTCTGTAAATAGGGATATACTTTTTTAAAAAAGATGTTTTGCAAAAAAAGGTGAAAACGGTAGTTTGAAGTTAAAGTTCGCCGGAAATGAGGCTGCCGGTGCTTCTATGAAGTCTATATTCACGGAAAGGAAAATCAGGGAGATGATAAACACTCCGAACGTTCAGTGGACATCGAAGGATATTTCCAGTGCTATATGCTTGCACGCGTCTGGACCGAGAGCATATAATAGTTTATATAAGAAAGGGTACCCTTTAACACACGCTTCCACAGTGCAACTTTGGAGTGGTAAAATTAATGTAGACGAGGGGTTTCTACACACTTCATGAAACAACTCATACATAACAGAGGAAAAAATATTTGTATCGGTTGATCAATGTAGGGGTATTTTTTTCAATAGGGGGTTTTTCACAGATTATGCGTGAGTTGTGTTAAACTTTATTTTTTTTCCTTCAGTATTGTTTGCCATTTCATCATGTAGAGACTTACACCGCAACAACGTCCCCAAATTGTACAAATGAGCGATCAGTGAGAAACGAGTTTTGTGCGCTTAGACCTTTTTATGGTCGAATAATCGACCTACCGAACGCACTATTCGAATTACTATCGCCAACATTGAAAAAAAATTTTCACTATTGGATAATCAACGACCCAATAGACCACATCCCGCACGAAGTATTGAAGCATTGACGGTGCCCCTTGCCATGCAGCTGCTCAAACAATGGATCTATGAGAGGTCATTTCGAAACCAGATAATTTCACGTTTTGAACCGGTGAATTGGCCGCCTAAATCGTGTGATATCACACCTTTAGACTTTTTCTTTGGGGCTACGTAAAGTCCAAAGTCTATGGTGACAAACCAGTTAGGAATCAGGTTTTGGAAGACAACATTACACGTGTCATTAAGGCCATACCGGTCGAAATGATCGAACACGTTATCCAAAATTGGACCCTAGAAATGGACACCCTGAGGCGTAGTTGCGGCCAACATTTGAGGGAAATTATATTAAAAAAATAAATGGCCTAAAATGTCCTTTCGAATGAAAGTAAAGATTCAACACTTGATTTGAATTTTTTAATTTTGAAAAAATACCTCTAGATTAATAACGCGATATTTGCGTTCGACGAAATGAAGGCCGAGGAAACCTTTGAATACGAGGCAGTGGGTGACTATATTAAAAAGCCCAAATGGTTATTGTTCGAGGGCTCAAGAAAGCGTGGAAGCAACCAGTTTTCTACGAATTCGATTGTCAAAAGAAGAGAGATCTTATGCTCCATAATTACCGACCTGAACCGTGGAGATTTTCCAGTAGTGGCGATAGTATGCGACATGGGACCAACCAATCTAAAGTTATTTAAAGAATTCGGTGTGACCCCAGGTAATATTTGTCATTTAATTTCGAGTTATTCGCTTATAATGTTTTATTTAGATAAACCCTGTTTCCCAAGCCCTGTGAATTATTATTAGAAACTAGAACTTATCTAATATATATAAAAATGAGTTGGCGTGTGTTTGTGACAGCATAACTAAAGAACGGAGTGACGGATTTGGCTGAGCCTTTTTTGATTTTGTTCACTGTTGACTCCGAATGGTATGTAGACAAAAAAATTTCCATAGGTAGGTGGCGCTGATGTCGATTTCGGTTATTTATGAACCGATTTGTTTCAAATTCGCAGCATATAATTCTTAGGAAAAAGTAAAGGTGTTGATAAAATAGATGGCGCCCACGTCGAGATATTAATCATTGTTTACCATCAGATGTTATAAATACTTTTGAAGGCAGGTCGAAGTCTGCCGGGTCAGCTACATAGTTATAAATAATTTTCTCGACACAGGTTTGTTATCGAAATCCATTACTGATTTAATGAAACATACATCTAACAGTGATGTATCAATTACATTTAAATTAACGCAAGAACACCTTACGGTCAATGGTACAGGTATGCAATGTGTTTTACGAATGATTAAGTTGTAATCCCCAATAAATTGTAGGAAGACAAAAGGTTAAGTTGGCAGCACAATTATTTTCCAATACCACTGCCAAAACTATTAGGCGCTGCCACTCTCATGGAATGGAGCTTTACAATCCAATCGAAACGGCAGATTTAATTCAGTTGGTGAACGATTGGTTTGACTTGATGAACTCCAAAATGGATAATATTAGCAACCCTGGGAAGGTACCTTACCTTAGTTCCACAAGTCAGTAATTTACAATTTTTTCGACATCGCGTTTTATACATATGTATTCCTATAGAAAGCGCTTAAATGCAAAATAGGAAATATTAAAAAAGGCAACACAAAATTTGTCCCAGTTACACCCTTTTTGAATTAAGACAACGATATGTATTTCTATTGATTCCACTTATGTCGTTACGATTTATATTTATGGTTTAATTTCCATCACTTAAGGAACCATATGTCATTTCATTGGATGAGCAGAAAGCAATTTTAAAGCGCATGAACGAGTGGATGTCACCGCCCATTATTAAAACGTTGGAAAGGTGTAAAAATATCCAACAACGCCTTGGCACGGGTAGACGAGTATGGACCGTTTAAACCAAGACGTAAGTGAAAATTTTTTCGGCAATATGAGAAGTAGTGGTGGCTTATACGACCACCCAACACCAAAATCGTTCAAATATATACATAAGTAGATTCAGAAAGTATATACATACCCAAGATCTATTATCCGAAAATTTAATCACCATCATTACAATATTCCACTACTGTTTTCAGCACGAAATACGGAGTACCTACAAGTCACTGGAAATATTGAGCAAGATACCACCGAATGGCTCAGTTGAGTCTCTTGTAAACGTAAAAGATGTTATGTAGAAAGTCCCAATAGGACGAGGAAGACTATTCTCATCCTGCAGTACTCGATGAGCTAAGCGCACAGGTTGTAGTCGAAGGGGATATACTTAGACAGGACGCACTAGAGTATGTATTCAAGAATACGATACCGATAATACACACTTGGGTAGATTAGGTATCGAAGAGCCACCCAAAGAAACCGTCACCTCACTTCCTCAAGTCAATCAAAATGTTGGCGTTGGCGTTCCATGAGTATAATAAGAACGCAATATCCCACCAACGGAACATTCAGCCGAAATTGATTGAGAGAAGTGAAGTAGTAGGATAAGCCATGGTACGACGAAGAATGTCGCATTGCAACTGATGAAAAAGACGCTGCGCGTATGGCAACGAAACAGTCTGTTACAACGCGTGCTACGATTGAGCGGTATAAGAAGTTAAGAAGGCAGGAAAACCCGAAATGTACAGGATGAATGGTGAATTCCGAAAGTTTTTCCAGAGGGTAAGAAGATTGAATAACGGGCCTAATAATTTGTTGCCCTGCTGCAAGGACGAAAATGGGAATCTGGTGACTGAGAAGCAGTGTGTGCTCAAAATATGGAGAGACCACTTTTCAGCACTACTCCACTCAGATGCTTCCACTGGAGATCAGGAGGTAATGATAGTGGAAGATAGTGTAGATTGTACCCGCAAACTTGGTATTCCCGCAAAACTGATCCGGCTCTGTAGAATGACGCAGACCAACACCAAATCAGCAGTGAAAGGGGGGGAAAGACCTCACTGAACCATTCTGTACCAAGCGAGGATATATATTAGATATTAATGAGAACGGCTGCAGTAAATACGAACAAGACCATTAACACGAAAAGCCTTATGTTACTGGCGTATGCTGACGACATAGACATCATTGGGCGAAATTTGAGAGGTTACTGCAGTATTTTCAAGAATCGAAAAGGAATCAGCGAAGGTGGGTCTTGCTGTTAATGATCGCAAAATTGATGGTGGCAACGACTAGAGAAACCCCTCGACTTGGTCCGCACTTGAACGTTGACAACCAATTTAATTTTGCAGTGGTAGATGAATTTGTCTACATTGGATCCGCCGTGAACAAGGACAACAACGGCAGCCTGGAGATAGATAGGAGAATTGTGCTTTCAAATAGATGCTATTTTGGCCTCAGCAAGCAGTTTAGTAAGATAGCCCTCTCTCGACGGACAAAAGTCCAGCTATATCAGAATCTCATTTTACCTGTCTTGACATATGGCTCCGAAACTTGGGTCATATCGCAAGCGGATAAAAAATTCTCCGTAAAATATATAGTCCTATTAGCGAAAACGGCGAGTACCGACGTCGCTGGAACGCAGAGGTATATTCTCTACATTCTGACGTCGACATAGCTAGGCGAATCAAATTAGGCCAGTTGCGTTGGCTAGGCCATGTTAGCAGAATGGATGGAGATGAACTAGCGCGAAATGTTTTCGATAACGAACCCGATGGAAGCAGGAAGATGACGACCAAGACTCCGCTGGAGAGACCAGGCAGAAGAATCCCTCCGTATCCTTGGTGTTACCAACAGGCGAGAAAAGGCGAATGATAGAGCCAGTTGGAAGAATATGTTGAAATTTGTTTGTTTAATTAATATGTGTAAGACGTCTGACCTCATGAGTTTGTAAAATAGTCAATAAAAGTAAAGTAAGTAGATCCACGTAATGGATGTATAAACAAAAAATTTTAAAATTGGTCAAGTAAAACTTCTTTACGCACACTTGACTTGCAGAGTAAGCTGATGAATGCGTTACAAAAAGAGGCGAACGAGACTTTGTTTTGCATTTTTTACACGAAAACTGTGTACACACGGGTGTGTGTGCCTGTGTGGTGATGATGGCGCATAACCACACGAGTCGGAGGCGTGTGTTTTACCCAGGAAGGGTGAAATCGTGAACGAGGTGCCAGTGGAGGATGAGATCACCGGGGAGGTGTCGAGGCAGGCCCCACGCAAGGTGAAATGCGTAAAATGTGATGCTGAGGGTCACACGGCCGGGGCAAGGGATTGTAGAAAGAAGCGATTGCGGCTAAGATGCGTGCGGTGCGGAATGGACCGAGGGTCAGTGAACCAGCGAATGCTCGGGCTACAACGATGAGAAGGCCTGGATTATCATATGCGAATGCGGCAGAAGGTGCTCCCAGTGTACGTGGATATTCGGGCCGTGTTGCGGCTCCTATCTCGGCTAACTTTGGAGGTCCTAGGTCTGGGACAGGGACTGATGCGGATGTTGGTGCATTGAATGCAGATTGTCGCCGGATGATGGGCGGCGGCATATTCGACTGCATGATGAAGGTCCGGGATTTCGTAGGAAGCTATGCGGGAATCCGGGATGAAGATGGAAAGATGCAGGCCATGGCGGCCTTTATGGAATCTCTGTTTCTTTCCTGAACGGACGACTGAAGTGTATCTTTATCAACGTGAACTCCATCGTTTCAAGGCAGCGGAGGCACTATCTGGGGCTGTTTTTGGCGGAGCACAGACCGGACGTGCTTATGATGGCGGGACATGGACTTGGTGACCGGCATAGACTGGATATCAGGGGTTATGTAACCCACAAGTGTAATTCGGGCGGAGGTCGCGGTAAGGGGACGGCGATACTGGTTCGGGACGGAATTCATTGCATCAGGCTTGGAGTAGATACTGGTATTATGCAGAACACTGCTGTCAGGATCAGCACCGCCATCTCATTAGTTTATTTGTATTTGCGTCCTAGCGCAGTACTTTCCGGCTCTGACCTACTCACACTTAGTGAGCTGGTGAGAGACGGGGATGTGCTGATTGGTGGGGATTTAAATGCTAAACATCCTGACGAGTGGATCGGTAGTTAATGCGAATGGACGGCGCTTGCAGAATTGCCGGTTGAGGTGTCCGGATCTGGATGTATTTTCTGCGGCGGAGCCGACCAGGGTTTGTGGTACTGCAGCATCGTAAATCGATATTTGTATGGCTTTTCCGGGCATACGGGTGTCTCAGAAGCTGAGGGTTCTGGATTATGAGTCGGATCACAGTGCTGTGGAGATTCGAGTGGACTGTGGCGAGCTGGTTCGGCGGGAGCGACCGGTAATTTACAACTTTGGGAGGATGAACGTGGATCGATTCAATTCATTGCTACGGGGGTATCTTCCCTCTGCTGCTCTTCCGGTGGATCGCAATGTTACCATTGGCGAGATTGATGACTGCGTAGAATCTATGGCCGGGTCATTTCGACAGGCTGTTGATGGTGCTGTACCGAAGATGTCAATTGGGAATGGTGGGCTGCCTGACCTCCCTCCCAGCATAAAGGACCTGATTAGGCAGGAGAAGAGGCTTCGGAGGACTCTTTGCAGGACGGGGGATTTCTCCCGCATTCCTACTCTCAGGGCTGAGATAAGGCAGCTGATTCGGATCATCGATGGTGCGATTGCTGAATTTGAGGCTGGTTTCTGGACGGATCGGCTCAATGCTATAAGGGTGGACAGCACTACATTTGCTAAGGTAAAGGCGGCTGGCGGACTGCGTCGAAGGGATCCAATCCCGGATATGTTGGACGAGGGCGATGTGCCCATTATTGAGGAGGTAGGCAAGGCTAATCTCCTTGCGGCGGGTTTTTCTGTCACCTGAGGGCTGGTGACTTTGGTGAACGGATTGCTGCTGAGGCAGCTGATTTGGTGAGCCACATACCGCGTGTTGCTTTAGGATCGGGGATCATGGCTGACGGCACAGTTGGTGCTGGGCGTGTGGATGACCTGATTATCAGGGCTGCGGATGTGGGTGGCGCTCTTAGGAGGCGGCCGCCGAAAAAGTCGCCTGGACTGGACGGCATTCCTGATGTTGCCTTAAAGAGGACTGATTCCTTCGTTTGGACCTTTCTGGTGGTTCTTTTGATCCACTGCATCAACTTGGGCTACTTCCCTAGGGCCTGGAAGAAGGCGGCGGTAGTGCCTATTCCCAAGCCTGGGACGGATCGGAAGAGGGTCAGTGGATATAGACCAGTTTCACTGCTTTCCCCTTTTGTAAAGCTTCTTGAGCGGTTTGTTCTGGACCATGTTCGAGACCATTTGGCTGAGCGCGGCATCTTGCTGGACAACCAGTTTGGTTTTAGAGGGTATCTTCCCTCTGCTGCTCTTCCGGTGGATCGCAATGTTACCATTGGCGAGATTGATGACTGCGTAGAATCTATGGCCGGGTCATTTCGACAGGCTGTTGATGGTGCTGTACCGAAGATGTCAATTGGGAATGGTGGGCTGCCTGACCTCCCTCCCAGCATAAAGGACCTGATTAGGCAGGAGAAGAGGCTTCGGAGGACTCTTTGCAGGACGGGGGATTTCTCCCGCATTCCTACTCTCAGGGCTGAGATAAGGCAGCTGATTCGGATCATCGATGGTGCGATTGCTGAATTTGAGGCTGGTTTCTGGACGGATCGGCTCAATGCTATAAGGGTGGACAGCACTACATTTGCTAAGGTAAAGGCGGCTGGCGGACTGCGTCGAAGGGATCCAATCCCGGATATGTTGGACGAGGGCGATGTGCCCATTATTGAGGAGGTAGGCAAGGCTAATCTCCTTGCGGCGGGTTTTTCTGTCACCTGAGGGCTGGTGACTTTGGTGAACGGATTGCTGCTGAGGCAGCTGATTTGGTGAGCCACATACCGCGTGTTGCTTTAGGATCGGGGATCATGGCTGACGGCACAGTTGGTGCTGGGCGTGTGGATGACCTGATTATCAGGGCTGCGGATGTGGGTGGCGCTCTTAGGAGGCGGCCGCCGAAAAAGTCGCCTGGACTGGACGGCATTCCTGATGTTGCCTTAAAGAGGACTGATTCCTTCGTTTGGACCTTTCTGGTGGTTCTTTTGATCCACTGCATCAACTTGGGCTACTTCCCTAGGGCCTGGAAGAAGGCGGCGGTAGTGCCTATTCCCAAGCCTGGGACGGATCGGAAGAGGGTCAGTGGATATAGACCAGTTTCACTGCTTTCCCCTTTTGTAAAGCTTCTTGAGCGGTTTGTTCTGGACCATGTTCGAGACCATTTGGCTGAGCGCGGCATCTTGCTGGACAACCAGTTTGGTTTTAGAGGGCGGCACTCAACATCGCATGCGCTGATGGTGTTTTCCAACTACGTGACTAAAGGTCTGAACAGGAGACACGCCACGATAGCTGCTAGCCTTGATTTTGCCAAGGCCTTTGATACGGCTTGGCAGGCGGCGATATTGGTGAAAATAAAGGCGGCTGGATTTACTGCTGACATACTCAGGATGGTTGCAAGCTTTCTAGCGGACAGGACGTTCCGTGTGAGCTCGCTGTTGGGACCTGTATTGTACAACATCCTTCTCAGCGATATGCCCCTTCCTCCGGGGGGGATTTATTGCTGGAATATGCGGGCGACATCCTTGTTGCAGCTTTTGGCCCTAGGGCCAGCAACGTGAATCAGAGGCTGAACGCCTACCTTAAGACCCTGAGTCGTTTCTTCTCCAAGTGGGCGATTGGGCTTAATGTGGCCAAATCGAGGGGGATCATCTTCAAGGGAAAGCGCAAGAACCTGTACCCGAACGCCAGGGGCTACATCCCCAGGCTCAAGGTGGGAGATGCGGATATCGGGATTTCGAGGGATATCAAGTACCTTGGGGTAATGTTCCATGAACGGTTCACCTTCGTGAGCCATGTTGACTACGCTTTGCGGAAGGCAAGATTTGCCTTTTCTGCATACTACAGGCTGTTGGCGAGGGCGAATGGCCTAAGTACGGAGGTGTGTCTGCTGGTGTACAGGCAGGTCATAAGACCTGTTTTGGTGTATGCTTTCCCGGCCTAGTTTCCCATCTCGTCGAGTCAGATGGAGAGGCTAAGGCAGTGGGAGCGAAAATACTCAGAACCTGTCTGGGTCTGAGGGTGATTGTGATGGCGGATGGCTCTTTGCGCATGTATATGATGGTGCTGGGTTTGGGAGGATAGACAGGTTCATGGTGGACTCTGCTCTAACTTTCCTGGGAAAAGCGGCGGGTGTGGATAATGACCTGGTTAGGGCATGTTTCGACACGACGGATGCGACAGTCTTCTGTCACGCTCGTTCCTTGGACCAACGGACCTTCTGGCCCTCAATAATGGGGGCTATCTAGGAACGGACGAGGCTTTATTGTTTTATCACAGGAGATTCGGTGCATTGGGTATCGATGATACTGTGCATAATACTACTCAGTAGTATTTCTTTTAATCGAGGTGCAGACTGGAAATTTTTTGGAATTTCTGGCGATCCGGCTTGCTGGAATTCTTGTTTTTATTTAGTTTTTAAGTTGTTATTTGTTTTTTAAGTTTTTTATTTTTAGGTCAAGACGACAAATGAGGCGTTCCCGTTTTGCTTGGATTTTTCGGGATAATATTCTTTTTTACAGCGTATATAATTTATTTTTAAGATTGATGTATGTCTGTAGTATTTTTTGATGAGGATGGAAGATTCTGAAGGGCACCCAATTGGTGTGAGGGAATTAGATATAGGTAATATTAAGATGTATTTATTGTGTACCAGTTGTATGTATTTGAAATTTATCTTACCATAAAAACCCGTTTAAAAAAAATGGCGCATAAAGTGTGCTCTGCTATAGCAAATGCAAAAAGCAACAGACGTCATTTCACACAAATACAGGAATCCACAGACCAAATACACAACAAATGGATATCAATCAAAAGCAAAAACAACAAAATTGACTGTATGACACTGTGGGAGCAAGAGAGCAGTGAACAATTTAATAAATGAATATTCTGTTCAATACATTAAATATTCGACGTTTAAAGTGAATAAAATTGTAAATTAATTTTAAACTTCATATTTTGCGTATTTTCGGGTGAATACTAACAAATTATGGCAATAAGTGACACAGACTTTGAATATGAAAGCGGTGCCCCAGGACCATCAACTAAGTAGAAATTACGTACGGAAATTGCCAACAAACATCATAATGGTAGTTGTTTACATTTCGCCCCACAGTTAATAATATTTAAATTCGAGTTTTTTTAAATAAAACAAAACCGGTTTTAGATACCAATGAAATTCTTTATTCCTGTGAAAGTACGTTCGATGCCATTATGTATGGAACTCGATTTCTTTGGCATGGCCACCACGGGCACGCTTGCAGAAGTCCAGACGCTGAACCCAATTTTCGACGGTTTTCAAGCATAAATCGACAGATACTGCTGCAATTTCACGTTCGATATTCGTACGAAGTTCATCAATCGTCGCTGGCTTGTTGGCATAGACCATAGACTTGACGTAGCCCCCCAGGAAATAATCTAACGGCGTCAAATCGCACGACCGAGGCGGCCAATCGACTGGGCCATTTCGTGAGATAACACGTTCACCAAACTTGGTTTCCAATAAATTGATTGTGGCATTCGCTGTGTGGCTTGTGGCGCCGTCCTGTTAGAACCACATATCCTCCAAGTCCATATTATCCAACTGGGTCCAAAAATATTCGGTTGTCATTGAACGGTAGCGATTCGCATTCACAGTAATTTGCCGGTCTTGATCATCACGGAAGAAGTACGGCCCAATGACGCCGCCGGCCCATAAACCGCACCAAACCGTTATTTTTTTCGGGATGCAATGATGACTCATGGATTACATGTGGATTGCTGTCTCACCAATAACGCATATTTTGCTTATTGACGAAGCCATTCAGCCAGAAATGAGCCTCATCGCTGAAGATGATTTTGCGATGAAAATCCGAATCATTTTCAAGTTGTTGCTCAGCCCAATTCACGAACATACGACGCTTATGGTGGTCAAACGGCTTCAGTTCTTGCGTCAATTTGATCTTTTAAGGATGTAGGCCAAGATCTTAGCGCAAAATTCGCCACAACGACGTCACAGAGATGCCCAACGCTTGTGAACGACGTGTGAGAGACACATTTGGGCTTTCTTGAACTGAAGCCTGAGCGGCAGCAATATTCTCGACACTACGGGCACTTCTTTGTCTCACTGGCACGGGAACATTTTGTACTGTGCCTGTGGATTCAAATTTTTCCACTAGACGCTAAATTGTTGATCTGGTTGGACGATTATGACGACCATAAATTGGCCGCAGCGCTCTTAAAGTTGAGGCCACTGACTCCAAATTTCGGTAGTAAATTTTAATAATTTCGACTCGTTGTTGGCTCGTATATCTTACCATGATGAAATGGCAAACCTTACTGAGTGGGAAAAAATCTGGCGTCGTTTGCTGTCCCTATCGATTTACTTTTGTAGCGTCTCTGTTGAAAACCCCTTTACAACTCTTGGTAAACTTTCTACATGACAAATTAGAACGACAAATGGAAAATAGCCGTAATAAGCCTGCCACAAGACAAGGAACAACAATCGATGCAGTTTACTCTAGAGCTTTCATTCGAAAATATATCGCCAGCTGAGAATTATTTACGCCTAAAAGCCATTATTAGGAAAATGGAGATAGGTATTGATTATATACATATAACTTAAGTGTGCTATTTCTGATTCCGAAATCCGTTTTGCGATATATCTCACCAATTCTGAGATTTTCTGTATCGACTTTGATCTACATCCACTCTCTTAACGTTTCATAATCATTACTCTGGTATATAGGCCGTTGTTTGCCGTATGCGTCAAATTTTGTATTCAAAAATTACAAAAAAATACTTAAGATTTGTTTTGGTCCACGAAAAATACACCAAAGCAAACACGAGGCCGTATTAGTTGACGTCGCTTTAAAAATAGACGACGGCGCACAGTGCTTTGTCCCAGTACATGCTTTGTCCCAGTACCCAGTAAATAGAAGGAGACGTCCTAGGGTAAAAAAATTTAGCACGAGTCCCTTATATAATATAATTAAGAAAATTTCAAAGTATCGATAAAATTGACCACGCCCATCGCACACCGCCCATGCAAACCGAAACTATTTTTGGCTGTAAAAATTGAACTATTACGTCAAATTTAATGAAAATCGATTGAAGAGCATATTTGTGTACCACCTTTGAAAAAAACAATATTTCATCAACATTGACCACGCCCATCGCACACCGCCCATACAAACCGAAACTATTTTTGGCTGTAAAAATTGAACTATTGCGACACCCTATGCGATTAACCGATTATAACTAAAATTCAGAAAGCATAAGCTTTCCAAACCAAAAAATTGTACGCCTAATTTAAAATAAATCGGATAACGAATTCTAGTACCTCCCATACAAAAGGAGCAATATTTCTCTTACATTAATACTTTATTGTTAATAATACTATAGAACGTAATACAGGAAATTTGTTTTATTTTATTGGCAAAATCACAAAATGTACACTTGGTCATTATCAATCAAGTAAAGTATGAACAAAAACTTATTTATTTTATTAATATAGCTATTTCTTTGGTTAAAACTAAGCGTCATCACTACAGGAGCCATCCTAATTTTCGCTCAACGAAGAACCTAACTCATCCTGTTCAAATATGTCATCTTCAAAAACAATATTTTCCCTGTGAATATATTTTTCAATACCGGCCAAATCAAATGTTTTTTTTTATGTTCCTCTTTGATGATAACACGGGATCTGATTGCAATAGCATATAGGTCATCCAATCGCTGTTTGTATCTTCTCGTGAAGTTTTTCTTGTATGAGATAAGCGCACTCTTCTTACGTTTTTATGGTTCGCTTCTGTTGCTTCTTCCGACATACATCCTGGGTAAAAAGATGAAGAAATATAAATTTATAATTCAGAAGTTTTTGATTCACATACATACCTATTAGATGACCTTTTTTGCAAAAGTGTTTGGATCTTCCCTGCAAGGGCAGATTCTGAAACGGGCATTCAATTAACACATAATGGGGGAAAAAAAGTTAGAAATTGCAAAAACTGAATGCGCTACTCTTAAAAATGTGATTTTGGCGGGTATTTTCGTAGTCATTTCAAATTTAATTTTTTAAAAATATTTACGCTACTTAAAAATTTATGATAATACGTCATTTATATGTAAAATTGACCGCTGAATTCATTTCAGTCATCAGTTTTTTGATAAATGTGAAAATGAAGTCAAAAAACCCGCGCAAAAATCAATTTTCTATTTTTTTTCATCATTTTTTAAATTCATTCGTTCCCCTCGTACAAAAAAATTCACTTTTTTGAAAATTGAATGAATCAGGATTGTTGGTAATTTATTGAAGTTTACAGAAATTTTGTTTTGAATCTGAGTATATTTGCGCTAGAAATAATTTTTTCTATGAATCAATTGTTTTTTTTTTTATTCTATTTTTAATTTTGTGTTTTTAAATTAGTATATAAATCTGTTTTTGTTATTCTATAAGGGAAAAGTTTCTGATGTGCATCTACGACTTGCAGAACCAATTGCTTTTCACTCTCTTTGCTGGTAAGTTTATTGTTGTATCTGGTTATTAAATTTATTGCCCTTTCAGCAGCATCATTTACAACTTTGATGCTGCTCACAATTTTCTCAGCGCGCAAGTAATTTTCATCGAGAGCCCAGTAGATGGGATCGATATTCAAAAAACTTTTGAGATCAGTTCCTTTGGAATCGCACTCAAATATTGTGTCAAAAAATTTGGTAGTATTCGACGTAAAGAATTTGTCTATACTCAAAATCAGCGTAATCAGCTCGTTCATGGAATGCGTTCAATTGTTTATTCGCAAATTGAATCAGACAATTGCGAATTCGTGATGGAAAAAACTTAGCAATGCAATTGTCATTCATTGCGCTGTTCGCTTGAATTTTTTCTGGGTCGATGTTGATTTTGGGCCATGCTTTTTGAAATCTTTTGCAAACGTTAATTACTGGAGCAGCTGAATCTGGTTCCACGGTCAATGCGAATGCTTTCTTTAGCAACAACTCGGCAATGTGATGGCGACGGGCAAAAAATAAAAGTGGCTTCTTCATCATCTTCTCGAGATGGACTGCACTGCCTTCACGCCATCCACTATTCGAACTTGTTGTATCGAAACATATCGCTCCTATTTTCGACATTAAATTCCATTTTTGGAGTGAACTAAATACGCCTTTTGCTACAGTTAATCCTTTACCATCTTTAATTTTTGGAATTTCAATAAGTTTGTATCCGTTAAAATGTGATACAACAACAGCCAGTCTGTTAAGGAGGACATTTCGTTTATCGACTCCGTTAGTTGTATCAAGCATTTTCTTTTCATCGTAGTGCAACGTCAGAAAAGAATCAACTGATTCGAAGGCATTCTTTATCTCACTTTCAATATTAGGACGATGGAATTTACGACGTTTCGCTATCGTTGCTCTCGACAAATTAATTTTGGAGATATCCTGACCTAAAGCATTGAGAGTGGCAGACATAATTATCATTCCATGTTGATCGCTTATTCCACATCGATCGATGGCAGTAACCACTTCAGGCGTTATAACTTCTTTTTTTTTTAAGCTTCTTAGATAGCATGGTTTGGGTTCATGTTGAGAGTCCTGCTCTGAAACCGAAGTACTAACACTTTTATTTTTTGCTTCAGCTTTCTGGGTCGCAGAGAAACTTATAATTGGCGATGGCTCTCTGACACGTTTTTGTGCTCTAGGTGTCTCATTTATCATTCGTGCTTCACCAAAGAGAAGTTTTTTGCTCAAATATTTCATGTGTTCACTATTGCCATTTCGATGACAATGCAGAAATTCTTTCAAGGTCGCATTTGTAGTCTTTTCTAGAGCATCTGTTTAATTAAAATAAAGAGATGCGGAATCAATTTACACGATAAAGAGTATTAAGTACTAATAGTAAATACTAACCTGCAGCGGCAATGTCAAACAGTTGAGGAAATTTCGATTTAAAATTTGACTCTCTGCGTAATTTTCTGTCGACGTTTGCATCAGATTTGTTCTTTTTCAATGAAATATATTCAGAATAATATTTGTTGACGACGAACTTTACTCTTGATTTTTTCCTAGTGACGATGCCTAAATATGTCCAAAGGCTCACTAACTCACCGACGACACGTTCGATGCTGTCATTTACAGTCAAACTATTTTTAAATCTAAGATGCATCACACGACGCAACACGTGCTCGTTAGTTGGCAATGTTGCTTTTGGGAAATACCTCAGCGTACTCTCTGTAATTTATAATTATATATTACTAGTGTTTCAAAATGTTCACCTTCAGGCTGTTTGACCAGCTGAAAAAGCTTGGGAATCAAGCCATTGATTGCTCAACAGACATTTATCACCAATCAAATAAAAATTATTGTCACACATTTTTGTTTTTTGTAGCACTATTGAATGATCCGAAAACTTTAAACAGAATATCATAAACAGGTGTACCTTGCTCAAAGTACAAATTTTTAATGCAAATCTAAATGATGCAAGCTACAAACCAAACCAAATTTGTTCACTGGAACAAGTACCGTTTGTTATCAAATATTCCCGTTGTCCGTTAGAGCACTATTATACGATGCAATTCGATGGATTTTAATTCATGGTATTTTTTTTATTGTTCTTTAAAGTTGCTTCGTAATTCACCGACCTATTATACATTGAATTTTTAGTTTATCGATTCCTGCAACTTTTTTGACATTATTCTATGTTGTTGTCTTATGATCTTATATCTATACAAGGTGGTGTTGACAGTTTTTTTGGAAGGAAAATTTTAAATGGCTGATTTGGCCACAATTGTGAATTGTTTTTGTAATTTCTTTGTTATAAACAGACGCTGTTTGTTGTTGTACACATATTATTCTTTTACTTTTGTTAACAAATCCAACTTAACTAATTTTCCTTCCAATACAGTCGACAACACTACCTTGTATTGATATAATAAATAATTTTTTTTACACTCTTCAGTCGTTCTAAAGTTTTGTATTTTGGTTGCAGGCCCACAGCGGTGCAACATAGTGTAACTTAAATAATAACAATCCTGCATCATTCAATTTTCAAAAAAGTGAATTTTTTTGTACGAGGGGAACGAATGAATTTGAAAAATAAAAAAAAAAATAGAAAATTGATTTTTGCGCGGGTTTTTTGACTTCATTTTCACATTTATCAAAAAACTGATGACTGAAATGAATTCAGCGGTCAATTTTATATATAAATGATGTATTATCATAAATTTTTAAGTAGCGTAAATATTTTAAAAAAATTTAATTTGAAATGACTAGTTTTTGGAATTTCTAACTTTTTTTCCCCCATTATGTGTTAATTGAATGCCCGTTTCAGAATCTGCCCTTGCAGCGAAGATCCAAAATACTTTTGCGATTTGTATGAAAAAAAAGGCCTATTGGTAAATTGAAGAACTCAATAACATCAGATCCATGAACTAAAATGTTATGGACAGTGCTTGGCATATAATACCATCCATAATGTATTAAATATGTATTACGAGTGACTCTTAACAGCTCCTTAAAGCTGTTTACATTCACGGGCGATCCACAATATAAAACCCTTAGTATTATGCCAAAGTTATCAATAAGTCCCTTATCAATGCCTGTTATTTCGGCCGCAAAGTCACTGTTGGAAAAAAATCTTCGAGCAGTGTTTCCGTCATTTGTGTTTCCGAATCCATGTTTTACTTGGTCAATTATTAGACCTGTTCTTGCTTTGAATTCATTTTGATTTTTTTTTTATTTTCCATAAATTGATCTGTATTTTCTTTACCGACTCGCCAAAGCTTAAAGGATAGCCGGTAAGCAATATGTATCAAACATTCAAAAAATTTTATCCAACAGTGAAGGGTTGAAAGCCCATATTTGTAGTTTTCGGCATTTGGATTTTTTGATACATTTAAAATATTAATTTCAGTGGGGCTTGCATTACAAATGAGACATCTACTTGCTGCATTTGTGTCAGTTAAAATATTTGCCACTGCACCGTCAATCATTGTACAATGCATTTCGTAAGTTACTTCCACAATTGCACCTTTTCTTTCTAAAACATCATAATCTAAATTTGCAATGCTTTCCTCAATTTCACGGTAAGCATTCCGAACAAGGACTGGATTCTCCTTTTCTAAAAGAAATTTAATAGACCTACAGAATAACGTAGAACCTGCAGTCTTATTAACCCATAAATCTTCCTTGGATGTTAAGTTTACCAGTCTGTAACGAAAAATTAGTGTTAGAAATAATAAAAGTTTTAACATAATTAGTTACCTACTTAAGTGGCACAAATGCAATAAAAAATAAGAATTCATCTGTGTGACTTTCATTTGCAAATGTTTGTTTATAACGACTATGGCCAGAGCTACCATCCATTCCCCACTTGCAAATCAACGAAAGCTTGCATGTTTTATCTTCCACGTCACAAAGTTCACAAATTCTTTCTGCTGTTTTACGCATTAATGTTTTTAAGTCCACTTCAGCTGAAATTTCTGTTACTCTTACAGGTGGAATCAATTTTTAATTTTATGTACTCACTTTTGCTTGTGCTATATTTACATATATATTACTTACGTTACGCAAAAATGTTAACATTAATTAAATTTTAGTAATTATTTTATAGCACGTATTAGTTTGTCACGTTCTCATCTCTAATTCGAATTATAAATGATAATGTAATACAGGAATAGCAAAACATATGTTACACTATGATCATACACCTGACTTTTATAAAGCAAGAATATTAGACATAAGAATAAGAAAAATAAAATCTAGCAATAACAACAAAGAGAACATTATGCTGTCTGTTGTTAAATTCTATAAATAAATGTTATGTTAACCCACAGACGATCATCGGGTGAAATTTCAGCCATTTGAAGCTTTAAAACTGATTTTTTTAAGGTATTTTAAGGTTTTAAGGTATTTAAGGTTTAAATAATTGTTAAGGTATTTATTTTTTATTGTTTTCTTATTAATTATTATAATATTATTATTGATACGAATAAAAATGTTAGGAGCAGCGCCACTTAGATCCGCTTATTGAAAAATTTAAAAATATTTTTTATTGTAGAAAAATTGCAAAAAGTAAAAGAAGCCAAATTTTTCCAATTTCAAAGTATGACTTAAAATTAAAATCGAAACCAAAGCTGCAAATATTGGTCGAGAAGCGTTTGTTGAAATCAGCGCCAAAGTAGCGATAATTCAAAAATTTTGATGTAGTGGCGCGACCCTTAAAATTTTTTTCCTTATTTTTGCCTTCGTAAGAATCTCAAACTACATCTCTTCCCGAGTGAAACCTTTTCAAATTAAAAAAAAAACACAGATCTTTCCACTCCACCCTAATGAGCAACCAGCCAACGGTGATTAAAAATGTGAATTTAGACCTTTTTTAAAACTTTTTTTTTTAAGTTGCGCTCAAAAGCGGGCATAAATTATTTCTTATATCTTTAAAAACACTATTAACTAAATAAAAACACAATAAACAAAAATTTTCTGTTTTTTTTTTTAAATTTCATCAAACTTTTGTAATTTTTGAAAATTTTTAGAAAAATACATTTATTTCCAGCGATTACAAATAAAAAAATTGTAAGCTCCTTCTCAAAAAAATAAATTTTTGGGAATTATTTTCATAAAGCAATACAATTTAGTTTTTAATTCATTGATTTTTGCTTAAATTTCACTGACTTTAGCGCCCTCTGGTGAAGTGTAGGAGAGTCAAACGAAACTATTTCCTTCAATTTTATTTCTTTTGTATTGTTATCTCTCGATTATTATAACATTCATTATAGTTTGGGACAATTTTTTTTTTTTTATTTTTGTCTATGGGACAAAGCACTGGGCGGCGTTGGTCTACACCATGTGGCAGTCCACATAATATGCATGTATTTCGGCCCACGTCTAACAAAAAGAGCAACTTCTAAAAAAGGTGATTATGGCCCACAAACTCAGAAAATGTTACTTAATAACTTTTGAAATATTCTATGTAATTGAAAGAGAATTTATATTTCTGTTCACAACATATACCCCAAAAGGATTAAGCATAAAATAAAATATTTTTCGACTAGAATTTAAGAAAAATTAGTACAAAACTTCTTTGGCGTTTCCTCGAAACATACTTTTTGGTAAGTGCGCTAAAATAATTCTCGGCAGACGATATGTTTCATATTTCTCATACTATGCCTATTGTCTCTGTCTTATCATTAGCGATTCTTGTGTGGTTCAGTGCGGAAGTGTTTTTTCGGTGATTTTATGAAAAAATATTCCCACAGTGTTTACTCCGGAAGTTCTCCTGTGATTTAGATAAATTTAGCTGATAACGTTAGCTGACAGTGCGGTGAAGCGTTTAAAAAAAGATCTCGTCGATCCGACATCGGGGAGCCGAGATATAGGCGTGGTAATTTTTGGTCGAATTTTGCCTGTGTTATTGTATACCGGCAGCAGATGCTGTTATGCCTGGTGGGAATGTCCGGCATTCTGATTCTGAGGCTGAGGAGAACTATGGAGTGCCGCTAACTGGTGTTAAGAGGCAGAAGTCGGTCGACTCATTGCTGGATGACGATAGTGAAGTTTTTGCCGTTCCTGCTGCTGTGAGGGCATCTTCAACGAGGGCTAGCAGGCCCAGGAGTTGAGCCGCTGCGGGAGGAACGGCCAGCGTGAGCGGTGACCAAGGTGCCAACGTTGGGCTGGCTAAGGCCGGAGCCACACTGGCGCTTTCTTGTCGCGCGTTTTCAAAAGCTCTAACGCAAAAAAAGCTCAACCTTGAGTTGTATACGTTGATTGTGTATACTTCTACGAAAGCTTTTGAAAACACGCGACAAGAAAACGCCAGTGTGGCCCCGGCCTAAGTCGGTGATTGAAAGAGCGGGCAGATACGAGGTGCTGCTTATGTCGCTTGTGGCGGAAAATGAGCGCTTGAGGGGACGCTTGGAGGTGTATGACGCCGTTGGAGTTGGCAGAGGGACATTGGCTGCACCCAGTGCGCCAATGATGCCTTCCCCGGTAGTTCAGGCAGCGCGTGGTGTACCAGCTGCGCCGGTACCTATGCCCGTAGAGACGTGAGCAGTGGTAGTAAGAGGCAAAGAGGCCTCTACGTCTAAGGAGGTCGTTGAAAAGGTAGTGGAGCAAGTTGCCCCCTCCTTGGGTGTCCGAGTGCACGAAGTGCGTGCAGCGGGTAGCGGTGGTGCCATTATCCGCACCCCGTCGGTGGCTGAGCGGCAAAAAATTGCGGAGAGCGGTAAATTCTCGGAGGTGGGCCTGGTTGTGTCTGTGAGTGACAAACTTGGGCCCAGAGTAGTTGTGCAGCGAATACATGCCGAGATTTCTACAGATGAATTCATGGGCGATCTGTATAAGATGAATTTTGCGGAGAAGATGTCGAAGAGCGAGTTTGCCAGGAGTGTGAGGATCGTTAGCGCGCCATGGCGCATAGATGCGGGTCTTGTGAACGTGATCCTCGAATGTACCCCGCGAGTGGCGGAACAGCTGGATGCATCGGTATTTTGCGTGAAGAGGTTCCGCTTTATAGTGCGGCAGCAGGAGGTGATTCAGACGTGCTTCAGGTGCTGTGGATTTGATCACAGGGCAGCCGAGTGCCGTTTTAAGGAGGCAGTGTGCCGTAGATGTGGCTTTGCGGGTCATCTGGCCCAGCAATGCTCCAACGCGTTACGCTGCAGAATCTGTGAGATGAAGGGGTGAGCGTCAGACCACTCAATGATGTCGTTAATGCTGGTAGAGTGGCGAGGAGTAACGCACGGCATTAATATGGATAACACAACCATTATCCAATTTAATTGTGGTCGGAGCTACGCGGTGATGTGCGAGTTTTGGCAGATGACGAGGAGGCGTGGTGTGCGGTACGCGTTGCTGCAGGAACCTTTTTATAAGGTTGCCTTAGGTGTGGTGCAGGGTTTACCTGGCGGCATGCGTGTGTTTACAGATATTGGCGGAAACTCTGCGGTGGTAGTGGACGATGCGGACTCTGACTGTACCGTGGTCAGCTGCACCGAATACGGCGTGTGTGTCTCTATGGAAGGTGCCCTTGGTCGTCTCTATTTGTCTAGTGTGTATTGTCGTTTCAGCAGCTCATTGGAACCATATCTTGGGTATATGGACTCGGTGCTACTCAGCGCGAGTAGCATTTCGGTAGTCCTTGGACTAGATGCGAACGCATGTTACGAGGAACCATGCTAAGCGAGTGGCTAGCCGGGAGAAATGTTGCAGTGCTGAACCTGCCGAGTGAGCATAGCATAGACATAGATGTTTCGCTTGCGAATGGTGTTGCGTGTTCGTCGTATGTGTTTGATTGGTGTCTGAGAGACGACTGGGGCATCAGTGATCACAACGTGATAGACATCATCTTGTCCAGTCAGCCGAGGATTGTCGAAGCTGCGCCGCTGCGTCGGTGGCGTTTGTGCGATGCGGATCGTTTTGCCGAAGAGGCTACAAGTTGCCCTCTGGAGGTTTTTAGAGCGCTCGAAGTCGATGAGATGGTAGGGCTGATCGATCGCTGGATGGTGGCGACGAACGATGCAGTGCTTGGCCGCAGCCGTGTGGTTAGGCCTGGTAGCGTCAAGTGGTGGAGCCCAAAGCTTGACGAGATGCGGAGAGGAGTAAGGCGTCTCAGGAAGAGATTCCAGAGGGCAAGGCACACTAATGCGGAAGACCTGGCGCAGCGTAAATCTGCCTACCTTGCTGCCCTGAGTGACTATAAGGACGCTATATTGAAGGTCAAAGAGGACTAGTGGAGGTCCTTCGTGAGGACGAACAGAGACGATCTTTGGGGCAAGGTCTACCGCATTTGCAGTGGTAGAGGTAAGAGAGCTGAAATATCGTCCCTTCGTGTTGGCGATGAAACCATTTCGTCGTGGAGGCAGTGTACCGAGGTACTTTTAAATGAATTTTTCCCGAGGGCGGAGCCGACCGACCGAAAGTGGCCGATCCACCGGTGATCGAGAGGCATGAGCTTAATAGTAGTGTCTCTCGACTCAAGAGCAGGAGATCTCCCGGTGTCGATGGTATGACCGGAGAAATGCTTAAGACGATTTGGAATTGTATTCCCGAATATGTGTCTGCGATTATGGAGAAGTGTTTCCGCGAGGGCTACTTCCCAGATGCTTGGAAGTGCGCAAAAGTGGTCATTCTACTGAAGAGCCCCGATGGGGTGAGGACTAATCCGCGGTCTTATCGCGGCATTAGCCTTCTCCCCGTACTCGGGAAGGTGATGGAGCGGATTTTGGTAGAACGACTCAAAGAAGGTGGAATGCTGCGCACTTCCGAGTACCAGTTTGGGTTTCGCAAGGGGAAGTCAGCCGAGGATGCATGTCCGGAGCTGCGTGGCGGATTCGTCGTCCAAGTTCGTCTTGGGCGTGTTTGTAGATATCCGTGGAGCCTTTGACCATCTGTCCTGGTGTAGCGTTGTCAGCAGGCTACATGAGCTTGGTTGCCAGGAGATTGAGATGTGGAGGAGTTACTTCCGGAGCAGGAAAGCGTGTGTAGTTGGTGCAAGCGACACAGTTTGGGTTGATGCCACTCGGGGGTGTCTGCAGGGATCCATCTGCGGTCCATATTTATGGATCCCCTGCTGGGGACTCTTTGTAGCGGATACAAACTGTGCGCGTACGCGGATGACCTCCTTATCCTCATCGAAGGACAGTCTCGTGCTGATCTGGAGAGAAGGGGTGAGGAGGTCATGTGTGTAGTTGGAGAGTGGAGTAGCAGAGTCGAAGTAAGCGTGTCACTTGACAAAACGGTCACGATGCTGCTTAAGGGCAGGTTGTCACCGTCTCGTCCGCCGGTAATTAGGTGTCAGGGCGCGAGCCTGCCATACGTCACACAGGTGAAATACTTGGGGATTATGGTGGGTGAGCGCCTTAATTTTATATTACACTTGCCGTACGTTATCGACAAGCTCACTGCGGTGGTGGGCGTCGTTAGGCGTATATTGAGGACAGACTGGGGCCTTAGCAGACGGGCTGTGCGCACCATATATGGTGGACTATTCGTCGCCTGTGCGACCTATGGTGCACCAGTATGGTGTGGCACAGCTACGTCTGTGGTAGGCAGGGCCAAGGTGCTTTCTTGCCAGCGGGTCATATTGTTGGCATGTTTGCCAGTCTGTCGAACCGTTTCGACTTAGAAGTTTTGCGTCGGGCTGCGGCGTACAGGGTGAAGAAGGGCTTACCCCTTCTTGGAGAAGATTTAGTCTCCACCGCCGATTTGGCGGAAGGAGGGATTTCGCGCATTAAGGCGACTTTGGATGAGCGCGTGGTCTCGCTTTGGGGAAATAGATGGACAAACAGTGACAAAGGTAGGGTGACGTACGAATTTATACCGGACGTGACTTTTGTGCGTGACAGACCGGACTTTTGTTTTGGACTTAGTACGGGGTTTTTACTGACGGGACACGGGTCTCTTAATTCATTTTTGCATAAAAGAGCCCTGTCCGACACTGCGGACTGTGACTGTGGGAGTGGACCGGAGGACGGGAGACACGTACTAACTGAATGTAGATACTATGACGACATTAGGGATTTAGACGCCATGGGAGTTACTCAGACAGGGGCGGGTTGGGACTTTAGTGCGGTTTTGTTGGACGGTCGGACAGTTGGGGGGTTGAGTAACTTCGCTCGTGAGGTGTTTGATAGGAGGAAGAGGAAAGTGTTGTAGTGGTGGTGGTATTTCGTAGTTGTCTATTTTGGTGTATGTAGATGTTAACTGTTGTGGTTGTCCTTGCGGTTCCCGGCAGCATTAGAGATTTTTTTGTTGTTTTTGTTTTCTTTAATTGCTCGGCGCAGTTTTGGCGTTTTTGCTGTGGTTGGGACGTTCCTGTCAGCCCAAGATCTTTTTGTTTTGTTTTTATTTTTTCTTTTGTTTGTTTGCTTGGCGCTTGTGAGCGTATTCTGAGTGAACTGGCCGCATTTTTGTAGTGATAGTTGTTGCATGTTTGTGTTGTGGGGTTACCAGTCCCCGAACCGTTTGGGGTTCGACTGGTAGTAGTTTCGGCTACGAGGTCTGACCAGAGACTTAATTCTGGTACCACGGGAGTCAGGTGCCCATGGAACTTTTGTTCCATCCTGACTGTGGTGTGGCCCCTCGGGGAGACACGTGGTGGCTGTGGTTTAGACCCAAATCGCGGGGAGAGCTTCTGCTCGATGTGGAGTTGCATTGCAACCGGGTGCCGTGACCCATAGATCGGAAGGAGTGTTAGATAGGCTCCGTCCCTAACCATTGGAAAAAACTATGTCCAAATACATGGTTTTAAATTGGTACTCGGGTGCTTCGGCATACGGGGGCGCTGGTCGACGCATTGTATTCACCCTGTGTTAAGAGCACTGTGAGATTGAGCCATTGTGGCAGGTACTCACATTAATCTAGTACACAATCTGTCTCTGTCTTATACATTGGTTTGTGAGCATTCACCTGCAGTCGACGTAGCTAACGAATTTTTAGTTATTTCCCTAACTACCAATAATTACCATTAACTACCCGCCAGACTACCAGCAATGCTTTACACTAACGAATTTAACATGGGGATGTCATTGATGGTAGTCAGTGGCTACCCTCTGCACTACCATGTACCATGCAGGCCGCTAGTTACATGAAATTGATGAAATATCTAACAACATTGTACTAACTACTCGGCCAGTACAATCCGCTTGATGAATTCGTCGGACCATAATGAATTAATGTTATGAATAAATCTTTTTCATTATCTTCACCACATTCTTGTTTTACATTTTCAAACTTTTCAACAATTTATTCCTTTTCTTTCTTTTTTCATTTTACCTTTCTAAATATTAAAATTTACTTTTTTCACATACGCTGTCACGATGATGCTTCTTCGAATGTTTAATAGTAATTGACGTCAGCACAAAAAAATATCCAAGCAACCAACAAATCATAACGGGATAACGGTTCAGTGCATTGTTTTTGTTTTGCTTGTTTCCATACTTATAATAATCAAAAGGCGAACTCTAACATTACCTGTAGCCACTCAAGTAGCTAGTCAGGCTTTTCGCTAACGAACTAACTGACTACATAGAGCCACTAACTACTTTTGAAACTGCAGGGTCGTTGCGATCAGACGTGTTTGCGGATAGTCAGTTGTTAGATTTCCATAGTGGTTATTTTTGAGACTGTGTTAGTAAGTGAGTGTGCGGTAACTGGTATGTCACAGCATCGTTGCTGTGATCTCTGTTTACAACTTTTGGTTCGCCAATTTTGTAAACAAGTCGTTATAGTGCTTTTTATAGTACTTGTTGTTGCTAGTAAGTAACTGCAAATTCTGGTAAGTGTTGATTATATACTTGCTTATTTTGTGGTATGGTGAAGCGGCGGGGCCAGACTGATAGTGGCGGCAGCGCTGCTGGTATGTCTGGTTCCATGACGGATAGTGAGTCGTCGACGTCCTCAGCGGTTCCCAAACGGGTTCAGCTGGGGTCCCTCTTCTTCGGCAGCCCGAAGAGGGGCACAAGTGGTGCCCAGGCAGTGAGAGAAGGGGGTGCTTCTGGTAGTAGCAGCGCCAAGTTGGTTGCTGGCACCAGTGGTGTCGGTGTGAAGGATTTGGCTGAGGAGTTGAGGTCGACGATAGGGAAGGTAGGTGAGGTTATGCGTGCTGCTGGTACGCCGAAAGGCGTGTCTAAGGGTTCGCTGCCAAGTGTACCTGTTGGTACGGCAGCCCCCGCCAGCAGCGATGGTGGTCGTGGCCGTTGCCGCGTAGGTCCTAGTGGACTGGGTGACGTCGGTTCAGCTGTAGAGCGGACACAGGCGGTCACCCGTAGGCTGGTCTCCGATTTGATGGAGGCCAATGTTAGTAAGGAGTTGGTTGCGAGGGTCCTCGGTTACTCTTCGGAGTACGAGGCACTCGTAGTAGGATTGCTGGCTCAAAACGAGCGCCTTCGGGGCCGTCTTGATGCTAAGCCCAGGGAGAGCACCGGCAACGTTCCTCGCACCGGTTCCAGTGGCGACTGCCCCTGTAGCTGTGGGAGGAGGTTGTTCGGTAGTCACTGCACCAGTTGTGAAGCCCGTCGAGACTTGGTCCTTGGTGGTGCGGGGCCGTCAGGGCCAAACTGCCAAGGATGTGGCTAGCAAGGTGATGAGTGAGGTGGGGCCCACTTTAAGAGAGCGGGTCCATGAGATCAGGGCTGTTCGTGGTGGTGGCGCATTAATACGCACACCATCTGTAGCGGAGCGTGCGGGTATTGCTAAGAATACCAAGTTTGAGGAGGCTGGGCTCAACGTTACGGTGCCTGATAGCTCGGTTGTGCGGGTTGTTGTCCGAGGGGTCGACTCGAAGATCACCCATGACGAGTTCATGGGTGACGTTTTCGAGTAAAATCTCAAAGACAGGATCTCGCTTGAGGAGTTTAAGAGTGGTGTCCGGCTCACTAGTCGGCCGTGGGATAGTTCCAAGACCGGAACAACGAACGTTGTTTTGGAAGGGAGGGCTTTGGCCCTTGAGCCCTTGCTGGCATCGCGTCGTTGTTACGTGAAATGGTTCTCATTCCGCGTACGACCGTTTGATCCGGTACCAAGCTGCTTCAGGTGTTTGTCGTTTGACCACTACGTTAGGGAGTGCAGATGGAAAGAGAATGCCTGTTCTCGGTGTGGTCAGCAGGGTCACTGTGCAAGGGATTGCGGTAACGCAATTCACTGCAGAAACTGCGCTTTCCAGGGGAGACCCTTGGCTCATCGTATGATGACTGAGGACTGTCCCATGTATAGCGTTATGCTGGCTAGAGCGAGGGCTACACATTAAGTATGGGACACACAATCTTACAAGTAAATTGTGGTAGGGCAATGTCGGCAATGTGCGAGGTAGGAGAGGTAATGGTAGAACGACAGTGTAGTTTTGCTCTCATTCAGGAACCTGCTAGTGGCCATGGTGTCATTACAGGTTTGCCTGCGAGTATGCGGGTCTTCGCTGATTTGAGACTTAACTCCGCGGTGGTCGTGAATGACGGTAACGTAGAGTGTACCGTAGTTTCCAGGACCGACTTGGGGGTTTGTGTGTGTGTAGAAGGGGGTTTCGGACGGATATTTTTGTGTAACAGTTACTGCAAGTTTTCTGAGCCTTTAGAGCCGTAGTTGGCATATATGGACACGGTACTACTACTTGCGAGTAGTAACCCTCTCGTTCTAGGGGTAGACGCTAACGCATCAAACCCGCTGTGGTTTAGCAAAACACCCAGACTTTCGACTGGGTCGCAAAACCATTACCGGGGAGAGATGCTAAGTGAATGGATTGTTTCGCGCCGTCTTCATGCCTTGAATGAGCCGAGTGAGCAGTACACTTTTGATAATGGTAGAGGAGTTAGCGATATAGATGTGACGATTGCGAATAGCGCAGCTTGGAGTACGTTTCAGTTTAGTTGGAGGGTCAGACCGTCCGTCAGTGATCACAATTACATTGTAATTGATTTGACTTAGGAACGGACTGAAGTTAGCAGCTTAGACATCGTGCGGTGGCGCACCAGGGATGTGAACTGGGATGTGTATGGTGAATTCATCGCAGCTGAGGCTAGCGAGATTCCAATAGAAGTCTTTCGTCGTAGGACCGTAGATGAGCAAGTCTCGTGTTTACGCGAAGTTGTTCATAGGGCTAACGACGATCTCCTTGAAAGGTGTCGCAAGAAAACTTTGAGGAAATTACGATGGTGGACACGTGAGTTGGAAGGGCAAACGGAACGAAGCTAGTGATCTTGACCAGCTCAGATCAACGTACAAAAGTTGCCTCAGCGATTACAAGGATATGCTTGTAAACGTGAAAGAGGAAGATTGGCGACAGTTTGTTGCCTGCCATAGGAATGATCCTTGGGGTCATGTGTATAGAATCTGCCTTGGCAGAGGTAGGAGGACAGATCTCTCCGGGTTGAAAGACGGCGATGTCATTCTTACTTTGCGTCAAAGTTTTGCTGCGGGAGTTCTTTCCGAGAGCGGAGGCAGTGGCCTCTTCTTCTTCTTCTGGGGAAGTTGAGACTGTTGCACCCGAGCTGGAAAGATCAGAGATCGCAGAAAGCATGGCGTTGGTTAAGTCGCGAAAGTCACCTGGTGTGGATGGAATAGCCGGAGAGATGTGTAAAAGCGTCTGGAAGGTTCTTCCGGAATATCTAGAGGCTTTGTATGGGCGGTGTGTACATGAGGGATATTTTCCACGCGAGTGGAATCTATAAGGACAGGAGTAATCCTCGTTCTTATCGGGGTATCAGTCTCTTACCAGTATTTGGAAAAGTACTGGAGAGGATTCTGGTGCAGAGACTGAATGAGAGAGTCGCTGACAGCATGTGCCGTTGGCAGTTCGGCTTTGTAAGGGGCCGAAGTGTCGAAGATGCCTGGGCGCACGTGAGGAGAACTGTACTCAGAAGTATCTTCTGGGTGTTTTCATCGACTTTAAAGGTGCGTTTGATTATCTGAGTTGGGCGAGCGTGGCAGAAAGACTAGCGGGGCTAGCGTGCCAGGAAGTGGCACTCTCGAGAAGCTACTTCTCTGGCAGAAAAGCAGTGATAGTCGGGGCAAATAGTTCAGAGTGTGTTGATGTGGTCCGAGGATGTCCACAGTGTTCCATTTGTGGACCGTTTGTGTGGAATCTGATGATGGATTCGCTTTTGCATGAGCTTGAGGCCGAATGCAAGATATGTGCGTACGCTGATGACTTGCTTATTATGGTCGAGGGTAGTTCTCGTTCCGAGTTGGAACAGCTATCCTCGGCTATGATGAGTATTGTCACTCGGTGGGGCGAGCGTGTAGGAGTTAGTTTATCGGTGGAAAAGACAGTGACCATGTTGCTGAAGGGTAGTTTCAAGTCCCATTTTCCAATCGTGCGTTTGAATGGTGGTGGCACAATCCGTTACTCCACGGAGGTGAAGTACCTTGGAGTCACCATGGGAGAAAGGATGAACTTTTTGCCTCATATTGGGAGACTTCGCGAGAAACGGACGAGCGTTGTAGGAAAGGTTAGGCGTGTTATGAGCAGTGAGTGGGGTCTGAGTCGTCAAGCAGTCAGGACCGTGTACAGGGGCCTTTTTGTTGCCATGGCAACATTTGGGTTTTCTGTTTGGTGCGAAACTGCGAGAAGCATCTTCGGGCAACGTTGATTATTCTCTGTTCAGAGAGTAATGTTATTGGCATGTATGCCAGTATGTCGTGCGGTGTCTACTGAGGCCCTACAAGTTTTGATGGGTGCCACTCCTCTTGATATAGAGGTGATGCGTCGTAGCATGGACTTCAAAATCAAGAGGGGGTACGCACTGGGTCAGATTGGCTCATTGTTGGAGCAGACAGCATGAGTAGAAGTGAGCGGCAAGCTCGGTTAGATGCGTTAGTCACATCTGAGTGGCAGGGCCGTTGGAATGCCAGTACCAACGGTCGAGTAACGTATAGATTTACACCGGATGTAGAATTCTTAGCTTCAACCTAAGCCTTGGTTTGATACTGACAGGTCACGGGTCGTTAAATGCATTCTTGCACAGAATGAGACTTGCGGATCGGGAGTCGTGTGATTGCGAAGCGCCAATCGAAGATTGGCTCCATGTCTTGTGCGAGTGTCCCCTTTACGGGGCTTTTAGGGATGTAGTCGGCATGTGTGTCACCAGATCCGGTGGTGAGTGGTGTGTGAGTAGTATGCTTCTGTCTCCGGATGCGTTGTGTGTAGCAACGCGGTTTGCCTCTCGTGTTTTCGCGAGTCGGCGCGCTAGGACGGTTTAGTTGTTGTTGTGGGTTTCACTGGTCTCTATCGGTGTCTCCCTTTTGTAGTGGTTAAATGTTTTTCGTGATCCTGGCTTTTTCAAGCTAGTTATTCAGCCGTTTAGGATCTCGTTGTCGGTACTGCTGAACCCTGCGAACACAGGGACTGCCAGTCCCGGACTTCGTCGGAGTCGAATATGGAAGTGGATTAGCCGCGAGGTCTGACCAGAGGCCTGTTTCTGGTACCGTGTGCTGTTTGGGATTGACACGTGGTAGGTCTCGAACTCGTGCCCTTTCAGTTTGTGTCTTGTTTTGTGTCCCACGGGGGCATCATCGGGCGAAGCCTGAAGACTGGCTGCCGGTCGATGTCATTGACCGGAAGAGGTGGAAACAGCCTTGCTCCCACGGTGAGAAAGCTGCAGCCGTCTGACTGTAGTTATTAGACCGTTTAAATTGCAATTTTTAGCATTTAAATGGCAATGTCACGTGATGTTGTTGTTGGTGTTGATATTGTAGAATTGTTTCACGATTGATGCTTTTGTCGCCAGAGGTGACCAGTCCCCTACTTAGTACAAAGTAAAAACTGGAAGCAGCTTCACTGCGAAACTCGGACCAGAGAGTATGCCTTTCTGGTAGCACGAGTGGTGTTGGCCCCCTTGTGGGAGATCGTGGTGGCTGTGGTTGCCACCAAAATCGCTGGTAGAGGCTATGTAGTTGCCTTGTATATCAGTTAATTGTAACGAAGTATGCTAGGCAGGTGCATATCCTCGAAATATGGGATCCGTGGCCCTTATCACGGAAGAGGTTTCGATAGTACCTCACTCTTTACCAAGGAGGAGTAGCTCATGTACAGAGAGTTTGCTCAATTGGTAGCTCGTGGACGGAAGAAAGAAGTCGCGCTGGCGGATATGCGAATACGGGGCGTTTGTTCTCCCACGTAATCGTGTATACCAATGGTGTAAGGCTTCCTATTCCTGATCTCTTGGCTGCCCCTCTATGCGGGGTAGCACGGATATCTCACGGGCGGCGCTAACAGTCGTATCAAACGTGTTCTTGGTGGGGCGGTGCTCGCCTGTGGTTAAGGACTTCACGTCGAGAACCACATTAAATCACGCGGACTCTGTCCCTGTCTTACAATCAACCACAGTAACTACTGATGTATTTATTTATTTATTTGCTTATCGTATACAACACGATTTAAATCTTATAATTATAGTATAGGAATTTAATAAAATAAGTAAAAATTGAATAATAATAAACAAGAACATGTTAAATAGAAAAGATAAATATACATATAAGTGGTAGGAAGTACAATCGCATCAAAAAAATAAATAACAAGGATATTGAAAAGAAATAGATAACAATTTATTCATCAAATCAAAGTAACAGATAATTTATCATAAAGGTTTATTTTAAAATGTGAAATCTATAAGATAAAGATTAAAATTATTAAATAATAATTATTTTGTGAGAAATTATTGAACAAGAGCGTTTTAAATTTAATAATGTTGGTGGTTTTTCGAATTAAGTGTGGTAAATGTTTTTCGTGATCCTGGCTTTTTCAAGCTAGTTATTCAGCCGTTTAGGATCTCGTTGTCGGTACTGCTGAACCCTGCGAACACAGGGACTGCCAGTCCCGGACTTCGTCGGAGTCGAATATGGAAGTGGATTAGCCGCGAGGTCTGACCAGAGGCCTGTTTCTGGTACCGTGTGCTGTTTGGGATTGACACGTGGAAGGTCTCGAACTCGTGCCCTTTCAGTTTGTGTCTTGTTTTGTGTCCCACGGGGGCATCATCGGGCGAAGCCTGAAGACTGGCTGCCGGTCGATGTCATTGACCGGAAGAGGTGGAAAGAGCCTTGCTCCCACGGTGAGAAAGCTGCAGCCGTCTGACTGTAGTTATTAGACCGTTTAAATTGCAATTTTTAGCATTTAAATGGCAATGTCACGTGATGTTGTTGTTGGTGTTGATATTGTAGAATTGTTTCACGATTGATGCTTTTGTCGCCAGAGGTGACCAGTCCCCTACTTAGTACAAAGTAAAAACTGGAAGCAGCTTCACTGCGAAACTCGGACCAGAGAGTATGCCTTTCTGGTAGCACGAGTGGTGTTGGCCCCCTTGTGGGAGATCGTGGTGGCTGTGGTTGCCACCAAAATCGCTGGTAGAGGCTATGTAGTTGCCTTGTATATCAGTTAATTGTAACGAAGTATGCTAGGCAGGTGCATATCCTCGAAATATGGGATCCGTGGCCCTTATCACGGAAGAGGTTTCGATAGTACCTCACTCTTTACCAAGGAGGAGTAGCTCATGTACAGAGAGTTTGCTCAATTGGTAGCTCGTGGACGGAAGAAAGAAGTCGCACTGGCGGATATGCGAATACGGGGCGTTTGTTCTCCCACGTAATCGTGTATACCAATGGTGTAAGGCTTCCTATTCCTGATCTCTTGGCTGCCCCTCTATGCGGGGTAGCACGGATATCTCACGGGCGGCGCTAACAGTCGTATCAAACATGTTCTTGGTGGGGCGGTGCTCGCCTGTGGTTAAGGACTTCACGTCGAGAACCACATTAAATCACGCGGACTCTGTCCCTGTCTTACAATCAACCACAGTAACTACTGATGTATTTATTTATTTATTTGCTTATCGTATACAACACGATTTAAATCTTATAATTATAGTATAGGAATTTAATAAAATAAGTAAAAATTGAATAATAATAAACAAGAACATGTTAAATAGAAAAGATAAATATACATATAAGTGGTAGGAAGTACAATCGCATCAAAAAAATAAATAACAAGGATATTGAAAAGAAATAGATAACAATTTATTCATCAAATCAAAGTAACAGATAATTTATCATAAAGGTTATTATTTTAAAATGTGAAATCTATAAGATAAAGATTAAAATTATTAAATAATAATTATTTTGTGAGAAATTTTTGAACAAGAGCGTTTTAAATTTAATAATGTTGGTGGTTTTTCGAATTAAGTGTGGTAAATAGTTCCAGAGAGGCATGACGTTTATGAAAAATTGCCATTCGGATGTCAATGTTTTATATCGAAATGGAATAATTTTATTTCCTCTATTTGATCTTGTGAAAGTTAAGCGTCGGAAAAGATACGGAGGTAATTTACTATACATGATTTTATGAAGGAGCAGTAGCGTCCGAACTTCGTAGTCAATAATAAAAATAGTACAATTAATGAATAAAAATAAAAAATCTATTCAAAAATATTAATTTATCAATGAAAACCGATAATAAATTTAAATATTTGTAGAAAATTATTATACATATGTATGTATATATTATACATACTAAATAAACACTAGGGAGGGTCGAATTGTAATACTCATCGCGATTCTTGTTCTATGGGTTATTTGGAGCAAGTTTGCCGACGAAACAATAGCTCTAAAATGAGTTCGAGCCCCCTGGATTTTTCGAAATAGGTTTCATTTTAAAGGTTCAATAATCGACTTAGATATTGGACTAAAAAGGCAAAAGAAAATTGTATTTCCTCTAGTTAAATGGTCGAACGAATCCATTTGTGACATTTATTTTTACTTTTGAGTACCGCCAGAGGGCGCTTTCGCCCATTTTTTGGGATTTTTTTTTATATCGAGCGAACCCATCGCCGCCACTCTTACCCGCCCCTACCGACCGAGAGGTCCACGTCCCCATAACGTGAGGACAGCGTACACATTATAGACCGGTCTATAACGGGAGAGCAAGGATCATAAGTTCACACGTTGCAACCAACTACAGAAATTTTTCACCAGTTGGTATTACACTAACATAAATAAGTATAAAAGCACATCACGAGATATTAACATAACAGACTTCAAAATATATAATAATCACGAACAGAACGAAAACCAAATTATAAATCAGACCAGATAGTAAGGATAAAGTAAATTTACATATGTAAAGGAATATATAGCACTAATGCAATCGGTTCAAATTACATATTATCCTAGACTTTGTTGTTTCCCAACTACCTGTGAAATCAATAAACTGATATAGCTCATTAAAGTCACGACACATTCTCCTAACTGGATCAAAGGACGCATAATTCGAACGCTGAAACTCGATGTGAATGAGTTCATAGTACCTCGTGGGTCTCAATGGGACATTTATGAAAATCTTAGATAACAGAAATTCAGAACATATACATCCATCAATTATCTTCAAAACTGTAATAGAGTTTATCATGGTACGTCTACTACTAAGAGTCGGCAATCTGATCAATGCTAGTCTACTGCTATACGAAGGAAGATTATGGTTCGGGTTCCATTGAAGGTTTCTCAGACAAAAAATGAGAAACTGTTTCTGGACCGATTCAATCATATTAACATACAAATTGTCCCAAACAACTGATCCATATTCGAGAATAGGGCGGACTAGTGAAGTAAAAAGATTATTCGTAACGTAGGGATCTGAAAATTCCTTTGCCCAACGTTTAATAAAATTCAGAACGCCATAAGCCTTGTTTTCCATCGTAATTATGTGGGAGTTGAAATTCAATTTTCTGTTCAAGAGAACACCAAGATCAACAATGGAGCCCACCGATTCAAGAACATTGCCACCTAAAATGTATTTTGCCGAAAAGAATGATGACATAGAGAACAGCATATGCTTACATTTCGCAAAATTAAGCTCCATCAAATTGGTTTCGCACCACGTCTGGAATGTAGACAAATCCCTCTGAAGTAAAGTATATTGACAAGGATTCTTGTAAGAAAAATAGATCTTCACGTCATCAGCGTACATTAACAATTCAGAGTGCATTATGGAGGCGGGTAAGTCGTTAATTAGTAACAAGAATAGAACCGGGCCCTGATGACACAAAAATAGATCTTGAGAATGATCGGCCAATGATACCATCTGTTCTCGGTTCATTAAGTAAGAACTAATCCAATTCAGCATGTTACAATTAAAACTCATTGACCCGAGTTCATATAATAACAAATTGTGGTTAACTTTATCAAAAACCTTACTAAAATCGGTAAAAATCACATCAGTTTGATCTCCATTAATAAAGCCGTCAATAATGGAAGAGGAAAACTGAAGCAAATTAGTCACGGTGGAACGACCCTTCCGAAAGCCATGCTGACATGTATCTAAATTAGAGGAAAGATGATGAGAAATTACCTCTGTGACTAACTTCTCAAAAAGTTTAGGAATGGCACTCAATTTTGCAATTCCCCTATAATTTGCAAGGATTATATAAGAGCTCTTCCACTGTGCAGGAAAATGACCGAACTTCAACGAAGCGTTAAATAAGAGAGTCAACGGTAAGCTGAGAGAATTCGAGCAGTATTTCAACATAGGCTTGGGTGGAATAAATAGATGCGAAAAAATCGGCGAAACAGTTAGCAATAGACTCCTCATCTGAATGATCAATACCATTCATCTTGATCCTACACGATGTGGAAGAGGAATTACGCTTCAAGTTAACAAATCTATAGAATGATTTGGGGTTCCGTTTAAAATTAGCCTTCAACTTATTCAAATATAATCTGTAACTCTCACGAGATTTAGAGTTCTATCTACTCCTAGCAACAATATACCTAGCATAGTCTGCTAGCAGTCCAGATTTTTTATACCTTTTCGAACATCTATTCCTCACATTCTTAAGACTGTTTAGAGCCCTTGAGGACCATGGGGGACCAGTATTACCCATTATTGGCCTCTTGGGTACAGACTTAGAAATATAGCCATTAATAATATTATAGAAATCATCTAGGGCGATTTCAAATTCAACAGCATTATCACACTGACATGTACAATGCCAGTCGGCATCAAATATAAGATTATTCAAAAGAATAACGTTCGCACGCGAAAAGCATAGGCCAACATAGGACGAAGAGCGATTGCAACCAACCTGCATGGTGTCATATGTATAATTAATTCCCAGCGTTGGATGGTAACTATCCTCAGGAGAAATTAACGGATCAGTTGTAGAAAACTAGATCAAGGACTCGATTCATAGAATTGGAAATGTCGTTCAGTTGAATCAAGCCAATTTCGGAAATATGCGTAACAAACTCAGATGACCAATCACATGGTGTCAATGGAGTCAGAGAATTGGTGTCGGGTAAAGACACCCATCCCACAGACGGCAAGTTAAAGTCACCAAATACTAAAATATGGTTCTTTCTACTGGCTAACGCAATAACTTTTGCAATAGCGTCAATATGCTCTTGAAATACCTCAAAGCATGAAGATGGCGGTATATAACGCCGGTATATAACACGTGACAAACAGTTTCAAATTGCCTAAATTAATGGACACTACAATAAATTCAAGATCGCCAATATCATTAATTGTAACTAACTCAGAAGATAAAGAATTTTCAATTGAGATTAAAACACCACCACCAATTTTACCAACACGATCTTTTCCATAAACTACGTACTTATTGCAGAAGAACTCAGAATTAAAAACATTAGGTTTAAGCCAGAAAATGCAATGACATCAAACTCAAAACCAAAGCTATCAACAAATAATCTAGGCAATTTAGTATTCAAACCGCGAACATTCTGATACACCATATTCAAACTACCAATTAGTTTTTTGGAGCTTCCTTATTTCCAGACGGTAATCTAACAAAATTATCACGCCTACCATTATCCCGATACTCAAATTCCCTTACGAACGTTCTGTGAGGCCAAAATTCCGAATCCACCAGGTTGACAAATAGGTCATCCGGTGCAATAATTTTGAAAGACGACCTACGTTCTGAAAATTGTGATTTTAGCTTGAAGCACTGTATGGAATCGTTAGAATTATTCCCGACTAATTTAGACGATATGTAAAGTGGTATATCCTCTTCGGTCGTGTCGGGGAAAGTGTAGATATAAATACTGTCTTCCTTGCTGGTACGACAGTCAACGTTCTCGGTCCTGGTCCTGGCACCGGGGCGGGATTACCACTCGGAGGAGATGACTTATCGCTGTCCGTGGAAGCTATAGCAACTACAGAAACGACTTCAGCAAAAGTAGAAGGGACAGAAGATACCATTGGACTTGAACGTGGACCTGGAGAATTAACGTCCATTAAATTCGGCGAGGACGGAATTACCAACAATGGAGGGGCCTTCTTAGCCGTCTTCTTCCTTTTCGGCGAGGAAGCATTGTTTGAACCTGCTCTCTTTTCCAATCCCGGATATTTATTGAACATCCCAATAAACTTGGAAAATAGACCAGATAAAGCCGAAAGCTCCTTTTCCATATCAGAAAACTCGGACTTCATGCTCCTGAAAAATTTGTAGAACTCCACATCCAAATTTCTACAATCCAGGCAACACCAACGAAGACCCTTGTCATCACTAAGATTGTCCGCCACTCTTGCATAAAGGCCAACACATTTGACATGTACCAAGCCATCACACAACCAACACGAAATCAGAGTATCGGTATCCGATCTAACCTTACAGTCTTTGTTCGTGCAAGTCATCATTATAATTAAATCAGAGTAAAAAAAATAAATAAATAAGAAACAAATACTAAAAACAGAATTCCAAAATCGACAAAATTCCCAAAAATATATGAACTTATTATCCCTTTGATATTAATTCCGAAAACCAGATGGCAACTCTGACACACAAATAACGAAACAAATAGAATGAAAGAAAAAACAAACAACTACAACGTTAGACGTTCTCAACAATGACAAACAAATATTATTGTTGTTGTTTGTGTTTTACACGATCAACAGAATTTCCAATTGCACACAATAATACAAAAACAGTATAAACAAGCACTGCGCTGAACACACAATTATATCAAGCAATGTAATTTAACTTATCTTCGCACTATTAACACAACAAGCACTATTTAAACTTTTAAAATACGAAAATAAAGTAAATTCACGGAGCACAACTAAAAAACGAACTAAACGAGAGTAGAGTTTATCTCCTTTTCTTTTGGGAAAATTTACGAAATTGTTGTGAATCTTGACGAATATTTGATATAGCCCATAATGTTCAGCGCTATAATTTAGTAGGGTACTTATTCGCGACCTATATCGATTTAATTCAATTTAAGACGAAGTATGAAAACACACATTTTTTCTTTTTTTACTTGCAAGAAATTAGTATTTTATGCGTAAACAGCTGATTTGCAATATAAACATTGGAAGAATCAACAACCTCAGTTCGAATAAAACAGCAAAAACCACAACTGTATTCTAGTTTTTTTAAAGAGAGGTTAAATATTAATTACGGAGCATTACAAATGCATTTTTCTCTTAAAAATATTAAAATTCCAATTATTTACTTGTTATTTTAAATTCTTTCTATTTCTTAATTTGTTTTTTGCATGAAACATGTTTTAAATTTCTCCACTAAAACTTGAAAGTTCGCTATCATTTAACTGCCAAACTATTCTGTCTCTGGCTCTCTCGTTACTGGCTTTTTGGAGTAAACGAACACTATCAACTAAGAAATTATAATGTTTTTGAATTTATTTGAACTTTTTTAGTTTGGTACCACTAGGGGTTCCAAAGTAATTAAAGGCATCTGCAATAGAATTGAGAATAAACATAGACAAAGCATTAATATTAAAATATTGTTTTATATCTTGATGAGATGGCAAACAAATACAATGCGCATGCACTTGACGTGCTTGTTACACGTCACATCTTGAACTTTACAAATTAAAATTAAATGTGTTCTGATTGTAGATGCATACCAGGGATAAAATTAACATCCCTCTGCTTTGTACTAAAACCTACAGGCAGCATTGGGTGAGGAGGCAATCCGGAGGTCTTTGACAACAGATTGCAACATGTTTGTTGAATAGAAGCACAAACAAGCTCACATTCTTTTGAATGAAGTTAAATAAATAAAATCTTTACGAACGACGTACGCAAAATGTATCTTATCAGACAGAGGGTGGAATACCGGAATAGAATATAAGCAGTGCAACAGTCTTGAGCATGAGACCATGCGAACCGCTTTCACTTGTCGTTAAAGGATATTTTACAATATTCGACTATTCTGCTTCACCCATCTTTCAGTTCTTGAGAACGTTCTCCTACGCTATATGTTAAGTGTGTGTGCAGCTGAAATATATGGAATTTGACGCTGCAATTTCAAACACGTGGGTGCGCTGTGGGTTGTTGTTAGTGTATTAAAAACCCGGATTTAAAGCTGAAACAACTATAGTAAATCATTTTTACAATAGAAATTGTTAAGTTAGGGTTTACCCTACCATAAACTTGGCATTATAAAGTTGAATGTTTGTTTGCATTTTGTCAAGTACTGCGGCCTTATTCATAAAAGGCTATAAGAGGTTTCAGAGACGTTTTTTGTATCATAAATCGTCTCTCAAACCTCTCACAACTTTTTATGAATATGGCCCTCAGTATTTCAATTTTAGTTTATAGTTTTGCGGATGGGTTCTCTGAGTTGTAGTTCTGTTATAGTGGAATGGCCTTATTCATAAAAAGTTATGAGAGGTTTGAGAGACGATTTATCATAAAAAATGGTCTATCAAACCTCTTATAACTTGTTATGAATAAGGCCGTAAGTTTACAACGATAATGGACACAAATAGAATATGCGTGTTATTGTACACATTTGAACAGTCCCCCTTATAGTAGGTAATTTTTGCCAATTTAAAGACGGGCGTGTAGGTTGGCATTAATTTCACCCAACTTGTTGACATGCGAGATAATATTTCCCTGGAGCAGATTTGATATTTCGCAGGTAAAATGTAATCCATCGTTACCCATAGGAAGTTAAATTTTCTGAAACATTTTTCTCTCGAAGACTCCCAGTGATGTTTGAACTGTATCCCCTATGACGAAGGCTGTTATAATTGAACCCTTCCCTCTCGATTCTAGGGCGTTTACATGCACTCGGTCTTGTAGATCGACTCGATAATCGACAAATCACACTATTATCATGTGATTTCTCATACATCGCGTAAATTTACCTCGATAATTTTATTCTCATGTTACAAATGATTTCAACCGCAGAGTTGTATACGCACTTTCAGTATGAGACTGTGTGAACATAAAACGGATTTAGGAATGTAACGGAAACGTACTTCACTGAACATGTACATTAATGACAACACATACAAACATGATTAATATAATAGGTAGTGTTATAAGAGCAGCTGATATTGCTTTCTATCTTTGTTTTCTAAATACTAACGAAATTTAAAGAAATTCTGAATAAATTCCGGATAAAAATATCAGTAATTGCATTAAAAGTTATTTCTTCAAATAAAGACATGGGAAAAATGACTGACTGACAGAATTGTGTGATACTAATACATACAATTCCTACTGCCACCAACTAGTATAGTTCCATAATGGCATCATGAAATACAAAATGTCTGAAATATCTGAAAAATACAAATATTAGAAAGTACAAATATACGCTTGATCTCAAGGCAGACAGTATTGTTTTTCTTTACTGCAGATACGAGAGAAATAAATCCCCCTACTACCTGGAAGTTCTAAAGGTTATCAATAGGGATGGGATATTCATGCATTTATTCTTGAACAATATGCGTCTTAAACATTCTCGAAAAAGTTCAAAATATGCCTAACAAATTTACAAAAATTCATTTTAAAAAAACTTTAAAATTTGTAAACTTTTATTAGTACTTACGACAATAAAAAAAATCAGTCTGTTGAAAATTCAGCTATATATTGCCAATAACGTTGAATTGCAGGACTACGGACGAGGCCCAAAACGTGTTTATTAAAACGAAATTAAAGAGACATACCGAATCTCAAAAATAATTGATATTGTCGATCGGATATACATATGTGGTTCACAAGGTCCTTTTAGGCGTGGCTAAAATCAGGCAAGTGTGGTTACTGAAGTGAAAAGCATTCTTTTCACAAATTTGATGGTGGTTATATAATCCTGATATTGGAGGATTTGTGAGCAAATATCTTTAAATAGTGAAAAAGTTGATTAACTTGGTGGAAAATTGTATACAATTTGTAAAGCTTTATTTTGCATGCGTTGTAGTGATTTCAATGAATTACTGCTCTTGTTATACGGATAAGCTATTGCCATATAATTGAATTGGGAATGTATTAGAGACTAATATATAATGAGTTTTGTCTTCACATCTAACTTATTTTACAGTTTGAACTGGATACCAATTTCTTTAATACCTGTATATGCTGATACCATGACAAGTTGCTTTGGAGAATAACACCCAGATACTTTACAGAGTTACTTTGCAAAATAGACTTTCCATCATCTGCACACTACAATTGTTGTTAATACTTGCAGCATGTGGTCGAAAGCTGATCAGAATTATTTTATCTGGATTAAGACACAATCGGTTTAACCTCGCAAATTCAAACATTTACGAAGCATCTCTTTCAATATGGAGTCTCAGGACCTCATCATACTTATAAGGATAAAATAAACACACATCGTCTGCAAACATAAACAACTGGGCAGTCAGACCAAGATTATTTAAATCAGTTAAATATAACGAAAGCAACAAGGGTCCGAATCCACTACCCTATGGTATTCCACAATCGACACCACCAATATTGCTTTTCGATTCATTAATCCCCACATACTTTTTCCGGTATGACAAAAAACATTTAAACAGTAGAAGTTCATGTCCTTGAACTCTATAGTAGAATAATTTCTGTAGCAGAATAATATGGTCAACCAGATCAAATGCCTTAGTAAAATCGAAACTATTACATTTATCGAAACTACTAAAATGAAGACTTTGGAAAATGTCAATATTTGAGTCTTCAGCAAATATAATCGGGCTACGAGCATATCTGTTTCAATTAACTTAAGTGAACGATAAAAATAAATAATGTTTAAAGGTTTGTTATCAATTTTAAAACTTGAAATCGTAATGGTTATGTAAATCCTTCTTCATTGGATACTTCGCTGTTTTGTATCATCGATCTTCGAACCCAATCCTTATTTTTTGCAGCTTCCAACAGCACTGTCAACATCATCTTCACATCGAATCACGATTTGCTTAGATAGGTCGCTTGCGAAATAGGCTTCCGTTATTGGCATAAGCATGATGAAGTCCAACAGACTTTGGCGGTTTGGCATGGTAAAATAAATTAAGTGTTTCTTAGCTATGAAAATCATTTACATAAACCATTTTAGTGATTTCGTTTTCTTTAATCTTGGGCTTAACACCCATCAATTTCTCCTTCGCAATTTAGAAGCAAATTTTAATTTTTATTGCTTTTTAATTGGGTGCCTTTTAGTTTCCATAAAGTTAACAGCTTTAACGCAATTCAAACCTAAATTAACACCAATTTTTTTTTTAATGAGAAGTCAATTACAGAATCAACGGGTTTTACACCGTTTTCTACCTCCAGTCCACTGAGATAATACAGTCATTCTTTGCACGGGCATTATTTAAAATTTGTGCTGATGATTTCAGCGTTCGAATTTAATTCTTTATTTTGTCTTTGAACTTTGTTTATTTTCTTTTGCTCGACATCTTTGATAACTTCGTCAAACTTTGCTGACATAAAATTAATCGATTCTGGCAATTAATCAAGTTTTCAAATATCTCCAACTTTTTCACCTCACTGTTTATTTTCTTTAATTCTTGTCTTATCTCTTCACTTCCTTCTTTGCAATATTGGCAATTGAATAGTTCGCTCACACTATTCAAAAGCCTCTCAAACCCTCTTCAAGACATATTAGAACCATAGAGTAATCTCAGACTAGAGAGAATATTTGGCTCATCTGACGTTTCCTTTCACACTCTTCGTGATGCGGTCGGTGTGATAGAGAGATGTTTGACCAAAAGTGACATATTCCAGGAGGAATTACAATAACTTCTTGCTTTAATTTTTCATGCCATTTTGGTGAGAAACTGTGAAATTTAAATGTGTTTTAAACTTTTTTATTGCCTGTTATTGTTAGCATACATTTGTGTTGTATTTAACACAATAATTTTAACACACAAAACGAAATGCCGTTGTTGTTATTTTGTTCGTTGTTTTGAACCATTGCCTCTATCTGGTATTGGTAAAGCAATTCTTTTCAACATCAAACGTATAAATATCACACCAGGCCAAATGTCATAAATTTGGTGGGAGAACTAGTAGATCTACTATAAGTATTAATCTATGATTAGAACACTGAGAGCATGATAAAAATACTGTTATTGTAGCTGATGGCAAATTAATGGCAACAACAACATACATTTTGTTTTTGCTTCTCACTTACCTTGTCAAATCCAACACATACGTATACCAACAATAAATGTAAGCTGACAACTGACAAGATGTACAATATTAATCCATTTTTATAGTTTTATTTCCATTTTTATCAGCTCATATTAAAACTGAAGTTTGTTAATAACAGCAACAACATCTACTCCTCCCACCACCTTATTGAATACATCTTTCTGAACAGGGACACAAATGGTTTATCTGCTTTGGTTATGCCCTGTGGTTTTACGCGGTAAATTAAAGAATGTCTGAATACAAAACCTACTTTGGCTGAACTGAAACTTCCTCAATTCTTCCAAAGCCGCAAACAAATTGGAACATATTTTTTATTTATTTTTTTCATTTCGACGCCCCCACTCACTGATTTTTGTTTTGTGCGGCGACTGAATGTCAACAATTTGTAAAGGGTTTTTCAACAGAGACGCTACAAAAGTAAATCGATAGGGACAGCAAACGACGCCATTTTTTTCCCGCTCTTTTGACATTTCTCATCAGTAAGGTTTGCAATTTCATTATGGAAAGGTATACGATCCAACAACGAATCGAAATTATTAAAATTTACTACCGAAATTTGGAGTCAGTGGCCTCAACTTTAAGAGGCCTCAACAATCAGCGATGAGGCACATTTCTGGCTGAATGGCTTCGTCAATAAGCAAAATATGCGTTATTGGTCAGGCAGCAATCCACACGTAATGATTACTTTGACGGCGTCACAGCAGCACGACGGCACAACGACCGTTGCAGTTGTCGCCAATATAAACTAATTTCTATTTTGAAAGGCGACAATATCAGATACAGTGTTGGTAATGCACTAAAGTAGTTGTAATAATTTGGAGATTAAAGTCGTTTAACTAAAAACTGAAAATCTGTGTCAAACATTTTGGGATTTATTAAGTGTTTTATCAGCCGGCTTTCGAATTTTTTTTGGTGGATAGCGTAGTTGAAACAAATAATTCTGAATTGAAAAATTTTCTGCCCAGAAAAAATTATTGTTGTACTATGCGCGTTCAAGGTGCACAAAACCAAACTCGCGTTCAATTTTTCACGTTTTGTATAAAAAACCACACATATTCAGTGAAAAACGGAATGTATTTTTATTTCTTCTTGGTATGCTAAAATATAATTTCGCTATACAATGATTTCTTGTGTAGCCGGTCTTCGTCCGGGGGTATGCCAAAATATTGCTTCGCCTTTTTAATATTTCCTACCTCTTCGGAATGTATTCTAATCCACTCATTAATAAACAAACTATAATGAAAATAAAACATATGCATGTACTTCGTGTAAAGAAATTACAAAAACAAATACTCTTTTCAATAAATTATTTTGTAGAACATAAATCGTTTGTTTGTGTGTCTAATAAACGTCATATTGGCATCACTGAAAAATACATTGCTCCAACAAACAGCTGTGCATATTAAAATTTTGTTATTGTGTTGGTTGGCATTTGTTGAATGACAAATTTACTGGACGCACCCACCATCTTCGATTGCTTCTTTGACGTAATTTATGGGCTTCGTACACTAAATCCGCAATATGTACTACTTTAGCAATATTAATTATAGAATTTATTATACTTCCACTCATGTTTTCGTAAAACTTAGTAAAATTCTGTCAAAAAAACAATATCAGCTGTTTACGCTGTAGCTGCCGTTTTCAAAATATTTAAAAAGGTGGCTACACAACGACAAATGTCGCCAACGATATTTGAAGTTAGTCGTCGTGCAGCTTGCTGTCGTCTATGTGTTTAATGCATAATCCATGAGTCATCATTGCATCCCGAAAAAATTACGGTTTGGTGCGGTTTATGGGCCGGCGGCGTCGTTGGGCCGTACTTCTTCCGTGATGATCAAGACCGGCACATTACTGTGAATGCGAATCGCTACCGTTCAATGATAACAGAATATTTTTGGCCCCAATTGGATAATATGGACTTGGAGGACATGTGGTTCCAAGAGGACGGCGCCACAAGCCATACAGCGAATGCCACAATCAATTTATTGGAAACCAAGTTTGGTGAACGTGTTATCTCACGAAATGGCCCAGTCGATTGGCCGCCTCGGTCGTGCGATTTGACGCCGTTAGATTATTACCTGTGGGGCTACGTCAAGTCTATGGTCTATGCCAACAAGCCAGCGACGATTGATGAACTTCGTACGAATATCAAACGTGGCCATGCAAAAGAAATCGAGTTCCATACATAATGGCATCGAACGTACTTTCACAGGAATAAAGAATTTCATTGGTATCTAAAGCCGGTTTTGTTTTATTTAAAAAAACTTGTGTAACGCTCTTATTGAAAAACCCGTTACATGATCTGTTAAAATTTCATCACAAAAAAATTACAAAATTTTATCTAACATACAACAAAAAGTTATCTTAGATAAATTTTGTTATCATTTCTTGCGAATGAAAAGGTTATCCAGGAGAGACCCAAGAGCAGAAATTTTCAAAATGACACATATTTTAAGTTAACTAAAATTGTTTTGTTTAATCGAAGACTACGTATACTTTTACATCTTTACGTTTGAAGGATAGCCTTTTATCTCCTATAGAAAACAAAATTGGGAATAAATTGTTTACAACAAATAAATGTTATACATATTGATCATGGTAGAATTATCTACCAGGTATAGTCGTTTAAACAGGTGATGAAATATTTTCCATGTCATTTTTCGTTTCACTTGTCAAAATCTTATGAATTTTGTTTTTATCCTTTTTTGTATTCTTGTTTTGTTGTTATATATATGTGTAGAGTTTAACAACTGAAACGAATGCCTGTTGTTGCTGCTTACAATTACAACAACATCTGCTGCTACCATGTGTTTGCTGGCACTGACTACGAACGTGTTGCCGTATCGCAGTTTTTCGCCCATTACAGCAAATGTTGCCACATTGCGTAGTATTAAGTGTGGATCGTTTTATTTGGAAAGTCGTAAGTGTTGATAGCTTCAGGGAATAAAAAAAAACGTTATTATATTTCAACAGATAGAGTCTACACGTGAAATGAGATATAAGGTTTTTATATCAACAAAAGTCAAATTCAATCGCAGAGATTATTATCTTACGTGTGGACTCAAAATTAATGTTAGTATTAGTATTATAATAAATATTATGAGACGGTTGTTACGAGAAATCTCATGACAATTATATTATAAGATGAACTGTCAAACGTCAATTTTCCATTTAACGTTTTTATGATTATGATAATTTTAAAATTTTTATTACAGCAAATTTTACGGTGGCGAACCCATGTGGATACATAATTATTAAGTAGAAGTTAAAATGTATGTAAAGCATATAAAAATACAGCAAGTCCCTCCGCATTTTCTATTTTAAACTAGATACTAATACTAAAAACCGGAAAACATAATACAATTCTTACTAAATCATCGAATACCTAATGGTACGCATGCTCTTTCAATTGAAATTAGTCAATGTATCCACTTTTGCTCGTTCTAGTTTTTCTGCTCTGGTAACACTGGAAGTGAGTCGAAAGCAAGCGGATTATTTACCGTTATTTGAGTTGTTGTACGAATGAACAATCAAATAATTTTTGCCAAAGCCTAACAATTTTATTACTTAGTTGAGTTTCTCCCAAAAATATACTGATTTGTGAAAAATGAGAAAAATATCGGATGCCACGGAAAATCAAATCGTCGAAATGACAAAAAATAATGAATCAGCCCGCCAAATAGCAAGAACGTTAGGAATTTGCCACCGGACAGTGCTTCAAGTGCGTAAAAGTCGAAACGTAAATGCGGTAGATGTGAAAAAAGTCGTGTCCAAGTTTACTGACGGAGAGAGATGTTCGAGTCTTGGAACGTTTATTGACTAATAAATAGGCGAAAACACCAAAACAAGCTGCCGCTGCCATAAACAAACCTGTAAGTGACAGTACAGCACGAAGAGCCCTTCGAAAAATTTGCCTGACATCGGCAATTAAGCAGAAGAAATCAGCATTATCCGAAACAAATGTGAAGGCTCGTCTTAAATTTAGCAAGGAGCACAAAAATTGGACCGTGGATGACTGGAAAAGAGTAATATGGTCGGAAGAAACCCAAATTAATCGTTTTCAGTCGGATGGTAAGGAGTACTACTGGCACCGCCCATAAGAAACTTAAACAAAACACCAGGTTAAAGAAACCATGAAGCATGGAGGGGGAAGCTTGATGGTTTGGGGCTGTTTCACTTGGTGGCATGTCGGACCATTGGTAATAATTGACGGTATAATGAGAAAAGAAGATTATCTCCGTATTTTAGAGACCAATTTACCTGATTTTGTAGACCACAGTGCTTATCCAGAGGAAAAGTCATATTTCAACAGGATGGAGACCCGAAGCATAAAATAAATAAATAATAAATGCTTTCCCACTACATCCCATGAAGGGACTGGGGAGAACTTCTCACAATCACTGAGCTGTGCGCTTTCCAGTTTTCACTCAATGATTGGGACCTACAGTTTTACACCGATTCCGAACGGTAATTTGAGAAGCTTTTTCATGGCTAGATACTCGATAGTGTCGCCGTCACTATGCGAGGTGACCGCCGCCGAAAGAAAATTTGAAATGTGGTCAGAGCCGGGTTCGAACCCAGGATCTCATGTACAAGAGTCGCGCACACTAACCATTGCACCACCGACGGCCACACCCGAAGCATACGGCTGAGATAGTCAAAGATTAGCTCTCAAACCAATAATTTCGAACCATGCAATGGCCAGCACAAAGCCCCGATCTAAACCCAATCGAGAATTTGTGGGCTATGTTAAAGAAAGGACTAGCATTATACGAGAATCCTCCACAGAATATAAATGAACTGTGGTCCCGGGTTCAAACAGAGTGGGCAAGTATTCCGAATCGACACATTGAGAAATTGGTTGAAAGCATGACCAAAAGAGTAAGGAGCGTCATTAAAGCGAAGGGACTTTGGACAAAATATTAAAAAAAAATCTACCTAAACCTCATATATTTAAAACGTGCAATGGTGGCCTTTTTCATTATTCTGCGTGAATATTTAACTTATGTTTTTATATTGAAGAAATTTGTTTTGTTTTCATGCATATTTCATTTTTGAGCGTTAATTAAACATACTTCTAGTTTAGGTAGATACCTGTATTTCCCGCTAGCCTCCCAAAATATTGTTGGCTTTCTATTTTAAAAAAATCAAAAAATATCGTTCCAACACGACGAAAATTGCAAAATAAACTCCTCCCTCGAACAAACGAATATGCCTGGCCAGACCCCTATACAATCTGTATGAAATAAATTATTATTATACATATTTTGGGTTATATTTCTGCAAATACAATGGAGATTGTTGTTTCCAGGTATTTTTTTATATCTCGGGTTGTTTTTATGTGAATTCAATGCAGATGTTTGCTTCCAGGTAGTTTTTGTGTTCATTTTTCTCTTATTTCTTTCTTTCGTTTGTGATTTTGGTTTTGAATTCAGTTAGTTTATTATTGAATGGTGAACATACAACATCGACAGTCCGAAATATACAGCCTTACTGATAATTTCCAAAAACAACTATCATCAGCGTAATGACAGAAGCAAGCGAAGAACTAGATTTATTTGAAGACCAAAGCGGTGAAAACACAGATTTTGTGCCCGAAGATGACGACTCGGACATTGAATATGAATTGGAAATTGAAGCAAATGAAATATTCGACAGCGATGAAGAATCCGTAGAAGAAAGTGACAATGCACCAACTCAAGCTGCAGACGGTTTTTTGCTTGGAAAATATGGTACCAAGTGGAGTACAGCTGAACCCGCTACAGTGAGATTCCGCCAGCACAACATCATGCGTTTCAGAGGTGGACCAAAAATAAACCTGACCACTCGCTTAAGATGTTCACGCTTTTCTTTTCACCGAATAATACGTTCATCATCGTAACACAAACAAATCTATATGGAGAAAAAGTTACACGCAAATGGAACGCAGATCATGCAAACTGCACACCACGAGTATGGGTTGATATGACAAGTGTTGATCTTGACACTTTTATTGGGATACTATTGGCTGGCTTTTGGTGTCAGTCAAAATACTATACAGCTCTCAAGAATGTTGTGGGAAACTGATGCACTTCCAATATTCCGTGCAGCCATGTCATATACACGATTTGTTACTTTGATGCGCTTTATTCGATTTGACGATAGTCGTACGCGCGCATTTCGTCAACAAACCGACAAAGCTGCTAAAGTGTAACCATATTGTGGGCGCACAAAGTTCACGCAATACATCCCATCAAAGCCCGCAAAGTATGTCATAAAAGTATGTCATAAAAGTATGGTGGGCATGCGATGCGAAAACCAAATATCCGTTGCAAGGAAAACTGTACACTGGTAAAGAGGGAGAACAGCGAGAGACAAACCAAGGCTCATGAGTTTGGCTAATCGATACACCAACAGCGGCAGAACTATTATTGCTGATAACTTCTTTACAACATTAGACGCAGCTAAGCGTCTTTCGTCGATTGGACTAGCATACGTTGCCACCATTAGATCCAATAAAAGGTGTCTTCCCACAGAAGTGACAAAAGACAGCAAACGGCCAGTGCTTTCAACTGTGTTCGGTTTCTATGAGAACCTTGTATCACTGTGCATCTACGTTCCAAAGAAGAACAAAACAGTAAATCTACTATCCACTGTGCACTACACCGAGAAAGTTGAAGGCGTAGCAAAAAAAAAAATACGGAAGCTATATTATTTTACAATTCAACAAAGGCCGCCGTTGATACAATGGACCAAATGGTAACGCATTACTTCACAAAACGGTCAACCAGACCATGGCCATTAGCATTTGTTTGCAACATGATAGACGTCATAGGATTAGCCGCTTACATCATATGCAATGAAAATACAGAAGGAACCAGAAAAGAGAAGCGACGAATGTTCTTGAACACGCTGAGTAAACAATTGGTGCTTGCTAATACTGAAAATCGCATGAACAAACATATTTTGGGACAACATTCAACCCGTTTTGCCATTGAATCTTTCTTTGGAAGGCCGTTGAATATTCCCAGCAACATGCTGCCTAACCAACAAAGTGGCGCTAGTACACAGAATTCCAGAAAAGATTGCAGAATTTGTGCCACGCAAGACGAAAAGCTGCGTAGGAAGACACGTTTTTACTGTACCAAATGCACTAATCCTGTGTGCCAACATTCTAAATTTGATTATACAAAAAAAAAACGTATAACGACAAAAATAATAAACGAGCATACTTAGAAATTCAAAGTTATGGTACCCTTTTTGCCATACAAATGAATGAAAACGTATAGGGTCTGGCCAGGCATATGTGTCTGTTCGCAGGTTTCAGACTATGTTTTTGACGGGGGGTTAATATAGATCCTAAATTAGAAAAAATTGTAGCATTTGGTTTATTCTTATGGGGGTTAGAGCATTTTAAACATGGATTTGACAATTATGTATCCACATGTGCTCGCCACTGTAAGTATATAAAAGTAAGTATATGTATATTTAACTGAAAAGTTTAATTTTATTCACTTTTTTACAAAAAAAATTACAAACAAGGAAAATACAAAAATATACACATCATTAACACTTCGAACAAACGACACAAGTTTACTGCACGAGTCAGGGAATTATGAAATCTTATAAGATTAAAATAAATACGTGTTCTCCTTGTTTAAAATGGTCCCGCTATTCTGCCGGCGTTCTCTCTCAAATTATATTAGTGCTAGGGTGGTATTCTATAAGTCATTTAATGGGTAGTTTATAAAACGAAGCGCAACGTTTTTGATCACTTCAGCTGTCAAATGGAACGCGCCACAGTTCTTCGCGTTAGATGAAGAACTTACAAATTTAAAGAAAAATGTCGATCGAGGATTGGCAGATGGAAGTATTTTGCATTTCATTGCTTATAAGTAGTTGCCAATTTTGGCTGAAATGCATTCGACGGATAGAACTCATACTGTTTTTTTTTAACAATTCAAAATTATAATTTTTACGCACTGAAACTCTAATTTACAATAATAAAATTAGAAATGGAACGTTCAAATAAATAATGGGTTGCAAAACTATTATAATTATATTTAAAAATTACAGACATCAGTTGATGTTGACAATAATAAACAAAATAACCAATACCAATCAATACATACCGCCAAATGGCACGTGTTTTTCAAAAGACAACTAATTTAATATAGATGGGGAAATTTATTGGACAAAATAACATAGGTTTTTACACAATTTATGTTAATATTGTTGGTATTTGCAGTATTATAAATAATGGCAATCTTAAAATCTATTGATCTACTGAAATAGTGCTAAATTTTTTAATCTTTTTCATTCTGAGCATTTCAAGATAACTTTTTCTAGTCTATAATTGTTTATTTTAGTTGGGCAACTCTATAAACCGCATATGTAAGTGACATACTACCCAAAGACGATTTAGAATTATTTAGAATAGAAGATGTGCGCAACTTGGCCACCCTGGTAAAAGAGAACCAAAAAGTGCTAGGAGTTCACTCAAACGCATTTGTCTCTCGCGCCATATCTTGCTTATTTCATACTTTCTGCATAGTTTATGTAATTTTACTTCAACAGCTGCTCGTGTAGTGAAATATTCAATAAAGAGAGTAAGAGAGAGAGTGGAGAGGTACTAGGGTTTCACTCGTTTTGTTTGTTCTCATTTGAGTGAAGAGAAATTTTGACTGTCTACTTGTACATCGTTTTTGTACTACCTTTAATCTCAGTTGTAGACCCTGTGCTAAGTTTTCCTCTTATGATGAAGTTGTCAAAATGTACTATTGTAAAAAAAGATTAGCACAGCTAAATGGACATTTTTTTCACCATAACAATTTTTTTTCTCCATAGTACTACGATACCGATTGAAACAGAACCTGAGAGTGAAAGATTTTCATGCACTTGTCGCATTGTACGATATTTAGTCTCTTATTTGCATGTTTAAGATGGATTCATTGACGGTGAGCGCATAAGCACAGCCACTTTCGAACTGTCAAGTTCAGAAGTATTTTGTTTTTGTATGTGTTTGTTTACATTTATTTTTGGTATGCGTATGTGTTGGATTTGACACAATGTAAGTAAGAAGCAAAAACAAAATGTATGTTGTTTCCATCAGGTACAACAACACCGCCTACGCCTACCATGAGTATTTTTATCATGGATATGTTTTTTAGCTCGAAGTCAATTCTGTTGCATATAATTTAATTTATTTTTCAATGCTTCGTCTTTCGTCGAAAGACATCATCAAGAATTCTGAAATATATGATATATCGTACATTATCAATAGGTGATACAGAATGTTAAATATAAACCACAAAAAACTCGCAACACAAAAAATACTTTCAAGTCTAACTTACGAAAAAACTTGAGTACAACACAACATGTAAGTAAAGTAGTGTACCGACCACTACCCTCCTTTATCGGGTTGTTACTGAATTAATCCATTCTCATTGAATTGTGTTTCATTTTTTTGTTAGAAAGATGTAAAACTGACTGTCAAACTCCATAAGAAAAAAACGTTGATAATCAACAATTCAGTCGACAACTCCGTGCTTAGGCAAACTCCGAGCGGAGACAAAATTATCTAAGATTAAGTTGCCGGCAATTGGTTTTGGCAGTTTTGTACAAATTTGGGATGTTTTTCAAATAACTGAACTTTTACAATTGAATTAGTGAGTCGACTCGGGCCAGTCGATAAAATCGGCTCAAAGTTTAAACCAATAAGAGCCATTTATATCGGCGGCGGCGTGATCTTCAAAAAAGTTTTGGTGGCGGCGACGCGTCGGAAATTTTTCGATCGGCTTCCATCTGTGAAACTGCTGACTTTTTGTGTATGTTTTTATTATGGTTGCATATTTTAGTAACTAACAGTGTTGCATCAAAATGTACACCTGTTTAAAATAAGGTTAAAAATTAAACTTCAGTTTCTACAGATTAAAATTTTATGAGTAATCTTCTGGGTAAGCGCGGTTTAACGGAGTTAACCTCCGAAATGCGTTAATCTTGTTTGGTGTGAAGGCCGTATAACAAGTATAATTATCTATTAGGTAGTTGCATTAAGCGCCTATTAGACGGTCATACTGGTATGATAGAGCGGTATGCGATCATACCATCATACTCGTGTAATAGGCAAAAATACTTGTTTGTCAACAAGGTATTAAGCGCCTATTAGACGGTCATACCTGGTATGATAGAGCGGTATGCGATCATACCATCATACTCGTGTAATAGGCAAAAATACTTGTTTGTCAACAAGGTATGATGAATATCAAAAATTTTTGATATTTTGGAATACCATCATACCGTCATACTCGTGTAATAGCTCTTGTGTCAATCACAATAAGAAATTTCATTTGTTGTTAAGCATTCAAAGTGGACAGATGGCGTGGCTAGATCGCGGGTTTTTACGTGAGTTTATTTCGCTTTATGAGAATTTCCCAGAATTGTGGAATGTCAAAAGCGAAATATACCACAATAAGCAAAAGAAACAAAAAGCATACGAAATTCTTTTAAATAAATTAAAAGAAGTGGAAGCCGAAGCGACAATAGATAGTGTTATAAAAAAATAAAACTCGCGTGCCATTACAACAAACAACCTCACACTTCGGTGTTTCTTTCAAACTGATATATGTCAGCTTGGTATGATAGTGTAATAGCAAAACATATTTTTTTCATCATACCGTCGTATCATACTAGGTATGACCGTCTAATAGGCGCTTTAGAAATTCCGTGGTTAAGCTGTCAAGGTTAGCTTCACACAAAATGTGAAAAATTTTATACACTTGTCTTAAAGTGTATGCTATAAAGTGAATCTTGACTGAAATTCGTTGAATTTTATTAATAAAAAAAATATAAACAAAATTAAATTTGGCGGAAAAGATGAAAAAACTACAAATCAGCTTGGCTGACGCGTTTATCTGATAGATCATTTTACCAGGGCTGTTTAACTTCAGAAATTCAGATAACCGGTTTCTAGTTTGAAGACTCTATTTGTGGTGTCTCTAAACCTCATTGCCGAAGGCACACTCATCATCAGCTTCAGTGACACTTACGAACACGCGCAGGAGGAACTCGTCACACACAAGTAAACGCTTCATAATTTTCAAAAACATTAAGTTACTGCATCGTTTATGACGAAGAGGCATACAGGAAATTGCAAGAAACAAACATAAGTAATATAACCCAGCGTTTACAACAGCAATGGCTCGTTACCAACATCCATCACCAACCTCACACAGGGGAGACACTGTCGTCAACAGCACAATTCTAAAGATGAGTTATGTATACTTACGTACTACACACATGCTCGTGTATGTTTGTACATAAGTATACAGATGCTGGTGCAGTTCCTATTGTAAAAGTGCATCTTTTTTTGGTTTTAATTCATGTTCACGCAAAAGGGGGTTTATGATATGGATCCCCGATTTTGTGTTACCTGTAATAAATTGTCAAAGCTAAATGATGTTTCATCAACTTATATACTTGTCTGGAGTTAATGTTGACAAATCGACTTTTGCTTAAACTTTTTTTCGACTTTTGTTTTTTTTTTTGTGTTACCAGATCTATGTAATGTGGATTTTCGTTAATAAAAGGGTTTTGCAAGAGGACAAACATACAGAATTAGCACCAATATCCCATATTTAGAGTTGTAACAGTCGCGATTTGAGCCACTCAATACCAGGCAAAATGCATCCACAATTTTACATCTTTCGGTGAAAATTTAAAATTCAGTATATAAAAAATTATTCAAATAAGAACGATACCAAGAAAACTGTTTTACAATCGTTTATTTCGAAAGACCTAACGTACAATTTGTGATTTAAAATAAGTAAATGGTTTCCCATTACGTCCCATGAACGGACAGGGAAGAGCTTCTCACAATCACTGAGCTATGCACTTTCCAGTTTTCACTCACTGATTGGGACCTACAGTTTTACACCTATTCCGAACGGTATTTTGAGAAGCTTTTTCATGGCTAAATACTCGATAGTGTCACTGTCACTATGCGAGATGACCGCTGCCGAAAGAAATTTTAAGGTGGCCAGAGTAGGGAACGAACCCAGGATTTCATGTACAAGAGGCGGGCTAAAATGACATACATAGTTTCTATAGTTACATGATGCTGTCATACAAACTTAATTTTAATTTAGTATAGCGTCACAAACCTAATGATGTAGTTACCTCAAACCAAATAGTCCATAGTTGTTAGGTCCATAAAGCATTTGTTCTTAGTCAGAAGAGCCACAAATTCATTAAAAAACGTTATTTCAAACAAATATTCAAGTCAAAACTAAATTTTCCAAAGCATATTCTTATTTAACGTGTTAATGTATGAGAAGTTGATACTAAAGGGTCCGCCAAATAACTTTTTTTTTTAAAATGCTGTAAAAAAAAAACTACTGAATATTTTCTCAAATTTCTTTTTTTACTTGAAAGTACAATCCTTCCGGTTAATAATGGAAAATAATATCGGTCCAATTTTTAAGCACATTATCGATTGTGTGCAGCTGTATTTCACCAATGGCTTCACGCATATTGTCCTTTCAAGCGTCAATTGTCTCTGGCTTGTCGGCGTAACACTTATCTTTGCGGGCACCCCACAAATAATGTCAAATCAATAGTGTCAAATCGCAGCTCCGAGGTGGCCAAACGACATCAGATCTGCGGCTGATAATGCGATCTTCAAAAACAGGGCGGAAAACATCGAGTGTAGCTTCGGCTGTGTGGCACGTAGCGCCGTCCTGTTGAAACCAAATGTTGCCAATATCATCCTCTTCAATTTTTGTGAACAAAAATTCATTCAACATGGCCCGATAACGATCGCCATTGACTGTAACGGCCACTCCTTGCTCATTTTCGAAGAAAAATGGCCCAATTATGCCTCTTTACCAAAATCCGCACCAAACAGTGACTCATTTTGGGTGCATCGGCTTTTCAATGTATGCGTGCGGGTTTTCTGTGCCCCAAATGCGACAATTTTGCTTGCTTACATACCCGCCAAGATCAAAATGAGCTTCATCTGAAAAGATGATTTTTTTTGGCAAAATCGGCATCTTCTGTAAGTCGCTCGCAGGCCCATTTTTCCCATCGTTGTTCAAGCGTATACACAATCATATTCGTTCAGCGGAAGGATAAAACTAATTATCTGTCAAATCAGACATGAGCTAAGTGTTACCATTCACGAAATAAGCACTAGTTGAAAAAAACGTTAGATGGCGGACCCTTTACAAGCTAAGTGAAAAATAGTTGGTGTTTTGTTGGAATTACAGCAGTCGCTGGCATAACTAGTTTCGAACTTCGCCACACGTTCATCATCAGATACGTACCTAAATAAATAAATAAATGGTTTCCCATTACATCCCATGAAGGGACCGGGGAGAAACTTCTCACCATCTCTGATGCTGTGCGATTTCCGGTTTTCACTCACTGATTGGGACCTTCAGTTTTACACTGATTCCGAACGGTATTTTGAGAAGCATTTTCATGGCTATATACTCGATAGTGTCGCCGTCACTGTGCGAGGTGACCGCCGTCGAAAGAAATTTGAAGGTGGTCAGGGCAGGGTTCGAACCAATGATCTCATGTACAAGAGCCGTGCACACAAACCATTGCACCACCGACGGCCACATACCTACTGTGCCTGAATTTATACCACCGCTAGATCATCAAACGCATATACAAACGGTGGGCCATGTACAATTTGGAACTGTAACCCTAGAGTTATTTCGCAGCAGATGACCAGTTTGACATTTATGGAGTGACAGATTGTTGGCTAACGGTTAGAAATTTACGAAATGGGTAGCTTTACGCTTGAAGATAATTTGGAAATGTTTAAATTTTTCTTCCAAAAATCTGAGCCTTCAACTCAAACTAGAAGAACTCTCTTAAAGTTTTCGATAGAAATAGAGTTCCTTCAACGCAGTTGGTGCATCAATATGTGAGGCGAGTTCGTCAATTCGGATACCTAGTGGTAAACTAACCCGTGTTCGTTCCGTGCAGCCAATGTTACAATCGATAGTTTGAGCACTGTGATCGAAAACCGCATAATAATTCGGAAGTCCATTGGCCGCCTCGAAGCTGCGAGTTTATGTCGTTAGACTATTATCTCAGGAGCGCCGTGAAAGATAAGTGTTACGCAAACAATTACGAGTACATTGACGCCTTAATACACGAAATCAATGCAGTCAATAACGAGATAGAGGTTTAAACAATCGAATATACTGAAAAAGTGTGTTGATCGAATAAGGTACTTTAAAGCAAGTCGTGGACGATGAAAGTTGAACGATGTTGTGTACGTAGGGACTCGTCAACCTGATCCCTACAGCGGAGTGTTGGTCTTCCTATTTTTCATCTGTTCGGGTTCATCAATTCTACTGACATAGCCTAGCTAGCGCAATCGCGTTATTTTGATCCTCTCAACTATGCCAATGTCGGGTTATATGTAGCTCATACAGCTCATGGTTCACGCGTCGCTGATACTCGTCGCCGTTGTACACTATAGGGCCATACATTTTTCGGATTATTTCTCTCTCGAAGACTCCTAGAGCTGTTTTGTCTGCTTGCGATAATACCCACGATTCTGTGTCTTAAAGCAAGGCAGGTTGTATGAGAGACTGGTATAATTGGACTTTTGTTACTCGAGAGGTCTTTATCTCTAAAGGTTCTTTTCTCATAATGATCTATATTAAGATGTTCAAGAGATAGCACGATAGGGTGCCGCCTAAGATCGATAAGATCCTGGCCAGCTTTCACTGCGGACTTAGTGTTCATCAAGGTCATCCAGCAAATGCGTATGAGTTTTGCATGAATCTCAGACATTGCTTCGAAGAGATTCTCCCGTAGCGTGCTATCAAAGGCCGCCTTATAATCGATTTGTTTTTCGTGGATCGTCTCCAGGATCTCCAGGTCAGTTGTCGATTTTCCGGGCTTAAAGCCAAACTGGTATGTTCCAATAAGGTCAGCGCCCATTACACTTGATAGAACCTTATACGATGTGGATAAAAGGCTTCTTCCACGGTAGTGGGCACAAAGACTCGGGTCACCTTTTTTAAATATGGGGCATAATACATTGAGACTCACATCGCCGGGCATGCATTCATCTAACTAAATTGTGCTAATGAGCTGATGCATGCACCTTATCAGCTCATCACCGCCAACCATAAAGAGCTCTAGCGATAATCCATCGGTTCCTGCGGCTTTGTTGTTTTTAAGCCTGGCAATAGCTGTTCCGACCTCGTCTTGGTTAGGAGGGGCAATCGACGTCGTCGTCCAAATCGTGATCGATTGTCTCATCGTCATTCGATATCTAAGGTACCAGTAGCTGGGAAAAATGATCTCTCCATATTGCCAACATACTCTGCACATCTGTGATGATATTTCCGTCCTTGAATTTACAGAAGGCAGGCCCTGAACCATGTCCATTAGCATTTTGGGGCTTCGTTTTTATAGAGTCGGAAATGAGTTTCCACTGCGCTTCAGGATCATCATCGGGAGTTGGTGGGTTCTGCGCCAAAAGACGAGAAAGCTTCCTTGAGTAGGCTGTGGCTACCTCTGGTAATTCCATCTTTTCGATGTCTAGCGTTCTCTGCGTCTGGTTTCGTACAATTTTTGCTCTATTTAATCTTGTGCGAACCTTTGCTTCTACCAGGTAGTGATCAGAATCGATGTTAGCTCCTCTGATCACTCATACGTCCATTACACTGGATGAGCGCCTTCCATCAATTACCACGTGATCAATTTGGTTGTTCGTTCTTTGATCAGGGAGTACCCAAGTATCCTTGTGGATTTCTTTATGCTGCAGTATATAGACTGAACAGAAATTGCCAAGAGTTGGATGAAACACATTTTCCCTGTCTACTTTAGTATTACAATCTCCTAGTACAATCTTAGTGTCATTGATAGGATAGTGGCCATTTGTTTCCTCTATGCGCTCATAGATTATGTCATTGGCATAATCATCTTTCTCTTCTGTCGGGTATGCACACAAATTAGGGAAATATAAAAATGCTTCGCTTTTATGAGAATTGTACCAAGAGATTAGATGTCTCAGTATTTTGCTAACTACAAATCCTCAACCCAATTCATGTTTTTTCTCATGGCAACTGTAGTATACGAGTATGTTGCAGTTTTTTCTCCTTGTGCAGCCATGTCCTATCCATCGCATTTCCTGGATAGAGGAAATGACAGCCTTGTGACTTTCGAGGACATCTGAGTTCTTACATTCCAAGTGCATATCCGTAAATCGTGGGATTAATGACAGTTGAAATGATTCAATATACTCGCTGTCCGCAAACTTTTTGGTTTTTAAAGAGTTTTTGTCCATTATAAAATGGTGGAATTGTGTAATACCAACAAGAGGCTTGTAGAATGGTTAAAAATAACTGTCCCATTCATACCAAACGACATAGTGATGATAGCTGATAACATTCTCAAACTCACTTCAGTATTACCGATACGAAAATCGGAAAGTAGCAACTTCAAGCAATTAACTAACATAATATTTGGAGCAAAAGCAACACTGCATCTCACTTGGTGCCCTTGAACAACGAGAGACACTGGGCAATGGAAAGGAAGGAGAACAACTACCGAGAAACTGATGAAATGCATTGTTTATCTTTAACAGCTGGTTTATCAAAATTTTGTTTTTGAGTCATAAGGGTTTTTCATAGACCGGGTCACATATATTGATTGGTCTGTAATGGCACTGTTGGCCAAAATAAAAGCAACTAATTTTCCAGAATTTCATTCAGATCGGCCCTGATTTACGGGAAATAGTGTGTCAACATCCAGACCGACATCCCAGCTTTTGTATGGCAGGTACAAGGAAGGGCGTGGCAAACTCGCCAATTTGCCGAAACCTAAGTGGCCGTCGGTGGTACAATGGTTAGTGTGCGCGGCTCTTGTACATGAGATCCTGGATTCGAACCCTGCTCTGACCACCTTCAAAAAAAATTTCTTTCGGAGGCGGTCACCTCGCATAGTGACGGCGACACTATCGAGTATATAGCCATGATAAAGCTTCTCAAAATACCGTTCGGAATCGGTGTAAAACTGTAGGTCCCAATCAGTGAGTGAAAACTGGAAAGCGCACAGCTCAGTGATTGTGAGAATTTCTCCCCGGTCCCTCCATGGGATGTAATGGGAAACCATTTATTTTTTTTAAGTGGAAGTTAATTTCATGTATCGGAAAAAAGTTCAAAAGAAAAACGGTCTTATACAAAATTTTTAGATTTGTAGCTATCAGGAGGTGAGTTGAAATAACGATCTGTTTCATCCCAAACAAAGTTTCAGCAAATAATAATCACTGACAAAGTTTCATTCTGATCGGTGAAGATCTGTTGTAGGTATCGTCTTTACCAACCAGGCAGCCAGTCAATAATCTGATAAAGTCCTAAAATGAATTTCATCCATAGATACTTCAGGTCAAATACTTTTTTCCATATTAAACGATATTAATATATCCCCCATCCCAAATGGGGGTTAACGCTGGCGACATTTGTATCATACTTACTTTTTCTCCACTACATCCCATGAAGGAATTGGGAAGAACTTCTCACAAACAGGGGCCTTATCACGGCAATCGATATCATGAACAAAATCAAATTGCGTATCATTAACTTGTTTGGATCAAGGCGCTCTAATGTATACTGAACATTCCCATATATCAGAGAATATACCAGTGGGTCTCTGTCACGCATCTGATAAAATCGATCATAGAATTATGAACAAGTTGTCTGAAAGGGGAAATTTGCCCTTAGGGTGCATATGTGTCAATTAAACGGACCAACGAAGTAACATGGAAATGCGGGTACTCATCCGATAGGACATTTTCGGACGAAAATCAAAATAATTATTTAAACCAGGAGTCGGCAATCTGTGGCCCACGGGTCAAAACTGGCACGCCGGCTGTGTCAACTTGAGGCGCAAGTCAATTTTTAGGGTAGCAAATGCATCAAATATATGGGTAGCAAATGCCCAAATGTGTTCAATTTGATATAAAAAACGCTGAAGTATATTTGTCTCAAAAGTTTAAAATTTTATGTTCTTTATTAATTGTTCGGTTTTAGATCAATTTCTTTAAAAAAAGTAATTTTTATATTAAAAAGTATATTTTAATACTTATGGTAAATTATGTGAAATTGATTATTGTTATAGATGGTTGGGAATATAGCTTATACAATGCCCACCAGGAATATCATCAGCTCTCTTCTCTACAAATATTTATGTGCATCATCACACATTACAGGGATACATAAAACTCAACTTAGCGTGAGACTTGTACAAAAACATACACAACAATACTTTGTCATAACCATCAATATTCACATTTCTTTCATATGCTGGCTTTCAATGAAAGCCAGCGCATAGAACCGAAAAATTATTGAAGAACATAACATCTTAAAGATCGAAATATGAAAACTACAACGGAGTAATACGCAGACGGTACATTGTAAGATAGAAGAGGCAGTGGTGCAATAGTTAGCGCAGCTGTTCGTTCTGACTACATTAATTTCTATGGGAATATAAGGAGCTACAAAATAAAGCCGACTGCATTGGTTGATGTCGGCGCCGAACAGTTCCACGAGTCTCGTCAAAAATGGTTGAGCTCGATGCTGGAATTAGCTGAACAAAAATACACCGAGTAATACTACAAGAGTGTGCAGTAGTTGCTTTTTGTACTAACGAGTTCCGAGACCTACGAGGAAAACATATAGAGAATGAGTGTAATCTTTAATTTTAACAATTTTCGTGTTAATTGGGATCTACACAAATAACTTTACTCTAACACTTCATTACATTTACATTTTTTCACTGAATATCCCTTTTTTTAATCGATTTAGTTGGCAAAATTTACTCCCAGTTGATGTGTTTTGTACTTTTGGCTTGACACTCGGCAGCAGAAGTTTGAAAATCACACCACGCAACCCCGTCCCTATCACCGAGTCTTCTTTGATAGCACATTCTCTATTTGTTCTCCAAGTACTAACTTGATCAGCTGTCTAATCGAAACCCCTTGCAAAAATACATAAATCGTCAAACAAAAGTTTGATTGGACAACTTTTAAAATATTTTTAAAAAATGTAATGTAGTTTCAAAGTTACTGAGTCTGCACCTTGAGATTAGTGTAGAATATGTTGGTTCTAGTTTTTTAAGGTCTGAAATTCATATTTTCCCACTGAACTATGTTGTAAAAATGTAATACATTTGTTATATCAATGGACAAAACACAAGACATAAAATTATCCTTTTTGATAATCAATAAAACCAATACCTCGTTTCTGTAGTTCTCGAATCGAAAAAGTTTTCACATGAAACATGTGAATTGAAACAAAAACGCTACGAATGTGTACAAAAAAATCGCTTCTCACATGTGACTGTTTCTGCATTTGTTTTGCGAAAACTTTCTGTGACGTACTCCTTTTTTCATGCTTATTGGAAAAATGCGAGCAAAACTGTTTCTAAAAAATAGGAAGTCGAAAAATTTAAAATTTGAAACGTCAAAAATACCTACTCACAAATTAAAACGGTACGAGATTTTGATATTGTTTCTACAGAAATTAAGAATTTATATTTAAAGTGGAGAAGATAAGACTTATTTATACCTTGTTTGTTGTGTATTTCAATTAATTTTTCCAACATATTACAGAGAAAGCAAAAAGAAAATACAGTTGAATATATGTATGTCAGCTAATTTGCAAGAGACAGTTTGGAGGGTGAAATTCCAACACAAATTTTAAGGAGCAGTGGAAATCCCTTAATACCCTTTTCACATTTATCGCGTTTCAGCTGAAACGCCGGCGCGTTTCGCTCTCTTTCGATGATTTCAGCGAAACACACTTTAATTGGCAGTGACAATTTGGCACTTATTTCCATACAAAAAAACGCAAACATTATGCTCTTTTTACTGTAGTTTGTTTTAAACCACAGTAAAAATGAGAGAGAGCACAGTGTTGTATTCCAATAGTAGTTAAAAAAAGGAGTAAAATGAAAAAATTTCCATTGCTGGTTCAAAGCAAATGTCAGAAAAATGAGGGAAAATTATTCACAAATGTGCGCTTGTGTTGTTTACAGTCAATACAGAAAACACAAAACAGAAATGAGAAATGTCACATGAAACCACAGTAGTTAACAAAAGCACAATGTGAACACCATGGTTTCGAAATGATCTCAAGAGAGCGAAACGCCGGCGTTTCAGCTGAAACGCGGTAAATGTGAAAAGGCTATAAAACAACTTCTGTATATTGTTCTTTTTCGCACTAGCTTATTTATTTTGTTTGTTTATATTTATTTATTACTTGACAGCTCTCTTGGAATATTCTAATAAAAACGTCATCAGTGTTGCCTCTTTTCGCATTGATATACAGAAACAATTTTTACTCACAAATCGAGAAACGATGGAATTTCTGTTTCATGCTTAATGTGAAAACTTTTTCAATTCGAGAACTACAGAAACGAGGTACAGGACTTATGAAATGTTAGATAAATTGTCTCCCTATTTTGTAGCTAATAGATGTATTGTTAAAATTAATTGGGGATTATACGAATAATTGATTAATCAGGCGACCTGATTAGTCGACATCCTAAATAATCAGTAATACATTTTAATTAATCGTATTTACAATTAATAGATTCTCTTCATTTCGATCAGTCTATATTCATGGTCAATTGATTAATCGAACAATTTATTAGCTCATAAATAAATAAAAACAATATTTCGAGTAGTTGAGTAATTCATGTTTTAGGTGTGTTCAGTTTGTATTTTTGTAACAACTAGTCACTCACTTTCGTTAGAAATTTGATTCCGCTAATCTCACTTTGTTCTTTTGCGTGGGTTTTCGTATGTCAAAAAAAGAAATTACGATTTGTCGAATAACATTGTGGCAAGATCAACAATTTCAAAAATAACCTCGAAAAAACCGGTTATAGTAGTGAATTTATCATTTAAAAACACAACTCTGTCTGATTAAAAGTGATCAGCTGGAAACAAATGACAAGTCAAATGCAAATAAAGAAATTTTGTAAACAATCGAAAAATATTGTATTTCATTTGGTGTTATGGTTTTAACATTTGTGTTTATTGCAACGATATGGATGTTTCAATTGCCGTATACAAAAAACCAGTGGCATAAATACACTTTAATTATTATTCTCTGATCTACGCCAAAACTTCACCATTCAGAAAAGCTTCTGCGCTGAGTCCAAAAATGTTTTCCCCCCGCTCTGTCAACTTTTTGAGATATAGGACTTTACAGCTTGAGTATATTATAATCACTCATATCTCAGGTATTTATAATCCGATCTGGTTGAAAAGAGTGTCATTACAAAGGTCTTTGGAGACCCTATATAAAGACATATTTTTTGTTAACCCATTGGGGTCTATTAAAAAAAAGATTTTTTTTATCTCACTTTTGTTAAACTTCTTTTTCCACAAAAATGCCCTATATACTTATTCTTTCGATAGACTCTGATAATAGGCGCTTTCTGTTTCATAAAAAAATTAGTTCAAAAAATACCACAAAATGCTATGCTCAAGCCGGTGTTGGACCCACCCCAGAGGAGAAACTCCCTAAGCGGAAGCCGCGAAGCTGGTTTTAAATTAAATAAATCGCACCCTAAATACAAAAGTGTCACAACTCAAAATTGACAAATTTTCAGTAGAGGCAAAAAACTGAGGTGGAAAGTTAAAAATATATGAAATGTCCCAAACATAGACATATTAATACTGGATTTGTTTGGCGAAAGGGAAGAGAAACTGACGCCAGATTTTCACAGCAGATAGAAATGGTCCTCGGCGATTGTTTTTAAGCAAAAAATTAAAATCTCAAAATTTTGAGTTGTGACGCTATTGTATTTAGGGTGCGAAATGTTTTCGATATCTGTAAAACTTGTAAAAAAATAAAGCTTGATTTGAGCTGTGGGTTAATTTTTTATTTATTTATTTTTTAAATTGAATATATTGAAGGCTTATAGATGAGTATGATATCTTAAAAAACAGGTTGAAGACTCGCCTATTATGGCAGTCTAGTAAATCTATAGCTATACTAGGGCATATTTTGAAAAAAATACATGTTTATCAAAAAAGTGAGGTTAAAGAATATCCTTACAAATATCTTTATATAGGCACTTACAGAGTTTCCAAAGACCTTTCTGCTGAAATTTAATTCAACAGGATCGGCTAATAAACAGTTGACTTACGCTCGATTATACATTCAAGATTTGGAGGCCTATTTTTCGGAAAATATCGACTTTTTACTTTTTTTTCATCACCAAAAAAAAAAAAAACAAAAAAAATAGGCGAATCGCAATTAAAGTGTATTTGTTCCAAACTTTTTAAAAAATAAAATCAATCTTTTTGGTTAGTCATTATTATCGAAAGAATCATTCTTTACATTTATTTTTTAAAGATTATATATTTCTTTCTCAGGTCAGTTTCGCAATTGTCGCTGGTTTGTACTTTACATGTAATATTTTGACATTACGTAGCCCAAAAGAAGAAAATTTAGAGATGTGATATAACATGGTCTAGGCGGTAAATTTGCTGGTACGAAGAGTGACATTAACCGTTTACCGAGTTGTTCTCGTTGTAATGACATTGTTTGACATTGACACTCCATAAAACTCCCCAAACTGATGTTTTGCCCGGATGTAATAGCAGCGCCTATTAGGGTTTCTCTGGAGCCCAAATAAGAATCTGCTTACTGGCGTAGCCATTACGTCATAAATGGTCTCATCGCTGTATAAAATTTGGGTTGAAAACAGTGGATCTTCTTCGAAGTACAGCTGACTAATTGGCAGATGCTGTGCCTAGTACAATCTGTCCATGTTGGAATATCAAACAATACCAAATAAAAATGCTATGATAATTGCATGTGCCATAAATACATTACTCGAACGAATCACCCGAAACACATTAAACCAGCAAATTATTTATTGAAAATCTACTGCGGGTTTCTAAAGAAAAATACCCAATTTACTTTTTTTTGTTGGTTCTAGACAACAGTTGAGATATCTGGAAACGCGTCTCCGATATTTATATTTATTGATCGAAGCCTATGCGGTTACACCGATTCCAAATGGTTTAGTTTTGATAATATACTTATGGCCTATGACTCGATGGGGTCGCCATCACTAATCGTGGTGACCGTCTCCTAAAGAATTTTTATGTTGTCACTTGGGCTTGAAACTCTATTCTTACGCACAAGAGTCGACTACCTACCCAAAATGCCACCACCGACTTATTTTCTAACTCTCTTTATTTAACTCCTTGCGCTTATTTTTTCAGTATGGTCCAACATCTACATCATCATGCGCGCTTAATGGCAACTCGTTTACGGGACGAGTTGAAGCTAAAATGCAACGTCGTATTAACATTTTATGGGAGTTGAAATACAATCATTTTTAATTGTTTTTTCTCATATTGTATTCTCTTGAATAAAGAAAGCAGAAAATTAATATGTAATTTCATGTGTGGTAGACGAAGCGTATCATTGGCAAGCACAGTGGGACAAGTGCAACAATCTAGGCTCAGAAAAATTATGATTCTCACTGTAAGTAAAATACATATTCCAGTTGTTCCTGAAGAAATAGGAAAACCAAAAACGATTGAATATAGGTAGACAAGAAATAAAAGTGCGCAATTTGGCAACACTCGTAAGAGAGGGTATGTATATATCATCTAATACGGGAAAAATCGCATAGGAACCATTTTAGGCCCTTAGTATCTTTGGACGAAATTCGTTTTATGACTTTTTAAAGCCATGTCCGTCTGGCTGGCTGGTCAACACGATAACTGCCGAAAATCTTTACAGATCACAATGAAATTTTGTCACGGAATATTATTTGTAGAAAGTTATTTTGGTATTGAAAATGGGTGCTTTGACCACGCCCCTTCTGATAGATGTGATTAGTTTCAACTCACACAGTGGTCAATAATATGTAAAGATTGGTCAAATGATGTCGGCCCCGTTCTGGTACCTCCCATACAAAACTATGTGTTCGTCTCGGTTGTCAATCCGATAAATCCGACCTTAATCAAATTAGGTATATGGCTTCACGTCATCAAACGCCAATCACGGATTAAAACAAGGGTGATTTTGCCACGTCCATTTTGGTACATCCCATACAAAAGTTGTTTTGCCATCTAGTTGTTCGGCAGAAGTTCCGCAAACCCGGACCAATCTTATGAAATTTCGTACTAGTCAATATTTAGTCAAATACCACTCTAATATAGTTATATGTATCAAATTAATGGTTTTGCCACGCACATTCTGGTACCTCGCATACAAAAGTTGGGAGGATGACCGCTTGATCGACACGATAGTTCTCGTAAACTATAACCGATTTTAATAAAATTCGGTACTAGTCCATATTTTGCTAAAAGCTACTGTGTAATTAACAACCGACTAGTGTGCTACGCCCAGTTTCGTACCTCCCATATAAAAGTTGGGCGTATTTCCATCTTGCCGACTCGAGATCTGCAATAAATTACAACTGATCTTAATAAAATTTGATTCTGATCAAAATTTTGGCTACAACTTCCCATGCCTATTTTTGTACCTCCCATATAAATATTTGGTTGGTTGGTAAAAAAAATTCCCCAAAACCACTTAAAAGATTCCTAACTAAATTGGATATTAAATAATAATTAGCGCAATGTCAATCTGCTATTTTTAACAGAACTCCCTCGCAATGGATGACTTTGGGTGAGAGTATGATTAAGTCGGTTTTATTTAAACATGGTTGAATTTTGTGTACATAGTTAGATACAATACAACATCAATTATTGTTCACTCGCACAGAAAAGGATAAAATAAATAAATAAATGGTTTCCCATTACATCCCATGAAGGGACCGGGGAGAACTTCTCACAATCACTGAGCTGTGCGCTTTCCAGTTTTCACTCACTGATTGGGACCTACAGTTTTACACCGATTCCGAACGGTATTTTGAGAAGCTTTTTCATGGCTATATACTCGATAGTGTCGCCGTCACTAAGCGAGGTGACCGTCGTCGAAAGAAATTTGAAGGTGGTTGGAGCAGGAATCGAATCCAGGATCTCCTGTACAAGAGGCGCGCACACTACCCATTGCACCACCGACGAAAAGGATACTTCACTAAATATTGTGAGAAAGATTCAATTTTGCATAACTTTCAATGCACGACTTTAGGAGGCGCATTTTGACTTGGTTAGCGTTTAATGTCGTCGACCCGGAACCTGTGTATACGCCAGTTTAATTACATCATAAATTTATAATATGAACCGAAATATGTTTCAAGTACTTTTACAAATTTTAACTTATGTCAATGTAACATCTTGTCTTACACACACACTTTAAAAACTAACGATTAAATAATATTAGTAGAAAACCCAAGAAACAACATTTGACACATTCTGGGGTAATTGGAGTTAATAGCTTTGTTCGTTTACTTTCCCAGAAAAAATTTACAGCAATCTACTTTTGAGAGGAAAGATCGATTTTACTAACTTTATGAAAACTTTCACAAAAACTACGCGACCGACTTCCAGTAAAAACTTGCAAGGAAACAGCTGATGTAGTTTTATCCATTGCTACATACATTTAGGCTTGTAGTGTTACAGTCCTTATCTACTGCCACAGTTGTCCAATTATGACGTCGAATTGCTGAATGACGCTGCACATTATTGTTTTCTATTTTCTGTCTAAATTTCAGTGATCTTTTTAAAAAAATATTAAAAACCAAGTCACACCTTGGTCAATAATATGTAAATGTTTGCTTAACTGGAGGAAATGGGCGAGATTGTCACTCCTGCTCTGGTAGCTCCCATACAAACTGTGTGTACGTCTGGATTGTTAATCCGGTAAATCCGACCTTAATAAAGGCTTCACGTCATCAAACGCCAATCACAGATTAAAACAAGGGTGACTTTGTCACGGCCATTTTGGTACATCCCATACAAAAGTTGTTTGGAAATCTGGTTGTTCGGCACGAGTAGTTGCGCAAACCCGGACCAATCTTATGAAATTTCGTACTAGTCACTATTTAGTCAAATACCACTCTAATATAGAAAATGAGCGATTTTGCCACACACATTCCGGTACCTCGTTTACAAAAGTTGGGTGGATGACCGGTTGATCGACACGATATCTCTCGTAAACTACAACCGATTTTAATACTACTGTGCTACTGGGTAACTAATAACTGACTACTGTGCTACGCCCAGTTTCGTACCTCCCATACAAAAGTTGGGCGTAGTTCCGGTTTGCCGACTCGATATATCCAATAAATCACAACCGATCTTAAACAAATTTGGTTTTGGACAAAATCTTGATAACAACTTGTCATGCCCATTTTTGTACCTCCCATATAAGTATTGGGAGGGCAATTGGTTGGTAGTAAAAAAAATTACCCAAAACCAATTCCTAACTAATTTGGGTATTAAATAATATTTAGCGCAATGTCAATCTGGTATTTTTAACAGAACTCCCACGCAATGGAAATTTATGTACTTGTTTTATTCAAACTTGGTTGAAATTTGTATAGTTAGATACAGTACATCATCAAGAAACTGTTCCTGTATTGAAATATTCAACGAAGAGAGTAAGAGAGAGAGAGAGAGAGAGAACAGAGCAACGAAAAGCTTCACGCGTTTTCTATGTTGGAATCCCAACTCCATGAATAAATTTTCATCCCTACTTCTACTCATCCTCTTCGGGAAACCCAACTGCAGTTGGGTAAATATGATTTTATTCAAATCCGGCAAATGTGTAACTGAGTACTATGATAACGTAATTAAAATTACAATTCAGGGGAAACGAAGCGCATCGGGTGCAACTATTATATTAGTATAATGATAAGCTTTTATGACAAATCCGCACACGATCGAAATCTAAACAAATACTTCTAACAAATATGTAGTTGTTTTACATTCTTCTCCATAATATTCCAGCCAACTACAGGTTTATTTGCCCATTGTAGTTTTGTTCACCTTTTGCCATTACAAAAATGTTGAAGGCAAAACGAAGTTTGTCGGGTCCAGGTTGACAAGAATTCGGAAAGTTTTTTGTGGGAGGAAATTCGGAAGAGTGTGCAGAGTTATCGCACAGATTTCTGTGAGAATACTGAGGGAAATTCTGAAGGATTTTATACAGTAAAAACATTTTCGTGGAGTTACTGGCACATGGTTACGGAATGAAAACAAAATCAAATAGAATAAATAATTCCCTTCAGAACATGTGCAGAAACGTCAGAAGAGTTTTGTATGAATTTCAGAGAATGTACAGAAAACTCGTTTAAATGACTGAAGGATTTTCAGATATTTCGGCTAATTGTCTGATATAATTTATGAGAATTTCCAGACGTCCGACCCGTCGGAAACAATTGTTTACCGGGTATCTACTGCCACACTTGTCCAATTATTACTTCGCTGGTTCTCCAGAATTTGCTGAATGCCCCTGCACATTATTGCTTTCTATTTTCTTTCTATATTTCAGTGGTCTTTTAAATAAAATATTAAAAAAACTCATTTATATTTATTACTGCCGTTGTTAAATTATTTTTCACTTTTATTTGTTTACATAAAACAACTGAATTCAAACACCAATTCCATCTTTCAAATTTTTGTTGGCTGAAATTTCTCCAACCAAAATCTGATAATATGTATTCTTCGCTGGCTGATATCTATACACTTTATTGTTTTTTCACAACTTTGTTTATCACTTTCTGTTTAAAATATTAGTTTTTAAAATATTAGTTTCCAATATACATACGTAGTTTCTCTTTAACAACAAAGCCTCTTGTGAAAAATACAATACATAACTTTTTTGCAACAGAAACTAAATTATGGTTACAGTGACTAATATTTGAACACGAATTCTAATATTGTACTTTTTATTAGTTGTATCTTCCATTTCAGATGAATGAGGTTTTTGTAATACTCAAATTGGTTAATACAACTAAAATGTGGTAGTAGCAACTTGTATTTAGTAAGACCGATTTTTAATCTATCAATAACAACGACAAATAATTCTGATGTTTGACAATTACAAATTCTGATCAAAATATAGACTTTATGATGGAATTTCCAAGGCCTGAATTGATTTCCAACTAATCTTTTCCCTGTGTGTGGTTTGTCTACGTGCATTCCGTATGTTTACGTCACTAGTATCAAACCAAAATTGGCTATTGACGCCACTTGCAGAAGTTATAAAATCTTTCGATAGGGTGATACATTTTAGGATACCGTTATATTCGGAAGTGAAAAAACCATTTCTGGTTTTGACAAGTTTATGCAATATTAATGATTTGGACGATAAAGTCAGTGTCAGTATTTATTCTTCACGCTTTTCTCGTGCAATTTTCTCATCAATAGATCGTTTGTTGATCACAAGAATAAAAAATATAATGTATAGCGTATGAAAAATTCCAATATAATTCCCCATCCTGTGTTTTCTTCATAAAATCTTTAGACTTTATTTGCTTTGGGTTCCGACACCGTTCTGAAAACAACTGTTTTATTCTTCCTCTCGTTGTTTACTAAGGATTCCTCCAGAAATGTACATGGACTTATTCATTTATAAAATACGCTTATTTCTATTTTATTTTGGGCCGGTAAATTGCAAACATCGAAACTCCTGTATTACTCATGGTAATTTAATCGGCTCCGAAAAATTACAAGTTGGTCTTATCATACAGTATTTTCAGAAAAGATGCACATTATGAATATTAATTAATAAAGTGCAGGTAATTATGCAAATACATATTCCTTAAATTAGCAACAAAACCAGTACAGAAATTTCAGTCGGGTGAACCGATACCCTCACTCTAACTATTGAGCCCAAGGTCCATTACAGAAGGTTTATATTCGCCCTGCATTTACACGAATGGATGTGTCAAATATGTCCTTATTCAACAGCAGAGTGATTTTGCGAAAAATAGAATCAAATACCCGACCAAATCAGAATCCTAAGTGGTTTTGGGTATTTATCGTGACTACCAGCCAACCGACCGCCCAATATTTGTATGGTAGTTACAACAATTTTAAGGAAACTTTCGACAAAATATTGAATAATACCAAATTTAATTAAGATCGGTTGTGATTTAGGGAAGGAATTCTGTCAATCAAACGGACAGCCGCCCAGCTTTTGTATGGGAGGTACCAGTCTGGGAGAGGCAAAACAACTGATTTTCCGCACAAAGAGGCATTCGACTAGTTAGTTTGAAAAGAGGGATGCGATGTTGGGTGTTCAAAAGGAGCACTATAATCCTTCAACTATACCTGGAATTCAGTGTTATTCTGTCCATTCCCATAAGTTTGGTCATGTCGGGTAATGTACTGTCCGAAAGATATCTGGATCTAGCTGTGTGAAGGCCGGGCAGTTGCATAAGAAATACTCCATCGTCTCATCGTCCTCCATGCATGCCCTGCACTCACTATTTGCCACTAGTCCAATACGGTACAGGTGGGCTCGTAATCCCGAATGTCCCGTTAAGACTCCCATCATCTTGCTCATTTCAGATTTTCCTAGTTTCAGTAAACCTTTTGTCCTCAATGCATCTGGGTCAGCCCATAGGATCTTTGTCATCCTGCCTACTGATTCCTGGTTCCACTGGACTGCGTGCCGACTCCGCCCATTTATTCAACTCAGCCTTCGTCACCCAAAAGGCTAGGACGTTCGCTCGTTCGTTGCCAAATATCCCACTATACCCCGGCAACCAGATGATGTTGAGTCTGCCGTGCATAGAATAACCGTTTATCACCATCTTACAGTCAAGGATCGTTCTAGATTAGACAATTTCCGATGATTTTGTCTTGATTACCATTTGGCTATCCATGAAGATATTTGCCTCGGCTGTGTTTGTACTATCGCCAAGCCATTTGATACACACCGTAATCGCTCGAACTTCCGCTTGACAGTTTGTATTATGATCCAGGAGGTGTAGATGGAATTCAGTTGCCGGAATTCATCCTGGACCCGTGCTCTCCCCTAGCTTTGAGATATCCGTGTAGCAACGAGTCCCATTTGGCATTTGTGCCAGGGTCTCATTCTGCCAGACGTCTCTAGGTGGTGTTAAAGTCACACAATTCACCTTAATCCTTAGCTCAGGTGTTCGGTCAGATTCACTCGTATCTTGCGTGTAATCGACTAAAGCCCCATTATCCGATGGTGTTTTGACTTAAGATCCCTGTTGATCCATTCACCTGTTGCATGTAGGCGTTTTGTCGCAAGGGCGGCCTTCTATTTGACTCTAATCTTGATTGGCTGGATACATAAAATAGTCTGCATGACCCTTGTCGAGGTTGTTCTTATTGCACCGCTAACACCAATGCAGCCCATTCGTTGAACCCTCTGCAGAATTGCGATGTTACATTTCCTCTCAACTGCAGTCCACCATACTACAGAAGCATATGTTAGTACGGACCTAATTACGCTTCTGTAGAGCCAGTATGTTATATCCGGTTTGAGGCCCCATTTGCCTTATTGGCACTGTCCTCTATGTGGTGCTTCCAATTCATTTTCCTATCTAAGATTACCCAGACTAAATATTGTCTAATGCCAGATTCCATAATTAATTAGTTCGTTTTTGGGGGAGTTATCTTGTCGAACGACCAGCCGGCACCATATCTTTTGTATGGGAGGTACCAAAATGGGTGTGGCAAAATCATCCCTAGTTTAGTAGGTGACTATTATTTGGAGAAGTGAGGCTTAGTACCCAATTTCATTGTTAGAAAGGGTTTTACGGGATTTCTCGTATTGACAATCAGGATGACCACCAAGTTTTCTCCAGTTAAGTAGATATTTACAGATTATTAACCAATATCCGAATTGAAGCAAATAACATATACCAGGGAAAAGTTTTAGAAGAACCATGATTGTTGCAACAGGTTGACCTAAACAAGTACTTCTGACATCTGCGTTTAGAATAGGTCAAAAAGAGTAAGTATGTAGTACTATATATATTTTAACACCAGTGCCCAAATTATTATAAACCACGCAAAAATTTTCTAAATGTAAACAAAAAAACCTGTATACCAACAATATTTTGTTGCTACTTAATCTCACTATAGAGCCCAAAAGATAGTTGAAGTCGTTTCCTTTCGTGTAAACAAACTTTAATTCTTCCCAAATTTTCATAATTTCCTTTTGCGGTAAATAAAGAAACCTATTTATTATTTTTTTTTCTATTTTAACAAAATGTTTTTTTTACTAAAATTCATTGACAAAAAGTTTCGTATTGGAATAATTAAATCTATCGCTACATACTATTTCTTAAATAAATAAAATAAATGGTTTCCCATTACATCCCATGAAGGGACCGGGGAGAGCTTCTCACAATCACTGAGCTGTGCGCTTTCCAGTTTTCACTCACTAATTGGGACCTACAGTTTTACACCGATTCCGAACAGTATTTTGAGAAGCTTTTTCATGGCTATATACTTGATAGTGTCGCCGTCACTATGCGAGGTGACCGCCACCGAAAGATTTTTTTTGAAGGTGGTCAGAGCAGGGTTCGAACCCAGGACCTCATGCGCAAGAGCCGCGCACACTAACCATTGCACCACCGACGGCCACACATACTATTTCTTAACATTTAATAATTTTTAAAGAACTATATTAGTCATACATACCTAAAGTAGGAGAAAAAACTACATACAATACAATCAACTCAAATTAAACATTCTACTGCCCACTAGGGGCTTCCCCAAAATGGAATCAGAAAAAGGGAACAATCACTGTTAAATCCTAAAACTAAAACTACTAACAACTACAGAGCTATTCACATACATATTTACACTATTTACAGTCCTAATACCAAAAGGTAAGAGGTGCCACTACTGGTCAGTTATATACAGTGTTGAATAAATCAGACGATCCTAACCTCTTGTGATAGAACAGGAGATTTTCATCGACGAACAGGAGTCCCCCCTATCCAAGGTGGTGAGGCCAACCGATGGCCTATATCCGAATTCCAATAGTCGAAATGAACGGTACGCTAAACGTGAAACAAGCCCTGTGAATTGGTGAAAAATAAATTATTTATTGGTTAAAAAATAGAAAAAGGACTATGTATACTAGGGCGGGTTAATTTTTTTTTTGATGAAGCGTATAGCAAACCGTAATCTATAGGTGATTTTGAGAAATTTTGCTCAAGAGACCATAGCTCCAAGTCGGATTTGGAGCCCCCCAAAATTTCGAAATAGATATTTTCCCATATATACATAGAATAATTTAATTAAATTCGTCATACAATCGGATAGAATTATAGTAGATTTCTCAATGTGGGCTTGTTTGAAAGGTATTTTTATCACCTTTCAGAATCTGTATTGATACCAATATTTTTTTTTATTTTTAGTAGAGATATTAGGAATTTTTTTTGTCGAAAAATAGCCTAAAATGCTGCCATTGAGGACTTATTCTACAGGTAAAAGAGCTGCATGAATGTTTTGATTTTCTGTCTATTGAGAATGAATCGAAAACAGAACTCTAATTTAGAATACATCTAACGAGCGAAACAAATATATACTTCATTCGCTGTGGGCAACCAATCGAAACGAAACACGCATTCTCAAAAAACCAATGCAAACTATACTATACTTGAGTTATAGAGTGTAAATATGAGAGAATGGAGTCATGAGTCCTTATTCTCCATCGCACACAATCAAAAATAAAAACATTCGAATGTCTCCATAATAATTTGGAAAGATAAGAGTGATTGTGTGTTTCGTTTTTCATTCTCGGAAAAAAAATTCATGTTTCGTTTGTTTTGCTTTTATTAATGAAACAAACGACCACTAGAGTGATGTGCTATTCCATTCGATCTCTCATGTTTCATTACTCTCATGTCTCCATACCCTCATGTTTCCATTCTCTAACAACAACAAACATTTTTGGAGTTCGATTGCTCGTTTAGCTTTTACACATGCGAATAGGAAGACTGTTTACATATTTGAGAATGTATTGAACAGCGTTTCAAGCATACTCGTGCAGATCTTTACTACAGGTATCAATACAGATTCTGAAAGGTGATAAAAATACCTTTTGGGGGGGCTCCAAATTCGACTTAGAGCTATGGTCTCCTGAGCAAAATTTCTCAGAATCACCTATAGATTACGTTTTTGCTATACGCTTACAATTTGATCCGCCCTAATATATACATATAGATAAACCAAATAATCACGGCAAAAAACCAAAAGATTAATAAAACATTAATTTTTTACACAAAAAAGTGAACTTAAAATTTATGACTCTGCTATGGCTGAATGCCATAAATGCAAGAGAGCAATCCGTGGCGAAACAGGCATAGCATGTGCAGGAGTATGTGGCAAAATATATCATTATGCAGATAAATGTGCGGGCCTTGACCAATATTCATCAAAGATCTTAGAAGGGAATCCATATTTGAGATACATATATGTGCGATGACTGTGTCCAATAAATTTACAATGTGGACTTTGCTTTGAGGGAGATCCAAGATGGAGTCAACAAAAACAAATTAAACTTAGTCAAATATAAAAAAGATTTTGAAATGTCATTTAAGCAAAATGAAAATGAAATTAGACAATTATTACAGGCAATTAAAAAAAGAGACGGGGAAAGATTTAGAAAAATAGATGATGCACAAAAAATATTTGAGAAAAGTGTTAAAGAAATTAAAAACCTCTGCGGCGTCGTAAATGAGTTTGAAAAGAAAAATAAAGACATTTATAACACAATTGAAGAAAACAATGAAAAGATGTGTAATGAAATTAAAAAAGTAATAAAGGAAACTAGTGATAAACAAAACAAAATGCCATTCGCAGATGCAGTGAAGAAAAATACGGTATTGCCAGATCTGAAAAAACAAGTACCACTAATAATAAAATCTAAAGAAAAACAAAAGAGGACTTAAACAACAGGGTGGATCTAGCTGACCTTAATATAACAAACATTGAAAACAGAAGAAATGGTACAATTATAATATAAAGCGAAAAACGACGAAGAAAAAAATGCTATTGAAAATAAAATGAGCGATACATATGAAATAAAAGCGCCAGATGAAAATGATTTGTCTATAATTATAACAGATATGTCATTCAAATACACAGAAAAAGAAATAATAGGCAAAATTAAAAGACAAAACCAACAACTGCAAGAACATGAAATGAAAATAGTGAAATCATATGAATTTAAAAAATATAATAAAATAATTTATAATGTGAAAAGATTAGTAGATAAAGAGGCTTATATGTATAAAGATTAAAGAAGCAAAAAAACTAAACATTGGGTGGGAAAAATGCAGAATATTTGATGGAACGGATATAATTCAGTGCTTTAAATGCCTCGGATATAACCATAAAGCGGGCGAATGTAAAAATTAAGAAATTTGTTAGAAATGTCATGAAAACCACAAATCCAAAGAATGCAATAAAGAAATAATAAATAAATGTATAAACTGTATAAGAACAAATAGAAGGCTGAATATGGGACTTGATGAAAATCATGCCACATCGAATAAAGAATGTCCAGTGTACCAAAATAAGCTTGAGATGAAGAAGATGAGGTTGTGGTTTATATTGTAACAACCACGGGAGATACGCGGCATTTACACAAATGTATGTGGATTAGTTAATAACTACGACCAAATGGAAATAATTGCTGATGAAGAAACCCCAGATTTTATAATACTCACGGAAACCCATTTAACAAAAGATATTGATGAACATGAAATACAAATACAAGAATACGATCTTTATAATACACACTCCAATTCTAGCAGAACAGGGGGTGTTATTATATATTATAAAAAGCAATGGAATGTTACAAAAATTGGTGAGAAGACTTCCGACTCAAATTACTGGATTAGTGTATATATGGCAAAACTCGGAAATAAACAAATTGTAATAATGGCAGTATATAGATCACCAAGTAGTAGTGAAGCGGAAGTTTGTCAAGTTTTTGAACGAATAATCGAAGACATATGTGAGACAAGTTACGATATAATAATAGCAGGTGATTTTAACATATATTAGAGCAAAGCTACAAACAAATAGTTAACGAATATACTAGAATCACACAAAACTCGAGGACAATAATAGACTATGTAATAACAAATAATGGTAACATCTCAACACGAAATAACAATGCAAACAAAATAGCAGATCATGAAGCAATAGATATAAAAATTGAATTTACAAACCAAAATCAAAGCCAAGTAAATAAAAAAAGAGTTGAAATATTTAAATATAAGAAGGATATATTTAATAGAGAACTCGGTGCAATATTAAAAGATAACGAGAATAATAATTTAAATGAATGCGCTAATATACTTGACACATGCCTAGAGAACACGGTTAAAAAATTTACAAACTAAACAATAATAAATACAAGAAATGATACCAAAAAATGGTTCAACGAAGAATTAAGAATACTTAAAAGAGAAAAAATTAGTAAACACCAGATTGCCAAAACAGAAAATACAGAATTTGCATGGGCCGAGTATAAACAGACAAGACCAAAGCAAATGTGGAAGGAGATAAAGAACTTTGTACTAAAAAAAGAGGAAACAATAATAAAACTGTGATGTTTAATGATAGAGAGTGTAAAGATAACTACCAAATCGCTAACAAATTTAACAACTATTTTGTTTGATAGTATAAAATTAATAAGAGATACAATAGAAAATGTGCAATATACGAACAACATACCGGTGATAACATCTAAATTTAAATTCCGTGCAATTTCTTTAACTGAACTTAAAATCGTATGTAAAGGCCCAAAAGAAATACCAGACTTCAGCATAGTTTCAACTAAGATTGTTTTAGATAACTGGAATATAATTGGTAAAAATATGCTTAATATTATAAATAAATCCCTAGAAACAGGTGTTTTTCCCGAAAATTGGAAGTATTCAATGATAACGCCTATAGAAAAAATAAATAAAACAAATAAATGTGACGAGTTCCGCAAAAATATACACTGAAAACGTGTGAAAAAATTTTCAAAAAATCATTAAGGAACAGCTTGAAAACTATATGGAAATAAATAACTTACTATCAAAATATCAATCCGGATTTAGGAAAAAATACTCATGTGAAACGACAGATAATTATGTGATAAATAAATGGAAATATGTAGACACAAAAAATAAGATTATGGCAGTTTTGTTGGACCTTAAAAGAGCATTTGAGACTATTGATAGAGAATTATTAATTCAAAAACTTTATATGCATGGGATCAGAGAAAACGAAATACAATGGTTTAAATCATATCTGACAAATCGTAAACAAATAACTAAGGTAAACGGTGTTAAATCAGATAAAACTGATAATGAATTTGGGGTACCACAGGGATCAATATTAGGAGCGCTGCTGTTTAGAATATATACAAAACGACATGCCCAATATTTTAAAGAAATGCGAAATAGTTACATATGTATGCTGATGACACTGATGTATGCTAAAGGAGATACAGAGGAATAATGTACAGACAATTTAACGGATGATATGAACAACATAAACAATTGGCTGAAAATTAATAAATTAAAACTAAATGAATGTAAAACTGAAATAATGGAAATAAACATGAATTGTCACGTAATTTTTAAAATAAACAAGTAAAAGTCTTAAATTCGGCTGTGCCGAATCTTTGATACCCTCCACCTTAGTGTTAACCAGCAAAATATTAAATTTTAAAAAGGACCTTTTTTAAGAAATTTTTTAATTTTTTAAAAAAATAAAAATAAGCTTAAAAATTAAAAAGCATTTTTTGAAGAACTGTTTAAAAAACAAAAAAAAAACAAGCTGGGACAAGAGTTGAACCAACAACCCTCAGACTCCAACGCGCAACGCTTTACCAATCAGGCCACAGCGACCTTAGATGCGAAGTGTGACAAAATTCATATAAATGTATGAACACATGAAAGTAATTCTAAACATTCTAAAGTACTTACCTATTATAAAGAACAACAAAGATTTTTAACATGGAAATTCACCACACGGCAAAAGGAGTAGTTTAGTATAAAACTACAAAAATTAATGTGAAAATTTTATGAGTTTTTTTACGTTTCCAATCATAAAATTTTTTCCAATGGACCAATTTCGCTGATTTTCAATACCAAACTGCTCAGAAATACGTGGCATATTCTGGCCAAAAACCAAACCGCGTTATCGCCGATTGAAGTCGTGAGAAAGTCTTCAACAGACGGACAGACGGACATGGCTATATCGACTCCGGTTGTTATAAGGATCAAGAATATATTTACTTTATGGGGTCGCAAAGCCTTATTTCTATATGTTACAATCAGAATGACAAACTGATATATACCCTCTATCACTTACAGTGGAGGGTATAATAATGAAACAATTGAAAAGGTTAAGCAAATTACATATCTCGGATTCGTTATCGATAAAGAATTAAAATTTAAACAACACGTTGAATATATGTGAAAAAAAATTGGCAAAAATTTGGATTTTTTTAAGCGGGTGCGAAATAAAATATCGGCAACAACGGCAATAAATATGTACAATACTTTAATAAAACTGCACTTTGAATTTGGCTCTACAATTTTGTACACTTGCTGCACAACAACACAACTTGAAAGACTACAAAATTCCAAAATAAGGCAATGCGTGCAATATTAAAATGCAACAGATATACTCCGATACAAACAATGCTTGATACACTGAAATGGCTAAATATACAACAAAGACTGGCTCTAAACACACTAAACTTTGTCCAAAAAATGAAGATGCGAAATGCTCCAGACTGTTTAATCGATCAACTGAACTATGCAGCCATATAATCTAAGAAACGCAGAAGACTTCAGATTACAAAGGATGACGACAACGGCAATGCAACGATCATTGTTCTTCAAAGGACTTAAACTGTATAATATGCTACCACCTAATTATATCAAAACAGAAAGAAACATTAATATCTGCAAAAGAAATATCTCAACATTTGTCAAGAATAATGAAATATCACAGTTAGGGAGAATTTAGAAATATTTTAAATATTGTTAAATGATACGTAATTAATTTTAATTAAAAGTATAATAAATACTATTATCCACCAGTCCGTTCTCCAGTAAAGCTGCCCTTTCCAGAAACTGAAGCGCGTCCCTAACCAGAACACAAGATTAAAATTAATACATCGAATTATTCAAAAAAATGTATATAGTTGATTTTTAAAATTCGTTCCATTACTCGTTAGTTGTAAGTTTGGTGGTAGTTGATTCCAAGGACGAATAGCGTCATTCCGATACTAGTGTGTGATGAATCGGAAGAATTATCTTTTTACCCCTATTGGATCGTGCAAATCTGATTTGTTCATACAGATCATACTTTTGGGAAAAATAAAAGAACTAATTTTCAGGAGACTATCACAAGATATTCCATATATTTTGTTAGAGAATGATGAGGTAGAAGTAAATCTTTTTAAACCATACACGTATCTAACAATGTAGCAGTATCACAATTTGCAAATAATTCACAACCATAAATCAAACCAGGAATTAAATACGATTTAGCAAGAAGTAAACGAACATTTAAAGGTGTACAAGATTGGGTAGTCCATAACGACCTTAATTTAGCATAGGTTTGACCAACTAGCCAATTAACATGATTAGTCCAAGATAGCTGTAGAAACTGGTCATTTATAAATAAGTCATCTGAGATCTTGGGGTTTACTGATCTTTTATGTATTAAAAGGACTTTCGACTTTAGTTGGTTTAAGAATAGTCCGTTAGCCATTGCCCATTGTTGAATTGTTATAAGATCAGAATTAAGATTGTCAATGCTTTGCTTAAGAGAGTGAGAGGGGCTACTAAGACATTTGTACATTTGTATCTAAATAAATAAATAAATGGTTTCCCAATACATCCCATGAAGAGACAGGGGAGAACTTCTCACAATCACTGAGCTGTGCGCTTTCCAGTTTTCACTCACTGATTGGGACCTACAGTTTTACACCGATTCCGGACGGTATTTTGAGAAGCTTTTTCATGGCTATATACACGATAGTGTCGCCGTCACTATGAGAGGTGACCGCCGCCGAAAGAAATTTTAAGGCGGTCAGAGCAGGGTTCGAACCCAGGATCTCATGTACAAGAGCCGCGCACACTAATCATTGCATTACCAACGGCCACACATTTGTATCTTACAATGGGATAATTGTTGCGGAAGATCGTTGATATATAAAGAAAACAGAAGAGGTCCCAAAATAGATCCCTGGGGTACACCTATTGTTAACTTCATTGGTTGAGATGAAGCTTTATTTAAAAATACTGATTAAGTTCGATCATGAAGGTACGAGGTAAGGAGCTGAGTAGAGGTATGCGAGAACTTAAAAAAGTGACGAAGTTTCATACACAAAGTATGATGGTGACCAGTATCAAAAGCCTTAGAGTGGTCAAGTAGTACTAAAAAATTTATTTAACCATCATCAAGATCACGTCTTATATTCTCGCTTACATCAATTAATGCCGTCACACTACTGTGATTGAACATTCGATAAACGATTATAATCGTTTAGATAATTGCTGATTTGACTGTTTAAAAGTTTTTCTAAGACTTTAGAAGGATGACACAATATTCGCCCTTATTTCCGTTGTCGTCGTCGACGTCAATACAATATCGACACCATTTTTATTGGCGACTTGAAGGCATTTGGGAAAAAAAATTTTGCGTAACGTTTTAAGAGGGTTGTCTTTGGATCATAGACATCAAAAAGTTTGTTGTTGTCGATGTGACAATACATTTAGAACGTTCTAAAGTTGACAGAAATCTGATGACGTCGACGACGACAACGGGAATAAGGCCGATTGCAATTCGTCGGTATTCATTGTCAGATTTAGGTATAGGAATTATTTTAGCGTGCTTCGATTTAGTAGGAAAAGCGCTAGACATGATAATAAAATTAAGAATATGAGTTACAAATGGAAGTAGTGCGGGTAAAAGGAGTTTAAAAAATTTTGGTTTAATAACGTCACAGCCTATTGCATTTGACTTCACAGACATACAACCAGATGAGACATCAAACTCATATACAGTGGTTTTTAGTGTTATTATATTATATTCTAATGGAACAATGTTGCTGATGAATATAAAAGTAACAGAGAATTTGCATTAACGTAGGTTACACTTTAATATAGTAGAACATTTTTATAATATTTATCGATTAAAACACGTCTACTCTCTTTGCTTTGCTCAGCACTTATATACGATACAATGTTACTACGGTACAATGTCCCTTGAATTAAATCTGTCTTCTTTCAACAAAAACGAACAAGCAAATCGTAGAGTTAAGGCATTGTTTGTCATATGCGATGGCTCAATGAAATATAAATTGTTTGCGATAAACGAAATTGCAGTTTGGCCACAAATTTTTCGTTTCCCGTAAAGTTTGGAGTTAGTATAACTTGTTTGCGGTGAACGAAAGAACAGTTATTTGAAACATTTTAATTTGCCACAAAAGTTTTTTTGAGTTCGGTGGTACTAAAATACGTTTGCGGTAAACGAGACAACAATTAATCTCGATAAAGTTGTATTCAATTTAGAGTTACCATAAATGTATGTGTTTCAGTTCTCACAAACGATTTAATTTATTTATCACAAAGAAAATTATACGTTTGATTCAGCAAATATTCGTTTGACGCAATTACTTTGCCCAAGCAAATTTGAATTGTCTGAGATAGTATGGGAACCTTTTTTCTTTGCATGTAGCCGGTGCCATGACATAAACCTAAATTGAATAAAATGCCACATTTAGGATAATGGCCACGTCGGATAGGAACTTAATCTCTAGATAGAACCCTGTGGAACAGGAGACGGCAAGTAGGCTCGATTTTTATGCTCAACGTTGGGCTCTACGTGTGTGCTTGATAACCGCTTTAGATAATATGAACACAAGTGTAATTTCAAATCCGAATTCAGACAGGCAAACTTTGAATGAATGAATGGTTTCCCGTTATATCCCATGAAGGGATTAGGGAGAGCTTCTCACAACCTGTGAGCTGTGCGCGTTCTAGTTTTACACTCACTGATTGGGACCTACAGTTTTTACACCGATTCCGAACGGTATTTTGAGAAGCTTTTCCGTGGCTAAATACTCGATAGTGTCGCCATCACTAAGCGCGGTGACCGTCGACGAAAGAAATTTAAGGTGGTCAGAGTAGGGATCGAACCCACGTCCTCATGCAAACTTTACTGCTTAGAATTATTTGAACCAATAATTGGCATATTAAAGAATTTGTATTGATGAACCTTATGCACCCTATTCAGGATAAAAAAAAAACCGGATTTGTATGAGGTCTTGCTAGGGATACCACCAGGGCTTGCCTCTGGTTCCTTCATATTAAAGTGCAATTTGACAAGTTTGTTCATGTTGTGCGTATTATAGCTAAGTTAATTTTGTCAAATTCGAACGTCGTGTTTTTTTTTTTTAACGGAAATGGTATCGGGATATTTGTCTCGGCTTTAGTGCATTTATCCCACTGTCCACGAGGAGTTGTGTAAGTGAACTAACACACTGTATGCAGGAACATATTATTTGGAGTTGCATGTGTACGGGTATGTTTATATATACATACATACGTTGTAGGACTGTAGGGGAAACTCCTTTCTGAAACATCGTTGATGACAAAATTGCACAGCCCATCGAGTTTGAGTGGATTACACTTGGTTTGCGGTTCTAAAACACAGTAATACTTGCTCAAGATGTTTGGCATGTTGATGGTAAACGGCGATATTACCAACATCCCCATTCCCTGTACCACTTCAAATATATGTGAACCACATCTAAAGCCTTGCGACGTTGGCGTTTCCTGTGAGTAGGCTGAGTGCTAGTGGGCATAAGTGTATGCTCGGCTCATTGCCGTATCTGTCACATATTTTTTCAGTCCGAATTGAAAACATCATTAACTTTGCTTACAGATCATCAAGATACGGAACAACCCTTTTATTCATTATTTTTCCTTACAGTCTTTTAAATGTGGACTTGTAGAAAGAGTTACACAGACTGGCTTTCGTGATGATGACGACAACGATGAAGTGTATGCTTTTTATGCGATGATTATCTGCTGAAAATCACATCAAATTGTTTAATGCATAAACAGTTAAATCACCAGTATCGCACAAAAATCGTCCAGACACATCTACTGAAGTTGTAACAGTGTTTGCTAAGGACGTCAAATAAACACCCTTCACTCCTAATGAAGTGTTGAATGCAATGGATTCAATCAGCAAATAAAATCGGCAAAGGAAATTACTTCTGTGGCAGTCGGTGACTAAAGGTTTTTGCGAAAAGAGAACAAGTCGAAAACCAAACTTTTCGGAGAAATTTAATTACGATTTCAATTTGCATTACAGTCCAATGGCATTGTTTAGATGCATTGGTCAAAATGATCATAGCCCTGCAGTTTTTTCTGCCAATTGACCCATTTTTCTTGTGATGCACACTATGAACTGCTTATTTTATTGATCACAGGTTATCTAGCATGGGGACAATTCACACTATTTTGTCTGTTTGTGATCTAATGTGGAGACAATTTACTACTTTCATGAGCATCACATCTACTGGTTCGACTTCCGACCCTTTGTTATCTATACCGGGGGAAATTCACACCTTTCTGTCCTTGTTATCCAAGGGTCACCTGTTAATTAACTGGTAGGTATGTAGGTATCAAATATGGGATTGATTTTGCTCATAAGGTAACATGTATCAAATTTGTTTGAGAAATTTTGTAAATCACGCATTAGAACTTTTAAAATTACAATGAAATTTTAAATCCTAATGATGCACTTTGAAAGATAGATAAGTTCCAAGCAATTTTGGGAGCTTGAACAAAACAAATTTTTATTGATGGGACACACTAGTGTCCATGTCAGAATACAAATTATATAGCTCTTTGTTTCAACGACGTCGGTACTCGCCGTTTTCTTTAACAGGACCACATATTTTACCGAGAATATTTCTCTCGAATACTCCAGATGTTTATATATGTGACTCAAGTTTCGGAGCTATATGTCAGGACAGGTAAAATGAGAGTTTGGTATAGCTGGATCTCTGTCTTTCGAGAGAGGACTTTGTCCTCAACCTGCTTGGTAAGCCCAAACTAGAAACTATTTAATTGCCTCAACGACTCAGTGGCGGATTTTCGGGCGAACTGTATAGTGAGTGGCGAGACCCATTTCCATCTAAATGGTTACGTGAGGAAATGAAACTTGCACTTCTGGATTACTAAAAACCCACGTACCATTCATGGAGAGCCATTATATTATTTTCACTTAAAGTTAGTACATGGTGCGCCATTTTCGCTGGAAGTGTCTTCGGACCATATTTTAAAACTTAATGCAGGCCCATCGGTTCCGCCCACAAATGTTGTTCAGAGGTGAGGCCCACTTCTGGGGTAATGAATGAACTTGCAAAATTGTTATATTTTAGCTGAAGAGCAATCCGGAGAAATTCAACAGCTGTCACTGCATTCAGACAAATCCTACCGACCGACCGACCTTAACAATTATCACCGTTTCTGTCTTAGGGCTCTTGAAAAATTGATGAAGATTCATTGTGTCCGTCCACAAATGTTGTTCAGAGATGAGGCCTATTTTTGGGATAATAAATACGTGACCAAAGGAAAGTGCTGTATTCGAGCTGAAGTGCAATCCAGAGAGATTCAAGAGCTGTCACTGCGTTCAGACAAAACACGTTTTTGGGCTACATTATCGGCCTATTAAAATATTAGCCCGGCCGGGATATAACTGTTATTTTTGTTTTATTTTTTAATTTGATAGGCAAAATTATAAGAAGATAGAGAACAAAGAAATATGAAGCAATAAAAAAAATATAAAGAATTTAAAAATGATGCTAACTTCTAAATTGTAACTGCGTCAGTATTTTTCAAACTGTCATACCAATAATTCCTTTGATTTCAATAGATATACATACATCGAAAACAATTTATTTTGAAGTTTTATTTATTTTGTGTTATAAAATTGGTCTAAATTAATCATACGTACTACAGATAAACTACTTTATATTTATTATTATTAACTCTAAAACACGCGAAGTTTCAGCTCGATTGGATCACGGGAAAAGGGTTACAAATCAAATCAAAGTTTTCTCGGTGTGCATGCAAACAATATGAGTCCTAAAAGAGTCTTTTTTGACTCCTTTTTATGAGCAAAACCCTCAGAAAAAAGCTCCTAAAACCCTCAGATATGAGCGTGTTTTCCTATGAAACCGTCAAAAAAATTTGTACCGAATATGAGCGTTTTAGGACTCCTAAATTTAACGATTTGTATGGAAAATTGTGAGCCTTATTGCTCACAAATCAATCATAAAAGCCTCTTAAAAGAGTCATAAAAGAGCGATTTCGTAACCAAATAAGAGTGATATAGGACTGTTTATTTTTCTTGAAATTAGGGTATTCAGCTTCACTTTCTTCATTTGTTTCACTTTGCAGATTCGTCGAATTCACTTTTCGTTTTTTATTTCATTAATTATTTAGCTGAACGTCTGTTTTCGCCAGTTGTTGGATACATTTTCTCTTTTTATTTAAAAACACAGAAATAAACTTACTTTTTGCACAATTTGTCAAAGATTTTATCAAAACCACAACCGAACTGCGCAAAATGATCACAATAATGACAGACAAACGCAAAATATTGAAATTATCAAGAAAAAGAAAACAAACTACCGTTGCCCCTCAGAAAACCCTCATAAATAAAAGTTTTCTAGGTCTTTTCGGAGTCCGAAATCAATTATAAATGCTCATAAATTAGGAGGGTAATCATAAAACCCTCAGAAAAAGGAGTCTTTTTAGAGTCATATTTAGAAGCGCTCCGAAAATTGTTTGCTGGGCATGCATACATACATGAATACAGACAGGTGAAGTTAATATAAAGAATTTAAAAAGAGAGTAACATAGAAAACTAACTAATTAATTCCGTTGAAGTTTATATTATTCGATCCTTCAGTTCATATGTATGTATGTTTTTTAATAATTGTTCGGTTTCAGATCAATATCAATTAAAAAGTATTTTTCCTATAAAAAAGTACATATTACTAGAAAATATAAAAAAGAAATTTGTGAAAATGATTATTATGGCGGGTGGGTGGGGAATATAGCTATTTCAATGCCCACCAAGGCATATCATCAGCTCCCTTCTCCACAATTATTTAGGTACATATATTTAGGCACATTATAGGGATAAACACAACACAACTTAGCGATAGTTGTCTCAACACTCCTACTTGTGCGAAAACGACCACAAAAAATGCTTGACCATACCCATCAAAATATTCACAACATTTCTTTCCTATGCTTGCTTTCTCGAAAGCCATTGCGTAGATGTTGTTGTTTCAAAAAAGAAACAACGATTGCCATGAGATTGGCTGTAGAGCATTGGTCTTCACAAAGAGAAACATACTAAAAATGAGAGAATTACACTGAACGAAATTATGAGCTTTAACAGTAACAATATGAAATTATTGAAATTGAATATTATTGAACTAGTGCGAATTTCAAAAAACTTAAAAACCGAATTTCAAAAACTTAAATCGACTAAAGATTAAAATATGTCAATCTGAAGAACCTGGTTATATACAAGGCACTCAGCTTCCTTAAATGTGTTCATCTTTATATATATAATTCTACTGCACGTGCGTTTGTGACTGAACTCCTCCTAAACTTCTGGACCGAATTGAATACAATTTTTTGTATGCGTTTGGGTGGCTCCCTGGGTGGTTTAGATTTACTATTCGGTCCAATTGGACAAAGGGGCGTGGTAACTCCCATACAAACCACAAATTAAAAATCCATTATTTCTGCTCCTGCTAACTGTATTTGAACAAAATTTGCAGGACTACGTCTGCCGGACCAGCTAGTAGAAAATAAAACAACTTTCCCATTCAACGCCCCATATATTCATTAAGTATTTTGTTTTGGCATAATTTTAGGTAGCTTGTTATTATGACTTCTCAGTGTAGCAAAACATTTTTTTAGATGTCTTTAAAGCCTTTAAGACATAAAAATGTTCGCTATACTCCTACTCTGTTGAAAGCTAACAAGCTACTGAATGAAATTTATGTTTCAGACACATGTTTTTCGTTGTTATTATGGTTGCCGTTTGGCACGATGAAAACAACACGTATGGATTGTTTTTGTGAAAGATTTTTTAGCGTCGTTAATTTGTTACAATTTCTTACGTTTTTGAAAAGATAATAAAACAAAAATAGCTTTCCAGGAATTATAAAAGCAATATCAGTAAATACAGTCCGATATTTAAATTAATAGATAATATAAAAAAGATTAGAGATATATGTAGTTGGTTTTGGTACATTTTAAGAAGCTGTTTGGTAGGATGTTCTTTTCTTTCAGCAACCCTGGTTGTAATATTCACGAAGAGAATAAATAAATACTCGAACAACTTCGTTAGCTGGGTAATATGAACGAAGACCACTGCTGTAGAGTGTACCGTCTTTGAATTATTCCGGTTTAGGTTTATATTATTCGATCTTTCAGTTCTTATGTTCTTTAATAATTGTTCGGTTCCAGATCAATATCTATTAAAAAGTACATTTTCTATAAAAAAGTACATTTTAAATAATCCAAAATTATATTGTTTTCTCACTGAAATTCTTATTTCCACTAATAAAATTAGAAATGGAAAGTTGAAATAAACAATGGGTTGTAAAACTAGTATTATTATATTTAAAAAAATGTTAAAGACTGATTGATGTTAAGGCATTATTAAACCAAAAAATCAGTACATTTTAATTTTTTTGCAAATACAACTAATTTAATATACAGGGTGGTTCAGTCACGACTGGACATTTTTCACCGGCGTATTCCTTGGCTCAGTTCATGAAAATATGTCCATCTACGACCATCCCCGAAAATGCAAGGGGCGAAATCGCAGCGGTTTGAAAATTTTCGGATTGGTGGTCGGAGGGTACTAGGGTAAAATTGCTAAGTTCAGAACCGGTGGTCGGATTCAGTGCGTGTAAGTAGGGAAGCAACGTGTACCTAGTAAACATCTGAAACAAGCTGAGTTGAATCAGTTTCAAATGACTCGTTCCCATTTCAAGTGCTGCCTAACATTCACAACTAATGTTTAAGCAGTTACTGCTGAGGAACGATTTGAACATACAACGTAGAACTTCAATCAAAGCAACAAAAAAAACTACAAAACACGCGGTATACAACGATCAACCACATGCTGCGTTGAGAGAAGTGTAATCGAATCATTCGAGAGCATGCTTGTGTGGCATTGCGCTCTTTCTTTCCTTCATCGTTTCAGCGCCACACTGTCAGTTGGCAGCGAGTGCAGTAGAATATTATCAATGTTATGATAGCTTGTAGCGCTTGCAGATAACATATGTGTATCACAGTAACAAAGCACAAGTAGTAGAATATTATGGAAAGCAATAGCAACTGTTATGTTGTTTTAAATTAAGCATTATACAACATTTCTGCTGTTATATGCAAACATATGTATATTCTTTGCAAAGTTATTAAGCTATTTTGATGTAGTAAACATACTACCTAGTGCCATACAAGCACTCGACAAAACAAACTATATTAACACAAAACAATTTATTAAGAAACAAAACACAACTATATACATAAAACAAACCGAAAAGCAATTTCAATCTGTTCGGCTTCGGCTATCCGATGAAGTAAGGAGTCTGTATTTGCGGAATACATTACTTAAAAAAATGGTTTCCCTTTACATCCCATGAAGGAACAGTTTTCGTTTGACTCTCTGAGCATTCGAACGCGTTCTTAACCTTATCTAACAGCTATCAGCTGACTAAGAGAAAATTTTCTTAGAAATATAATTTTTTGATAAATTATATCTGAATTAAACTAACAATGGCACCAAAGCGTAAGAAATTTTGGGGTAATAGACCAAAATTCAAGCAACAGAAGACTACTGTTCCCTCCAGTAGTAACAGATTCCAACCTCTATCCGATATGGATGATGACGACAGTGACAGCATTGACAAAGTGGTTATTGATTCCATTGTAAAAGCTCCTCCACTTGTAGTGGACGACAACCAGAACTTCGCATCGGTGATTAAACTCCTAGGATCGAATGGGAAATACAAAAGAATGTCAGTCGGAACGAAGGTAATGCCGAACACGCTTACTGACCGCGAGGACATGATTAAAAAGCTTCAACTAAATAAGATAACATACCACACTCATCCAGTGAACGATCAGAAGAGATTCAAACTAATGCTCTTCGGACTTCCCCAAGTAAGCACTGCAACTATTCTCGAAGAATTTAAGCACAGCTTCAACATTGAGCCTATCACCATAAATGAAATAAAAACAGCCAGATCTAGCCCTGACGATGCACTGTATGCTATAGAATTTGACCGGAACCAAATAACTAAAAAGGAAGTGTTAAGAATCAAATACCTCCATAATATTGTCGTCCACTGGAGAAATCCTTTAAAGCGCTCTAAGGGACCAACACAATGTTCCAAATGTGCAATGTTTGGACACGGATCTGCTAACTGTTACAGGAAAACAGTATGTCTTGGATGTGGCGGACCACATGAATCTTCTACTTGTCCACTTAGTAAATCATCGCTTAAGGACCCAGTTGTCTACAAATGTTTTAATTGTGTTAGCAAGAAATTAAAAAATGTTAACCATCGAGCCGATGACCCTAAATGTCCTTCTAGACGTGAGTATTTAGATATACGCCAGAAAGTTACAACTAATAGACAAAGATACACAAATGTCAACATCAGAACGAACTTCTCATTATCAGAAGCAGATTTTCCACAAACACTTAGTGCAAATGATCAAGTTCCAAATGTTACTTGGCCTAGAAGGCATAACCCGTACGAAAAAGAACGACGGAAACCACAAATTAATAGTGACAAACAACATTATAATGATGAAAATGATATCTCCAATGAGAAAATCTTGGAAATATACTTTGAAGCTCTTGATGCATTACAGAAATGCAGAAATAAATTTGACAAAATGCGAGTTCTGGGAATGATGCTCAAACATGTCATTTAGACTAAAGAGAATACATAGCCTTCACGTTATGCACTGGAACTCCCAAGGCATCACAAATCACTCAGTAATTGCACAACTTGAACAAGTCCTTCACGAAAAAAGAATTGACATAATACTAATTAATGAAACCTTTTTAAAGACTCATCACAAATTTCGACTGTTGAACTTTAAGGTCTACAGAAACGACAGAAATACCCACGGAGGTGGGGTTTTAATAGCAATAAGAGAGTCTATCCCTCACAGCTGTTTGCCAAACTTGGGAACAACAACAATGGAGACTGTAGCAATTTCAGTAGAAATAAATGGCAGACAAATCAGACTAATTTCTGCATATAACCCTAAATATACTGCAAATTTCACCGAAGATCTCAATAAAATCACCACATCAGCAAATGAATTCTTTATTTTTGGCGATTTGAATGCCCATCATACTAGCTGGAACTGCTATAAAAACAATTCTGCTGGTAATTCTCTCTACAACCATCAATTACAAAACAACTATTATATTTATGCTCCGTCTACATTTACCCGTTTTGGACAAGGCGTGGGCCAAATTCAGCCCTCGGTTTTAGATATTCTTTTGACCAACTCTAGTCTTAACATATCGGCTATTGAAACACACCCGGGCCTTTTATGCTCAGACCATGTACCAATCACCTGCGAAATATTTGGTTCCGTCATCCATAAGACATTTACGGCACCATCATACGGCGATGCTAATTGGACCTCAATCAGACAACTAGTTGATGATCAAATCCGATACCTGCAATCTACAAGAATAACTACTTCAAATATTGAAGAAATTCTATTAAAAATTACAAATACCCTTCAAGAAGCAGATAGAAAAGTTCCTAGAAGAGAACGACAACCGTGGCTGCGAAGGCTTTCCCAATTAAGCTTGTATCTCATTGGCCAAAGGAATAGATACACCCGAAAACTTCAACGAGCTTCTCCACCCCAAAAACCGTCTCTGAAATGCACCTTAAACCTGCTCACCAGGTTGATTGATTTTCACATATTTGCAGATATTAATTCCAATTGGACTAAGTTTTTAGAAAAACTTCCACACGGCAGCAAAAAATTCTTTAAATTGACAAAAGCAATGAGAGCTGTTAATGTCATGACTGTTGATGGTGTTGATACTCAAAACAGTGAGAATATAGCCAATGCAGTAGCTGACGTCTTTGAAAACTCTCACTGCACAACACAGACAATTAGCTCTCCAGTTGATCAGAATGTGGCGAATTATGTCAATTGGTTAAACTCTCAGACTAACACGTGCGAAACAGCTGATCTTACATCGTTGGAAGAAGTGAGATATTACACAAAGAAACTGAAGAACAACAAATCACCTGGTAAAGATGGTATAAAACCAGTGTTGGTAAAGCAAATGTCTAATGTATTTTTCAACGCGCTGACTATTGTTTTTAATTGGTGCTTAATCAACGGTTACTTCCCCAGTATATTCAAAAATGCTAAAGTTATCCCAATTTTGAAACGTGGAAAGAATATCAAATCCCCTTCAAGCTACAGGCCAATTAGTATGCTAAGCATAATTGGGAAAATATTCGAAAAAATAATATTACGAAGAATATCTGAATTTGCGGAGGAAAACGGCATTTTAAACAAAGAACAATTTGGATTCAGGAAAGGACACTCCACCGTGCACCAACTAAAGAGAGTTGTTAACATAATATCAGAGAATAAGAATAACCGAAAAAGTACAGGGATGGTTCTACTGGATATTGAAAAAGCATTTGATTCGGTATGGCATGACGGCATCATCTTCAAACTAAATAATTTTAATTTCCCGATCTATCTACAAAAAATTGTCAAAAGTTTTTTATCCGGCCGCAACTTCAGCGTTTGTATTGATGATGCAGAATCATCATTAAGAAATATACCAGCCGGTGTTCCACAAGGTTCGGTCCTATCACCTATATTATACTCAATATACATCTCGGATTTTAAAATACCAACAAATCAAGCTGCCGCTTTCTATGCAGATGATTCAGCTATAATAAGTACCGGAAAGGTCTCAAATGCTATTATAAAGAGGATGAAAAAAGCGTTGCAAATATCACAAAAGTACTTTGAAAAATGGAAGATAAAAATCAACCAAAATAAAACACAATCGATTATATTCCCGTTTAATAAATCACCAAAACGTGTACCTACGGGAACTCTTGAAATACAGGGTTCAGTTCTTCCTCTGCAAGATTCAATAAAATATCTTGGTGTTATAATCGATAAAAAATTTAACTTCTCAAGTCACATCACAAATACACGAGACAAAGCACTAAAATGTGGAAGATCACTTTACCCGCTACTTTGCAGAAAATCTACATTGAATTTAAAAAACAAAATCCTCATTTATAATATGTGCATTCGCCCTATTATGACATATGGTTGTCAGGTCTGGTTTCCAAGAAGTGCCAAAACAAACCTTAAAAAATTACAAATTATACAGAACAAGAACTTAAAAATAATTCACAATTTAAATCGACGATTCAGTACTGATCTCTTGCATGAAAATTACAACCACAAACCACTTATTTCAGTTTATCTTGAACTACAACACAGATTCGAAGATAGATGTAGATCTTCAAACTACGAAATAATAAGAAATTTGTGTAACTAACTACATTTTATAATTTCGGCAACGAAGTTATCATAATTAATTAGTATAAAATTTCTCATAAAAATTAAAGGTTTTTCTCTATCTTTTTACCTTATATCAGAATTAATTTTAATTGTAAATATTTTTGTTAAAAACGATATATTTGCTGCAATACTAAATGTAAAAACTCAAACTATGTAAATATTTATTTTAATCTTTGTACAATGATAGTATTAATAAAAAAAAAAAAAAAAAAAAAAAACTGGGGTGAGCTTCTCACAACCAGTGAGCTGAGCGCTTTCCAGTTTTGTACTCACTGATTGGGACCTACAGTTTTACACCGGTTCCGAACGGAATTTTTGAGAAGCTTTTTCATGGCATAATACTCGATAGTGTCGCCGTCACTATGCGAGGTGACCGCCGCCGAAAGAAATTTAAGGTGGTCAGAGCAGGGATCGAACCCTGGATCTCATGTACAAGAGGCGCGCACACTACCATTGCACCACCGACGTCGAATACATTACTACGCTGCGCTAATTTAGATGTTTCCTGTAGTGTACATTAGGGTGGGTCAATTTTGTCGATCAAGAGTATAGCAGAAACGGAATCTACGGAAAATTCTAAGAAAACTTTTCCAAGAAACCATGGTTCTAAAATTAAAATCGAGCCCGCCATTTTTCACTTGAAAATTTGTATGTTATCATATAAAATCGACCCAAAAGTCATACTTTTGAAACTTGATACTCTTCGATGTGTATGAAATTTACACATATATTCTTCTCGTTGCTGCCGTTACAATGACGTTTATTTTAGGTCGAAACTCCCCACGGGTCATGTTTTATAGCTGTGTGAAATTGGTCATTTGCATCATTTTTGTGCAGAGATACCTGTGGAAATGTTAGAATAACTTTTGAATGCGATATCAGATCTGCTTTTTTTTGATCGTTACAATCTGATATCGCATTCAAAAGTTATTCTAACATTAACACAGGTACACAGAAATCGAAGAGTATCAAGTTTCAAAAGTATGGCTTTTGGGTCAATTTTTACATTAATATACACATTGTCAAGTGAAAAATGGCGGGCTCTATTTTGATTTTAGAACCATGGTTTCATGGGAACATTTCCGTAGAATTTACCGTAGACTAGGTTTCTGCTATACATTTTGTCAAGTTTTTTGGTTCCATACAAATTGGCCCACCCTAGTGTACTTACATACATTCCGTGTGCCAATTCGTAATCCAGGTTTCAGGCTGAAGGTAGTCATCGGCTTTTCGGTTTGCTTTGCTTTATTTTCAGTTGTGTTTGTTCCAACACCCCTGGCCAACGGCGGATCAAAATTGAAGAAACCGAAATCCAGTTTCGACACACTGCATTCTGGTCAGCGTCTGATCTATAATGGGTGGCTGAAACATGATCATCCTGGCAGTAGGTAAAATGCAAACCGCGGTGGGCTGGGTTTGTCTCCCGCCACCGTTATATTAGCACTGAAAAGACACTATAAAATTAATGAACAAAGAAACCCCCCAACTGTTGACGACCCTCGCAAACGTTATAAGGACCATGATTTAAGGAAATGTACCTGTAAAGTTCGAACGTTATACAGGACTGGTGGCACTTTCCAACTGGCGGATGTCCTCGCAAAATATAAGGCTGACATAACAGCGATCCAGGAAATGCGATGGACAGGATATGGTTGCACCAGAAAGAAAAACTTAGATATTTACTACAGCTGCCATGAGCGTAAGCACGCATTTGGGTGCGGATTTATTACGGGTCCGCCAAATAACTTTTTTTTTGAAAATGCTGTAATAAAAAAACTACTGAATATTTTCTCAAATTTCTTTTTTTATTTGAAAGTACAATCCTTCCGGTTAATAATGGAAAATAATTTCATTCAAATGGCTGGCTCGGCTGGCCATGCAGTAACCTACACGATAGGTCCAATGTTTAAGCACATTATCGATTGTGTGCAGCTGTATTTCACCAATGGCTTCACGAATATTGTCCTTTAAAGCGTCAATTGTCTCTGGCTTGTCGGCGTAACACTTATCTTTGAGGGAACCCCACAAATAATAGTCCAACGGTGTCAAATCGCAGCTCCGAGGTGGCCAAACGACATCAGCTCTGCGGCTGATAATACGATCTTCAAAAACAGGGCGCAAAACATCGAGTGTAGCTTCGGCTGTGTGGCACGTACCATGTTTTTCAAAGTAATGTCGCAATATTTCCCAGCGTTGCTCAAGCGTATACACAACCATATTCGTTCAGCCGAAGGATGAAACTAATTATCTGTCAAATCAGACATGAGCTAAGTGTTACCATTCACGAAATAAGCACTAGTTGAAAAAAAAGTTAGATGGCGGACCCTTTAGTTGGCAAGAGACTGCGACACCTAGTTTCAAGGTTCAACCCAGTGAGTGACCGCATAACCACAATTCGTATCAAAGCGAAATATTTCAACACCTCGTTAATTTGTATGCACGCACCGACAGAGGATAAAGATGATGAGGTCAAAGAAACATTTTATGAGCGTCTGGGGGAAGTATATTAACGCTGCCCTGACCACGACGTTAGGATTATTCTAGGCGATTTTAATGCCAAATTGGGAAGGGAAAGTGTCTTTCGACCAACCATCGGTAATCAGAGTCTACATGATACCACCTCCGATAATGAAATAAGATTGATAGACTTCGCCGCTGCAAAGAACATGGTAGTTAGTAGCACACGATTCCAGCATAAGGACTTTCATAAGGCGACCTGGATATCTCCTGATCAGCGGACGAAGAACCAGATTGATCACTTGGTAATAGATGGCAGGCACTCTTCTAGTGTAATGGATGTACGTGTGATTCGAGGTGCCAATATCGACTCTGATCAAAAAAGTTCGCACAGGACAGAGCAGGGCGGCAAACGTTCGAAGCAGAACACAGGAAAAGCTGGATATTGACAAGCTACAAATACCGGAGATATCAATGTCCTATCAGCAGAAACTCTCTCTCCTGCTAGAGCAGAATATCCCCCTCCCGAAGACCCAGATACGCAGTGGAAGCACATCTCCCATTCTTTGGAAACCGCTACAAAGACTGAACTTGGATATCAAAAACCGCAGAAGGATAAGCCATGGGACGACGAAGAATGTCGCATTGCAACTATTGAAAGAGACGCTGCACGTATGGAAACGGCAGCGGGAGCAGAGAGAGAGTGAGAAAACCGAAATGTGCAGGATGAATGGTGAATCCCGAAAGTTTTTCCAGAGGGTAATAAGATTGGATAACGGGCCTAATAATGGGCTGCCCTTCTGCGGGGATGGGAATGGAAATCTGGTGACTGAGAAGCAGTGTGTGCTCAAAATGTGGAGAGACCACTCTTCAGCACTACTCCACTCGGATTCTTCCACTAAAGATCAAGAGGTAATGATAGTGGAAGATAGTGTACATTGTACCCCCCGCCCCTAACCAAGACGAGATTAGAACGGCGATCTCCCGCCTTAAGAATAATAAAGCCGCTGGGGCGGATGGCCTACCCGCTGACCTTTTCAAGGCAGGTGGCGAAGAACTGCTAGCCCACATGCATCAACTTATATGCGGTATATGGCTAGGGGAATCTATGCCCGATGATTGGACTCTCAGTGTATTATGTCCTGTATTCAAAAAGGGTGATCCGTGTGCCTGTTCCCATTATCGCGGTATCAGTCTTTTATCAATCGCGTATTATGTGAAAGACTAATGCCAATTATTGAAAACCTGATTGGACCTTATCAGTGTGGTTTTAGACCAGGCAAGTCCACGACTGACCAAATATTCACGCTACGCCAAATCCTGGAAAAGACCCACGAAACACAAATCGATACATACCACCTCTTTGTCGATTATAAAGCTGCTTTCGATAGCCCCATACGGGGAAAACTGTACGCAGCTATGTCTGAACCTGGTATTCCGGCAAAACTGATCCGCCACTGTCGAATGACGCTGACCAACATCAAATCAGCACAGAGAGTGGGGAAAGACCTCACTGAACCATTCTGTACAAAGCGACCTCACTGAATCATTCTGTACCAAGCGAGGCGACACACTTTCGTGCAATCTCTTCAACATCTTAATGGAGATAATAATGAGAAAGGCTGTAGGAAATGCGAACAAGACCATTAACACGAAAAGCCATATGTTGCTGGCTGACGACATAGACATCATTGTGTTGAAATTTCCGAGATGTTACTGCGGTATTTTCCAGAATCGAAAAGGAATCAGCGAAGGTGGTCGTGCGTTTAATGAGGGCAAGACAAAATTGATAGTGTCAACGACTAGAGAAACCTCTCGACTTGGTCCGCACTTGAACGTTGACAACCGATTTAATTTTGAAGTGGTAGATGAATTTGTCTACCTTGGATCCGCCGTGAACAAGGACAACAACGTCAGACTGTGGATAGATAGGAGAATTGTGATTGCAAATAGATGCAATTTTGGGCTCAGCAAGCAGTTTAGGAACAAAGCCCTCTCTCGACGGACAAAAGTCCAGCTATATCAGACACTCATTTTACCTGCCTTGACATATGGCTCCGAAACTTGGGTCATATTGCAAGCGGATGGAAAACACCTGGGAGTTTTCGATAGAAAAATTCTCCGTAAAACATATGGTCCTGTTAGAGGAAACGGCGAGTACCGACCTCGCTGGAACGCAGAGCTATGTATCCTATATTCTGATGTGGCCATGTTATCAGGATGAATGAAGATGAGCCAGCACGAAAGGTTTTCGATAACGTACCCGATGGAAACAGGAAAAGAGGACGAACAAGACTCCGCTGGAAAGACCAGGCGGAAGAATGCCTCCGTATCCTTGGTGTTACCAACTGGCGAGAAAAGGCGAAGAATAGAGCCAGTTGGAAGAATATGTTGAAATTTGTTTAATTTGTTTGTTTAATTAATATGTGTAAGACGTCTGACCTCATGAGGTTGTAAAATAGTCAATAAAAGTAAAGTTTGTTCCGGTTTCGTTAATTGTTTGGGGTTAAGGGCAAGCGAGTAAGAATATACAATTTTATTATTAAATATATCGATTAATTTGTTTAGAAGATATTGCTAAAAATAAATGGTACGTGATTCTCCAAGCTAAAAAGTGGAATTTTGGAGATCTTATCTATCGCTTCATAAGCTGTTTTCACAAAACAAAAATTTAACACAATGGCTTCTTGTAAGCGCGTAAGCCATTTTTAAAAAAAAATTTGAATACTTTGAGTTCTTGTTCCACACCAGGTTTTAAATAATATGAAATCTTAAGAGTAGTTAGGTTCTTATTCCCCGTGATGTTGCAACAGTAAATGTGAAATGTCAGCGCTATAACTTCCGGAAATATCGGTCGAATTACACCAACATTTTGTAACGTGGTTTTGTTGAAGGCTGAGGAAAGCTCAGTCATGTCCAGAGTCTTTCGTTATGACCCACCAAACCTTTCGAAATAAGAACAGAATAGTTTACCGTTTTCGGGGGGTTCGAATTCACATTCTTTATTAATCCTTAATATAAAAAGTAATTTGATTTACAGAAATAGCATCAACTGATTTACTCATTGAGGACACTCCACTTAGCTTGAGGACACTGATTTGTATTGACAACACTGTTCCGCGGGCACTTGTCTTGGCTTGGCAATTCTCTACTGGAGCACATTGCGGAATGGTCGATAGAACGGGTATGCGGGTTACTGACTCGGTATGTGTTTTACATGTCCGGTGAGGACGCTTCGGGATCGGCTATCATTGAATGGATTATGTAGGAACAGTACAGGGGAATAGTCGGTACAAACGCTTAATTTTATTGACTATTATACATGACCTCATGAGGTCAGATGTCTTACACATATTAATTAAACAAACAAATAATCCAATTAAACTAATTTTAACAGGCGTGGTTGGCTGGTTGAGGTGTTCGGTGTAAGTGATGGTTGTTCGCGGGTGTTTGTTGGCTGGTTGAGTTGTTCGGTGTGAGTGATGGTTGTTCGCGGGTGTTTGCTTAAATTATGTACGGGCGTCTGACGACGTCACGTTACAACTTGGCAGGTGTCACTTTTGGTGAAGCAGATCGTCGTAGCACTCAACTCAATTTCAACTCAAGATCACTGAAGACGTTTCTTCTTTTGTGCACAGATATAACTAAGTTTGTGGTACTTTTCTTTGGGTATTGAATTTAACTACATTTTGCAGATGAAATAAACGGTACCGTGCAATAACTCCCAAATGAAATAACTCCCAATGAAATAACTCCCAATGAAAAAAATTCCAATAAGAATGAAATAACGCCCAACTGAAAAAAATGAAATAACTCCCAAAGGCAAAAATGAAATAAGTCCCAATTTCTGGGACTTATTTCAAAATGTACAAATAAAACCCAATAAAAATGAATTAACTCCCAATGATATAAGGCCCAACAAAAATGAAATAACTCCCAATTTTTTTTTGGTTTCCTTTTACAGAACGCTTTTTATTTCATAATTATATGTAAGCATATATATAATCGTAATAATAATTACGATCTAGCCGCCGGACCCGCGTCGCGCTTCCGCCCCCCTCCAGGTTGACATACATACCTTTTCATAATATTCAATATGAATCAAAAGAAGTTGCTTAAAGCATCCAAGCGGTACAATTGAAAAAGTGCCATCGATTAAAATTCGTCTAGAATTGTTGTTTTGCTTCTTTGGAGTGAAATAAATTCCAACAGGAATGCAATAAATTCCAATTAGTTAAAAAAAATGAAATAAATCCCAACATAATTTTGTTGGGTGTTATACGACTTAGAAGTTATTTCATTATGAAATAACTCCCAATTAGAAATTATGACATAAGTCCTAACGCATTGGGATTTATTTCATAATGATATTATTCCCAATTTTTATGGAATTTTGTTAATTTTTTGTTGGGACTTATTTCACTTTTTTTTGGGATTTATTTCATTTGCGAGTTATTTCACGGTACCGAAATAAACTAGGAAGCTTGAATATTGTATACTGCAACTGACAATTAATAAAACAAGGCATTGAATGTAAATACAGGGACTTACAATTCGTGTCACAATTGGCCTCTGACGTCTTGCCGATAGCTCGTACTGGCATGGGCTAGAAGTCGTGGGGAATAGGAGTGTGAGTTAGCCAAATCGTCCAGAAATGTCCAAATGACAGAAGTGGCATTACTGGAAAAGGCAATTAATGAGAACCAATTGTATTGCAGATTCCTAAAATCGTAATTCGATATTTAAATTCCGATATCACTTACACCAACGAATTTAACTCACCAATGATAATATTTTCAATGTATATTTTCCCAATTAATTTTACGGTTATCTTAATTAGACGGTACAGTAATCCCTCGATTTACGTCGTCAGCTTAAAGTCCCTGCAGCATTACCGCCGAGCAAAAGTGTAAGCCTGTCCTTCGAAACCTTTGGCACGGCTGCAAATTTTTCTTCTTTTCGATATAAATGTTCTGCCCGGCATTCGTTTCCAAAACAGTCCAGTCTCGACGACGTTGAAAACTTGCTGGGGGGTGTAGTAGCCATCCTCAATTACTTTTCTTAATTTTTCCGGAAAACTTTTAGCCTCATCACTATCTGCACTTGCAGATTCTCCGACAACTTTTATATTGTGAAGTTGTGACTTATCTAGTCATCCTCCTATAGCGTTAAGCTCAAAATCAGCAGTATCTTTATCGTGCACAGTCGATAAACAAACTTATCGCTTTTCTTTGAATAACTAACGTAGTAATTGGAATATTTTGTTCACCTAAGTCCTTTTTCTCCATAGTATTGGTGAATTTTCCATTTCTACGGGCGGTCTTTTAGTGGCGGTTTCAAGTCAACAAGCCCCAGCCGCTGTTGCGCTTGCGCGGATTTCATTCGCATTTTTTATTATTGTTCTTACAGTATTCGGTGGAAGATTCATTGTACTAGCAATAACAAAAGCCTTTTCTCCGTTGTCATAACGGCGAATAATTTCTACTTTAGTTTTTAATGAAATTACATTTCGAATTTTTTTATTTGAGATGTAGAAACTTTAGAAGTTTTATTTTTCGAGCTCGTATTTCACTCCGTGGCGTCTGAGAAGCAAAACAATAATGCATCCATGAACAGATTGAAAAATTTGTACACACATACAAAGATATAAAATACATAAACATTTAAATTATAGCTGGGATTCCCCTGTTTTTATTTACAACTTACAAAGAACTGAGGCGACGTATATCGACTGGCGACGGAAATTGAAGTTGGAAGGAACAAAAAATTTGACGACGCAAATCGAGACTGCGTATATCGAGACGACGCACAGTGTACGATTTTGATATGATGGCAACACTAAATCCTAATTTTTTTTTGTTCTATTTCGTTTTTTCAAATATGGAGTATGGTAGTAGGCTACCTAATCATTATAAAAATAATTATTTCAAAATGAAAAAATTGTGTATGCAGATTATAACAGTACTGTCAATATCAAATATAAATAGTTGAAAACACCTGAGTATGAGTTGGGAAATATTCATTAAAGTTTAAATTCTGATTGTGCAGATCTTATAAAACATTTCGTGGTGCGGTTTTCTTTTATTTAAAAGAAAAACCATTCATAATTACAAATTTAAATATAAATCAACGAAAAACCGTATGTTGTATTTATATTTCTCATAAATGTTAATCAGGTTTTAATAATTTAATATGAAAAAATCCATAATACGTTCTAGTCTGTATCTTCTAAACACGGGAGAGTACGGGGGCGAAAGTTTCGTCAAAATAATCTGGAAAGTGTTCGCAATAGCTGTAACTAAAAGAATTTTGCAGCCGTTTGCTTCCCCGGAAATTCTTGAAGCTTTTGGAAAATTGCCACTATGATTACTCACCGTCATTTGTTCGATTTGTGGGTTGTAACACCGAATACAGACCGATGCACTAGGCTTGTTGATGAAGTATCAGACAATCTTTGTAGCGGTTCTAGATGCGCAATAGATTATCATTGGAACATTTTTATGCTCGACTTTTTTGAAAGTAATATAAAGATAATAACTTTATGCAATAGAGTATGACAAATTAAAATTATTTTGCAAGCGTTTGTGAGAACATTTTGCAAGCAGGTGGGCCAAAGCCTATCGAGCAAAGTCAAGATTTTATTCGAACCACAGTGAATGGCTAGCATCGAAAATAATGTTGTTAATGTTTCAAGCCCAAATGATACTGCTGGGAGACCTGTAAAAATCTTTTCTGATTGGCCAAAACAAAAGAAAGCGATGAAATTATGTGAGAGTGTATGCGAAGATCAGCTGTTTATGGCAGCTGAAACAAAACTTCATTCAACAGGCAAACGTAACTCAGCAGAATTATTAAAATAATTATTTAAATCGTTTCCAGAAAGAGGTACATGTGTCAAATGGGATCTAGAATCTTTTCTGCTGATCAAGCGGTCGCAATGATAATAGACACTGATTTATCTGTGCATCAATATAATTTGCGTTGACAGCATACTAAGCCCATTAACCCAAAACTATATCCTTGTTACGATATTGTACGATTATAAAACAATTATGTTACCCGGAAGGCATAAATGTTACGGAATCATGTGCTGAAATACATTTACAATCACTAATTGCTCACACTATTAGAAGACTTTTTTGTAGTCGGGAAATGGAAATTTAATTTAAATGGCGATTTGATGGAGCTACCCAAAATAAATATAAGCAAATGCAAACGGAAGGACTTATAAGCGACGAAAACTTATTTAGTATCTCTGTTGTGCCAATTCAGATGTTTTACATTGATAGTGGAAGAAAAGTCATTGTTTTCCAGAGTCCTGCACTTTCTTCTACGCGATATTGTCGTCCTGTTAAGTTCATATTTGCAAAAGAGACACCTGAAGTAATCACAAATGAGTTGGAATGCATAACAGAACAAATTAAACATTTGACTAACACAATCATAAACACTGGCTCTGCCAATATTTCAATCAAATCTACCCTAGTTTTATGCATGGTTGACGGCAAAGTATGTAATGCTTTGTCCAATTATAGCTCTACGTAAACATGCTAGGCCACGCGAAATGAATAATGCTTCCAGCATTTCAGAAAAGAATGTAAACGAGAAAATGCTTGAGTTCGGCCTCTCACCTCTACATTCTTGGATAAGGTTTATGGAATGACTGATATAGGTTTGAAATTAAAACTTGGCAAATCCGATCCTTAGAAAATAAACAAAAAGTTGCGCAAAAGAAAGCTATGATTCAAGGACAATTTGAAAAGCAACTGGGTTTACTTGTAGATATGCCAAATCTACACGCAGGAACACCAATGATGGCAGCACAGGAAGAGTTTTTTTTTAGAAATGCAGAAAAATCAGAAAATATTACTGGCATAAACATAAACCTTATTCAACGCTTTCACGTTTTATTAGAATGCTAGGGATCAGGATATGACATAAATTCTGAAGCTTTTGAAAATTACGCAGCAGATACTATAGAAATGTATTTATGAGAGTACTCTTGGTATTATATGCCAGGAAGTGTCCACAAAGTGCTTTTCATGGTAAATTAGTAATAGATAACTGCATCTTACTCATTGGACAAATGTCAGAGGAAGCGAGACACAAAGAGACTCGACGATATCGATTGGAATTCACTCGTAAAATTTCACGCATCCACACTAATGAAGATTTATTGCATAGGCTGCTAATGTCTTCTGATCCATATGTATGTATGTAGTTTATGGCAATCTCCTAAGACCAACAGTGGTGTTTTAACACCGGCAATTTTAAAATTGCCTAAAGAACCAGAAATCAATTTTTACGACTATAATTCTGAATAGTGTTACTCAATTTTTAATTAATGTTCTTTCTTATGTTTTATATTTACAATTGGAGTGATTTAAAAATAAAATAAAGTAATAATAATAAACATAAAAATAAATAAATCGTTTGTATGGGAGGTTGGCTTTCCTATCGAGTGATTTCAGTAAACTATAAAAAACGTTTCCCCAAAATCCATTGCTTTATCTTGAATAGTTTCAAAGTTATGGAATTACGTATTGCTACCATATTAAAATCGTACACTGTGCGACGCAAGTCGAGGGACTACAGTGTATAATCCCAATTTTAGGTTTGTCTTAATTAGGCAGCGATTTATAATACAAATTTTTGCATTGCATATGTATGAGCGGCGCAGTCACCTAAGTTTAAGTTAGGGATGCCAGATTTGAAATCAACAAAAAAGTACATCGATGAAAAAAGGCAGTACAATTAAGAAAACAAAAGTACACTTCCTGTTAATAAAAAATCATAAAGTTCAGTACAGAAAAATAATATTTTATGTTAAGAAATATAATCAGTGCATAACAGTAACAATTTATAAATTAATGAAAATACTGAATATAACCTTCTTGATTTAATTATTTAATAATCAAAGATACTATTTGTGGGCTTGATTAACTATTCCGTTTTTATCATTTTCTGTTTTTAAAAATGTACAAACTCATTACAAGTGTACATAAAATTAGTTTCTTAATTCGTTTTCTAAATTTTGAATTGGAAGTTTCTTTCGTTTTTTTTTTTCAAAAATTAAACAGCAAACTGAATATTCTTTCCGATGCCGCATTAGAGCGAAGAATTGAAAATACAAATTTACAGGTATTTCAGAAATTTGACAATGGCCCACTTCTAGGTTCTTTTTCCATTTTTCTTAAACGGATGTTTCTTTTGGAATATTTTCAGCAAAAGCATTTAGGATATAAATTCGTCAAAGGGTTGATCTAAGCCAGTTTATTGATTGAAAATAATTCAATTACGACATGAATGAAATGAATTGTTTGAATTTAGGTTAAAAATGGGAAGTTTTTCAAATTTTTTATCTTTTAAAGTAAAACGGGATTCTATGTAAATATTTATATACAATTTTTGGTATGAATAAGAAGTAAACTTTTCGTATTTATTGTTGGCATAACAAAAAAAGTATAAAAAGGAGTACAGAGGCTAAAAAGAAGTACTTTTGTGTACTTCTTTAGGTGCTATGCAGTCAGAAGTACAATTAGCAACAAAAAGTACGCGTACTGCTGAACACAGTACGTCTGGTAACCCTAGTTTAAGTGCGCGCATGTATGTCGTATTCTCGGATTTCACTACTATAAGATAATTTGCTCAGCTCTCTCATAAAACGTGCTTAATCCATTTGTGTTTTCGACAAGTAAGAACTAAGGTGGCCATCCTTACTGAAGACTTAGCGAGAACTTATCGACGAGATTCATTTTCGCTAAGTTTAAAACAAAAAAATTTTGACATATTTTACCGTTTATAACCATTTTTCATATTTTTGAATAAAATTACTTCTCGCTAAAAATCCGTTTTCTTTGCAACTTATCTAGCGATAATCGCTTGCTTGTAACTAATATATTCCAGCTTTGACCTCAACAGTGACAATCAAACTAGGTATTTGACAACATAAATCATTCAACCGATACAACTGTTGTTTGGAGAAAAACGAAAACCCCGGTTTGTAAGTTTCCGATTTTAAACACTCATTACATATTATATAGTAGTTGTATGGTGAAAGGAATCACATTTAATTTTACCAGCTCAAAAATATTCCCAATCCTCGTCTCATCATACTATGAATATGTTGTCTCAGAAACAATAAGCAAAATATCAAATAACATTTCATTAGAAAGGAAAGGAAGGTTTAAACAAAAGGGAGAAAGACGCTTAGACCAACAATGGTAGTAGTATTTCCACCATCATCCACAGGAAAACCAACCGAAGCTCCTGGGGCAGTAATGTTGCAGACAATGTGATCTGTTTATGGCTGCCACAGGATATTACATTAGTCACATCATTCGAATGTTTGAATGAACCGCAAAGAATACACCACAAAAGCATGTCATAACCTACCCACTGTCATTGTCACCGCCATCGCTATCACTGGAAGTTAAAGTGTGTATACTTGCCACCAATGCCATCTCTTGGCAGGTAGGGAAGTTGTCAGGACAAGTCGAAATATACATACATATTTACATACGCACAGAAAGTTCCTGTTTAAAACATTGACATTCAGTGAAGTTTTCTATACGGTGTTCATCACATAACAAAACTTGTGTCTATACGTACTTAGTTTTATGCAGGACAATGACGGTGACGTAGAAGACAACTGTCACATTTTTTTAACAGCCAAAGTCACGATGTCGAACGTTAACGTTCGCATGCTTTCTAAGCGACAAACAGCTGATTTCGAAGTCAGCAACACTTATCAGAACGACAAGTCGAATGAAAATCTATGCGAACGAAACGTAAACATTTCAGTACAAAATCGGTAGCCACTAATTATTTTTGCTGTCATCTGTGCGAACACAAATGTCAAAAACACTCACTTGTGTTTTTGTTTTCGTGTAGTGCAAAAAAAAACCCAAGTGAATTTAAAATTCTTATAAAATTTTCAACAAAATGGAAAATAAATGGTAAGTAAACGGTTAATCATTTATGTTTTATTAGAGTAATTTTTGTTTGTACATATGTATGTATGTCTATCTATCTCAGCATAAAAAAGTCAACGTTGCTGCAGCTGCAAACATTTGTGAGATATCCCGAGTTCGTTAGTGGAACGCCAGTCTTTGGAGGCTCAAAACTGTCCACAGAGGAGCAGTGAAAAAAATGGCAGTATTTTATTAAGAAGTTCATGTCAAATAAATAAAAAACAATAATAAACAAATAACAATAAAAACTAGGAAATAAATTCATCATTTATTGCAAACTTATATCAAAAACCCACCCTTAATTACAAAATTTTTGGTTTGTTTGCATATGATTCTTTTGTTTGTTTTGCTTTACATTTTTCTGTCAGTTTTTTCCAGCTGAGCGGTACAGAGATGTACTTTTTTGTAACTATTTAAAAAATTGTAGCGTTTTTTCACGAATATAGCGATTTTTTTTTAATATTAACCTTTTATTTTGGAATTTATGATCTGGTAGCTTTGTCATTTGACAATGGTTAAATGCTTTTGTTTACAACACGTAAGACCATGCGAACGACAAGTCGAAAGATAGTGACTACCAATTTGAAGCGAAAGTGAGTGCATTGCTGTCGTTCGCTTAGGCTTTCTTTCGACATCGTGACTTTGGCTGTTAAATCTTTATATTTATTATGATTTTGAATGTTTTAAATTGCATTTTTTCAATTACTTTATAATATATACTTAACTCGTTTGCTACAGTGGATACATTTGTTTATAGTTAAGTCATCGACGACCTGTTTAGAAATATATATTTTGCACATATTTTTACATATATTTTTCATTTCAGTTATAAGTCAATGGAAATACAAATTCCTTACATACTACGATTTGATAACAAATTATACAATAACAAATTTTATATAAAATTACAACCAACAATATCGATATCTAGGTATAAACAATCCCAGCAAAAACAGAGTACACCAAGAAGTAGAATTTGCACCACAACTACTTGGTAAGATGTAGTGCTAATTTAGGTGAAGATGTACTTCTTTCAATATGGCGTTGTCCAGCAAAGCATTACTTCTTATTTGACAGTTTGGGAGTACAGTTTATGCTAACAGTTTACGTCGCTCTATTTAGTCAATCTGTTAAAGCACCTTCTCTGTAGGTGCCAAAGTATAGATTTAAGTGTAATGCCTTTGTAACTATGCAAAAGCCCCATTTTGACAGCGGATTTTGAAGCTAAATTTTCAAAGCACAATTTCAACCGCAAGATGGCTTCAGACTATCCAAGATGATCTATGAAAATTTCGTCCGCAAACGAGCAAACAAAACTATTATTTCAACAATTTTAAATTTCTTGTCATTTGAAACTTGGTCGTCACTAATGCAACAGGTGATATACTATTCAAAAGTTATGACTTTAAGCTACAACTTCAGGTCTTATCTTTTTGACCTTTTATATAACAAATTTTTTGATTAATTGACCTTTTATTAATACTCAAAAAGACTCTGTAACAGGTGAAAAAGAAAACAAATGAAAATAAATTTTAAAGAAAGTAAATACAAATTAAAAACAAGTACTATATTTAGGCATCTTTGCACCTGTCCACTATCCCTTTAGCTCTTTAATAAATTTGCATCATAATACTCAAAATGGATATGATGCAAATGTCGATTTTGCGGAGTTGTTTTTGATCAGCATCAAAATTGCATTAAATATGCACAAAGAGGTGCAAAAGATTTGTAGAAGTAATAACTTCTATTAGAACTAGTTCATTTTAGTTTTGCTGGGAATGTATTACGATACATAATTTGGTACAAAAATTCCTTCTATAATTTGAAGAAAACTTTACTTGAAACCATATTTAGATATACAAAACTCTATTTTGGGGTTTGACTCCTTCTGTTGATTATGTAGATTAAAATTCGTGCCAATGTACTATTAAGCCCATAATTAGTATGCTGGCAAGGTCAAGGAGGGACATTAAATGGAGGGACATTAAATGGAATTAAAGAAAGCAGTTCTGGACAGTCAATGCCGCCATTAATAATATCAACAACAATCACAACAGACTGGAATTTCCCCAGAATTTCTGAAGAAGTCAGGCCCAACCATGAACATTTTATTCATAAGTATGTAATGGATTTACCATCCTTATTAATGAAATAACAATTTTCATAGATTTTTTCTGAACAGAAGTTTAAAACCAAACTGAATTGGATAATGAGACCGAGAATAAGAAACATTTAGACAGATTTAAAGGAAGTTTATTCAAAAGACACCATTCATTTAAGTCAGGCGGTGTCTATGGCACAGCTGAGGTACTAGGGAAATGATGTAGAATGATGAAAGACCAAAGAATACATAGAGATTATAGACCATGCATCAAACTAAGTTTAAACATAGAGAAAGAGACATGAGCAGCGCAATCGCTCTCTTTACGTTTTCTTGACGACGACGAGGTATTAGGACATTTCATCGAGTTTTTGTTGCTTTTACACTTTACACTTTGGTTGGACATAATACGGACAGAAATAAAAGGGAATGCGTATTTTCGTTCGATGCAAACAACATCATACTACATAATAATTTGCTAGCCTCACTGCGGTGAGGTTAATGCGTTGCCAACTACATAAAAACGGTTTAAAATGTTTTAAGTCATTGTATACTTTTAGGCGAACAATTTATATCTCCGCTCAACAACAGCACAGGCACATGTACATATATACATTATTAAGTTTTGACCGTCGTTTGACGGGCTTTTCAATTAGTAAAACTTAATTTGGCTGTCATTCGTTGCAAACACTATAGTACAAGACCGATAACGGTCTGGATTACTACAAAGTCACTGCAGGTGAACTCCAAGGCTCCGACCGGAAACAGTTTTTGTAAGCGGTAACCGAAAAAGATCCGTATTTAATATTAGAGGGGGAAGATCTGACAATACGTCCGAATAAGCCACAAAGTTTCTGGGCATGATGTTGCATTAGCGACTCAATTTAAAAAAACTTATGGAGTATAGATGTGGAATCCCCACTGCCGTTACAAATGCATTAGATAGAATGATGCCAAATATAGCAGGCCCGCGGTAGATTCGAAGAATGCTGATTTCTCGAGTATTTGACTCAATTATACTGTACGGGTCAGTAACAATACATACATACATATTAGGAAGGATCTTAACAGCCAATTCATGTATCTTATGCGAACGTTTCTTTCGCATGCTACACGACAAACAGCTGATATTCGTTTCACCTAACAGTCATCAGAATGACAATGCGAAAGAAAATCAATGCGAATGAATACGTAAACCTTTTAGTACGATTTTTGATTTATCTATCTCTTATCGCTGTCATCTATGCGAACCTACATGTCAAAACAGTCACTTGTCTGTTTGTTATCGCGTAAACAACTACAAGTAACAGCCAATTCATGTAACTCAAACGAAAATGTATGCGAAAGAAAATCAGTCACTCACTTTCGTTCGTAAGCAATTTATAAGTTGTCATATTACATTGTGGCCAGATCAACAATTTCATAAATTCCCCAAAAATTCCCTTAAAAAAGTGGGATATTTTAAGGGATTTATCATAAAAAAATACAACTCTGTCTGAGAGTAATCAGCTGGATAGAAATGAGAAGGTAAATACAAACAAACAAAAAGCAAATAATATTTTTTTTATTCGTGTTGTGTTTTTTGTGAACAAAATTATTATGGATATTTCTATTGGAATATATTTTGAGGTCCAAATTGATGACATTGTGGAAGTACCACGGAGGCATTTAAGAGACATGTCGAATGCTCTGGAGTCAAATATTCTCTCTCGTAATAATAATTACTCTATGCCCGCAAATGGACAAAGGCAACCTTCGGCAAACAGAGAGCGCTAACTCGATGCGAAAATGACAAAGCAGGTGGAAAAACACGTCAAAAGGGCGATGAACATACAGGTTGATTCCGAACATAGACAAGTGGGTTATCCGGCGCCATGGAGGGATTAACAATTATCTGACCCAGTTCTTGCCTGGACATTGAGGATCCAAGATTTATTTGTCCAAGTTTGGTCCCGACGACTCTCTCATGTGTCCACACCTTTCCGACAAAAGAGGAGAACGTGGAACATGTCATCCTCGGAGGCCCGCGATTTAATGAAGTCAAAGCGAGGGCGGCTTTCTACATGTGCATAATTATGACTTCTGAAAATATCATAGATATCATGCTGAGAACAGATGCGTCTGTTAGAAAGTACATTCAGCAGAAAAGTCCAAAAAGGGCAATCAGAGAACCCCACCTTAACAGAGGAACCAACGAGCAGCATAACGTTGTGACCACTCGCCCACCCTGCGCTTTAATTCCTGATGGTACGATACTTCCGTTTGGTATGGAGTGACGATTGGGGTGGTGTGGTTTAGTACGTAGGCACTTTTTGATATCTACTTAATAATATCTCCGTTTGCAAGGAAACATTGACCAGCAACATGTCAATTTTGACAACTATTTTTAAAATATTGTTCGATGCATATTGATGGTATTTCATGTAAACAACTTAGTGTTTTCTGACGGTATATTTTTTACGCGAGTGCCCCTTATGCCATTTTATTGGTCTTGAAGGATGGGATATATAATCTAATGTATCTTCGCTGTATATCTTCAAATATGAACCATATCTTTTGATTGGAAGCTTGTGAAAATAATGTTCAAACTTTGGGTTTTCAATAATATATTGCGAGAAAAATTCGAAAGTTTTGTTTTTACTTTTTGGTAGTAAACAGTCCAACAATTTCAAAATATGACCAAGGAAAAAAATAAGGGCATGAATCAAATTTTAGTCAAGACTATAAACTTTAATTTACATTTTATTGTGGCACGTCAACATTTCAAAGCCCGGAGATATTATATTGAACGCAGTAGGATAGGTTCTATCGTTGGTATCAACGGACGGGCGCGAGCGGTGCACGTAGTTAAATTATTAATAATTAAATATTAAAAAAGATCTTGTAATTAAAATTTTGAATTCAAATTAAAATTTTGAATTACGTTAAAAAAAATTGTTCTCCTTTGAAAGAAACTAAAAACATTATGTAATTTCAAGTGATTTTGTGGAACTTTTTACATCTCATGTGTAATTTTGGCCTACACTGGTAGCGCCACGGTAAATTTTGCTTATTATATGAGAATATCTAGATTACCTAAAAAGCAGCCCCCAAAATTTCAATATCTTTTATACCTGCTTGTATTTCTATTACACCGACTTTTATTTTCCAACACATCCCGCATGTAAGAAAAAGCTTGAAGCATTGCGGGTTGAGGCGCTTCTGAGATGTAATTTCAAACTTTTATACCACTGGATGCGTTGTAATCTCTTAATAAACTAATAATAGATGCTACTCAGGAATCGTAAATAAACATAAAAAATAAATAGTTTCCCATTACATCCCATAAAGGGACTGGGGAGAACTTCTCACAATCACTGAGCTGTGCGCTTTCCAGTTTTCACTCACTGATTGGGACCTACAGTTTTACACCAATTCCGAACGGTATTTTGAGAAGCTTTTTCATGGCTAGATACTCGATAGTGTCGCCGTCACTATGCGAGGTGACCGCCGCCGAAAGAAAATTTGAAGGTGGTCAGAGCCGGGTTCGAACCCAGGATCTCATGTACAAGAGCCGCGCACACTAACCATTGCACCACCGACGGCCATAATAATCGTAAATAAACATTAAGTCAAAAAGTTTTTAACATTTATTTATTTTCGAAATTATTTGAAGTTTGTGCAGCCAAAAAATGTAGAAGGAAATGACGTGTAGTAATAAAATTGTGCAGCTTATTTTGCAACATAATCTAGAATAACAAATTTTAAGGACATAAGAATATGTAAAGATTTTTCCAGAACTCCCAAATATTGGATATTTCCCAAAATTCTTGGTATTTTGCACGGTTCTGTGTTATAAGTCCATTGTCAGTAAAGCCATATGTCCTTATTTCCAATCTCATTGAGAAATACAGCCATATGGATTTATTTATACAAACGAAGTGAAACAAAGTTTAACATTTATCTAGTGTTTGATTTTGTTTTATTACAAACACAAAATTAATTCAGTTAACAAATTTAAATGTTTATCAATTTTCTAATAATTGACAAAGTACAAGTGTGTCATCCTTGATAATGGCACGACCAATGGGCACACTATTTGGGTTCCTTTTCCTTAGACATTTCTTTTAATTGGTGGTAGCATGGTTGACAAGGTTTGAAATATTTGCATGGAACAAACAGTATTTTCCTTTCCCTTGCATTACCGATCGCCCCGCCGCGACCAGCACGCGCCGGGCATGCAAATACAATGATCGCGCGACACGACCCCTCCACATCGTGTGTCTGTCTTACCATTCCAACACTTGACAATGACAACTATTGTAAAATAAGGAAGGTAAACTCGTTAGAACAGATGTTTGAATTTTTTTCATTGTGGTTGATCGTTTCAGCTGTCAAACTCATATGTACTTTGTTTTTGTTCCATTTTGTTTCCTGTGTTGTTGGTATACTTACGTGTATAGATTGACAACTTAAACAAAAACAAAATGCCTGTTGTTGCTGCCTACAACAACAACAACGTCTACTGCTACTACTTGGTTATTTTACTTTGATGACAACTTTCTTTTGCCAATATGTAACTGTAACAATTGATTGCGTTTTACACTGGTATAGCGTTATTTTAACTTTGGCTGCTAAAAAATATGGTGTTATCGCACTCGTTCTATGGGAAAATGCCATGTGGCCTTGTTTCTCAATTTGATGGGATATAAGGCCATATTGCGTTACTGTCTATTGCCTTATAAAACTGCACCATTTTTCACATATGGCCCTGAATACTAAACATCTTGTAGCTGCTTATTGGGAGCATACATATGCAGATTCTTTTACTTTTATTGACTATTATACAACCTCATGTGGTAGACGTCTTGTTATGTGCCGAAAATCCCTGGGGCAAATGGCGAGGCCATTTAGCTCGATCGGCCTATTCATGGGTTTAGTTCCTCCCATTTGCCCAGTCCAACGGATTTAAACTAAAAAAAAGAAACTAAACAATCAATCTACACTGTCTTCCACAATCATTACCTCCTGATCTTCTGTGAAAGAATCTGACCGGAGTAGTGTGCCATATTCTAAGCAAACACTGTTTATCGGTCACCAGATTCCCATTCTCGTCTTTGCAGGAGGGCAGCCCATTATTCGATCATCTTACATGCATGGTTTCCCCTTACATCCCATGAAGGAATTTGGGAAAGCTTCTCACAACCAGTGAGCTGTGCGCTTTCTAGTTTTATACTCACTAATTGGGAGCTACAGTTTTACACTGGTTCCGAACGGTAATTTGAAAAGCTTTTTCTTGGCTAAATACTCGATCGTGTCGCCGTCACAATGGGAGTTGACCGCCGCGGAAAGAAATTTAAGTTTGTCAGAGCAGAGATCGAACCCAGTATCTCATGTACAAGACACTAACGATTGCACTACCGACGGCCATCGTCTTACCCTCTGGAAAAATTTTCTGTGTTCGTTGATCATCCTACACATTTCGGCCTAGTTGGTTTTCCTCCCTTCTCCGTCTCTTGTACTGCTCTTTCGCACGCGTTGTAACTGACTGTTTCGTTGCCATAAGTGCACCGTCTTTTTCATCAGTTGCAATGAGACATTCTTCGTCGTACCATGGCATATCCTTCAGCGGTGTTTGGAAGCCACGTTTAGTTCTTGCAGCAGTTTCCAAAGAATGGGAGATGTGTTTCCACTGCGCCTCTGGGTCCTCAGGAGAGGGAGCTTTCGTTGATAGGGCTCTGATATCTCCGGTATTTGTCGATATCTAGTTTTTTCAGCTCAATTTTTTTCGAACTTTCGCAGCCACCTGGTAATGTCCCGGTCGAATCACACGGACATCCATTACACTACAAGAGTGCCTCCCGTGTATTACCAGGTGATCGAACCAGGTCGCCTTATTCATTTTCTTAAGCTGGAATCGTGTGCTGCTGACTACCATGTTCTTTGCAGCCGCGAAGCCGATCAGTCTAATTCCATTATCGGAGGTGGTATCATGTAGCCTGTTATTATCGATGGTTGGTCGAAAGACATTTTTCTTTCCCAATTTGGAATTAAAATCGCCTAGGCTAATCTTAATGTTGCGTTCAGGGCAGCGTACTTCCTCCAGACGCTCATAAAATGATTCTTTGACCTCATCGCCTTTATCCTCTGTGCACACAAATTAACGAGATGTTGAAATATTTCGCCTTGATTCGAATAGTGGCTATGCGTTCACTTACTGGGTTGAACCTCGAAACTAGGTGTCGCAGTCTCTTGCACGCGTTGTGACTGACTGTTTCGTTGCCATACGTGCAGCGACGGTTTCATCAGCTACAGTGCGACATTCTTCGTCGTACCCTGGCTTATCCTTCTGCGGTTTTTGATAGCCAAGTTCAGACCTTGCAGCGGTTTCCAAAGAATGGGAGATGTGCTTCCTCTGCGCATCTGGGACTCCGGGAGTGGGGGGGGGGGGAGGTATTCTTCCCTAACAGGAGAAAGAGCTTCTGTCGATAGGACATTGATATCTCCGGTATTTGTAGCTGGTCAATATATAGCCTTTCCTGTGTTCGGCTTTGTACGTTTTTCTCCCCGCTCAGTCTTGTCCGAACTGTCGCAGCCACCAGGTAATGATCCGGGTCGATACTGGCACCTCGAATCACACGTACATCCATTACACTAGAAGAGTGCCTGCCATCTATTACCAAGTGATCAATCTGAATTAAAAAAAAAATTAAATTGGGCCCCAAAAAAATGTATGGAAAACAACAACACGAAATTTTGGGGCCTATTTTCCCATTTTGGGGTCGTGTTTCGTTTTTTCATGTGGGGTGCATTTTTGTAATGAAAATGCACCCCAAACAAGAAAATGAAAAAGGGCCCCAAATAATTTTTGGGGCCCATTATGATATATTGGTGGGGTCTTACTTCACATTTTGGGGTTCATTTTCATTTTTTTTGATAAACTTTTATAAACTTGCATGATCTAAAAAAATCGAATATTTTCTTTTTTGAATTCAGTTTTATTTAGCTGTTAGTTAGTTAGTATTTATTATTATTCATTTATCAAATTCAGTTTGCTTTCATATTTTGAAATGTATTTGTACATATGTATTTAAGAATATATTTGAAGTGTATCTACAACCTTTGCACGGCAGCAGGGACAGTTGTAGGCATTTAAGTTGTCAGCGACAGCACCAGCTTGCACTTTAAGGCGACACTCGTCACATAATATCAAATGCTTGCATGGAAGCAATACAATGTTCGGATATCGAACTTTGCAAATAACACAAAAACGATCATTTCCAATTTCAGGTAAATGCTCTTCATCTGGGCTCTCTTCTTCAACGGTGTGTGAGTTTGTTTCTATATCATTTACGTCAATTTTTGGTAGCATGTCAGTACAAATTTCATTGTCCTTATACAAATCTTTATTTTCAATTTCAATACTACTTCCAAGCATATAAAAAAAATTTAAAAAAAATTCAATTCTTTTATATTTAATTGAGCCGACCTAATTCTTCAATAATTCTTCAGACAAAACAAGTTCATCAACAAAACAAACGAAAAAAAAATTGGGGCCTGTTTTCACATTTTGGGGCCCACTTTCATACAATTCATCGTATAGCAACCTTAAAATGAATATGAGCCCCAAATAGTGTTCATGAAAATGATCCCCAAAATAGTTTGGAGCTCGTTTTCATTTTTAATTTCCGGCCCTGGTTCATTTTTTGGGGCTCATTTTCATTTCTATAAATGGGGTCGATTTTCACTATGAAAATGAACCCCAAATTTGGGGCCCATTTTCATTTTTTACTTTGGGGTGCATTTTCCTGGGGCCCATATTCATAGCGCCATGTTCTTATGCTGGACTCGTGTGCTACTAACCATAGATAAAGGAAACTAATAGATGAAGCAGAAGTGTTGGGAACATTTTAGTGTAATGGGTAAATTTCTAGATGTCGTTGAAAGCACTCCGAAACAAGAATACAACACGTTACTTAAAATAGAATATCTGATGGCCATCGAATTGCAAAGCCACCGTCTATGTCCTAATATATTGGTTCTTCATCCGGTTCCGCTACCATTCCTTGTTGAGAGTCCTCAGAAACTCTAACGGTTTTAGCATCTGCGACCACAGAAGTTGCTTCAGTTTTTGGGCGGGAAGTTTTTAGATTAAAAAGGCGTTCCAACATGTTCGTCTTTGGGCGGTCTTACGAGGTTTCTCTTATTGATATCCCAACACCGGCCTCATGGCTTTGAAATAGTTTTTTATATAAGAAACAAATGCTATTATATAAAATTATTTACATTTCGTCACATTTTCTCTTGTTTAAATTACTTTCACAAAAATTTCCCACAATTTTGAATAAACGTCAATGAGAATTATGGGAAACTTCAATGAAAGTGACAGTAGCACAGGACAGCACCTAGTGAACAAAGTTGGCAATGGGCGCGCTATATCTATTATTTCCATTATCTATGCTCCTTTATTTTTGCAGCGGTGAAACTTATCAGTCTTATTCCATTATCGGAGGTGGTATCAAGTAGACTGTGTTTACCGATGATTGGTCGAAAGACACTTTCCTTTCCCAATTTGACATTAAAATCGCCTAGAATAATCTTAAGATCGTGGTCTGGGCAGCGTTCCCCCAGACGCTCATAAAATGAGATGTTGAAATATTTCGCTTTGATGCGAATTGTGGTTATGCGGTCACTCACTGGGTTGAACCTTGAAACTAGGTGTCGCAGTCCATTGCCAATTATAAATCCGCATCCGAATTCGGGCTTTCGCTCATGGCAGCTGTAGTAAATATCGCAGTTATTTGTTCTATATCCTGCCTATCGCATTTCCTGGATAGCTGTGATGTCAGCTTAATATTTTCCGATGACATCAGCCAGTGTAAAAGTGGCACCCATCCTGTATAGCGCTCGCACATTCCAGGTACATACTTATCCTTAAATCGTGGTCCTTATAACGTTTCTTTATTTTCTTTGTGTATTTTAATTGCCAATATAACAGTGGCGGGAGGCAAACCCAGCCCACCGTGGTTTGCATTTTACCTACTGCTAGGATGATTATGTTTCAGCCGCCCATTATGGATCAGACGCTGACCAGAATGCAGTGTGTCAAAACTGGTTTTGGTTTCTTCAACTTTGACCCGCCGTTGGCCAGGGGTGTTGGCTCATCCGCCTTCAAAGGACAGGAGAATATGTCCACTAGTTCGAAGAGCTTCAGTGCCAGGTTAACCTAATAATCCTGAGACGTATCAGCTTTCGCATTACCTCTCAGACTGCTCATTCGTTTCGCCTTCTCACTTTAGCTAGCTAACGGAGGTTTCCGATAAGCCATTGCGCGGGACATACTGCGTGAAAGTAATGAGCTGCTTGGACTACCCATTGAAGGAGTCATTTCTGCCCACTACCAAGTGAATGGCTATCAGAAACTTTCGACATCCAACGACAGTCCCATGTCCTGCATGCAGATTCACAATTAGATTAAACCTTGAACGTCGACAAACTTTTGGCCAAATTTACATTTTTGTGAACAATTTTGAAAATTTCTATGGTGGAATAAGATTTTCGGAAGATAGAAAGGTACATTAGACACAAAAATAATGGGCGTTTAATTATCTGTACAATCCGTATAGGGCCTCTTTTTGTAACGTATTTTTTCACTCATTGAATGTCAAATGACGAACGTATTTAATTTTTGACTTTTGTACACTTTATTTTGAGTGTAAACAATAAGAGATTTGTTTGCTGAAGAGGTTTGGTTCGACAATTTCAAACCCGGGCGAAACAAAATGTCCAATTAGATAATCTGGAAATAAGTTTCTGAAATGTGATATTTCACAGAAAAAAAGTAAAAAACGCCAATAAAAACTTGTTCACCTGTGTAGCAATCGCACGCCTGCTTAACCAAAAATGTTCGCTAATAAAGAAATACCACATTTTAAAATGTTAGTAAAATTGTGATGACACTTGGTTTTTTCAATAAAAAAGTTAAAAATGTGGTGTGCTTCTCAATTTTCATCATGATATATATGTATATTTCAAGGATTTGTATCTAGTTTCAAAATATGTGTGGTTCTGTTAATGCAATCTTTATTCTAAATAGCAGTTGATTTTTAGTCAGCCAAACTACTCTCAAATTACCGGCATTGTACAGGTTCAGTGGGAGTTGTAGAGTCCCAACGCAATAGCGCAAGAAGTGTGAAATTTCCCCTTGATCCGAAAAGATGTTTAGAAACTGTCTAAACGCCAATCGTTTATCCTTATAAAGGGTCCGCCATCTAACGTTTTTTTTTTTCTCAACTAGTGCTTATTTCGTGAATGGTAACACTTAGCTCATGTCTGATTTGACAGATAATTAGTTTTATCCTTCCGCTGAACGAATATGGTTGTGTATACGCTTGAACAACGCTGGGGAATATTGCGACATTACTTTGAAAATCATGGTACGTGCCACACAGCCGAAGCTACACTCGATGTTTTGCGCCGTTTTTGAGGATCGCATTATCAGCCGCAGAGCTGATGTCGTTTGGCCACCTCGGAGCTGCGATTTGACACCGTTGGACTATTATTTGTGGGGTTCCCTCAAAGATAAGTGTTACGCCAACAAGCCAGAGACAATTGACTCTTTAAAGGACAATATTCGTGAAGCCATTGGTGAAATACAGCTGCACACAATCGATAATGTGCTTAAAAATTGGACCGATCGTGTAGGCTACTACATGGCCAGCCCGAGGCAGCCATTTGAATGAAATTATTTTCCATTATTAACTGGAAGGATTGTACTTTCAAATAAAAAAAGAAATTTGAGAAAATATTCAGTAGTTATTTTTTATAGAATTTTCAAAAAAAAAAAGTTATTTGGCGGACCCGTTATAAGTATTGAATTGTAGGGAATTGAAAATAATTGTAAATTGTAATCTAGTGTAAATGTAGATTTACGTACTGTAATCATACTTCATTGTGATTGAGAACAGTTTAGCTTTAGTTTGTGAATTGTCAATTATCTACCGATTTAGGATCGTGCAGCCTTTCTTCTCTGTGGAGTGCACGAAGCACAAAGCAGTTCTTCAACTGCACTCAGCCGCTACGGTTTAAATCTGTCCTTTTTCTCACATTTTACAACCATCCATACATCTAAAAAAACCTAACATCTAAGAAAACCCCATGCGATTTATAGCGTTTAAAGCTCTAAGCGTTTTCAATTTAAAGCACACAATCGTTAAAACTACTAATTCTTGTCCTTTTCGCAAATCTCACGTCGTGTATACAATTTATCATATTATGAGGAATTGTATAAACGAACTCTACTAGCTCATCCATAACTTCACCACCTAATACAGTTCACACACCATCTCCAACGATTGATACGTAGTTGGCACTCCAACATCAATCGCCCTTATAATAAGCCGTGAAGCGCTTATTCAGAAACTCTGTATTATTTTTTTTCCAAAAATTGTGCGCAAATTCGATTTTAAAAGAATAATTTTATATTTCCGCTATCTTGGTAATTTTCTCACAGTGTATGGTTAATTTAATCCATTTGAGAAATAATGAAAAAATGTGCGATTCTTACTCCCAAAAGAAAAACTTATTAACTTAGCTTTCCTGACTACATTTATGTAAAGGTTGAGGATATTTTCTGCCAGATTGTGTTCAAAAATTTTCCACTTTCGTACAATGTGGGCAGTAGCGTGAAGGTCAAAAATAATATACATATATTTATTTAACACATTTGCTAAAGCTTTTGCTTTCAAAAACAGTGAATAACTTTATAGCTTTGTGAAAAAAAATCCAATGAGTGTTCGAACTCACGGGCGATGTGTTAACACCTTTTTGTTACACGGTACCTGTTGGATTTCTATGAACGCATTAGTAAATGTTACATTGGAAACTAAAAAAACAGCGTTCAATCATCTGATGACGTTACACTTAAATGACATCAATGCTTAAAATTACACATGTGTCATTATTTTCTTGCTTAATACTTTTTGTTTTATTCCCACAAAAGACAAAGAGAATGCAAAGCAATAGCCACATGTACATGCATACATACACTGTTATGTTCGTACATACGCTACACAGGTTCGCACAATTTTCGTTGATCTCTTGCTATCTCATTTTTATAAAAAAATATCCAATGAGTGTTCGAACTCACGGGCGATGTGTTAACACCTTTTTGTTACACGGTACCTGTTGGATTTCTATGAACACATTCGTAAATAGCTCTGTTCGAGTACTTTCGCAGTAAAAATTTGCAAGAATCTACTTTTGAGAGCGAAACAACAATTTTACTCTCTTTATGAAAATTTGCAAATAAAGTACGCGAACGACTTCCAGTAATAATTTGCAATGAAACAGCTGATGTTTATGTGTGCAAGGAAACAGCTGATATTTCTGTCTGCATTTCATTAAACAAAAGCTGTAATTTTTATTTGGAAGAAATTTTTATTAAAAAAAATGAGTAAACGACAACTGGATATACAGTGTTCGCCAGGAATGTTCGAAAAACTTACAAGTGGTAAGTATTCACATATATGTATCTAATAAAAAGGGCAAAATTAAATGATCGTTGCAGATGATGATTTCAGGGGTTTGATGACACAGGAGGCGTCGAGTATGGGGGCATACGATGAAATTACAAATGTGGATGATGAAACTCCATGCTGTAGTTCTGCTGCGGAGCCCAAGAAAAGTATCTCCTTTGTATCCTTTGCCACATACATACATTCTGGCCTGTATTTCCATACCTTTGCTACTGCCACAGTTGTCAATAATGACGTCGCCGGTTCACCAGAATTTCCTGAATGCCACTGCACATTATTGTTTTCCATTTTGTTTCTAAATTTCACAAAAATATTGAATAAAATATTAAACAAAATAATTTGTACTTACCTCTGTCGTTGTTAATTTATTTTTGTGTTTTGTTTCTTTACATAAAACAGCTGATTTCAAACAACTGTTATATCATAGTGTAATAATATAAGTGGAAGCATAAGCCCAGCTGATCAGGCATTTTGTTATCGGGTTGTTTCTTTTTATCATTCTTTGTTTACGTAATACACTCGAAGTGTCAAACTTGTCTCTTCATTTGTTTTGAATCTTCCTTGCCCTCTTTGCTTACGCTGGTCGTTTCACCGCCTGTAATTTTTTTGATGGCTAAAAATATATAGAAGAAGTAACTAAAATTACCTACATACATATGTATGGACTTACTGATGGATACTTACCAATTTGGATCTTAAATGCGTTCCAACTTTCTGCCTATTACTTTTTTTTAATACATCTATGCATGTAATTATTTACTTTGGCGTTTTTCCTTTGCCTCTCTTCGTATATAAAATGATTTTGACATATCGAGTGTATTGTCATAACAATAGTACAACAAAATTCTGTCAAAATCGTTTATTATTACAACAACACGCCACGCGTCGACTTATATTATTAGACTATGTGTTATATCTTGCAATTTTATGTTGGCTAAAATTTCTCCAACCAAAATTTGAAAAATCTCTAACATCGAACTGTCAAAATTTTCGCTCTCTGGCTCTCATTTACTGGACTTTTGGAGTAAACGAACAGAGTTCAGTAAAAATTTGCACAAATTTTCGAGTACTCGAACAGAGCTAATGTTACATTGGATAATAACAAACGGCGTTCAATCATATGATGACGTTACATTTAATTAAAAATCACAACCACACATATTAAAATATACTCCATTGCTTATGGAGTCGATGAGTACTTGTGTGAGGGGTCGGGGTGTACCTAAAAGAACCACTGTTAAGAGAATGCAAAGATCGAAAAGTGTGAGAAAACAATTATAAATAGAAATACAAACAACAACACCAACAACAACAACAACAACAACAACAACTACTACTACTGATATGTTGGTGATTTATTTGTGCTTGCTGTGTCGTGGAGTGTTTGTGTGGGTGGTGGGTGTAGGGGGGGTACCTAAAACAAAAACTGTTAAGGGAATACAAAGAGTGGAGAGTGTGAGTGTAAATTGTCATGGTGGAGGGTATATAATCTTCGGCCCGGCCGAACTTATCACCATTTCTACTTGTTTTTGTATACACCGGGCAATGCTGAACATCAAATGACTCGCTTTGTTTGGCCATAGCAACAACAACGAAACAACCAAACACACAACATCACACATACTTTGTCCGAAGTAGCTGCCGTATACGTGTGTCACATAACCACATGTTTGCCATATCAACAGCAACGAAACAGCCAAACACACAACATCACACATACTTTGTACGAAGTAGCTGACGTATTAGTGTGTCGCCATAACGTCGACTGCGCAAGCCCAAATGGAATTTTGCGTGGCTATGCTTTATATCTCCGTTCAACAACAGCAACAGCCATATGTACATACATACATTATTATGTTAATACATACGCTATAGACACAATTTCGTTTGCCTCACCCCTGCCACACCACTCTTTCATTGCTCTCTTGCTCGCTCATTTTTGTTTAACACGTCATTATTCTCTTTCGCATTCGCAGAAAATCTGGTTTTAGCAGCAGCATAAAATCTGGTTTTAGCAGCAGCATAAAATCTTGACTTTGATAGATTTAGTCCCTATACGCCGCTATAGATGTTAACACATCAAAAATTGTAAAGGGGTTGAAAAATCATCGAAGATCAAATGATGACATATTAGAAATATGTAACGTGGTCCAAAGCGAAACTAATAGTAATGTACAAAAACAGCTACTACAATCTTTGCTTACGCTGTAAGGATGAACGAATGAGGTGGGATGGCCTCATCAGACCCCAGTTTTAACCTCACTTATTAACATAGTGAGAGGTAGATTATAATCGACCCCTATTCCTATTGCATTAATCAGGTTGTGTCAACGACACCTCATTTGCGTTTCGATTACCCCGTAAGCGAAGTACTTGACCAGCCTATGACACCTCTGGGTAAAGGTAAAGTGGAAAGTTGATCGAGAATATAAATGCAAAATCATCAGGAATTCTTCGCTGAAGTAATGATGATCTCTTTGCTCTGAGAGTGCTCCGCACCCCAATTTTATTTGACTTGCCATTCACAATAATAAAAAAAGGTGTTCAATCATACGATGACGTTTCATTTAAATAGTATTAATACTTGAAATTATTTAAAGAGAAGTGCGAGCACATGGTAAAATAAGTAAGGTAAACGCACTAGGAATTGTTACAACAAACACAGGCATTTTGTTTTTGTTTGGTATCCATAATCTCTCAAATTTTCTTCATGTGTGTATCTACTGTAAAAGTAAACAAAACGGTACAAAAACAAAATACGTGTGAATTTGACATAAGAGAGACACCTAAGCAAAAAATCAGCTGTTCTAACGAGTTTACCTTACTTATTTTACCATGTGCGAGCACATGTATATACCCACATAAAACAAAGAGAATGCAAAGCAATATACACATGTACATACATACATTCAGTGTTGCCAGCTTGGCACTTTAAGTGCAATTCTAGCTCTATTTTTTGGGCTTCTGCACTTATTTTTAAAAAACATGCTAAATGCTTTTTAGCACTTTTTTTTGCCAACTTTTGACATTTCTCGCTTCATTGTTACCATTTTTTTGTCGTAAAATTTCACTTTTCTATAATGTACGACTGTGAATGGTAAATATGTACGTGAGTTGGCTTTTAAAAAATCCCTTACTGCAAAAGTATGTTGGTCCATACTTTTTATTAGCAATTTCATTAATTTTGATGTACGGATTACATGACTCTAAAAAACAAAAATAAACTTGTCGATTTGTGAATTTGCTTCTAGGTTCATTACTGGTCACAATCGATTAGACGATTCAACCGTCTAATTATGTACTTTATTACGTTTAAGATCCGGAAACAGCTTTTATTATAGTGGTATTCCAAATTTGAATATGACTTCCTAATTTTAGTCTTAAATGATATACATTTTCGATATTTATTATGGTTTTCGTACATGAAATTCTACACAAAAATGGGCAATTTAATCTAAATTATTATTTTGCATAAATTCATGCAAAAGTCATGTTCTTAAAAATTTGATAAACCAATTTATTTTAAACAAATACAATTTAAAAATAAAATTAAAATTGAGTAAACCTTACTCGAAACACGTACAGAAATTTCAGTTGGGTAAAACGACTTAAATATACCCTCACCTTTAGTTAGTTAATGTATGAAAAGTTCATACTACAAGGTCAGGAAGGTTCTTCTAATTGAAAATAGGTTGGGGTTTGTCGGCATAATAAACAATTTAGTTAAACACATGCCTAACTTCTGTGCCTGAATTGATATATATTTTTGTTTTCGCAGACAAACCTTCAATTACCCGAGGTAAATTTGTACATATTCAATAGCAGAGTGACATTTGACATGACATATTATCTATTACCAATTTAGGATGTGTTGTGTTTTTGGAGTATTTATCATGACTTCTAGCCAATTGTCCCAAACTAAGTTCGTTTAAATACTAGCCAATGACAATATTGCATTGTGATCGGTAAAGGTTTACGGCAGTTACCATGTTGACCATCCGGACAGACCAGGCATGGCTCAAAAGTTTTAAAAAATTCCAAAACGAAATTGATCCACAGATACCTTAGGTATGACTCCTTCTATGCGTTAACTTTTCTCCGTATCAAATGATATTATACCCCCATCCCTATGGGTGATGGTGTGCGATTATGTATGGTCTACGAAAATCACACCTATAATTACTGCAATTTATGAATTGATTTCGAGATCGGGTCCGATCTCGATACCTAAAAAGAACGGAAAAAGTATATGCCTCTTTTACAATTCGTGGTTTGGTTTATGTCAAAACTACTGAAAACGATAAACCAATTCGAATTGACTCTATTGAGGACTTGAATAATTTATTTCGTAATGGAAATCGTAAAATAAGTTGTTCTTGTAACTTTATTGTTTTTTGTGCATTTTATATCCATAGCTACATTATAATTTTTTGTAAGAGTATGTATATTGTAGGATGTTATAGTTTTCCCAAATTTTTCTTGTTACTAAGTAAATTTTTCTTGTTACTAAGTAGTTTCGCTAATAAATATAGTCCTGTATTAGTCTGCTTTTTAAAGGTGCCAGCTTTTTACCCATGTATTGCTTATGAACCAATTTTTTTCTTTAACTTTTTCTTAAATTATGACACACGAATTTAGTAGTACTTTATGTTCCAAAGATCGTACTTTTGATATGATACGTGTTCTATGTAAGCAAAGGTCGGGTCTAAATGTTTGTCATATTAACGCAGAGAGCTTAAGAAACAAAATTTATGAATTTCGTTCCATTTTTGATAGATCCGATGTGGATGTTATATGTGTCTCTGAGACGTGGTTAAATAAATCTGTTTCAGATGCACTTGTCTGTTTATATGGGTTTAAAATGTTCCATTGTGATAGGGAAACTCGTGGAGGTGGTGTTGCTTGATATGTTAAAAAGAATTTGAGTTGTAAAATTGTTTGTAAAGCAGATAAGGAGGATAAAATTGAGCACTTGTTTGTGGAAGTTCTGTCGAGTGGGAAAAAATTGCTCATAGGTTGTGAATATAGACCTAATCGTAGGATAAACACAGACAATTTTCAAAGTTATATAGGGAATATCACCATAAATTTTGAGGATGTAGTTCTTTGTGGGGATTTTAATTCCAACATTTTAAAGGAAAACACGCTTTTAAATGATATGCAGTCTATTGGATTGTACCCGACGAACACTACACAACCAACACATTTTTCATCGACGATAAATTCTCTCCTTGATATAGTTTTTGTCAGTGACCAACAAAAAGTTTTAATTTACGATCAGCTTTTGGCGCCCTGTTTTTCAAGACACGACTTAATTTTTCTTACGTGTAAATTTGAACTCCAGACCGACAGTAGCACTACTACTTATAATGATTTCAAACACATAAACCACGTCACGTTGTTGTCGGAATTAAACCAAGTTGATTGGAACTCAATATATTATATGCCTTAAGTTGAGAATCAGTTGACTTTTTTGGAGACACATGTCAAGAAAATTTTTGCTAATTCAGTACCTCTAAAAACTGTTTCCAATAATCCGAAAAAATAACAAATGGTTTAATGCTAACATAAAATCCGCTATTTTAGAAAGAACTTATGTTTTTAGGCGATGGAAACAATTTAAAACAGCCACACTTCGTAAGGAATACTGCATGGCGAGAAAAAGTAAATAAATTGATAAAAAGGGCAACAACTGAACACTATTCCCGCGTTTTTTTGACAGCAGTGAGTTCGAACAAAACTTGGAAGACTCTTCATGAAATGGGTATTGGGAAATCCCGATTGAACAAGGAGGTCGACATTTACATTGAATCACTTAATGAAAAGTTTACCAACATTCCCACTGCTCCGTCAGATGTATTGATGTATCTGAAGAAATTCGTAGGAATGTCGATGTTGGAAATATATCATATATTGTCCTCCTAGACCACTCAAAAGCATTTGATTCCGTTAATCACGACATTATTTGTATGAAACTTCGAACAATCTTTAATTTCTCTTCCTCATCCACTCGCCTAATTTTCTCGTACTTAGATAATCGATATCAAGCTGTATGTGCAAATGATAGACTATCAGAACCAGTACCAAACGGTGTTCCACAGGGATCAATTCTTGGTCCACTCTTATTTACAATGTATATAAATGACCTTACAGATTACTCACTTTACTGCGATTTACATGTATACGCTGATGATGTGCAGATATATATTAGCTGTAGTTTATGACAATTTGATCTTTGTGTACGTAAGATTAATGAAGACTTACGTCGTGTTCACATTTGGGCATCGGCCAACTACCATTGAATTACTCCTTCAAAATCAAAATGTGTAGTAGTAAGACCCAAGCAGATGAGACAAACATTTGAGCCCGAACTTTTTGTTAATAACCAAAGAATAGAGATAGTATCAACAGCAAAAAATCTTGGCATAACTTTCAATAAAACATTAACTTGGTCTGACCACATATTTTCTGCAACTGGAAAAACGTACTCTATGCTCAGGCCTCTTTGGAATACTCAATATTTCACACCCATTAACATACGTCTTCTGCTGGCCAAAACATATTTAATGCCCAATTTACTATACGGATGTGAATTATTTGCCAGTACCGACTCCGCAAGCCTTGTAAAACTAAATGGTGCTTATAATGCCGTTGTAAGGTATGTTTACTGGTTAAAGAAATATGACCACCCACATAACCTCCCTGCCTATTTAGTAGAATTATATTTACACGAACAAATAGAACAAACGATTTAATAGCAGTTAGACACAGAAGTTTGATGTCTGAATGGCAGTTTTATGTACATAGTATTCATTCACACGCTTGCATTTAAATTAAAAATGGTGACAAAATTAAATGTCAAATTAAGTGTCAAAATTAAATGTCAAATTAAGTGTCAAAATTAAGTGTCAAAATTAAATGTCAAATTAAGTGTCAAAATTAAATGTCAAATAAAGTGTCAAAATTAGATGTCAAAGTTAAAGTCAAAATTAAATGTCAAAGTTAAATGTCAAAATTAAATGTCAAATTAAGTGAAAAAATTAAATGTAAATATTAAATGTCAAATAAAGTGTCAAATAAAGTGTCAAAATTAAATGTCAAAGTTAAATGTCAAAATTAAATGTCAAATTAAGTGTCAAATTAAGTGTCAAAATTAAATGTCAAAGTTAAATGTAAAATTAAATGTCAAAGTTAAATGTCAAAATTAAATGTCAAATTAAGTGCCAAAATTAAATGTCAAATAAAGTGTCAAAATTAAATGTCAAAGATAGAGTCAAAATTAAATGTCAAATTAAGTGTCAAAATTAAATGTCACATTAAATGTCAAAGTTAAATGTCAATATTAAATGTCAAAGATAAATGTCAAATTAAGTGAGAAAATTAAATGTAAATATTAAATGTCAAATAAAGTGTCAAATAAAGTGTCAAAATTAAATGTCCAAGTTAAATGTCCAAGTTAAATGTCAAATTAAGTGTCAAAATTAAATGTCAAAGTTAAATGTAAAATTAAATGTCAAAGTTAAATGTCAAAATTAAATGTCAAATTAAGTGCCAAAATTAAATGTCAAATAAAGTGTCAAAATTAAATGTCAAAGATAGTCAAAATTAAATGTCAAATTAAGTGTCAAAATTAAATGTCAAAGTTAAATGTCAATACTAAATGTCAAAGTTAAATGTCAAATTAAGTGTCAAAATTAAATGTCACCATTTTTAATTTAAATGCAAGCGTTTTATTTGAGAGATCCCTCGAAAATTAATTAACTAATTCATTTTAATTACGCTCATTATTGAAAGTATCTAGACCATTGTTGTTGAAGTGCTAAGTAGGCGGACCATTGTACAACCCCATCATGAAGAAGAATATACTTATTGAGGCTAAGAGAAAAATTATTTTCTAGTTTTTAGTGCATTAATAAATAGAACACTGTAACTTAATTTTTTTTTAATTATTTTTTTTTAACTTTTACTTCTTAAACTCAGATTTTATTAATTCTTAAATTATATTAATTTTTGTATTTCTATTTAACTAATGCAAAGGAAAATATTGTCTAATTTTATTATTAGCCATATGCTGATCCTGTACTATAATTACAAGATTTTAAATCTTGTGCAGGATATTACAAACAAATAAATAAATAAATAAAATACTAAAGCTGCTGCAATTCCTCCTTCGATCTCGAAATGACGTCGGATCCGATCTCGAATTCGAGAACGGACCCGATCTCTAAACGAGAAGTGGGTGCGATCTCGAAATGAGGTCGGGTCCGTTCTCGTTTTCGAGATCGGACACATTTAGAGATCGAAGGAGGAATTGAGATCCCGAAACGAAAACGGATCCGATGTGTAAATCATATCGGATTCAGTCTCGAAATAATTTCGGATTAAAATTTGTACCGAAAAATTCTTCAATTCAAATTAGTCTTAATTATATATTCAAAACAAATTACATTCAATACGAAAAGTTGCGCAATGAGCACAATATATCACATATAAAAAAGGTTTTCCAAATAAAATTATTAATAGATCTATATTTTGTACCACTTATACACTAATATTATGTCCGTTCTAAAATAAAACACAATTTATAAATTAAAAATAATATGAAATATGAGATTATACTAATGCATGGAAGTTTAAATTAATTAAAAATCTATATATATAAAATACAATAGTATGTTTGTCCTCTATAGACTCTAAAACTACTGGACCGATTTTGACCAAATTTTATATGGATGCTCTATGGGCCGTGAGTAGTGTTTCTGTGTAGTTTGAAGTTCGTCCGACAGATGGCGCAATATTTAGTTTTTTTGTGTTTTTGCACCGTAACTCAAGAACAACTGCACCGATTTTGACCAAACTTTATATACATGCTCTATGGGGCGTGAGGAGTGTTTCTGTGTAGTTTGAAGTTCGTCCGACAGATGGCGCAATATTTAGTTTTTTTTGTGTTTTTGCACCGTAACTCAAGAACTACTGGACCGATGTTGACCAAATTTTATATACATGCTCTATGGGGAGTGAGGAGTGTTTCTGTGTAGTTTGAAGTTCGTCCGACTGATGGCGCAATATTTAGTTTGTCGACAATGTAAGTTTTTTTACATGTCTCCAAAGATATGACGCTTTCAAACATGCATTTAGTTCATCTGCTGGTGACCCGGGCAAACGTTGTTTTGCCTTCAAATTTTATTTTGACTGCATTTGGCAAAAGTTAGCGGAAAAGATATTTCATGGGTAGTCGGTTCATACGGAAGTTTTCCATCTGTCTGTCCATGCTGCTGCACAAACATTCGCCAAACAGCTTTTGGATATGGGCGATGGAAAACTTCCGTATGAACCGACTACCCATGAAATATCTTTTCCGCTAAACTTTTGCCAAATGCAGTCAAAATAAAATTTGAAGGCAAAACAACGTTTGCCCGGGTCACCAGCAGATGAACTAAATGCATGTTTGAAAGCGTCATATCTTTGGAGACATGTAAAGAAAATTACATTGTCGACAAATATGCGTGTACATTTCCTTCAAGATGCTGCTGCACAAACATTCGCCAAACAGCTTTTGGATATGGGCGATGGAAAACTTCTGTATGAACCGACTACCCATGAAATATCTTTTCCGCTAAACTTTTGCCAAATGTTGTGCAGAAAGTTTTTCCCGATATTACAAATAATTTCAAAAAACATGATTGGCTTTGCGAACGAGCAATTTTGGCTCCGAAGAATGATGATGTCAACAAAATAAACCATCAAATTCAATTGAAGCTACCCGGCGAAGTTGTGAAGTACAAATCGATTGATACAGTTATAGATGAAAACCAAGCTGTTAACTATCCAATAGAGTTTCTTAACTCTCTGGAACCTTCTGGAATGCCACCACACATCTTAACTTTAAAACTTGGTTCACCAGTGATGCTCATTCGCAACTTAGATCCACCGAAATTGTGCAACGGAACAAGACTTGCAGTTAAAAAACTATCTCCAAATTTAATCGAAGCCACAATCATCAGCGGCAAATGTAAAGGAGAAGAAGTGCTGATACCACGAATTCCTATGATTTCAACAGATTTACCATTCGATTTCAAGCGATTACAGTTTCCAGTGCGTCTTGCTTTCGCCATAACCATCAATAAGGCTCAAGGCCAATCGCTAAGTGTTGCTGGTTTGAACTTAGAAAATTCCTGTTTTTCGCACGGCCAATTATATGTTGCTTGCTCTAGAGTTGGAACGCCAACAAATCTTTATGTTTACACACCTACCCAAAAAACTCAAAACATTGTTTATCCGCTAGCATTAAGATAAAGAAGTTAATAAATTAACAAAATTTTCTTTTTTTTCAAACACACTTATTTAATTTTATTAGCGGAACAAGACTTGCAGTGAAAATAAAATTTGAAGGCAAAACAACGTTTGCCCGGGTCGGCTAGTATTAAAATAATTGTTGTTGGTTACTTGCATGGAATCAGCAAAAGCGGAATCCGATGTTTCGGACTCAAACCGGTTCCAAATCGGATCAGCGTAACCGGAATCCGACGTCGGATTCAAATCGGATCCGAGTCCGACTTTGTGCTAATTGGGTATATACATAAATATATTTCTGAAGTGTCATTTTAATAGGCATTTTCAATAGTAGTTTATTTAGTTCAGTTTTTTCATGTGTTCCATTGAGTTACAAAATAAAGAAATAAACCTATAAAGGGTGTCCCCAAAATGCATTTAAGATTGATTGTTTTTCGGGATGTATGACATGTGCCACCTTTTTGATATAACCACATGTCTGTCGTTCACATCCATATTATTCAAATTAGGGGGCAGCAAAAGTAGATGATCATGTCGCAACAGAATACTATTAAGGGTTATTGACCGGCCGGCCTCATTTTCGGAGAATAATGTTTCAATAAAGGCCCTGTCCCAAAATCTACATCAAACGTTACATGCTACTGATGCAGTTGTTTTTCAACAATAATTTGTGTATCTTCTGAACCCCAAATACGAAAATGTTGGCGACTAACGAAACCATCAAGATGAAAACGAACCCCATCACTAATTGATCTTGTTCGAAACCCATTCTTCGGTTTTAAGGTTCGGTTTGTTCTTCGGTTTGTTCTTTAATTTAGAGCTCCAGTTTTAATAAAACTGAACTGTCACGCTGACTTTGTTACTTCAGCAACAAGACTACCGCACACAATACACAAAATAACAATCTTCAGTGAATTTTCGGGCACCCTTTATAATAATAGTAGGGGTTTCTAAATATGTGTTTGTTTTTTATCTGATTAGAATTTGGGTTTCTTTCCAAAAATCACGGGAATACCAAGCAGCATTTCATGGTATTTTGGTAATACAAAATGAGTGGGTTTACCGAAGTAACGGGTTTTTCAATAAGAGCGTTACAAAAGTTTTTTTAAATAAAACAAAACCGGTTTTAGATACCAATGAAATTCTTTATTCCTGTGAAAGTACGTTCGATGCCATTATGTATTGAACTCGATTTCTTTTGCATGGCCACCACGGGCACGCTTGCAGAAGTCCAGACGCTGAACCCAATTTTCGATGGTTTTCAAGCATAAATCGGCCGATACTGCTGCAATTTCACGTTCGATATTCGTACGAAGTTCATCAATCGTCGCTGGCTTGGTGGCATAGACCATAGACTTGACGTAGCCCCACAGGAAATAATCTAACGGCGTCAAATTGCACGACCGAGGCGGTCAATCGACTGGGCCATTTCGTAAGATAACACGTTCACCAAACTTGGTTTCCAATAAATTGATTGTGGCATTCGCTGTGTGGTTTATGGCACGGTTCTGTTGGAACCACATGTCCTCCAAGTCCATACTATCCAATTGGGGCCAAAAATATTCGGTTATCATTGAACGGTAGCGATTCGCATCCAATGACGCTGCCGGCCCATAAACCGCACCAACCGTAATTTTTTCGGGATGCAATGATGACTCATGGATTACGTGTGGATTGCTGTCTGACCAATAACGCATATTTTGCTTATTGACGAAGCCATTCAGCCAGAAATGAGCCTCATCGCTGAAGATGATTATCCGATGAAAATCCGAAGCATTTTCAAGTTGTTGCTCAGCCCAATTCACGAACATACGACGCTTATGGTGGTCAAGCGGCTTCAGTTCTTGCGTCAATTTGATCTTGTAAGGATGTAGGCCAAGATCTTTTCGCAACATTCGCCACAACGACGTCACAGAGATGCCAAACGCTTGAGAACGATGTATGAGAGACAAATTTTGGGCTTTCTTGAACTGAAGCCTGAGCGGCAGCAAAATTCTCGACACTACGGGCACTTCTTTGTCTCACTGGCACGGGAAAATTTTGTACTGTGCCTGTGGATTCAAATTTTTCCACTAGACGCTTAATTTTTGATCTGGTAGGACGTTTATGACGACCAAAAATTGGACGTAGCGCACTTAAAGTTGATGCCACTGACTCCAAATTTCGGTAGTAAATTTTAATAATTTCGACTTGTTGTTGGCTCGTACATCTTTCCATGATGAAATGACAAACCTTACTGAAGAGAAATGTCAAAAAAGTGGGAAAAAATATGGCGTCGTTTGCTGTCGCTATCGATTTACTTTTGTGGCGTCTCTGTTGAAAAACCCTTTAGTAGGGGTTTCTAACAATGTGTTTGTTTTTTTTTATCTGATTATATTTTGGGTTTCTTTCCCAAAATCACGGGAATACCAGCCACCATTTCATGGTATTTTGGTAATACAAAATGAGTGGGTTTACCGAAGTAGAACACCACTTACCACAGAACTCTTCCAACATTTCATTCTATTTAATTTTGAGAATTTAAGACCTTCCAGAGAACAGCTTTGCAATGATGATGGAATTTGATGAAGGCATTATTACAATACCTTTCAACTCCATATCGCCGTCGCTCCAATTACACAAGCTAGAACAAAAGTTCAACAACCTTCCGACTACTAGGTCAATATCTACAGTGCCGCACAGCCACGTGCTTAGTGGTAATGAAACACATTTGGTCTAATTAAATTTACTATGTTTTTATTACACAACGTCTGCCACGTTGTCTCTGTTATTCTCGTGACGTGCTTAGAACTCGTGCTGCCTCAGGATACTCGACCTTCATTATAAAAATGAACACGCACGCAACTACACACACCCAAGTACTTATATTTGTAAAATCTGTATTTCTGTCGTCGTAAAGGAAATATTGCAACAAAGCTAGAGAAGTTAATACAAGTATGTAGTATCATATGGGATAAATGATAAATGTTAGGCAGTTGCTTATACAAATGATTTCGCAAAACCACATTACTATAAAGCACGCCCCAAGCAAATGCGTCAGACATAAATATAGATTTATTTTATAAAATACATTGCGAATTGCGTATGACATTATTCACGTCTATTGATATGGATCGCTATTTAAGGCAAATTCATTCGATAATTCTGAGTAGAATGCGCTGTGAAAATATGCCCTAACTTTCACACCATCGATCTCTAAATCTAAGTATTGGTGATAGGGGTAAGTAAAATCAACACATTATTTTTACGTACAACTCAGATTATCTACAACGAACTCATGACGTCAAATCTGAAGTTTGTCCTTTTTTTTCTAAAGTGAAAATATTGATGCTGATTTAGTACATGGAGAAACTCTATTTATATTGAAATAGTTAGCGCGAATGCATAGACTACTCTTGGTATTTATTATACGCTCCGATTCATATATCTTTATATCATTCAAAAGCTTTTAAAATATTTCTTAATTAGGAAAATATCTAAATTTTTATTAACGTATTGTAAGCGGAGTGTTAAGAAAATCGTACTTTTCCAGGTAATTCGGTTAATTGGAACAACTTTCCAGGTTTCTTTGGAAACCCCGTTTTCGGTTTTACAGAATTGAAAACTCCGGTGAGACCATGGAATTTTCGGTTTTATTTACAGCATCGTTTCGGGTTTTTCGCTTTACATGGTAACAATTTATAAAACTTTGCCGAAAACTTAATACAAAATCAACACAAAATAATATTTTATTGACATTTCCCTTTTATCCGCAAAAAGCAGCATTAGAAGCGGGTAAACCTACTACGAGTACGCTGAATCCAGTGGTGCTAACCGTGTTTCTAGGTTAGCTCTTGTTTTCGAAATACAGTCGCTCAATAAAGTAACCGAACAAGCTGAAATAAAAAAAATGGTTTTCCATTACATCCCATGAAGAGATTGGGGAAGTCTTCTCACAACCAGCGAGCTGTGCGCTTTCTAGTTGTACACATACTGATTGGGACCTACAATTTGACACCGGCTCCGAACGGCAGCCGGCTAAATACTAGAACGTGTCGCCATCACAAAGCGAGGTGACTGTCGTCGAAAGAAATGTAAGGTCGTCAGAGCAGTGATCGAACGCACGTTGTCATGCACAAGAGCCGCGGCCCTAACTATTGCACCACCGCACACTGGGACAGATTTAAAAAATGACCGGACACAATTCCAAAAATCGCAGCAGTAATCCAGATGAAATAAGTGACTTAAGCAGTTGCAATTAACCACTGAGGTCGAGAATTAACTGTTTTGAAGGTTCCATGCACGTTGCTGACCAGCCAAGGGGCCCAAAGTTGAGTATTGTTTCAATACATGCATGCAGGCTAATTTTGGGTTATTTTTAGGAGGTGTGTGTTATATGAAGGTTATGTTTCTGGTTGCTTTAAACTTTTTTTTATTTATTTGGTGTTATGAGAGCTACGAAATTGTATATTAAGTTAATTTAATTTACTTAAGGTTTCTAGTTCAATCTTCAATCTTTTGTGGACCGACAAAAATTATGATCAACTGGGATCAGCGCGCGATTTTCACTTCTGAACACTTCAGACCCTAACCGAAGTCAGTGATTTTATTTCGTTACCCATTACTACCATTTGCTGAAGAATTTTTTTTTTTAAAACTTTTGTCCAGTTTTTGATTTCATATTTAAATATAAAATACTTGTGTAAAAATTAATTTTTTTCAGTGGAAAGTTAAATACATTACTCTGTCAGAAGTTAGGTCTGGCAATACCGTAAAATGTCGAACTAAAATTTCGAAATTTCAAACTAAAATTTGTAAAGTTCCGAGGACGACGATGATGAAAATGTCGAACGTAATGATATAGATTTTTTTTAAACGAAGTTTTTTTTTTGTGGTCCCAATTAAATCTTGTATGGTTACGAAACAAACTTCTCAAACTTTTTATTTATTTTATAATTCCTAATAAATTTGGTAGAAAAGTTTAAAAAGTTAAACCTTGTTAAGAAACGAAATTTTATGTGAAAAGGTAAAATTACACATGCTCTTCCCTCCGTTAGGTTAGTTATCGAAATCCTGATTGAAAAATGTTTGCCAAAAATGAAATCGGGCCATCCAAAAACCTATGAAACGATACCCATAACGTTTTTGTTTAAATTAACCCCCCTCCCCCACCCACTATAAATCCACCCCCCACCATCACCCATTCAACCAATGGGAAAAGCAATGCCCGAAATGAGCTCAGCACCCTCAAAAACCTACCGACTAATGAGTTTGACACGACTAAAGTCAAAAACAACGACGTTATTAATTTTGTCCGGTCATTTTTAAATCTGTCCCTGTGTCCAACGATGGCCACTGAAAATAAGCTGAAATATTTTATTTAATTCGGAATTTTTCCACAGTAATCGGACATGATGTAATACTGCTGCGCATCTCCAGCAAGAATAATGGTAGAATATTTCCGATGACATCTATTTATGTGGTATAATTGTGTTCTAAGGAAAGTAAAACCACTATCTTTTTTATAAACAAATATTTCGTTACTAGAACAAGTTGGTCATCTGAAGCAGTCAGACAGATTATAACGAAGCTTTTTCAGGTAAGGAAAACGCTACGAGAGAGAGGAAATATTCTTGGCAGGTCTAAGTCAACAGACCACGAGCGATGGATTCGTCAACAAATTAAAAAAATCCCAAGAAATCACTCCAAAATTAGTTAACGAAGTTAAGAAATGAGTAAATACAAACTTTAACCCAAAGACAATCAGATTATTGCAACTTGGCAACAATTTCCATGGCAGAGTTGCAAGTAAAAAACCTTTTATTAATAACGTGAAAAAATCGGAAGGCATACAATTTGATAAAAAAAAAAATACAGGAACATGGACATTTCATTCTGGAGTAAGGTATTATTTATAGATGAAAGCAAATTTACTCTGTTGCGGTCAGATCGACAGTCCTATGTGTGTAGGAAGCCCAACGGAGAAGTGAATGAAAAAACTTAAAACTACAGTGAAACACGTAGGCGGTTCTATGCTAGTTTGGGCTACATGTCGGTAGCGGGAGTTGGAAACTTGCATAGTATTGACGGGATCATGGACCAAACAAAATATTTGAGCATTTTGAAAAAAATTTACTTTTACTGGGATAACGACCCTAAACGCAGAGCTCATACGGTTTGAATGTGGTTGTTGTATAATTCGCCATGAGTATTGGAACCGCCTCCACTGTCACCGGACGTAAACGTCATGAAAAATTTATGAACACATTTAGACGAACAGCAAAAAAAATATACCTTCAAATAAAAAAGAGGTTGAATATGTCATATGGGCACAGACTGCAATTGGACTTAGTTGATCAAAGAGTTTAGATGCTGGACTAGTGGGGCGCTCAGTATGCCATGCGTTTAAGCCGGGCTTGAAACTCGCCGGACGGGGGGGATCTTTCCACTTCCTAAGCACATCAACAGTCTACCACAGAACAATGTATTTATGTATTTTATGAAAAGCGAACATGTAGTTCTGTTCTAGAGAAGTTTTAGGGGACTACTCCCAAAACGCGTAAATATAGCTGACTGGTGTTAATGCCAGCTTGAACCCTCCAAGACACTGTATTACATTACATTGCATGTGCTTTGACAAACAAAAATTTAAAATTATATCTACTCCAAGTTGAAACACTAGTCTGGAGAAAGATTATGATAGTCGGCTGGTTGAGTGTTATTGTGACCGTCGTATCCAGGTCCTGCAATTAAATATATTATTAAGGGTAGTATTCTAAAAGTCCCGAATGTGAACGTAAACGCAAAAGCCAACGCGGACGCCAAAGTCAAAAAATGGTAGTTTATATATCACTTCGCGCTTGCGTTTGTTTACGAATGCTGTCACTGATATATGCGGTGTATAGAGTTGCCAAACTTAAATAAACAATTATAGATCAGAAAAAGTTATCTTGAGTGAAATGCTCAGAATGCAAAAGATTAAAAAATTTTGCTCTATTTCAGTAGATCAACAGATTTTAAGATTGCTATTATACATAATACTGCAAATACCAACAATATTCACATAAAATGTGTAAAAAACCTATGTTATTTTGGGGTTCAAAGTTCAACAAATTTCCCCATCTATATTAAATTAGTTGTCTTTTCAAAAACACGTGCCATTTGGCGCTATGTATTGATTGTAATGTATTGTTTTTTTGTTTATTATTGTCAACACCAACTGATGTCTATAATTTCTATAAATATAATTATAATAGTTTTGCAACGCATTATTTATTTGAACGTTCTATTTCTAATATTGTAAATAAGAATTTCAGTGCGTAAACAGTATAATTTTCAATAATTAAAAAAAAATTGAGCTCTATCCGTCGATTGCATTTCATCCAAAATTGGCAACTACTTATAAGCAATGCAATGCATAATACTTCCATCTGCCTATCCTCGATCGAAATTTTTCTTTAAATTTTTAATTTCTTCAACTAACGCGAACAACTGACAGCTGAAGTGATCAAAAACGTTGCGCTGCGTTTTATAAACAACCCATTAAATAACGTAACTCAACGCAGGTAGTCACGGAACAGCTGTAACGTTTTATAAACTACCAAAACGACAAAAGTAACGCGAAGTGACTGATTCACGACTTATAGAATACCACCCTTAGATTTCTATTTAAGATATGTACACATCTGTCTGTACTTACCATGAACATCAGCTCTACTCCCCTATGAGTGTCATCAAAGCATTTGATCTATGTTTGTCCAAAACTTCCTTTAACATGGAACCACATCATTGTGTTCTTAATCTGCAGTTGTGCTGAGGGTTCCGTCATTCAATTGCAGCGCCAAATCTGCCCAAATTCCCGTAAGTGATTGCTCTTTAAGCATTTTCTTCAAATACTCACTTTTCTTCATTTGAACAAAATTTGTTAAAATTTCGATATACTTATTCATTTCAATCAATTGGTCTGAGCCCTTACAGATCATTTGTACGTTAAATTGTTATTTTTTATGTTCATCGTGCTTGAAACTCTTTGACTTCTTCGTTTTCATTGACTTCGACTGCCCGCACAATTGTATGTGGTGGTGTCTATAGACGATGATTCTGAATCCCGAGTCAATCGTGTATATGTTGATGCATGCTTTGCTACATACCATGATTCATTTTCGTATAATCACTCATTTTCGTTCAGCTTCCGAGTCGCTAGGTTGTTGCATTGTGTGCGATGTATTTTGTCAAACGACGTTTTACTTGCTACGACCGTTGTAATTAAAGAAAAACAAAATAAAGAAAAGCAAAAACCGGCTTTGTACATCCCACAAAGCAGTCACCGAACGATATACATACATCAATAAACTCCAAAAGGAATTTGTTTCGTTTCCGCCGCGGACATACTTATACTTTCGTTTTTCGACACAAATGACCAGTTTTGCCACACACGATACTTCACAAATGCATCAGAATCGTGCATTGTTGCGTTCCTTGTCGTTGTTAATATGAACACACACGAAACAAGTAATTTAGGAAAATAAATCGTCCTCTTTTCCTGCTTCCATCGGGTACGCTATCGAAAACCTTTCGCGCTGGCTCAACTTTATCCATTCTGATAACATGGCCTAGCCAACGCCAGAATATAGACTACATAGCTCTGCGTTCCAGCGACGTCGGTAGTTGCCTTTTTCTCTAACAGCACCATATATTTTACAGAGAATTTTTCTCTCGAAAACTCCCAGGTGTTTTTCATCCACTTGCGATATGACCCCAGTTTCGGAGCCATATGTCAAGACAGGTAAAATGAGAGTCTGATATAGCTGGACTTTTGTCCGTCGAGAGAGGGCTTTGTTCCTAAACTGCATCTATTTGCAAGCATAATTCTCCTATCTATCTCCAGGCTGACGTTGTTGTCCTTGTTCACGGCGGATCCAAGGTAGACAATTTCATCTACCACTTCAAAATTAAATCGTTTGTCAACGTTCAAGTGGTTTCTCTACTCGTTGACTCCGTCAATTTTGTCTTGTCCTCATTTACAGCAAGACCCACCTTCGCTGATTCCTTTTCGATTCTTGAAAATACTGCAGTAGCCTCTCGCAAATTCCGCCCCATGATGTCTATGTCGTCAGCATATGCCAGCAACATATGGCTTTTCGTGTTAATGGTCTTGTTCGTATTTACTGCAGATTTTCTTATTATTATCTCCATTAAGATGTTGAAGAGATTGCACGAAAATGTGTCGCCTTGTCTAAGTCCTCGCTTGGTACAGAATGGCGGATCAGTTTTGCTTTAATACCAAGTTCAGACATACTTAGCTTCGTACAGTTTTCCCCGTATGGGGCTATCGAAAGCAGCTTTGTAATCGACAAAAAGGTGGTGTGTATCGATTTGCTTTTCGTGGGTCTTTTCCAGGATTTGGAGTAGCGTGAATATTTGGTCAGTCGTGTACTGAGCTGGTCTAAAACCACACTGATAAGGTCCAATCAGGTTTTGAATAATTGGCTTTAGTCTTTCACATAATACGCTCGACAAGACCTTATATGCGATGGATAAAAGACTGATACCGCGATAGTTGAAACAGACACACGGATCACCCTTTTTGAATACAGGACATTATACACTGCGACTCCAATCTTCGGGCATAGATTCCCCCAGCCATGTACCGCATATAAGTTGATGCATGTGGGCCAGCAGTCCTTCGCCATCCGCCTTAAAAAGTTCAGCGGGTATGCCATCCGGGAGATCGTCGTTCTAATCTCGTCTTGGTTTGGGGGGGGAGGGTGGTTGGGTGGCAGCCCATTATTAGGCCCGTTATTCAATCTTCTCACCCTCTGGAAAAACTTTCGGGATGCACCATTCATCCTGCACATTTCGGGTTTTCACTCTCTCTCTGCTCCCACTGCCATTTTTTCCGCCTAAATAGTTGGTTTTCCTCCCTTCTTAGCTTCTTGTACCTCTCACTCGCAGTACGCGCTGTAACTGACTGTTTCGTTGCCATACGTGCAGCGTCTTTTTCAATGCGACTTTCTTCGTCGTACATGGCTTATCCTTCTGCGGTTTTTGGTAGCCAAGTTCAGTCCTTGCAGCGGTTTCCAAAGAATGTAGATGCGCTTCCACTGCGCATCTGTGTCTTCGGAGGTGGGTATTCTGCTCTAGCAGGAGAGAGAGCTTCTGTCGATAGGACGTTGATATCTCCGGTATTTGTAGTTTGTCAATGTCCAGCTTTTCCTGTGTTCGGCTTCGTACGTTTTTCGCCCTGCTCAGTCTTGTGCGAACTTTCGCAGCCACCAGGTAATGATCCGACTCAATATTGGCACCTCGAATCACACGTACATCCATTGCACTAGAAGAGTGCCTGCCATCTATTACCAAGTGATCAATCTGGTTTTTCGTCCGTTGATCAGGAGATATCCAGGTCGCCTTATGAATGTCCTTATGCTGGAATCGTGTGCTACTAACTACCATGTTATTTGCAGCGGCGAAGTCTATCAGTCTTATTCCATAGAATAGAATTAAGTAAAGTTGATGAATTTTGTTTCCTCAAAGAACGTTTGAACGTGTCTACAAAACGTTCCTTTTGACAATTTGTTTGTGGGTGAAATGGGGCAGTGCGTTCACTGCAAAATTTAACAAAATCTGTTGAGATAAAGTGTGTTCCATTGACACTCACCATTGTTTCCGGCCATCCAGTGTGAAAAAGATCGGTCAAGAAATCGATGACTGCGGCTGACGTAATTGATTTCAGTGGATACACTTCTGGCCATTTTGAGTAGGAGTTCACAATTAAAAGATAAGTTTTTTGTTCCACAGGTCCTGTCAGATTAATGTGTATACGTTGCATTGGTCTTTGGGCCATGGATGAAGAGTAGTTCTTGGTGGAGCTTAAGATGTTGATGCACATTGCTGAACTAATTTTTCCACATGATTGTCTATATTTGGCCAATAGACATAACTTCTGGGTAGTGCTTTCGTGCGAACGATACCCTGATGACTTTTGTGCAATTGTTTGAGAACTCGTTGACGCAAAGTTTTTGGGATTACGATTCTATCTTGGTAAAGTAGACTACCATCAACAGTCCACAAACTGTTTTTACGATTGCAGAATATAGATTCATATTCAGATTTCACCTTCGGACATGAATTGTTTATATACTTGATGATGTTTTGCAACAATACATCTTGTTGAGTTGCAGCACGAACCATGTTGTATGATAATGTGAAAACCTCGACTTCGAATTGAACTATGTATTTCACCTCAGCTTCGAGTGTTGCACATGCTATTACGACATCTTCCTCGAGTTTTTGGTTTTTATTTATAAGCCTTGACAATACATCGGCGCAACCAAATTGGTTTGTAGGTACATAGCTCAAGTCAAAGTCATAGGACATTAACGTTAAAGCCCAACGTTGAAGTCAGCTTACTGAGTGTGTAGGAATGCCTTTTTTTCTTCCGAAAATTGCGAAGAGGCTTATGGTCTGTTTTGAGTTTAAAACGTCGGCCGTACAACATTTTGTGGAATTTATGTACTGCAAATACTAGCGCCAGCCCTTCTTTTTCAATTTGGCAGTAGTTGCGCTCAGCTGGTGTCCACAGAGGAGGCGTCCGCTGCAACCTTGATTGGGAGCCTTGAATTGTAGCGTGTAAGCATCAGATCAGATGCCAAAATTTCCTTAAATTTTGCGAAGGAATCTTGATTCTTCTTATTCCACTTCCACTCATTGTCATGCTTCAAAAGATCGTCCAGGGCGCTCTCTAATAACTCATTTTCCGAATAAACTTTCCGTAATGGTTTACTGTGCCGAGAAATGAGCACAGTTCTGATATGTTGGTAGGCGCTGGCATATTCAAAACTAGAAATGTTGCCAGGATCAGGCCTTACGCCATTACCATCGACTTTGTATACAAGGTAGGTACAACTGCGGGAGAAAAAGCTTCAGTTATCAAAGTTTACCGTAAGGTCATACCTGTCAAAACGGGAAAAGACCTCGTTGACGGCTTTTCTGTTTTGATCCATAGTTGACGTTGCAATGATGACGTCTTCAAGATATGGGTATGCATATTGAACGCCAGATAAAATTGTGCCCATAGCTTGTTGGACGGCTCCAGCTGCAGATTTAACTCCGGGTGAAAGTCGATTGAAGGTAAAGAGACCCCTGTGTGTTGATGTTGAGAATCTCTGGTTGAATTGTCAACTTCAAATTACATGATGGCATCCGTCAAGTCAGTTCGTGTGATATATGTGCAATTGTTGAAGTTAACAAAAAAATCATCTGGCAAGGGGAGGAGGTAGGTGTGTGTTTCCATACATTAATTTAGGCCGGTTGAATAATCACCGCATATGCGAACCTTCCCATTTACTCTTCTGACAACAAATGTGGGTGCCGCCCACCTCGAGTAGCTAACAGTCGTAATGATATTTGCCTGTTCCAGACGTTGAAGCTCATCGTCCACTTGTTTAGTTGCTGCATAAGCCACTGGTCGCTTTGGCTTAAATACAGGTTGATCATCGGCTTTTAATTTAAGACTCACTTGAAAAGTCGAACAATGACCGGGCTGGCTGCCAAAAACTTTTGGAAATTTGTTATTAATTTGTTCAACTTCCGAAACGCTGATGTTGTTGCAGATGAAATCAATTGGATAATTCCAAATGCCGAGCTGATCCATTACATCGGTGCCCATAACATTCAAATGGTGGTTGGTTACGCAAATTGCCGTCTGCTTTGCACTGCCCAAGAAGTTGGAGAACATGGCCTGACGCGCCTCTTGCTGTTTGCAGCGCTGGTATGAGGTTAGGTTTCTTTATTTTAGACCAAACCATATTTGAAATTATGGTGATATCTGCCCCTGTGTCAAACTGTAAACGCTGCTTAACTCCGATGATGATGACCGTAATATGCTTTGGTGATTCCGTTACTTTTTCTCGCTTTCTTGATTTGGAGAGAAACTAGGACAATACCCGTCTTTGTTACCGACGACTCTGCATTGTTCATACAAGTGCTTGGTGTATGTGCAATTTTTTACGATACCAAATTTTTCCAATTTTTCCTTACATTATAATTACATTTGCCAACTGACGGGCGAAAAAGAATAGATTCGCATTTTTCAATATTAATTTTTATATTCCAGTCGGTAGAGTATCTTTCAACGGTCTTATATATTTCCTCCAAGTTCCTGTTAATTTTATCAATTCTGTCATCGGAGTGATAAATAACAATAACATCAGCAAATCCAATTATATTCTCAACTTCATCTAGGAGATCATGTATATATACACTGAATAGAATGGGCGGTTCACTGTTCCCTATTGTGGCCCATTGTTCACTTTAAAAATCATTGAACTCATTTTGTCTTTACTACACACTACGAATTTTCTATTACGTAACATCTCATATAAAAGAAAAACAAAATGTATAGGAAAGTTATATGTCAATAATTAGTATATCAAAGCGGGTAACCAAACATTATCGAATTCTTTCTCAAAATCTATAAGGCAATTCCAGTTTACATTGGAAAGAAGTAAATTAATTGCGTGTACCGTTGAGCGTTAAACTTAATCCCAACCGGTTTTCGCATATCAATTCCACCTTTACACAGGACTTATTTATAGTATTACTTGTACATATTTCAATTTTTTTTTGACAATTCTGCCATTTTCCACGAATCTGGGATTATTTAACAAATTATTGAACAATATTAGATATTCTGAAATTAAGATTATTGGAATTCTTCTTAGAATAATATTCGGTATGTTATCGATTCCTGAAGATAACTTGCTTTTCAATATCGATATAATGTATTGAAGATCAAACAGGATAATAAAACAATCATTAAGTTCAGAAGAATTTACGTCATCAGCCTTAACATTTTCACCTAGTTGGATCAAGTTTGTCTGGCTATTTTTTCATGTATAGATTTTGTTTCCAAAAACGATAAGAAACTATTATTAACTTGTATATGATTTTCATTACATCTGTCAATATATTTTACAGATAAACAGATTCTAAATATGATCCAGCAATATTTAGTATATGCTTACAATTCCTAACTATAAACATATTTATCGGAACTCTGATCCCTTTCCAGTATTTCTGGGTTTATCCTAGCATTCTGTTGCAAATCACAAGGCGAAACTTTTAAAAATTCTACTGCCGTTTGTTTACGAAATTGTTTTCTAACCTCGGAAAACATGTGAGAGGGATCCGTAGGACTCATTCTTGATAATCTACTGTTGAAAGTGTGATTTACTTCAACCTATTTTTCGAAAGCGAGAGTTCATTATTCGGAAGAATTCGTTCAAATCGATTGTGTTTCTTTATTGCTGTCAATAGTTTTCTTTTCTCGGAATGTAATTTCTTAATAATTGGGGTGACTATACATTTAAGCTGGTCTTGGTTATCATATTTTGGCACACTTTTTTCAGTTGCATTTGTACTCAAATTACTAAATCTTTTCAAATGAAAGTCGATTTCTCCGTTTGTTAAATTTTTTATTTGGTACAACAGTATCTCTTAGAATGGAATCTGAAATAACCCTAGATAATTTGTCGCAGTGGGTTCTCTTATAGTCAAAACGGAAATCGGGGGTGGCTTTTAAAAGTTCAAATGGTTCTTAACAATTTTAACCTGCAAAGCACAATGATCACTATCATAATCTGTGGTTTTTAAACAATTAATGGTATCGTTTTCCTTAGACACGGAAATTTTACTATCCAAAATAACCAGATCTAAAAACGAGCCACATCGCGCATATGATGGGTAAACTGAAGGGAGCAAGGCGCACCTAAACCTAATTTCATTATCAGACATCCAGTATAACCCCTTTGGGATTATTTAATGTATCGCCAGCCATTATGTAAAAATTGTACTCGTTATCTAAATGTTGAGCATCGAAAAGACGTTCTAGTACAATTCTTAGGTATTCATTATTATTTCCCGATGGATAATATGCAGATATTATATACAGAAATTTATTGGGCATTAAAGACATTTTTATAATACAAGTCTCTAAGACTTTGAATGAAGTTTTTATTAGTTCATTGTGATACTCTTTAAATTTTAGGACTCTTTTTACAAGAATGCCAGTATCACTACCTCTCATAGCACCACATCTATCCTTTCGTATAAATTTATAATTTGCAAAATCAATTTTGTGTCTAACATTTAGTTTTGTCTCATTGATAAGAACTAAGTCTGGATTATGTTTGTTAACAAAATTTTGTAAGTCGTACCTTCTATTAAGCCTTATTAACGAATTTACATTCATGTGTATAATATTTAACATTCTAGATGTAGTATCTGATTGATCATCTATCAAAAGCCATTAAGCTTCAATGAGAGAATATAATGCATCAATTCTCGATGCTTGTATTTGTAACTGTTTTTGAAAATTTACTATCTGATTAGATAAATTTTAAATTGAATTTTGCAGATCAATGAAAAAATTAATACTTAGAGAATTATTAGTACAACCTACAATATTAGTGCTGTTCTTTTTTAGAGCATTAGCGCAGCTTAAATTACACTACTGGACAGTTTTTTGACCAAATTAATCTGACACCTAATTTTTATGTAAAATTGTCTGTTGAATCCGAATATGAAGTCAGAATGATCAAAAGTAGAACAGTTTTCGAAATATTCCAAATTTACCGTTATTTGTGTTTTTAGAAAAGATGATGTGACTTAAATGAAAAAATCTTCAAAAGTATTTGACCGTTTATGTTTTTATTTTTTACGTGAGGAAGATAATAGAAATTGCTAAAACATTGCCAGTCACGTGCAACATTGGTCAAGAAACGACTGAGTTACAGTGAACCGAAATTCAAATATCACAAAAAGTATTATGTTTTTTTGAAATTTTGCTCTCTTTAACTATTTTTTTTTATAACTAAACATTTAAAAAAATTAGTGTTTCCTTACTTCGGTCATTACTTCATTGCAAAGCTAACATTTTGCGCAAAAAAGAGCCAGATTGGTGCCAAAGTGACAAAGCTATAGAAAATTTAGTGAAATAACCCACTTTTCGTTCTTTACAAATCAAAAACACAAACGAAGTAAATACTCGTAAAAGCGTAAAGAGCTGTATTCATTAAAGATTGTTTACAACTTTACAACACTGTCTTGTGCTGACAGGTTTGTTTTATTGACAGTTCAGAATAAACAGTTTGTTTTCTAAAATTTTTCATTCTCTTCAAATCCAGAATTCATATTTACAAGACCGAAATGCATAGTGCAAAACGTGTATTTATTTGCAAGAACAATCCAAATAAGTTTTGCTATGCTTGTGGAGTTTACAGTTTTGTGCTGCCGTCAAATTTTTCAAGCCAATTACAAAATGCATTTTGGCTATATTTTAAAGTCAGTCCGGAAAATATTTCGAAATCTTGGACCCCAAATACTTTATGCAATTCATGCAAAACTCGTTTAACTCTGTGGATGTCGGGCGCAAAGTAAGTATGCATTTCTTGATTTTGTGTTTAAAAAATTTGTAAATTTTCTATACCGAAGTCGGTATATGCGATTTGATATTCCCGCAATTTGGCGTGAGCCTACGAACCACGAAGTTGACTGTTATTTTTGCTTAGCCAAAGTAAAGCAACATGGACGTCATAAGTCTGTTGAATATGCACATGTCAACTCATTTACAAAACCGGTTCCTCATATGCCTGAAGTGGAATATCCAATTTGTCCAAAGCGGAAGCATGAATCCGATTCATCTGATACAAGTGATTTTGACGACAGTGATTTGAAAGTAGAGCAAACAATAATGCCGCTCACACAAGCCGAACTCAATGACTGGATCAGAGATTTGGAGCTACCGAAAAGTAAAGCACAGTTGTTAGCATCAAGAATGAAGGAACGTAGTTTTGTGGCATCTGATGTAAAAATTTCTTATTATAAAAGACGGCATGACAGTTTTTCTCGTTACTATTAGAAAAAAGACGATTTCTGCTATTGTCATGACATAAACGGTTTGTTCAGTCAATTTCAACAGACCTACAATCCAAATGATTGGCGGTTATTTATCGACAGCAGCAAGTTAAGCTTGAAAGCTGTTTTGCTGCACAAAGGTAATGAAAAGCCCTCAATACCAGTGGTACACGCACTTAACGTGAAAGAATCGTACGAGTCCATGTCTAAATTACTGGGTTTGATAGAGTACGAACAGCATAACTGGAAAATCTGTGCCGATCTTAAAGTTGTTGCCATGGTGACTGGTTTGCAACAAGGCTACACAAAATATTGGTGTTTTTTGTGCAAATGGGACAGCCGAGCGCGTCACGAACACTATTCCCGAAAAGACTGGCCAGATAGAGTAAATTTCACGCTTGGTCAAGACAATGTCAAATACAAAGCTCTGGTAAAAAAGGAAAACATTGTTTTGCCACCATTACATATTAAACTTGGCTTATTCAAAAATTACATCAAAGCTTTGATAAAAAGGGGAAACAGTGCAGCATTTGAATACCTAAACACCGTTTTTCCCAACATATCAGACGCCAAAATAAAAGAAGGGGTTTTTGTGGGACCACAAATTACAAAGCTTCTAAATGATTCAAAATTTGATTCGATTTTGTCTGAAGATGAATCAAAGGCCTGGAAGTCATTTGGTTTGGTTGTATCAAGCTTTCTGGGAAATTTCAGAAGCCCAAATTATGAAGACATCATTCAAGATTTGTTGAAAAACTATGGAAAAATTGGTAAAGTTTTTAACACGATTTTGATTTTAATTATTTTTTTATATTTACATTCATTTTCATTCTCAACTTAAAACAGGAGTTAATATGTCTTTAAAAATACATCTTCTGCATTCGCACTTAAATTTTTTCCCAAATAACCTTGGCGATGAAAGTGACGAGCATGGTGAGCGGTTTCACCAACAAATAAAAGAATGGAACGTCGGTATCAAGGGGCATATGATGAGGCAATGTTGGGCGACTATTGCTGGTTCCTTGTGCGAGAGACAAAAAATAATTATAATAGGCAGAGCAATTCAACAGTTTTAAACCATTTTTAATATATATTGTTACTCACATTTAGATTTGTATGTATATTTACTTGTTCCTTTTTTTTTAAATATCTGAAAGTGTGATAATTCAGTTAATATAGTCTAACTATGTCATTTTTGTACCAATCTACATTCTATCGCACCCAAAATGTTCCTAATCAAATTGGCTTACGTCTTAAGTGATAATACTTAAAAAAACTACATTGTTTGGAATTAAATAAATGAGTTAAATACATTAAAATTTAAAAAATTATTAAATTTTCTATAAAATTTCAACTTTGGTCCACTTTATCTCAGTAATTTTTTGACCAATGTTGCACGTGACTGGCAATGTTTTAGCAATTTTTATTATCTTCCTCACGTAAAAAATAAAAACATAAACGGTCAAATACTTTTGAAGATTTTTTCATTTAAGTCACATCATCTTTTCTAAAAACACAAATAACGGTAAATTTGGAATATCTCAAAAACTGTTCTACTTCTGATCATTCTGACTTCATATTCGGATTCAGCAGACAATTTTACATAAAAATTAGGTGTCAGATTCATTTGGTCATGAATTTGTTGAAAATTTGTCTAGCAGTGTTATTGTTGACCTTCAAATAGTTTTGAGATTCATTGTGAGCCATATCTTGTCTTTTGGATTTAATTCTTTTTTGTAGATCCTTGTATTTCTCACAGCCGCGGTAAGAACCCCTTATTGCAAAGAACGCATTTTTATTAACGTTTGATAAGCTGCATTTTCCAATTTCGTGCGGTTTGTCACATTTCTGTTCCAAGAAACAATTCGAGGCGCTATGAAAAAAACCCTTGGGATTTCCTGCACTTGCACTTCTTTTTTCAAAGCTTCCCATTTGATAACTCGATATAATCAACGATATATTGATTTTAATAGTTTTGTGTTACTTTCAGAAGTTATCTGAACTAGAAAATTTTGAAGTTTATAGTTCTCCTTTGTTAATTTTGCTGTTGTGAAGTTAGTAACTTTAATGAACTTTAAATTGTCTGTTTCGAAAAGTCGAAGCTCATTTGTAATTTCTTCTGTATTCGTATCAGCTGGAAGGCCTTTGAGAAGAAATTTTTTTGTCTTAGCAAATTTCGGTGTGAACGTAAAGAATTTTGTATTAGTCTTTTCCAGATGTTCTTTAACTCGAACATAGTCTTCAATTGTGTTTATAAGTAGTGTAGTTTTATTTTTAAATACTTTAATTTTGAAATCACTAATCTTTAGACAATTCTTTAAAAATTTTATTAGTTCAGCTGGATCAATATCAAAGATATGAATTGGTGGGACTTTCTGTCTTTTGTTTTGATTATTTTCATCTCTGTTTGGATTCGCTGTACTTTCATACTACTTGATGGTGGAGATTGAGCACCACTTGTATAGTTATTTTTGTTTGAGAGAGTATAGCTACCCGTTGTTTTTCTCTTACTACCCCAGTGGTAAAGATCATCATTAATTCAGCGATCAACTCCCGATGATTTTGTAGACCGAATACATTTACATTCTCGATCAATTTTCCACTTGAGATTTACCCAGGGGTATCATAGGGTGGTCAAGTACTTCGCGTTCGCTTATGGTGTAATCGAAAAGCAAATGAGGTGTCATTGACACAACCTGATTAATGCTATAGGAGTAGGAGTCGATTATTTTCTACCTCTTACTATATTAATAAGTGAGGTTAGAAATGAGGTCTGATCCGGAATCTGGGACCCTAGTATGTAATTCGATTCGAAAATTAAAACTATTCGAAAGTTCTTTCCGATCCGTATTTGAAATGGTACCATGTAACACTTTCGGATTGAACAAAAAGTGTTAACAATACTTTCGGAAAATGTTTTTTTTTTTGGTTGGCAACATTTCATGTCAAAATTATATTTGGTTTGTTATTGTTCATAAATAAGTTTTAGAAATATCCTAGATAAAGTAAATTAGGGGTCCTGGGGTTAATTATTTCATTGGAAGGGTAAGGAAAAAAATTACAATTTCTTATTATTCACTAGTTTTAACCATTTCGCCCGTCCCTAGTTCCATACTGGACTATGCCTTTTTGCACCCTATTCATATACATTGCACATTTACAAAATAATGCGACTTCGGCAGAAGTCAACGACATAACCACATTCCCTACATTCAAAATTCATTTAGTGAGTGAAAAGCATTACTGTCGTTATAAGTATATGCAGACTATCTCACGAAGGCTCTAATAAACGAAGGAAGAGGCAGTGGCACAAAGACACTAGTACTATGGTTTAGTAATAGGAGATCTTTTGTCGTCTTATTTAGTGCACGAATTCCTTAGAGTCGCGGTTTTCCGAAGTATAGCGATACTTTGGTCAAGGGCACGGCAATAAGTTGAAAAATACCATATAACATTGAATAATCAAATTTTTTAAAAGACATTTAGCCATTAAAATAAGTTTTTGATACAAAACATCATTCATTCACAATAAGAAGTGCATACAAAATCCTTAATTAATAATATAAAATTTGTCTATTTTTTTCATAAAATCAAATATTTTATATCTTTCCGCTATCTCAAGAGCAACCGAATAAGAATCTCAAAAATCGAGTTCATTTCTGTTCGAAAATCGAGATACATGGTTCAATCTTTCCGTAAATCGAAACTAGAATCCCACTTTCGGATATCGCTCATTCGAATTCGAGATCCATGGTACCAAAAATTCGGTTGCGTTAAATTTTTCTTTCGAATCGAGTTACATAGTTAGGGCCCTGTATTTAAAAGTAATGATGCTATAGTGAGTACTCATTTGTTTTCCGTTTTTTCTGTAAGCGAAGGCAAATGATGTATTACATTTTATAGCTCCTTAAAATATTGTTACGAATTTCCTTATTCGTCCTTTTTGCGTTGTTTTATTCCCAATAATAAAACAAGGTTCGTTTTTAATTACGATAATTACAACGGTATCACTTCCTTTTATTTATTTATACAGTACAACAGTTTACTTTATTTATAACACGTTAACAAGTCTTGTATTTTACTATCAATTCGCGTTGCTTACTTTACGGGGTTTAATCACAAACTGAACTCTCCATTCCAAAGACCTCCGCTATTTATACCAACTCACCATACACAAATGAAGGTACAAATATCTAGCGAATTCAAGAACCTTCTAGAAAATAGATGTTGTTGTTGTTGTTTATCTTTGTAGAACATTCTCCTACACAGGAGAATTATCTTTACTGAGGTGAATTCATGCTACTGGTTTAGCGAGCTGGTACGTTGTTACAATGCATACTTTCAGGCGCAGCACTAACCGCCTGTTGTTTACATACTGTTAGTAGAGTCATTAACAGTAAGCAAAAGCTTTTACTTATTCGTAACACTGCCCCCCACTTAAGCCTGTTCGTCCCGAGCAGGCTCAACCCTCCGTTTTCCATACAGAGCTAGTCTTTCCAAATGCACGACTTTCATTTTAGCTCTTGGACTTTGGCTTTTCTGGATTCGATAAACCACGTCATTTATTCGTTTGACAACCTTGTAAGGGCCTTCCCAGTGAGTCTGAAGTTTTGGAGATAAACCCTTCTTGCGCTGTGGGTTGAACAGTAAAACTAGCTGGCCTTCTTGAAATCCTTCTGAATTTGCCGCTCGGTCGTATCTGGCTTTCATTTTGTTACTGACCATTTTTAATTTGTTGCGCACAAATTCATGGAGATCATTAAGATCCCCCGTATCATGGTAATTGACATCACTGTTCGCAGGGTCAGACGCTGGTATGGTACCGAACTCCAAATCTCCAGGCAGCTTCAGCTCATTTCCGAAAATTACTTTAGCGGGTGTTCGCGAAGTGGAGTCATGGGTGGCCGTCCTATATGCCAAAAGGAACTTCGGTATGTGTTCATCCCAATCTCTTTGATCCGCGCTGACTACTTTTCTTAGGTATTCTTCAAGAGTTCGGTTGAATCTTTCAACCATTCCGTCAGACTGAGGATGCAATGGTGTTGTTCTTGTTTTCCGAATACCGTATGACTCACACATTTCTTTGAAGATGGTCGATTCAAAATTCCTACCCTGGTCCGAATGGAGCTCCGAGGGGACACCAAAACGGCATATCCAGTTATCCACAAACACTTTAATTATAGTCTTCGCTTCCTGATTTGGAACAGGGTATACTTCGGGCCATTTACTGAAGTAATCCATAACCACTAAGACGTACTGGTTTCCAGAGCTACTGACGGGAAATGGACCAGCCACATCCATAGCTATACGCTCAAAGGGTGCACCTGAGTTGTATTGCTGCATGTGGCCATGACTTCTTCGCGTTGGTCCCTTAGCTGTCATGCATTGGGTGCAATTTGCTATCCAATCGGCTACCGCTTGTTGACAGCCAATCCAGTAGAACCGTTGCTTTAGCTTTTCAATGGTCTTGGTTATTCCTAGATGTCCTCCGCTCGGGCCATTATGGAATTCTGTCATTATCTCTTTTTCCTTGGAGGAAGGTACCACTATTAACTTTTTGACTATTTTAGCATCCTCACTTTCCCATAACCGGTATAGGCAACCATTCAATAACTTTAGGCTGTTCCACTGGGCCCAGTATGCTTTCATCAGGGGGCTCTCTGAGGCGATATCATTGCGTGTTGGTCTTTCACCATTTTCTTTTGCAGAAATGATTTTTGCCAGTATAGGGTCGCTTCTTTGTGCTGTTGACCAGTCTTCGTTGGATTCTAGTCGAAGCAGACGTACGTCAATGATGTTTTCTTTCACCTCTGCTTTTGAGCAGTGTTTGCATTCCAGCTTGCATGGACGACGTGACAGGGCATCAGCATTACCGTGTTTTCCTCCTTTTCTATGCTCAATGCTGAAGTCATAGCTCTGCAGTCTTTCAATCCAACGAGCAAGTTGGCCTTCGGGGTTCTTAAATTGCAGTAGCCACCTTAGCGCCGCATGATCGGTTCTTAACTGGAAAGGCTGGCCGTACAGATACTTGTGGTAGTGTTTGACACACTCTATGACGGCCAGTAGCTCTCGTCTCGTAACACAGTAATTTTTCTCTGGCTTTGAGAGTATTCTGCTGTAGTACCCAATAACTTTTTCTTGGCCATTGATTTCCTGCGAGAGCACGCCACCTATTCCGTAACATTGGTGTCAGAAGTGAAATTACGAATTAAGGACAACGATGAAGTTTGAAGAACTCAAAGTTGAACAACTGAAAAAGGAGTTGAGTAAATTGGATCAACCGACAGCTGGTAATAAGGTAGAGCTGCAGAGGCGATTAATAGAAGAATTCAAGCGCCGAAACATTGACATTGATACATACCAGTTTGAGTGTAAAGAAGAAATGGAGGTATCTGCGAAGGAAGCAACTGGTAATATGGATATTTCTACGATGTTTGCAGCCATGATGGAAAAGTTTTCAAAATTAGACGAAAACTCTCGAATAATTAACACGCAACTTGGCGAGAATTCTAGAATTATGAACGAGAAATTTGGTGAAAATTCTAGAATTATGAACGAGAAATTTGGCGAGAATTCTAGAATTATGCAGGAAACATCAAACGCCACAAATGACAAGCTACATGAAATTTCAGAAGCTATGAATAACATGGAGATACAGGTTAATGATCAATTCGGAAAGGTCGAACAGAAATTCGAGGAATTTCAGCAGAAGATCGAACAGGTCGAACAGGATGTGGAGGAAAGATTCGCCGAACTGGAAAGAAAGATGAATGAAATCCAGTTGCAAGAAGGGCCAGTGCGAGTAATTTCTGAAGGCTCTAGTAGATTGAAAGCTCCCAGTTTCGATGGCTCTACACCTTTCGATGTTTTTAAATTCCAATTCGAAATGGTCGCAATTAAGAACTTGTGGAACAGCAACGACAAAGCCGTTGAGCTAATTTTAGCACTGAAAGGCAACGCAGCAGAAGTCCTTCAGAGCATTCCCGTCAGTGCCAGAAACAACTACGAGGATATACTGGCTGCGTTACAACGCAAGTATGATGGCGATCACAAGAAGGATTTATATCGCATGGAATTGAGAGGCCGAGTGCAAAAGCATAATGAAACGCTTCAGGACTTCGCAACCGAGGTGGAACGTTTGGTGTTGATGACTTATCCTGGTGAGTCCCACCCATTCTTGGATCAATTTAAGATTGAAGCATTCGTCAACGGCATCCGTGATCCTGACATAAAATACGTGACTTGTGCCACACAAAAAGCTACATTCGCCGAAACTGTTTCGTTCGCATTGGCACAGGAAACAGCAAAATTTGTGTCCAAGCCTCAAATACAAAGAGTTAGAAAAATTGAAATGGAGTCGGAGGCAGGAGATTTGAAGGGTGCCATAAACGATCTTAAAGAAATCACCCAAACCCTCAGCAAGGCGTTACCAGGCGGAAGTAAGTCCAGACCAAAGTGCTACAATTGCGACAAACCTGGTCATATTTCACGAAACTGCAGAGAGCCACGAAAACGATCAAGATCGAGCTCACCCCAACGTGGCAATAAACGGGTAAATTTTACTACACAAAATGAATCTCCGTTAAACTAAAACGAGCTAGCCCAGAGGGGCATGGACTAGCTCCCACAACCGAGGGCCCCACGATCTCCATCTCAATAATACAACAGAAAAACAACAACCTCACTGTCTACGGAGCTATCGGTGGTCGGAAGCGCATATTGACTATGGACACAGGCGCGTCACAATCTATCATCAGATCTGATTTGATAAATGGACCAATAGAATCGTTACATGGTGTAAGACTCCGCACAGCAACGGGTGAACCAGCAACTGTACATGGTAAAGTTAAATTGAAGTTAGCCATTGCCAACATGAGCATCGAACACGTGTTTATTGTCGCCGACATTGTAGATGAAGTGATAATTGGCGCAGATTTTATGATTGCCCAAGGCCTCAAGTTAGATATGGGGCAGCAAATTTTGACGTGGGCTAATGTGGAAATTCCTCTCAATGTGGGATACGACAATACAACACAGATTAAAAGGCTGATCGCTTACAAAGATGTAAAATTGCCACCAAACTCAGAAACCATAGTATGGGCCCGAATGGAGGGAGATTGTGAGATCGGCGGTTTGTGGGTAGTTGAACCGGCAAGTATAAACAACTATAACATCATCACTGCCAAAGCTCTAGTAAGAACTAATAATGAAGGATACTTGCCTGTACGAGTTCTAAATTTGTCCAACAACGAGGAGGTGATCGGCGACCGCACAGAAATTGCAGAATGTACACCAGTCGAGGCGGTCATCAACTGTGAAGTTAATTCTGACTGCAGCAAACTATCAGAAAAGGAGCAGAAAGTGCTGGAGTCGCATCTCAGTGAGTGGGTGCGAGAACTAAAGCCTTCTGATAGGAACAAAGCAAAGCAAATACTGTGGAAGCATGCGTCTGCCTTCGCCCTGAAAAAAGAATGCCAAGGTAGAACATCAATGGTAAAGCATGACATCAATACAGGGGAAGCGAGACCAATAAAACAGGCGCCCAGAAGTCTTCCACTTGCAAAAAGAGATGAGGTAAAGAAACTGGTAGCTGAAATGCAGAAGGATGGTGTAATCGAACCTTCTTCAAGTCCATGGAGCTCGCCGGTGGTACTAGTTAAGAAGAAAGATGGAAGTACCCGATTTTGTGTGGATTATAGAAAGCTCAACGACGTCACCAAAAAGGACAGTTATCCACTACCAAGAATTGATGACACATTGGATACGTTGTCAGGAACAAAATGGTTCTCCACGCTGGACTTGCAAAGTGGTTATTGGCAAGTAGAAATCAGCGAGAAAGATAAGGAGAAAACTGCATTCAGCGTAGGGGATGGTCTTTGGCAGTTTAAAGTAATGCCATTTGGACTATGTAACGCTCCAGCCACCTTCGAGCGATTAATGGAGTGCGTGTTGAAAGGACTTCATTGGCGAACATGCTTGGTGTACCTAGACGACATCATTGTCATGGGGAAAACATTCGATGAACACCTGAAGAATCTTAAAGAAGTCCTTCAACGTATAACCGCGGCTGGGTTGAAACTCAGTCCGAAGAAGTGTTCTCTGTTCCAGAAAGAAGTAAAATACTTGGGACATCGAGTGACAGCAGATGGCATTTCCACCGATGAAGACAAAATCCTGACAGTGAAGGATTGGCCACGACCGCAGAATCTCCATGAATTACGCAGTTTCCTAGGACTATGTACGTACTACAGACGGTTTGTGCCGGGTTTCGCCACAGTGGCTGCAAGTCTTCACGAGCTGACAATGAAAAGTCGGCCGTACTGTTGGAGCGAAAAACAAGAAGAGTCATTCCACCAACTGAAGCAATATTTATGCACGGCTCCTTTGCTTGCATATCCTGTTGCTGGAGAGAAATTCGTGTTGGATACTGACGCGAGTGGTTACGGAATAGGTGGCGTGCTCTCGCAGGAAATCAATGGCCAAGAAAAAGTTATTGGGTACTACAGCAGAATACTCTCAAAGCCAGAGACCTCCGCTATTTATACCAACTCACCATACACAAATGAAGGTACAAATATCTAGCGAATTCAAGAACCTTCTAGAAAATAGATGTTGTTGTTGTTGTTTATCTTTGTAGAACATTCTCCTACACAGGAGAATTATCTTTACTGAGGTGAATTCATGCTACTGGTTTAGCGAGCTGGTACGTTGTTACAATGCATACTTTCAGGCGCAGCACTAACCGCCTGTTGTTTACATACTGTTAGTAGAGTCATTAACAGTAAGCAAAAGCTTTTACTTATTCGTAACAATATGCTATAAAAATAAATCACGGTCGTTCAAATCAAATTTAATTTGCTCCTCATATGCGTCCACTCGCATGGAATTTCACAACAATACTGACTTTTCCAAATAAACGACTTCTCAAAAAAGAAAAATGTACCGGTTTTTTTTTGCGTCAAATTCTTCGAGCACACCACATTCGTTCCCCATTACAGCAAAAGCGAGTTCGTAACTGGGAACGTCTGTATTTTGTTTCCAGATTACGATTGCCATCCCACCTCATTCGTTCATCGTTACAGCGCAAGCAAAGATTGTAGTAGCTCCTTTTGTACACTACTATTAGTTTCGCTTTGGATCACTTTACATTTTTCTAATATATCATCATTTGATCATCGATGATTTTTAAACCCCATTACAACTTTTACCACTAGGACCATGCTCTTGAACATGTTGTTTGAAATTCTGCAATGCTTCTTCATCGCATTGAAATTCATCTTCAAGGTCTAGAAGTGAGTAGTAATTACTTTTTAATTGTTTATTCTCGCTTTCCATGATGTCACTATTTTTTCTTTTTCCGTCATTATTCGACTTATTTGTTCTTGTTATTAACGAGATTGAGTTGGGAGAAGAAGGCGCACTCATTTCATTAAAAAGAAATTTGGTATATTATTTGTATTTGTTTTATCTACTCTGTTTTTAGTAAAGTAATTTTTGTAAATTGTATAATTATTTAACGATTTACAACTCAAAACTTTCACACGCACTTTTAAATCACAACCGGCAAATTCAGTACATCTGTAAAACATGACGGTTATCGGCATACTGTCAACCTGGTTTCAATAAACCCATCCTAGAAGTAGCCATCCCACAACCCACAGATTGTGTGTGGCAAGGAAAGTCAATAATTTCCAAGCTCTTCTCTTTTGTCATTCTTTGAAGGTCCTCATTAGAAATATGTTGAACAACCGGCGGTGCTGTAACTCGACACTCGTGCCACACAATAATTTCGGCACAATCTATAACAGAGAAGTTTATTTTTGGTGTTTTGAATATCCTGTGTTTAGTGCTACTTTCGGCTTCTCTATCTTTGATTATTCTTCGCAGTGCCAGCTCCCGAATTTGGTTTCTATCATCAAATATGACAAGGTTTTCTGAGTGCGCAAAAGAAACATTTCTTACGATAATTGAATCCACAACAGATCGCATATTTTCAGCAATCAGTCGAGAGTTCATAATCAGTTGAAAATATGCATTTTGCTTGATTAAGAATCAAATCGGAGCGCACACTTTAACTACATAGTTGACAATGGATAAATCCGATGGATTTAGGACAGTTACGTAAAATCTGAGTATAAGATTAGCAGAAGTAAGGAAGGAAGGAAGAACGAGAACTACAGGAACCAGTTGATATAGCTTACCATACTTCACATCGGTATTTTTGATCTGTACTTTCCAGACACCGCAAAAAAAGACGCCGTGGTTTGATTTTCGCAAGTAGCTAATTGTTTTAAAATAGATCCGGAATATTCTCTAGGTCCCGAACCATCTAAAGTCGGAAAATCCACCATTATCACGATCTCTCCAAATACTCCTCTAAATATTGAATTACGTCACCCTTGAAACCGGCGGTAGTTGCAGTGCCGTCAACCTTGACCATCTAATAAAGTTTTTATTGAAGTTAGAATTCTCTCTGCAGTGCCACGACTTGACGTTGTGTGTCCCAAATAAATTGGTCTAGGTTCTGTTAGACCGTATCTATCCCAGACCTTACAACCGTTGGCAACGGTAATGTATTCTGTTTCGCCATTGAAATCGATGGTGTCTCTATCGGTGGCGTTTTTCGGGGATGCCCTTGTTATCGGATACGTTGCAAGGGAAGATATACACGCCGAATCTTCATCCGAATTTGTTGGGATAGAATCAGTAGAACTTTAGTTTTTTGCGGCCTTATTGACTCCTCAATTTGTCTCTGCTGTCGTTTCACTAAAGCCGTTACTTTCTTATCAAGTTAGCCGTTACTTTCTTATCAACACACCGCCTATAACCATTTCCTGTCATTTCTTTGATCCAACAAAAAAAAAGTCATTTATGGGTACTTTCTTGGGCTTTAAACACGAACAAGATTCAAATAAAGTGCATTTGCAAGCAGCAACGTCGAAAAGCTTTCAGATGACTCTAAACAATACTTCAGTTTGTTTTCAGAACTGTCATTTCGTTTGCTTCTTTTCAAATTGATGTACTTTTCGAAATACGATGTCAGTAATTGAATTACTCGTTCCTTAGCGACGATTCCACTCGAAGGTTTCGTTCAAATATTGTCGATCTCTTCGAAAGCAGTACCATTTATTTCTATATTGGTTCGAACTTTTCCATTATACTTCAATTTCAAGTCGTTCTTGGTAAATGAAATAAATTTAATAACGTCCCTTATAGTTGGTTGCAAGTTCTTTATACGGTCCCAATACAGCACAAGTAGTCTCACTACGCCTCGAACTCCTTATTTAAAAATCACAAAATCCGCTTTTAACACTGTAACAATAGAACCGTACTTTTCTGGCATAAAAACTACTTTGGTTGGGAACAACACACTGACGAGTCAAGTCCAGAAAGTTCTCAAAAAAGTTGATACTCGCGAAAATATTCAGCTTGCTACCTACATATAAAATTCGACGTCGTCCGTAGCGTGTAGTTGCATGCAAATCGAAACGTTGTGTATGTGTTACACCCACATAGAACAAAAGGCAAAGATGTTTTTTATATTAACAGCCAGGTCGGCGATGTCGATTGTAACCGTAAGCAAAGCACACACAGTCAGTCACTCACTTTTCATTCGTTTTTGAACCGCGTGTCACTGTAACGCAGTGTAATAACGAATTTCTACTGCCGTCTATCGCGGTCAGGTTAGCGATAACTTTGTTCTCCAATCTTTGCCATGTACACCACCCAATTTGAGATTAAATTGCCATCTCAGATGGCTACTCCGTGCTTAGACAAACTCCGCGCCGAGATAAAATTATCGAAGACGGCGGCATAACAGATAAATTGAGTTGGCGGCTATTGGGTTTGCTAGTTTTATACAAATTTGGCATGTTTTTGAAATAACTGAACCTTTAAAATTGATTTAATGGGTTACATCGGGCCAGTCGATAAAATCTACTCACAGTTTAAACCAAAAAGATCCATTTATATCGTCGGCGGCATGAGCTTCAAAAACTTTTCGATTTCTGAAGTGCACGGCAATTCTTTTTCCTAGAATATCAAACTCGCCATCTGTTTTGATTTGAGGTTTCTCACACATGAATTCACTAGCTTTTTCGAAAAATTGTTTCTGTTGATCCAATGCCAAAGTTTTTCGTTTTACGAACAGAATTTGATGAATTAGAAACAGTGCTGGAGCTGCTGTTTTTTCCAGGTGTATGAGGTGATGCGAAAAGATCCTGTAGTATATGTACAAACATATATATATAATTTATTTATTAATTTATACTTTTAAAGGGGTAACAATATCAATTAAATACTTACGTCTGAAAAATTTTCGTTAAAATCAGAATAATCATAAGGATCCTCATTCATGGAACATGTTAACGAAGTATAGCCTTCTCTGATTGTTTCACTATCCCTCAAAAAGAGAAGCTCATGGAAATACCATAAATTGAGTACATATACATTTTCTGCTGCACTGCCAGTTCCCTTTAACTTTTCGATTTTCTTGAACTCTCTTCCAAAAGCGATTCTTAAATTTGCAATTATTTTGCGAACATATTCTTTGCTAGAATTGGGGTTGATTTCCTTGCATTTTTCCTCTAAACTATGCAATTCTTCTTCACTTAAATGTTTGTTGCTATATTCAGGTATGTATACATTCCACAAACAAGGCAATGGAGTTTATTAATAAACTCCAACCAAAAATTTGTATCAGTTACTGAAACAACCGCCATAACTTCAATGTTTGAAAATACAATAAAAATGAAATCGGCACGACAGTTGTCAAAAAGCAACTATACGGTGCAATTCCGCATACAATCAATCGCATACAACTGGGATTTTCAGTCCTGAGCGTTCGATCAGGCGATCGTCGGTACAATCACAGAATCGGTACAATTTTGTGCACACACACGATACAATCATCGCATACGATCCAAATTGATACGACAATCGATACTACAATTGTATCGTGTATTCCCCACTTAAGATTGCATATCGGCATTTGTTTTCTACACTGTACAACAAAAAAAAAATGTTTCCGGAAGAGTGGGAAAATGATTTTTTGTTTATTGAGTACTACCTACAACAACACAAGTTTGGGCCTTTTACTTACGTGTTGTTGTAGGTAGTACAAAATATTGGGGTCATTTTTCATTTTGGGTTTGGGGTAATTTTTCACTGGGGCCACATTTCATGGAGCCAAATTTAGATGGGAAAGCACAATGTATGATTTGCTCCAAATTGTGAAGCCCCCTAAATTGTTACAACTGTTATAAATCCTTCCTTGTTTGAACTTTATGTAAGATATATGTAAGACAAAATTAATTAGTCATTTATACTGTTATGTTATGACATAAGTAAAACAAGAATGCAGTTAAGTTACATAGTTTTTGTGCATGAATATAAATCAGCACTAATATTTTCTGTTTTTGAAAGGGAATAAAAGTTCAAGTTTTTGTTTCATAGTGTAATGTGCGGCGCAGTCGCTCTCTGTGGCACTCACACAAATATGACGTTCGCTGAGTTAGTGTGCCCATCACTGGTATACAGTATAGGTTTCGGTAGCTTCGCAATATTGGGTTTTGAAAAACCGGCTTCGGTTTCTCTACCCAGGTCTTAAACACCTTATACACTTAGCGGTTTTAGCACGATTATTAAGTTTTGAGACCGGAATCAGCACAATATTGTATGAAAAATCAACCGATTTTGGCCTCAAATCATGTTAAATATGTTGACTACGCTAAATGTAAACAATGCTCTAGGAATTGGATTTTTTCACTTCAAAAAGTAAAACTGTTATTAATAACAAATATGGTTTAAAACAAACATGATAATTAATGTATACAAATTGGACAAATCTTTAAATGTTGTAAGAACAAAATTGAAATCTCGCAATAATGAAAAATGTTTCTAATATGTTTTTTTTTTTCAAAATATATAATTATTTCTTTTTAAGCTTTATGTATTAAATATGTTCACACACTTATTGTTTTCTTTTAATTTACTTTTGGATTTTAATTTTAATTCTCTATAGAACAAAAAATCAAAAATTTGTTTAGCGAAAAAATTCAGACTAACAGTGTTTAAAATTTTCGATTACAAATTTAATGACGAATTAAATTTTTTCTTCGAAAGCTATGCTCTTGCAACAATGTAAATTAAACAGGGCAATTTCCAAATTATTGAGAATGTCAACCCAAAAGAAGGCATCAAGATATGAATATATTTCCAGAGATTATCATATCAGTTTTGGTCACCATTGAAAACTGTTATAATATTAATTCAAAACTAAAATAAATTTAAACAAAATTGAAAACTTGTGTTTAGTTCAATTCTCAAAAGTCATAAATAAAAAAAATCCAATGAGTGTTCGAACTCACGAGCGATGTGTTAACACCTTTTTTTTTACACGGTACCTGTTCGATTTCTATGAACACATTAGTAAATGTTACATTGGAAAATAAAAAACTGCGTTCAATCATTTGATGACGTAACATTTAAATAATATTAATACATAAAATTATTTAAAGACCCAGTGCAAGCACATGTGTCATTATTTTCTTGCTCAATACTTTTTGTTTTATTCCCACAAAACCCAAAGAGAATGCAAAGCAACAGACACATGTACATACATACATTGTTATGTTCGTAAACAAGTTCATACAATTTTCGCTGCTCTCTTGCTATCTCATTTTTATATACTCGTACGTAGAAACACGTCATTATTCTCTTTGCTCTGAGAGCGCTCCGCATCCACACAAGCCAACTATTCGCAGCCGCTACATCAATGAGTGTTTTTTTTCGCAGTCTGACAATCTGTGTATCGCAGTCGGACAAATCTGTGTTCTATATAGGGGTGGGTCATGCTTCTCATTCAGGGGTATGAAAAATATATGTTAGCTGATTCTGAGACCTACCAGCCGTTCCGGAGGAGTTTAACGCCAAACAATCTGTAATCGCAGTCGGACAAACTGTGTTTGGAGGTGTTCACTTTATCAGTTAGTTCACAAAGAGAAACATACTTAAAACGAGAGTATTACACTGAAAGAAATTATGAGTTTTAACAATAACAATGATGAAATTATTGATTATTGAATATTATTGAACTAGTGCGAATTTCAAAAACTTAAAAAACCAATTTCAAAAACCTTAAATCGGCTAAAACTTAAAATATGTCAATCTAAAGTACCGGATTACATACAAGGCCTCAACTTCCTTAAATGTGTTCATAGAAACTAAAACAGTGCTCCCACTCAACCCCCCATATATTCATTAACTATTTTGTTTTAAAATGCTGGAAAGAAATGGGTATTTATACGAAATATAAACATGCATACATTTAGGTAGCTTGTTATTATGACTTCTCAGTGTAGTAAAACATTTGTTTAGCTCTTTTTAAAATCTTTAAAACATAAAAACATCCGCTATACTCCTACTCTGTTGAAATCTAACAAGCTACTGAATGAAATTCTTGTTCACACACATGTTTTTTGTTGTAATTATGGTTGCCGTTTGGCACGGTGAAAACAAAACGAATGGATTTTTTTGTGAAAGATTTTTTAGCGTTGTTAATTTGTTACAATTTCTTAAGTTTTTGAAAGGATAATAAAACAAAAGTGGCTTTCCAGGAATTATAAAAGCAATATCGCTAAATACAGTCCGATATTTAAATTATGAGATAATGTAATAAAGATTACCGACATAGTTTTTTTTTGGTACATTTAAAGAAGCTGTTTGGTAGGGCTTTTGTTGTCTTTCAGCAACCCTGGTTGTAATATTCACGAAGAGAATAAAAAAATACCCGTACAACTTTCGTTAGCTGGGTAATATCAACGAAGACCACTGGTTTAGTCCCTACCCGAGCCTATAGATGTTACCACATCAAAAATAATTTTTTTAGTTAATCGTTACGAGAATTGCACATAAAATTTAAAAATAAATAAATATAACAAGAACAAAATCATAATAAATAACCTAAAAAATGGACCGATAGAATTTCATGAAATTTGTCACATTTGTTATATACAGTCTCAATTTTCACACTGTATGAAAAATCTGTAAAAAAATAATGAAGTTGTAGCTAATTATGTGAAATAAGTAAATTGCAAATTTAACGCAAATCCAACGTTTTGTCCTGTTTTTAACATTTGGTACTAGGTGGATCAAAATACCCAAGGATATGGATCATATAAGCACAACATTATTTCAACACTGTTAAGGCACATCAATGCCGTGATTCTACAATCATATTTTTCTTATTTTACAAAAATTACTATTGTTATTAATTAAATTAACATTTCATAATTTAGTAACAATTTTTCATCTGAAGTTAATTTTCTTTCATATTCATTTGATCATAACTAATTTAATAAGTTGAATGAGTTGCCCTAATTTTTCTCTTTCGTTTCAAATTTGTATTTTTGTATTGTAATATTGTAACAAATACTAATTGTCTTTGCCTCATATAAACATATGTATGTACATACGCATAAACGTACATAATTATTCGCTGTCGCAGATCATTAGTTTGAACGACGTAGGCACATAGCTACATACATATGTGTATATGCATGGCTCTACCGCTAACCCTTTGGTTTGTAATTTTTAACTTTGAATTCTAAAATTAGAAATTATCAAGCAGTCGAAACGAGAAGTTTGTTGTTTCTTTTCTCATAGCGAAGATCATTTGGACATTTTTTTTGGTTTTTGCATTCCTAAAACATTGGAGTAGTTATTGTGCATAAGAAAAGGCAGTGGTGACTTGAAATAAGTAAACGCTGACCAGTGCATAGTTAACACTCCAGAGAAATTAATAATTACAAAGATTGTATTGGAGTCAAGTGACATTTGGCCCAATGCATTAAAATAATAACCAAACCATACTCAAGTCGAACCCTTGAGCTAGGAATTTGGCCCAATCGCATATTGGACATATTCCGGGATTGCCAAATTAGGCATTCCTAAAACATTGGCGACCGTGACAGGACACTATGTAAAGTGTCCCAAGAATAAATCTGGATTAATAATTAAACATTAATATCTCGATTATTAATATCTCGATTAAAGCAGTGTTTGTGATAAAGACCAGACAACCCAGCAAACAATACGGTTAAAGTTGAAAGTAAATTATTCGTGCAACCCAACCACAAACGTAGTAATTAATTACCGGGAAGAATAGTACTTTAGCTAAACCGATAAAAAAACCACTAAGAAGCGCCACTTTAACTAAAAATTAAAGGAAAAAAAAAAAAAAAAATACTTGCCTTGCTTTAATAAAACCAAATTGTCGTGTGTTTTTGCAACATAAACCAACATCGTTACTCGTCACAAAGCCACGGTTTCTCTTTGTTCATTATCTGCATCAAATTTCGTGTCACTCTTTCTTTGCATACATTGCATTCCTCGCATAGGAATTAAGAGTAACTCTACGAAGAAAATTAGGATAAAAAGGCATTAAACAGAGAAATTTATCACCGTGTGAACTTTTTTATTCTTTGGGATTTAAAATTATTAACATGACCGAAGAAGCTGGTTCATCGCAGAAAGGCATGACTGTGGAAGAATTAAAACAATTACGTGGCTCGTCGAAAGGAAGTATGACGCGAATCAAAAACATTGTTGAGGCCAATAGCGGCCTGTCGCACACAGAACTGGAATGTCGGTTAGGCATAATCGAGTCATACTATAAGCAAGCCTCTTATTACCAGAATCAAATCGAACGATTATTGCCGCAGGATACGGGTAGATCTGATATTGATGAGCTCTACATTACAGTGAAGACACGCTTATTAACCCTTATTGGGCAGGGAAGACGTTCCAGTGTGCAAGAACATTCATTTTTGGTGCCTCAAACATCATCCAACAGACTTCCAAGTCTTAAATTGCCTAAATTTGAGGGAAAGTATTTAGAATATAAAAATTTCATAAATACTTTCAACAATTTGGTCCACAAGGATCAGAGCATTCCAACATCCGAAAAGTTCAATCACCTATTATCCTGCCTCAGTGGAGAAGCCCTAGCTGCAGTTAAAGCATTCCAGGTCACAGACGAAAACTACTCTAAGGCGCTTGAGAGACTGAAGGAGAGGTATGACAACGATACTTTGATATTTTTGGAAAATGTTACTTCAATATTTGATGTCCCTAAGTCTACTAAACCAGTACCAAAACAATTAAGAAATATTGTGGACACAATTTCAGCCCTCTATAGTTCACTGAAATCACTTGGCTCACATGAACAGATTTGTGACGCATTCATGATTCACCTGGCAATGAGCAAGGTTGACCCACAAACAAAACAGAAATGGGATGAATTCGTCGATTATACCAAATTGCTGTCGTGGTCTGAATGTTGTTCAATGTTAGACAGGCGTTGTCAACAATTGGACGCTCAGTGCAGAAAATCATCAAATGAACAAGCAACTGCTACCTCATCGAATTATTCGCATAATAATTCAAAACAACATGCTTACGTCACAAAAAATATGGCTCACGATTACGTCTGCAATCATTGCTCAAAATCAGGCCATTATATTACAACATGTCAACGATTTATTGTTTTACCCGTGGATCAACGCATTGATCAGGTTAAAAAACTAAATTTGTGTCTCAACTGCTTATCGAAAGGGCATGCTTACACACAGTGCTCCTCTCGGTATTCATGCCGTTTTTGTAAACAACGTCATCACTCGCTTCTGCATAAGCCAACCGATGAAAATACCCCCACTACTTCTGCAGCAGCTCATGGCACCTTTCAACAAAATTGTAAGCCGAAAGTAAGCAATGTAATTCTGGCAACTGCGATGGTCCTGATTCGAGATTCTGAGGGATGTTACCATTTGGGAAGAGCGCTTTTAGATTCGTGTTCCCAAGTCAATTTCATAAGCGAATCACTTTCCAAGTCGTTAAATTTGGCAAGATCAAAAAATTACATTGATGTCGTTGGAATTGGCTTGTCTGGTGTAAAGGTTCCATACAAAACTCAAACCACCGTCAGATCCCGCCTGAATAACTTCCAAGTGTCTCTTGAGTTTCTTATATCACGCAACATCACTGGCTATCATCCTGATGAGAATATGTCAATTACTGATTTTAATTTACCTTCGAACTTAGAACTAGCAGATCCGGAGTTTCACCGTCGACGGGGTATTGATATGCTGCTTGGTGCTGAGTCATTTTTTTCCCTTTTGTCAGTTGGACAAATTCAGCTTGGCGAAAACTTACCTACACTTCAAAAAACGCTTTTTGGGTGGATTGTCTCTGGGAGGTACTCAACTAACAAGGTGCCTTCATCGAAATCTACATATACGGCTATTGAAAATAACTCAAGTGAAATTAACGAGAAAATTGCACTGCTATGGAAATTGGAATCAGTCGATGGTAAGCGTCAAATGATGACTCTTGAGCAACAACAATGTGAACAACATTTTTTGAAAAATGTCACTGTTCAAGATGATGGACGAATACTGGTGAAACTGCCTCTCAAAAGTAGCCCAAATTGTCTTGGCGATTCTAGAGACATAGCAGAGCGTTGATTTTTATCTATAGAGCGAAAATTATATCAAAATCCCAGATTAAGAGAAGACTATACACAATTTCTAAAGGAGTACGAAGAGTTAGGACATATGACGCGAATTGATTCACCTGCGACTAAGAACTACTACATTCCTCATCACTGTGTCTTACGACCAGATAGTATTTCAACAAAACTCCGAGTAGTTTTTGACGCATAATGTCGAACATCATCACAATTGTCTCTAAATGAAATTATGATGGTGGGCCCTACTATACAAAATACTTTATTAATAACTCTGCTTCGTTTCAGATGTCACCAATATGGCTTGACTGCTGACATTGTTAAAATGTATCGACAGATTTTGGTCCACCCTGATGATAGAAGTCTGCAGCTGATCTTGTGGCGTGATGACAATTCAAAGCCAATCGAAACGTACGCTCTCAATACCGTCACTTACGGTACAGCATCTGCCCCATATCTGGCAATACGGAGTCTACATTTTGCAGCTGAGCGGTATCCAAAGTTACATGAAGTCGGCAAAGCAGTCATTACTACTGATTTTTACGTTGATGACATGATTACTGGTGCGGATGACTTACATGCGTTGCAGCTCATCAAAAGGGAGGTGACAGATGTTTTGACTCATTCAAATTTTTCCCTCTCAAAGTGGCACAGTAACTGTCCCGAACTGAAGTTATCTGATCGCGGTGTAAAAGAGATGTATATCGACGGTGACTATACAAACACATTAGGTATATCATGGCACCTTACAGATGATACATTTCGTTTTGAATTCCGTCCTCAAAAATCATATTCGAAGAATACGAAACGCTCTATTTTATCGCTCACTTCTACGCTTTTTGACCCCATCGGTCTTATTAGCCCTTTGGTCATAAGAGCAAAAATCTTACTCCAACAACTATGGATTCTCAAGTGCGATTGGGATGAATCTGTTCCTCAAGAAGTTGATACTGCCTGGACCAATATTGTGGCAGATTATCATAATTTGTGCCAGCTTAAATTTTCTCGATTTGTTCGTATGCCAAATTCGCTTACATTACAAGTGCATGGTTTTGGCGATGCTTCCACAAGGGCTTACGGATGTTGTCTCTATTTTCGATGTGAGGATGCTTATGGCAATGTTGCTACAAACTTAGTGGCATCAAAATCTCGAGTTGCCCCTTTGAAAGCAACCACATTGCCAAGACTGGAGTTGTGTGCGGCGCATCTAATGGCTAAGTTTTGGGGTCAACTTAAAGCTCATTTTAAATATCCGATCTCAAAATTATATTTCTGGTCCGACTCTGAAATCACCTTGCACTGGATCAACGCACATTCAGCAACTTTATCAACATTTGTCGGAAATCGTGTAGCAGAAATTCAAGACCTTGCATGTGATGTTATTTGGCGATATGTTCCGACTGATCAAAATCCAGCAGACTTAATATCCCGTGGTTGTACTCTGTCTGAACTAATCAACTCTACTTGGGCCCACGGGCCAAAGTTCTTAAATTCATCATTCTCGGCATGGCCCACGTCCCACAACATTGGTCTTACTGAAGAAGAAATGGCCATGGAAAAGCGGAAAATTACTCTAATAGCCCAGACTACAGATATGCCGTATATCTTGAAGGCGATACACAAATTTAGCAATTATTTAAAATGTCTCCGAATATTTTCATATGTCTTTCGTTTTCATTCAAGAAAATTCCCCAAGGGTGCTACTGTTTCTCCACATGAGTTAAACCATACTCTCTACAGGATCGTTTGGGCCATACAGCAGCACTATTTTTCTGGTGAGTTCCAGCAACTAAAAAAGACGGGGATTGTTACGGGCCAGTTGTCTGCTCTGGCTCTATTTATAGACGATATTTCTGGGGTGCCAATTATGCGAGTTGGTGGTCGTTTGCGCAACTCTGATCTACCAACAGAAATGAAATTTCCTGTGTTGCTCCCCAAAGCTGATCCATTTGTCAAAATAATGGTCACACACCTTCATCGTACAAATTATCATGCGGGTGCACGAGCGTTAGTGGCCCTGGTTCAGCAGCAGTTTTGGATTGTAAATTGTCGATCCTTAGCCAGACAAATAATTCACCAGTGTATACATTGCACCCGATATAAGCCAAAATTGTTGACTCAAGTAATGGGAGATCTACCTAAAGACCGTGTTACTGAGTCTCGCCCATTTCAAATCGTTGGGGTCGACTTTGCTGGCCCTATACCAACTTATCTGAGAATTCGAGGTAAGCAACCATATAAGTCGTATATTGCAGTTTTTGTTTGCTTTGCTACAAAGGCTGTACATTTGGAGGCTGTCTCAGACTTATCGAGTGATGCATTCATTGCGGCCCTTAAACGGTTTACTGGAAGAAGAGGCATTCCTACAAAAATATATTGTGACAATGCGACGAATTTTGTTGGTACTGAGACGAAACTAAAAGAAGTCTTCAAAATATTTTATCGAGAGTCAAACATGGCAGCAATTTCGTCATATTCTGCCTCCAATCTAATCGAATTCGTGTTTATACCTCCTCGAGCACCACACTTCGGTGGATTGTGGGAAGCTGCCGTAAAAACTGCGAAAGGTCACTTATTGCGCACACTTCCGAATGCGCGACTCACCTTTGAAGAGTTGACCACGGCGCTAGTAGAAGTTGAAGCAGTAATGAACTCTCGACCACTTACTCCCGCATCAACTGATCCTAATGACTTTGAAGCACTCACACCAGGTCATTTTTTAATTGGTTGTCCCTTAAGAAGCATTCCCGAAAGGACTGCTTATAAATCCGAAATTTCCTGTCTTCAGCACTGGCAAAGAATAGCGGCTATAAAACAACATTTTTGGCAAAGATGGCACAACGAATATTTGGCTCAACTTCAAAATCGTCACCGATGGAAAAAACCTCAGCAAAATCTACAAATTAACGATATGGTCATCGTACACGAGGATAACATGCTTCCAATGAAATGGCTCATTGGGCGAGTCGTCAACATTATTCCTGGCGCAGATGGTTACGCTCGAGTCGCTGATGTGAAGACGCCTACATCTACTCTACGCCGACCTATTGCTAAATTGGCGGTTCTACCAGTAAATTGAAACCAGGGATTTCAATGGGGCCCGGCATGTTAAGGCACATCAATGCCGTGATTCTACAATCATATTTTTCTTATTTTACAAAAATTACTATTGTTATTAATTAAATTAACATTTCATAATTTAGTAACAATTTTTCATCTGAAGTTAATTTTCTTTCATATTCATTTGATCATAACTAATTTAATAAGTTGAATGAGTTTTTCTCTTTCGTTTCAAATTTGTATTTTTGTATTGTAATATTGTAACAAATACTAATTGTCTTTGCCTCATATAAACATATGTATGTACATACGCATAAACGTACATAATTATTCGCTGTCGCAGATCATTAGTTTGAACGACGTAGGCACATAGCTACATACATATGTGTATATGCATGGCTCTACCGCTAACCCTTTGGTTTGTAATTTTTAACTTTGAATTCTAAAATTAGAAATTATCAAGCAGTCGAAACGAGAAGTTTGTTGTTTCTTTTCTCATAGCGAAGATCATTTGGACATTTTTTTTGGTTTTTGCATTCCTAAAACATTGGAGTAGTTATTGTGCATAAGAAAAGGCAGTGGTGACTTGAAATAAGTAAACGCTGACCAGTGCATAGTTAACACTCCAGAGAAATTAATAATTACAAAGATTGTATTGGAGTCAAGTGACATTTGGCCCAATGCATTAAAATAATAACCAAACCATACTCAAGTCGAACCCTTGAGCTAGGAATTTGGCCCAATCGCATATTGGACATATTCCGGGATTGCCAAATTAGGCATTCCTAAAACAAACACTATGCCACATGCACCTTAAAGAAAAAATTGGTGAGCTTTAATATTTATAATTATTAAAATAACAAATGAATTAAAAATCATTACAATATTTGACAAAAAACTAAAAATAAATATTAAATAGAATTATGAAACTTGGTTAATTTAGACAAGTTTTTAATATAGATTTTATGTTCTATTTGAATAAACGGTCTGCAATTTCCTCAGTTTTATTGGTCCCATTGAAGATTTTGGAAAACTAGGACTTCAGATAAACAAGTATTTTTTTCTTCACTAACCGGAAAAAATATGATGTCTTAGCCTAAGGGGAATTACGACTTTAGAAATATTATACTTATATTCTATAAAGTTGACAATTTTGTGTACGTATTATTTTAAAGTACAGCATGTTCGTAGAAAATTGATTTAATTTTTGAATAGAAAATCTATTAAAATCTTACAGGTTTATAGTATTATTTATTCCATATTAATTTATCATTTGATATTTAAGCCTAAAAGCCATAGACTAATACATACCTAGGTAAACTTATTCTCTCATCTGACGTTTCATTTCACACTCTCATCGTAGGTTTGTGGAAATGAGAGCAATTAAATTAAAAATTATCTTACACCAGGTGGAGTTACAAAATATGTTCACTTAACTTTTTCCTGTCGTTTTGGTGTAAAACTGAAAAATTTAAATATATTTTGCACTTTTTTATTGACTTTTATCGTTGGTATACATTTGTATTGTATTTAACACAACTAGTTTGCCACAAAAACACTAAATTCGGTTGTTGTTCCTATGTTGATCGCTGTATACTATTGCCACTATCTGGTATTATTGAACCCTTATTTCTACCATCCAATGTTTACTTTCCATCGTACCTATGACGTTTAATTTATTGAGCGAATAAAACCTTCTATGGTATGTGTTATTCTATGCTAAAAGCTATAACATTTTTGATTTCTTATTTCTAAATATAAATTATATTCAATAGACTATCAAGTCTCCATTAGGTGGTGTTTTCCCACCGTGTCGAGGTTTTCCTCGTACACTTAAATCTCTACGTTACGACCCTCGTATAAATGGCCAAAAAATGAATTTAAAAAAGCCAAAAAATGTATTCCTATTAAATTCTTCTGGTTTCATTTCAATAAGAATCAAGCTATTGCGGACTATATATTTCCATATCTTTTAAAAATCTAGTCCACTGCAAATTCGTCCTTGAATTGGCGGGGTTCTTACAAAGTTAAAATAGAAACTAATTTGACAGTGTCACTTAATTTCTAAGATTTCTTCAAATAGTATTGACACCTTCGTCATGATTGTTGTTGCTATTGCATTTGTAGGAACAATTTGATTTGCATGACGGTAAATTTCTTCGAGATGGCAATTCCTCATTATTTGTGATGACTGGGAACATGTTGGCCCAGGATCGGTGTCCAATTCAACTAGTTCAGAATGTTTTAATGAATTGAATACACAATTTATATTGATTGGCTCAAAATTTTGGTCCTTTACCAGATCGTCCGAGGAAATGTCGGACTCAGTATCGGATTATTCAAATGTATCTACATACTAAACGGATACCAGTGTATAATTATATTTCAATAACTTTGGATTTAATTTATCACTTCACTTGGCATTTTGATTTTTGGGATATTTTTCGTTTACCGCCATATCAACGAAGTCGAACGTCAACGTTCGCTTTCGTTCTATGCGACAAACAGCTGATTGGCTACCCACTAACAAGCGAAAGAAAACATATACAATTCAGTACAAAATCGGATCCCACTTACACCCTCTCCTAAAATATCTAATCGAACGAAGCCAGGCACTCACTCTCGCTTCAAAATGCGTTTCACTATCCTTCGACTTGTCTTTCGCATGGTTTTACGTATGTTTGTGTGGTTGTTGTTCAAAGCAATAACATGAAGTTGACGTTTGCCATTTAATTTGGGAGCGAGAGAGAAGAGAACGTTTGTAGGATTTTGTGTATTTGCAGCAGCGTTATTATATTAACAGATTTATCTGTTTTTCACAGATTTTTTAAGTGTTAAACAGATTTCCAGTTTTTTGTTGTGAAAACAGAATTTGTAAAATGTTATCGCAATGCAGTTTTTTATAATTTGTATATAACGGAAAAATTATAAAACAATCAAGAAATGACGTGAAAGAGAAAAGTTTGAGTGAAACGTATCGTATCGATACAATGGTTACTGTCTCTCGGACCCAAGTATGCATTGCCAAATACAATGACAATATTCCCTTTAGTCAAATGCTTCGCCGAAGGCGAAGAGTGCATACAGACAGTTTGTAACAAAGAAGAGCAGGAGATTTCAAGAACGAAGTCCTCTACAAACCAAAATTGGACATGGACAGTGGGTCGCACGAGAACATCTACAGCCCGCAGAATCTATGATTTGCGAAAATTCATAAAGAGGGGAATCCTTTAAGACCTATTTGCTTATCCATAAATGCTCCTGGTTATGCACTTTGCAAATTTAGGGTTGAACTACTCAAAAATGTGACGAGAACCTCTGAATATAATGTTAAGGACACCATTGATTTCAAATCCAGGATAAGAAACTTGAAAATAAACCAAGACGAAATATTAGTATCGTTTGATGTGGTAAATCTTTTTCCAAGAATTTGGCATTAAGGACCATAGGGGAAAAATGAAGTAAAATTGCAGATTACACGACTACACCACAGGGTATTTTTTATGGAATTACTGTCGATTTGTATCAAGGATACACGTTATTTTAAATATGAGGACAAATTTTATGAATAGAGAAAGGGCATGCCTATGGGTTCTCCAGCGTCACCGACAATGGTGGGCATTATAATTTAAGGATTATTTGACACGACGCTCAATACATTAACGAGGAGACCAAAAATTGTAACTAAATATGAGGACGATATATTTGTAACCATTGGGAAATCTGAGGTGGAGGACACGAGGAAGGCTCCCCAATTCTTTCAATCAACAACTTCAATTTACAGTTGAAGAGGAAAGGGGCCAACAATTACCATATCCTGATTGCATAGTTATAAGAAAAGATGGAAATTCAAAAGTTGACGTGTATCAAAAGCCTACAGCGACAGGATGACTGATAAATTATTATTTTAAGCATCCTAGAGGGACAGTAATTAATACGGCCAAGAATTTCGTTAACAGAGTGGTGAAAATAAGCGACGTGGAATTTCATGGGGAAAATAAGGGGAGGTACGAACGATTTTGCAAAAGAGCAGTTTTCCCCTCAACACGATTGACGACTTGCTTATGCGAACAGATTTGAAACCACCAACACCATAGGATACGACGAGACCTGATAAGATATATAAATCCATAACGTGTGTACCAGGACTCTCGGAATGAATCAAACAATTCAAACATTTATGAGAGGGAGAAATACCATTTAGCTCCAAAGTCTAACTTTACCCTAAATCACCTTTTTAGTAGGATTAAATCGAGAATCGATACGGATGACAAGCCAAATGTGGTGTACGAAATCAAAGCCTGAAGGTATATGTTGGTACTACGATGAATAAACTGAAGACGAGAATTTCATCACATAAATCGGACCGAAAAGGCACATTATAAGCCCTTAGAACAAAAAACAGCACTCGTAGCCCACTGCACGTTAGCTGGACACAGGCCAAATTTTGACGAAGTGAAAATTCTAACTGAGGAGAACATTTACTCACGACGTCTCTCAGGTAATGCTACATATTATTGACGTTCCATCTGAAAAAAAACTCAACTACAAGCGCGATACGGACCACTGTGCACTAGTTTACATACATACAACTGATATACATTATTTTTGTGGTTTCCTACTCAATAATTTCTAACAGACAATATTGTACTTGAAAAAAAAATTAGTGTTTACTGTTCTCACTAATGTTTTACTAAATCTTTGTGTTTTTCTTATATTAGATCCTTGCAAATTATCAACGAAGTTAATCGAAATATTGGAAACTAAATTAATTGTGATAAAACGAAATTTGTACAGCTTCGTTTTCTTTTTTCCATACTTATGAACCCAAGACGATACTAAAATTGAAAATCATAATAATAGGATAGGTCAACTATAAATACAACTTATGTTAATATTGCGTAAAATCAGAACTTTTTTCAGGAAAAAAGGTTTTTTTTGCAAAAATTTACAGATTTTTGTGAAAAAAAATATAATAACACTGATTTGCAGTGACGTGTTAAACAGTGAAAGTGTAAATTGAAAATTTAGTCAAATTGAAAGTGTTAGTCTTTCTTAAGATACAAATTTTAAATATTTAGAGATTAAAATTTAAAATTTTTTGGTTTTTAAAAATGTTATAAAAAAAACTACTGAATATTTTCTCAAATTCCTTTTTTTATTTGAAAGTACAATCCGGTTAATAATGGAATATAATTTCATTCAAATGGCTGCCTCGGCTGGTCATGCAGTAGCCTACACGATCGGTCCAATTTTTAAGCACATTATCGATTGTGTGCAGCTGTATTTCACTAATGGCTTCACGAATATTGTCCTTTAAAGCGTCAATTGTCTCTGGCTTGTCGGCGTAACACTTATCTTTGAGGGCACCCCACAAATAATAGTCCAACGGTGTCAAATCGCAGCTCCGAGGTGGCCAACCGACATCAGCTCTGCGGCTGATAATGCGATCTTCAAAAACAGGGCGCAAAACATCGAGTGTAGCTTCGGCTGTGTGGCACGTAGCGCCGTCCTGTTGAAACCAAATGTTGCCAATATTCTCCTCTTCAATTTTTGTCAACAAAAATTCGTTCAACATGGCCCGATAACGATCGCCATTGACTGTAACGGCCAGTCCTTGCTCATTTTCGAAGAAAACTGGCCCAATTATGCCTCTGGCCCAAAAACCGCACCAAACAGTGACTCGTTTTGGGTGCATCGGCTTTTCAATGTATGCGTGCGGGTTTTCTGTGCCCCAAATGCGACAATTTTGCTTGTTTACATTCCCGCCAAGATCAAAATGAGCTTCATCTGAAAAGATGATTTTGTTTGGCAAAATCGGCATCTGCAACATTACCATGATTTTCAAAGGAATGTCGCAATATTTCCCAGCGTTGTGCAAGCGTATACACAACCATAGGGAGGATAAGCTAATTATCTTTCAAATCAGACATGAGCTAAGTGTTACCATTCACGAAATAAGCACTAGTTGAAAAAAAAAACGTTAGATGGCGGACCCTTTAGCAATTTTTTGAAGCCAGACGAGAATAGCTGACCCTGAAGAGGCTGGTTTTACACCAGTTTCCGAAAAGAATGGAATAAGACGAAAGCCCAGGGTGGTGTACACCTACGACGGGGCTAATTTCCCGAGTTTGCCAGTAGCAGAGCCGGAAGAAGACAACCTTTCCCAAAAAATGGAATGGTACGAAGCGGAGAGGCGTGCCTTGGGCCTGAGGGATAAAACTACCCGGGATGAAAAAGCGCAAAACGGATAGCGCCTGGGAGTGCCCGCTGAAGCAAAAATTACTTCGCGATAGGGCTGAAGCCAGGAAGCGACGCTTCGTCGTTCCTCGAATCAGCTTTTCATCCTTGCCGCATAGCCAGAACTTAGCTGAAGTTGCACCCTCCGGAGTGACATTGCAGATTCGGGGTCATTGACGGCGACTATCGTCGAATTTTCGGCATTGACCTTCTGTCCTGCCGCGCCAGAATAGGTCCATTCTTGCAGGATTATGCTAAACTGGAGGGGGATGACTTGAAGTCCCAAGCCATCTTGGGTCTTTTAATGGCCGTATGGTCTAGCTGGACTTGTGGCAAGGCCACGCTCCACTTTGGATAGTTCTGTAAAAATGTGTAATGTTAAGAAATTTTAATGTAAATACCTATAATTGTTAGCTTTTAAGTTTGCATTTAATTGTCTATTATTTGGAATAAATATGAATTGAATTCAATTGAGAAGAGTACGAGCAACCAGTATCAGCAGGTGCTGCAAGGTTGTCGTTTTTATGCTGAAATTGTATTTTAATGACATTATCTTCTGTCCATTGTGTTTCTTCCATTGAATTCTATTTGAATGGTTTTTGTTTCAAACTTTTATTTAATTTCCAGTTATGCGACAACCAGAAGAAAGTGACTGGTTTTGACATATTCGTTTGCATAGATGACAGCGAAAATAGTTAGTGGGTTCCGATTTTGTTCCGTAATCGTGAAAGAAAATAGTACATGTTTTTAAAATCAAAGGAACATAGAGTAGAACTAACATCGCTTAGTGCTCTATTATACGATGGCATTTCTTGCGGGCATATTTTCCAGTTCCCTTTTAAAGTTGCTACGTAATTCATCGAGCTATTACACGTTGAAATTTCACAATATGGAATTATTGAAATATCAAAATCCAAACAAAAACGGAAAATATACTTTTATACTTAAATTGAAAAAATCCTTCGAAATACAATGCCAGGGCATTTCATGTCATTTTTTCCTCCTCTCTTACTTCTCTACACCTCTTGCCTACGAACGTAAAATTCACGAACTTTCTTGTAATAGTGCTCTTAGAAGCGTCAAAACTGTCATTAAGGGAAGGCGTAAGCGTTTTATTTTGGATATAGTACTTTGATTTTAAATACAAATTTATAAAATATATACAATAAATTTATAATTAGAAAATGAAATATAGTTACTGGATACTAAGGCCTAGCGCTACCCAAATTGTTTGAACTGGAACATCATACGACATCAGTTCATTGGCTTGCCATGCCACGCTGTTCGTATTTGTTCGGCACGCCGTTTTTCTCAGGTTCCTACGCTTCTGTCAAAGCAGAAACAATTGGCGTAAACCTCTACACCGTCTTTTAATATACACTGAACGGAAAAGCATCGTCACAGGTATGAAAATGTTCATCACCCCAACAACTTTTGTCATCGAAAGTGCGCTAACGTACAGTTTCATTCCCGCTATGAAAATATGTTCATCAACTGAAAATTGTTCGTTATTGTGATGAAAGTATGGTTGTTGCTGCAATGAATTTGCTTCATTATTGCAACGAATTGGTTTCATTGCTGCAATGAATTTGTTTCATTGTTGCAACGAATAAGTATCGTTCTTGCAATGAATTTATTTCATTACAGCAATGAATTTGTTTCATTGCTGCAATCAATGTTTTGAAGTGTGCTTGAATTTATTTATTGACAATTGTACATTAATACACTGTTAGTATTACATTGCAGGTGTTTTTTTAGAAAATGGTCTCAATTATATAAATATATTAAATCCATTCCTTGTTGAAACTCTCGTCTGGAGACGATTGTGGTAGTCGAGAGGTTGGGTGTTATTGTGGCCGTCTAATTTAGTTTCTGCAATTAAAAACAAATACGAGGAATGTATTATCAAATTTCTAATAAAGATATTTACATATCTATGTCTGTACTTACCATGAGCATGAGCATAAGCTATGCTCTACTCCTTTAACATAGAACCGCATCATTGTTTTCTTAAATCGTGCAATTGTTATTGTGTTGAGGGTTCTGTCATTCAATTGTAGCGCCAAATCTCCCCGTCATTAAGGCAGTGATCGCTCTGTATGCATTTTCTTCAACTGCTCTTTTATTTATTTTAACGAAATTTCTTAAAATTTCGATTGGATTCATTTCATTGTACGCTAAGTTGTTTTTTTTTAATGTTCGTCTTTCTTGAAACACTTTGTTACTTTGACTTGTAATCGTTTTCATTGACTTCAAATCCAAATACCAATACAATGGAACAAGCGCTACCGAATTACGGTTAAAATACAAACCCAGCGGACCAAAACTTCGTATACGATATCGCATACGAGAGTTACGCGAAACTTTTGCGGGTAAAACTCTCGAAAACAGATCCGAAAACGATCGGAAAATGAGTCATCAGTCGCTCAGTTTGTGGCAGTAAAAGTTTCGTTTACGATGTCTTGCAAGAGATTCGTTTGCGAGAGTTTTGCAATATCTTTTGCGCGAACAACACGAAAAATAAAACAAAATGCAATAGCCAAAACTTTGTTGTTGTGTCGTGTGCCTGCATGTGTGTGCCTTTGTTTGGCGCACGACCAGAGGCGGATCAAGGGTGTCCGGGGCCTCTGGTGGGAAAGTTCACGGGGCCCTTTATATTTGAACAAAATAATGTATGGACAATAACGAAAATTGGAAACACTGGAAGTCTTTATTCTCATTTCTTAACTCTAATCGTCGAGTTAATTTTCGAGAACAGTTTTATATATTACTAATACATATAATCTATGAAACGTAAAAACATATCAATGATGAAATAAGACGACTAAATGAATTTTTTCCTTGATTTCTCCCTGGCGAAATCCTCGATAATCTTTGCAGTGTTAATATCCTTTAAAACATCCTGTTCAATGTATAATAATGCTAGGCTGTTTAACCTTTCTTCTGTCATAGTACTCCTCAAGTAGTTCTTCACTCGTTTCAGTACAGAAAACGATCTTTCTCCTGAGGCATTGCTGATGGGAATGGTGAGAAAAATCTGTAGAACGATTTCCACATTTGGGAAAGTTGATGACATGCCCATTGCAGCCTGGTATATTTGACCAACACTGTTGTATTTATCTGTATCTGTCTCGCCTTTCAAAAAAAGGAGAAATTGCTCCAGTTCATCATCAAAATTAACAATGTCTATGTCATTCTCGACCGAAAGTTTGAGGGGGAACTTTTGACATTTCTCTTCCATGTGTTTCGTGTTATTTATGTGTTGCTTCAACATGAGTAAATGACAAATCGACCAAATTATAGACGCGCCAAATTACCCCCATAATGTAAACACATCGTGCGTTTCGAAGGGTGTTCAAAAGAGAATTTCATCCGTTTAACGCGCGTGAAAGGCTTAATGTAAAACTGGTCAAAGAATCGAATTTCCGTACTTTCAGTTCCCCCTTGAGCGCGGGGCCCCTGGCGGCCGCCAGGTCCGCCACCCGCATGAGCCGCCTCTGCGCACGACACAACGACAACAATGTTTCTCTCTTTTCGTCCGTTTAGCACCCATTTTTAAACCAGTTTGCGAATATTTGGGCGAGTTTAATTTCTCCCCCGGTTTTGGTCCGGTAAATACTCGCTTCTGAGCCCGTTTGCGAGCATTTAGCGTAACACTCGCTAAGGCTCGGTTTTTTGCCCGCTGGGAAAACACGAACATTTTGTTGCGATATGTATCGTCTCGCCCATCCACACACACAAATGTTCAGATACAGCTATTTCGGGGTAGTTTTTCTGCTATCGATGCGTCACTTTCTTTGCTGCCATGTCGTTCCTTGCATTCTGTTTATTTATCTATTTGATTTACAGGTGTGTAATTTACACAAACGATTATAGCAAACACATAAATTCGAACAATTTATTTTTCACAACAAAAGATAATTACTAAGTATAACCAAATTGTCTTTTTTACAAAGTTTATTTACATTATTCTGGCGGAGAAATATGTCTACAACTTTCGGCTGTTGCAAAGGAACTGATTTAAGATGTGTACGTGACCCAGCACTCACGCTCACCATTTTCTCTTGATGACCTCTTATTTACGCTTCACTCTTTATCTTCATAAGAATTAGTTTCGTTGCAATAGCGAAATTGTTTCGTCGACTGTAAATGTTGCCAAGCCCCCAAAATAAAGAAATAATAAAAATAAACTATTAAAAGTAAGAGATAAACCAAATATCATTAGTTTCAACATCATGCCTTTACAGTTGTTTTTAAAATTTTAACCAATTTTTCTACACAATTCAAATTAAATAAAATTGTTGCAGGAACGAAAAGAAAGTTGTTGCAGCAACGAAATGAAAAATTTTCAAAGAAATCATGTGTGAAATTTTTCGTTGCAGTGACCACCAAATTGCAGTGACCACCAAAATATACGACACTTTTCACTATAGCAACGTAAAGACATTAACGAAAATGTTTCATCCATGCGACGAAGCGTTTTTCTTTCAGTGTAGTTACCGTTTATGATAGACATCAATTATTAATATTTTGCGATTCTGTTTAGCTTTTGAACTTTTTTTTCCACACAGCCAAAGTTCTACCTGTCGATTAGGCTTTGTGGTGAGAAATAATTCCGACTTTCGCCAAATTGGGCCACCCTAATGCGAAAATAATAATACGAAACTAAAGTGTTTGTGTGGTAGTAGTATACTTTACATTGTATTGTTATTAATTATGCTTAACATCTGACAAAAGCAATGTATATGACCAAATAGCTGAGTTATATATTGAATGACGTGCTAACAAGCTGTTATGAAAGATGACACTTCTTTCTCTTATACGCCAATTTAGTGGCAAAGACTGGACCGTACGTTATAATACTTGTATTCTCTAGTTGAATGATTCTCTTACAGAATGACAGCTTAACAGTAAAGTACTGTCAGTTACTTAATAAATATCAGAATTTGTTGCTTGGAAGACCTCTCACTCATATGCATTCATACAATTGGATTGACTCTTAATCTGGTCCTCCAAATGTAAAACAATACAAATCCCGCACTCACACTATAATTTTTCACCTTCCATTTGAAAATCAAACCACATTGAAATCAAACTGTGTAGAATTCCATCACATGATAGTATCAAACCCACCGAACGTCCGACCTCCTTTTCGGGATATAACACTTTTCATTTGTTATTTCACCTTAAATTTCAGCTCTTTTGCCCCCCCCCCCCCCCACTCCGAATAAATGTAGCTTGATGTTGGGGTGGTTGGTGAGCACAGTTGTGTTTTTAGCAAACCGACACAAGAAACGTCGAAACAATAATAATAAAACACACGCCTTTTGCCACATTATTATGTCGGCGTTTTGTAAAGACAAACCTTATCCGTTCGCAACGATGTACCTTTGGTGACTGAGATTGTCCTTTATATTCCGTGGCTAAGACAACAAGGAGCTTTTATGTAAATAATGAGATTTAGTAGAGCTTTTCACCACAAACCCCACATTTGCGAATATGACGTAAAAATTCGCTCGCACTCTCTATGTCTCTTATTCCGACATGGTTTAATTCTCTATCAAGGACTCAGGAGATGCAAAACGTTGGAAAACCCATTTCATTAGATTGCACGGAATGAATGTCATTATTCTAACTCGGCAATACACACAAGTTCAAACTTTTCGTTGAAGGTGCAACAAGAATACTGCTGTAATAATACAAAATAATATTTACACTGTCAACTGAAGTACACAAACTGTACGTCGGTGAAAATATTTCAATTGAAATTATAATAAACTTGAGTAAAGATTTAACCAATTAAATGTGTAAGATGTGTCGAGTTCAAAGTTAATCAAGAGTTACTTATATACATAACGAAGTGGAGTACGAAGGTAAGTAACATGTAATACTTTATTTCAATTACATGGCTAATCAACTTGGGTACGAAATTAGTCTACATTTTCACTATACTATTTTCAATTACATGAATTTCAATACCGATCCAGAACCAGTCACGGGACCGGTTCCCTGGGGTGCAGAAGCGGTACGTTTTGTATGAAGTTGGCTGCTAAAGTGTCAATTGACACCTGACTGACACTTTGTGATGTGTCTTGAAGGACCAGTTTAGTTTCGGTTCAGTAGGTGAACTAGTCCTCGAACTAGTTGCGAATATAACCCAAATTAATCGATTTAAGATAGTATCTCAAATTAGCTGCTTTCTCCACAGAATAAAAATGTATAACTCAATAAAATTTCAATTTTAACTATATTGCATTACAAATTATACAATGAGAAATGAACAGTGTTGCCGTTGGAAATTTTGTTTTTAGACCAAAATTTTCCCAAAAATGGACCAAAACAGTTTGCATCGGACCAAATTTTAAAACTCAATTAATATACCAATTAATGTTTTTTAAAAACATTTTGTTAAGTAAAATTAAGGTTTGAAACATAACATATTTGATTTAAATAATTCAGGTATGAAAAAAAAATATATAATGAAATTTATATATAACTACATTTAAAATGCGGAGAACTAAAATAATCTTATTTAGTCTTTTTGTGTATGTATTTTACATTTACTGTTAAAAAAGAATAATGAAACAAAACACATTTTATATGATTCTTGCCATGTATTAAATACATTAATATCATAAAATTTTTCAATCTGTTTGAGATCATTTGTAGGACAGAGAATGTTAATTATAAAAAATTATTTAGGTAAAATATTTCATTAGATTAAATTATTTTATATTTGATTAGGTATGTCTCTTTTTGCTGACCGCACATAGTGTGGATTATTTATTTCAATAGTTTCTTTGCAAGACATAATACTGTTGATAGTATTTACTTCCAGTTTATTTCTTAATTGGGTTTTTATAAGCGATAGAGTTGAAAATTTGCGTTCAGCTGCGGCGGAACTATGTGACAGAAATAACAAATTAAATATAAAATTAGAAATATTTTCAAAACATTTTTTGTTTAAACCGTTTGTTATTGATGCTATTTCTTGTCAAAAGTCATTACTATTTAAATTAGCGGAAATTTTTATTTCGCTGAGCCGCAGCAAATTCCATTCTGCTACTATTGAATCAGGATCGCATTCAATTAGTTTAGGAATCTTTAAAAGAAGATCCTGAATTGATAAGTCATCCTTTGATAAAACATTTTCAGGAGCTATCATATTTAAGAGTACAATATTATCACTTTGTTTATCTGATCAAGGAATTCTACATAAAATTCTAAAACAACTGATTTTATTTCTTTTTTTTCATTTTGATTTAAATAGGTTTGCATATAATTTTCGGCCTTGATGCCAATGAATACTTTATAAATGTCGAGCTGATATTGTTTAGTTTTGTAGTCTGTGACAATATTTACCAGATCTTTCTTCATGAAATTGCTTAATATTAACCGAAAATTTGATTTTATGCTTGTATATAAGTAAGGCAATCGGGAACTTTCCGCTTGGAATTCTTTGTTAATATTATTAACAATAGCTAGAATATATGTCAGAAATAAGAAATGACATTTCATTCTGCAAGACATATCTTCCGCTATGGCACCAGCACGAAGTCCTTGAACTTCATATGTGCATGAAATGAAATACAATCTTAGGCTATTCCATTGCTCGACAATTCTAGATATAACGCCCTCCAATGAAAGCCAACGTGTTCTGCATATTCCTAAAATTGTGTGAGGCGCAACTGAACAGTATTCTTGAAACTCTTTGAGTTCGTTGACGCGTTTGGGACTACGTGAAAAGAAAGTGTAAATATCCCGAAAGAGAGATTCAATAGAAGTAGGTAATTTTTTTGTGGCGTAGCTAGAGCAATGATGCAAGGCATGGCATGAGCATTTTATGTAAAACAAATCCACTTCTTTTTAAAATAATGTCTTAAGACCTCCCATATTACCCGACATATTATTCTCGCCATCCGTGGATAAACCGATTAGATTTGTCAATGGTATTTCACACGACTTGAAATAATCCTTGATACTATCAAATATTGATTGAGCATCAGATTTAATAATTTCCAGCATTACCAGAAACTTATCTTGTATTTTACATTCAGCATCCACATAAAGCGCAATTAAAGCAAACCACTTTTTTGTAGAGACGTCTGTGGTTCCGTTCACAATTAACGAAAACTTTTTTCTTTGCAAAATGGATATTATTTCATTTCTAGCCTGCTTACCAATTTTTTCGGCTATTTCTGTAGCCTTTGTTCGTCCACAATGAACCAGCTTTACAATTGCAGAATCGGGACAGCATTCTACCAATAATGCTGGCAGGTAGTCCATTAATAAAAATGGCATGTTATGCGTAATGCAAAACATGACAAGCACAAATTTTGCGTGTTTCACCTGTTGCGATTTCCTTTTTTGTTCGGTGTTAAAAAATTTTTCTATATAAAAATATTTCTTTTTGATGTCGTAGTTTTGGAGATGCGCTGTTGACTTTTCGTGAACCTTTAAATGGGCCAAATGTGTAGATAGTGGCTTGGAGCACACTTTACAAAACGGGGTACCACCCTTTTCTTCCAGCCAGTCAAAAGTAGTAAGCCATTCTTGTCGAAATTTCCTTTTAGAACAGTGTGCCAATTCAGCTGTATTATTTGCACCACTGTAAATAAAGGGGAAACCATTAAATAATATCAATACTTATTACTGTATAAAAAATTACCTGCAAGCTGCATTGTTATTGCTTTCGCTTGTTGTTTGCGTTTTCGCCTTTTTGTAATGTATCTACAATAGATTGTTTTATTATAGTAAAATCTATTTATGGTTAATATTAATACTTACTTGTCCAAGGTGTTTTACTGTAATATACGTGTAAACGTTGAAATATGTATTTTGATTTTTTTAATGTTTTGTTTACAATGCATAAATTAAATAGAAAGAGGGCGAAGAAGCATAACACAGTTCATTGTCACTAAATTATGTCAAACGTCTCTTATAATATAAAGACCGACAGCGGAGTCTGTTAACACACTTCTTTAGACGGGTTTTTATTGTAATAAATTTCAAATACATACTACTGGTACACAATAAATACATCTTAATATTAACTATATCTAATTCCCTCACACCCATTGGGTGCCCTTCAGAATCTTCCATCCTCATCAAAAAATTACTACATACATACATCAATCTTAAAAATAAATTATATACGCTGTAAAAAAGAATATTATCCCGAAAAATCCAAGCAAAACGGGAACGCCTCATTTGTCGTCTTGACCGAAAAATAAAAGAAACTTAAAAAACAAATAACAACTTAAAAACTAAATAAAAGCAAGAATTCCAGCAAGCCGGATCGCATAAGTCATTAGACCAGAAATTTCCAGTCTCCACCTCGATTAAAAGAAATACTACTGAGTAGTATTATACACAGGATCATCGATACACAATGTACCGAATCTCCTGTGGTAAAACAATAAAGCCTCGTCCGTTCCTAGATAGCCCCCATTACTGAGGGCCAGAAGGTCCGTTGGTCCAAGGAATCAGCGTGACAGAAGACTGTCCGCATCCGTCGCAACACACTTCAATGTCACTACTCTATATATAAACGTCGTTTACAATTAAAAGGCCGACAGCGGAATTTATGAAATTTTTGTTAATGTATCACACACATAATTGTCACCGAGCTTTAGAAACGTCGTTAATAATTAATTTGTGAACGTATAGCGGTGTGTAAAAACTATTTTGAATATAAGAGATGTTTGCAGTACATTAAAAATAAATAGAAAATAGAATGAAAAATAATAAACGACAAAACGGACCAAAATGAAATTGGTCCGACCATCGGACCAATTTAAAAATTTCAAATTTTTCGGACCAAATATGGTCCAATCGGACCAAAACGGCAACGCTGGAAATGAACTAAAATAATATATAGATTTATTTATGGATTTACATATGTATGTAGTTTCATTGACTAATTTATGCTATGGTTTATAAAAACACATAAAAACGATTTCAATTTAACAGATAAAAAACATTTTTAAATTTTTGATTATACATTCACATATCCATTTGATTTGCTCTTTCAGTGCTGTTTGTTTCTTCTTCAAAGTTTTTATTTATTATATCTTTAATTGTTGCCACCTAAAAATATTTACATACAAAGACACCAAAGTGAAATAAATAAGTGTGTTTTTTTTACCCCGCTAAAGTTAATAATAGCTTAATTTGTACGGGACAGCTAAGCGATATTAACACCCCAATTCTGAGTATGTGGTAACAATCAAATTGTTACAAAGTTGTCACCGTTGTTTGCATCTGGTATTCTGGCAACACAGTGACAACGAAAAATTCACCTCTTAACAAATAATTCACCTCACAATAACAGGTTGTCAAAAGCAGGGACAAAAAACAAAAACATATGGTTTTCTGAACAAAATGAACGCGGTAAAAAAGGAAAAGTAAGTATTTAATATATATATGTTTTATTGAATTAAAATTAATACATTATTATTTAGGGAATTTGAGCGCACCGCAAAGGCACAGCTGGAATGCTATATTGCTTTCCTCAAGTAACAGATGCTAAGCGGAGAGAATACTGCACGTCGGCCCAATATAGAAGACGAAACTTACTTTAGCGCCAACTCTCTGATCTACAACAAAATTTTACCACCGACAAAAGCTTCTGCTCTGAGTTCAAAAAGTTGTTTTCCCCCCCGCGGTCGGCCCAAACTCTTGAGATATAGGCCTTTAAATCTTGAGTATATAATCGTTCGTATCTCCGGGATTTATAATCCAATCTGGTTGAAAGGGGTATCATTACAAAGGTCTTTCTTAACTCTATAAATCAGCTCTATAAACCACCGACAAAAGCTTCTGCTCTGAGTTCAAAAAGTTGTTTTTCCCCCCGCGGTCGGCCCAAACTCTTGAGATATAGGCCTTTAAATCTTGAGTATATAATCGTTCGTATCTCCGGGATTTATAATCCAATCTGGTTGAAAGGGGTATCATTACAAAGGTCTTTCTTAGCTCTATAAATCAACATATTTATTTTTATTAGTCCATAAGGAGAGCTAATTAAAAAAAAGTTTTTTAAAAAGTTTTTCAGCTAACAGTTTATCTTTTTTTCAAAAAAAAAATGCCCTATTACACTTATTTTTTTGGCAGGTTCCGATAATAAACAAAGGTATATTCTAAAGGTATATTACTCAACAATATCCCTTGAAAGACCGGAGATATTTAAGTTAAAAGTTTTGTAATACTTTCCGCACATTTTCAATCTTTCTAACACAAAAGCAAGTTCTTTCTTCTTTCTGCTCCATTTCCATGGGACAAAGTAACAAAAGTCCTTCCTTCATTTAATTATGCCCTCTTGTCGTTTTGGTACAAAATATATTATTAATTTTTCCCTTATACTGTTTTATTGTTTACTTGCAAAATTTATAAAATGATTTTGTATCAACTTTCCGGCAAATAAAACAGCTGCCACGCACTGTTACCTCCTCTTTGGCAGGTAACAGTTTTTGTTACTTTTGTCACCAAAAAAATGTGTCAGAATACCGATTTCTGGCAATTGTCACATTGTGTCAAATAGTTACCGTGGTGACTTTTGTAACCCTGCCAGAATTGGGCTGTAAGTGGCATTTCAATTTCCCACTTAAAGTCCAACTTGAGCAATGACAACGTTGCCACATGTTCAATTTCAAGAAATGGCAACAAAAAGTTATCTTAAGCGGCGAATACACTACACAAAATGCTTGCGCAAAATGCTTCTTCTTCTTCTTCTTATTTCGCCACACACAGTGCAAAGAATTTGTGCAAAACTTGCATTTTTAGTTTGCTTCTACATCGCGATGAATAAAGACAAATGTGCAGCTGCAGCAATATTGAAACGAAAAGTTCTTGGGCAGACTGAACTATTAAGGGAGTTGGAGTGAATGACTTCAAATGACGTCAGCAAATGACTTCAAGAACTATGTTCGGATGAACATCGAAACATTTAATGAGCTTTTAAATAAGGTAGCTCACTGCATATCAAAGAAAAACACTTTGATGAGGGATGCAATTCCTGCCCACCATCGTCTTGCAGTAACGCTGCGCTTTTTGGCTAGTGGCAACAGCTACGAGGACTTGAAATTTTTATCGGCAATCGCACCTCAGACAATTGGTAGAATTGTTATGGAGACATGTAGTGCTATAATAAGTGAACTGAAACAATCAATCAAGGCAAGTACCTATAACAAAATATATATTTACAGCTTTTATATAAGTTTTATTTATTTGCAGCTTCCACAAACACAAGACGAGTGGAGAAAAGAAGCGAATGCTTTTAATAATTTATGGAATTTTCCAAACTGCATTGGCGCGATTGACGGAAAGCACGTCAACATACAAAAACCCCCTGGATCCGGCTCATATTATTTTAATTATAAAAAAACATTTTCTATTATATTAATGGCCGTAGTAAATGCAAACAACGAGTTTATTATGGTTGATGTTGGTACTAATGGTAGGGATTCTGATGCTGGACTTTTCAATGACATTGAATTTTATGCGCGTCTAAAATATAATAATTTAAATATACCAGAGCCGGTTACGCTACCAGAATGCGCAGACAAATTGCCATTTGTATTCGTAGCAAACGATGCATTTCCTCTGACGGAAAATATTATGAAGCCGTTTAGTCACAACACACTGAATGATAAGGAAATCATTTTTAACTACAGGCTGTCTAGAGCGCGAAGAATAGTCGAAAACACCTTTGGAATTTTATCCTCCAGATTTAGAATTCTTCTGCAAACGATAAATTTACCACCCGAAAACGTAAGAATTATAGTTTTAACTTGCTGCTATTTGCATAACTTCTTGCGACAAAAGAATGTAGTAGCGTATTCTGAAGGAGGATTTGATGTCGAAGAAACTGAAACGGGCGAAATTTCATATGCCGATTGGCGCAATGACCCACATCTTGAAGGTCTTCAGCCGACGACCTCGAGGAACTCATCAAATTTAGCAAAAAGTGTGCCATTATTTCAATACACATGGTGCTGTTCCTTGGCAACATGAATTATTAACAAGAATTATTAAAAAGAATTAGTTTATATACTGCAGGCAAGAACAGCAGTAAACAGTTTCGTATTTTTAATTACTGTAGTTTTTTGGTCCAGCTTCAATATTTCTGAATTTTTTACTTATTTTCATTAATTATTTACTTTATGTTTCCCCTCTCGCCGACAAAGGCAACGAAAATAAAATATAATAAATACATAAGACTAAAGAAGTTTAATAAAACAAAAGCTTTTAATTCATTCACTAAATTAAATGAAATAAAAAATATTCATAAAATAAAACGGTTATTTAAATACACAGTGCAACACGAAAAAAAATAACCATATACGGACACCACTACGTGATAAAAGACAAAAAAAAAAAAAAAAAAAAAGACCCGTGTCTCCCAATTTTTCCCAAAGTCATACACTTTTTTTTTATGGGCCGCCAAAGATTTGGGGCCTCGGTATCATTTTCGTAAAAATGTGATCATTTTCTCAGGCTCATATCTTGCAAACCGTTCAGAATTTCGATTTACTCTCTGAGGCAAAGTATGGTTATTTTGCCATGACTTAAAAAAATTACACACAGTGATATTCATATCTCCACCGAAATTAGAAAAATAATTTTGGATTTCCGTGGTGTCACTAGATTGACTTTGTGCCGCGGCTTCGTAACTATCTGATACATTTTCATCATATTGATTGGAGATGCTGATTGGTGTGGAACTTCTATCGTGCCAAATTGGTTTATTGCTATTGCTAGGATTGTGGTCTGTGATGCGGTTAATAACAAACTGCGATCGAGGTCTAGGGAAGGTGCTATTATGTTGTGATGTCGGCATGGAAGTTATTTTTAATGGTTTCGGTTGCGGATTAAAAATGTTTTGCATCTGCACAGAGTGGTGGAGTTGTAGGCTGCTCAAGGAAGCCTGAAATAATATGTCAGAGACCGTTTTATTCGCTATTATCTGCTGCCGCTCTTCCAATTTATTGTATTGGAACGCCCAAGATTGTGTTACAGCATCGTCTGTATTACCACAACTTTTTTCCAACGTTTGGGATGCCAACTTAATCAAGTTGTCCTCCGCCGAAAATTTCTTTTTCTTCTGAGGTGGCTCACTATTCTGCAAATAAATTATTATTTATTTGTGAAATTTTTTTGGTCAGTTATAATGCTTTGACTTACCTCATTTGTTATGGACTCATCCATTGTATTTAAGCTCTCCACGCTTTCTTCCTGCTCTTTTAAAAAATTTCAATTAAAAGAGAAAGAGTTCGGACGTGTTTTTGGAGGTGCTCCGCATTTTGTTCTTCATTGGGTGTAATATATAATTCTTTGGTGACATTTTTATCTAAAATTGAAGCTCAAACTTATAAACGAGTTCAATACACATAATTTTTTTTTTTTTTAAATATTGGAAATATATAAATAAATGCAAATTTTGCATAATTCGATAAATTATAAACAGAAAGATTTTAACAACAAAATATTCATAATGTCATCAAACGATGAATCCCAAAACTCACAAAATATGTTTTCGACTCCAACAAAGAAAACAACACTCTACACAGAGCTAACGCCAACCACTACAACAACCAAATGCCCGAAAATATTACAACTAATAGAGCAGAAATTTACTAAACAAAACAAAATAATGATTTCTCTAATTGAAGAGTGTGTGAAAAAGAGTGTATGCGAAGTTATCAAACAGCTAGATGAAAATAACAAAACTTTCTAATAGCTTAGATAAACTCTCGGAGAGAGTAAACAAAATAGAACGAGATCAACACAACGTAAATGAAATTCGAAAAGAACTATATGAAGCAAAACAAAAGATCTCCCATCAAGAGAATGTCAATGTTTCCACTAATTTGCGCATTACATTATGAAGACAATGAAAATTTACAGCAGATTTTTGAAAAACTGTGCGCATTCCTTAAAGTCCCTGTGCCATTTGTTAAGTCTATTCAACGTCTCAGAAACAAAAACAACAATTCCATAGACAATGTCATTATGGTTAAGTTATTCATTTCTCATGAGAGAAATTCGGTACTCAGAGCGATTTCAAACTTTAAGCGACAGTGCAAAACACTGCTTTCTCACAATGTTTTCGGTATAGACTCGAATGCACCAGTTTATGTAAATGAAGACTTAAGCAGCGATAATTACAAAATTTTGCAGGTTGCACTAAAATTAAAAAGAAAAAAGCTCCTTTCCATGTCGTACACGTTCCGCGGAATCGTTTATATAAAACATTTAAACAACGACCATCCAACCCGCATTGATACCATCGAACAGCTGAGTAATATTTTTCGCTGCCACATGGAAACGTCAAATCAACAAACTCTCACAAACAGTGTTGACACCGTCAACTGATCAGCTGGAATATACACTGAGGGAAATGCTACTTATCAATTATTTATATGTTTTTATATTTTATGTTATGTTTGTTAAATTATTATTTTTTATTATGTTTTTACTTTTAATTTTTCGCAATTTGAAATATTTTTTTAATATTAGTTTAGATTCTTACATCTTAATTTTTCGCATTTTGAAATACCTTTTTAATTTTAATTTATATTTTTACATGTCCCTTTCTCAAAATCCATATTTTATACTGGAACAGGTTATACAATTTGAAGGCGTTGCTTATATAATATTTTACCCTGTTCTGTGATATCAGGTTAGATTCCAAAGACGAAATATTTTACATGGTCAGAATATTGGCTAAGCAAAAGCTTGGGTTAAAAGTAATTCACATTAACGCACAGAGTTTAAACAATAAAATGGATGAATTCCGACATAATTTCGTAAACTCAGGTGTAGATGTAATATGTGTCTCAGAAACTTGGTTTCATCCTACGATCCACGATAACGTGTATGATTTGCCTGGATACACTTTGTTTCGTGCAGATAGACAGTCAAATGCCGGTGGTGCTTGTATTTACATTAGTAATCATATTAAATGTAAACTAAAACTGAAATCTCCCCCCGGAAGTCATATTGAATTAATTTTTCTGGAAATAAACACTAAAAATAATAATCCGATTCTGATTGGCTGTGTTTACAGACCAAATCGACATGTACCTTTTGATGACTTAATCTCTTCAGTTAGTAGTTTGTCCACCATGTATAGTGATATAATAAATAAAATCTATCTTTCCGAATGCCTGGAAAACGTCAAAAATATTACCCTTACCCAAATCGCATAATGATTATCGTCCCATATCTATTTTATCGTTCCTAGCAAAAGTTCTTGAAAAGCTTATGCATAATCAAATGGTAGAATACATTGACTCTAATAGCTTGTTGTCCAGTCGTCAATCTGGCTTCAGGAAAAATAGAAGCTGTACTACAGCACTGACGCATGTAATAGAAGATCTACGATCACGTTTAGATGAAAATATAGTATCGTTTCTAGTACTTTTGGATCATAGTAAGGCTTTCGATACTGTTAACCATAACAATTTGATAATTAAACTCGAAAAATTATTCTACTTTTCTAAACCTGCATGTAGTCTAATAGCGTCGTACATTAAAGGGCGAAAACAAGCTGTGTTTGTCAATGACAACATTTCAGGTGCTTTGGACATAACCAAAGGAGTGCCGCAAGGTTCCATCTTAGGGCCTCTCTTATTTTGCATGTACATAAATGACATACCGGACATTATACGCCACTGTAACATACAAATTTACGCTGACGATGTTCAGTTATATTCGAGCACTTTTGCCGCCAATATGAATAACTGCATTCAATACATTAGTGAGGATCTGGATGCGATAAGTATGTGGGCTAACGTCAATGGGCTCTGCATAAATCCCTCAAAATCAAAATTCATTTGCATCTCTAAGCGTAGACAGATACCAGACATTGACATATCCTTACGCATTGATAATTCTGTAATTAAATGCGTTAAGTTTTGTGCGAACCTTGGCATAATTTTCAATAATGAACTTACCTGGTCAAACCACATTCCTGTAACATCTGGTAAAGTTCACGGTATGCTGCGTAACCTCTGGGCAGTACAACCATCTACACCAATGCAAATCCGCATGCTGCTTGCGAAAACTTATTTGATACCCACACTATTATATGGCTGTGAGATTTTTTGTAATTGTGATTCAGCTGATTTTCGAAAACTTTTGTGTAACCTTTAATAATATTACACGATATATTTTCAGCAAAAAGCGAAGCGACCGAATATCTGCTTATTCATATCAAATCTTTAATATGAGTTTTCAAAACTACCTAAAATACAAATGTTTACTTTTCTTGCACAAAATAATAATTACTAGAGAACCCGATTATCTATTTGATAGAATAAAATTTGCTCGGTCGCAACGTGGGAAAAGAAAAATACAACTAAGTTTTAATTATTCTAAATCTGAAATGCATTTTTTTATTCCTACAATAGGTCTTTGGAACTCGTTACCACCACAGATCCAGACTATAAGCAACGTTCTTCAATTCAAAAGGGATTTAGGAATACATATTAAGTAATATACATATAGGAATACATATAATTAATTAAATATTAATTAATAAACTAAAATTAGTAAATAGTAATAGTAACACAAGTAAAATGTAATCGTATACCACTAGCACTATAACTTATAAGAGTCAATCTTGTTGTGCTAGGCTTTCAAATAAATAAATGAAATGAAATGAAAGCAATGGGAAGTAGCATAAGGATGGAACATAAATGTCCTCAAAACCGGCACCTGATTTTTCACTGCTTTTCACTTTCTTCAATTCCCGCCGGTAATTTGTTCTTAATTTATTTTTTTCTTTAATTACCAGCTCACGGTTAGCAATAGGGGTCCTTCTCTTTTAGTTTTTCTATTAAAATCTCATATTCGCTGTTTTTTAGGACCCTGTTGCTTTTATTTTCCAAAGGGAAGGCAAATTTCTATATGTTTCAATAAATTCACTCATAAATTTTTTTTCATCCGCCATGTTTCCTTTTATTGATGATTCTCTTATCAAAATTTCAACAGAATGACGCGAGTTTGTGCAAAATAACCGGTACACCATACAAAGGGCTTGCGCAACACAGCCAAAAATCAAACCAATTTGATTTTTGCACAAAATTTGTGCAAATAGCACAACGGCTTGCGCAACAGCCATTTTGTGTAGTGTATTCGCCGCTTTAGGTAAATTGTGTTATCATTTCTTGCGAATGAAAATGTTATCAAGCAGAGACACTAAAGCAGAAATTTGCAAAATGGCTTACACATTTTAAGTTCATTAAAATTATTTTGTTTAATCGAAGACTACGTATACTTTTATATCTCTAAGTTTGAAGGATAGACTTTTACTTCCGATAGAAAACAAAATTGGAAATAAATTGTTCACAACAACGCTCAGTAAATGATATACATACTGATCATTGTAGAATTAAACAGGTGTTGCAATTTGTTCCATGTCATTTTTCGTTTCACTTGTCAAAATCATATGTATTTTCTTTTTATCCTTTTTGGTATTCTTGTTATTTATATCTGTAGTTTGACAGCTGAAACGACTGAACGAAAATAAAATGCTGCTACCATGTATTTCTTGGCACTGGCTATAAACGTGTTGCCGTATCGCATTTTTTCACTCATTTCGTAGTATTAAGTGTGGATCGTTTTATTTGGAAAGTCGTAAGTGGCGGTAGCTTAAGGGAATAAGAAAACAGCCTTAATATAAATTTACAAATAACTGTTTATCTTTGTTAATTTTCGTATCTAACTCAATCCTGTCTTCATTGTGTTTAATGAGAAATAATGATCTTAAATTAACAGCTGCTTCCTCGTGACGTACCAACATCTTAGTTGAAACTTGCAGTTCGTCCAATATTTTGATAATTTTAATATTCTCTTCTTGTAGTGTTTCTGAAAATACAAAAATATTATCTTTATTATAGTCTTCTTAAATATATATTTTTGTGTATAAAAATTGCCTGTTTGATTTTTTACTAAGTTGTCAATGCAGAGTTTCAAATCTTCGAAATTTTTGCAGTTTGCGTGTGTTTTGCCATAAGTGATATTAGCGCAGTTCTCCGTTAAGGTATTAAGTGGGGAACTATTTTCCTAATCAGAATCATCAAAATGTTTTAATGTTGCTTTGGTTGCTGTGCGTTTGCGGGTCATATTAATGTGGAAAATATTTTGAATATAGTAACTTGAATTATCTTAAAAACAACCATGGAGAATAGGTATTAACAAAATTTGAGTTTGTTAGGGAAAAAGGATTAATTTATTTTCAATATACTTTATGTGAAACTGTTCATCCAATTGCGATGGGTTTGAATCCACCAAACAAATCCCAAAAATTTTTAACTGAGTCAAGTGGTTCTTTAAAAAAAAAACTTTTCTTCTTGTTCACCCTATTTCCTTCCTATTACTATTTTGTTCTTACGGTCGAATCGTTTGTCTTTGTATAGCAATAATATCTTTGAACAATTGTGTTTTTAACCATAAAACCTTCGATTCTCGTCTCTACTGGTTTGTCCTGAAATTTAACATTGTCGAATATTTGTTACATAATATTCGCAGGTTGCTTGGAATAATTCTCAAACTTATAATCAGAAAGATTTTGTAGAACTCCAAACTGCTTAGCACCGCGTCAAATGCAATAGGTTATGAACATTATGTGATGCGCTGTGGCTACCAAAAATTAAAGGAAATCGTCCAACGAATTTATCTAACATGTTTTGCGCAAGTTCTATGTTTTCTGCATGAACAATGCATGAACAATGAAGCAATACAAACTCAAAATAAACTTCGTTATGAATATTTCCTTTTAGGACTGCAATGCCATAAAGTAAAAATTGGCGAAATTCGGCGGCTTTACAGTGTGCATCTGCCAAACCTCTTGGATGACGCGCAAACTCTTTTGGAATATAGTGATAAAGGGATTCCAAGTGAGCAGAAATTGTGCCAGTATTTTGTTTTCTTAATTTGGAATTGTGGTTGCTATGTATCATACGCCGTAACATTTTTCTCATAACACCCAAATCAATAAGATGCATGCTATCTAATGCAACTTGATTTATCATTTTGACTTTGAGTGTTTCCAATGGTGTTTTCTGCGAACGGAACTCTTTTTTATGATGATTTTTATACGTCCGCTTTACAAAATTGTCATAAGTTGTAAATTCGCCGGATTTACCGGAATACGTTAAAACCCCATCGATATTTTGCGACCCGAACCCATTTACTGCAACCATGAGACGTGCGCCCAAAAAATCCGCAAACAAAAAGCTTTGCACCATTTTTAAATGTTGTTACTTGCAGTCTGTCTTGAATTCATTGTTAATTATCGGCCCAATCATGAATCAAAATTCCGCGAGATATTTCTCACTGTTCCCTTTCCTACTGTTATCAATAACAATTCCGCTACAATTTTTCTCTACTCCTCTTCTTATGCAACTTCGAAAATGGGAAATATGGTGTAGGGAAAAAAGTAGGAATTTTAAAGAGTAAAAAGGGAAGAAAAACTTGAATTTGTTGTTTATTATTCCGCCAATTTTGTAAGAGGGAGATAATTAAAAATTTAAGTATGCGAATTTTTTCTATGATTCACTGCTCAATAATTGATTATTATTCAGTTTAGGTCAAAAAGCACCAACAAACTGCAGCTATGGCAGCTGTTTAGCATCATGGAAGCCAACCCGAACATTGCACACGGGTTTTTATGTGTTAACATCTATAGGCGCGGGTAGGGACTAAACTCATGAAGTGAACACATCCAAACACAGTTTGTCCGACTGCGATCACAGATTGTTTGGCGTTAAACTCCTCCGAAACGGCTGGACTGATTTGTAAGAAATTTTGTGTGCATATCGGGTAGGTCTCAGAATTGGCCAATATCTATTTTCCATACCCCTAAATGATAAGGGTGGCCCACCCCTATATAGAACACAGATTTATCCGACTGCGAACACAGATTCTCAGCCTGCGACAAAACACACTGATGTAGCGGCAGCGAATAGTTGTCTTGTGTGGGTGCGGAGCACTCTCAGAGCAAAGAGAGTAATGACGTGGTTATACATATATAAAAATGAGATACCAAGAGAGCAACGAAAATTGTGTGAACTTGTGTAGCATATGTACGAATATAACAATGTACTTATGTATGTACATTAGGGTGGGTAAAAAAATTGCTGCTGTCACCATCTAAAAAGTAAGTTCAGAGTGTTTAATGACTATTTGCAAAATATTGTGATTCTGGGTTCAGCAAATTGTGAACTATTTTGCTTTAAAAACACCTCTAATTATCAGGTTTTTTGGGTGTAACTTTTAAGATGTTGCAGATTTTTGGAAAATTTATTATGGGTACGTAGACCTTTATGAGTTCTTGCATTGCACATATTGTTTTTATTTGTATTTTTGAAGTTGATTGAGTTGTAGAAGTTTAAATGCCGTTTGTTAGTGGATTTTCATGGAGTCCTAAGAAAAAATCAAAATAACTCCGTCATTTTTACTCGTATATTAACACTGAAGATGTCATTGTGAAGGTTATAAACTCAGCTTCGTAGCTCGGTATGATTCTTTGGAACATAACGTTAAATTATACAGCTTATTTTTATTTTTGTCGGTAGTATTTCAAAATTTTTCGAAAGTTATCATTTAAAACTACATTGATCGCAGAAAATGTTGCAAATTTTTATCCGCAGTAAAAAGCGCTATTTAATACCTTTGAATTGATATGTAAATTATGTGATATATAAATATGATACCGAACAAAAGATGAGCTTGTTCGGTTCTGGAAGAAAGCTGAAGCCGACCTGAACTCATTGGGGCCTCCAATTAAATGCATTACAGAGTGGAAGAAGGTAAGTGATTTAATTGTCATTGTTAAAATGTTACTTACATTTGAGGTGTGGGCCGATCAAAAAAAATATGTGCGGCAGAACAACATCACAAACATAAAAATGGGGCAAGAACCTAAAATTTTCCAGTTTGGAAGAAGGTATTTACAACCTGGTGGGGATGAAGACCGCTGTGGAAGGTGTGGCCGCCAAAGTGTTTGGGTTAGAAACCCTTCCAGTTGTAAGTGGAATAGACGATGGAGTGCCCCGCGCTGCAGAAGTGGCCGATGAACTTCAAACTGCTGACGAAGAAGAAAACCTTGCTTGTGCAGACGTGGCGCAGAAGTCGGTGACTGTCACTTCTTCGAAGCCGTCGAAGTCGTTAAAGAGAGCGTCCGATGCTCTGCAAGAAGAGCTCAACATACAAAAGGAGCTCTTGGACACCTGCAACGAGGCAGTGGAAAATTCAAAGCAGTAGTTTCAACAGTCAAAGAGAATAGCTCGGTGTTTGGGGAAATCCTATGACCCGCAGAAATCGTACTTTAAGCACATGGAAATGCTAAAGAGGGAGGAGATTGATGAGATGCGATGACACAATGCCTTCATGGAAAAAATGAGGGCAAAGGAAGTCGAATAGAAGTTGGATAAAAACGACATCCAATTCCACCTTTTTTTTGGCTTGTGTTAATTTTTTTTGTTGTTTTGTTATTTTTTATTAATTAATTTTATTGAATTGAATTGTTTTTAAGGTTTGTTTTTTGTGCCAAAACATTTACATTTTGTTTTATTCTATTTTATTTTATTTAATTTTTTTGTAAATACACACATATGTATGTACAAATGTGCAATGAATTATAAATTATTTCCAATATTATTTCTAACATTTTGTGCAACAGTTAAATACTGGCGCGAGGCTATGGGAGTACATAGCAACAGTTTCTTGGGTGGTAAAATACTCCACAACGTCAGAATCAATAAAAACGGAATTACATTTAAAATAAATGCATATGTTGTGTAATGCACAGCAAACGTTGACAATTTGAGCTTCATTTTTGGGAGCGTAATGCAGCTCTTGCAACAAGAAGGCATCTCAATCGGTTTTTCGATACGTCATTGGTACATTCTATTACATTTCGGCACTTTGAATGAACTTCGTTGAATTGCATTTCAACAGACCCTTCCTCCGGACTTCAATGAGGGGCCATCAGCCACGGCTGAAAGGGATATCCTGAGTCTCCTAGTAAAAACATTTAAAATTGCTAAAACATGAACGCTCTAATGTTATTCAAAATTTTACCAAGTAACCAATAATTGTTAACGACTCGCAAATATTCCTGCTCAATTTAAGTTTGTAACTTGCTAGCATTCGAAATAAAGGATCATGACATGCACCGGGATGGTTGGCTCGACGTATAGAACCCTGAGCTCATGATCACACGCCTGTAAATCCATAGTTGTTTTTATTTTTTTAATTACAAGGATAAATCTTGTAGTTTCCCTTCCTGTAGTAATACTGGTGCTTATTGATAGAGGGAGCAATAATGCGAGCATGCGTTCCATCAACGCATTCTATCACACTAGCAATGCCATTCTTCATTCTTTTTCTTTTTTCCTCGGACGTTTTGCAAAAACTAATCCAATTGAGTACAAATTTTCCTCAAAAATGTTCAATACTTCTGTCGCCACATTGCTGCGACTACTTTGGATTTGAGACACGTCGCAATCTTTGCAATCCCCATCTGGTAGCCACCTTCGGCGAAAAAGCGAAGGGCTGCACTCAATTTCACAACCGGGAAATTCTGAACGCCTTTTTTTGCTGGCTCAATGTGTGACGTCAACACCCTCAATAAGTATTTGAACGCAGGCTTGTTTACCCTATAATATTTTACGAACCTTTGAAAAGTAAAATACTAATTAAAACAGTAAACAGCAAATATACTTATTACTTACAATGTTTGCGATAGCTCAAGTGGATTCATCGCATCGCATAACTGCCTCCTTGCAATCGCTTGTTGTTGCTTCTTCTGCTCCCGGTCCTGTTCTTCTGCTACTATTCTGAACGCTATGCTGCACATTTTCACTCCAAATTTAATTTTTATAACTTTTATTTGCATAAAATTATTTGCATTTGACAACCAATATAAACGTCAAAAAGCAAAAAAGCTGACTTTTAAACAATTTTAACACAGCTCAAGCTAAACAGCCGACATCGAAAACTCGAAAATTTCTCTCACTGGTTATTCTCTTTCCCGACTGTTTGGAATAGGATTTTTTTTCTCGAGAAAATTAGGTCTTCCCTCTCCTTTTTATATCTGTTCCCAGGGAGTTTTTATTGGAGAATTTCTTTCTCGAGAAAAATTGTATCCGCAGGGAATAAATTCCGCGAGAATATTCATGATTGGGCTGTATGTCTTTTACCTCCAATATAAAATCAGGCATATATTCCGCAATGTCATCTGGCTTCTTCTTTCCAAGCGTTTTTAGCGTTGAAATTTTTATCAAAATTGGACACAATTGTATTCGCGAGCTTTTAAAACGTGGAAACTCGTCTATATTTATATCAATTGTAATTTCATCGTATTCTACAAATCAAATGGTGATAATTCTTAAGTTGATTTGTAATACCAAAATGAAAATAAAACCCAGGTGATATCTTTTTAATGGCGCATTTATCTTAATGAGGAATTAAAGCTTTTAAACTGCGAGGAACATCCAACTTTAATTCGTATGACTATCAGTTTCTCAACAGTTTTCCGTGTCGGTAGATTTCGTATGTACCACTTCTGAAGCTTTCCTTTAAGGTTATGCCGACAAATTGCCAGGTAGTGCTTCCTGAAGAAATAAATGTTACACTTTCTCCTGCATCTGCATTGGGACTACGACAATCACAAATTTCCAAACAGCTTTCAATATTTTCAGTACTTGCGGCTCTAAATGCATCGGATTCAATATTAGTAGCAGCACCACTTTCGTTGTCTTGTACGTTTGACAAAGCAAAGGTAAAGTATGTACGTTTTTAAATTTTTTCTTTTAATTTGTCTTCTGATGTTGCGCTTGCTGCAACCTCTACCGTATATGTTTATAATTAACATGTTTACACTTCGTTTATTGTGTTCACCAATTATTTTTCAACCAACTTAACAATTGATATTTTAAGGTTTAATTTGTTTCGAGCTTTACGCCTTATTTCAGAAACACTTGATTATTTTTTTTTATTGTGTACATTATATGCACACAAGCTGATGCAAATGTAAACAACGACGTTACTACGAATTATTTTCTAAGAGCCCCCGTTTCGAAATGAACGACGGTTGAAATCGGATTTCTTGTATTCAATGCAGATTTGTTACCAAATAAACTTTATTAGCATATATAAATGGATTTTTTGTAAACCTGATGGAACCGGACCCAACTTCTTGAGCTATGGGCTTGGGAAGCTTGACTGTATAATTGTTCATATCTCCCAAACTTGTTATCTGATGTTGTTAAAATGTATTTCACTAGAAAGAAATATTTAAACTCAATAAGTCTGTAAAGAATATTTTATTAATCCACTGTGGACGAATAAAAAAAATTAATTTTATTACCATAATTCTTTATTTAAATTGTGTATTTTTTTTAAATATCTCGTAGGATAGGTATCCTTTTTATACATTGTGGGATAATAAAAATATGAAGCTTTTTTATAAGGCATAAGGAGATACGAATTGTTAAACTTTGGGTTTCAAATAATTTAGAATGACTAGTTTAAAGAACATCGCGACATTCTTTCGACATTATATCAATTTCTTCCTATTTAAGAAATATCTTGGTCCATACATTAACCATACCAGTTATGCAAATATATCTTCTTTCCGAAGTTTAAGGCAGATCAGAGAGCTGGGGTGAAGAATATTTACTTATAAACAAAGCCGTTGAAAAAATACAACGCCGCAGGAATACTATACATCAGTCAAATTGACCCTTCTTTAACAGTTTAGAACCAGTTTGGTGACATATTCCCTCTTCACCTATGCCAGAATAGGTACTTTTAGACAATTGACACCCCATTTCCCGTAGGGAATCAACACGATTACTATGTTAATTACAATTTAACTTGGTAAATTTATAACTATGGTGGATCCTTGAAATGAAAAATTTCATCAGCTCCGTTCTCCCTTAGAAGTATTTAAGTTATATCTTCATAGCTTTAGAGATAAACAAAACTCAACTTAACGAGGATTGATGCAAAACCTAATAGCACCACAGCAGCAAAAGCAACACTTCCCCTTGAATCTAGAATTTTGTAATTCCAAGTAATCAAATAATTGGCTCAAGTAAAATACGAGGTTACTGTTTAAATTTCTGGTCTAATAACGAAAAATAAATATATTAATGATTGCATGATCATTTCGTTATCCAGGGATAACTTAAAAAAAAAAGTATCTAAGTCTTACGGCCTGTTTTTGTAACTTGTTTTTTTCTCTCATCGCACGTCTAGAGCCAAACGAATTTCATTTTTGGTTTTTGTAAACTTTTATTTGAGTGTAAACACAAAAGTTTTTAGTTATCGTCAAAATGTAGGTTCACATAAGTCAACAACGTTCAATGTTAAATGTCAAAATAGACAATCGTAAAAAATTGTTCGTGTGGGTTATACTGATGTGTTTTCATTTCAATAAATAAATAAAAATTGTTGTTTGACTAAAAACACTTAAGTATTTTTAACATTGAAACGAAACAGCATATATTGATAATAACAATTGTATTTATCAGAGTTAAAAATACCAACTCTATCCAGTTTCGTGCCTTGGTAGACTCGATGGACGAGTTCCCAGAACTAGCCACTCGGTCCCAAATCTTCTAACAGATTCGAAAATACTTCCTTGTTAACACGGAAGTTTGCAATAAATCTACAAAACATAACCTCATTAATTCATAAAAGCAAACTATACTGATATACTTACTAGTCTTCTGGAATCTCCAACACATTGGTTGAATCGCGCAAAATCCTACGGCTTAGGCGACTTTCTCTATCATCATTTTCTTAGTTTTAATAGGAAAACCGAGAGCAACGGAGGAAATTATTTTAAATTGGTAAAAAAGCAAACAATTGTGTTTATTTTTGTTTGTTTATATATTTTTTAATACCAACAATCAGCTGTTGTTGATTTTAGAGCTGATGGCTAGGGTTGCCTCCGTTTAGCATATATTTGTATGAAAAAGCTTTAAGAAATGCCAATAATAACATGAAGGTAATATTGTTCTTTGACAGGAACACAACCAAGAAAAAGAGCTTTTATGCCCAACTCAATTGAAAACCTGATTGCTTGTCTAGCAATTGCACGCCTGCTGTTTGAAGATAGTTACAAAAGCAGGCTGTTAGACTGAAATTTAATAAAATTACGGTCATACCTTATTGAGAAGTCTGAAGCAGGACCGTGAGAGCCATTAATACGCCAGCACTACCAGTCGGTTCTGAGGTTCGCGTCCTTTTCTTTCTGCACTCTGTTCCATAAGAACAAAATAAAAAGCATCGTCACAGGGATGAAAATAGTCATCACCCCAACAACTTTTGTCATCGAAACTGAGCGAACATACAGTTTCATTCCGTATGCTGTTCATGCAACCCTTTTCGTTTTCATAAACACATGTTATTGTTTTTTCTTTTAAATTCGCGGAATGCGAATTTTTTAAATAACATTAATGTCATTTTAAATGTGAAAATCTTCTGGTATGTAATTCTTACAAATTAGTATTACTATTTTTAACTCTATGTCTCTTCTATTTTCAGGCGGTAAAAGGTTTTGAGATGATCACACTGGAAAATAAGTATATCTGATTTAAGTATTGTTGAATTAACTACAGGCGCAATGTACTTGTACAAAATGGCACTTGCAATTTCTTCTGGTGAGGTTTCGGCGGATTTGTCCTACATTAAACAAGGCACAATTGCACATTCTCGCTGGCTCCGGGGGCTCGAAATTCATTTTAGAACTATGGTTTCTTCGCAAACTTTCTGCAAATGACCCATAGAACAAGAATCGCGATGAGCATTTGTCGAAGAAAATTTGACCCCCCCTAACCTACATACATATCTACTTATGTCTGTACTTACCATGAACACACGCTCTACTCCTCTATGGGGTTCATCGCAGCACTTGATCTATGGCGCTATTTTCGTAAGTGTATATGTATGTGACTAATTATGTTAACCATCCAGAAAAATTATGATCATTTTTCACTGCGACCCTATTTTCAGTAGTATATAAGTGATTGCTTTTGAATCGTGCGATTTTTTTAAACACGCAATTTTGTAACGGAAATATGAGGCAGTACTTTATTTACACCTCTTCATTACATATCGGGACTTCCCCGAAATGTAGGAACGTCAATATCATATGTGTATCGTGTTTACACATCATTAGTGATCTTAAAGTGGGAGAGTAAACGTGTCGCTTATTAATCAATATCAAATTCACGAATGGGAGAAAGAAGGTGGATTGGTTTTGATCAACAAATTGATGGAGGTCGGAATTCTCCCAAAATAGGGAACTATGGTTTGCCCGAAGAGTCATTTAAGCCCATTGCAGGCATGGTAGAACGACGGAGTATACCAATGGGGCTGCAACCACCAATCTATGGACGCCCATAAGAAAAATGTGTTCGCCTATTGAGTAGCGCTAAAAACGGGCACATTTTTGCAAGAGCAAAAATTTCTTATGGAGCAATTTGCAAATTTAATTATTTATGGCTGGACAACCTGCCGTTGGTCACAATCGGTAAATATTGGGATATAGAAGACCAGAGCACGTTAGTAGACTGATCGAGCTTCTCCAGAGAAGTGGTGCATGACGATCTCGTCACCAATAACAACGAAATTGCTTTCGGAAACCGAAAATACCACCGGGGCAAACACGTTGAAGGCTTTCGGAGGGTACGAGACAGGCACAGGCCGTTGTTTTATAGTGCCAGTGGAGAGGCGTGATGAAGATACGCTGATTCCCCTTTTTGAGGAGTGAGTTTTTCCAGGAACTACAGTAATTACCGATTTCTTGACGACACAATTGTATGGGCAAGGAAAAGTACAACCACCTTACGGCAAACCACTCTAAACATTTCAAGGATCCTGAAACCGGCAGGATCCCAATGAGGGATCTTGGGCCCACGCCAAACGCTCAATACCATCCAGCGATCGAAGGAAGCACTTTATGCCAGGATACCTGGGTCCTTCGTACCTGCAAAGCGCAAGGGTTAGATCCCTCCAACGAATTTTGCCGGATTGCGGGAAAATTATATGACGCCACAAAGCCGTGTCAAAGTGTAGAGTTGGATGTATCTTAGAGCTCATCCTCGGGCATTGGTCGGTTGATTTAAAATTTTAGTTTCTAGTTTTTTAATTGAATTGAATGTATTTATTTAACTTATGTTTATTATTTACATTTTTTAAATTAATTTTTGTAAATAAATGTTTATTGTTTGCTTATTTTAGTTTTTTTGTTAGTATATTTAGTTTTAAAAAAATTAGTTTTATAGTTTATTTTCGTTAAAAAATAATTAATGTTTCATTAAAAATATATTTCCATATTTTGGCCCTTGGTAGGATATTTTCGCCATATTTACACTCCTTGTAGGACATTTTTTATTTTTTTCTCATTTTATCGGTCAAGAAGTCGATATCTAAGGCAGCTATTTCTACACTTTGCAGGGAAACATTAAAAAAATCAACCCGTAAAAAACGGGTTTTGACTATAAGTTCTTTATATGTAACCACGCCCTTTGTCCAATCCCGCCCATATTTTCAGCAGATCTTAGAATATGTACACCTAACCAACATACCCAATTTTATTCAAATACCGTTAACAGGAGCAGAAATAATGGATTTTTAATTTGTGATTTGTATGGGAGGTACCAAGCCCGTTTGACCAATCCCGCCCATTTTTTTTATTTAAAGATTTTTCGGTACGGTGCATACAGACAGGTGAAGTTAATATAAAGAATTTAAAAACAAATTAAAATGAATTTTTTTTTTCGATAACTAAAGTAGTTATCGAAAAAATTTACTAAAGCGAACCACAGACATATCATTCATTTGCATGAACATCAGCTATCGTTGATGTTTATTGTCATTTTACCGCCCTTCTTGATACCAACTAAGAATTTAATCGAAGTTTTTCGTATCATTAAAATGTTCGCTAAATTTTTTGGCAATATTTTTTCAAAATTCATCAGTCAGACAAAAAGTTATCGATAAAGCTCATGGTCATGAATGACAAGTCTGTCGTTCGCTTAAAGTTTGTCGTCTTATTTTGACATTTATTATAAAACCCGTTAAAACAAATAAATTTTAAAACACATTATCGTTCGATAACTTGATAACTTACACGGTGTTACAAAAAATAGATTTTTTTCTGTCCTATGAACCAAATGCACATATTCGGAAAGAGGGGAAAAAATAAAAATACACGTGTATCGTCGATTTTCATGTACACGTCAGAATTTTTTTTTTTTTAAGTTTGAAGTATAAAGCTCGTAGTGGCCTGTGTGAAAGCCTTTGGACCGATTTTTAACCCTTTTTCAGTCATCCAATCGAGCTGATTTTTTGCAGGCAGACTCGTGGAAATGACTGTATTACGTCAAATTTTTTATAAACAATTTTTATCAATTCTCAGATTTTCCCCAATTTTTATTATTTTTGAAAAAAAAATATTTTTTTCACTTTTCTTAGCATAACTTGAAGGGACTCCAAATTTTTAAACTACTTAAGCTTTACGAAAAAAAAATTGTTTTTTGACCCATCCTACTCGATATAGATGTAGTTAATCAATAGTAACCTTCTAACACTAAACAGTTTTTGACTTCTACAACACTTACAACTGGTCTGACAGATGAAATAAGGAATTGCAAAATTGTTTTAAGTTCTGTTGTTCGAAAACGTATTTGTATATATTTCATCTGAAAAAAATGCAGTGTCCGACGCGAAATAACTTTTGTTACGTTTGTGGCTTATTCGAACCAAGTAAAAATTTGAAAAATATTACTAAAACAGTGGTAAATTCGTTTCAGAAAATATTTAAGACTGCTTATGTTCCTTACTTGTGGTATACTCCGGAAGTGCGACTATTGCTATAGAAATTTGTGCAAGTTTACTGATGGAAGGTCAACAATAAAGTACGCTGTACCAACAATTTGGCTACTACGCACGGAGCACTGCAATGAATTGTGCTACTTTTGTGTAACTTTTGCTCAAACAAAAGGGTACCAGCTAATGTAGAATCGGTAATTCCAGCAGTTCTATACTCACCAGAAGAGCGTGTAGTGGCTTCAGTGGAGATTTTTGATAATGTTACCCGAAATAAGCGATGCAGAATCAACAGTTGTACCAACACTGCTATCAACTTTTCTTGCTTGCATCGAATGCGAGAGTCCACAAGTATCGGAATTTGTTGCAACACCCAGTGAAATTGGGACTGCAATGCCGCATGCCGACTTCAATGACCTCGTACGAGACGGAAATTTGTCGAGGAGAACAGCAGAACTCTTTGCATCACGCTTTAAGCAGTGGAATATGGTGGCGGTGATTTTAAAAGAAAAGCCGCTCGTGGTCGAGGTACCACTATTCCATATGAAGAATTTTTAAATTGGGAAGATCGGGAAAAAAAACCTAGCTTATTGTTATTATATTGATTTGATGTTTGCAAAAATTAGGTACCTTCATATTTCAGAGGAGTGGCGACTTTTCATCGATGCATCGGTCAACAGCCTTAAAGTCGTGTTGCTTCATATCGGTAACATACATCCATCTGTCCCGATCGCATATGCCACAAACCTCAAGGAAACATAGGAAGGCATGGAATTAATATTACAGCTGATAAAGTACAAAGAGCATAATTGGAAAATATGCTGCGATCTGAAAGTGGTCGGTTTACTTATGGGTGTTAAGCGTGGATTTCCAACCCACCAGTGCTTTTTGTGTACATGGGAAGGTCGAAAAATACATGAGCATTACACTGAATTTAAGTGGAAGCCGCGAACATGCTACAAAGTAGGCGTAGAAAGTATAGAGAATCTACCATTGGTGCAGCCGTCTCAAATCATTTTGCCTCCACTACACATTAAGCTCGGTGATGGCGAGGCCATTGCAACTTTGCGCAAAATTTTTCCGAAATTGAGCGGCGCAAAGATTCATGCAGGTATTTTTTTAAGAAGTCATTCAGTAACTTTATGTTTTTTAATGATTTTTTTGATTTAAGGTGTTTTCAATGGTCCGCAGATAAAAAAAATAATTGCAAGTTCTGAATTTTCATCAAAATTAAATGCTATCGAACAACGTGCATGGAAAGGTACAGTTGCCGTTATTGAGCAGGTTCTTGGCAACAAACGAGCTGCCAATTATAGAAATATTGTAGCAGAAATGGTTTCGGCATATGGCGAAATGGGCATATTAATGTCGCTAAAGATCCATTTTCTTCACAATCATTTAGATTTTTTCCCTGACGATTTAGGAGCTTGTAGCGATGAGCATGGTGAAAGGTTCCATCAGGACATTGCTGCTATTGAAAAGCGCTTTAAAGGAAAAGACATTACGCATATGCTTGGCGAATACTGTTGGTCTATTTGTCGCGATACTGAAGCAAATGCTTACAACCGCAAAAATAAAAGGCCTACATTTCTTTAAAAACATTAAAATTTTTAATGTAACAATTCTTTATTTTTATAAAACAAAAGTAATAAAAAAATTGTTTTTTTTTAACGAACTGAAACCTTAAAAAAAACGATAACCATTTAAAAAAAATTTAGGAAAATCTGAGAATTGATAAAAATCAATTTTTTAAAAAATTTGACGTGATACAGACATTTCCACGAGTCTGCCTGCAAAAAATCAGCTCGATTGGATCACTGAAAACGGGTTAAAAATCGGTCCAAAGGCTTTCACACAGGCCACTACGAGCTTTATACTTCAAACTTAAAAAAAAAAATTCTGACGTGTACATGAAAATTGCCGATACACGTGTATTTTTATCTATTATCTTTCCGAAAAAGTAAATTTGGTTCATAGGACAGAATGTGTGTAACACGGTGTAATAGGCAGTGGCGAACGTGGTCGCTTACTGGACCTAACAAATGAACAAGATGGTTCGACACTGATTGTATCAACCTCTGAGGCAGGGGCTGTTGAATCGAAAACTTGAGTTATTATATCGGACAAAACATGGTCTGATTACTCTATATCAATCACATGCTCATCCGTGACCACATTATCTCCTACATACTACGCAAATTCAAACACATCCTCTTCCATGACATCATCTTCAACATAGTCAAACTCCTCCAATTCATCATCACTGCTTGCATTTTCCACTTCTTCATCGGTATCTACCGAATCCATAAACTCTTGCATTTGTTCATCGGTTAATTGTGCCAATTTTAGTCTTTTATTTTTGTAAGAAGTCCCTTTTTCAGCCATTGTTCTGTGTATTCCTATATAAGTTATGTACATTTCAGTGAATTTGTTATGAAAAAAATGATCACAAAACCCGGTATGCAATCCCTGAGGCTGCCATCCGTTATGAAAATTTAACACAAAACCCGATAAGCACGCCCTGAGGCTGCTATACTTTTTTTGGCTTTAAATCACAAATGACAGGATTTATCATTATAAATCTTTTTCTGTATTGTAAAAATATTCCAAAATTACTTACAAAGAAATTATCAGGTGTTCCAAGTAAATATAGATATTATTTTTCTTCACTCCAATCACAAAAATTTTTCACATTCTATGTTTTAGCTTTTTTGATAATAGCTTGTACAAAACTGAACACAATGTAAACAAATGATGCTCCAGAGCATTACAATTAAAATATAACGGTAAACGGAATGTTAGGTGACAGAATAAAAGAAGAATACACTTGAAAAAATTTTCATGGTGGACAAAAATGATGAAAAACCAATAGCATCCCTGAGGCTGCCTTACCCGATAGAGGGTTAAGAGCGTAAAATAAAAAAAAAATTGTGTTATCTCGCAATATTGAATTATTGGAATTAAGTAATAAAATCGTGACGAAAAGACAATCCTATACATTGCTTTCTTTTTCACATATGACCTCCAGCAGGAACAAATCTGAACACATATAATTGGAAAGGTAGAAGTACAATTTTTCTTCAGATTTTATAGATAGCACCTGTACCCTGTTCTGTAACTCTCACATCGAGAAAATTCTCGCCTGGAACATGTGAAATGAAACAGAAACGTTGTGAATAGATACAAACAAATGTTTCTCGGTAGCAACTGTGTCTGTAACTTCGATTTGTGAGAACTTCTGTCAACATGTTTTTTTCTCGTATTACTGGAAAATATTAGAAAAACTGTTTCTGTAAATCATTCTGTGTAGAAGCGTCAAATTTTAACTATAAAATTTAGTCATATTTGAAATAGCTGCGAGTTTATTGAAAGGACAGTTTTTATTGATAGAAATTTCGTAAATGACAAAATGAAGTTAAATAATTTAAAAAAGGAAAGAACTTTTTTATTTATTTATTAATTCTACTAACATGTTTAGAAAAACCAAAGAATTTCCAAGGCGCCAAAACAAAACTTAGTTGACTAGATTTCTTCCCACTTGGAATTTGCCACAGGTAAATTTTCTAGAGTGAACTCCAACGTGAACGGAAAAAATGAGTGGGAATATCTCTGTGTCGCTTTAAATTCCCAACGAGGTAGCTGCAAAAGTTTTGAACAGTGGAAAATGGTTTGTTCATATTAAAATTGTTTTTTTTTTGTAGGAACGCCTTAACATCGATATATGTACATATTTCATAGTGTTGGACTGATTTGAAAGGTACTGTAAGGACCCATATAAATAAAAGAATAAGTTATATGAACAGAACAGGTGGCGGCAGCTTCAGTGATGCACCTCGTGTCTTAAATGCACTTGAAGAAAAACTTCTTGCTATAATTACGACGGATGCAGTAGACGGCGATTCGTGTACCCCAGAATCGGGAATAATGTATGAAGAGTTCCTCAATGTAAGTGAAGTGTTAACAGTATTGTTTTTATTTCATTGTTAATCTACGTACAATTTTTATTTTATCAGACTGTGTGTTCCATTGAAATCGTAGACGACGCCCATATGCCAAAAATTAAAAACAAACCCCTGGGAAGGTCTTCAATAAGCACTGCGTCAATATACAAAGACGCATTGCAGGAAGCCAGACAATCTCACGCATCTTTAATGTCGGAATTGGCAGAAACTAAAAAAACAAAAAAAATTTTCTAGGTTTGGCGACACAGTCGTTCTTTAAGACTCTCTAGGCGCCGTATTGCTTCCCTGAGTGGCTCTTCCAATGCTACCTCGTTTGGAATTTCTATGGTGTGAGTATATGGTGTCTCATAATTGGAATTTAACCTATCGGTTAATAAGCCATGTGCTAGTCTAAAATTGTGAAGCACGGTGCAGGCATTTCAAATTTTTCCAGCCATCTGTGGTGTGGTATGCAGCCCGATTTGTAAGCATCTAAATACTGACTTCAACACTTCATTTAGCCTTTCGATGCAATGTCTTGCTTTGGAATGTAATAAATTAAATTTCCTTTCTTCTTCATTGTTTGAAGATCGGTAAAAAGGTTTTTTAAGAGTGAGAAATTTTATAGACGGTATGCCAAACTATATACCTAACAACCAAGAATGATTGCTGTTGTTGGTTTCATGCCGTTGCTTCAACAAAGCATTTATACGTGATGTTTCCCATATTTAACAGTCATGGGCAGCTTCACCAAACCTTGGAAATTCCCCGAGAATTTTCAAGTTAAAGTCACAAATCTGAAAAATTTCGAGATTAAAAAATCCATCCAATTATAATTGAGAAAATCGCACTTTCAATTCATAATTTCTATTTGAAATTTATAACATTAAATTGAAAAACCAAGTAAAAGTTTTAAATTTTCCTACCCTTATATGAAACATATTATTTGCAAATAAAAGTTTTTCAATTTCAACTCCAAGATATGTAGAATAAACTTACGAATTGATCATTTTTCGAATGATAACCTTTGCGATTTAGGTAGCAGCTTTCTACTTCTCTCTTTGGTCTCTTAATTCTAAGATGTGTGCAATCTAGAGCACCGATTACTCTGGGAAATTCAGTTGCTTCATAAAACCTATAGGATATAAAAATTATTATTACTTATTTGACCGTAATAGTGGTTTCAACTCCTCTGAAAGAAAAATTGCATCTCTCGTAAGAAATAAATACTATTTTATGTATGTACTTACTTTTCTTTTATTTCATCATATTCAAGAGGAGTTGGGAATCTAATCTATATTGGCATTAGTTTCTGTTCCAGTATGTCTGCATGGACACACCGACATACCACAGATCGGCTTATAGAAGCTGTAAAGTCTTGTCCTATGGGATGAGCCCGTGGCAAAAAAAAAATGTAGTGCAGCACACATCAGAATGGGTTGCGGAATAAAAGTTGTTCTTACACCACTACTCATATAGGGACTAATTTCGGATAGCAAAAAAATCGCAGTGTCTTTAGTTAGGCGGTATAATTACCGAAATCGGGGTTCCGGATCAGTTAAATCTCGCAACTTTCTATGGTGAATTCGTAACATGTTTCGGCGAGCATGCTCCTCTGCTCTAATTATAGCTACGGTAAACATTTTAATAATCATAAGTTTTGAATTTTCCTCTTTCCCACAACTAATTACTTTTTTACTGGCTGGAATTTTCGTTTCACACTTACTCGATGCGAGAAGTTCTCACGAAAGTTACAGAACACTGCTACTGGAGAATAAATAATGGAGAAATTTACAACTGAACAAAGAACCAGAATACTAGATTTCTATTACTTAAATCATTTAAATTATTTTAACGCAAACAGCATATCATCGACATTTTAACGTCAGTTTCGCCCTCAGAAGCAATGATTCGTTCATCGTCACCACCAACATGGCACCGTAATAGATTTGCCTCGAATCGGTAGACCACGTTTAATTCGCACTGCGGAAAATATTGAGCATGTAGAGCAAAGTGTTAACGAAATGTCTACCAGACGGCGTTCTGCTCAGCTAGGAATATCTCGTACGTCACTACGGCGCATTTAAAAAAGTGTTACTGTTATTCCCATATAAGGTTCAATTGGTGCAAGAATTATAACCCGTAGATCATCGGCAAACGTCTAAGAAAAGAAAATGTATTATTTTATTTTTAAGTAAAAGTACTTTTAAGAAAAGGAATTTTTGCAACAAAAGGTATTTTTTTTAAGAGAAGGTGTATTTTTTTTGAAGAAAAGCTTTTTTTACGAAAGAACATGTACAATTTTAAGAATAGGTACTTATCTCAAGAAGGTTATTTTGTTTTGTAAGATAATGTACTTTTTTAATAAAATTTACTTATTTAAAAAATTACTTTTTTAAGAAAAGGTCCTTTTTGTAAGAAAATTTACTTTTTTTTAGCAAAGGTACTTCTTTAAGATAAGGTATTTTTTGAAGAAAAGGTAGATTGTTTAAGAATATCAATAGGTATTTTTTTTGAGAAAATTTCCTTTTTTTAAGAATCGCACTTACTTAAGAAAATTATATTTTTTAAACTTCTTTCTCTTTGGCTTTTCTAAATTTACTTTTTATACGTTTCAAAACTACAATATGTAATAAACAGGCTCCACCTAGAAAATTTCCCATTAAACAAAAAGTGTCCCCCGATATGTTAGCCTAAACATGTACCAAACCAAAACTACTAGTGTAAGAGTAAGGCTGCCAACCGTAATTCCATGCTCAGGTTTGTATTTCATGCACTTTGGCTTTTCTAAATTTACTTTTTATTGACTTCGAAACTACAATTGCAATAAGAAGGCTCCACCTAGAAAACTTCCCTTTAAACCAAACCAAACCAAAAATACCCAATATAGTTGATAATAATGGGTTGTAATAAAGTATTTAAAAAAAGTTGTTTAAAATTTTTCATTTAGCCCCCATCCCGCAACGTTGGATAAGGAACTTCGTTCCAAAATCAACACAAAATAATTTTTTGAAATTTTCCTTATATCCATAAAAAGAAGCATTACTCTGTGCTAGTTCAAAAACTTAACCAGTGGGCACCTGGGGGTAAACCTACTACGAGTACGATGAATCAAGTGGTCCTAACCGTGATTCTAGGTTAACTCTTGTCTTCGAAATACAGTCGCTCAATAAAGTACCTGAACAAGCTAAAATATTTTATTTAATTCAGAATTATACCGAGTAACGACTAATTTATTCCAAGGATACTGCTTTTAACTAAGTTAAGGAAATCAACAATTTATTTTTAAAAAAATGCTATGAGTGTTTTTTCTTATAAAATATAAATCAGATAAATGTCGATTGTTCGTTCCAAAAAGTAGTCGGTCATATCTAGCAAGAATATTTATGTGATATAATTGTGTTCTAATGAAATTAAAAACACTTTCTGTTTTATACACAAAAATAGACAAAGTGTCTAGTAGAACAAAGCATTAATCTTAAGAAGTCAGACAAATTATAACGAAGCATTGTAAGGTAAGGAAACCCGTTTGAGAGATAGAAGATATTGTTAGCAGGTCCAAGTCAATAGACCACGATTGATTTCAACGATGTTAGGAATCAATTTCGAGGAAAAATTACCAAAACCTAGAAGACCCATAATGCTTAGCAGACCAGATGAGCGATAGATTCTTCAACAAATTAAAAAAAATCCCAAGCTCAGTACTCCAAAATTAGCTAACGAAGACTAGAAATGACTAAATAAATTATTCAACCCAGAAACAATAAGATTATTGCTACATGGCAACAATTTCCATAGCACAGTTGCAAGGAAAACCCATTTTAAAATACTCGTGAAGTGTTGTGTTCTAACAAACGTGGAAAATTAAATTTTGTGAAAAAGTGAAAATCGGGAGTTTCAAACTTATATTTTTCGAGATTTGGCGATTTTCAAAAATTTTGAAATCCCAGTGCGAGTGGATGTTAAAATCTGCCACTACGCTCTTCTCATCGTTTAAAGGGACCTAAGAAAAAATTAGACTTAGACAACGAACTCGAAAACTTCCACTTCGCACTTCTGTGCTAGGGATCTGTGAGAAGTTGATTGATTGGCTTATTGACCAAAAAGAGACCAAAGGTGATAGCAAACCAGCTGGTTCGGCTTGTAAATATGTGTATATCAGTAGTTTTAGTATTAGTTTTTTTTTAACCTCATTCTCCATCTTGCGAAGGGTGGAGCCGATGTGACCCTTATACAAGAACCATGGACGGTCAATGATCGTATATGTGGTATCAGGTGCAATGGATACAGGACATTCGTCCTATCAACCCCAGGTAGGCCAAGATCTTGCATACTCATTAAAAACAAATTTAATGCTCTGCTATTGCAGAGTTTTAGTGATAGCGATACAACCGCCATCAGAATCTCGCTGGAAAACGGCCAGCGTGACATTTGGCCAGTTTCATCGTACAGGGCGCACGACCATACTGAATTACCCCCTCCGAAGTGCATCAGGGATATTGTATCGGAGGCAAAAAGACGGAATTGCAGCGTCATTATAGGTGCCGACGCCAACGCGCACCACACAATATGGGCAGGTACCGGTACCAATGATCGAGGTGAGTCTTTTTAATTTCATTATAAGGGAAACCTTGTCTATATGTAACAGAGGCGAGGAACCGACCTACATAACTTCGGTTAGGAGGGAATTACTAGACCTAACTTTACTACTTAGCTACGACTATGTAACTGTATCCGATTGGAGCGAAATTTCTGATCATAGATATCTACAGTTCCACATAAATATCGAACCTCTGAAAAACGAAGTTTTTAAAAATTATAGGAAAACGAACTGGAACGCCTATCGTGGGCGCCTAAGGAAATTCTTAGGTTACCATCCGAATATCCCGACTAATTTGCCAGAGTTGGAAGAACTAGTTGGCAAATTTACTGATGCGTGCAGGAACGCGCTCAATGAGTCCTGGAAGATCGGTGGTTATTATGCTGCCAAGGGTAACAAAAAACCATTAGGCGGCTTTTCAACAAGGCCAAAAAGAGCGGCGACCAAAGGGATTGGGACGTTTACAAGATTAGTCTTAATCTATATAAAGGTGAAATCCAGAAGGCCAAACGGAAATCCTGGCGAAACTTCTGTGAATCCATTGACGGAACCAACCAGACTGCACGCTTAAGATGCTTGCTCGCTAAAACCCCACCGTGTGTGGGGTTCTTAATGAAAGACGATGCAGCGTGGACGTATTCGTTTGAAGAGTCTCTTGGGATTCTCCTGGATACCCACTTACCCAACGATGACAGGAATGGTGGTCATCAGCCAGAAGAGCTAGGCGGAAACTCACCTAGCTTAGAAAATGTTCGCTTAATAGTGAGCAGAAAGAATCTGATATGGGCCATTAGATGCTTTAAGCCCTGTAAATCAGCCGGACCTGACGGGGTAATTCCCGCGCGACTAAAGGAGGCACTATAGCTATCTTGTAGTTGGTTGGAGGCAATCTCCAGGGGCTGCCTTACGCTGGGAGTCATTCCCAGCATTTGGAAGCAAACTTTTCGTCCCGAAAATGGGCAAATGCTCTCATGTCAAACCAAAGGACTTTAGACCAATCAGTCTATCATCCTTTGTTCTTAAGACATTTGAAAGGTTACTGGACATTCACGTTCGAAGTAATCTTCCACAGAATCTACTAGGCTCTTCACTCTATAGTCAGCATAATAGAAAACTCTGTTGAGAATAAGGTCTTCGCTCAAGGGACCTTCCTGGACATCGCGGGAGCCTTCAATAATATTCAACTTTCGGCGATTCTTAGGTCGTTACAGAATCTAGGAGTCGACAGCTTAGTGACACGCCTAATTGGGAAGCTTCTGGTGGATAGATCCGTCAAAGCTGAATGGGGTGGTGTTACAATTACTAGGACCGTTAATAGGGGGACACAGCAGGGGGAGTTGTCTCCACTATTATGGTTAACTTCTGTCAATGAATTGCGTCTTGAATTGGACAGGGCCGAATGCCAGGTCTTTGCATATACCGATGATATTGCTATCATATGTACGGGGAGAAACCTCAATTTACTTTGCATTCGTACAACCAGCCTACTTAGTCTGATTTCGAACTGGTCCGATAACAGCGGCCTATCACTTAACCCACTTAAAACCGAGCTTATCTTGTTCTCTCGGAAATATAAAATACCCACATTTGAACTGCCGTCACTTAATGGGGTGCAATTAATGTTGACGGAAAATGTCAAGTATCTGGGGATAATTCTCGACAGAAAACTGTCTTGGAAACCGAATGTGGAGGAGAGGGTAAAAAAAGCATGTTGCTCTTTATTGCTGTAAAGGGACGATAGGAAAGCGCTGGGGACTGTCTCCTAAGATCACCATGTGGATTTATACGGCAAAAGTCTGACCAATACTTCTATATGGCATCGTAGTTTGGTGGAGGTCCCTCCAAAAATCGGCAGCCGCTGGTGAGAATCAGAGATTGTGGCGTTTTGATATCGGGCCATTCCGGACACGCTGAATTACTACACCGGCTGAATTACTCAACTCTATTCCCGTAAAAACGGACTACTGTATCCCCTACCTTCTACCAGCGACAAATCTAATGACTTCTATTCCGAACAGGAATACCCGGGAACAGTCACTGGAAGGGGATACCAGTAGTATCAGATTTTTCACAGATGGATCAAAGTTGGACTAGAAAGTAGGCTATAGAGTCCATTCACCGGACCTAAATGTAAATATCTACTTCAAGCTGCCTGATCACTGTAGTGTATTTCAGGCGGAAATTACAGCCATACTGAATGTGTATCTACACAGACAGCCAGGCTGCTATAAAATCCCTGGAAGCCATGTTTGCTACGTCCCTGAAGGTGAAAGAATGGCACTCATCACTTAGGGTGATGGCAGAGTATTTTGACATCAGGCTCATCTGGGTACCGGGACACAGCGACACTCCAGGCATTTGCGTAGCAGATGCTTTAGCTAGACAGGGCACTACGGCACAGGTTCTTCCGGCAAAATAAAGTGTTAGTATGCCAATCTCTACCTGCTGTTTGCAGATCAGGCAGTGGGCCGAGACTTACTTCAACTTGCAAACAAGCCAGGGTTCTCTAGCCACAGGTGGACAGGAAGAGGACTAGGCAACTACTTAACTTGCCGAGAGGCAGGTTATCCACAATGATAGGAACACATTGGGACACAGAAACTCTACTCTCTGTAGATGCTGCATGGAAGAGGACGAGAAAACGACGAAACACCTTCTCTTGGATTGCCCTGCTCTGGCAGGACTTAGAAGTAGGATATTCGGTACACATTTAGTTAGCACCGTAGCCCTACAGGATATTCCTGTAGGTCTCATAGACAAATTTATTAAAAGGGCAAATTGGCTAGACGACTAGTCAATAGTTGCTATGGAGGAAACTGTAGGTATCACAATGGGATTCTTTAGCCTAAGTGTGCTAGACAGCATGCTGTCTTGCAGCCTTTTCCACCAACAAACCAACCAAGTTTTAGTTTTTAGGTTTGTTTGAAGTATATACTTCTGTAAATATTATTAAATGTAGGAAAATTGTAGCGATAGATTTAAGGTATCTTATAAGAAACTTTTGTAAAATGAATTTTAGGGACCAATAAACATTAAATATATACGCTCGTACCTTCTGGACAATAACGACTCACTGATTGTGGTTGATGAAAGTAAGGCTTATCACCTTGCTGACTACATTCAGGGACTCCTCCCGGTGACTGACGGTGGATCTGACGACGAGACTGCGCGTTTGACTTATGATGGGCCGGCTGTGATGTTTGGACAAGATATCACAGCAGACGGAACATTGGGTGCGGATTGCGATAGCTGGCGGGAGCATGGCTTTATTAATTTTATTTATTATTATTAAGAATCGTAGATATTGTGGGCTTGACGGGGTCCCGGAAGTGGTTCGGAAGCGGGTTAACGCCGCTATTTGGAGTTTTCTGGCGGTGCTGTTCAACCACTGCCTAAACCTGGGTCATTTTCCGGTGGCGTGGAGGAAGCGGTAACGGTTCCTATCCCTAAGCCGGGAGCAGACCACAGGCGGAGTGCGAACCACAGGCCAATATCCCTACTTGGCAAGCTCTTTGAGTATTTCATATTGTCAAGGGTCAGACGTATAGCAGAGGATAAAAGGGTCCTCAAAGACAACCAATTTGGTTTTCGGCGAGGATATTCAACCTCACATACGCTCATGGTCGTTGGAGACTATTTGACGCGAGCGTTGAATAGGAGACACACCACGATTGCTATGAGCCTTGACTTCGCCAAGGCTTTCGATTAGGTCTAGCAGGCCGGAATTGTTTCCAAATTGATGGAATTTGGATTCGATAAGGACACCCAGCTTCTTGAAGGGACGGTAATTCCGTACAAAAGTAGGGGAAGCGTGCTCAAGCGTTATGGACGTTATAGCGGGAGTACCCCAGGGTTCGCTCTTGGGACCTATGCTATACATATAACATCTTCGTGAGTGACATACCACAACCACCTAAGGGTGGGCTCTTGCTGGTATACACGGATGATATTCTCGTGGCCATGTCGGGCCCAAAGGGAGAGACCACCAACTCCAGGGTCAACGAATACCTGGAGATTTTGTCGGAATATTTCGACAGGTGGAAACTCACGCTGAATGTTGACAAATGCGAGGAAATGATCTTCAAGGGAAAACATATCCTTTTGTTCTTTAATGCTAGAACGTTCGTACCTAACCTACGGGTTGGGGCCGCGTGATCATGATCGCGGACGGATTTAAGTACCTAGGTGTCCTATTCCGTACGAACTGTGAATTTCACCGACACATTGACCACACTCTGGCAAAGATGAAGGCGATCTTCGGTACATACCTCCATGCGCTACGTTGCCGTGGAGGCCATTCGACTGAGGTTAAACTTTTGATCTTCCGCCAGATCATAAGATCCATTATGGCCTATGCGTTCCCTGTTTGGTTTGGAATCTATAGCCGACGATGGTTCGGTTAGGAGGCCATCCTGTGCTACGATGTACAGGGTGGTCGACTTAGACAGAATAGACGTGTACCTTTTTAGGGGCGCACTTAAATAGTAAAACGGACTTGTTGAGTATAGTTTGATCCAGGACGAACGCCTGGAGCGACTTCTTGAATTAGGGTCCTATTCTATCATAGGAGGATAGGATCTTTTGACCTGGACGACACTGTGTACATTACGGACCAGTAGTGGCACCTCTTACCAGTAGGTAGGGATTGTAGATAATTGTAAATAGTTGTAAATATGTATATATATTAGTTTTAGTATTAGTTTTTAAGTTTAGTAGTCAGAAAACGTTGATTTGCCCCTTTTATTTGTCCAACTTTGGGGAAGCCTCTAATAGACCGTTGAAGTTGATATTTTGTTTTTAATTGTTTTGTATGTAGGTTACTACTACTTTAGTTTGTTTGAAGTATATATGTTGTCAACAAAAGAAGTGCGATTTTACAAAAGATGCGACGGTTTGGTTTGTTAAACGAAAGCTTGACTAGAACATAGTATATTAAAAAAAAATATTGATAGTTCGAAAGACAGCATTATAAAAACAACACGATCAAATATTTTAAATGAAACGTAAAGAGAGATATGAGCAGGTTACAGCATTCCCCCAGACGCAATATGGATCATATCTAGAATTTTTTTCCGGGTACGTAGTGACCGTCGTAACTTGGATTGCGAGGAAATTTCTTCTTCAGTTTCTTGCTGTACAGCATTGCGGCCATCTGTTTGGCAAGCAGGTGTCGGTAATTGATGACTTTGTAAATCGATTGGAATTTCTGTAGGTGTTGTCGGATTATCTTGCGGTATAATTTCTATATCAATGTTCCCGGAACCTGGTTCTTCTGCCTTCAAGTGAATCCTTCTTTTTAGTTGATTTTGATGTCGTCTAATATCCCCAAAACTTAGTTTTAATGGTATACATCATCTTCCCCTCCTTGTTAATAATCACTCCCTCAATCCACTTTTTCATCCCCCCAAAATTTCGTGCATATATGGGATCATTTATTTTAAACCTGGTTTGACTTTTATTTTTTAGTGTTTTGAAGGAAACAGTGCTGCTACTAACGTACGGGGTTGTCGACCATGTAAAAGTTCCGCTGGTGACATCCCTGACCTAGTATTGGGAGTAGTTTTATAAGTTGTTAAGAATTTAAAAATTTCTTTATCGGAATTTCAGTCATCCCCAATGATTTTTTTAAACGACTTCTTAAAAGTACGTACTGTACGTTCAGCCAATCCATTGGAGGATGGCTGGAAAGTTGCGCTGGTGATGTGTTCCATTGAGTTTCGTTCACAAAATTCGTTAAACTCTTTTGATGTAAATTGGCCTGCGTTGTCACTGACTATTGTAGTTGGCAGACCTTCAATTGAGAAAACTACTTGTAATGCGTGAATTATAGTAGAGGATATTGCTGTTGACATTGGAATTATGTAGGGAAACAGTGAAAATGAATCCACCACAACTAACCACATTTTGGAAAAGAAGGGTCCAGCTAAATCTATATGAACCATTTCCCAAGGCCGAGTTGCTTCGGGCCACGAGGAATACTCTCGTTTGGGATTACTGCCACACTCCAGACATGTGGCACAACTGTTCGACGAATGTTCAATAGCCTCGTCGATCATTGGAAACCAAACTTAGCGCCGGGCTATTTGCTTCATCCGACTTTTGCCTCAATGTCCCTCGTGTGTTAATTCAAGAACTTGTTGACGTAACGATGAAGGTATAACAACTCATATATTTTCAGAATGCAAAAGAATTACTCCATTTTCAACAGATAGGGGAAGTCTTCTCGAAAAATAAGGTAATAACCTACATTGTGATTTGGAGACATGATTGGGCCATCCTTCATTGATGTATTGAACTACAAGTTTCAGAACAGGATCTAAACTTGTATGTTCCGCAATGATATTAGCATTACTTGGGCAGTTGTGTACAGCTGTTTCATATATGTTTCCAATATCTAGCATGTTTTTCTCTTCATTGTCAAATTCATAGTTGTCCCCCATAGGAAGTCTGGAAAGAGCATATGCATTTGCGTGATGTGTTGAATGTCGGTAACGAATGTCATAAACATATGATTGTAGAATGATTGCCCATCGTTGCAGCCGGTGTAGTGTAGTGATCGGAAGCTTTTTATGTGGATGAAACAGCGTAGTTAAAGCTTAATGCTCCGTTATAAGTTCAAAATGACGTCCGTAAATGTATTGATGGAAATGAGTTACGCCGAAAATTATGGAAAGGGCTTTCTTTTCGATTTGAAAGTATCTAATTTGGCTCTTATTAAGTGTCTTTGAAGCAAAAGCTATGGGCTTTTCTGACCCGTCCGGACAACACTGCTCCAATGCAATACTTTGAAGCATCAGTCGCTAGGACAATCGGACAATCGGCCTTTGATGAAAAATTTGGAATGAATTTGTTGTAATAATTAATCTAACCAATAAAAGCTTCGACTTCTTTCACATTACTAGGGTGAGGCATAAGACGAATGGCTTCTAATCGTTTTTCGGACGGCATGATACCATTACAATTAATAATATGGCCCACATATTCTATTTTACTTTAGGCAAAGAAACATTTTTCCTTTTTACATCGTAAACCATGATATTCTAGGCGTTCGAATATTTTCTTAAAGTTTTCGATATGTTCCTGATTATTTCGTCCAGTGACTATTATGTCGTCGAGGTAAACAGCACTCCCAGGTATGCCTGAAATGACTTCCTCCATAAGTCTTTGAAAAATTCCAGGAGCACTTGAAACTCCGAATGGCATTCTCTGGTATTGATAAAGTCCAAATGGAGTATTTATAACCATTAACTCTTTAGCTGCATCCGATAACTCAATTTGCATGTAGGCTTCACTTAAATCAATTTTGCTAAAATGTTGACCTCCCTGCAGTTTGTGAAATAGCTCGTCTATCCTGGGAATTGGATATCTTTCAACTTCTATTTGTGGATTAAGTGTTACCTTAGAGTCAGCACATATTCTCAATCGTCCATCAGGCTTTTTAATTACCACACTAGGAGCTGCCCAATCGCTTGCTTTTATTGGCTTTAGAACTCTTAAAGATGTAAGTCGATCCAATTCCGCACGAACCGCTTCATGCTGTGCAAAAGGTATATTGTAGGGTTTATGAAATTTTGGTTGAGCATTCGATTTTAACTTGATTTCCGCTTTGAACGTTGTACATTGACCAAGCTTTGTTGAAAACAATATGTTGTGTAGATTCGCAATATTAACTAAAGATTCTGAGAGGTTTTTTTGCTTTTCACTGACATTTGAGATATGACACTAAACAACAGAGGCAGATTCGATAGGAAGTTTCAAGTCGAACCCTAACTCTAATCCTAATCCCCTAAATCCCTAATCCAATCCAAGAATGTTAGTTGCTGCATCATTTGACACTACATATAGGGGTAAATCTTGATAACAATCACACCAATTGACGCAAACATTTATAATTCCTTTGAGCGGAAGAGTATTACCCCCATATGTTTTTATTTTTTTTATCCGTAGGAACGAGTTTTGGCCGCCCTAGCTTCTGGTATGTGGATAATCCGAATAGGTAACAAGTGGCCCAGTATACACTTGTAAACAGCAGTCCTTTCCGTTGATATTAACAGTAACAATAATTTTATCATTAGAGTACACGTTTGACCTAAAAAAATCCATATGGGGAGGATCGAACAATTCCACTAAGCCAATTGATTCAAACGACTCCTCATTAAGGGATACTGTTTTAGCATTTTCCTCATGTTTATATTTTGAGTTGTTCGTATTGGCGCAGCTTGGTTGCTTACCTGTACCTTTATGTTGACAGACACTTGCAAATATGTCCTTGCTTTGAACAAATATTGCATACTGATTTGTTTTTGAAATGGTAAAAATCTTTTATTTCATGTGACTTCCCACAACCAGGACATGACCTCAACTTGTACAATCCAGGATTTGCGTTTTGAATTTTTTTATGTGTACTGGTTATGTTCAACGTATTTTAAACCATATACATCGGAGTTTTCCTCACCTTTAATTTCTAGACAAGTACTTAAGGTCGATTCATAGACATACGCTATTTGCAATACTTCTTCTAATGAAGGGTTCGTTTTCTGAAGTGCCGCTGAACGAACCTTATCATGAGGTGTATGTATTACCAACATATCCCGAATTCTATTGTCCACGTACAATCCCTTGCCGCGCCTCTGAGCCCGGTTACCCACTCCGCATATGATTGATTTGGGTTCATAAAGGTTTTTGTAGAACTTAAATCTGTGTTGCTTCTTAATAAAGTGCTCGTTTAGTTTTAATATTAGGTCCTTGTAATTCTGTTCTCCGACATTACCGTCAAAACTTTTCTGAAGTAATTCCATGGACTCACTTCCTATCCAACTAAGCAGGCACGCTCGTTGAGTATCCTCAGACTGTACATTATTTGCTATAAAATGTTGTCCTAATTGTAGAAACTAAGTTGACCAACTTTCTGTGGACCTAGAAAAACTTCTAGAACAAGAAATGCTCGATTGCTGTGCCGCAGATGATCCTTTTTGATGGCTTTCCTCCAAAATATGACTCATAACTTGTTGATTGGCTACTTGCAGTTGTTGAGCAAATTGTGCTATCGCATCAGCCTCCATATTTCGTGGATTTCATACATGTATGTAAACGTCCTTGTCGCCAAAAATGTTGTCAACAAAAGAAGTGCGATTTTACAAAAGATGCGACCGTTCGCTTTATTAAACGAAAGCTTGAATAGAACGTAGTAAATTAAAAGAAAAATATTGATAGTTCGAAAGACAGCATTATAAAAACAACACGATCAAATATTTTAAATGAAACGTAAAGTGAATTATGAACAGGTTAATAGTTCTGGTAAATATTATTAAATGTAGGGAAATATGTAGCGACAGATTTAAGTTATCTTATAGAAACTTTTGTAAAATGAATTTTAGGGACCAATAAACATTGAATACATTGAACCAGCAGGTCGCTATCGATAGCGGCCAAATGGGTGGTGTTAAGAGAAGTGTAGAAGAGGAATTTATTCCTAGTTCTACATATAGGAAGATTCTTGAGGAAATGCGGCTCATACAAATTAAGAATGACACGGTTATGGAAGAGAACCGCAAATTGCGCTACAATTTGGTGAAGGTTGAGAAGATGATGGATGATAGGGAGAAGTTGCCTGTCTCGGATCTCGAATTTTCGGAATTCGAGGACGATGCAATGGATGATGATGAGGTCAGAGTCCGCGTGATTTAATGTGGTTCTCGACGTGAAGTCCTTAACCACAGGTGAGCACCGCCCCACCAAGAACATGTTTGATACGACTGTTAGCGCCGCCCGTGAGATATCCGTGCTACCCCGCATAGAGGGGCAGCCAAGAGATCAGGAATAGGAAGCCTTACACCATTGGTATACACGATTACGTGGGAGAATACACGCCCCGTATTCGCATATCCGCCAGCGCGACTTCTTTCTTCCGTCCACGAGCTACCAATTGAGCAAACTCTCTGTACATGAGCTGCTCCTCCTTGGTAAAGAGTGAGGTACTATCCAAACCTCTTCCGTGATAAGGGCCACGGATCCCATATTTCGAGGATATGCACCTGCCTAGCATACTTCGTTACAAGTAACTGATATACAAGGCAACTACATAGCCTCTACCAGCGATTTTGGTGGCAACCACAGCCAGCACGATCTCCCACAAGGGAGCCAACCCACCCGTGCTACCAGATAGGCATACTCTCTGGTCCGAGTTTCGCAGTGAAGCTGCTTCCAGTTTTTACTTTGTACTAAGTAGGGGACTGGTCACCTCCGGCGACAAAAGCATCAATCGTGAAACAATTTTACAAAATCAACACCAACAACAACATCACGTGACATTGCCATTTAAATGCTAAAATTGCAATTTAAACGGTCTAATAACTACAGTCAGACGGCTGCAGCTTTCTCACCGTGGGAGCAAGGCTGTTTCCACCTCTTCCGGTCAATAACAGCGACCGGCAGCCAATCTTCAGGCTTCGCCCGATGATGCCCCCGTGGGCAAGAGTTCGAGACCTTCCACGTGTCAATCCCAAACAGCACACGGTACCAGAAACAGGCCTCTGGTCAGACCTCGCGGCTAATCCACTTCTAAATTCGACTCCGACGAAGTCCGGGACTGGCAATCCCTGTGTTCGCAGGGTTCAGCAGTACCGACAACGAGATCCTAAACGTCTGAATAACTAGCTTGAAAAAGCCAGGATCACGAAAAACGTTTAACCACTGCAAAAGGGAGACACCGATAGAGACCAGTGAAACCCACAACAAATAAACCGTCCTAGCGCGCCGACTCGCGAAAACACGAGAGGCAAACCGCGTTGCCACACACAACGCATCCGGAGACAGAAGCATACTACTCACACACCACTCACCACCGGATCTGGTGACACCCATGCCGACTAAATCCCTAAAAGCCCCGTAAAGGGGACACTCGCACAAAACATGGAGCCAATCTCCGATTGGCGCTTCGCAATCACACGACTCCCGATCCGCAAGTCTCATTCTGTGCAAGAATGCATTTAACGACCCGTGACCTGTCAGTATGAAACCAAGGCTTAGGTTGAAACTAAACTCAGGGTTCTCCCGACGAATTCTACATCCGGTATAAATCTATACGTTACTCGACCGTTGGTACTGGAATTCCAACGGCCCTGCCACTCAGATGTGACTAACGTATCTAACCGAGCCCGACGCTCACTTCTACTCATGCTCTCTGCTCCAACTATGAGCCAATCTGACTCACCCAGTGCGTACCCCCTCTTGATTTTGAAGTCCATGCTACGACGCATCACCTCTAGATCAAGAGGAGTGGCACCCATCAAAACCTGTAGGGCCTCTGTAGACACCGTACGACATACATGCCAATAACATTACTCTCTGAACAGAGAATAATCGACGTTGCCCGAAGACGCTTCTAGCAGTTTCGCACCAAACAGAAGACCCAAATGTTGCCATGGCAACAAAAAGGCCCCTGTACACGGTCCTGACTGCTTGACGACTCAGACCCCACTCACTCCTCATAACACGCCTAACCTTTCCTACAACGCTCGTCAGTTTCTCGCGAAGTCTCCCTATATGAGGCAAAAAGTTCATCCTTTCTCCCATGGTGACTCCGAGGTACTTCACCTCCGTGGAGTAACGGATTGTGCCACCACCATTCAAACGCACGATTGGAAAATGGGACATGAAACTACACTTCAGCAACATGGTCACTGTCTTTTCCACCGATAAACTAACTCCTACACGCTCGCCCCACCGAGTGACAATACTTATCATAGCCGAGGATAGCTGTTCCAACTCGGAACGAGAACTACCCTCGACCATGATAAGCAAGTCATCAGCATAAGCACATATCTTGCATTCGGCCTCAAGCTCATGCAAAAGCAAGTCCATCATAAGATTCCACACATACGGTCCACAAATGGAACCCTGTGGACATCCTCGGACCACATCAACACACTCAGAACTATTTGCCCCGACTATCACTGCTTTTCTATCAGAGAAGTAGCTTCTCCCGAGTGCTACTTCCTGACACCCTAGCCCCGCTAGTCTTTCTTCCACGCTCGCCCAACTCAGATAATCAAACGCACCTTTAAAGTCGATAAAACACCCAGAAGATACTTCTGAGTACACTCTACAACAGTTCTCCTCACGTGCGCCCAGGCATCTTCGACACTTCGGCCCCTTACGAAGCCGAACTGCCAACGGCACATGCTGTTAGCGACTCTCTCATTCAGTCTCTGCACCAGAATCCTCTCCAGTACTTTTCCAAATACTGGTAAGAGACTGATACCCCGATAAGAACGAGGATTACTCCTGTCCTTATCGATTGACTTCAAGAGTACAATGACATGGGCTACCTTCCACTTGCGTGGAAAATATCCCTCATGTACACACCACCCATACAAAGCCTCTAGGTATTCCGGAATAGCCTTCCAGACGCTTTTACACATCTCTCCAGCTATTCCATCCATACCAGGTGACTTTCGCGACTTAACTAACGCCATGCTTTCTGCGATCTCTGATCTTTCCAGCTCGGGTGCAACAGTCTCAACTTCCCCAGAAGAAGAAGAAGAGGCCACTGCCTCCGCTCTCGGAAAGAACTCCCGCAGCAAAACTTTGACGCAATCACTCCAGGAAGTAAGAATGGCATCGCCATCTTTCAACCCGGAGAGATCTGTCCTCCTACCTCTGCCAAGGCAGATTCTATAAACATGGCCCCAAGGATCATTCCTATGGCAGGCAACAAACTGTCGCCAATCTTCCTCTTTCACGTTTACAAGCATATCCTTGTAATCGCTGAGGCAACTTTTGTACGCTGATCTGAGCTGGTCAAGACCACTAGCTTCGTTCCGTTTGCCCCTCTGGAAACGTTTCCTGAGACGGCGCACTTCCCTCCGCTTGAGTGTCAACTGTGCAATACCAGCACAGAAGGCTCTGAGCGCGCCAGGTAGACCAGATGCCACCCGTGCACCACCACCACGGAAGGCCAGTACAAAGCCGGTACTGGCGCAGAAAGCTACCACCAGTAAGGGCGTGAGGGGCCCCAACGTCGGTAAACCAGCGGTGCAAAATACACCACAAAATCAACGAAAAGGGAAGGAGCCGGTTATTACGCTGTTCCATGCCAACGTCAAGTTAGTGACGGAAAAAGCTAGGACAACTTTAGGACATGGTAATTTCATAATACGCCTGTTTAGTGGCTCTATGAATTTCAGTACCCTCTCCATAGAAGATTACGAGAAATTGAAGCTCATGCTGCGCGAGCAGAGCGTCAAGTACTACACGTACACCCCGAAGATTTTAACTCCCATTTCGGAGGTAGTTCGTGGTCTCCGGACCACATACGATTAAATCAATGTGAGAACCTACCTCCGGGCCTTCACATTAAAGCTGAATATTCAGCGCCTTACCAAATTGAGTCGAGATAAGCGCCAAGTCCACTTGTCACGTAACTCCGATGTTGAGGGCTTTTATCGCCTAAAGGGAATCCTTCACTGTCGCGCGACAGTACGCAAGGATAAAAAGAAACGCGTGACACAGTGTCACAATTGTCAGCGCTTCGGTCATATTTCGACCAACTGCGGCATGCCGTTTCGGTGTGTGAAATGCAGTGGTGAACATGGCCCTGGCAAGTGCACTGTCCCTTCCAAGGAAGTGGAGGTGCAAATGGTGCCAGCTACCGACCCGGTCACGGGTTTGGTTTCGCGCGTAGTAGGCTATACGCTGCAATGCGCCAATTGTGAGGTCGATGGTCATGTGGCTGGCTCTAAGAGCTGCCCAAACGCCAAGGTTGTGCGAACCTTCCCACGCAACAGTGGGGTGGTGGTAAAGGGTGTTTCCTAAGCTTCGGCGTTAGGCGCCCACTCAGCAGGTGCTGTTCTCAAGGCACCGGCTCGCCCTGGAGTTAACTCCGGTGGGCTCGGTCTGGTTGACGACTATTGTCGTCACCTTTTCACGCACGCTCACGTGAGCAGAATTTGATCTTATTCACATTCACGCGTGATTCACGTGATTAACGATAATCACGCGAAAATTACTCACAAAAATAAAACAGGACTTTTACATGAACTAAAACCATAAACATGGTTTCCCATTACATCCCCTGAAGGGATTGGGGAGAGCTTCTCAGAATCAATCAGCTGTGCGCTTTCTAGTTTTACACTCACTAATTGGGCCCTACAGTTGTACACCGGTCGCGAACGGTATTTTGAAAAGCCTTTTCGTGGCTAAATGCTCGATAGTGTCGCCATCACTAAGCGAGTTTACCATGGTCGAAAGAAATGTAAGCTGGTCTGGGCACGGGATCGAACCCACGATTTCATGTACAAGAGCCACGCACACTAACCATTGCACCAAGTTCTTACCAAAAAATTAAAGAAAATCAGTGCGAGTGATAACATTTTAAACTTTTGATTCCAAATATATTTTTAAGGGTTAGAGAGACGACACATAACTCTACGTGTGTTTGCATTTTGCGGCTCAGTAGAATCTCAAAAACAAAGATCATTTAAATCAGACCATAATTTAGTAAGTTACATGCCATGAAAGTTTTGTCACCCTGTAGAGAAACGTACGTTGAAACAAGGTACCCCTAAATACCAGATTCTGAAAGCCTGACTACTCCCCTACAAATATTTAGTGCATTCTCTAACAATCGGACATAGAGTTTGGAAGTTGTGTTATTATTACCACTTTTTTGCAAACGGTCTCACTGTAAAACGTAGAAAACCTCCTTCGCTTGTAGCAGAGTTCCTTGAAATACAGAAGATGATTAACGATGCTTTGTTAGAGGAAAATGTTATTCACTTTGTGTAACAAAGTAGTAAGAAATTCGAAATTAAAAGATATCATCCATTCGGAAATATGCGTGGCTCACGCGAAACTAGCGCTCACGCACACTCACTCACGCAAATATTGGACTCACGCACGACGATTTTTTTACTACTCACGTTCACGCAAGCTCACGTGAGCAAAATTTGGTCCCGCTCACGTTCACACGTGAATCATGTGTGATTCACGTGAATCACGCCAATCACGTGACTCGAGCCCATCTCTAGTTACGACGTGTTGTCGAATCCAAAATTCAAAGTGTCAGAAAATAAATGTATTCAATTTATAATCTGATGCACGAAGAACTAAGGAACTTCGCTGATCAATCCAACACTGCGCCTCACTCAATATTTTAAACTCTATGAGGTGTAATATTACATTTTTTTAAGCAATAGAAGTAATTATCTTAGTGTTAACTTAACCATACGTAACTTTTAAGTAGTTTGAATTAATTGTCAAAATTTTACTTTATATATTACTTAACAAAAATAGTGATTGGGTATAGAATTTGGTATTTCACGTTATAAATTCTGTTCTTCTTTTGTTTTTCTCTTTAAGTTTCTCTCTATTTTATAATTTTCATGTTAGAGTGATGAAGAATTGGTTTTACGTAATTATATTTAAATTAATGTAGTATTAGCTGTATATTTCAATTTATTGTTATAATTTCCACAACATCTCTCCGCAAAGCCATCTTTGTCATTGATCCGTGGTTAAGACTTCGGTTCTGTTTAAGCAACTAACCCACTGCACGAAGCGGACACCACATTGGCGCTCCACATATCAGCGTCGGAGATATTCGAATATAGTGATTACTTTCTCTCCTATTCCCATCGAAATTTTAAGACTTTTAGCACAGCCACGTACTTACATAGGCTCTATCGAGCTGCTGTTAATCTCACCAAAGGTATAACTCTAGGAAAGGTTGGAATTTTGCGCTTAGAATATTCGTCTCTCCTCAAATGTGGATGCTGTAGCTGAGGTTTTATGAAAATTCCCTCTTTGATGTCGTAACGCCAGATCAAGTATCTACGGAAATATATAAATTTGTCCTCAAACGTATAACCAATTCTCCGTAGTTATCTCAAAACGTGACCTTTTGCAACCAAATTTCGACCAGCAAGAACGTGTCCACTCAGCCTTTTCCGACAAGCAAAATTGCTTGAAGACAAAAACTACCTTATGCTTGCAAGCATTCTGACCATATCAAACCTACTGTGTAAACAGATGATGAAGCATTTTAAAATTATAAATAAACAACACTTCCTAATTGTCATTATGATTCAACGAAAGTTGAATTTAAAAAAAGAAACAGGAAGATTTTGCATTGTAAATATTTTCTAATTAAATTGTTCATTACATGTCACATTGGACTAAAAAGTCATAGTGACAGCCAAAGTCACGATGTCGAACGTCAACGTTCGCTTTCTTTCTATGCGACAAACAGCTGATTTGGGAGCTACTAACAAGCGAACGAAAACATATACAATTTAGTACAAAGTGGGGCACCCTCTCCAACAGAATCCAAGCGAACAAAGCCAATCACTCACTTTCGAGTCAAAAAGCGACCCACTATCTTTAGACTTATCGTTCGCACTGTTTTACGTGTGTTTGTGTGGTTGTTGCTCAAAACAATAACAAGAAGTTGACGTTCACCATTTAATTTCGTAGCGAGAGAGAAGAGTACGAGGAACCAGTATATACAGGTTTTTGTGCTGAAATATAAAAATATTTTAATAACAAATTTATTATAATGACATTATTTTCTTTCTATTAAACTGTTAAATTCTATTAAAATTGTTTTTGTTTGTGATTACCAGCTATGCGACAACCAAACGACAAGTGCACAGTGGTCGTGCCCATAGGCCAAAAATAAAAAAATTAAAGTCAAAATTCTGGCTAGAACTGTGGCAACACTACCTCATAATAGATATAGCTTTTCCAAATAAATTTTGTTTCTGCATTATTCCACCTGTCCTCTTTAAGAGTAGCTTCAAAAGGCAGAGCATGAAATTTATTGGGTTTCGCAGCGCGAGTAACTTACAAGTGAAGGTCGAAAATAAAACATAAAAACATTTTTAAAAAAGAGTGCTACAACAATGGAAGAATTAAATACTGTAAAGAAAGGTAATAACTATTATTTAAAAGAATTAACAAGTTCTCAGCATGTTGTGTTTATTTTATTAAACTAATGTAATATACATATGTGCCTATTTTAGTACTAACTCGTGTGTAAACTTAAATTTCACTTAGACTTTTAGTTGCGAAGTTAATCTAAGTTAGCAATCAAATTTATTGTAAAATGTTTGTCAATATTTACAGATTATATGATGTAAATTTCAGCTGCCACAATTTGCCACGCGCTGAGTTATCTTGAATAGAACAAATCGGCCTCACCGTTTTCGGTGTCTTTTTTTGATTGTGTACTCGTAACTGTTCTGTGGCTTTGTGTTGTGATCGTCGTCTTCGTTTCTGTTGTGCAGTTTGTTTTATTATGTTATGTTTATAGTTTACATTTTTATTATTTTCTATTCGTTTAGGAGATTCTTATGAATGCAAATTTAGCCGCAAGTTTATATTTGATAAGTGGTGTTCCGAGACCAGTGCAAATCCAGAGAAGATTAAAAGGATAGTTGATATTTTTAAATTGAAAATCGAGAGTGAAGGCTACATAGTAGGAGCTAAATATTTGGGGCAATTGGAAGAACGAGTTAATTACTGCTGCAAAAGGATTTCAATAATTTGGAGTGAATGCAATCGAACAAGATCGCACGTTTTCAGAAAACATTCTGATTGGCTTGCGACAAACGATTCGTTTTTCTTCAATTGTGATGTAACTACAAACACCTGAAAATAATATTGAACGTGGTCGTCCCAAATTGGATTTCTCTGAATGCTCAAGACGAACAAAGAAAAGACGAATAGCTGAGATAGCCGAAATGGATGAGTCTGCTGCTGATTGTTTGCGTTTTGCTACTGAAGGAAATAGCACACAAATTTCGCCTGCAAGCACTACTGAGGTTATTTCGCTTATGATGGAAACGAATTTAACGAAGCATTAATATCTCCTCATTAGGAAATTTGTTAACACTAAAATTTCTGCTGAACTTTTTTGCAGCTATGATAATATTTTAAAAGCAAAAAAACAAAGTTATCCGGAAAATATAACTGTTAGCGAATCAGAGCTTCAAAGTTTATTGGACCACACTACAAAGCGAATTATCTAGTTGCAGGATACTGTAGTAAATGATGTTTTCAGTGATCCTGTGAACAACCTCAAACTTGTAGGCAAATGGGGTTTCGACGGAAGTACTGGGTACAGCGAATACAAACAGAAAGTGGAGAAGAATGATTTGGTGACATGTTTGTCACATCATATGTTCCACTTGTTTTATTAACAACTGCTGATAGTTCGAGCAGTTCAAAAATAATCTGAAAAAATCCACGACCATCTTCCACTCGATATTGTCGTCCTGTTCAATTTCAATTTGAAAAAGAATCGACAGAATTGAACATCGATGAAGAAAAGTATTTTAAAAAGAAAACAGAGGGGCTTGTTCCTACTAAAATTATTGTTGGTAATAAAACATTATGTGTTCAGCATATTTTGCAACTCACTATGGTGGATGGTAAAATTTGTAATGCCTTAACCCAAACCTCATCCTCAAAGTGCTATATATGCAACACCAAACCCACAGATGTGAACAATATTGAGCTTGCAATACTTGCAAAGGGAAGTTCAAAAGGATCGATTTGAATTCGGATTGTCCCCAGCAGAAAATTTTTAGTGGTTTGGAAGCAGGTCAGGACGAAAGCATTTACGTAAGTGCTTCGAGGTAAGGTTTACCACGAAGTAGTAAAGTAAGTAAATGAATTTAAAGAAATACGCAATACAACCTGCTTCTTGGTAAGGGGTAAAATTGAAAGTTTTTGTTTATCCCTTACGTCGAAGCAGTAATTAATGCCTTTAAAAATTACCTTACAACCTGCTCTTTGTAAGGGATTAAATATTTGAACTTATGTTTGACCCTTACGCTGAAGCACTAGGTAATGTATTAATTTTATACACGAAAAACACAAACTTTCACGAGAATTTGCCGATTGTTTACGATGTTGCAATTAAAAAAGATGATGCAATTTTAAAAAAAATGATTAGTCATTCAGTTGCTTCTGATCTACACACGTGCGTAGTTGAGTTTTCAAGTGAAAAGTGAAAAATAATAAATACGTAATATATTTAAAACATTAATTAAATAAAATTGAAAATACAAATAGTAATTATTAAGTGTTAATTTACTTCACTAAATCACTAGCGAAGCGCTTCTTGTAAGCGCGAGCGAAGCGCTTTCAGTAAGCACAAGCGAAGCGCTTCCAGTAAGCACTAGCGAAGCGCTTCTGTTAAACACCAAACACACATGAATTCAGCGCTACTTTAAGCCATGAAATACGTGCTTATTGTGTAAAAAGGTGTTGCTTCCAAGTGGGAACAGCCCATATAAAACTCATGCCTTCCGTAAGGGAGAGGGTAAGGGATGAAATTCGATTTTTCGATTACCAACTTGCTTACCCGGAAGCTCCGTTTTTTGCTGGGTCACCACTTCATGCCTATATACGATTTTTTGAATTTGTTTTGCATTTATCATACAAACTGGATGTACAAGTGTGGTAAGTTAGATCCCTCGAAGGAAAAGCCCAAGTTATGGAAAGGAAACAAAAAATTTAAATAGAATTTCGATTAAAAATGGGATTGATAGTCGACAAGCCTAAAAGTGGTGGGAGTGGAACATCGAATGATGGAAATAATAGGCCTAGATAGAGACTTTATTGAAAGATGTGCTACAATATTCCAAGCGCTCTGTTCAGGATATAATATTAATGTTTAGAAATTTAAGACATTCGCACTTGATATAGCCAAAAAACTTACAACTACATATTCCTGTTATTTCCTTCCAGCTACCATTCATAAAATTCTAATTCACGGACCTGCAATTATAGAATGTGCTCTCGTGTCGATTGGGGAATTGTATGAGGAAGCTGCTGAGTCGAGAAATAAGGATATAAAAAAATTTCGCCTACATCATACACGCAAAATTTCTCGTGTGGCAACAAAGCTCCTTACATCAGATCCGTTTATAACGGGACAACGAAAGTTACCACCTAAGCATAAGTCAGTTTTAAATAAATCTCTTTTTAATCTATTAGAATGATATATTAGTCGTGTTTTGGTTACAAGCAAGCGATTATCGCTTGCTAAATTGTAAAGAAAATGGCATTTTAGCGATAATTGATTTTATTCAAAAATATGAAAAAGGGTTGAAAACGGTAAAAGATGTCAAAGAAAATTTTGCTTAAACTTAGCGAAAATGATTTTCATCGCTAAGTTGTCGATAAGTCTTCGCTAAGTGCTCCATACAAAACAAGCGATTATACAAGCAAGCGGTGTAACCAAAACACGCTTATTATATACTACTATATTACGTACTACAATAAAATAACATACAGCCTACTTTATTTATTATGGTGCTGTTGGACGGCGAGTGGGGCTTGGGAAGGGCTTAGGTGCGACCGATTTATGTTTGTTTTATTACTTATTATACTTTTATAGAATTTTGGAAACAAATTTATGGAATGAGGATAGGATCTCAGGAATGCCCTTTAATCCTTTTGCCGATTTTAACCAAAAGTTATTTTAGGCACGCATTTATTAAGATAAAGGATATGCGGACTTTGGTGTGCCTACTACGAAATATTTTCAGGATATACGAGAGATCCACGAATCCGTTGGCCGACTTAGATGAAAATCTAGATTTACACATAGATTGATGAAACCAATGTATATGCCGACTTTGGTGTGCCTACTATGACATTTATATTTTCAGGATCTAAGAGAGGTCCTTGAATCCTTCGGCCGACCTTGACCAAAATCTAGATTTACACATAGATTGATGAAATCAATGGATATGCCTACTTAGGTGTGCCTACTATGACATTTATATTTTCAGGATCTACAGATTGTGCTAAATATTATTTATCTTAGATAACTCCTTCTATTTTTGCCGCTCTTTGTATGAAACGGCAACCACTGTGAAGTGACTGATTTTGACATTTCCGTTCGCCTAGCCGACATCGAAATTATTAGTTAGTGGGTTCCGATTTTGTAAACACACAACCACGCAATAACATTTAAAGGCAGGGATAAGAACGAAAGTGAGGGACTGGCTTTCGATCGCTTAGGTTTTCTTTCGAGATCGTGACTTTGGGTGTGAGTCTTTTGTCGACCGCCACTAACAAATAACCCCATCTAACCCTTTGTTATTTTCCATTTCGGGTATAAAGTAAAGGCGTTGTTGCTAAAATACTAGCAAAAATTGGTGTGAAAATAGAATTGCTTACAGCAAGTGCTTAGATTAGATATCGGTTTGTCTTTATTAGGTACACATCAGTTTCGTCGCTTTAACAACTGTTACGTTACAGTAATGCACTCATTTTGTTAACTGTAAATGTTTGACAAAATATAGTAGTAACAAATAAAATGTTGATGAATGCATCAGACGATAAAAAACCAAGAGTTTTAATCTCAAAAACTTATCAATTACATTATAAAACATGGGTTTTTTCCAAAATGCCCAATTGATGTACACGTTGCAGCAACAAACATGGAGTTGACGGAGCAATGCAACGATGAAAATTCAAAAAATGATATAAGGGTTTTTCAACAGAGACGCTACAAAAGTAAATCGATAGGGACAGCAAAAGACGCCACATTTTTACTACCGCTCTTTTGACATTTCTCTTCAGTAAGGTTTGCCATTTCATCATGGAAAGATATACGAGCCTACAACGAGTCGAAATTATTAAAATTTACTACCGAAATTCGGAGTCAGTGGCCTCAACTTTAAGAGCGCTACGTCCAATTTATAGTCGTCATAATCGTCCTACCAGATCAACAATTGAGCGTCTAGTGGAAAAATTTGAATCCACAGGCACAGTACAAAAGGTTCCGGTGCCAGTGAGACAAAGAAGTGTCCGTAGTGTCGAGAATATTGCTGCCGCTGAGGCTTCAGTTCAAGAAAGCCCAAATGTGTCTCTCACACGTCGTTCTCAAGCGTTGGGCATATCTGTGACGTCGTTGTGGCGAATTTTGCGTAAAGATCTTGGCCTACATCCTTACAAGATCAAACTGACGCAAGAACTGAAGCCGCTTGACCACCATAAGCGTCGTATGTTCGTGAATTGGGCTGAGCAACAACTTGAAAATGATTCGGATTTTTATCGCAAAATCATCTTCAGCGATGAGGCTCATTTCTGGCTGAATGGCTTCGTCAATAAGCAAAATATGCGTTACTGGTCAGACAGCAATCCACACGTAATCCATGAGTCATCATTGCATCCCGAAAAAATTACAGTTTGGTGCGGTTTATGGGCCGGCGGCGTCAATGGGCCGTACTTCTGCCGTGATGATCAAGACCGGCACATTACTGTGAATGCGAATCGCTACCGTTCAATGATAACAGAATATTTTTGGCCCCAATTTGATAATATGGACTTGGAGGACATGTGGTTCCAACAGGACGGCGCCCCAAGCCACACAGCGAATGCCACAATCAATTTATTGGAAACCAAATTTGGTGAACGTGTTATCTCACGAAATGGCCCAGTCGATTGGCCGCCTCGGTCGTGCGATTTGACGCCGTTAGATTATTTCCTGTGGGGCTACGTCAAGTCTATGGTCTATGCCAACAAGCCAGCGACGATTGATGAAATTCGTACGAATATCGAACGTGAAATTGCAGCAGTATCGGCCGATTTATGCTTGAAAACCGTCGAAAATTGGGTTCAGCGTCTGGACTTCTGCAAGCGTGCCCGTGGTGGCCATGCAAAAGAAATCGAGTTCCATACATAATGGCATCGAACGTAAATTAAAGTTATTTTTGTTATGCAAGATATGCAACATTTATGAATAAATCATTGAATTTTATACAATTTATTTTAGATTAGCCAAAAATAATGTGTTTAAAATAATGTTTTATCCAATTTGGAAATAGTTTAATTTTAATTTTAAAAAAAGGTTAATTTCTACTGTAAATGTTTAATTTCAACTAAATAAGTTAAATTTCAATTGAAAATAGTCTCATTTTCATTGAAAATGGTTTTATTTAATATGAAAAAGTTGAATTTAATCTGAAAAAGGTTTCATTTAATCTGAAAATGCTATATACTTACTTATTGCTTTTTTCTGGATTATAATTCTCTTCAATGCGGTCATTACTCAAAGACCATATTTTGGATTGTTTCCGCATCGGAGGGGCGATTTAAGCCCAAATTTAAAATTTCTGATTATGTTATTTGGGGTTATGTAACGGCACCACGTGTGCAAATTGCGTTGGCTAGGCCATGTTATCAGAATGGATGAAGATGAGCCAGCGCGAAAGATTTTTGATAACGTACCCGATGGAAGCAGGAAAAGAGGACGACCAAGACTCCGCTGGAAAGACCAGGCAGAAGAATCCCTCCGTATCCTTGGTGTTACCAACTGGCGAGAAAAGGCGAAGGATAGAGCCAGTTGGAAGAATATGTTGAAATTTGTTTAATTTGTTTGTTTAATTAATATGTGTAAGACGTCTGACCTCATGAGGTTGTAATATAGTCAATAAAAGTAACGGCACCACGTTTGAGCAACTTAATTAAATGAGTGCGAGTTGGTCTCAAGTTATGAAACACAAAGCATTCCATCTCAACTCGAGTACAATAATGATCCGGCTGGTAGGGAATGTTGATGACTCACTCCTCTAGTCTCACGTTCTCCTTGCATGTAAGTACTAAGTGTGCATACAGGATTCTTCCATTCGAACTATGTATGCAAAAGTGTTCATCGAAACAGCGGAGCGCATCAAACATTTCGTGGCATATCAGATGCAGTATTCGCTCAAACATACATACATAAATATTTATGTACAATAGGATGTATCGATATTTTTATTTTACTGTGGAACCGGTAAAAACAATTACATTTATTTGGTCTAAAAAATATATAGTCTTCTATTTAGAAAATTTGATATCAATACAAATACATTATAATAAGAATATTTCATTAAAATCCTCCCTCCATCCGGCCATCTTCAGCACATCTGCAGCTAACGAAAGCATTGCTGTAACTTTTCAATACAAACATCGACGTTTTCGAAACATTTTTCCTTTTCCAAATTGGACATGGAAAGCCAAACTGCTAATCGAAAAGTACTCACTTGTCGCATTTCCTCACGTACCTTTTTAAATATTCCCACGTCCAGCCTTCATCGAACTTCTCATCAATCTTCTCTTTGGTATCCAAAAAAAAAAAAAATCGTACAGCCTAATGCAGTTATATACACATATTTTCACGTGGGACTACTGATGTTCGCTCGCCATGAATGTGAGGAGACAATCAAATGTTATGCAAAGTAGCAAAAGCAACGAAAGGATCGAATGTGCATAAGAATAAGTGGGGTTGGTTGGATGGCAGTACCGGAAAATGTGCGGCATAACCAAGAAACATTGTCATTACCACCAACACTAGCGGAAACCAAAGAGACAGACGAACCAGCAAGGTTATATGTATGTGCACAGGAACGTTCATGAATAGCTCGTGCATGATATAACATAAATCGAGGCATTTGAAGGGAATGAATGAAGATACTACTGTCATGTCATAACGGTACCAGTCGATTTAGACAATATACTCAGTATGACACCCAAAGAGGGCGAAGAAGCATTTTACGAGTATGTACTTTTGAAAAATATATTAGAATCCTCTTTGCTTCCCTGGCCCTGGAAAGACAAATTAGTGAACATCAATAAATTCTAAAAATTAAAGATGGAATTTAAAAGCATAATTTTTTGCAGAAACATTATAGTATATCGAAAAACAATTTCGTGACGGTTTTTAAAATGTTAACGTTTTGTTTATGTGAGGTTAAGGACACGTCCCAGTTACATTATCAGTTTACACTAACCGAGGTAGGTGAAGAAATAAGAAAAAAAAACAATAGTGGTCTTCATGAAAGCTCGAAAGAACAATAGTGGTCTTCATGAAAGCTCGAAAGAACTTCGTAAACTCGAAAACATCGTAAACTTGCACAGCAAACGTCAAAACAAACAAATTTCCCATACAAAGCGACTTGCTCAAACGTGGGATGGAGAAACGAGTACACTTTTGACATTTCGTTGTCATCTGACTAGGATGGATAAATAAGGTGATAGCACTAGAACAGTAGAAAAAGTACACATACATAATACATGCAATTGCTACTGCTACCACCTTATGTATCCATCTTGGTCAGCTGATATGGTTTTGAGCACAACTACGCTGAGCAACTTTACCTGGTGCCTCATGCAACGGTGCGAGGGAAACTTGCGCTGAGCAAAAGTTCTCGGCTTTCACGTTTGCATGAATGCCACTAATATAAAAAAACGTAGAGAATTTGATGGCCACAAATATGAAAACGCCTAGAGACTTAGGGTGGTATTCTATAAGTCGTGAATCAGTCACTTGGCGTTACTTTTGTGGTTTTGGTAGTTTATAAAACGTTACAGCTGTTCCGTAACTACCTGCGTTGAGTTACGTTATTTAATGGGTAGTTCATAAAACGCAGAGCAACGGTTTTGATCACTTCAGCTGTCAAATTGAACACGCCACAGTTCTTCGCGTTAGTTGATGAAATTACAAATTTAAAGAAAAATGTCGATCGAGGATAGGCAGATGGAAGTATTTTGCATTTCAATGCTTATAAGTAGTTGCCAATTTTCGATGAAATGCATTCGACGGATAGAGCTGCAATTTTTTTTTAAATAATTCAAAATTTTACTTTTTACGCACTGAAATTCTTATTTACAATAATAAAATTAGAAATGGAATATTCAAATAAATAATGCGTTGCAAAACTATTATAATTACATTTAAAAATTATAGACATCAGTTGATGTTCACAATAATAAACAAAGGAACCAATACATTACAATCAATACATACCGTCAAATAGCACATGTTTTTGAAAAGACAACTAATTTAATATAGATGGGGAAATTTATTGGACATTGAACCCCAAAATAACATAGGTTTTTTACACATTTTCTGTGAATATTGTTGGTATTTGCAGTATTATACATAAATAATAGCAATCTTAAAATCTGTTGATCTACTGAAATAAAGCTACATTTTTTTTAATCTTTTTCATTCTGAGCATTTCACTCAAGATAAATGTTTCTGATCTATAATTGTTTATTTTAGTTTGACAACTCTATACACCGCATATGTCAGTGACAGCATTCGTAAACAAACGCAAGCGAGAAGTGATATATAAACTACCATTTTTTGACTTTGGCGTTCGCGTTGGCTTTTGTGATTACGTTCACTTTCGGGACTTTTAGAATACTACCCTTAGCCAACTTGCACAAGTCATTTCGTCACCTAATACACATATGGCGCATTTCAGGTGAAGTGCATAACTAGTGTATTAAAAAAAACCGGTTTTTTCAAAAATGTCGGTTATCGGTGTCTTCGAATATTTCGATATTGGCGAAACCGGTTTTCGGTTAAACCGAGGCATATAAATCGGTTAATAACCGGTTTCGGTTTTTATGACTAAATGGACAACTATGCATTTTATAGACATTATTTATTTTTAATTTGTCTCTTTGAATTTTAAGGTCGACTATTGAGTACATTGCCATGCAAATGTCTGTCAAGCTACCCTTCGGAACCGGTGTAAAACTTCTGGACTCAATCACAGTGTGTGAGCCTATGCTAATACTAATAGATATTTTTAAAAATTATGATTTTATTGATAAGGCTCATTATTGATATTTTTTGTGAATGGACACAACATCGTTCGAATGGCTTCCACTACTTGCTTTACAGTTCCTCATGGTATCTACCCAATTGTGCAGTACATTTTCGATTTGTTGGGCCTCGATTTCGTGTTTTAAGACCTCAAAGGATTCGGGATTGTTTGCGTAACACTTATGTTTTACGGCACTCCAGAGATAATAGTCTAACGGGCTCGAATCGCAGCTGCGAGGCGGCCAATGGACTTCCGAATTTCAGCTGATTATCCTGTTTTCGAAAACAGTATGTAAAAGATCGATTGCGACCTTGGCTGTGTGGGGTTCAACTTTTGGGAACAAAAAATCGTCGAGCATGGCACGATAACGTTCGCCAGAAACAGAGGCCTATGATGCCACCATGCCAAAAATCGCATCCGAGCCTCAAATGCGACAATTTTGTTTGTTAACCTAACCCCCAAGGTGAAAATGAGCTTCATCGGGCAATATGATTTTTCCGTAAAAACGCTCAAAATTCAGGGAAAAGAAGTGCGAGAAATGTGCAATTCTGCGGACGGTGGCGAGTTGATGTGGTTCAATATTTGCCACTGAACGCACCGGACGAGCACGTACACGAGTAGTTTTTTTATTCCACAAACTGCGTTGATGGCACTCTATTTCTATCGAATTAATTCAGTGGACTTCTGACAGTTTCCCAATATTTGTGCGACCGTACAGCGACCCATTTTGCAAATTTCTAACCCTTGGCAAGCAATCTGTCAACTCATAGATTTGAAATTGGTCTTCTGCTTCGAAATAAAATTACAAATTTTACATAACCCAGCCCTTTTGATTTATTTATTTCTCAAACATATTTGACGTACCCATTAGGCAAAATTTTCGTTGAGGAAATAATCCTTTGGACGTTTTATACTTCCTTTTGGAGTGTGACTACTGTGTTTTTTACATTTTTGCTAACAAACCAACCACGTGTGTTGCCATTAGTTTCGGAACTTACATCTAAATCGGAGTTAGCAGATATGACTTATATTGCCATTATTGCCGAAATAATTCATTGTCAAAGTCTTTTGTGTCTGTCTGGTGGGGTTAGAAATCATACTCAGCTATGAATAGGCTTTAGGTGTGTAAATCTGCGGCGTTATATCAGTTGTGTAAAAACCGGTTAATTGACTTGAAATAACCGGTGAAACCGGTTCTTCGAAAATTACATTTATTAGACAACCGAAATGCTGTTAACCGACCGGAATTCGGTTAACCGGTTTCGGGTTTGAATACACTATGCATAACCAAACAATTTTTTGTTCTAAAATTCTATCATATTTTTGTAACTGTACTTGCAGTAGGTATGAACGTGAAATCAAGTCATGGGCTTCTAAAGTTCTGCGTTTTTAAGTTTGCTTTTTTAAAAAGAATTTTTTTTGAATCAAAAAAAGCCCTAAATAATAAGTTGCGCGATTGGCATAGAAAATTGTCTGCTCTTTTAAGAAATTAAATCAAATTTAAAAAAACACACTTTTCTTGTGCGCAGTCGGTCTAATGTACATGCATGGTTCACTAAGTATGAGTTTATGTGCAAAGCCGGATATGACCATTTCGAATAAAAAAATTTGAAACCTAACCATATTTTGTTTTAATTTTTTTCTCATACCTAATTAGCTTAAAGTATACCTATAACACAGTGCAACACGAAAAAATATAGCCATACACGGACACCATTACGTGATCAAAGACCAAAGAAAAACGACCAGTGTCTCCCAGTGTTGCCCAAAGTCATCAACCATTGTTTATGGGCCTCCAAAGATTTGGGGCGTCGGTGGCATTTTTGCAAAAAAAGTGGTCATTTTGTCAGGCTCATATCTTGCAAACCGTTCGGAATTTTTATTTACTCTCAGAGGAGTTGTCATAGAGAACAATAATAGTAAACATATAAAATCAAAAAAACTTCATCTTCAAGATCAAAATCGCAAAAAAATTACGTTTTTCCCCTGTTCAGGTCCGTAGGTAGCAAACCGTTCAAAATTCGAGGAAACAATCAACTACAAAAACTTACCTGAGATCTCAGTAAACAACTTTCTAGAACATTTGAACTTCCTAGGAATGATTCTTAACACCTTTTACTTCAACATTGAGATACTATGCTATCTCACCAACCGCAAGCACAGGCAAAGCAGTAAGCTCAACAAGGTATAACAACAAAGCAACACAAAGGTAATGGGTTTTTAATCCTTTTTCCCACAAATTTAATTAATGAGAAAAGTAATTTGCAATGTAGAAAATGGGCTGGCCTTACGGCTTATTTGAATTTTGCCATCAATTACAAATTTTGCAATTTTGCTTATCAACATTTTGCAAGGGATCATCGATAAGGGCGGCTTTCCAAAATTCTTTTGTTTTCTTTGTAATGGAAATTCGCGCTCACCTCTGAATCAATACCAATGTAATTCGTGGAGACCAAGAGGAAGTGTGAAGGAACAAATGAAACAACATAAACTGGGGAATGCACCTTTAATAGACAATACTCAAGACATCTTGCTGCCACCGCCCAAATAAAATTGGGGATTGTTAAAAAATTCATCGAAGTGACCGTTGTAAATTGCCCAAACGCATTCGACTATTTGAAAAGCGTTTTCCCAAAGCGTAGCGATGACAAAATTAAAAAAGGTATTGTAGTAAATTTAAAACGAATTTTTGTTCACCTCATTGTACTATTTTCACTTTGGTAATGTTTTCTTTTCTGTCTTTATTTTTTGTCTTCATTTAACAAGCGTACTTAATGGCGCTGACATTAGAAAGCTATTCAAGAGCAACTTGAATCATCGCTTCATGATTATAATCATTCAATGGCATGGATTTACCTTCAGCGTGTATGCACCAAAGTCTTGGGAGGGTATCGAGACGCGGAACCGGAAGCAAGATAATGGCTGAAAGAAATGCTGTATTATTTTGAGAAAATCGGTACATCGATGATATTAAAGCAGCATTTTCTTCATTTTAATTTTGACGATTTTATCAAACAACTCCCCTCCGAATCCGTTGAGCAAGGAGAACCACAACGCCCATGGAAAAACGGTACAAAGGCAAAAAAACTCGACGCATTGCTTGCAGAGGTAATATCAATTTTATTGATGCATTGGTTTGCATTCCTTTTTTGATTTCTTTTCTAATTCATTTCAGGTATGTGGGTGGAGTCACAAGATCACCCTGTATGATGTTAATGAAGTATCTGAAAAAGAAAAAGCTGATGATGCAGGGCAGTCTGGAAGAAACGGCCTGTGGACACCATAAGTTCTGAATCAGACTCAGATTCGAACGACAATTTTGATCCTCAACTTAAGAGAGTACGATTTGCAAGTCCATGGCCATCAGCATTATAAACATAATACGAATATTTTTTTTTATTATTTTTGTAATAGATAGCAGAGTATCTTAATGTTGAAGTAAAGAAAAAACAAATGAAATTAAAAAAATTTCGGGAAATCTTGCACTTTTGTGGCTACTTAAGCGCTACCTCATCGGTGTTCAGAATCATTCCTAGGAAGTGCATATGTTCTACAAAGTTGTTTATTGAGATCTTAGGTACATTGTTGTTGTTGATTGTTTCCTTGAATTTGGAACGGTTTGCTACCTATGGACATGAACAGAGGGAAAAAGGTAAAAAAATCCAATTGTTTAAAGGTTTTTACGATGTTGACCTTGAAGATGAAGTTTTCGATTTCTGTGATTCTCTATGACAAGAGCTACAACTTTCCCTCAGAGAGTAAATCAAAATTCGGAACGGTTTGCAAGATATGAGTCTAACAAAATGATCACTTTTTTCCAAAAATGACACCGAGGAACCAAACCTTTGGGGCCCATAAAAAACACATAGCTTATCATCCTTTGGGAGACATGTGAGTCCTAATGTTTCTATTGAATCAGCCTTTGTGTTTTCAAAATCTAAATTTACTTCTAGATCTCCTTGTGGAATATTTTCTGATTTTTGTAAATTGAATCCCTTTTCATTCATGATCTGCGTTAGTTCTTGTAATTGCATTGCAGTCACTAAACTATCTGCTTCGCCCAGACCATCATCCACGAGAAATTCTCTTGAAGAAATTTCGAGGCCAGCGGTAACGAACGGTGTTCTCGTTTGCCAGTTGCTGTAGACATCTTGTTGCCAAATAGGGTGCAGCTCTTGATCCATATGTAACTGTGTTGAGCTGGTAGTACGTTATGGGCAATCTTGCATCAAATAATGAGTTGAAATCGAAATCTTGGTAGTATGGACAATAGTTCGCATTGCACTGTCGGCCCTGTGTACCTGAGGTCGTTTAGTGTGTGTCCGGCTGTAGTTTTGTGTGATTGTGATTGTGCGTTAAATGTTACAATACTTACGCAAATATGGCGTAAGAGTGAGTGAAAAAACAGTTAGCGAGCCGGTCCCGTGAGCGTGAGTGAATGTGAGCCAAAATTTACTTTCATGCTCACCTCTCAATGTTATGTTGTAGATTTGATAACCAACAAGCGACACAAAAACATTAACTTGTGCGTGATGAAATCACAAACTGTACAATCACAAACTGTGAATTTTAAATTATTATCATAAATCAAATACACTTTTTTTACTGCAGAAAATGTATTAAAAAATATAATAAAAAACGATGATCTCCTTGTGAAAAAATTACAAAAAAGGATTTGATACCCATGTTTTCATATTTAGAACGTAATGTACGCACCGAATTGAAATTTTGGTAAAACGCGAAGAAGTTCGAATTTCAACAAAAGTTTAAACACGTACACTCCGGTTCACTTATTTAAAGGCACTCAAAATTCCATATTCAGCAGCCTGTATCGTTTGCAATGTATAACCAATTGCAGAATTTTAAAATGGAAATGGAAGTTAGGTCTCTTAACTAAAGGACATTTTTTGAGCAATTTAGCAATTTTGTGGTTCACTTGAATAAAGGCAGTTTAACTAATTTTAATGAAAAACAGTTTTCTTGTTTTTTAATTTACTTTACTTTATTTAAAAACTATTAGTAATGGGTACAACTTCCTTTGTTTTTAATAACTTCAAATATACGGGTTTTCATTGAGAGATAAAGAGAATTTATGTAATCCAACGAAATTTGATTCCAAACATCCTTACCGACCTGAATTAGTGACCGCCTTCACAGACCTTACGAGATAACCAACACCAGTCAACCCCCCAGTGACCAGTCAGGAATATTGGCTTGCAATGAACTCAAGATATCCGAGATACATGGGACCAAATAGTTGACTGAACTTCGAAAAAGCCGATTCCAATAACGTTTTCTAGCTTGCACCAGTCATTTTTTCACTTTGAAATTCAAGATCGATGGTGCCATAGTACGTAATAGCACCCCACATCATAACGCCGTCCTCTCGGCTGTGATGTTGGTTCAAAAACGGCTTTTCTTTGCGCAGATCATGGAAATAATAGTTGTAGCCATCAGGCCCATCCAAATTAAACTTCTTCTCATCCGTAAATACAACGGTTCTCCAGTCATTTACATGACCTCTTGGCTGCACATCCCACACCATGTAGTCCCTTGCGAATTGAAGCCGATTTTCCTTACGAGGAGCAGTAAGTGGCGGCTTTTTTTGTAATTTCAGGTATTTAAGTTACTCACAGCTGTTAATTACTCTGCGTACTGATGACTTGCTCGCTTCCACTCCAGCTTGAGCTCTTATTTTTGACAAAGATAAGGCAGACTTAGAAGCAATTCTGATGATTTTTCTTTTCTCATACTCGACAACTGTTGGGCTCCGTCCAATTTTTAGAATGTCCTTCAGAACGGTAAACATCGATTTTAGTTTTTCCGATAGATTTTAAATTTGTTGTTTGGCCATTTTGACTCGTAAAATGATTAAGATGTAATAAAAAAACGCTCCCTACAAAAAATCATCGCTTACTTTAAAAATAATAAAAAAAAAATAATAAAATGCGTTTATTCAAGGGAACCAAAAAAATAGCACATTTTTGGCTTTTTTTTATAAATTGCTCAAAAACAGTTCTTTTGTTAAGAAACCACTATTGTCATGATTCGTTTTTTGTCTCAAGATGTCTAGCTTCCATTTCCATTTTAAAATTCTGCAATCGCTTACAAATTGCAAAAGATACAAGCTGCTGAATATTGAATTTTTAGTGCTTATAAGTAAGTGAACCGGAGTGTATTTACTTAAATCGACTGAAGATTAAAATATGTCAATATGAAATATAAATCACCTTTTTTTTGAGAATATTCCCAAAAATGGATGTATCAGGAAATGTTTTATATACCGTTTGACGCGCCTTAAAAATCCATTTCGTATGATTCTAATATTGAATACATTGTATTTAGTTACAGTACAATAGATAGGGTCGGAAAAAAAAGTTTGGCGAATCGCACCCTAGAATTAAAGATTAAGCCATAACAAATCCGGGACCACAAAAAAAAAATTTTTTCGCGCACCCTAAATACGGCCGAATTGGTTTTTTTTTGTGCTGCGTCGTCATTTGAAGTCCGACTTTTTCATACACAACTTTTTACTTTGACGTCAACTTCTACCTGTAACTTCTTCTACAGCGTTTTCTACCACCCTAAGCGGGATAATTTTTATTATATAAATAACGACATTTTAAAATAATGAAACTTTCTCTTTTACTGTACCAACTTTGTAGCTATTTTGAAAACAAAAACAATGGTTTTTATTTCGTTCGAATCGGACTTTTGTTTTAATATTCTTTTTTTTTTAATATTCTTTGACCTTTATTCATTTTCTTTAAGGAATTTGGAACAATTTATGAGATTTTACACAATAGTATTACGGCAATTGACATCTTTCGGCAAGGCCATAGTTGAGCTAATAGTATATCACAGATTAAGAGTAAAAATAGGTCTAAAAAAACCTTATGAAATCAAAATAAACAGGGGTAGATAATTTTCCTAAGACATATGTAAGAGATACTTTTATTGTTAAAAGTATTAGAAAAATATGCTTATATCAAATTTCTAATACTATCATAATTTGAGTGCCTGCATCGTTCGTTGAATGACAGGGTCTGAGAGCGTAGAAAACTGTTAACAGTTTCATGACCATAGTGATTATGTAAATGAAGAGTAGAATGTCTCCAGTTGAGGTTGTAGATTGCTTTCAAATTTTTATTTTGGATTATTTGGAGTTTTTTGATATGGCATGCAGCAACTTTTACACTCTATGCTTGGCATGCGTAAGTCATTATCGGTCTAATACACATTTTGAATAATAATATTTTATTCTTTAAATTTAGTTTTGATTTTCGGCTTATTAGAGGATAGAGGGCTTTACCGCATTTAATTGCTTTTTCACAAACATTCTTAATGTGTTCTGCGAATGTCAGTTTAGAGTCAAATGTGACTCCTAAGTACTTCACAGATTTTTTAATTTCAACTCTGTTTCCTTGGAATTGTAGGCTGATGTTCGGTACACGTTTTGGGGATTTGTTGAACGGGAATATAATCGCCTGAGTCTTATCCTGGTTAACTTTTATTTTCCATTTCTGAAAGTATTTCTCCGCGTATTTAAGGGACTGAGCTAACTGTTTCACTATTGCGTTGGAGACTTTTCCAATGCACAGAATTGCACTATCATCTGTGTAAAATGCTGCATCATGGTTTCTTTTGATTTCGATGTCAGAAGTGTATATAGAGTATAACAAGGGAGATAAAACAGATCCTTGAGGAAGACCTGCTGGTATACTTCTAGTTGATGATGAGCTGTTTTCAATGCAAACAGAGAAAGATCTATTTTGCAGAAAGCAATTGATGAGCTTCTGTAAATATATTGGATAGTTGAGTTTATTCAACTTATATACAACTCCATCATGCCATATAGAGTCAAAAGCTTTTTCTATAGTTCGAATCGGACTTCAAATGACGACGCAGCACAAAAAAATCCAATTCGGCCGTATTTAGGGTGCGCGAAAAAAAATTGTTTTTGTGGTCCCGGATTTGTTATGGCTTAATCTTTAATTCTAGGGTGCGACTCGCCCAACTTTTTTGTTTGTATGGAGGCCGACCCTATCCTATCTACAGTACAAAATACTTTGAAAAACTAAACAAAATGCCTGTTTAAAATGGTCCAGCTCACGGGATCTTAATAATATACGAGTATTTTTGGAATTACAGAACTAATTTTAAGGATGAAATTTAATATTCTTATCGTTTTCTAATGGGACCGTCGGTAGTGCAATGGTTAGTGTGCGCGGCTCTTGTACATGAGATCCTGGGTTCGAACCCGGCTCTGACCACCTTCAAAAAAAATTTCTTTCGGCGGCGGTCACCTCGCATAGTGACGGCGACACTATCGAGTATCTAGCCATGAAAAAGCATCTCAAATTACCGTTCGGAATCGGTGTAAAGCTGTAGGTCCCAATCAGTGAGTGAAAACTGGAAAGCGCACAGCTCAGTGATTGTGAGAAGTTCTCCCCTTCATGGGATGTAATGGGAAACCATTTATTTTTATTTTTATCCTTTTCTAATTTCTTTTAAATACTGTTCAATCCTTGGCGCTGTATTTCGTTACCAACTAAATATTCTACTTCATCTTCGATTGCAGTTTGGTCTTTCTCATTCTCTTTTGGACACAGGCACTCCGTTTAATGGTAGAAAATGGCTGTCCTGGTAAAATTTGGAAGCATGGCATTTGAGATATCAAAAGTTGACTCAGACTCCTGAATTTCCTCTATTGTTAGGAGCAGAAGATCTACAAAAATGAGTAGTTGTTTGGTCATAAAATATATTTTGTTTTGACTTTATTTCTTACCCTGTTTTTCATGTTTAGGCTTGTAAATTTTGTGTTTGATTTTTTTTTAATTTCATTTTAATTTTTTAATGTTGGCAGAAGTCAAAAATATTGATGTTTTCTGAGAGTTTAAAAGTATAGTTGTATATTTTCTTTACCGTACAATATTATTTTATGAAATATGGGTTTGTTATTGTGTTTGTGATTTTTGTGTCTGTCTTTATTTTGGTTTCGAATTTGAAATGAGCTTTACTCAAAGACTACGATCGACGAGTAATTAATTTTGAGAAAGTATAACAAGCGAATACGATTTAGACGAGCACTTGCGATAAATAAATAACATGATAATAACATTTAAGGCTTAAATTACATACAGTGGCCGACAAAAGTCTACATACGATCCCAATTTCTGCTACCTCTTGAGTCCGAAAACATTATGAGGCAAACTAATGATGCAGTTTTGTTTAAAATCTATTTTTATTAACAGAACACGAAAAAATTTATTTACTGGAAAAATTATTCACGAAAAACGGAAAAAAAGCGTTGACAAAAGTCTACATACGGCTTCGAAACTAACATAAGCAACTTAATTTAAGAATGAAAAATTATACTTATTATTAAATCTATAATTTGGTTGGCACACCACGGGCATCTATAACTGCTTGCAGTCATCTGGGTATTTAAACAACAAAACTTTCCAACTCAGCATTCGTTTTGAAGCTTCTCATTCAGTATTGGAGCACTAGTAGTCCCAATTTGTTTGACTTTACGTACTTTACGTTCAATAAGCTCCAAAACGTGCTTAATAATATTTAAGTCTTGGATTTAAAGAGGAGTGTACAATTTTCGTGAGGCATAATAAGTCAGAAAATCGTCCACGTTATGAACGGTGTGTTTTGGTTTGTTATCTTCGGGGAAAATCCAATATGACGAATATATAAAATACCGACCGATGCTTCAAAATTTGTCCTAAGGCTAATTTATATTGGCAATAATCCATTTTACTCTTAATAAGTACCAGATTTTCAAATACTGATACACTGGCGGCACCCCAAACCTACAAGCTGCCCGTAACATGTTTAACAGTACGGTCTACGTCTTTCGGATGCATTGCTGTAGTAAATTTACTACAAACTTTGGTTCTCCCGTCGTTTCCAGAAATCTGTACCTTTTTGGATATGCTGTCGGGAAAATTCCAAACGAATTTGCGTCTTTTTTTCGCGTATAATGGTTGTTTGCATTGAGTCCTGCTATGGTAACTATTATTATTCAAAGTTCATTGAATTAATAGTGAATGCACTATAGTATCTTATTTTATTTACCAACCTTTGGACCCAATTTGGGGATTTAATTTTCAGATTTTTGTCCACTTCTCCTAAAGTAAAGTTGGCATCTCTGGTGTTTAAATTTTTTGGGCGCCCACTGCGGGATATTTTGTCAACAGTACAGCTGTTTTTAAATTTATTTAATATTGTCTGCTTTTGATTTTCTTAAATTTAACTGTTTTGATATTTAACCGAAGGTTTTCTATATTTCACAACTAAGTGTCGGACAAAACTTAAAATTTTTTTCGACGAGCCACTTTCACAATTAAGTATTTCTTGAATCTAACCAAACTCCATCTAAACACAATTTATTGGATCCTAATGCAAAGCACAATATTAAAATTCAGCCAACGGGGCTTCTCTAACCATTCAGCAGCGCACAAAATCATAAGGTATGTAGACTTTTGTCAATGCTTTTTTTTCGTTTTTCGTGAATATTTTTTAAGCTTGTATTCAAGTTAAATTTTGTTGTGATATTGTATTATTAAAAAAAGGTTTCAAAGAAAACTGCATCATTGCTTTTCTCCATAATGTATTTGTACATGAGGATCGTATGTTGACTTTTGTCGGCCACTGTATGATTAATTTACTGTTAAATACAAAAAACTTCGTTAATTTGAACCTTGAATAAGTGGGATACAACAGTTGGAAGGCTCATTATTGAAACGCAATATTTTACAAGGAACAGTTTTTTATATTTTTATCAAATCCCTCATCCAAAAGTACATTCAATCCCATATATTAATCTCCCTACCCTCCACATCACATTTACAATCACGTATTGAGGGTGAATCGAAGGAGACAAAATTATTTTTGCTCAAGATCCGAAATTTCAATTCTAGCTTCTAAATGACGTAATTTGGAGTGACAAAAATTCCCGATCACATATGCGTAGGACGCAACTGTGAATCTACATTCAAAATACAAGACCAGCAGGTCTATTCTGTAACTTGCTAACGCTTAATCTCCATCGCTAAAAGCATCTTAAATCAATTTAGCGATTTTTAGCTACGAAGGCAATTCTGTAACGTGGTATCAAAATTTAGCTATCTCCTAAAAATTGAATTCGACGTAATTTTTGCGTTTGTTGTCATCGCCAAAATTCGCTTATTTTGTATTCTCTAACGAATAAACAGGTCAATTATCTCTTAAATTTAAAATTTTTAGCAATTAACAATTGAAGCCGCTAAAAGATGAGTTGCACAAAAATACTTTTTGATTTGAATTCAGTCTAATTAATCTTGATATTAGACGTCGTCGGTTAAAGCCGCTCATATTTCTTTTTTATAAACACCTTTGTCACAACACAATATTCACATAAAGCATGTTTGTTTACCGTTTTCCCGAAAAGAAAAAAGCCTTTATAGAGCTGCCATGGTTTGCAACCTTTTAGAGTGATATCAATAATTGGTGGGTTTTCGGCAAAATACTACGCGTTTGTTGGAAAATGTTGGAAACATTTTGACAAGAAATTTCAAACTTACTTTTAAAAGTTCACTTCTTACAAGTTATTTGTACGATATTGTGAAGGAAACTTTTTAATGTTTTTGACGAAAACGAACTATAAGGTTTGGCAACACTAATATAAAATGTCAAATGTGTGCGTAATATGTTTGTCTCTTTCTGGAAGCATTTTATCAAAGCAGAGGGAGAAGTCTAGACTACTTTTAGCCAATTAGCTACGGCGAAAATAGTAACTTTTAGCCAAGGCTGATCTAGAAGAGGTTAACGAATTAGAACAGCTGATTTTGCTTACTTATGACCCTATCTGTCAAATTCAGTATATTTTGTTATTGTACTTGTTTGTTTACTTTATTTGGTCATATGTATTTGTGTTGAATTTGACATTTAAAGTCATAAAACAAAAACAAATTCCCTGTTGTTGGTGCCCACAACTGCGTTAACCTCTACTAGATCAGCCTTGCTTTTAGCTAAGCGATTACAGTACCAGAATACGGATTTAGAGACATCGCTAAGAAATTCGCCCTACATTTTTTTTTTGCATTTTAGCGATCGAGATAGGGAATTAGTTACGAGAATTACAGAATTGACTTGCAGGTGTACCATAAAATTGTTCACTGATGTCGATGTACTGCAGTACTGAACCACAATAAGAATCCGTTCAAGTATTCGATATCAAATGAAACGTGAAAACAATATTACCTACGCATGTGACTTGCGCATGTTTTCCCTGTGTGTCAAATACATGAAATATCCGACAACAGCATCACTAGATAAAATGCGGACAATTAACAAGAAAACGACCTGTGGCAGCACAACGTCTGTCCGGGCTCACTATACGCATATAAAGTATAGTTCACAGGACATATAATCTGTGGGCAGAACTACGTTTGCGGGTCAGTTAGTTTTTAAATTATAAGTCTCTTAACTTCTAAAATTAATATACAACACTTGCAAATTTGGGACGGTATTGAACAACACCTTATTAACTTTAATTAAATATTAATACTAATTTGTACTTACGTTTAAAATATTTCTACGTAATAAAATATTTCTAATCTTAGTTCCACGGAAAACAAAAACACGAGACCTTCTTCGTCTATTTAAATTATATTAAAACTACCCATCTTTACACTGACGGAAAAAACGCGGTAAAATACACGAAACCGGTGTCAAAATTACCACATCCGTTGTCGATAGTGTATCAACACCGTTTCTGCTCAAATTGACAACGAGTGGTGTCATTTTGATACCGTGATCTTGGTGTCATTTTGATACCATTCTGTGTAATTTTGACAACATTTGTTGTCAAGTTGAGAACGCATCGGTGTCATTTTGACACCATTCGTTGTCAAGCTTACAACATTCGTTGTCAAGTTGTGAATGCATTGGTGTCATTTTGACAACATTCGTTGTCAAGTTTAGATCGCATTGGTGTCATTTTGACAACATTCGTTGTCAAGTTGAGAACGCATCGATGTCATTTTGACACCATTCGTTGTCAAGTTGATAACATTCGTTGTCAAGTTGAGAACACATCGGTGTCATTTTGACAACATTCGTTGTCAATAACTTCGTATCACCTCACCCCAAATAAAGAACAAATTTATTTTTTATTTTTATTTATTTAATAATATAGATTAAACATCGCACCAATCTCACTTTGATTCAGCCATTCCTCCACTTTGGAGGATGCAACGTTTTCAGCTTCATCGATTCCAAGCTATAATAAATTTAAAAAATAATTGTGTTATCATTTAACAATTTCGTACACATTCAATAACACGATATTACCTCTGTTTTCTTCCACGCAGACAATTTAGCGCGAAATTCAGTACGGAGCCCTACAGGTGGCACAGCTTCTTTTTTTCAACTGTTGGTCGTCATCTGAAACTTCAGTCCCAATGGTACTAACGTCGTTCATATTAGAATTTCGCACTGTAATAAACTGGTCACCAATTCCCAGCATGTTATCTATAATGTTTTCATTTTCATATTGATTTAAATCACTTCCACTCATTTTTGCTTTCAGTAACACACACACGAATGCTTTGTAACAAAAATATAATAAAAAACGTCTGCACACACGAATGACTTGACAACGAATGATGAAATTAATAAGCAAGCCCCAGCGTGCCAACAAGTGTGTTTGTAATCTGGAGCTGACAACATGTTGGTGTCATTTTGACACCGTTCGTTGTCGATTTCATACCATTTGGTGTCGATTTGATGCCATTTGGTGTCACTTTGATACCACTTGGTGTCGATTTAACACCGTTCGTTGTCGATTTGATACCATTTGGCGTCAATTTGATACCATTTGGTGTCGATTTGCTATCGATTCCACAACATATTTTTGTCAATTCGAGAACATATTGGTGTCATTTTGACACCGTTCGTTGTCGATTTGATACCATTTGGTGTCAATTTGATACCATTTGGTGTCGATTTGCTATCGATTCCACAACATATTTTTGTCAATTCGAGAACATGTTGGTGTCATTTTGACACCGTTCGTTGTCAATTTGATACCATTTGGTGTCGATTTGCTATCGATTCCACAACATATTGTTGTCAATTCGAACATGTTGGTGTCCATTCGAGACCGTTTGGTGTCAAATCGACAACGCCGTTCTTTCTTCAACATATTGGTATCAAATTGACAACGCTGGTGGCTAAATTTGACAACGTTCGTTGTCAAAAAACCGACAACGCAAAAATCTAAAATTGACCACATCCGTTGTCAATTTTGCAACGGCGTTTTGCCCTCAGTGTATGTTCTAAAGACTAAAAATGGAAATGTTAGGTCAAAAATATTTAACCTATTTATCGAATCAACCTGTAACAACAGAATTCAAATTTTCAATATTTATTTATTATTATGATATGTGTACCGCTAATACAACCCGTTCTGGTTCAAAATGCCTATCTAATTAAAGTGAAAAATGTTCGGTTGTACCTGGCACCGAATTTTATTAATATTTTTGTGTAAATATTTATGTTTAGGCCATTTAATCAAATTATTTGTTTAGCGTTACATAAAACGTAAATTTTTTATCTACATAGGTTATTATTTTGGAAGAACTTTTGTATGTTTTAACAACAGCCACAAGTTATACCACCGAAACAGAATAACTTTTTCGATAAAATACTAGAATTAAAAATATTCGAATAAAAGTCTAAGAAAATGTATTGTAAAATGCAACCAAAAACAATAGACCAGCTATAACATCGCAATAGACTCTTTTTTTATCGATTAGATAATAGAACATTAAATTATTAAAAGTATAGACTAAATGTCGTATCGAAAAGGACTATTTTTTCCCATTTAAACTCTAGAAAATTTCAAAAAAGGAGCCGGCTCGAAACATTGCGGACTGGGTATGGTATTTTTTTTTTTTAGCTTAAATTCATTTTATTCTCCAATGTTCTCGTTCAAATTTTACATCTATTTGACATAAACGTACATAAGTACATAAGTACATTTTTTCTTCCTAACATCTAATGACTAACCTAGGATTTTCCTCATTTACGTTATACATTATATCGGCCTATAGCCATCCCATATATATTATTATTTTGAAATTTGACATTTTGTCCTTATCCTTGTCTATTATGCCGGGAAAAAGGAGACTTAAAACCCGTACCTTTGACCTGGGTATGGTCTAATATGACTTCTTCTATGCGTTATATTTTTTCTGCTTCATTGTGATGAAGGTATAAAGACAATTAACAATATCTCATATTTCCTGCACCATGAAGGGCAATTACAGCTAGATTGCGTTCGTCTATGAAACCAGGCATCTCGCCCAAATTAAGCACTGTGACATATTAATTGCCACCCAATAGAAACCACAAAATCCTGAATGTATCCTTGAGTGGAGGTGGTGTTAGTTCAGGAAAAGTGAAACGCCACCAGTCGTTTCTGCATCCGTACAACAATAGGAAAGCCATATTTCCGAGTTAAATTGTTAGAAACTCATAACGGAATGATTGTCAGTTAATGTTGTCAGCCTCCATAAATGGCGGACACATGAACACAAGTCACACACTTTAATCCACAAACACGTTTTCCACTCCTGTGCTGGAGTAAGGAATTTAGCAATAGGAGAGGCAACGCAAGGGCAACCTGAGAAAGCAACAGATTTGCGAATTTATAATACAATTTTCGTTTAAAACGGTAGTTGTGTCTTGCTTCTCATTGGCCCAGCGATACACAGTGGAATATTGAAATACGGTGACCCACCAAAAGTGCACGATATTTGGCTTTTTTTCCTGTGCAAAGGGCAGCTCTGAAATTTAACAGTTGTCGTCTAAGAATTTTTCGGATTATGAAAAACGGAGCCCTACACCAAGGAAGAATTCGTCATAATTGTGAAAACCCATTACAAAAATGGGGAAAAGACGGTAAGGCCGATCGCAAACTTCGCGGATATTTCGGTTATGGAAATGCACTCAATGTGTCAACAAGTTGAAAAGTGATACAAATTTTGAAGAAATTAGATCGATTCTGAGCAGTAATTTTTCAGTGCGGCGACTTACAGCCCGGTCCTTCAAAAACATTTCTGATGTAAACGAAAGTGTCGCCGAAAACCCGGGAACATCAGATTAGAGCCGCTGACGCCATTTGCCGGCTGTTTTACTCTGAACTTAATCGAAATATGTACTTTGGAATTCATTAAAAATATCACAGCTCGGTCAAAAAATATACGTCTTATTTTTAAATTAAATCGTACACTTTTATTGGGACACCCTATAAAAGTAGAAAAACGTAGGTCAGTTGTGATTGGCGTACCCGATAAATAAAATTTCGTATAAACAGCAGAAGTGTTGTCGAGCTTAACCCATAATGAGCCTTGTATGTATATTTATAAGTCCATTCAAAACGTTCTTTAAAGCTAAGTGTTGTGAGAAATTTGAAAGACACTTTCTGTATGAGAAATCGTCTCTCAAACCTTTCATAAATTTTTATGACTAAGGCTACAAATCGTTTTCTAACTGTGATCTATTTAATTAAAAATAAATGTTAATCACAGCAAAATATTTGTTTATGTTTATCTGGTAAAGTTTAGACAAAATTTATGACAAAATTGGAAAACCTTATTTTTAGCTCAAATTATAAACATATGTTTTTTTTTGCAGTGTGAAATCTGAGATCTGGGCCGATTCTAGGTTTTGTGAAGTAAAATGAAATCAGCAACTGCGATTTTTGTTTCAGTTTTTATGAAATGTATGTGTAAAATTTTTATCATATTGTTACAAATTTCGTCATTCGTCCTTTTAGCGCTATTTTATTCCCAATAATAAAACAAGGTTCGTGTTTAATTACGATAATTACAACGGTATAACTTCCTTTTATTTAACTTATATAGTACAACAGTTTACTTTATTTATACCACTTTAATAAGTCTTATATTTTACTATCAAATCCCGTTGCTTACTTTACGGCGGTTAATCACAAACTGAACTCTCCATTCCAAAAACCTCAGCTATTTATTACAACTCACCATACTCAAATGAAGTTATATCTAGCGAATTCAAGAACCTTCTATCTTTGTAGAATCATCTCGAATGGTGGAGAATTACCTTAACTGAATCGAATTCATCGTACTGGTTTAGCGAGCTGGTTCGTTGTTACAATGCATACTTTCAGGCGCAGTACTAACCGCCTGTTATTTACATAATGTTAGTAGAGTCATTAAGAATAAGCAACAGCTTTTACTTATTCGTAACACTGCCCCCCACTTAAGCCTGTTCGTTCCGAGCATGCTCAGCACCCCGTTTTCCATACAGGGCTAGTCTTTCCAAATGCACGACTTTCATTTTAGCTCTTGGACTTTGACTTTTCTGGATTCTATAAACCACGTCATTTATTCGTTTGACAAACTTGCAAGGGCCTTCCCAGTGAGTCTGAAGTTCTGGAGATAAACCTTTATTGCGCTGTGGGTTGAACCGTAAAACTAGCTGGCCTTCATGGAATCCTTCTGAATTTGCCGCTCGGTCGTATCTGGCTTTCATTTTGTTACTGACCATCTTTATTTTGCTGCGCACAAAATCATGGAGATCATTATGATCCCCCGTATCTTGGTAATTGGCATCACTGTTCGTAGGGTCAGATACTGGTTTGGTACCGAACTCCAAATCTCCAGGCAGCTTCAGCTCAGTTCCGAAAATTACTCTAGCGGGCGTTCGCGAAGTGGGGTCATGGGTGGCCGTCCTATATGCCAAAAGGAACTTTGGTATGTATTCATCCCAATCTCTTTGATCTGCGCTGACTACTTTTCTTATATATTCTTCAAGAGTTCGGTTGAATCTTTCAACCATTCCGTCAGACTGAGGATGCAATGGTGTTGTTCTTGTTTTCCGAATACCGTATGACTCACACATTTCTTTGAAGGTGGTCGATTCAAAATTCCTACCCTGGTCCGAATGGAGTTCCGACGGGACACCAATACGGCATATCCAGTTATCCACAAACACTTTAATTATATTCTTCGCTTCCTGATTTGGAACAGGGTATACTTCGGGCCATTTACTGAAGTAATCCATAACCACTAAGACGTACTGGTTTCCTGAGCTTCTGACATTTTTGGACTTTTTTTTTATAAATTGCTCAAAAAGGTTCTTTAGTTAAGAAACCACTATTGTCATGATTTTTTTATACCCTCCACTGTAAGTGATAGAGGGTATATATCAGTTTGTCATTCTGATTGTAACATATAGAAATAAGGCTTTGCGTCCGTCTGTTGAAAACATTCTCACGACTTCAATCGGAGATGACGCGGTTTGGTTTTTGGCCAGAATGTTCCACGTATTCCTGAGCAGTTTGGTATTGAAAATCAGCGAAATTGGTCCATTGGAAAAAAATTTATGATTGGAAACGTAAAAAAACTCATAAAATTTTCACATTAGTTTTTATAGTTTTATACTAAACTACTCCTTTTGCCGTGTGGTGAATTTCCATGTTGAAAATCTTTGTTGTTCTTTATAATAGGTAAGTACTTTAGAATGTTTAGATGTACTTTCATGTTTTCATACATTTATATGAATTTTGTCACACTTCATCTAAGGTCGCTGTGGCCTGATGGGTAAAGGGTTGCGCATTGGAGTCTGAGGGTTGTTGGTTCAACTCCCGTCCCAGCTTGTTTTTTTTTTAACAGTTCTTCAAAAAACGCTTTTTTATTTTTAAAAAAGGATTTTTTCAAGAACTGTTAAAAAAAATTAAAAAATTTAAAAAAAAGGATACATGAATAATGACAGAGTCGAACCAGCAACCTTCCACTCTAACGTACAACGCCTTACCCCTCATGCCATGAAGCCATGAAACTCTGTGTGACAAGGCTAATGAAATCAATAAAATCTGATTTTCAAGGGTTCCACTCAAGAACCTTTTCTTAAAAAATTTGCTTTTCAATAAAAAATGTAGTTTCTTAAAGAAACTACCTTTTCTTAAACAAGTAACTTATTTTTATTTTTTTAAAAAAGTATAATTTTCTTCAAAAAGGTCCATTTTAAAATTTAATATTTTGCTGGTTAACACTAAGGTGGAGGGTATCAAAGATTCGGCACAGCCGAATTTAACACTTTTACTTGTTATATTTCAAGATGTCTAGCATCCATTTCCATTTTAAAATTCTGCAATCGGTTACAAATTGCAAAAGATACAGGCTGCTGAATATGGAAATTTTAGTGCCTTTAAATAAGTGAACCGGAGTGTATATTTGCCAACAAGTGTCGTTGTCACTACCCATACATGCGATTTGATATACTACGTCATGTTGGTGTCGTAGATCTATTTTGCTCTTAGCCTTACTAAATACTGATCGAAGTGTGGAATTTTGTTTATGGGCATATGTCGTGTTTTCCTTCGGTATTGTCTCCTTTATTTTGCAGTTCTCTGTTAATTGTGGTATGTACGTTACGCTGCAGAATCGGTTTTCCACATCAGGTGTTGTTGACGTTTTTCGGGTCTATTGAACGGTAGTACTTGTCAATAAGGTTGTTTATCATATATAAGGGGTAGTCATTCGTTGCCAAAATTGTTTTTTTTCTGATTATGTTCTGTTGCTGAATGTTCAGTGGCTTAGGGTAAGTACTCGCCGGATGAAATTGTCTGCTGTATTCATCTTTTGTCCCATAGGTTGCGTGGAGTGGTAATTCATTATCCTCCCTGAGGACGTTGGTTTCGCATACCAGTTGAATATAATTTTATTATCGTCGCGATGTAATTTCATGTCCAGATAGGGAATGCAGTTATTTTCCTATGTTTCAACAGTAAATTGTATTTTGTCGTGGTATGAGTTAAAAGTTTCCAATATCGTGTCAAGATCTCTTCTTCTAATAATTGCAAGTATGTCATCAATATATTTTACGATGGACTTAAAATTCACATTTCGCGCTACACAAGTCTTCCTTAGAACTATCAAGTAATTTGTCCAAAATTACATCTGCTCTCGTCGGAGATAGTGGACTTCTTATTGGCACACCACATGTTAGTTGGTAGATAGAGTCGTCATACTTAAAATAATTGTTTTCAGTAAATCAGAACTGAAGAAATTTCGACGTTGGAATTTGCGTATTATTCTTTATATTATCCCACTCATTCATAATGTTATTTATAGCCAGATACGTCGGAATGTTTGTAAATAATGATATTATATCGAATTAAACTATAATCTCATCTTCGTCCAATGTGATGTTGTCAAGCCTTTCCTTAAGTTCTTGCGAGTTTTTTATGTTATAAGTTGTTGATATTATATTTTGTAATATTCCACTTATGTGCTTAGAGAGCCGATAGCAAGGTACGTTGGTTCACACTGAGGAAAGATTAGTTGGAAATCAATTCAGGCATTGGAAATTCCATGCTAAAGTCTATTTTGATTAGAATTCATAATTCTCATGCATCAGAATTATTTGCCGATGATATTGATAGATTAAAAATAGGTCTTACTAAATACAAGTTGCTACTACCGAAATTAATTGGTATCAACCAATTTGAATATTTCTCAAACCTCATTCATCTGAAATGGAGGATACAACTAATAAAAAGTGCAATATTAGAACTCGTGTTCAAATATTACTCACTGTAACCATAATTTAGTTTCTGTTGCAAAAACACTTGTTACAAAGTTATGTATTCGATTTTTCACAAGAGGCTTTGTTGTTAAAGAGAAACTACATATATTTGAATGTTACACGAGGACTTTACAGAAAAACTATTATCTTAAACAGAAAGTGATAAACAAAGTTGTGAAAATACAATAAAGTGTACAGATATCAGCCAGCGAAGAATACATATTATCATAAATTGAGGTGAAGTGAGACTTTTAAACACAATCATGCAAATAATTGTGGGCACTTGTCTGGAGGAGCTATTATTGTGGATAACACAAATTAACTTAAGAATACATGTGGGCATTTCCACCGAAAGGTCCACCTTTTATCACGTCACCCTCGTTAATTGTTTATATTTTAGGATCATTTTCATTGATTGTTTTCTCATCTGTTATTAAATATAGAGCTTCTTACATTCTGTATTTAGTAAAAGAATAGAAAACAATCTAACTTCATGGTCCTAAAATATAAACAATTAACGAGGGTGACGTGATGTGACATAGGGTGGCACTTTCTGTGGAAATGCCCATATGTATAATACCCGGTAACCCATCCCAATTTTTGATAGAAAATATAAAAAATTTAGGAAAAATGGCTATATCTCGAAAACGGAAAACGAGTTTCTCACAAAGTGTTACAATTCGCATGAAATAATTTTTTTTCAAAACATTGCCAAAATAAGAAAATCGCTAAAATAAAGAAATTACTATATCTGGGAAATGGTACGTCCAATCGCAAAAATTATAATTTTTTTACCTCACAATGACAGAATGCCCATTAAGAAGAGTACTGTTGACAGGCAGACTGGTTGTAAGACGGACGTTGTGTTAGGTGGTAGGAAAACTAATTTTATTGAGGACAGATTTTGAACAATTGGATGTGCTGGACAATTTCATATTTATATTTATATATATTTCATATTTATTTGTGTATATCCTGCACAACAAGATTAAATCTTATAATTATAACACAGGTTTTTGAATTGTTCAGATAACATATTTGACAAAAAAAAAACTTTAACATAGGAACATAAATTATCTTCTATAAAGAAGAAATTAATGCAAAGACCCAGGTGCAAAAATTTTACAAAAAATAAAAAGAGATTATGTGCAAAGAAATTGACATCTTAAAAAAAAAAAATACAAAACATAATCAAAATTCCAAAATGAAGAAAAAATTAAATAAAAACCGTAAATTAAAGAGTAGTATAGATTTAAATTACCTGAATGACTCCTTTCTTAAATTCATTGGCGCTACTGAGGATTTGAAGATTGTGGGGGAGTGAGTTCCAAAGACGAACGGCATAAATAAAGAATTGCCATTCGGATACTAGGCTCTGGCGTGCAAGTGGTATAATTTTCCTGCCTCTATTTGTCCGGTTGAATTGAAGTTTTTGAAAAAGATATGGTGGTTCATGAGTATAAATTATTTTGTGTAGAAATACAAGAGATTTTATGTTCATAAGTTTTTCAAATGAAACGCCATAGAGTAACTTAGAAAATTGAGGACTGAATCATTCTTTTTCAGACCGTACACATATCTTACAATGTTATTAAAAACTACAGTCAATTTACGCATACTAGACGAATCGCAATTACCGAAAAGCTCACAACCATAAAGCAATCCCGGCATAATATATGATTTTGCTAAGAGAGTTCTAATTTTCAGGGGGGTGAAGGATTGTGTTTGCCAGAGTGATCGGAGTTTTGAATATGTGTTACCAACAACGTTATTAACGTGGTTCGACCAGGTCAGGGTGTCGTTAAATACAATACCTAAATTTTTCACATGGTGCACAATTTCAATTTTCTCCTGATTTATTACTATGTTATAATCATTTGTGGGTTTATAACTTCTCTTGTGTATTGAAAGACATTTCGACTTTTTCGGGTTATGACAAAGTCTATTAGCAACTGCCCATCTTTGAATACTAGACAGATCAGCATTTAGCATATCAATATGTTCCTCAAGAAAGTTTATCGGACTACTTAACAAAAGCTGAACATCATCTGCATACAAATGCACTTTACAAAATGAAAGATGTTCGGGTAAATCATTGGCATAAATCGAAAAAAGCAATGGACCTAAGATCGAACCTTGAGGAACACCTCTTGAAACCGGTAGAGCTTTTGATATTAAATTATTGGAAAATACTGATTGTGTGCGCCCAGTAAGATATGATTGAAGTAAACGTGTGGCAGTTGAAGAAAAATTAAAGAAATGCTTTAATTTAAAACTAAGAATAGAATGGTCAACGGAGTCAAAAGCCTTGGAGTAGTCTAATAAAATAAGAAATGCTATATGCTATATTACCATCATTAAGATTCTGTCTAATATTTTCTGTGACTTCTGCTAAAGCAGTGATACAACTGTGTTTGGGACGGAAACCAGACTGTCTGTCAGATAACATCGAATGGTTATTAACGTATTTCGTCATTTGATTGTGTATAATTTTTTCAAAAATTTTTGATAGGAAACAGAGTATGGCAATTGGGCGGCATTCAGTCTTGGATTTAGGTATTGCTATTATTTTAGAATGTTTCCAATGTTTAGGGAAGTTGCTGGTTGTGATAATTGAATTAAAAAAGAAAGTGAAATAGGGTAGCAGGTAAAAGTATTGTTACAAATCGTGGATCTATATTGTCGTATCCAGTTGCATTGGATTTTACGATGGAGAAGGCGTTTAATACATCCAAATTATTAACGCATGCAAATTCAAGAAAATTATCGAAATTGGCAATGGGGTTAAAATTATATATGTCAGTACTTGGTTCGATTGAAGGTAAATTAATAAACGATTTTTTGAGTTCATTCACATCGACAAAAATACTCCTGTTTACGTCAGACTTCCCTATTCCTACGTCACGTACTGTCCTCCACGTTTGTTTTGATCCTAAGGCTGAACTAAAGCGCCTAGAATAATATTCAATCTTCGCAAATCTGATTTTGTCATTAGTATCCCTTCTTGCATCCCGATATTCTTCGTGGAGCTATGGTGTTCTAAACCTCTTCCATCTCATATAGGCGGTATCTCTCCTTTCAATGGCCGACTTAATAACATCCCAAAACCAGGGCCTAGACTTAGCGAGATTAATTCTAGTTTTAATTGGAACGGTTGTGCTATAAAGGCTAATGATATTATCCTGTAGAAAGCAGAGTTGATCATCCACAGATGACATGTCATAAAGAGAGTCCCATTGAACACAAGAAAAGCTTTCCTCCAGAAGTCGATAATCTAAATTTTTAAGATCTCTGAAAGAATATTTCTGATCCAATATTTCAATTCGAAATTCATATGACATAAAGATTAAATCATGTTTAGAGACCTACGGAAGACATGCCATCCAGAAGCGGCGATTCTATCAGAACGTTGGAGACTTCAACTCCGGCAACAATTATATCAGTGTACAATACCGTCAATGTTTCAAGCATGTTGAAGAAATTTGCAAAGCTAATATTCCGATTTGGACGATATACACTACCAATCAATATTTTCGCCTCGTAGGAAGAAACCTCAACAAACAAGTATTCCACAGAGTCACCAACTACAGACTTTTCACATAATCTAGATCTCAAACTAGATTTCACATAAATGGCAGCACCCCCCCCCCCTGGACGAGCTCTATCAGCTCGGTAAATAGTATACCCCTGAAGCATTAGAATACCATCTTGTGTAGATTCTCTAAACCACGTTTCAGAAATGCAAATTACATATATTCCAAAGTTTTCAAATGTGTGTCGAAATTCATCAATTTTGTTGTTTAGACTGGGCGTTAATATGACATATATTCAGCCCATTTCTCTTCCTTGCCAAAATTTTCACCATGTTGTACGTTGCGTCTTTGGAAATCACTGCAGAACTACTTATGCAGCTCATAGAGAATATTTTTTAAAAGAAAATCAGATCCCTCAGCAACGCCAATAATTGTAAGAACGAAGAATAAATGTATGAACAAAGAACAAATGACAATAAACAATAATAAAACATGATAAAAAACTAAAAATAATACAACTATAGTAACGAAATGGAATAAAATATTAGAAATAAAATGTAATAAATATAATATCGTTTTAGTTATCGGCCATAACATCCGCATCATTATCAGCACGAAAAAACATGTTCAGATCAGTGATGTCCTCAATTAGCTTCGGTTCATCGGTGGATACACATTTCACATATATAAGACCCCGTAAGGAAAAGGCAGATGATATTAATTTTTTCCTTTTCAAGTTTAAGGAGGCTTGGAGAATTTTAAAGTTTGCCGGTGTTAGATTTTCGTTGATATATATATGTTGATTTGATTCAAAACCAATGTGGCGAAGATTTAATTGGGATTTTCGATTTCTTTTAAAAAGTGCAAGTGCCCTTAACAATGCATTTTTATCGTACGGTGTAAGAAGTTTTACTACAATAGTGCCATCTTTAGCGTTTCGTAAATTATTTTTATTGTTTACACGGTAAATACTTTTGTACGACGGTGTATTATATTGAATGGCATTGCATATGTTGCCGAAGTGTTCGTTATTTACAAGTTGTACAATTTTTCTTTTATCTTTTTTCAAACTACTGTCCCAATCGCGCAAAATTCGTTCAAAGATTTGTGAGGTCATCCATGCCTTTTTGTTTCCTTTATGCACAACAGGTAACGATTTTACATGCTTGAAGCACCGTTGCATTTTATATTTTCCAATGACAAGGATTTAAATTTTTTCAGACCCATCCATATTACATCCAACCAGCAAGGTTATTCATTCTTTTAATTGTTTACCACCACAGCACTAGCCACCTTTGAATTTAGGGGTTTTGTTGGTTGGAACAAAACCCAGCCAGTCGCTGCATTGACTTCTGTCGACATTGCCAGCCTCATCAAAAATTTTTCCTAAAACTATATTATGTCTCTCTCGAAAACGGTAAACCCAGCTTTCAGTGCAATTGAAAGCTTTTCCAAGCAGTTGGGCTATTTCATTTGCCTCCATTTGAAGTACGGACGTTGTTACTACAGCACTTTTATTTCTTTGCGTCTTGAACCATTTCAAAAGAGCTTGTTCTATATCAGAATCTTGAGCTGAACTCATACGTTTTCTTTGTATGTTCTCGGATTCAAAACACTTGCGAATTGCGTCACGGTTTTTCCATATGGTACTGATAGTCGTATGCGGAACGCAATAGTCCTTCGCTATAGCTGCGTTTTAGAACCAGATTCTGGTTTCAGCAAAATTTCTGCCTTCTCTTTTATGGAGAACACTTTACGTTTTTTAACTTCCATTCTGAAAAACTCCGAAATTGTAAACGAGCTCACACAAAGCCTGGATGATGTAAATATGAATATATATATGTATATATTATTATATATATATTTACATGATGTACATATTCACATCAACCTGCCTTTACCTGCTTTTGTGTGAGCTGGTTTACAATTTCTTATGTAAATACAAATAGTATCACCTTTTTTTTATAACACTGCTAGTAACTGAAGAAAGAATGTTTTTACGTCCATCCGCATTCACGACTCGAACTGGTTTGCAAATTTCTTCTTTGCCTTTTCCACATTCACTTTGAGACTGGGGAAAACAAATTCTGTGATTCCCCACATTATATGTTTCTTCAATTAATATTAGTTGACGATAAAAAATGGATTGAAAATCCAAAAATACAACACACAGAACTGGCATCGTCGTTATAACCGAAATTTCAATTCAAAGCAGACATGCAAATTGGTCGTTTAAAGCAGATGGTCGTTAAAACCGGAGTCGTTCTAAGCAAGTAAGAACCAAACTTGCTATGAAAATCCGTCGTTATAAACGGATGGTCGCTATACCCGAGAGCGTTATAAATGAATTCTACTGTATTAGAATATATATTTTTCAATTCTTTAGTTTTTCCAAAGATTCCACACTTATTTTTTTTTTTGGTCGAAATTAATTTTTATTTCTTGTTTTGAAATAGATATAAAATATGTCTTTGAATTTCTTCAATAAGTTTTATTTCAAATATACAGAAAAAAAATATTTATTTTATTTACAATTTCAAAACTGAATATTTATTTTATTTTAATTATGTGGAGAAAAATAAAATAAATTTATAATTTCTATTCAATTCTTAAGATTCATGTTCCATGTTGTTTCATGCGTGACAACGCACGTTGACAAACCAAACATTCCGGATTGCCACACTAATTTTCTGAAAATAAAAAATTTAATTCATATTGCTAATTAAAGATATTGGTAGGTACAAAGCACATGTACGTAATAAAAGAGAAACCAATAAGGCGCTGCGCCCTGAATTTGCCTATCACTGCCATAGACCAGCTTTGTTACACAGTGGTTCATTTTCGTATAATCACTCATTTTCGTTCAGCTTCAAGGTTGTCGCATTGTGTGCGATGTATTTTGTCAAAAGACGTTATAGGTGCCATGGCCGTAGTAATTAAAGAATAGCAAAAAACGAAGTAAGCGAACGATATACATCAATAAATTCCAAAAGGGATATTTTCGTTTCTTCTGCGGACATGTTTACATTTTCCTTTTTCGACTCAAAATGAGCAGTTGACCACACACAATGATTCACGAATGCATCAGAATCGTGCATTAAGACAAAATATCAAAATTTTTTGATTTTTCCGATTCATACATGAATCGTGTTGGTGTGACACACACATTCATATTTTCACTTACACATACATAATGATTTACGATTCCGAAAGATCGTGTGTGGACACTTTAAAATTCATGAGAGTTATATTTACATATCTTTAAATTTTAAACTCGCTCGCGAGTTTTAAAATAGCGTTCGTGGTGAAGTGAAATTGTCGTGCAAGAAGAGAAGAGCGATCTCCATACTATGGATGTGTGTTCATTGAAAATATTTCGTTCGTGGTAAATTGTGTTGAATTTAAAGTTGTAATTTCCTTTAAGGCTAAGATATCATGTTTTCTCCGGTTAGTGAATGTAAATGCCGCGGGTGGGATTCGAACTCACATTCGCTGGACGATCGTTTCGATGTTTGTGAAGCATCATCTTCAGCAGCGTCTAGCCCGTTGAGCTACTGCGGTGTGTATTTCCACAAAAATATTTACAAATTTATTTTTGTGTGGTGAAGATACGCTTTCGATTTTGCTGTGTGAAATGGAAAGTCAAAATTTTGACAGCTGAAAATTAATGTGCGAAAAATTTTTTAAAAATATTTCGCTATTTTTATTCAAATTATAAACAAAATGAATAAATTGCGATTACGCCAAAGGATGTACGTACACGGCTCGCCACTTGAATAGGACACCCTGCACACAGAGAAGAGATTCGTTGTCGCAACTATATTTACAGCCAACTAAAATGTGGCGGTTCCTTGGACTATCACATTATTCTGTTGGTATTACCAATAATTGTGTTCAGTATCACCAAATGTTGTGCATATCAATTGATTTGTAATTCAGTTTTGGTTGCAAGAACTGAAATATTTAGTTGAAGCCACAGCAACAAGAAATAAATGTGATCTGTCATTCGGGTTTTAGTTCTAGCAATCACATTATAATGTAGTGGTGAATATTCTATTAGTTGGATTAAAGAAAAATTGTAAATACTAATTCGGTTGTACCAAATAATATATTGGTATGCTCAACTAATTATGTACTTGAATTGGATGGCTGTCACAACCATTTGATGTTGCATTAACCCCTTATGAATTTTATAGAAAAAAAAGTAAAAAAAATAATTTTTTATTAAAATTGTGTATTTTATATTTAAATATAAACAAAATTATTATTATTTATAATCATTTTTTTTATCGAAAATATGAAAAAATTTCTATATCTCGAAAACGGAGCGTCCAATCGAAAAATAAATAAAGACAGTCTTTCTAAATTTTTCACATTTTCGATCAAAAATGGGGATGGGTTACCCTGGGTATCATATGTATGTTTAAGTTAATTTGTGTCATCCACAATACTAGTTCCTCCAGTCAAGTGCCCACAATTGTTTGTATGTGTTTGTGAAGGCGTCAATATTGGCGTCAGATTCAACGATTGTGTTTCAAAGTCTCACTTCACCTCAATTTATGATCATATGTATTCTTCGGTGGATAATATCTATACACTTTGCCTTTTCACAACTATGTTTATCACTTTCTGTTTAAAATAATAGTTTTTCTGTAGGCTTCGTGTAACATTCAACTGTATGTACCCTATAGGAAGTCTGGGGACAACTGTCTCCATGTCACCACTTTTGTCAACTATTATGGTGACATTGTCGACAATTTGTCTACAAATATTTGTCTGGTTTTGATGTGTAGAGAAATTTATGACAAATGGACGTCAATGCGTCTTATTCTTTTTCATTGTTTCGCTTTGTTTGGTTGTGGAAACACGTGGTGTCGCGTACATTTAGTTGGAAAATAATTTAAAAAGATAAAGTGAGTTTTAAAAATGAATTTTTGTAATGTAATTTAGATAATAAATATGATTTTAATTTTGAATTTTACGACTTTTTATTTGGTAAAAAATCACAGGTGTTGACAAAAATAGCGACAATGGACTACTGATTCACTGGTTCCAATGTCTCCATATGGTTCCAAAAGTACCACCTAGTCAGTAGTTCTTGTGTCAGTAGTTCATTCTCAATGACAAGCACATGTTAAATGTCAATAGAATTTTACATTGCCTGGGGTATATTTGGTCAGTAGTACTGGTGACACAGACAATAGTAAGTCAGTACTGTTTCACTACAGACATTTCCTACAGGGTAGTTTCTCTTGAAAAGCAAAGCCTCTTGTGAAAAATCGAATACATGCATAACATTGTAACAAGTGTTTTTGTGACAGAAACTAAATTATGATTATAGTGACTAATATTTCAACACGAATTCTAATATTGTACGCTTTATTAGTTGTATCTTCCATTTCAAATGAATGAGGTTTTAGAAATGCTCTAATTGGTTAATACAATTAAAGTTCGGTAGTAGCAACTTGTATTTAGTAAGACCGATTTTTAATCTATCAATAACATCGAGAAATAATTCTCATGTGTGACAATTATGAATTCTAATCAAAATATAGACTTTATCATTTAATTTCCAATGCCTGAATTAATTTCCAACTAATCTTTTCCCTGTGTGTGTACACTCTCTTTGTAATTACTCATACCTCGAAAGCGGAGCGATAAGGTAATGGTATTTTTGCACGTTCTCTTTGTGTTACTATTCTTCGATCTCTGTGACAAATTGCAAATTCTTTAAAAGAACCCTTATATGGTTGTTTTTTATTTTAAGTTAGCATTTGTATAAATTTAGACACATTTTTTGCGCCACATGAATAGAACATGATGCATTTAGTCTGATCGTTATCTTTAACACGTGGACACATATTTTTCGGTGATCGAACTTGTTTGTTAATTTCTATTAATTAATTTTAAAAAAACGTAAAATGGGTCGAGGAAAAGCCTTAACCGAAGCAGAAAAAGGACAAATCAAGGCTTACAAGGACGCTGGCCTATCTATTGCCAAAATATCTAAGAAAATCGAGAGAAGCCGACACGTTATATCCACAGTTTTAAGAAACGAGTCTAAATATGGAAAAAACATGAAACGTCAAATTCTCATGACTCTTTAGCAAAAATCAGGGGAAAATGTGGTGTTACGGCAAGTCTCACAACTATGCGTCGTGTTGTTTCGAATGCTAAGCTCCTAAAGAGACTAAAAATCAAAAAGAAGCCACCCCTTAACCCGGTTCGAAATTCGCAACGCCTCATTTTTTGCCGCAGACATATGACCTGGACTTCGGAGTGGCATCGTGGGGTCTTCTCGGACGAAAAAAAAATTTAATTTGGAAGGTCCCGATGGCTATAGCTACTATTTTCATGACCTTCGCAAAGAAACTCATCATTTGGACCCACTCCATAGCAGCGCTGGGGGTGTGATGGTGTGGGGGGCCATTTCATATTATGGCACCTGCAAATTAAAATTTTTGTCAACCACAATGAATGCGTTGTGTTACAATGGTATATTGAAAGAGGCCTCTCCATACTTTCATAACCTTTTTGAACCTCTGCCTTGGATTTATCAACATGATAATGCGCCAATACATACAGCCAGGGTTGTTAAAACGTATATAGAGAGCCAAAATGTGGAACTATTTCACCGCCCTATTCACCGGATTTGAATATTATCGAAAATGTTTGAGGATGGTTGGCACGTCAAGTATACGCATCAGGACAACAATATTCCAGTATATCCGAACTAACTCAAGCTATCGAATTAGCTTGGAGCTCGATTTCACTGAACTATTTGGCCAATTTGTATGCATCCCTTCCATACCGAATGTGTGAAGTTTTGGAGTAGAAAGGTGGATCAACACATTATTAATTCGTTAACTTAACTGCGCCGTTTACCTTAATGTATGTAATATTCGTGTTAAAATTAATCGAAAACCTCTAAAATGTTCTTTCGTTACAGTGTCCTATTCAAGTGGCGTAAAATTAGCATCCAGGATTTTGGCGGTTTTTGGTTATAATTTTTTTGTTAATTTTTAAAGCTTTAGGATTAAATCTTCTTTCTGGTCATATAATAACAATAAAATTAATTTTAATTAAAAACATAAATTAAGTCTTTAACATGCTTTGTTTGGGAGCAGTGGGCTGTAGAAAATAATTGTAAGGGGTGTCATATTCAAGTGGCGAGGAGTGTATGTGATTTATCAAATGGAAAGAAGAAGGCGTGAGGTATGCTCTTATTGTTTTATATTTTGTATGACTATATTCACAATAAATATTGAATTTTACAGACTTTATTAATATACAAGTTAACGCGCTCCTCAAGGGAGGGCGAAAAAAGTAAAGTTGGGAGTCGCCCACTGGCTCCTTTGTATTAAATGCAAAGGTTTAATTTGCAGACGAGTTCATCACCTCCAATTTCAGCTTGGTCAATTCCAATTAAAAGGCAAGATTTCAATACCGTTCTACCCGGTCGTCAATTCCAATATAATTTTTATTTCATTCAAATACAATGACGCAAACAAATAAACTGAGTTGATATGGGTGTATTTGATAGGAATGATAAGGCCAACGAGTTGGACAATGTGTTAACTTACATATATAGCTCAAACCTTCAGGTCAGTATAACAAATCAAAAATTTCGCTGGGAATCAATGTGTGGCTAAAAGGCGGTCACAAAAGAAGCTTTAGTGTTGCACTATACCAATGTGGATATCCGACAATTTTGAAACGCAAGTTACTCCTCATACTGGTCTATTTGGTTGATTTGAATCATTTCAAAATCTATTTACGTTCCACATAAGTACGAACCACAGAAAATATGGATGAAATATTGCGGACTTCATACACATTTTTAAAGCTACGCACCTCCAGCCATCCACGCTATTTACCATCTTTCCTGTAAATAATTGATCTAGTGCGATGCGTTTTTCCACAGGTATCTCCGTCACAATTGTACTCTCCAAAAATTAAAAAAAAAAAATACTGCGTCGGATAGAACATGTTATTTTAAGCCAAAAAAGTAAAATAACAAAATCGGGGCAAATGCATAGTTTCGGAGTTATGGACCCCCGTATGTTGAAATTATCGATTATTTTCTTTTACTTTTCTCAAAAATATAAAGCTTTATACCATAGAATAATACATACCATAGAAGCTTTTATTCGCTCAATAAATTAAATAAATAGGTACGATGGAAAGTAAACATTGGATGGTGGAAAATATGGGTTCAATAATACCAGATGGTGGCAATAGTATACAGCGATCAACAAAGGAACAACAACCGAATTTCGTGTTTTTGTGACAAACTAGTTGTGTTAAATACAATACAAATGTATACCAACGATAAAAGTCAACAAAAAAGTGAAAAATATATTTAAATTTTTCAGTTCTACACCAAAACGACAGGAAAAAGTTAAGTGAACATATTTTGTAACTCCACCTGGTGTAAGATAATTTTAAATTTAATTGCTCTCGTTTCCACAAACCTACGATGAGTGTGAAATGAAACGTCAGATGAGAGAATAAGTTTATCTACGTATGTATTATTCTATGCTTTATACCACAAAAGTATTATGCCGAAACCGGTGTTAGACCTACCCCAGAGGAGAAAATCCCATAGCTCGGCCACACAGAGAGTTTTATGCCACAAAAATACTATGCCGAAGCCGGTGTTGGACCTACCCCATAGGAGAATACCCTTTGCCCGAGCACGCATGAACCTCGATAGCATATTTCGATAACTCACTTAGTTATCGGATGTTGAAATTTTGAAAAAAAACGATAATTTTTCAAAACTTCAACATCCCATAACTTGATAACTAAGTGAGTTATCGAAAAATTCTATAGAGGTTCCTGCGTGCTATAGTGAATTATCGAAAAATGCTATAGAGGTTCCTGATAGCTACTATTTAGAGTTTATTTTGACTTTTTTATACAAAAAAGTTATGGTATCAATAACTTTTCACAGTACCGTAACCCCATTACCCTCTCACACATCCGAAATTTCGGGGACCATAACTCCGAAACAATGCATTTGTTGTTTTAGTTGTTTTTTGGAGTATAAGCCGTAAACTAGACCTGTTCCACTGAAGCGAATGAGGCAAAAACAAAATGCCTGTTGGTGCTGCCTACAACTACACCTGCTGCTATTACCATGTTTCCGAGCAAATGCTGCATAAAATACAAACGTCAAAATTTAGACTACTTGTCAAAATAGTGTGTACCCCGGGGGCTAGTGAAAATTTTGATAATAAATACTCACCACACTAATATCAAACTTTTAGTCAATCAAAATTATTTGGTTCGATAAACAAACAGCATATGCTAATCAGTGTTGCCAAATGGGCAGATTTATCTGTTTTTTGAAGTGCAAACATAAAGCAAAACAGTCTTGCCAGATTTGTACTCCAAAACACATTTTTTTCAAATCAATGGAGGTTTTTTTCTATTTTATTAAAATAGTACAAAAAACATTTAATTATGACTAACAAACAGTTATTCTAAAGCGGTCCCTACGCTTTTTCCCTTACACTACACAGTGCAACACGAAAGAAAATAACCATATACGGACACCACTACGTGATAAAAGACTAAAAAAAAAAGACCCGTGTCTCCCAATTTTTCCCAAAGTCATGCACTTTATTTTTTATGGGCCGCCAAAGATTTGGGGCCTCGGTATCATTTTCGTAAAAATGTGACAATTTTCTCAGGCTCATATCTTGCAAACCGTTCGATTTTCGATTTACTCTCTGAGGCAAAGTTGTAGCTCTTGTCATAAAGAACATATAAAATCAAAAAAACTTCACCTTCCAGATCAAAATCGCAAAAAACTTAAAAAAATTCGATTTTTTTTTACCTTTTTTCCCGTGTTCAGGTCCATAGGTAGCAAACCGTTCAAAATTCAAGGAAACAATCAACTACAAAAATTTACCTAAGATCTCAATAAACAAATTTCTAGAACATATATTGTGTGCTGACAACAAGATGACAAGAGCTACAACTTTGCCTCAGAGAGTAAATCGAAATTTTTAACGGTTTGCAAGATATGAGCCTGAGAAAATGATCACATTTTTACGAAAATGATACCGAGGCCCCAAATCTTTGGCGGCCTATAAAAAAAAAGTGCATGACTTTGGGAAAATTTGGGAAGTGCTACAGTGCTACAAACAAGACGGACCAACAATATTTGTGTTTTTCATAACTTTTAGTAAATTTCAGTAGGAAATTTTTCATATTTCGACAAATTCAATCGAAAACGCTTCTTTTAGTTGAAATTTGAGTTGAGTTGAAATTTGTTTGTAAAATGAGATAATAGTCGTGTTTTGGTTACAAGCAAGCGATTGCCGCTTGCTAAGTTGCAGAGAAAACGGCAATTTAGCGGTAAGTAATTTTACTAAAAAATTTGAATAAGGGTTGAAAACGGTAAAAGATGAGAATTTTTTTTTTAACTTAGCGAAAATGATTCTCTTCGCTAAGTGTTCGCAAAGTGCTCCATACAAAACAAGCGAATATATAACAAGTGGTGTAACGAAAACACGCTTATTGTTGGCCCGACCACTCCATCCGCTTATGAATAAGTCGGTCGGGCATTTGAAATATCAAAATCGCTTTGATTCTTTCCGACTTGGGAGCAAATTGCCCTATCGGTGATAAAAACAACAAAAAATGTTGGCAAAAAAAAATGTATAATCGTGCATGCGTCAACCATTTAGTATCCGATCCTGTTGAAATAGATTTCACTAGAAAAGTCCTTCTAAAATCTAGGGCTAGTAGAAACCCCTATTTCTGTCTGAAATTATAGTCAAAATAAAAGAAAAAACTTATAAAAATATAAGAACTTACTTTTCCCAGAAACTTGCAAATAAAAAATTATCATAAAAGGAGCGTTAAATCCTGTTATGATAATTTTTTATTTGCAAGTTTCTGGGAAAAGTAAGTTCTTATATTTTTATAAGTTTTTTGTTTTATTTTGACTATAATTTCAGACAGAAATATTCAAATTTGGTCTGAGAACCGGTATGTAGCCACTAATGTTCTTAACACAGTTTTTACATCGGTACAGTACTTTAAATAAATAAATAAATAACTTGTTCCACGTTGCATCCCATTAATGGACTGTTTTTCAGTCAGTGGTCATCTGTGATTAATAAATGATTAAAGGATTAAACTTGTACTTCAGTTTTTAAGTAAATGGTTATCAACTGTTTAACTCTCTAAGTTTTCGTGGTTAAACGCTTGTTAAATTGAATTTCAATTTGACAGCAAGCAAAACGAAGAAGAAGAACAGTATTTGATATAAGCAAAAAAACAAATTAAAGTATTTTTTAAATATTCAGAGAAAAATGATTTTTTTCTCGGACGAAGCACCAGTAAGCGAGGAGGAGATCTATGAGATCGTTAAAAAAACTGATCAGAGAAAACATCGCACCATAATGACGCGTACCAAATCATTTAAACTTATTTGGGGATAAGAATTTTTACGTCAGGTTCCGACTCTCAAAAGCATCTGCTTATTCAATACTTGAGCTCATTGCCCCACACATCAGGAGCAAAACTAACTGGTATGTACATCTCTCATGTTTTTGTAATATAAAACTAACTGGTAGGTACATCTCCCATGTTTTTGTAATTTAATATGTAATTGAGGGCATGAGAATTAAAACTCGGTAAAGACCATTTTTGCAACTTTTCAGGAGAAGCAAAAAAACTGTTTTCTGAATACCTTGTTTTCATACTCACTGACAATATGGATGTACTTTGATGCTCCCTAGCGGCCAAACTAGGAACTATAGAGGTGTGGATGTTATATCAGAGGGTGCGCCTTGGTCAAGAGAACAAGAATATGTGAAAAAACGCATTTCACCAAAAATGGTCTTTACCGAGTTTTAATTCTGATGCCCTCAATTATATTTTGCAGGAATAATTCCCTAACTGAGGAACAGATGCTGCTCATCACACTTCGGATTTATGTTACGGGGGGTATGTTCCGGACGATTGGTGACGTTTATGGAGTATCAGTTTCCACTGTCTCAAAAGTCGTAGCCATCGCGGCTCACAATATGGCTCTGCTTCGTCCACAGTTCGTCAGATTTTTAAAAACGGAGGAAGAAATTTTGAAAGCAAAAAGTTCGTTTTATGATACTGCCAAATTTCCCAACGTTATTGCAGCGCTGGATTGCACACATGTCTCCAGGTATTAGTTACAAAACTTCACAATGATTTCGAATATATTTCAATTGTTTTATTACTACTTAGGTGGAGATAAAGCTGAATTTTATCGAAACAGGAAAGGATTCTACTCGGTAAATGTCCAAACTACGTGTGACGTGAGTTTAAAAATAACCAATATCGTTGCACGATGGCCTGGATCAGCACATACCTCCTATATTCTAAGAAACTTACGAATATACTCAAGATTCGAAAGTGGAGATTTTGAAGAAAACCTAATAGTTGCCGACAGTAGTTATCCAAATAAAAATTATATTATGACTCCATTGTTAAAAGTAAACAGAACTGAGGAGAATTTATATAATGAGTCACAAATTCGAACGCGTAATTCCGTTGAAAGAAGCTATGGTGTGTGGAAATTCTTTCTTTAGGCATTCGGTTAAAGTTTGAAAAGGTCGAAGGCATAATATTTGAAACTGCTGTTTTGCACAACATTTGTTGCATGAACAAGGAAGAGGAAGTTCCACAATTACCTGCAGACATTGAAGCAGAAGTTAACAGGGTTAACAGCGTCCCAAGCAATTGATGTAATTATTGCTCGAACAATGCCCTAAGACGCATTTTAATATCGGAATATTTAAGAAGCTGTTGGATGCATGACTATTAGGCTGTTTCACATTTCCGCGAATTCAAAAGCACACCCGGATTTCGATTTTCGGGACTTTTCTGAGCTTAGAACCTATTTTTACCAATTTTTGGGATTTAAAAAAAACTGTCGCCGGAGCCGATTTCGATTTCATGTCTGTTTCGCGGAGTTTTGAATTTAGACTTTCACTTAAAAAATCATAACTTTTAAGAGGCTCAATATTTTTCAATTCCGCAAAAAACCTTTTACTCAAAATTTACGTTGGAATAATCTTTAAGTATGGATTTGACAAGGGCTTGAATGGAGAAAATGGACCCCAAAGTCAAAAAAGTAAATAAAACAGGCTGAAATTCTGACTTTCAAGAGCACGAGTAAATAAAACAGGCTGAAATTCTGACTTTCAAGAGCACGAGAGTCAGTAAATATGTACAAATACTGTTCCTTTAGTTTTTATGCTAAATACAACAACATTTTATAATACATTTTTTTTATATCCAATTCAGTCACCCGATTTTAATACATTAAAACCAAATTGTTTATTTTTCATCACAACAAAAATGAACGCAAGGAAGGAAAACCAAGAGTCGGAAAACGAAAACTTTTATTAAGCTGGAAATTCCATTAGGCTAAGAGATCATGTTCTCTCCGGTTAGTGAAAAAAATGTAAATGCCGCGGGTGGGATTCGAACTCACATTCGCACATTCTTTGTTGTTTTGGTAGTTATCCCAAACCAGTTGTTTTTTCCAATAAGAATACAAGGGTTGCCATAATCGTTAATAATATGGCGACTTACACTAACTCACCACTGAAAATCAAAATGCAAAGTTAACCTCAAATTAACTTTCAATTACGATTAAGTAATCTTATAGTTAACTACCCACTTAAAAACTGGCCATTCGATCTGTGGATAAGTTGTTCGACTTCAAATTGAGATCAACTTCGATTGTTGATGTGAAGTAATCGAAATTGATGTTAACTTGAAGTCGTTGCAACTTAACCCCAGGTCTAAGGGCCCCTTAACGCTTATTCTCCGCCCTATTTGACTAAATACATACATACAGTGAACGTTCTCAGTGCTAGTTATGATTGCTTTGTTGGTGCTTTAGATAACGTCTATTCTACTTTGAGTGCATGGTAAAATAAGTAAGGTAAACTCGTTAGAACAGCTGATTTGAACATTTTTCTTGCTTAGGTGTTTCTCTTATGTCAAATTCACATGCATTTTATTTTTGTATTTTTTTGTTTACTTTTACAGTAGATACTAGCGTTGCCAGACGTCCCGTATTTCCCGGGACGTCCCGTATTTCAGGCATAATTTTAAACTTCCCGCCGGGACAGACCCTGTCCCGTATTTCAACATTATTCGATTAAAATACGCAAAAAAATTTAGGTAATAATGAAACGGATTACCTTCGTTTTTGGAACACAATATTTAATGGGAAAGGTGGTGATGATTCATATATATTTGGCACTTGCATTGCCAAATCTGCCCAACGAGAAGAAAAAATAAAATCACCTGTTTTAACACTTCCACCTGTAATAGATACATCTTGGCTAGGGCAGCGCTGTTTGTTTACATTGATTCATTGTTCCACAATACGTATTGTTTTATGATCGTGCTAACATAAAAGTATTAAACAAAATGAGTGGTTCCAGTGAAAGTGACACAGATAATTCCCCTGTAAGAGTAACTAGTGGAATACCATTAAAGAAAGCCAAAAGGCTTACAAAGTATAATACGCAGTGGGAAAGTAATTATTCCTGGTTAAGACCGGTAAAAGAAAACGCATACAAGGCATCTTGTCATCTATGTGATAAAGATTTCTCTTGTGCTCATGGTGGAGTTACTGATGTAAAGCAACATGCATCCACAAAATCGCACTTAACTGTTGTTAGCAATAGATCATCAAGTAGCCTTCATAAATATTTGTCAAAACCTGGGACATCTACATTGGAGATAGAAGACAAGATTACTGCTGGAGAACTCGCATCAATTTATCACACGGTAAAGCATTCTCTTTGTTACAGTAGCTTGGATTGTTCACACAAGTTGTTACCATATATATGCAGTGATTCAAAAATCGCTCAAGGTTTTAGTTGCGGAAGAACAAAAGCGGAAACTATAGTATGTCAAGTATTAGCCAAAGAGTCCCTTAAAAATATTTTAAAGACCGTTCAAGAAAAAAAATATATACTTCTCGATATCAACTGATGCAAGTAATAAAAAAACCAGGAAAATGTTTCCAATTTGCATACGATTCTCTGATTAGGATTCCGGTATTCAAACCCGTCTACTTGACTTTGTAGAACAAAATGACGAATGTGCTAATCAAGTATCGAAGTTATTAACAGACACTTTGGAGAAAAATGGACTTTCTTTACAAAAAATTTCGGCATTTTCCGCTGATAACACTAATGTAAACTTTGGCAGAAACCATTCGATTTATACACTTTTGCTTACTAAAAATGATAAAATTATTAAAGCTGGTTGCTCTGTCCACATTCTCTACAATGCTGCAAACCACAGTACTAATAAATTGGAAGTTGACGTGGAAAGTTTGATTTTGAAAATATCCAGTCACTTCAGTAAATCTACAAAACGAAGGGCAAACTTGCAACTCCAATTTGAAGCAAATGAGATGCAATGGGAAGAAATTGTGAAACATGTTGCTACGAGATTTTTATCTCTTGGTCCTGCAGTAGAAAGAATCATAAAAATATGGCCAGCATTAAAATCTCATTTTCTAGAATACCGCAACGAGTGTCCTCGTCTATTAGAGAACATAATTACATCCGAAGAAGAGGAGACAAAAACTTTGGCGTATTTATAATGTAATGTTTTCGATAGAAACAACATAATGTAATGTTTTCGATAGAAACAACAATGAAAAAGATTGAATCAGATTCTCTATCAATTATTGAAATGCATGCTGAAATGCTCGAGATTCGCGAAAAGATGGAACAAAGATTAAAAGACAACTTTTTTGGAAGTCAAGCAAGACGAATAACTAGCGGATTATCTACTTATAAAGAATCTATCGAAAACGATTTTCGACAGTTCTACACAAATTTCATAGAATACTTGACACCGCGATATGATTTTTCAGAAAGCAACATTCTTTCCAAAATGCTATTTTTAAATTTGCAATCACCAATAAATTATGAACATTTTCAAAAGGCTGCAGAACTTTTAAGCATCGATTATGCTTTAAATATGGAGGACTCGTTATATGAAGAATTTCAAATTATTAAAAAAAGCCTGGAAATTGCAACGTCTTTTGAGGACAAAGGCATGGGTGCTATTGAAAAGTGGAAGAAAATAATGGAAGGATTTTCCAGGAATGAAATCCCTAACATTTCTCTAATTATATCGTTTGTCTTTAGTATCCCTAGTTCCAACTGCTTTGTAGAGAGGATTTTTTCGCAGATGGCATTAAAATGGACTGATGTGCGCAACAAATGTACACCGGATTTGATAAAGAGCGAATTAATGATCGTTTTCAATTATGATTACAGCTGCATTGAATTTTATAAATATGTAAAATCAAACAAAGATATGTTAAACCTTACACGATCTTCTTTAAAATATAACTATTAACTAGCAATAAAAACAACGTAAAATAAATGTTTTTCAATTGTCCCGGGGGAAAATTTAAAATCCCGTATTTTTTTTGCCAAAATGATCATTTGTCCCTTACAAGATCAAACAAAATCTGGCAACCCTAGTAGATACATACATGGAGAAATTTGTGGACACCAAACAAAAACAAAATTCCTTTTTTTTTTGTAACAATTCCTACTGCGTTTACCTTACTTATTTTACCATGTTTGAGTGCTTGTTGACTGGCTGGCGGATTGATGTATTGTCTGGTGCGTTTCTATTCATAGACATGGAGGAGGAACTTTTAAGCGAACCACATGAACATCAGCTATCGTTGATGTGTATTGTCGGTTTATGGCACTTTGTGATACCAAATAACAATGTAATCGAAGTTCCGTATCACTATCATGTTTACAAACAATTTTCGTAATATTTTTCAAATTCCCCACTCAGATAAGAAGTTATCGACCAAGCTCATCCTCATGAATGACAAGTCTGTGATTCGCTTTAGGTCCCATGTGGTATTCAGACCTAAGCCCATAGGAAGATACTGCATATATTACATAAAAATATTCTAAGCAGTAGGATGTTTTGGTGGAGAAAGTAACTCTCTTTGTACAGTTTAAGGAAAACGTAGAATAATACCCATCACCATCAAAATCGATCTCTTTAGTATCATATTAATACCAGAGGCAGCAACGTTATTAATACGAAAAAGACTATCAGCTCAATTCTCAATAGCAATTCCCTGGTAGTTTTCCCCCTGTTCCCCCTGTTCTTAATAAAATCTCCCTGGAACTTTTCCCTATTCCCTTATTCTTAATGAACTTCGGAAAAGGGAAATGTTTCCTCGGGAAAAAAGTAGGTATTCTAAATGTCAATAAAATGGAGAATGTGAAAACAACTTTTGGGAGTAATTCCGCCAACAAATTGCTAGGGAGTGCTGCGCAAAAATTTAAGTATTTAATATTTTCTATACAAAAATAAATAATTACTTTTATTTTAATCAATATTATGGCATTAGTCTTCGGAATAAATTTACTTTAGCGTCTACACTGAGTTCAAAAGTTGTAATGGAGGCTATCAAAGTTAGTAGAAATGGTTGTCATTACAAAGGTCTTTCTATACATCTGTGTATACACATATTTATTTTTATTAATCCATTGGGGGTTAATTAAAAAACAATATATTGTTTAATAGACAAGACTTGCCTTTTTTAAGGTATAATTCTCACCAATAACCCTTCTAAGACCGGAGACATTTAAGTTCAAAGTTTTGAATACATTTGCCACTTTTTTCGCCAAATTAAAAAATATCATGCCAATGCCACGAAATGGGTGTTGAACTCGCACCAGACGAGAAAATCCCTAAGCCACCCATTAATATCTCCGGTCTTGGAGGGTTATAGGTGAATATTATACCCTAAAAAAGTTAAGGTCTTGTCTATTATCGGAGCCTACCAAAAAAGAAATATAATAGGGCATTTTTTTTGAGGTGAGGTTAAAAAATCGTTTACTTTAATTTGCTCCCCAATTGGTTAATATAAATAAAAATACTTATACACAGATTTATAGGGTTTAAAAGGTCCTTTGTAATGGTACCGATTCCAACGAGATCGGATAATAAATGGCTGACTTATGCTCGATTATATATTCAAGCTTTTGAAGTCTATATTTCGGAAAATATGGACCAGCGCCTTTTTTATCTTTTTGTTGGAACAATTCTATTTGATGGGCAATTGAGAAATTTTTTAGAATTTATTTTTAAATATAAAGAAAACAAAAAATTTTCCCGGAGGCCCATATTCCCGAGTTATGGCCCTTCAAAGTTCAGATACATATGTAACATGTTCGATGCCACACCGATAAGGTCCAATCAGGTTTTCAATAATTGGCTTTAGTCTTTCACATAATACGCTCGACAAGACCTTATACGCGATGGGTAAAAGACTGATACCGCGATAGTTGGAACAGACACACGGATCACCCTTTTTGAATACAGGACATAATACACTGAGACTCCAGTCGTCGGGCATAGATTCCCCCAGCCATATAACGCATATCAGTTGATGCATGTGGGCTATCAGTCCTGCGCCACCTACCTTAAAAAGTTCAGCGGGTAGGCCATCCGCACCTGCGGCTTTATTATTCTTCAGGCGGGAGGTCGCCGTTCTAATCTCGTCTTGGTTGGGGGGGAGGGGGTACAATCTATACTATATTCCACTATCATTACCTCCTGATTTTCAGTGGAAGAATCTGAGTGGAGTAGTGCTGAAAAGTGGTCTCTCCACATTTTGAGCACACTCTGCTTCTCAGTCACCAGATCTCCATTCTCGTCCTTGCAGGAGGGCAGCCCATTATTAGGCTCGTTATTCGATCTTCTTACCCTCTGGAAAAACTTTCGCGATTCACCATTCATCCTGCACATTTCGGTTCTTTCACTCTCTCTCTGCTCCCACTGCCATTTTTTCGCCTAAATAATTGGTTTTCCTCCCTTCTCAGCCTCTTGTACCGCTCACTCGCAGCACGCGTTGTAACTGACTGTTCCGTTGCCATACGTGCAGCGTCTTTTTCATCAGTTGCAATGCGACATTCTTCGTCGTACCATGGCTTATCCTTCTGCGGTTTGTGATAGCCAAGTTCAGTCATTGCAGCGATTTCCAAAGAATGGGAGATGTGCTTCCACTGCGCATCTGGGTCTTCGGGAGGGGGGGTATTCTGCTCCAGCAGGAGAGAGAGTTTCTGTCGATAGGACATTGATATCTCCGGTACTTGTAGCTTGTCAATATCTAACTTTTCCTGTGTTCGGCTCCGTACGTTTTTCGCCCTGCTCAATCTCGTGCGAACTTTCGCAGCCACCAGGTAATAGTCCGAGTCGATATTGGCACCTCGAATCACACGTACATCCATTACACTAGAAGAGTGCCTGCCATATATTACCAAGTGATCAATCTGGTTCTTCGTCCGTTGATCAGGAGATATCCAGGTCGCCTTATGAAAGTCCTTATGCTGGAATCGTGTGCTACTAACTACCATGTTCTTTGCAGCGGCGAAGTCTATCAGTCTTATTTCATTATCGGAGGTGGTATCATGTAGACTGTGATTGCCGATGGTTGGTCGAAAGACACTTTCCTTTCCTAATTTGGCATTAAAATCGCCTAGAATAATCTTAATGTCGTGGTCAGGGCAGCGTTCATATACTTCCTCCAGGCGCTCATAAAATGTTTCTTTGACCTCATCATCTTTATCCTCTGTCGGTGCGTGCACACAAATTAACGAGATGTTGAAATATTTCGCTTTAATGCGAATTGTGGCTATGCGGTCACTCACTGGGTTGAACCTTGAAACTAGGTGTCGCAGTCTCTTGCCTACTATAAATCCGCACCCAAATTCGTGCTTACGCTCATGGCAGCTGTAGTAAATATCGAAGTTTTTCTTTCTGGTGCAACCATATCCTGTCCATCGCATATCCTGGATCGCTGTGATGTCAGCTTTATATTTTCCGAGGACATCCGCTAGTTGGAAAGTGGCACCAGTCCTGTATAACGTTCGAACATTCCAGGTACATATCCTTAAATCATGGTCCTTACAACGTTTGCGAGGGTCGTCAACAGTTGGGGGGTTTCTTTGTTCATCAAGTTTTCTGCGTATTTTCATTGCCGATATAACGGTGGCGGGAGGCAAACCCAGCCCCCGGTATTTTTCATTTTACCTACTGCCAGGTTGATTATGTTTCAGCCGCCCATTGTGGATCGCTGACCAGAATGCAGTGTGTCGAAACTGGATTTTGGTTTCTTTAATTATGATCCGCCGTTGGCCAGGGGTGTTGGCTCATCCGCCTTCAAAGGACAGAAGAATATGTCCACTACTTCGGCTTCAGTGACAGGGTCACCTAATAATCCTGAGACGTATCAGTGATCGCATTACCACTCAGGTTGCTCATTCGTTTCGCCTTCTCACTCTAGCTAGCTAACGGAGGTTTCCGATAAAGCCATTGCCCAGGACACACTGCGTAGAAGTAGTGAGCTGCTTGGACTGCCCAATGAAGGAGTCATTTCTGGCCACTCCCAAGTGAATGGCTATCAGAAACCTTCCACCTCCACGAACAGTCACAACCACCAAGGGACGGAAAATTCAACCAGCGTCATCCTGTTATGATCATAAATGTTCAAATCGATATAGTTTCCATCAATTGTTCAGAATCGCGACAACCATCGAACCATCTTCTTCCCAATAAATGGTCTTCGAGAGATTAACTTGATCGAATTTCAAGTAAAAACTGTGCTATAATGATAGGTTCGATAATCATTAATATCAGCATACACTACTAAATTATTAGTTACCTTTTATTCAATAAAATAAATTCTGTTTCCGTATTCCTGCTTGTATTGTCTTTCAGAATTATTTTCTATTCTGGCATTTCGAAATCAAATAAATTTTGAAGAGTTACCTATTTTCAAATGAAAATTTTACCAAGCCAGTATGAATGAGGATTGCCTAATAGCATAGGTAATAAATCGAAGTTTTTTAGTTTTATAGAAACAATTTTTAACTAAGCCAACCAAGGCAACACAACTTCGAGAAATTTTTTCTGTATACGTATGGGTTTTACTGTTTTTTTACTATCTTTTCAAAGTTAAAAGAAGTTTGTGTTTCTTTTCGAGGGAAAATTGAATTTTTTTTCAAAATTGGAAAAATAATACGTAGTACATAGGGCAAAAGCTATTATCAAATTCTGGATCGATAAAGACAAGCTCTGAGTCAATTGTATGTATATGCAAAGATTGGTGTGTGCCCAACATTTCTTTGCAGTTCACACATCTTTCCTATCTCGTATTACCATGTACCAAGCTTACCATCAGCAATTATATCATCGTCATATTTGGCGTCCGACTCTTCGTACTGCTCTGCATGACACATTCCGAAAATGGTGTTGTACAGCGATGAAGTGGCTGTTATTTGTTGTGGGCCACCACCTGTGGCATACAGTTGTCTCTACTCCTCAGCAATGTTATTTTTTGCTTGCTTTTTTAAATTGTAGTACTTTGTTTTAAGCACCGTGTGTGGGGGAAGCAGTTAGAGAACTGGAGGTTGATATCCTCCAGGCTTCAACTTTTTGCTCCGTTCTTGTGCGGTCCGCGCGTTTGCAGTCTACAATTTTACTTCTCTTTTCAACCAATGTTGATATTTGCCAATGTTGCCGTGTTAAAAATAGAAATGGTGATGTAGTTCACTATTACACTGAAAAAAAAGAAGTGGTTAACCTGTAGTTAATAGTTAACTACGAACTTTTACACAGTAGTTTAAATAACATAGAGAAATACTAAGCTGCAGCCAGTGATGACAACTTAGCTCTTTTGGAAAGCGCGTAATGTGCATGCGCTTTGGGTCTTTATTTAGCCCGTTTTATATACAACACCGGTTTTGCTAAAGAATGTTTTTTTTTTGTATTTTGCGAATTCTCTTTACATCATTTTCATTGCTAAGGTTTTGGAGCAACTATTAATTTATAATTATGCATTACTGTGACCACAGATGCTAAATTTGATTCTTATACTTATAAATTCTTAGGTGAAGAGATAGTCAAATATATAGCAAAGTGTGGGAAGCAGAACCATCTTCTAAGAAGTGCTTAACCCCCCCAATGATCAGTCCACGGCAGTATGATTTTATTTAAAATGTATGATTGCTGCGAAAGACATCGATATAACATGCCATCATGTAGATGCAACAGAAAAACAAAATTGTAAGTCAATGCTGGCATCAGTCCCATCGGCACACCAAGCATTATTTTGTTCGGTTGGCCATCTGTAAGGTTTTCCAAAATATGTGTTAAAATATAATAAATCAAATTGCGCGTGAGGTATTAACGAATTTTTTATTTTTTTTGAAAGGTTTATCAATAACTTCATGTCGGGAATATGCCAGGAATGATGAGTGGCGCATAGTGCGGTCTGAATTTGAGGGATACGGCGGTCTACGTTGACTTTAAGGGCACTGGTATTTGTGGCTCATTGCCATAAATCTGCTACTTCAGGAAACCCCACAAGAAAAGGTCTAACTGGGCAAAGAGCCTGTGGCCATTTGACGTCGCCTCTAAGTGAGATGACTCTCAAATCGGTCGTGCAGAATACCCATTGTGGCATCACCTGTGTAGCACGTAGCGACGTGCTGTTGGAACCACATATAGTGATCGGTAGCGCTCTCCGTTGACGGTGACAGCAACGCCATCATCGTCTTCGAAGAAGTACGGTGTGATGATACCGCCGGAACGAAATCCAGCCCAAAAACAATGGCATCCTGTGTATGCATTGCCACTTGTCAATCGTCCTAAATCTGGCAATGCATATTGATGTTCCCGTTGAATACATTTTACGACGACACCCATTTTGATAATAAAGTTATTTCAATCATACGTGTGGCTCGACGCTGTAACTTACCAAGGTATTTTGTGTCTATTGTCTCAAAAATAACTAACAGGAAAATCAACAATAGACAAGACAACATATTCGCTATGAACTTTCATGATTTTACCTGTCCCTATTATAATAAAACCTCTTATTTATTAAGAGCGTTTTAGCACTTTTTGGGAATTTTTTAGGCGTTTTCGTTATTTGGCGCGTTTCACCATTTTTGTATATAGAGTTGACATACCTCTTATCTGACGTTTCTTTTCACACTCTTTGTGGTGCGGTCGTTGTTATAGGAATTGGTCGGCTTACACCAGGTGGAGTTACAAGAACTTTTGACATAAATTTGTCATGCCGCTTTGGTTGAGAACCGTCAATTCACATTTACTGCGATTTAGCGAAATACTGTGATTTCGCTCCATATGAGATGATTTGAGCCTAAATCACACTATAAATTACACATATTTCCATACAAAAAAATGCAAAAAAGTTATTTGTCCAGTCATGACTGAACCACCCTGAATATTAAAAGTTTGAAATTTATATACATACATACTAATGTACATCACATCAGCAAACAAAAAAAAATAATTCGTGGACCTGTTTTATTTAACAAAGTATTTGTGTTTTTTCTAATTATTTACAAATCTAAATCATTGAATTCATTTAATTTAATCTACGTAATTTCATTTTATCAATACCAACATTTTTGGTTCACTTCACTGAACGGTATCAATTGGTATCAATACCAACATTTTGGTTCACTTCACAGTACTGAACGGAAAAGCATCATCACACGGATGAAAATGTTCATCACCCCAACAACTTTTGTCATCGAAAGTGAGCTAACGTAACGTTTCATTCCCTCTATGAAAATGTGTTCATCAACTGCAAATTGTTCGTTACTGTGGTGAAAGTATGGTTGCTGCTGCAATGAATTTGCTTCATTATTGCAACGAATTTGTTTCATTGCTGCAATGAATTTGTTTCATTGTTGCAATGAATAAATATCGTTCTTGCAACGATTTTGCTTCATTGCTGCAATGAATTTGTTCATTTCTGCTATAAATTTGTTTCATTGGTGCAACGAATTTGAATAATTGTTGCAATGAATTTATTTCATTACTACAATGATTTTGTTTCATAGCTGGAATGAATGTTTTGAAGTGTATTGGAAATTATTTATTGAAAATTGTACATAATTCGAAATTGTACATGATTCGAAAATGGTCTCCATACCGTCACGCGCGCACACACACACAAATGTTCAGTTACATATTTCGGGGTAGTTTTTCTGCTACCGATGGTCACTTTCTTCGCTGTCGTGTTGCTTCTTGCATTCTGTTTATTTATATATTTGATTTATAGATTCTCAAGTTACACAATCGATCACAGCAGACACATAAATTCACACAATTTAGTTTTCACAATAAAAGATTAGTACTAAGTATAACTAATTGGTATGTTTTAACAAATATATTTAAATTATTCCGGCGGAGAAATATGTCTACCACTTTCGGTTGTTGCATTGGAACTGATTTAAGATGTGTACGTGACCCACGACACACGCTCACCATTTTCTATTGCTGGCCACTTTCTTACGCTCTGTAATTTTTTCGACTGCTTCTCTCTATACCATCATAAAAATTAGTTTCGCTACAATAACGAAATTATTTCGTTAACCAAAAATTTTGACAAACCTCCAAATTAAATAAATAATAAATATAAAAAGTAAGAGATAAACCAAATACCAGTAGCAACGACAACGACCAGTAGTAACGACAAAAAAAAATTTAAATTAGCTGTTCTAACGCTTCCACCTGTAATAGATACGTCTTGGTAACAATGTTCTATCAATTTTGCCTTAAAGGATTATGACAAGCTGTGTCATTTTCTTTCAAAAAGTGTTCGCGAATGTGAAAGGTCATTCAAAAATAGTTTTTTACTTATTTTGTGAAATTATATATTTTAAATTTAAAGGTATCGGTGAATGCTAGTTTGGACGATTTCCGAAAAATTATGAAACAGAGTGACAATACATTATATATGTATGTATCAACTTTTGTACTAAAATAAATAATATGAAGGACGTGTATCGTAGTGGCATGAGCAATAATCTCCGTCAACGAGGAAGAATATTTGCAGTGTTGCAAAAATCTGTAAGTATAAAAAAGTTAAAACTGATTTCGATATCAGTGCTAAGTGTTAATATATATAAAATGCAATTCCGCATAAGGTGATCATATAAAATAAGGTTTTATCTCGGATTTTTAAGAAAGTGTCAAGTGCTAGTATAAATAAACTCAATAAACGAATTTTGAAAATTAAAATAATTGAAAATTTTTTTTTTTCAACTTACTTTTCGTTGAAGTATCGTTCGTTCGTGATCGAAGTTCGTTCCTGAAGTAATGTTGTTTAGAGCCACCACACACAACTCCGCATTTTTTTTGTTTCTGTTACTTAGTAGATTCTCAGAAACAAGAAATCTTTGAAATCGGTTTACAACTTTAGAAGTTACATGCCATGAGAGCTTGAACATCACCAATGTGGTCTACTTCGACAACGTGCGTCTGATTGTGCACGTTTAGTTTAGAAATTCTAACATTATTACTAATTATTTTGCAATCGGCCCCACTGTGTGTGATCACATAACATAGAACAGTACCTAGTTTCTGTAGTTCTCGAATCGAACAAGTTTTCACATTAAGCATGAAACAAAAAATGCCAACGTTTCTCGTTTTTTGAGTAAAAAGTGTTTCTGTCTATCAGTGCGAAAAGAGGCAACACTGATGTCGATTTTATTGGAATATTCCAAGAAAGCTAACAAGTAATAAAAAATATAAACAAACAAACTAAGCTAGTGCGAAAAAGAACAACAAACAAGAGTTGTTTTAGGGGATTCCCACAGCTCGATACAATTTGTGTTGGAAATTTAATCCCAAACTGTCTCTTGCAAATTCCAAATTAGTTGACATACATGTATACCTATTTTTTTTTTGATTTCTCTGTAATACTTTGGAAAAAGTAATTGAAATACATAACAAAAAAGATACATATAATTCTTATCTTCTCCACTTAAAATATAAATTCTAATTTCTTAAAAATACTTTTTGTAGAAAATAAATAAATGGTTTCCCGTTACATCCCATAAAGGGATTAGGGAGAGCTTCTCACAAACCAGTGAGCTGTGCGCGTTCTAGTTATATACTCACTGATTGGGACCTACAGTTTTACACCGGTTCCGAACGGTATTTTGAGAAGTGTCGCCGTCACTAAGCGAGGTGACAGTGTCGCGAGGTGATAGTGTCGCCGTCACTAAGCGAGGTGACCGCCGTCGAAAGAAATTTAAGGTGGTCAGAGCAGGGATCGAACCCACGTTCTCATGCACAAGAGCCGCGCACTTTACCATTGCACCAATAAAAACAATGTCAAAAACTCGCCTCGTTTTAATTTGTGAGTATTTTTGACGTTACAAATTTAAAATTTTTCGACTCCCTACTGTTTAGAAACAGTTTTTCTGGCATTTTTCCAATAAACATTAACACAACAGTTCGTCACAGAAAGTTTTCGGAAAACAAATGCTCTAGAAACAGTCACACGTGGCAAGCGATTTTTTGTACCGATTCGTAGCGTTTTTGTTTAAATTCACATGTTTCATGTGAAATGCTTTTCGATTCGAGAACTACAGAAACGAGGTGAGATAGTGAAAATATACTACTTCTAGAACATCCGGTAACAATTGAAACTTTCCCTCTCAATATACTATTATAGTAACACTATGCGACACCAGTTTTGAACTAGTACCCGTGTTCTGTAACTCTCACATCGAGAAAATTCTCACATGGAACAGAAAATTCTCACATGGAACGGAAATGTGGTGAATTAGCACAAAACCCCGTTTCTCACATTGACCTGTGTCTGTAACTTTATTGTGTGAGAACTGCCTTTCATCTGTCAATTTTTCTCGCGTCACTGGAAAAATTTGAGAAAAACTGTGTCTGTAAAGTACTCAACTGTGAAATTGGCTCCCAAATCAAAACATTCTGAGAACGACAAAATGTATTAAACCAAAGTTTAAAGTTTAAAAATTTTTTTAATTTGTCGGTTTTATATATAAATGATGAGAACACAGAAAAGGCAATATCGTTGCATAACATTAACGTTATGTGTACAAAATAAAGGTTTTTTTTGGCGTGTACGTATTATAAGTCCCCTCCCGAAAAAAATCCTAGTTTAGGAGTTATGGGCTTGCAAAGTTCGGATATCAGGGTGGTTACTAAAGTATAACAATTAAAAACCGGTGCATTAAAATATGGTGCACACTAAACCAAAAAATTGTAAGAAACCACCGAAAATTGATAATTTTACGCTACAAAATACGTCCAACAAGAAAATTATCAATTTTGATATTGAAGCAATATCAATTTGATATTTGGATTGATACGAAAACATGTAGAATTGATAATTTTAATGTGAAATGTAAAATGTAATATTAATAAGATTAATGTTAATTTTATATGAATAAAATATCATTTTGATATGAATAAAATATCAAAATGATATGATTTAATGTAGAATTGACGTTATTTTAATGTTCATTTGATATGTGAAAATATCATTTTGAATTGAATAAAATATTAATTTGATATGAAAAAAATATTAATTTGATACGATTTAATGTGTAATTCATATTATATGTATTTTTTTTATATACTCACATACAAACCCACATATATTCCTTTATTTAAATTAAACAATAATTTGTTTGTTGAAATAATTAGAGATATGTTTTATTGTAAATGTTTTAAAAATCACTTATATTTAACCCTGCACCGTCATCCTTCGTCAAAACGACGTCGCGCGATGTTATTTTCGAGCTGAACTATATTTTACCCGTCCCGTCCTCATTTTTCGTACAGCGTTGGCCGTTTTCAAACTAAAGTTTTGTTGAATATTAATTAAAAATGACCTAAGTAACAAAATAACATTCAATTTGTTTCCCATGTTTGCTCACGCTATTATTGATAGCGTCTTGAAATAAGTCGTAGCCATAATGACGAAGGATGACGTTAATGTACAAACAATAAGGATGACGTTCTAGGGTTAAATAAAAAAAAAACTTAAAATTCTTTGTTTCTAATGAGAGTAGTTCCATCTGATATATAATACAAATGAATAGGCACACCTGTGAATAATTTTAAATTTCATATTTCAAAAAACTTGTTCTTAGAACCTACTACATACGACTGACAATGTTCTGAAAAATATAACATTTCATGTTTGATTGCAATTACTGAAAGATAAAGGTTAATACTAATAATTATCTCTCTAATTTCATAAAGATCAACTACATCATTGCATTTTATAGTTAAAAAGTAACCCTTTTTGTAAAAAGTTCCTTTGAAAGTGACAGATTTTATTGCTAAATTATTTGCGAAATCTGGTTTAAAACAATCAACATTTTTTATAAAATTAAAGTATTCAGAATTTTCAATAATAAAAAAATACGATTTTTCAAATTTAGTTTGATTAGGTAAACCATTTGCATGTTCATTTAAAAAGGTAGTGAATTTTAAAGATGCTTTTATGCTCAATGTATATGTAATATTTTTTCGTGACACTATATTTCTAGCATACGTTTTTGCTTCTCTATGTTTTGATTCATAGCGAAAACTCCATAAGTATTTGGGTGGCCCAGATTGTTTTATTATATTTACATAATGGTTTAAAAAATGTTATTTCGGTTTAAGTGGTTTTTTGAAAAGTTCCATATAAGTTTCATTGTGAAATTGAATTAAAGTGTGTAGTTTGTTAAGTAAAGGTTCATCAAATCTGCTCATTAGCAAAATATTTACTGTATTCAAGAGCGTTATAAAATATTTCCAAAATTTATTGTCTGTAGGTATTTTATCACCTATAATTAGTGGTAGGAAATGAACAAATGTCCTCATTTCTCGAGCGGACATTTTTATTTTATTATTTGATAAATGACCTATCTCTAGAGGTTGAGATAAATTCCCAATTTCGGTTCCGCCGTAGTTAAACATTTGCTTTCTGTAATTAAAAGCCTGAATGGAAAATAATTTTTTTTCTGAAATAAAATAAAGTAATATTTCACAAAGGTCGTATCTACAAAGGCCTTCAAATAAATCGTGAACAATGTGAACAACATAATTTTTAGTTACATGAAAAGTTGGTAAATCATTAAATAAGCAGTAAGTTTTTATTCCGGTTATTTTAACGTCATTTATTGCCAATCCTAAAGTGTAATTTTCTTCCGATCTCAAATAATCAATGTGTTCTATGCTATCATTACTTTTTGTATGAAAATTTATTGAAAACTGTTCACATTGTTTGGAAATTAAAGCTTTACATATTGAATAGTCAGAGTTATGTTGAGGATATTGCAATACGTTTGAAGCCTGGTCCATCATGTCATTTAATTCATGTCTAATGTTAACTTGTATTGGAACTTCAGTGTTTATGTCAGATTCATGAGTAATATTAGCTGGTAAAGCAACTGGATTTGGAATAACAAGGTTTGTCTGAGGTAGATTAAAACTAAAGTGTTTTTTTGTATGTTTTTGAAATGAATTTAAGTTCGAAAAGAGTTGAGTACAGTTTTGAACTATACAGCGATAATCACTGTTGAGACTAAGCCCGTGAATTAATTTAAAGTGTTTTACTAAAATTGGCAGCTCTTGAAATACGTGCCCGCAAACAAAACATGAAATATTCATTTTTAATTCTTAAGATTTTGAATAAATTCTGATAGCACAGAACTTTTAACGTCAGAAATTGTACTTATTTCATAAATATATTGTTGTAAAAACAGCCATAATAATATCGATTCTTTAGAATATTGTAAATCAAAAACATGGTATACCTTAAAACATATATCCATTGCTGCTATAAACGATGTAAATTTTTGAAGTCTCTCCATAACTCACATAAAACTCCTTTAAATCTGTAAGGTGTGGTCCAATCACAATAACATAAGGCTGGATGGTGTTTTTTCTTTGCATGGAACATTTCGTTTTATAGTCCCTTGCCATCTGCAAATCGTTTACATTAGCTATATGTACAATAGAGCTGTTAATTGCATCTTTAATTGTAGGTTTTTTTAACCATTTTACCGGCTTCCATTTGAACAAAAACCTAGATGTTGGCTTTAGAACCGCGTTTAATAGCATTGTTAAGACACAATCCCTGGAATCTTTAAACGTAAAACACGTTATTAATTATTTATTATATTTCAGAAAAATAATGATTTACTTTTGTCTGTAGCTTCATTAGTTGCAGAATCGAATAAGATTTTGTACTGATTTTGTTTTAAATTCTTTTTGTAGAATTTAATTAGATTGGTTTCTAAATCGTCCCACTTGTTAACAAGATTGTACCGTTTTCCAGGCAAAATCACATCAAAGTCATAATCAATCTATAATTTAAAAATTGATTACTGGATAATTCACATAGTGCAATAAACTTACAAATTTTTCTGCTCCTGACTGCTTAAAAAATGGCCACCCATCAAGAATTAAATGCAAAGTAGCTGAAGCTTTGATGTCAGTGCTGCGTAATGCAAACGTTTTATGCCATAAATGCATTGAATCTATTTCGCCGTTCTGTATAATTTTCATTTTATTCTGTATGTGCAACATCTCCGGTGTGGGACTAGTTGGATTAGAAATCTTTTCCTTTTTAGGAGTTTCTATTTCTCTCTTAGACGAGCGTTTGCGATTTAAATTGTTAAACCTGTGGGTTAGAGAAATAATGATTGTATGAAAAATAAAAAATAAAACTTTAAACAAACCTATTGAACAATAATCCCGTAGGAGTCCTCTTCTTTGCATCCTTTCGTGAAACGTAATATATTTCTTTTGTTTCTGAAGGAAAAATGCCAACTATTTCATTAGCCATTTGCTCAACTTGCGGACTGCGTGACATCGTAATGGTGACATCGTAATAGAATTCAACTATACAGTTCAATAATTTTTTCCTGTTGTCCGATGAGAGTTTTTTCTCGACTGCATAATTTTTTAAAATTCCATCTCCAACCTTCGTTTGCTTGAGAATATCAAGGAGCGGCTTTGAATGGAAACAAACAATATTTTATAAAATTATTTAAATTATTCACGATCTACCAAAAAACACTTACCGTATAGCCAGTAACATTTGTTTTACAAGACGATGTTTTATTGGAACCAAAATCTTGGGATTGGACCCATCCCAGAACTTTGGAATGACAGCTTACGGTGGTAATATCGTCCTTAGGAAACTAGATTAGATTTTTAAAAAAAATTTAGTATTGTTCGATAATAACATTAACAATTTTACATTCTTTAATTTCCAAATAGATATCTTTTCCCTCAGCTCTGCCTTCAAACCAATATTGTAAGTTTCAGGAAAAACCGCATTCAAATCGTCCTTATTAATGTATCTAAGACGGTCGTACGTAAAACCACAAGCTTTTGAAATAAAATAAAAAAAAATATTAAAAATATATGACTTCATATCAATTTCACATTTTTAATATCAAATTCGATATCGCTTTCATAAATATCAAAAATATATGATTTCATATCAATTTCACATTTTTAATATCAAAATTTGCATATCAATTGTACATTTTTATGTCAAAAATATATTAATTCATATCAATAACTTCACACATTTCCGTATTAAGAGCAGCATGATGAGACATGATGAGACAATTATTTTTAACATTGCTATTAACAATATTTTAATAAAAATAATTAAATATTATATTACTTACCATTAAGAGCATCAAATGCGTTCTTTAAATTGAACTCCTCGAGTAAATCCATTAATTTTCTGTTACCCTCATTGGCCACAGTTTCTGGGTCGACTTCGCCCGATAATGTGAAAATTGTTTCTTTACTTTGCTGATTTAATAAATCAGCCACTCCTTTTTCGTACCTATATACAATTTCTTGTGTTTTATCGATTTTTTTTTTAATTTAACACTTTAAAATTAATATTAATATTTTTTTATTATGCGCGATTCACAACACCGTTTGTTTTATCTGATTTTCACAGTTTGTTTTATGATGCTACTCAGTTTTTTCGATGAACTTGAAATTGACAGGTTCTCTTAGAGTAAAAAAAACACATTTGTACATTATCGTACTCTTACTACCCCACGTTCATTTTCAATTTTGCCGACCACTGAAATAGAGCAACACATTTCGGGGAAATATAAAAAGGTGTAATGTTTTCATATCACATTATAAAGAATTAATTTCAATTTCACATTTTTCTTATCAATTTCGATGTGAAATTGATCAATTACATTTTTAAATGTAAAATTGATATATGTTCTTGTAGAAGTGATATTGACATTAATTTGATATTACGAATTGATATGACAATGTAAAACATTATAATATTAATTTGATATTTTAACTATCAATCTAACGTTAAAAATATCAATCTAACATTAAAACACGTTAATTTAACGTTTTTCACGTTAGATTGATATTTTTCTTATCAAATTTCAAATATTTTCACTAAATGTGGATTTGGTAAGAAAAAAATTTCAAATTGATATGCGGTTTTTTTTTGGGTGCACGTATAAAATTAAACAAAATTTTTCGATAGATCATTTATCGAACAAACAAAATTATATTAAAAATCACGCGATAGCTTTACACATAGCTTTATATCACAAAAATACTATGCTGACGCAGGTGTTCGACCTACCCCAGAGGAGATTTTTTTTGTTAATTTATTGATCACCTATCAAAAAAGTGATGTTATGGGAATACATGAAATTTGTATACATATATATTTTTGACGTAGAATACGTCTTACCTTACGGTATGAGGAGTCATGTCAGGTTTTTATTGTTGTAATCTTTATTTCATTGAATTTGAGGAAACGGCTAGATGAATTTTTTTAAAATTTTTTTTGTAGGTAAATGAAGATGTTATCTTTCGTTTGATATACATTTCATATTGGTTGATATCTTCCTAATATTTAAATTTCTCAAATGAAAATTGTTTAAACACATACACTCAAACATATGTGTGGTGTTTGGTTGAGTGTTTTTGGTTGCTCAACATTGCTTAGGAACATGTATCTAAAATGTGAAACAAACAGTAAGCTAACGTAATAAAGCTTTTTTGCGAAAGCTTCAATAAAGCTGTTGTAACATTAATTTTGAATTGTAAAGCGTAAAGCTTTCACACAACGCTCGAATGCTAATGCGAAGACTCGATAAGGTAAACCTTTTTTAATATTAGGGCGGCCCTCTCAACATTCGCAGAACTTATTTCAATAAAAATATTAATTAAAATACATAAATTAAATTAAGTTTAAAAAAATTGAACATAATATTTTTTTTTAAACGGACTTGAATCAAATGCCGTTGGTAAATATAAAAATTACAGCAGACAGTTGTCCGAGGCCTTCGGCCACGGACTGTCCCTGCAGGCTGTGTCAGAGACACGGCCATTAAGTTTAACGTAGAATACGCCATCCGATAAGACAGAAAACATATATAACAATAAATGATAAATAATATAAGCAAATGAATTTATTGTTATATATATTTTCAGTCTTATCGGATGGCGTATTCTACGTTAAACTTAATGGCCGTGTCTCTGACACAGCCTGCAGGGACATTCCGTGGCCGAAGGCCTCGGACAACTGTCTGCTGAAATTTTTTTTAATAATCAACATTCGATAACTAGCTTAGTTATTAGAAGTTATATAATTTTATATGCTTATCTTTTGATTTACTATCAGAAAAAAAGAATTTATTTGCACAAAATTTAAAAAATATATTCGATAACTTTTATAAATCTCAACAGCCGATATTTCGATAACTTATCGAAAATTTTCATTTAATTTTTTTTGCATCATATACAAAACCGTTGCCCAGTAAGTCACTTTACACGGGTTTTAATACGGAGTAATGCCGTAGTTTATCCGAAATTTGGAGGCCCATAACTCCTAAAATATGATTTTTTCAAATATTTAAATTTTTTCATTTTCTGCTTAAAATCATGTGTTCTAGCGCTCTCTACATTTTTTATGTTAGTTTTATCTAACATAAATATAGGTTTTCCGTCGCACAACAAAGACAAGGAAAAAATTAAATCAGTTGTTCTAGCGATTCCACCTGTACTAGGTACATCTCGGCTCGTTGCTTTGTTTTGTTTATTTTGATTTTTGACATCCGACTGGAACATTCCAATATCAAACGAAATCAGTGGAATTATTCTCACATATCGAGAAACGGTGGAATTATTTGTTTCACACTTTCTCGATGTGAGAACTTTTCACAGAAGTTACAGAACATGGGTACAGGACTGGCAACTATACACTTCTGATATGATTTACGAAAATCAATTAAAGAAAAATTAAAACGAGTACTTTCGAATCACTTTGCCCTTTACATTATCGAACAAAGACAGATATACAATAAATATTATTCCAGGTCCGTAAAGAAGAAACCCTACTGAATATGTTAAATAAATTTCATCGAAGATGCCAAAAACTTAACCTAAATTCTCTGTTTGATGATATCAACAATGTTCTAGAAATCGCAATTAGTAAATCTTTGATAAAACGAAGAAAAACAGATCGAGAATTGTCAAGGTACGTTTAGTTGTTCCCTATTTGTTTTAATTTTTTGTTAATTTGTGAAATTTTTTTTAATTCTTGTTCTAGAAACTCTTGTCACGGAAAACTAATATCTAGATTCAAAAACTTCGAGGGCTTCGAAAAGACGTAAACAAACCCATTTCAGTACCGACAAACGACCAAACGATAAGTTTTAATAAACCAACTGACTGTTTTGAATTAGAGGTAGACGAAATCGATACAGTTGCAACAAATGACCAAAGACTGATTAGTTTAAATGATGCTCCAATAGTTTTAGGAACAACCTCAGATTTGAATATAGGATTAATAGAATATTTAGTTTTCGAAGATTCTTCTGTAGTAGATTCCAACTATTTTGATAAAAATATACAAATTAATTCAACGAAACAGAGCCCATACGACATAGAACAATTTAATAGAACAATCGAGATTACAACAAACTCTAATATTGAAGTTGAAGAATACAAAGTTTTAAGAAAAATGTTTAAAGAGGAAAAACTCCCAAATAGGAAAGTAAGAGTAGCAAACCCCAGTTCAAATAAACTTCAAGAAAAAAAAACTTATGTTTATATACATACATTCTTTAGGAGAAATTACATTTTCGGATGCTGAACCTAGTTATATTAGAAATATTTATGTACTACAATTCAGATTCGACGAAGCTGCAACAATATTAGAAGATATGTTAAGAGAGAAGTTCAAGGGAATAAATAATGTGTCCTCTTAATCACTGTAGCTCCAGGTGGAGTAAGGACAGACATTTTAACGTTGTATGCTAGATGTTTGTATAGCAGAGACGGATGTGGTCGACAGAGATTTTCAGTAGATCTTCTTTCAGAACGAGTACTTGTATGCATTAATAGTACACAAGACCAAATACAACATCCTGAGATAGCAAAAACTCACCAGATACGTGGAACAAAAAGATATACTATATACTAAATCGACATCAGGATTGAAATGCCATCCAATTCTAGGAACAAAAAGGTTTTAGAACAGTCTACAGCTCTCAGAAAGATAGGTAATTATCAGGTTCCGTCAGTCAGTAGTCCGAAAAATCAAATCAGAGAATGAAAGAGCATTAGACAGGGACAGAGACAACTTTTATGACTTGGTAAAAATGTACGACGATCCAAAGTGGAAAAATTTTATTCAATTTCACGGCAGGCCCCAAGAAATCTATCTTTTTTCAAGGGAGGAACTTTCAATTTTGCTAGCTAACAGGAAGAGAATATTAAAATTAAGTAGAAATACTTTACACTTCGACGCCACAGGCGGCATTTTAAAAAAATTTGAAGACAGAACAAAGAGAGTTTTTTTATATAGTATAGTCGCACATATTAGAAGAGGCGAGGAATCTGGTATTTTACTTCCGATAGCAGACGAATTTTTATGTAGACACTATAAGGATAACATAGCGCGATTCCTTAATTTTTAAAAGTTTTTTGCAAATGCAATAATATTTCGTGGCCCATTGCTTCTAGGTTTGTTATAGACTGGAGTTTTGCATCTATGAATGAACTAATGGCCACATTTATCGTGGATCATAATGCTGGAACAGTAGAAAAATAATTAGAAGAAAGCTTTAAATCAGGCGAAACAGGACGCAAATCTAAAAATATTATAATTATTTACATTTGCTGTGGACATTTGTTGAGAATAGCTTATAAAGATATATAGATATATGTATATAGCTTATAAAATTCCAAAATGGTAAAGGCAGTTAATATAAGTAGTTTTGAAATATTTTCATGAGTAAGCTACATGTTCATAATATTATTGACACCAAACATAATAACAGAAGTAAAAATTGCGTTAGGTAAACTTAAAAGTTCCCACAGTTTACTTCAATCCATTAGTCCCTATAGCAATATAGTGGATAACGTAGAAACAAGTATTGATAATTCGGCAGGAAAAGCCCTACTTAAAAAAAGTCCATAATATGAACGAGTACTAGGTATGTACGAATAAGTAAAACGTGACATCGTTCAGACGACATCACGAAATAGATATTATTGCAAACAATTCGCAGATGTAGTTTTAAAGAAGTATGCCGCATATGGACCGCTATGGACCAATTTGATGGGCGTGTTTGTTGAACCAGATCAATCAACGACCAGAATTTCCAACGGTCCCGTTGAATCGTATTTTAACATTACAAAACATGTAACGCTAAACGACAGGTTAAATGTTCGTGCTTCGCACTACATTCGCAAGTCGTATTTATACATAACAGCCTTTGCTGCCGCTGAGGCTGCAATTTCTGGGCCTGTTAACACTTAAAGTCTGATTTTTTAAGATCTGATTAACGTTTCCAATCTAATCAATACAGGGCCATTTTAATAAATACAATTTGTTGTCTAGAAAAAAAAAAATCGAAAGACGATATTTACATGCAGAAACGCCTTCCAAAAAACGCAAGATTCAGAACATAAAGGGTTTTTCAACAGAGACGCTACAAAAGTAAATCGAGCAAACGACGCCATATTTTTCCCCGCTCTTTTGACATTTCTCTTCAGTAAGGTTTGCCATTTCATCATGGAAAGATCGACGAGCCAACAACGAGTCGAAATTATTAAAATTTACTACCGAAATTTGGAGTCAGTGGCCTCAACTTTATGAGCGCTACATTTAATTTATGGTCGTCATAATCGTCCTACCAGATCAAAAATGGAGCATCTAGTGGAAAATTTGAATCCACAGGCACAGTACAAAATGTTCCCGTGCCAGTGAGACAAAGAAGTGCCCGTAGTGTCGAGAATATTGCTGCCGCTGAGGCTTCAGTTCAAGAAAGCCCAAATGTGTCTCCCACACGTCGTTCTCAAGCGTTGGGCTTCTCTGTGACGTCGTTGTGGCGAATTTTGCGGAAAGATCTTGGCCTACATCCTTACAAGATCAAACTGACGCAAGAACTGAAGCCGCTTGACCACCATAAGCGTCGTCTGTTCGTGAATTGGGCTGAGCAACAACTTGAAAATGATTCGGATTTTCATCGGAAAATCATCTTCAGCGATGAGGCTCATTTCTGGCTGAATGGCTTCGTCAATAATGCATGAGTCATCATTGCATCCGGAAAAAATTACGGTTTGGTGCGGTTTATGGGCCGGCGGCGTCATTGGGCCGTACTTCTTCCGTAATGATCAAGACCGGCACATTACTGTGAATGCGAATCGCTACCGTTCATTGGTAACCGAATATTGTTGGTCCCTTGGATAATGTGGGCTTGGAGGACATGTGGTTCCAACAGGACGGCGCCACAAGCCACACAGCGAATGCCACAATCAATTTATTGGAAACCAAGTTTGGTGAACGTGTTAATTCACGAAATGACCCAGTCAATTGGCCGGCTCGGTCGTGCGATTTGACGCCGTTAGATTATTTCCTGTGGGGCTACGTCAAGTCTATGGTCTATGCCAACAAGTCAGCGACGATTGATGAACTTCGTACGAATATCGAACGTGAAATTGCAGCAGTATCGGCCGATTTATGCTTGAAAACCGTCGAAAATTGGGTTCAGCGTCTGGACTTCTGCAAGCGCGCCGGTGGTGGCCATGCAAAAGAAATCGAGTTCCATACATAATGGCATCGCACGTACTTTCACAGGAATAAAGAATCTAAAACCGGGTTTGTTTTATTTAAAAAAAACTTTTGTAGTGCTCTTATTGAAGACCCCGTTACATTTAGATGAGGAACAATGGAATAGGACCCCCAAAAAAAATAAAAGAACGGTTCAACAAAAATATTGTGTGGGAAAAATTGCTGAAAAATGTCAACAGGTTACCATCCTCATTTAATAACTGCTCGTACACCCTCTTCAAATTCAATAATTTGTATGCCACGCAGAACTTGTCAATCAACTTAAGTCCGACAATTAGCATGGAAGAACTTAAAAGTCTCTGTAGAAGGCAGGAACTAGTCAACAATATTATCGACATATATTTAATCATATTAATGCAAAAACACGGAGACCCCAAAGTAAGATCTGTAACATGTGAGGAGGGCTACAACTTCTTCTATAGAAAAAATAACAATGTTAGTGCTTGGTATTCTTCAATCATGTATATAAAGGAATTCTCATTAATATGATGAGTGTTTCTAGATATATATTTTTGAAGAATTCACCGAAAACATACCAAAAACGTCTGCTGATGAAGATCTTGGCATGATCCGAAATAGCTGTACAGACAGCCTTGGTATCATTGGAACATTTTAATGCTCGACTTTTTTGAAAGTAATATAAAGATAATAAATAGGCTTTATATTATTTAAAAAGGTCTTGAGCTTGAATAAATTTAGAAAATTGTAAGAAAAAATAAAACTATACCTAAATCAATTTTCCGATTACATGCACAACTGCGGCAGGCCTCCATGTGATGAACGTCATAAAGTTTATTATAAATCTAGTGAAACTGATATATTTAAATGTATACTTTGCAAAAATTTTAAACAAAATAGTGGAACTGGTTTCTATCATGGTTTCCATTATGTTTAATATTATTTATAATTTTTATTTTATTGTTACTTTTTATGTTATTATTCAAGCTCTTTATTTTTTATTTATTTTTACTTAATACATTGTTTCTTTCAGGGACAGAAATTAATAATTGTTTTCGTATTAGATCAAAAATGTTAATGATTGAAATTTGATGTATACTAAAAATCATTTGCCGATGGACCATTCAAAGCCGCCGTCTCGTGTATCTTGATTTTTAGAAATTACTCCAACAATAATGATTATCAGTCGAATTTTAATTCCTGCTCAGACGAAATGACAAGTTTTTGATTTTTATTTATTTCTCAAAAACTAATGGTCTTATTCATGAAAAGTTAGAAGAGGTTTGAGAGATGATTTATCATACAAAAGCCGTCTCTCAAACCTCTCACAACTTTTTATGAATAAGGCGGTAAGTGCATAACCACAATCAGAGCTTGTGGTGTGCATACAACGCCACTGTGGGCATAGCGCCACCTATAGGTGAGGTTTCGTTTGAAACCTCACTTTCGGGACGAAGTAATAGTGAAGCTTCATCATATTTTGGATGGGCCGGCGTTGGAGTGGTACTGGTTGCAGAGGGGGAGACCAGGCTTGCAAACTTGGCAGGAGTGGAGAAAAGCACTGCTTACACGATTCAGAAGTTTCCGTGCCGATTTGGACGTGCAGAGGCAGATAATGGCCAGACGTCAAGGGCCACAAGAGTCCTGTCAAGACTTCTTTAATGCGATTATGCGCTTGCGCAACCAGTAAAGACAGCCAATGAGCGAGGATGACCTTGTTCGTTTGATGAAGGTAAATCTGAAGCAGCCTATTGCGGAATTTGTGTATTCTATTCGGATGTATGGCTTGAATCATTTCCAACAGGAATGCGAGCAGGGTGAGTCATTCAGGCCAGTTAAAGGCAGGCTGGGCAGATCACTAGTCAACAGCCGACTCATCGGGTGCATGAAGTAGAGGGTCAAGGAGCTGAGGAAAAAAGGAATCTCAAGAGCCAGATGTGGAAGCCCTGGGACGCCCGATACTGGTGTGCTTCGATTGTAAGAATTCGGGGCACGGTTTTAAAGATTGTCCTTCCCTAAGTGACCGGATTTTCTGCTTTCTATGTGGATTAGACGGTGCAATTACACCAAGGTGCCCAAATTGTCAGGAAAACTGCAAGCCGAACCCGTCTCAAACTGAGGACATGCGTTCAACGCCTATTTAGACCCAGTTGCTAGTCAGCCAGAAGATCCTGTAAGTGAAAAGGTGATGATTTTAGTTAATAAGAAAAGACTTGAAACAGATTTAGATGCCTCCCCCAAGCTCCGAGAGCTCAAACTATTACATTTAACAATATTAGAGTACCAGGAGGCTAGGAAGAGGACTTTTGGTGAAGTCTCCAGTAAGATAAAGAAAGCCTGGGAGCGATACAAATGCAGGAAAAGAATTCGACAGAAGTTTGCCACGGCTACACTGTATGAGGGGGAAGATACGTGTTTTTATTCCAAGCTGGAGATAAATGGTCAAGAGATCGAAGGCCGGTTGGACAGCGGCGATACAGTGACATGTTTGGGTAGGAACTGCTTGGAGTTTGTTCAACAAGCTGGTTTAAATATCCACGGCTTCTGGTCTCTAATAAAAACAGTCGACAAAATTGTTGGTTGAGTGCGGACTAATGTCTCATTTAATAAAATGTCACAGGACAACACTTTTTATCTGGTCCCAACTTTAAGGCGGGAATTATTTCTGGGCGTAGATTTTATGCGAAATTTTAAATTGTTTGCTAACGAAGAAATGCCTTAACACCAAAGGTTTAAGTCTCGGGATAGCGAAGATCCTAATACCCAGTCTCTTTTGCCGCATCAGCGACAACAATTGGAAGTCGCAATGGCCAAGTTCCCGCGCTTCTCGAAGATGGGGCTAGGTAAGACCAACTTGGAGACGCATACCATCGACACTCGAGACGCAACCCCTGCAAAAGATCGCCACTATCCGGTCTCCCCGGCTGTGCAGAAATTAATGTACGCAGAATTGGATAGGATGCGTGATCTAGGTGTAATTGATCCAGTAACCCTAGTCCGTAAGAGCGAGAAAAATAGATTATGTTTGGATGATCGCAAGCTCATCTTTAGATCAGTCCAGCAGGGAGGAGACTGCATTCACTGTGCCGGGGAGACCTCTCTACCATTTTACGGTCATACCTTTTGGGTTGTGTAACGCGGCCAAAAGGTTATGCTGTCTAATGGATAGAGTGATCCCCTCAGCCCTACGGGATAGAGTCTTCGTCTATCTCGACTATCTATTGGTAGTCTCGCCAAATTTTGATACTCATCTGAAGTTGTTGAATCGAGTGGCCGAGTGTTTGTCGAGCGCTGGACTTACAAATAATGTCGCAAAATCTAAGTTTTGCTTTAAAGAGTTGAAGTACCCGGGCTATATAGTTGGTGGGGCCAAACTAAAGCCTGACCCAGGAAAAGTGGATACAATAACCAAATATAAATTTCCCAAAACCGCCAAAAAAAAAGTCCGCAGCTTTATGGGTGCCATAGGGTGGTATCGCAAATTTGTATCTGATTATGCAGCCATTGCCGCCCCAATATTTGACACTTTGAAGAAAGGAAAGCAGTTTCAGTTTACTAGTGAGGCGTAACACGCGTTTGATCGGTTGGAGAACGCCCTGACTTCGAGCCCAGTTCTTAGTCACCCTGACTTCGCCAGACACCTCTATGTCCAGTGTGACGCGTCAGATATAGGCATTGGCTCTGTTTTCTTCCAGAGAAATGAATCTGGCGAAGAACACCCAATAGTCTATTTCTCCCATAAGTTGACATCGGCGCAGAGGAACTACTCGGTCACGGAGCAAGAGTGTCTGGCAGTAGTCATGGCGATCAAGAAATTCAGGTCATACATAGAATTAATGCCATTTATGGTTACAACCGATCACAGCAGTTTGAAGTGGATGGCCCATAGGGATCTTAGTGGCCGGTTAGCCAGGTGGAGCCTCCATTTGCAGTCCTACGATTTCGTATTCGAGCATAGGCAGGGGAAGCAAAATTTTCTCGCCGATACCTTATCTCGATATTATATGGAAGAAGGGTCCGCCACGGTATGCAGCTTGATAAGACATGAATTCCGACGCATTTAAATCAAGCTATTACTTGGAACTAGTCGATACCGTAATGAAAAACGCAGATCAGTTACCGGATCTGAAAACTGTCGGTGGTTTCCCAGGCACAAAATCTACCTCAAGTTTCACATGGTGACTTTGTTAAAACGTTAAAGAGAGTGAAGGAATATTTTTACTGGCCCAACCAGAATACACAGGTTCGCAGCCTTGTCCAAAGCTGTCAAGTCTGTAAGGAGGCTAAGCCTGCGAACATAACACTACGTTCGCCAATGGGAAGTGAAAATCAAGTAGAACGCCCGTTTCAGCGAATTTTCGTTGATTTTTTAGGTCCCTATCCGAGGTCGAAGTCCGGACCCAGCTTTATTTGCATTGTTCTTGACAATTTGTCCAAATTTGTATTGTTAAAGGCTATGGCAATGGCTAATACCAAAAATATAGTGAAGTTTCTAATATCCGAAGTTTTTCATAAATTTGGTACCCCGGAAACGGTAGTATCAGATAATGGAAAACAATTCATTAGCAAAGAGTTCGCAGATGTTATGCGAAATTTTGAAGTAAGACATGTTAGAACAGCAACACACTCGCCACGGGCGAATGCTTCAGAGCGGGGGAACCAATCAGATCTGTCAGCAATACGCTAATATCTCCAAGGAGACCACTCTGACTGGGACAAATATTTATCCCAAATCGAATGTTCGATTTGGTGTCACGCCTTATTTTGCTCTATTCGGCATGAAAAAAAAGCTGAAAAGTTTGAATGACCCTAAGATCAACGTAGCCCACATGTCAGTCAAACTGGATCTCATCCGAAGGCAAATCCGTGAAAACTTACATAGAGCATATGCGAAAAACGAAAACTCTAACAACGCGCGATGCCGAAAAGTGAATTCCTTAAATGTCGAATATTGCGACCGGTCGGGAATAGTCTTTACAAGGTGGAGGACTTGCAGGGCAAAGCTCTGGCCGTCATCCACGGAAAAGATCTCAAGCAGTGAAGTCGGTGTTTATTTTGGTGTCAGTTTCGTCCCTACTCGGGCTAAAGTGTAAAGTTAAATATAATTGTTTTTTTGCGGAGGAAGGTAAAGCCGCGAAATAAAAGTCAGATATTGTTTGGATGAGTTAGTAGTAGCGGTGGAAATGTTAGTGAAATATATGCAAATATAGGGCTAAGTTCTATGCTAACCTCTCTCAAATGTTGGGGATTATACATCGGGTGTAGCTGTTTGCATACAAAACTTACCTTTAGTTGTAGAGAGGATACTAAAAATTATTTTCTGGTAGTTGACGTACCAGCGATGACCTCGGTCTGATAAAGTGGAAAATTCTTGTTTTGAAGATTGGAGTCTACGTTTCTGTGCTGGTTACGTGTGTAACCACCCACTTCCGTAGTGCCTCCCACGTAAACTCCCTGAACCGTGTGGTAATTAAGGGCCTAGGGAGGTTAGTCATCTAGCTCAGGGGAACTGCTTAGTCCGTTCTTACGAAAAATTTTAGACCAAAAACAAGAATTATAAGAACACCTTCTCGAGATAAGTTGAGGTCCCACCAAAGCAGTTATAATGGACATAAGCCGAGAAACTTTATTACGCCAATTTATATTTTTTTTTCTGCATATTACACTTATTATTCTGGTTCTGGCTGATTTACCACATTTGCGCTAGGAATGCCATTTTTTTCGCACAATGAAAAAATTGAAAACATCTGTTCTAACGAGTTTACCTTCCTTATTTTACCATGAATTAGCTGAATAATACAAAATGGTATGTACTAGGGATGCTAAACGGGATTGCTTTTAAAAAATCCCAGGATTCGGGATTTTTCGGGATCCCGGGATTTCTGGATTTTTTAACAGCCTGTTTCTCAATCTCGATCGAAAGCTTTCGTTCGTGTTCTCGACGAAATAAAGTTGATTTGGGATTCACAATCTTGCAGTTTTAAGCCGAATGACAACATCAAACTATTCGGTACAAATTTTGGTTTCTCTATTTCGAATGTGCTGGCAGTTACGAACAAACATGGAGTCAGGGGAATGAAAATTTCGACTTAAATAAACCCAATTTCAGTCGAATGCGAGTGAGTGATTTTCTTTCGCTTAGCTTTTCGTTCAAGATAAAGAAAGACGATATAAATTTTTTGGGAACAGGTCTATTTTACGGCTTACACTCCAAAAAACAACCACAAGGGGAATAGAATACGTTATTCTAAGCAAAAAAGTCAAATATCAAAATCGGGGCAAATGCACAGTTTCGGAGTTATGGGCCCCGAAATTTCGGATATGTGAGAGGGTTATAGCGTTAACGTACCGTGTAAGGACGTTGATATCAGTTTTTTTGCATAAAACAATTCAAAAAAACTCATAAAATACTGTAGGACTTTTTGATAAGTAGCTTAGTTATCGAGTTATCGGATGTTGACATTTAGAAAAAATTATTGATTTTTTTACTTTTCTCAATCAAAATCAAAATTTTATTTTAAAAACATCGCCCGATTTTTCGAATATTTTTTTTGTACTTTTTCAAACAAAAACAAAATTATTTTAAAATCTTTTTTAAATTTTTGTTTGAGAAACGTAAACATCCGATAACTCGATAACTAAGCGACTTATCGAAAATTCTACATTATTTTTTGAGTTTGTTATAACTTGTTTTGTACAAAAAAGCGATATCAATTGCTTTACACGGTACGTTAGTGGAAAAATTTTCCGAAATATCGGGGTCCATAACTCCGAAACTATGCATTTGCCCCGATTTTGTTATTTTACCTTCTTTGCTTAAAATGACACGTTCTACCCGACGCAATAAATTTTGTAATTTTTGGAGAGTAAGCCGTATAATAGACATACATATGCCAAAATTAACTTACGTTAATATGTTTTATTAAATCTTTTGTAGAGCCGCCATTGGTTTTGAAGCCCTTTTTGCACAATTTGCATTTTGCTTGAGGTGCACCTTTCGACTCTTCCAAAAATTAACATCACAATGAACTTTTGTTATTGTTTTTAGTTTTATGTTTTTGAAAGTTAATAATAATCCCGAGAAATCCCGGGATTTATTTTTTAAAATACCGGGATTCGGGATTCATCAATCCCGAAAAATCCCGGGATTCAGGATTTCCCGTTTGGCATCCCTAGCAATGTACACACAATTAAAGAGAAACAAAATCAAATTTGGCAGGACGCGGTTACCTACAGATAATCCTATCATGAATAGAGAAGTACCAATTACTTTTCTAGGCGTTGCCAGATCGTACTCAAAGTAGTTCCGATGGAACATGGGTAATGTCGTGTCTCCATGACTTAATTTCAGTACATAATTTCCGTTTAAGTTTCTGTTTTGCAAATTAGGTGCGATTTGGCCCAATTGGCAAAACGACTTGTTATCACCCAGCAAGGACAACATGACTTTCAATAGGTAAGGTTGGCGGTTAATTTTTAGGAAATGGTAAGCTCTGTTCACACTGTTAGGGATGCATTAGGCGTTAAATTTATAAACGTGCGGCGAAATTTTTCCCTCCCACCCTTTTACAGTGTTGTATTCTGGATGGTTGGGTTAGCGGTGTGCACGTTGGGACAAAACGTCACTGTGGGCATAGCGCCACCTATAGGTAAGGTTTCGTTTGAAAGTGCTGAACTTTAGCCGAGTACAACCCTGCTACAATGTTCAGTAGTTTTCAAACTGGAATGTAGGGAACAGTTTGAGCCACCTGTCATTGAGACAGTACGAAAAACTATGGCTGAAAAAGATGATGAAAATTGCCCTTACCTTTTTTGATTGACATTGGAGCAAGACGGATGTTCCCTGGATAGCAAGGCAGCGTTTACCCTCGAGAAAAAAAAGAAACACAACACCGTTTATGTGGTCATTTTGAAAGGCAATATTTTTTATTGTTTAAAAAGCCGAGGCACTAAGTGCAACAATCATATATACATGCAATGAATATTTACACTCATACCAAATGTATCCTGAATCGTGCGTATTGTTAATCATATAAGTGCATATCATAAACACAGAAATCAATGATTAATAAACATTAAAAAAATACAAAATTTAACATTTTCAAAAATTAATTTTTTCCAAAGAAACTAGTAGATTCAAATTTAAAAATTTTTAAAAACAAAAAAATCAAATTGAAGAACTCATAAAACTCAAGCCAGCCGCGTCACCTGAACATCTGTCGCACCGTGGAACAAGCCAATCCATCATAGCACTACCGCTCCTGGAGTGTAGAGGTATCCAGAAACGAGGTATAAAGAGGGTAATCTGAAAATAAAAGAAAGCGTTTTTTTTTGAATTAGTATCCGTAGAGTAGGCATTGGTAAATTTTCTGGTTTTTGTTACTTCCCGATACATTGGAGGGGAGAATGCCAACGGATTTAGGGATGAGCTCACTCCTAGTACGTTAGGTTATAAACTTTTGTGCCACTGATTGCCGCACCAGATATGAATATGTCGTCTCTAGTTAGGATAATAAAAGAAATACTTGTAACATGAACCATTAGTTGCAAGCATACTTTTATTTAATGATACGATATGCAGATACCTATACATACAATTACGTTACGAATACCGCAACTACCTCAGGATAGTCCTCCGCAATTATCTCCAACACAAATTGTGGTAACCCTGGAAGGAAGCCATTAACCTGTCGTCGGAAGAATTTTCGTCATAAGTCTTTATATTCATAAGTCTTTATATTCTCATTGAAGTTTTCCTGGCATCATGGCGGACTTATTTGATTTCCGACATTAAAGTTTTTATCAAAGTTTTCAATATTTTCACCATTAAAATCTTCATATTTGATATTTCTTTTTCCTGTGAATACGCACTATTGATTTTAACGTAATTTTTGAGAATGTGAAGGTTTCTATAAATAAAAGATACGAGATTGTAATGTTTTTTGAAAAGAAATAAACTTTTTCTAATATGAAGGCCTAAACGTCTTAGACTGGTAGTAGGAGGAGGAAAACAAAGTAAGTAGAGAAACGGATCTGGGATACCCTTAACTATTTACAATGGTGTCATGGTGGGATACCCCCGTATTCCAAGTGGGAGGGTTCTCTTGGCATTACAACAGCCAAGCAACTTCTAATGTCTGAGGGTCAGAGTGTTGGAAAGTACCACCCCATCCGACGAGCTATAGAAGCACTAAACGCCAGCATACCAGCGATCCCAACAATCTGGCAATCAACCAAGAACAAATTGTTCTCCAGGCAGACAGTACAAGCTATAACGTTGCCGTCATTTCAAAATATGTTGTCGATAAACACAATCACTTGGCGCCAAAATTTGTTAACCTTGTTTACTTTTTAATTTTGGTCACTGGCACATAATTCTTAAATAATTATTTTCTACAGTCCGGAAGGACAAAAATCAACTCTGTTCTTTTTACCCTATGGAATATGAATTTACAATTCCCGTTCATATTTTTTAACAAATTTAAAATAATTTAATTTTAATTGTCAAAAAAGTAGTAAAACGTTTTTCAACTCATAATAATTTTTGTATTAAGCAGGCAACAGTCTGACTTTTTGACGCCAGCGAAATAAAAGGAATTCTAAGTTTTTGCGACATCAAATGCCAGCTCAAGATTTATTCATTCAGGTTATAGCAGCAGCAGTTTATGAAGTTTAAGTGCCTAATACGTCAAAGTCAGCTGATGTAAACACAATGTTAAATTTAGTGCTCATAATGAAGATTTAAGCCGATTTTTGTAAAGCCCTGTAATATTTAACAAATTGTTTTCGCAAATAAACCCATCAACTTTATTACAAATTCTTTGCACCTTTGTGAATAAACTAATAATGTAAACAAAATCACAAATGTAAACAAACTTTGGCATATTAGGCACGAACAAAATCAGCTGTGCTACTGATATAACCTGAATGAAGAAATCTTGTGCCATCTCTTGTCCTTCTTCCATATGTAAATACATGTAAAAAGTTGTAACGCCTACTTTATCGTTCCAATTTTGTTCGTACGCTAATGATTACGTTTTGAGTTCTACCAGTTGCTCTGAGTTTTATAGTTTGATCAAGAAATAAGAATTATTCCTTGATTTTTATAATTTTGTTGACTTTATACATTGTGCATGGCAAAAAATAGTTTCAATATTTGCATTTCCCTCCGAAATTGGCAAGTACGAAGTATCGAATAGTATTTTAAATCCTAATACTCCTAAAATATGTCATGCAAAATATACTAAGTAACTAACTTTTCTAAATTAACAAAATTACAATACTCAGAGAATACAGTTTCTGATACTTATAAAAGTAGAAAACTCAATAATCATTATTTTCTCGGGAATTTACTTTAATTAGTTTTATTGACTATTTTACAACCTCATGAGGTCAGACATCTTACACATATTAATTAAACAAACAAATTTCAACATATTCTTAGAACTGGTTCTATCCTTCGCCTTTTCTCGCCAGTTGGTAACACCAAGGATACGGAGGGATTCTTCTGCCTGGTCTTTCCAGCGGAGTCTTGGTCGTCCTCTTTTCCTGCTTCCATCGGGTACGTTATCGAAAACCTTTCGCACTGGCTCATCTTCATCCATTCTGATAACATGGCCTAGCCAACGCAATTGGCCTACTTTGATTCGTCTAGCTATGTCCACGTCAGAATAGAGACTATATAGCTCTGCGTTCCAGCGACGTCGGTACTCGCCGTTTTCCCTAACAGGCCCATATATTTTACGGATAATTTTTCTCTCGAATACTCCCAGGTGTTTTTCATCCGCTTGCGATATAACCCAAGTTTCGGAGCCATATGGCAAGACAGGTAAAATGAGAGTCTGATATAGCTGGACTTTTGTCCGTCAAGAGAGGGCTTTATTCCTAAACTGCTTGCTGAGCCCAAAATAGCATATATTAGCAAGCACAATTCTCCTATCTATCTCCAGGCTGACGATGTTGTCCTTGTTCACGGCGGATCCAAGGTAGACAAATTCATCTACCACTTCAAAATTAAATCGGCGTTCAAGTACGGACCAAGTCGAGAGGTTTCTCTAGTCGCTGATACCATCAATTTTGTCTTGGCCATTAAAAGCAAGCCCCACCTTCGCTGATTCCTTTTCGATTCTTGAAAATACTGCAGTAATCTCTCGCAAATTTCGCCCAATGATGTCTATGTCGCCAGCAACATATGGCTTTTCGTGTCAATGGTCTTGTTCGTATTTACTGCAGCCTTTCTCATTATTATCTCCATTAAGATGTTGAAGAGATTGCACGAAAATGTGTCGCCTTGTCTAAGTCCTCGCTTGGTACAGAATGGTTCAGTGAGGTCTTTCCCCACTTTCACTGCTGATTTGGTGTTGGTCAGCGTTATTCTACAGAGGCGGATCAGTTTTGCCGGAATTTCAATTTCAGACATAGCTTCGTAGTTTTCCTCGTATGGGGCTATCGAAAACAGCTTTGTAATCGACAAAAAGGTGGTATGTATCGATTTGCGTTTCCTGGGTCTTTTCCAGGATTTGGCGTTTCGTGAATATTTGGTCAGTCGTGGACACGCGTGGTCTAAAATCACACTGATAAGGTCCAATCAGGTTTTCAATAATTGGCTTTAGTCTTTCACATATAACGCTCGACAAGACCTTGTACGCGATGGATAAAAGATTGATACTGCGATAGTTGGAACAGACACACAGATCGCCCTTTTGAATACACGACATAATACACTGTGACTCCAATCGTCGGGCATAGATTCCCGCAGTCATATACCACATATAAGTCGATGCATGTGGGCTAACAGTCCTTCACCACCTGCCTTAAAACGGTCGACGGGTAGGCCATCGGCACCAGCGGCTTTATTATTAGTCTTAAGGCGGGAGATCGCCGTTCTAATCCCGTCTTGATTGGGGGGGGGGAGGGGGGTGTTATACACTCATCTACACTATCTTCCACTATCATTACCTCCTCAACTTCAGTGGAAGAATCTGAGTGGAATAGTGCTGAAAAGTGGTCTCTCCACATTTTGAGCCCACACTGCTTCTCAGTCACCAGATCCCCAATCTCGTCCTTGCAGGAGGGCAGCCCATTATTAGGCTCGTTTTTCGATCTTCTTACCCTCTGGAAAAACTTTCGGGTTACACCATTCATCCTGCACATTTCGGGGTTTTCACTCTCTCTCTCTGCTCCCACTGCCTTTTTTTCGCCTAAATAGTTGGTTTAACCCCCTTCTTAGCCTCTTATACCGCTCACTCACTGCACGCGTTGTAACTCACTGTTTCGTTGCCATACGTGCAGCTTCTCTTCATCAGTTGCAATGCGACATTCTTCGTCGTACCATGGCTTATCCCTCTGTGGTTTTTGATAGCCAAGTCCGTGCAGCGGTTTTCAAAGAATGGGAGATGTACTTTCACTGCGCATCTGGGACTTCGGGAGGGGTGGTATTCTGCTCTAGCTCGAGAGAGAGCTTGTGTCGATAGGACATTAATATCTCCGGTATTTGTGGCTTGTCAATATCCAGCTTTTCCTGTGTTCGGCTTCGTACGTTTTTCGACCTGCTCAGTCTTGTGCGAACTTTCGCAGCCAGCAGGTAATGATCCGAGTCGATATTGGCACCTCGAATCACACGTACATCCATTACACTAGAAGAGTGCCTGCCATCTATTACCAAGTGATAAATCTGGTTCTTCGACCGCTGATCAGGAGATATCCAGGCCGCCTTATGTATGTCCTTATCCTGGAATCGTGTGCTACTAACTACCATGTTCTTTTCAGCGGCGAAGTCTATCAGTCTTATTCCATTATCGGAGATGGTACCATGTAGACTGTGATTACCGATGGTTGGTCGAAAGACACTTTCCTTTCCTAATTTGGCATTAAAATCGTCAATAATAATCTTATTGTCGTGGTCAGGCCAGCGTTCATATACTTCCTCCAGGCGCTCATAAAATGTTTCTTTGACCTCATCATCTTTATCCTATGTCGGTGCGTGCACACAAATTAACGAGATTTTGAAATATTTTGCTTTGATGCGAATTGTGACTATGCGGTTAAACCTTGAAACTAGGTGTCGCAGTCTCGTGCCAACTATAAATCCGCACCCAAATTCGTGCTTTCCCTCATGGCAGCTTTAGTATATATCGCAGTTTTTCTTTCTGGTGCAACCATATCCTGGCCATCGCATTTCCTGGATCGCTGCGATGTCACCTTTATATTTTCCGATTACATCCGCCAGTTGGAAAGAGGCACCAGTCCTGTATAGCGTTCGCACATTCCTGGTACATATCCTTAAATCGTGGCCCTTATAACGTTTGCGAGGACCAGTTGGGGGGTTTCTTTGTTCATTATTTTCCTTGTGTATTTTCGTTGCGGGAGGCAAACCCAGCCCACCGTGGTTTGCATTTTACCTGCTGCCAGGACGATTATGTTTCAGCAGACCATTATGGATCAGACGCTGACTAGAATGCAGTAGTGTGTCGAAACTGGATTTTGGTTTCTTCAATTTTGATCATCCCATCAATCTTGGGTCATACGCCTTCAAAGGACAGAAGAATATGTTCACTACTTCGAAGAGCTTCAGTGACAGGGTCACCTAATAATCCTGAGACTTATCAGTGATCGCATTACCACTCAGGTTGCTCATTCATTTCGCCTTCTCACTTTAGCTACCTCACGGAGGTTTCCGATAAGTCATTGCACAGGACCCATTGCCTTTGGACCGCCCATTTCTTGGAATCATTTCTGGCCACTCCCAAGTGAATGGCTATCAGAAACTTTCCACCTCCAAGGCCCGTCCCATGTTCTCGGGAATTTATATAAATAAATAAAAATTTACGCTAATCATTTCATCAAAGCAATTCATCATTTTGGAATATTGATATATTTTAGGAGTAATTAACAAAAGTCAAAACAATGATTATAAAAAATCTACTGTGATAGTAAAATTTATTGTCAATAGGGTCCCTGATTTCTGAATTTTATGCCTTGTAGCAATCCATATTTAAAAAATATATGTAACTGTGTTTATATACCCACTTTATTTTATATTTCTTATTTAATATTATTTTATATGTTGTATTATTTCTTAACCAAAAGTGTGTTTCATACATGTATTAATGTTTGTATTGTTTTTAAATTCTTTATATTTTTTATCCTTAATTTACTAATTATGTTCGACTAAGTACTACGAATTGAATTCCTATAATAGTCCACAAATTTACAAAAATTGTATTTTATTTAATTTTTATTTCAAAATTGTTTTTATACACAAATCAATTTGAAACTCATAAATTCTTCGTCGAATTTGATATTCTGGAGGTTTCTTCAGAAATGAAGGTTTTAATTAATGAAAATAGATGTCAATAGCTTTAATTTGATACTAGTGCCAATCACTAAACTTTTTCCTGGTGGTCACCATGGACGTACCTTGTCAGTCCGAAACACCAATTTCTTAAATTCTTCGTTGACTTTGATATTATGGAGGTGTTTTCGGCAATCATGGTTTCAAATAATGAAAATATATGTCAATAGCTTTAATTTGATACTAGTCCCAATCACTAAACTTTTTCCTGGTGGTCACCATGGACGTACCTTGTCATTCCGAAACACCAATTTCTTAAATTCTTCGTTGACTTTGATATTATGGAGGTGTTTTCGGCAATCATGGTTTCAAATAATGAAAATATATGTCAATAGCTTTAATTTGATACTAGTCCCAATCGGTAAACTTTTTCTGCTGAGCCAAAATAGCCCCAAACCTTTTCAAGACCTTGTATTACAAAAATGTCATATTTTATTTAAAAAAAAAGAGGAGTGGTTTAAAAAAGCTAATTAATTTGAATTCAGATACATTTGATGCTATGGCTATATGGTATTAATCTATGGTAAATACGTTCGAATATGCACAGAACTCCCCTGTAAAGAAAAACAACTACCAAATAGTTTTGATAGAGCGTAGAGCACATGTAGAGCTCTACCACACACACAAAAATAGTGTATTAATACTGCTACTAATAATAAATAAATACTGTTACTAATATTTGGGGCTATAACACAAAATCTAATGAACATTTTAGGACAATTTTTTTTCATATATTTCTTGATGTGTAATGTATACAAAAAGCTAAGTTTCATTCCAAATGTCCCCCCTTGGCCTTCACGCACGCCTTAAGTCTCATTGGCCAATCATCAATAGCTGCACGCACCTCATCCATTTAAAAATTGGACACAGCACGAACCAGAGTTGTCTTAAGAGAATCAACGTTGGGGTATCATTTGTGGCAGACCATGTCCTCTAAAACAGACCACAATTTGTAAGCCACAGGGTTCAGCCATTCTTCAGAGCATATAAAAGCTTGGAAATTGTTTCGTAGCCAGGTTTGTGCCGTTTTAGCCTTATGAGCTGAAACAGAGAATTTTTAAGCGGCTTCACAACTGCCTCCAAAACTGTTTCTTGGTAAACTTAGACCGATGTTTTGACCCCTTGTTCACAGAAATGCATGTCAGTTACTACATCATAAGAGACACACCACCAAACCATGACTGCAGCTGGATGATGATATCATATCATGCCTGTACCCAGTATTGTAAAAGACGTGTTTAGGGTTCGGTGTCACAAGTAATACTCAACTTTATTGGGTTTTCTTCCATTCCACTATAGCTAAGTACAAGTAGTTTATAGGTTGTATATAAAGGTAGTAGCTTATAAAATCTTACTTATTATAGCAGGGGTGTTCAGAATATTAGTGTCATCAGAGATGGCACTACACCTCCTTTTGTTTAAACATAAAAGTTAAGTTAACAAATTAATTTTATATTATACTAAAGTTTAGTTTAAGTTTAATTTGCACATGGGTGTTTTTTTGTTTTGTTTCATTTGTTTATTGCTAAATTATAACAAAGTTTATGTATTTTTATGTACTATTGTGATTATAAATTAAGTTTGTAATATATTTTTATTTTTTTTGTATAAATTTACTATGTTATAGAGGTGATGAAGTAATCAAGTTAATGGCGCTTGGGTAGTTCATTAGCTTTATGCTTTTAATTAAATTTTCTGATAATATTATAAATAATGGATTTTTAATTTGTGATTTGTATGGGAGGTACCACGCCCCTTCATCCAATCCCGCCCATATTTTGACAGTTTATTTTTGTCGTCGCCATTAGTTTGCCAGCGATTGGATAACGGGAAAAGGGTTAAAAATCAATCCAAAATTTTTTCGGCATACATACAGGTGAAGTTAATATAAAGAATTTAAAAAGGCGTTCAATCATATGATGACGTTTCATTTCAATAACATTAATACTTAATAACACTTAAAAATATTTAAAGACAAGTGTCATTATTTTCTTGCTTAATACGTTTTATTTTATACCCACAAAAACAAAGAGACATGTAAATACATTGATTGTTATGTTCGTACATACGCTACACAAGTTCAAAATTGTCGTTGCTCTCTTTCTATCTCATTTGTATATACATACGTATAACCACGTCTTTATTCTCTTTGCTCTAAGCATAGATTAATACTTATAGTAGATCTACTAGTTCTCCCACCAAATTTATGACATTTGGCCTGGCGTGATATTTACGTTTGATGTTGAAAAGAATTTCTTTACTAATACCAGATAGAGGCAATGGTTCAAAACAACGAACAAATTAACAACAACGGCATTTCGTTTTGTGTGTTAAAATTATTGTGTTAAATACAACACAAATGTATGCTAACAATAACAGTCAATAAAAAAGTTTAAAACACATTTAAATTTCACAGTTTGTCACCAAAATGACAAAGAAAGAAGTTATTGTAATTCCACCTGGTGTATATCACTTTTCGTCAAACATCTCTCTATCACACCGACCGCATTACGAAGAGTGTGAAAGGAAACGTCAGATGAGCCAAATATTCTCTCTAGTCTGAGATTACTCTATGGGTCTGAGAGTGCTTCGCACCCACACAATACAACTATTCGCTGCCGCTACATCAGGGTGTGTGTTTTTTCACAGTTTTGCAAACTGTATTACGCAGTCGGACAAATCTGTGTTCTATATAGGGGTGGGTCACCCTTATCATTTAGGGGTATGAAAAATAGATGTTGGCCGATTCTGAGACCTACCCAATATGCACACAAAATTTCATACAAATCGGTCCAGCCGTTTCGGAGGAGTTTAACGGCTAACAATGTGTGATCGCTGTCGGACAATCTGTGTGAGCGCAGTCGGACAAATTGTGTTTGGATGTATTCACTTTGAGAATTTAGGCCGTACCCGTCAAAAAAAAAGATTTAATGTGGACTATCTTTAATGATGTGAGTTACATATATTATGTTCTGAATTTCTAATTCTGTTTTTGTGTACTGTTTTTTCTTGCTTAGTTTTTTCATTCAAAATTGTTACATTGACTCCATCCATTTTAGTAATTCTGAATGGGCCATAACATGTAGATATTTTCGTATTTGTTATATGGTTGTTTTTGTAAAAGTACCATGTCATTGAGTTTCAAATTGATTGGCTTTGATGATTTGTCAAAAAAACGTTGTTCCTAGGTTTATGTTTTTCTACAATTTGCTTTGCAAGTCTATTGGATTTGCATAGTCTGTGTTTTACTTCTTTACTATAATTTTCAATATTTTAAATTGCTTCAAGAATATTATTTGTTTCGTTTGATAAATTAGCGTTTTTCACAAAAACTAATTCGAATGCTGTTAATTTATTATCAAATACTGAATTTGACGTTGTGTTGTGATCAAAGGTAAAATATTTGAGGTAAGTATCACAATCCGTTAGGTTTTCTTTTATATAGGGTCTAATATATTCGTTAACCCTTCTGCACAAATTCAAATTATACCCCTCATAAACAATTTGTGGGTCAATTTGACCCAATATCAAAAACACACCCGTATAACGGTAAACTAAATTTTTTTTTTATTATTTGTACATAAAAAGAACATTTTAAGACAAGTAGATTAATTCTGGCTGTGTATACTTTTACACATAATGTTGTTTGCATAAACAATTTTTGCATGTATTGCAACGGATTGAGTGGTTGTTTGAGTTTTTGGTATGTGGACAAACAAAAGCGTCTTTGTCTTTTTCCCAATTACCCAAAAAGCAGGAGGTAGAATCTTGAAATTGAATGATCTTCGATGAACTGGGAGTGTCGGCTACTACAGCTTCCTGGATCTTTGCCAAAAAATTTTTCCCAGAAGGCCCATAGGGCATTCGCGAGCATTGGTGGTCAAAATGACCCACAAATTGTATACGCGTAGGTAAAGTATTTAAAATGTAATAAAAAAAAATTGGCTAGTCCCGAAAATATCTTTTTTACGTAAAATCCATCAGAAGGCCCTGACTTAGGATATGAAAAAGCTGTATAAACGTGTAGCCATCCTAAGACATGATTTGAGCCATTTTTTCTTCAAAATTGGGTCATTTTGACCCAATTTGTGCAGAAGGGTTAAATACACGATGATTTCTTTCTACTGTTCCTATCGTTTCGTGATGATAACTTGTTGAGAATATGATTTCAGTTTTCAAGTACATATGTATGTGCATAGTTCGCTTAAAAGTTCATTCTTGAATTCTGTTCCTTGATGTGATTTCAGGATATTTATTTTTCCATATCTTTAGATGTATATATAATTATACTGCATGTGTGTTTGTGACTGAACTCCCCCTAAACTTCTGGACCGATTTGAATAAATTTTTTTGTATGCGTCTGGGTGGCGCCCTGGGTGGTTTAGATTTACTATTCGGTCCAATTGGACCAAGGGGCGTGGTACCTCCCATACAAATCGCTTGAAATATTATGCAGGACAACGTCTGCCGAGTCAGCTAGTATTAATATAAAATTTTCGAAGATTGCTCGAGCAACTGTCGGGGCTGATTTGTCTGGTATAGGAATGGATACTAAGTATTTTGACAAGTCACACATTAGCGTTGATAAGTATTTATTGCCGTAGTTTGATTGAGGTAAAGGACCTATTGTGTCAATAACTACTATGTCGGACGGCTTACATGGTGTTGGTGTGATAACTAGTTTCTCTATGTTCGATGGTTTTACTTTATTTAGCCTGCATTCTGAACAATTTCTGACATATTTTGCTATATCTTTCGTCATATTTTTTCAATGGTATTTTGTTCTTATTTTGGCATAATTTTTTTTTGTCCACAATGCCCTCCGACTAGTGGGTCATTGTGATATATTTGCATTATTTTTTGCCTCTCATCTTCCGTTGTAACAATAGCTATTGGATCGGTTAAAATTATTTGTAGAGATTTTAATATTTTGTTTCCTCGATCCTTTAAATTTTGTATTGAATTTAGTGTAAAAAATTGATAATTTTTTCGCCATTCTGCTTTGTAGACTTTGTTTTTGTTGGCTTCTTTTTCCAGCCTCGAAAGCATAAAGTCTAAACTTTTTGTTTCGTTAACAAGATCAAATTCCATTGACAGCAGTTTTTAAATTTACTAAATATATTTATGCGCATTTTCTTAACGTTTGTATCGTTATTAATCATTTCTGTTCTTATTTTCGCTATGTTTTTGCTAAAGTTATGAGAGAATTTGTCATATATCTGCAATTTCAGATTATTATTGTCGGTTACTGGTTTGTTGCGATTAATTTCGTAATTGCTTCGTTTTCCTATCATTGCTCGTGTCGTCACTGCTAAGACTGGATTTGTTTCCTCTTTCAGTTTATTATTTGATAGTCTTGATAGTGCGGCTGCTCCTACGTTATTTGTTCCTTTTATATATTCAACCGTAAAATTGTATTCAGAGAGTTCTAAGCGAATTGTTGTTAATTTCGATGATGGAGTTTTTATGTTAAAAAGGTAAACTAAAGGACGATGATCTGAGCGTACTGTGAATGATGTTCCATACACATATGGTCGGAATTGCGTTATTGCAAAATGTATTGCTAAAAGTTCTAGCTCTATTATTGGTTTTTTGTTTCGATTGTGTAAATGATTTTAACGCGTAATAAATTGGTAAGTCACTACCGTCAAAGTTTTGACTTAGAATAGCGCCACAACCTTGTTTAGATGCATCTACTGTGATTAAAAATGTTTTTTTTCAGATCTGGGTATTGCAGGATTTCTGGGCTTATTAATGCAAGTTTTAGTTTTTCAAATGCTTTTTGACATTCTACGTTCCATATGAAATCAACTTTCTTCCTTGTCAGGTTATTCAAAGGTGATGCTATAATAGCAAAGTTTGGAATGAAACGTCTGTAGTGTTTAACAAATGCTACAAACCTTCCAACAGAATCTTTTTCATATGGAGTTGTGTAATTTTTTTATCGTAGATATTTTACTGTCGTCTGGCAAAAGACCTTTTGCAGTACATGTGTGTCCAAGAAAAGTAACTGCAGCTCTAAAGAAATTAAATTTGTACGGATTTATTTTTAAGTTGTGTTTTCTTAATATTCCAAAAACTTCCTTTAGGTCATTCGAATGATGGGTCTTACTACACCCGGTGATAATAATATCATCAATGTATAAGAATGCTTTATTTGGTGTCAATACTGAGAATGCAATAGACATCATTCTTGAAAATGAGTTAGTTGCCACATTTAATCTGAATGGAAGAACTTTCCATCTGAAAGATCCTTTGTCAGTACTAAACGCTGTAACGTCTCGCGAATCTGGATGTATTGGAATTTGATGAAATCCCGAAAATAAATCAATGATTGAGAACTGTTTCGCACGACCTAAGTTATTTAAAATATCGTCAATACGTGGTAATGGGACTGCAATTAGTTTTTTGTTTATAGATCGGTAATCTACGCACATTCTGTATGATTTTCGATTGTCAGAACTCTGTTTAGGTACTAAAAGTAATGGACTGTTAAAATTTGATGTACTTGGTTCGATTAAATCGTTTTCCAACAACAGGTGTCTGGTCTGTTAATCTGAATTATTGTTCATAAAAGCTGTTTATCGACATCTTGTCATCTTTTAGAGCAAAAATATCTGCGTATGATTCGCATATTTGCATTAATTCATTTTCAACATTGGCTGGCATTTGTTCGATTAGTACATTTTTCAGTTTATTAATTCGTTCTGTGTTATACTTATTTTCATTAAAGGAATATATGTAAATATTTGATAATTTTTCCATTTTTATTTTATCATTTTGAATGTATTGAAATTCATCAGTTGTATTGACCATGCGTATGACTGGGTTTTGTGAATCTTTTCCAATAAAAACTCCTTTCGATATTTCTTGGGCATCTACAAACATTGGTTCTTCAACTTTACAAAAATTAAAAATTCTAAGCACCTCGCATATTGGTGGTATTATACAAGTAAAGTTTCTTGTTCCTTGCCGTATTGGTAATTGTAGTTCTTACGACTGTTAAAGTCATGTTTTCGTAGTCTATTCGACATTTATTGTCTCTAAGGAAACCTTTTCCAAGGATACCATTAGCTGGAATGTTGAAATCATCTAAAAAAAAATAAATAAATGGTTACCCGTTACATCCCATGAAGGGATTAAGGAGAGCTTCTCACAACCAGTTAGCTGTGCGGGTTCCAGTTTAATACTCACTGATTGGGACCTACAGTTTTACACCGGTTCCGAACGGTATTTTTGAGAAGCTTTTTCATGGCTAAATACTCGATAGTGTCGCCGTCACTAAGCGAGGTGACCGTCGTCGAAAGAAATTTTAGGTGGTCAGAGTAGGGATCGAACCCACGTCCTCATGCACAAGAGCCGCGCACACTACCATTGCACCACCGACGGCCAATCATCTTCTACGATGTGAAAAACTTGCTGAATTAAATAATTCGAAATAATTAGGTTTGTACAAATGGTTCCTAAAGTAGTTATCGCGTTAGCTGTAATACCGGTAATATTTATAATCTCATTCCGATTCAATATTATATCTGGTGCAAAGCTTGAGATTTTAATTAAAGATATGTCTGCTTGTGTATGTATCTACTAGGAATGTACTTTTATAAAATCTGAGTAGTTAAGGTTCAAACTATAGACTGATTTTTGGAAGATTTGTGTTTTCGAATCAGTAGAAGAGGTATTTTTGTTGTTATCTAATTGTTTTCGCCGTCCCTCAACATCTCTTGTTGAGCGGCATCCGAGTTAAAAGCCCTTACAGAAGTTCTTTCTTTGTTATTCTGTGAATATCGATTTCTAGAATTTCCTCTATAATTGTTTCCATAATTACCATTGTTTGATGAATTATTATTTGAGTTAATATTTTTTTTTTTGGTTTCGATAGTTTCGACTCGTTCCGTTTCCACGATGATTTCCGCGTTATGAGTTATTTCCATATCGGTTAGCACTCTTCCCTCTGTATGCATTGTTTTTATACCGATTATTATTGTGTTTACTTCGGTTTTGGGCCCTAAGAGATAAAACTTGTTGTTCTTTTACTTGGTTGGATTGTTCAACTACAAGTTCTGCTACCACTTCTTTTGGATCAGAGAATTGTGAAGATGCTAGTATTGATTTTACTAAATTTGATTTGATTTCGCTAAATTTGAATTGCCATTTCGTGGGCTTTATTTTTCGTGATACCTTCGAGTTCCAAAGAACGCTTTAATGAATCTGCAAGTTCTTCTGCTTGCTTTGTAAAATCCGCATAGTTGTTATTTCTTACTGTCAATGCAACTATTCGCCCTGCAATTACTTTAGAATTGTCGGGTTTGATGTTGCTTTTCAATGCTATTTTTATATCCGCTACTGTTGTAATATTATCTGGCAAAGCTTCACGAGTTGGTACTAAATTGGCTTCAGTTTTAACTCTTCTATGAGTTCTATTTTGTCTAAGAAAGCTCCGAGAGTTAGTGGATTGCCATCATAATTTTCTCTTATTATTGAAGCACACGTGCTAATAAAATAGCGTTTTGCTTCAATAGTAGCCATAGTCAATTGTGCTGGTAAATTATCTGTCTCCTGTGATTTAATTTCAAATTCTGATTCAGTACTGTCCGAATCGTCTTCGCCATCTGTGAGAATATCCCTGATTACGATTTAAAACAATTGTAAGTTTTTGGAACTCGTATTCTACAACCGAGTTTTCCAAAACACCGCACTAGTATTTCTCTGCAATGCTTTATTTTAGATGAAACTGTTTTCTTGCAATCCGCTTGTAGATTCTCATAAAATTCTTCAGTGTAGGTCAAAAGTGAATTATAAGTTTCAATTAACGAAGTAATTTATTCATTTATTTATTTTTAACTAATTAACTAACTAATTTTTAACTAATTTTTTGACACGATAAAACCTGTTGATTTGCTCAATGAATTGGTCGAATTGAAATTCTGACATTTAAATATTGAAAAGAAAAAGAAGAATATTTTGTGTTTTGGTATTAATATCCCATAATTTTGGATGTTGTCACTCGAACTTTAAAAACACTTGAACTTGAAAAACCCTTGAACTTGCAAAAACAGTACGTCAAAATAATTTCGAAAAGTTTTGTTTATTTATCGAAATAATATTTCATTATATGTATGTATTGGTTTCCTGTCAATTTTGTAGAATAAATGATACGTTTCATAGTAGTATGAGTAGTTATGATTGACACTGCTGTTCAGAATTTGGTTTTAGTTCTCGCAGTGTAAATGTTTTTTCCCCCTTTTCAGGTTTCCCTACATTTTTATTTTTTCTCTAGTTTAAGCATTCTGCATTGAAATAAATTTGTTATTATGTGTAAAGGGTGTTTTTTCAAGCGCGATAGAACTTCAAATTGTAAAAAATAACACAAAAAATTTAATTTTAATAAAAAAATTTCTATTATTTGTTTCAGTATACTCTGGCAAATCATCGTGAATAGACTGACGCTTGAACAACGCTGCCAAATTATCCAAATTTACTTTGAAACTCAGTTGGAAACTGACCCGTTGTTTTATCACCAAATTGTGTTCAGCGATGAGGCTCATTTTTGGCTTAACGAGTTTGTTAGTTAGTTAGTTCGAAAAGAGGGGCGTTGTGTTGAGTGTTCAGAAGGAGCACTCTAAACCTTCCCATGTCAGTAAGACATACACTTAAGCCGCTAAGTTCGACCTGTTGTGCGCTCTAAGTTTATCCTACTACTTCACTATGTCCCTTATAGGAATTCGGTGCTATTCACGAAATTCCTTAGTTTGTTCCAGTCCATACCCACAAGTTTGGTAATGTCCGGTATCGTACTATCCGAAAGATATCTGGATCTAGCTTGTGTGAAGGCCGGGCAGTGGCATAAGAAGTGCTCCAACGTCTCATCGTCCTCCATGCATGACCTGCACTCACTGTTCGCCACTAGTCCAATACGGTACAGGTGGGCTCGTAATCCCGAATGCCCCGTTAAGACTCCCATCATTTTGCCCATTTCGGCTTTTCCCAGTTTCAGCAAACCTTTTGTCCTCGATCCATCTGGGTCTCCCCATAGGATTTTTGTCATCCTGCCTACTGATTCCCGGTTCCACTGGGCTATATGTGCCGACTCCGCCCATTTATTTAACTCAGCCTTCGTCACCCCAAAGGGTTTCGCTCCATCTAGGCTCACCGATTGGAGTTCCCTGGCTTTCTTTGCCAGGAGGTTCGCTCTCTCGTTGCCGAATACCCCGCTGTGCCCCGGTACCCAGATGATGTTGAGTCTGCCGTGCATAGAGTAGTCGTTTATCACCTTCTTACAGTCAAGGACCGTTCTAGATTTGACAGTTTCTGATGATATTGCCTTTATTGCCATTTGGCTATCCGTGAATATATTTGCCTCGGCTGGGATTGTATTATCGCCGAGCCATTTGATACACTCCGTAATCGCCCGAACTCCCGCCTGAAAGTTCGTATTATGATCCGGGAGGCGTAGGTGGGATTCGGTTGCTGGATTTTCAATAAAGAATCCTAGACCCGTTTTTTCTCCTAGCTTTGAGCCATCCGTGTAGCAGTAAGTCCCATTTGGCATTGGTGTCAGGGTCCCATTCTGCCAGGCGTCTCTAGTTGGCGTTAGGGTCACGCAGTTCGCCTTAACCCTTATCTCGGGTATTCGGTCAGATTCACTCGTATCTTGAGTGTACCCGACTAAGGCCCCAGTTATCCGTTGGTGTTTTGACGTGAGATCCCTGTTGATCCATTCACCTGTAGCTTGTAGGCGTTTTGCCGCAAGGGCAGCCTCGTATTTTATTCTAATCTCGATTGGCTGGATACATAAAATAGTCTTCATGGCTCTTGTCGAGGTTGTCCTTATTGCACCGCTGATACCAATGCAGCACATTCTCTGAACCCTCTGCAGTATTGCGATGTTACATTTCCTCTCAACTGCCGTCCCCCATACTACAGAAGCATATGTTAGTACAGGCCTGATTACGCTTCTGTAGAGCCAGTGTGTCATAGTCGGTTTGAGGCCCCATTTGGACCCTATAGCCCTTCTGCATAGCGACCAGCATCTGTAGGCCTTATTAGCCCTTTCCTCTATGTGGTGCTTCCAATTAAGTTTCCGATCTAGGATTACTCCTAAGTATTTAACCTTATCGGATATTTTAATCGTCTTTCCCAAGAATCGTGGCTCTTCATAATCTGAGATTTTCGTCTTCCTTGTGAATAGACATATTTCCGTTTTGTCCGGGTTTACATTTAAGCCCCTTGGCTGTGCCCATTCATACGCTATACTCAGTGCCCTCTCGGCCTCTCTGCATAATTGGTTTGGGTTCTTTCCCTTAAGAAGTATTATAACGTCATCTGCGTAGCAGATTGGTTTAAGTCCCTCGTCGGTAAGTTTCCTTAGGAGACTGTGTATAGTGAGGACCCATAGGAGTGGTGATATAATCCCTCCCTGTGGGGTTCCACGTTGTACTCTGTCTCTAATATTTACATCATGGGAACCACAGCTTATCCATCTATTCCATAGCATATGGTTGATCCAGTCTTTTAATGCCCGGTCCACCATAAACTGGTCTAAGGATTGGATAACTGTTTCGGTCCGGACATTATTGAACGCTCCCTCGATGTCTATGCATACAGCGAGTGTGTATAGTTTGCCATTGAGAGATTGCTCTATGTAGTAGGTTACCTCATGAAGTGCGGTGTCCACTGATCTGCCTTTGACATAGGCGTGTTGTCTAAACTTCAGCATATCGCTCGGTATTCCACTTTTTACCATGTCGCCCACTATTCTCTCCAAGGTTTTGAGTAGAAACGAGGTGAGGCTAATTGGTCTATAAGCCTTTGCCGTTGCATAGCTTGCTTTTCCAGGTTTGGGTATAAATACTACCCTGGCCTCCTGCCAGTTTCTTGGTGTGTAGGCGTATTTTAAGCATGCGGAAAAAATTCCTGCCAGTTGGGTTGTTATTTGGTCAACCCCATGCTGTAGGATAGCCGGGAAAATACCATCCGGTCCCGCCGCTTTATATGGGGAGAAACTCTTTATAGCTTTTTGGACCATTTGGTCCGTAATGATTGGCGACTGATGTACTACATTCTCACCTTGTGACCATTCCCCTGTGGGTTCCGCGTTCCCATTTGGAAAGTGTGTATCCAGCAGGTGCCTAAGTGTTTGTTCCATTGTATCCATTCTCTTTCCCGTGTCATCTACTAGCGTTTCCGCCTGTACGTGGGTCTTAGAGAGGAATTTTTTCATCTTCGACATATCGTTGACGCTATCCACCTGTTCATTGAATAGTCTCCAGGAGTTGCATGTCGCTTTTCTGAATATTGAGACTTGAGACTTCACTGAGACTTCTCTTGTAGTCCTCCCAGTATACTGGTGATTTCTTACGCATGGCCCTGTTGTAAAGTCTACGGACGTTCTTCCCTAGATTTCGTATTTCCCCTGTAACCCTGGGTTTTTCTTGGGACGATTTTATTTCCCGAAGTGGGCAGCTGTCCTCGAAAGACTTTACTAGTGCTTGCGTTGTCTTTGTCACTATGTCGTCTAGTTCGTCCCTGCTAGAGTATTCGAGTTGAGGGTGGACTAGTCGATTCTTAAGTAGGCTTCCGAACTTTGTCCAGTCTATCTTGGTCCTATTTCGAAAGCATATAGGTTTCGGTGGTGGCCGTGTTATCCTGAATCTAATATATCTGTGATCCGAGAATGAGTGCTCATTTAAAACCCTCCATTCTTGAATTTCATCTATAAGGTGTTCAGAACAGATTGTTACATCTAACACCTCCTCCCTAATCTTGTTGACAAAAGTGGCTTTGTTCCCAATATTCAGTGTGAAAAGGTCGTTAGTATTCAAATATTCTACTAGGGCATGCCCCCTACGGTTACAGTTAGTACTACCCCACGACGTATGGTGAGAGTTAGAGTCACTACCTATTAATACTTTGTTATCTGTCTGTTTTTCCCTCTGTACCAGTCGCTGTAATTCCGACGAAGGTGGTGGTGTCGGCGAATCATATGGCAAGTATACTGATGCCAGGTATACATTCCCATCTCCCTGTTTCAGTACTGTTGCATTCGATGTTGACAACTCTGGGGAGAAGAGAAAACAAAGGTTTTTATGGCATAAGATACATGTTCTCGGACGGGAATCCGTCTTCGTATAGAATAGTTGGTAATTAATATGATTTAATCCAATAACCTTGTCTTTAGTGGTCCAAGGTTCTTGTATTAAAGCAATGTGTATTTTACCTTCATCAATTTTATCCAACAGAGCGTGGGTTGCCGTCTCGCTCCGGTGGAGGTTAATCTGGATGACCTCTAACATTGTTCCTCCAGTAACCGGTCTTCTTGTGAGTTTGTGATGCCTTCGGCCACTTCCTCCGGTCGTCATGCCGATTGGCACTTTGCCAACTTTGATGTAGACAGCTTTGGTCACAAAGAACACCATACCTTTAGTCTTGGTAAGACCAGCCATGGATGCCGGGTCTATTCCGATCACAAGGAGTGTGCCCTCCTGCCCCTCCTCCCTGTGGAAAACGACCCATTTGTCCACGGATAGTCCTGCGTTTTGCTTGCCAATGACTTTAAGTATGGCGTCCGATGCAAACTTGCTGCCCCATCCTTTAATATATACGGTAGCCTTAGTCAGCCTTGGGATGTCCTTCTTCCTTACGAGGGCTAGCTTACCGCCTTCCCAGGGGGCAGAGATTTCATCCACCAGCTTGTTTAAAGTCTCCGCACAGTGTTGTGAGGCCAGCTGTAAACTGAGTACCTCCCTTTGAAGCCGCTGCTGACAACTTCTATGGGAGGTCCACTTTCGGCCTTCATTATGTGGTCCATTACCTTCGTGTTGACGAGGTCCTCCACGGTTTGGTGTTGGTTATCCGGTATTGAGCCAGTTGGGTTTCCGCTGTCAATTACTGCATAGCAGAGATCGTCCAGTTGTTGCCTTCTTGCTACCTTTGCGTAGGATGGCGGTTCTTTGCCTGTGTTCGCATTCAGCTTCCTCTTCCGAGTTGGATAGGGTTCGTGTTTACGCGCCCTTTCCTTGTCGGTTGATTTGGCTGATGTGCTCGCCTTTCCGGTAATCGCATCGGCTTTGCTCCTATTGTCAATGGAGCTCTGTTGCGTCACCTTGGTAATATGGGGTTTGGGCGTCTCCGAATTACCAGATGACGGGGAACACTTTTTCCTCTTTGCCATTATTTTGACAGTGTTCTGTTCTTCCGGTGATCGGTTTCTCTTCCCAGCCTCTGTTGAGGTCGAGGGAGGCACCGACAGGTCCTTAGGAACGTCCTGTTTTTCGGCTTGTTTGGCTGAACGGTTTCTCTTTGCAATCTTCCTGCGTTGAGCCCCCGAAATCGGTTCCTACTACCGACAATTAGAACCGGCTTCGATCAACAAAGCCGGTTTAAATAACCGGAAACCGCTTTTTTCACGTCGGATAACCGGGTTCCATTTAATTTGTGTTCATATTCTCAAACCAATTATTTTATTTGAATTTGAATTTTGTTGACCGATTTGGTTAGTTTTTGGTTAATGTATGAGAAATTCATACTACAAGCTTACAAAGTCATGAACATTTTTCGAATTGAAAAATTGTTGGTTTTTGTTGGAAATAATAGACAATTCAGTTCAACACAAACTCACTGGCATGACTAGTTTCGAACTCCGTGACAAGTTCATCATCAGATGCCTAACTACTTTGCCAGAATTGATACCATCGGTTGATCATCAATCGTATATATACAAACTCCATTCTGCAATTCACATGTGCGAATTAGTATCGATCGAAGATCCCTAAGTATCAACATCACTGAATGGCCTATAATTCCAACAACAAGAACGGACAGAATTTTTCCACCATAAGAACGTGGTGGAAAAATTCTGTCCGTTCTTGTTGTTGGAATTATAGGCCATTCAGTGATGTTGATACTTAGGGATCTTCGATCGATACTAATTCGCACATGTGAATTGCAGAATGGAGTTTGTATATATACGATTGATGATCAACCGATGGTATCAATTCTGGCAAAGTAGTTAAGAACGTGGTGGAAAAATTCTGTCTGTTCTTGTTGTTGGAATTATAGGCCTTCCAGTGATGCTGATACTTAGGGTTTGTATACATACGATTGATGATCAACCGATGGTATCAATTCAGGCACAGTGAGTGCCAGTGAGTGTGTTTTGAAACTGAATTGCCTATTATTTCCAACAAAAACCAACAATTTTTCAATGCGAAAAATGTTCATGACTTGTAAGCTTGTAGTATGAATTTCTCATACATTAACCAAAAACCAATTAATAATAAATTATATGATCATCAAATTTTAATGATATTTTGGAATTAAGAAACATGATTTCTAATCTGAAATATGATTTCATCTTCCAAAAAGATCTAAATGACATTCCCAACAGTTTTTTTAAACAAATTTCTAAATGATTTTATGACTTGAATAAGAAATAACTACAAATTATTTAAGAATTGATTGAACTTTTATAACCTTTTTTTTTAATTTTAAAAATTAAAATTATGTTATAAATCAAAATTTTCGAGCGTTTGGTCGTTTTTATACCCTCCACTGTAAGTGATAGAGGGTATATATCAGTTTGTCATTCTGATTGTAACATATAGAAATAAGGCTTTGCGACCCGACCCCATAAAGTAAATATATTCTTGATCCTTATAACAGCCGGAGTCGATATAGCCATGTCCGTCTGTCCGTCTGTTGAAAACATTTTCACGACTTCAATCGGCGATAACGCGGTTTGGTTTTTGGCCAGAATGTTCCACGTATTCCTGAGCAGTTTGGTATTGAAAATCAGCGAAATTGGTCCATTGGAAATCACATTAATTTTTGTAGTTTTATACTAAACTACTCCTTTTGCCGTGTGGTGAATTTCCATGTTGAAAATCTTTGTTGTTCTTTATAATAGGTAGGTACTTTAGAATGTTTAGATGTACTTTCATGTGTTCATACATTTATATGAATTTTGTCACACTTCATCTAAGGTGGCTGTGGCCTGATGGGTAAAGGGTTGCGCGTTGGAGTCAGAGGGTTGTTGGTTTAACTCTCATCCCTGCTTGTTTTTTTTTTAACGGTTCTTCAAAAAATCCTTTTTTATTTTTAAAAAATGCTTTGCAGCTTGTTTTTTTTTAACAGTTCTTTAAAAAATGCTTTTTTATTATTAAAAAAAAATGCTTTTTTATTTTTAAAAAATGCTTTTTTATTTTACTTGTGAAAATTAACTTCTTTTTACTTTTTTTAAAAAAGTACATTTCCTTAAAAAAAAGTACATTTCTTAAGTACGTTTCAAAGTACATTTCAAAGTACATACATTAAGTACATTTCAAAGTACATTTCTTAAGTACATTTCATTAAGTACATTTCTTAAGTACATTTCTTTCTTCTTTTCTACTTTCTTAAGTACATTTCTTCTTAAGTACATTTCTTAAGTACATTTCTTCTTAAGTACTTAAGCATGTGAGCATTTGAGCATTGTGAGCAATGCATTTGTGAGCATCCTGCATTTGTGAGCATTTGTGAACAGGTAATTGCATTTGTGAACAAGTAACTTATTTTTATTTTTATTTAAAAAGTACATTTTCTTTAAAAAGGTCCTTTTTTGAATTTAATATTTTGCTGGTTAACACTAAGGTGGAGGGTATCAAAGATTCGGCACAGCCGAATTTAACACTTTTACTTGTTTTTAAATAAATTTATTCTCCAATATTTCGCTGCCCTTTGGATAGCATCGTCAGGAAGATAAACACAATTACTAATTAAAAATGAAATGAATTAATAGCCAAAATTTGTTCCTTATGTCATTTGAAAAACCAACAAATTGGTCAAATCAATTTAATTTTGTATATAATACGAAAGGTCGGATAAATCATAAAATTTTCAATTAAAATTATTTTATAAATAAAAGTTTTAAACTCAGTAAGATTTTCCTACATGAAAATCTCTTTCAAATACGAATATGATTTTCGGATCTAAATTAGTTTAAAGTAAATTTGAAAAACACTTTTAAGTTGTATATTAAACACGCATTCCAAATTGGAATATGACATAATAGTTGTGTCATATTTATATAGAATTGTGAAATTTTGAGTTTTAAACACTAATAAGTTTGTGAAGTGATTGCTAAACAAATGTTTAAAGCAAAACAACCTAAAATTGTCAAAATTAAAAACCGAAAACCGGTTTCTTGAAACCTTGATTTTTCGGACAAACCAAAAACCGGTTTCCAAAAAATTACGGGTTTTTTGACACTCTAATTTGGGTATCACCCAAAAAGGGGGAATTAATAAGAGCGACAAAATAACAACGGAAGAAAAAAAGGAGATAATAAAAAGAGCGAAAGTATATTAAATACACAATATATTAAATACACAAAAAAATTATACAAATTATCAAAAGTACAATAATTTTCTAATTAACAAACGATAAATTTAATTTTCGCATTTTAAATAAACCAGAATATTAACTACTTGAATAAAACTATAATACTCGAATTAAATTTGGAGATTAAAGTTGTGTGCAATACCCCGTAAAAAATCAATTAAGTCCGGGTTTTCGTAATCATTAACCAAGTCTTCTATTTTTTTAGCTGTATCACGATAAATCTTTCGGCTTTTTGGTGGGTGTTGGCCTGCAATATATTGTTCAATTTTTACTTCGTTAAGTTTCTGCTCATGCTTCAGAACATCGATGAACTTCCATATAGTTGGATGACTAAATCCTAAAAGGGAGCTAAATCCTCTATGCCATCCTTCCACGGAATTATTGGTCTTTGGTAAACCGAGTTTTGAAGCATCGTGGCAATTCCATATTTTTACGGGAAACAATGCTTGGCGACGATTAAGATTATTTTGAAGACGTCCAACCCATGTATCTTCAAAATAATCAATTAATTGCTGTAACACATCATTATTCTTAAGAAAGTATTCTGATTGTAGAAGTTCCTGGAAACTCTTTAAAACATCTACTTCCGGAACAAAAGCAAGAGCTGCTAACTGCGGTACCTGTAGCGCGAATTCTACATCATAGTTGTATAGGGATTGCATACCAATACTTTGCATTTTACGCCATATACACTGACTCACGTGGAAAAAACAGCCTCTTAGAATTGCTTTGGGAAATACTTCGGTGAACGCATTCATTGCTGCTTTTTCAAAGTCAGTCATTATAGTGATAGGTGCCAATTTGCTATTTAAATTGTTCAAGGCGGTTAAAGCACGAACATAAGATGCTTGCGTTTTGTTGGCCACTAATATAAAAACAGTTGGCAAAACATTATGATATTTTACAGCGTGGATCGTATAAATTTTAGTAAAAAGTTGTGGAGCAGTATTAAAGGATCCATCAGCATACCAGTGATCACATCGCGTCATGTGTGATAAATTTCTTCTGGTTGAAAATATTATAATTCTATCATGGACTTGTCCACTATCATCAAGTAAAAAAGGCTCATTTTCAATTTTCGAATAATTATCCGGAATAACTAGGTCCAGCAGAGATGTTGGATTAACAAATGTAAGATTATTCTTGTTTCTAATCCTTTGAGCTGCTTTTTTATAAGGGGAATTGGTGGTAGTTGTCCACATACAGCTGCAGGTAACATATATGTCTCAGCAGACACAATTTGACGATTGCTTTCTTGACAAACACGAGCTCGTTCCTTGATAGTATGTAGCACATCCCTTTTTTCAATCTTTGCTTTGTGTGATACGTGATTATGAGCACTCGATTTTTTAATTTGTCCTTCCGAAGCTATTATACGCCCGCGACATTTTCCAGCAAGACATTCTACGCACTTCCAATAAACGCTGCCATTGTTCTCTTTGTCCTTCCGGAAAACGTAACCATTGTTTTTTAAAAGAACAAAACCTTTTTGGGTCCTCGTATATTCAAGCGACATTTTTTAAAAATTAATTACAAATATTTATTATAAATATCTTGCACGAAATTATATTTATGAAAAAAATATTTTTAATATTACCAAATTTGCACATGATTCATGGCAAACTTGTTAAATTTATAAAAACAACAAGTATTAACATTTTAATTGTTGTACAGTGCTTTTAAATATTCAAAATAAAATTAGCGAAATCCGACTTATGAAATTAAAAAAATCGCGCGAGTTTCTTAATTTCATAAGTCGCATTTCGCTAATTTTATTCGCTCATTTAACCTTTCGCTCATTTGAGCTTGCGCTCATTTTTTATTCGCTCTTATTTTTACGCTGGTTTGGATTCGCTGTTTTTGTTTTCGCACTTATTGGGTGGAACCCTAATTTAGACCCACCATCTCACCTTGAGATGGTTAAAAAACCCGATGTGTTATACCTTATTGAAAGTGTAGTCTTATTTATGCCTTATTAAAAGGGTACAAATTTCAGCTGGAGCTTATAGTTGGAATGACCATCTAAATCCATTTTATTAAAAAAGCTGAAAAACTTGAAATCTAATTTTTTCCAACTTAGATTTGGAATCCTTAGTACTTTGGAATTTTTTAGAAGTTTCACTATTTATTAATTTGATTGAGCTTAATCAATTCTAAGAAAATGTTGGGGAATTAAATAAACATATTTGTAGCATTTGTTATAACGTAGAACCATATAAATATACACCCAGCGAAAAAATTATAAAGGCAATATATTTTTTCTCGTTACTCTCAATTAGAGTGTCCGAAACCGAAAAGTCGGTTAAAACGGGGGTTTTGTTATTAACCGTGTGAAGGTTTTTTAAAAAACGTAATTTTCGAACAAACCGGAAACCGGTTATTTGACGTCGGTTAACCGGTTTTTTTCTCAATGTGTGTTAATAGCCTGGGGGCTAATTCCCGCAGTCGTGATTGAAATTAGATTTGAATCGAAATTAATTTCGAAAGCGTGTAATATTCTAATGATATTACTCGACACAAAACGAATCGGATTATTGTGTCAGTGTTGTAAAAACCCACCTAAATACGTTAACCAGCACTGAGTGTAATGTTTTTGCAAAAGAAAAAGTTTAAGGTGCAAAAGTTTTGTTTAAAAAGTAAATTGAAATTAAATTAAAGAATGGATCCCGCATTTTATTTGTATTTATCTTCTTCTCATTCGGATGAAACGGAAAACCTTAATGTTATAAAATTTTTAATAAAACCAAAATTAAAGAAATATTAAAGAATGTGAGAAAATGGAAAACTAGCCCTCGCAGGGACCTATGGGGCCCACAGGTTCCAAAAACCCGGCACATTTGGGTAAGCATTAGTGTGGGTACTTTAACGAAAGATATTGGTGTCACGAATTCCGCGGTGGCATCGTGGGATGTCTGTAAACCCATATAAGTCCACTTTTGTACATACAGTGACCATGAGATTGGTTATGGTAACCATTCAGAAAAATAAATTTTTTTTAAATCGCTCGATTTTTCCGATTTTGTCACGATTTTGTCGACTTAAGGTACACAGGGAATTTGAACCCCCCTGCCTCCCGACTAGGTGGAATATAAATTTAACGATTTTCAAAAAGGTCTACCACATAGGTCACTGTGAGGGCTAGTTTTCCATTTTCTCACATTCTTTAATTTTTCTTTAATTTTGTTTTTTTTTTTTAAATTTTTTTGCCTGTCCCTGGTCCTGAATTTTTGCCCGACTATTTAATTGGAGTAAGTCAGAGTGCAATTTGTAAAATAAGTAGACGAGATAGAGCGTAAGATTTGTAGCCAATTTAGACAGTTCAATCTTTAAAATAGTAGTGACTGAAAAGTGTATTTTATGGCAAAACACAAGATTCCTGGAGGTATACAAATGAAATACGTACATACATATGTAAAAAATCCGTGACAACATAAAAATAAGTTTGTGTGCAACATAATTATAATTAATTTTTCACAATTTCTTTTTATTTCAACACTTAAAACTAAATAAAAAAAAATAAGTACTGACTATGCATGTTTGTACTATGCATGTTTGTACTAAAAAAAAATTTCAAAAACAATTCAAGTTTAAAAAACGTGTAGCTATAAAAATGAGATTGTAGTATTCCATTACACTTATAAATTTATATTAAGTTGTTCCAATTCTTTTTTACGAATCTGGAAATTGACTAGCAACTTCGACCTCCTTTTCCGTTAGCTCAGGGTTTCTTTTATATATTTGTAAAAGGGTGTAAAATTTTTGCAGCATTTCTTTCTGGTACGACTCTATCCAAAGATTTGGACATTTTTTAAACCCTCAACAGCCACTTCTATACCTGCTGCAGCAAAAATCTGTTCCTCTGCAAACGAAAGTACTTTTTCTTCATAAGGGCCACCACCGGTTGTTTTTTTTTTTAGAGATTTGTTGAATGCAACTTTTCTTTTGACCATTTTTTTCTGATCAGCGTACCCCTGTAAACGAATTGTTACAAAACGAAGAGGTTCTTTTTTCTATTTATATTACTTTGCGTCGCATTTTGACATCTTTTATTGGTGGGGCGGAAGCATTAAGTTTGGCTGCAAGATGTTCCCAAAGTTGGTTCGCCTTGCTTTCCGCTGAGAAATATTTGTCAACAAATTTTAAGCTAAGTCCGTTTATTTTCCCATAAATTCTCCCAGAATTTGTTTTTGGGCAAAGTTTAATTTTGATCTAAAATTAGATAATGTTATATTTTTTTTCAATGTACAAGTTTTTAACTTACATTTCCTCTTTTGTTGTTAACCTATTTACTGTAAATAATTATTGCGATTGCTTTTGTGTTTGCGACTTAAAACTCGCAGGGTTGCATTCGAATGATCGTTCGTTATCGAATGCCATCATTAGCAATTTCGATACATTTTATTCAATATCGTGTACGAGAATCCCAACGTTCGAATAAGAATTCGTTCGTATACGAATGCGGGAATTAGCCCCCTGGAAAAAAATAATAAATTATATAATTTTCGAATTTTAATGACATTTTGGACTTAAGAACATGCTTTCTATTTTTAAATATGATTGTATGCTTCAATAAGTTCTAAATGATATTTCCCAAAAATAATTTAATTAAAGTTTGATTTTATGACGAATAAGAATTAACTAAACATTAGTGCGTTCTATAAATAGAACGTTCAAAACTTTAGCATCAGTGCGTGTAAAGGTCTGTGTCAATCGGTATCAAAGTACTATGGTGAAAAAAATTTTTGTTATGGTGAAAAAAAATTTTGACAGCTTCATCATAACGAGACGTAAGACGATATTGAAATATAATTTTGGGCTATGGAAATTTTTAAAAAAATATTTGCCATAGCTTTTAGCTATTCTTTTGCAAATGTGATCGTTACAATCCATGGATATTTTCTGTTTTGAATTACGAAAAAGAAGTAGTCGCCAGGTAAGACTGATTGAATTAGTGTTATTGACAATAATAGATGGCAACTTGATTTTCCTTTAGGGCATTATGTATATGCAACCTTCGGTTCATTCTTAAGTGGATAATGATATCATGTATGGCGATAACAGAACAATAAAGATGCATTCAAAGCTATCTGCAAGTAGCTTCAAAAAAATCGTTAAATATATTCCTAAAAAGTATTAGGTAATGTTTTCTATACTGGATGGCATGTGGGTGCAGCTATAGAGTTATAGCCGAATTTTTAAGCTTGAGCCGATACACTGTTAGAAACATTATACTCAAAACTCATTGCGATGCGACACGTTATAAACCGTAGCACTACAGATAACTTTGGAAGAAATGGTTCAAAATTCTGCCATCAACTACAAAAAATATTATATTCAAGCACAAGCAGTTGTGGATAGTGAATACAAATTCACAGATGTTTTTGTTGGGTATCCAGTCGCTAAGGGCGACTATCCTCTACAATGTTGGTTTTTGTTTGGTGATATGGGTTACCCATGCCAATTATCTCCAGTGGCAGTTATAACCCATTTTAAAGAACCATTGACGACGGAGCAAGCTAGATTCAACGCTTCGTTTAGCAAAGGACGAATAGTTGCAGAAGGTGCAATTGGAAAAAATAGATGGAGAATTGAAACTTAAAAGTGAGGCCTGCATTAAAACGTCGTTCGCAGCATTTATTCTCCACATTTGTTTACTGCAACATGATTTTGATTCATCTACGTTGATAAAGGATGTTGATTCTGAAACTTCTGCTTTTTATAGGCAAGTGAATGATACCGAGGATGGCATAAGAGCAAGAAACATAATTTTTGGGGACTTTCAACATCTCCGAAATGATGATGATGGTGTGATGTATAAAACACTAGAACATATTTTCTAACGGATTTATGTTAAATAAACTTTTTCAATATTAACTAATATGGACTTGTTGCTTTTGTAATGTTAATATGATAATTGAAGTTGATGTAAAAATTGAATTTGAAATATCTACACAAATTGGAAGTTCTTGATTTTACATTAACTAGCTATGCAAGTCGGCAACTTCTACTTTAACCCCCCGTTGAACAAACACATATGCGAGACCAGACCCCTATACGTTTTTGAGCAGTTGTGTGACAAAAAGGGTACCGCAACTTTGAATCTCTAAGTATGATCATTTATTATTTTTGTCGTTAGACTTTTTTTGGGTTGTTGATATATGTAGCTACCTAAATGTAAAAATTTTTTTATTCATTTTGTGGAATGCATGAAAAACAAGTATAATCAACTTTAGAATGTTGTTGGCACAGAGGATTAGTGCATTTGGTGCAGTAAAAACGTTTATTCCTACGTAGCTTTTCGTCTTGCGTGGCACAAATTCTGCAATCTTTTCTGGAATTCAGTGTAGTAGGGCCGCTTTGTTGGTTAGACAGCATGTTGATGGGAATATTCAACGGCCTTCCAAAGAAAGATTCAATGGCGAAACGGGTTGAATGTTGTCCCAAAATATGGTTGTTATTCATGCGATTTTCAGTATTAGCAAGCACCAATTGTTTACTCAGCGTGTTCAAAAACATTGGCCGCTTCTCTTTTCTGGTTCCATCTGTATTTTCATTGCATATGATGTAAGCGGCTAATCCTTATCATGTTGCAACAAAATGCTAATGGCCAACGTCTGGTTGACCGTTTTGTGGAGTAATGCGTTACCATTTGGTCCATTGTATCAACGCCGGCCTTTGGTGAATTGCAAAATAATATAGCTTCCGGTTTTTTGCTACGCCTTCAGCTTTCTCGGTGTAGTGCACAGTGGATAGTAGATTTACTGCTTTGTCCTTCTTTGGAACGTAGCTGCACAGTGATACAAGGTTATCATAGAAACCGAACACAGATGAAAGCACTGGCCGTTTGCTGTCTTTTTGCACTTCTTTGGGAAGACACATTTTGTTGGATCTAATGGTGCCAACGTATGCAATAATAGTTCTGCCGCTGTGGTGTATCTATTAGCCAAACTCATGAGCACATTTTCGCCTTGGTTTGCCTCTCGTTGTTCTCTCCCTTTACCAGTGTACAGTTTTCCTTGCAACGGATATTTGGTTTTCGCATCGCATGCCCACCATACTTTTATGCCATACTTTGCGGGCTTTGATGGGATGTATTGCGTGAACTTTGGACGCCCACGGAATGGAAACAGCTGCTCATAGATGGTTACACTTTCGTATGGCTCAAATTTACTGGCAAGATTGTTATTCAAGAAGTTCCATATGTCGCGAATGGGAGCAGCTGTCGGTTTGTTGACGAAATGCGCCCGTACGACTATCGTCAAATCGAATACAGCGCATCAAAGTAACATATCGTGTATATGACATGGCTGCACGGAATATTGGAAGTGCATCAGTTTGCCACAACATTCATGAGAGCTGTATAGTATTTTGACTGACACCAAAAGCCAATAGTATCCCAATAAAAGTGTCAAGCTCAACACTTGTCATATCAACCCATACTTGTGGTGTGCAGTTTGCATGATCTGCGTTCCATTTGCGTGTAACTTTTTCTCCATATAGATTTGTTTGTGTTACGATGATGAACGTAATATTCGGTGAAAAGAAAAGCTAGAACACCTCAAGCGGAGTGGTCAGGTTTGTTTTTGGTCCACCTATGAAACGCATAATGTTGTGCTGGCGGAATCTCACTGTAGCGGGTTCAGCTATACTCTACTTGGTACCAGCGTTCAGAATGGCACCAAAACACTCGACACCGCACATTCTACGTGCTGATACAGTGTTGCTAATGGACACACAACACAAGTATTTCAAAAACGAAAACAGTTGCACACATATCAGTGCAGCACTAATTTCAAACACCAAACCGTGCACAAGTTTGTGTCCGATTGACGGTTCGGACATAAGTATGAACAACACTGTTCGGTGCAGTGTTTCGACATCAATGACACATAGCCATATTTCATTGTTTACAACATTCATGATCACACACGATCATACGGTGTCCTCACAACACACCAGCTCAACGTAAAACTGTGTGATTGCACACATGTTTCGCACAATTAGGTGTTTCTTTTGGTGTCAGCTCAACACTGAGAGAGCAAGACAACGGTACTACACGGCTTAGAGACACCCAACAGAGAGTGTTAGCATGCAGACACGCACCATTGCAGAGTGTTCGTGTAGCAAGAAAGCACAAACACTTCACACAACAGTGTTTTTCATACTTTTTGTGCACAATTTTGTATTTTGTCCGAATGCTGCTTGGCACCATCTTTTCCGAGCAAAAAACCGTCTGCAACTTGAGTTGGTGCATTCTCACTTTCTTCTTCGGATTCTTCATCGCTGTCGAATATTTCATTTGCTTCAATTTCCAAATCATATTCAATGTCCGAGGCGACATCTTCGGGCACAAAATCTGTGTTTTCACCACTTTGGTCTTCAAATAAATCTAGTTCTGTGCGAAATCACTCTGTAACGCTGATGATAGTTGTTGTTGGAAATTATCAGTAAGGCTGCCTGTACGCAAGGACGTATTGTACACAAATTCTAAATCCTCTACCATCATAATAGTAATAATTTCTCTTTAGTTTCCGCACAAAAAATTTATATTTCGGACTGTCGATGTTGTATGTTCAGCATTCAATAATAAACTAACTGAACTCAAAACCAAAATCACAAACGAAAGAAAGATATAAGAGAAAAATTAACACAAAAACTACCTGGAAGCAAACATCTGCATTGAATTCACATAAAAACAACCCAAAATATATAAAAATATATGGAAACAACAATCTGCATTGTATTTGCAGAAAAATAACCCAAAAAGTGTATAATAATAATTAATTTCATACAAATTGTATAGGGATCTGGCCAGGCATATGTGTTTGTTCGAGGGGGTACTTTTTTTGCAGTTTTCGTCGTGTTGGAACGATATGTTTGAATTTTTTTTTTAAAATAGAAGCCAACAATATTTTAGGCGGCTACCGGGAAATACAGGTATGTTTAATTAACGTTCAAAAATGAAATATGCTTGGCCAGAACCATGCGTTTGTCCAAGGGTTAAGTTCTTGCTACCCATTCACAGGTTTAAGAGACACTTTATGAAACACACAGGAAAGTTCCCGTGAAGGATAGATTGGTAGGGTAAAAAACACACAATAAAATATTACTATGCACAGCGCCCACAAAAGTTGGCTAATATTTTTAATAAATTTAAACTACATAACACAAAAACATATTTCAAAAGTAAAAAATTAAATTCAGTTGCAATACAGTTACATAAAAAAATTAACCTGAATCTAAAGCAGATGATAACAATAATCCAGAAGCATCTATGTGCGGGTAGTCAGTTTGCTGCTATTTTTCTACGAAATAAAATATTCAAATATTTATGTATATTATTATATTATTACGGTCTAGCCGTGATTTCTCTCAAATTTTTACCACATATAGAACTTTGTATTCTGAAACAGAATAATCGTACAATTTTGGAGCCAGGCCGAAACTTTCCGAGTTATGAGATCTCAAAGTTCCAATATATATATTGGGCAATTTTTGTTTTTGGACATCGGATAGGATCGGTATATAGCTCGTTGGAAACATCGTGACAATACCTATCAAGTCTTTATTTCGTAGATCCGTTAACCTGTTGAGAGCCGGCAGATATTTTTAAATTGTTACCCCTGCCTTTTAGGAGAAAAAGCTAAATATTTTAAAATGGGTCCGATATCAAAGCGAGTTTCGGGAAATATGCGATTCAGGCTTTCATTTGATGCATGGGTTGGCTCAATAACCGTTTAAACACCAGAGTTATTATGATGATAAAAATTTCCCGATCTGGGTAACTGTTACGGTAGAACACCTCAAAATAAGCTTAAAATATCAACAAAAAAGTCGATAAAAAAAATTAAAAAATAATTGTTTCTATGCGAACCACAGACGAACCATTTATGTGCATGAACATCAGCTTTTGTTGATGCTTATTGTCGGTTTACCGCTCTTCTTTATACCAAATAAGAATGTAATCGAAGTTATTCGCATCACTATCATGTTCACAACATTTTTGATAATATATTTTCAAATTCAGTCAAATAAAAAGTTATCGACCAAGCTCATGCTCATGACTGACAAGTCTGTTGTTCGTTTTATAGGAAATCACAAGAAAAAAAATTAAATTTAATTTGTCGATAACGTGTACTTATGGAGATATCGCGGATTCAAATGTGGGGAAAAACATTACCAAATATGGTTCTTTAGAAAATTTAAAACAGAAAAAAATAAATACATGTTTTCAATAACTCGCTATTCTATCGACATATCAAAGGTTGTTTTTGTATTATAAAGCTTTCTTTGTGGACGGCCTTCTGCAGGGCTTAGAGATTTCTCCTCTGGAGTAGGTCCAAAAGCGGCTTCCGCTTTTTGTTATAAAGCTTTCTGCGTGAACGGTATTCGGCAAAGCTAAAGGTTTTTCTCCTCTGTGTGTCTTTCTCTACAATTTAGAGAGTTATTGGAAAATTGTGTACATTTTTTAGTTTGAAAATTTAAGAAACAAAATTTTCATTAGAATATTTTTTAAACGTCCTTTATATCTATATTTCAACCTGCGAAATAAATACGTTAGTAATCAAATAATTTTGTTTATGATTTTCTATAAGAAAGAAATATTTTCAATTTCTCTTTTTTAAGTTCTGATACCTCGATATCCAAGCAATTTATCGATATTTTTATTTTATATTTTAGTCTTATTTGGAGGTGTTTGACAGCAAAAGTTTCCCAAAATCGAGAAATTTTTAAATGTCAAAAGTCACTTACAATCACGCATGTGAATATGAAAAAATTTAATTGACTTCTAAAAACTTAGGTGTTTAAACGGTTATTGGCACAACCGATGCATAAAATGAAAGCCTGAATTCTTAACTATTCTTGGATATTTCCCGAATGGTACCTTTTTTTTTTTTTTTTTTTTTTTTTTTTCTAGCTTAAATTCATTTATTTCTCCAACTTTTGTTCTAATTAATATACATACGTACATTTTTTTTCCTAACATCTACTGATAAAACTAGGATTATTTTCATTTTAAATAAATTATATCGGAATATTGCCAGCCCATATACATTCTTATTTCAGATTTGACATTTTGTCCTTATCTTCGTCTGTTATCCCGGGAAAAAAGAGACTAAACCCGTACCCTTAGAATGTTACCTTAATATCGAACCCATTTTAAGATATTTACCTTTTTTCTTAGAAGGTGGGGTTAACAATTTAAAAATGCGCTCTCAAAAGGTTAACGAATCTACAAAATAAATTTTGCTATTTGAAAGGTATTGCCACGATCTTTCCAACGAGCTATATACCGATCCGATGTCCGCTATTTGGAGGCCCATAACTCGGGAAATATGGCCTTGGCCTGACAGAATGTTCCTCTTGTTTTTTCAAGTTTAATACCCTACACTCGGAGGAAAAAATAGAGCTGTGGAGTGGATTTTATCCTAAATACTTACGTCCATCCTTCATTGCTGTTTGCATTCTTTCCTGTGAACCAGATGTCCCTCTCAATTCTGTGAGACACTACAAGTTGCTCCCTGTAAAAATAACAATAAACTTACAAATAGTTGAAAAACAAAACAGAAAACAAGGAACAGACCTTGTATAGATCGACACGTCCAATTTTGTGCTTTTTGTTGGGTGTAGAGAACGTTATTTTAAGTAAAAAACATAAAATAAAAAAATCGGTGGGAACCCCTATTTTGGGAGTTACGGGCCCCCAAAGGTCGGGCATACGGGATGGCCTTACGAGTGTGGTGCCGTCTTGTGGGACCGATTTGACCACTTTTTTCTGTAAAAAGAGTCGAAATAAGCAAAAAAAAAATAAATTTTTTCGATAGCTGTTTTAGTTATCGAGATATCGAATGATCAATTTTTAAAGGATATTGACCTTTTCGATAATTTTGCAAAAAATGTAACACCGGCTTCGGCATAGTATTTTTTGTTATAAAGCTTACTGCGTGGACGGCCAACACCGGCTTCGGGGTTGCTTTGCATTCTCTTTGTTTTTGTGTATTTATACCCACAAAAAACAGAGAATTCAAAGCAACGGACACATGTACATACATACATTGTTATGTTCGTACATACGCTAAACAAATTCACACAATTTTCGTTGCTCTCTTGCTGTCTCATTTTTATATACGTATACAAAGTGATAAAGATCATCATTACTTCAGCGATGAATTCCCGATGATTTTGTAGACCGAATGCATTTACATTCTCGATCAACTTTACATTGTCAACTTTACATTGGTCAAGTACTTCGCGTTCGCTTACGCTTATGAGGTGTCATTGACACAAGCTGTTTAAAGCAATAGGAATAGGAGTCGATTATATTCCACGTCTTACTATATTAAATAAGTGAGGTAAAAATATAGGTCTGGTCCAGAATTTGCATTTAAAAGTAATGATGCTATAATGAGTACTCATTTATTTTCCGCTTTTTCTGTAGGCGAAGGCAAATGATGTATTACATTTTAGACCTCTTTAAAATATGCTATAAAAATAAATCAAAGAAAATCATTAAAATCAAATTGAATTTGATCTTCATATGCGTCCACTCGCATGGAATTTCACAACAATACTAACTTTTCCAAATATACGACTGCGCAAAGAAGAAAAATGTAACGGTTCTTGTTTTTACGTCTAATTCTACGAACACACCACATTCGTTCCCCATTACAGCATAAACGAGTTCGTAACTGGGTACGTCTGTATTTTGTTTCCAGATTACGATTGCCATCCCACCTCATTTGTTCATCCTTACAGCGTAAGCAAAGATTGTAGTAGTTAGTTTTGTGCATTACCATTTGTTTCGCTTTGGATCACTTTACATTTTTCTAATATATCATCATTTGATCATCGATGATTTTTAAACCCTATTACAAATTTTATCACTTGGTAACTACGTTATTATTCTCTCAGCTCTGAGAGTACTCCGCACCCACATTTTATTTGACTTACCTTTCACAAAAATAAAAAAAGGCGTTCAATCACATGATGACGTTTCATTTAAATAGTATTAATAGTTAAGAAGACTTAAAAATATTTATACCCACAATAAACAAAGAGAATGCAAAGCAACAGACACATGTACATACATACATTTTTATGTTCGTACATACGCTACACAAGTTCACACAATTTTCGTTGCTCCCTTGCTATCTCATTTTTATATACGTATAACCACGTTATTATCCTCTTAGCCCTGAGAGTGCTCTGCACCCACACAATTGTAGCAGTTTGACAATCTGTGTTTCGCAGTCGGGCAAATTTGTGTTCTATATAGGGGTGGGTCACCCTTATCATTTAGGGGTATGAAAAATAGTCGTTGGCCGATTCTGAGACCTACCCGATATGCACAGACAAATCGGTCCAGCTGTTTCGGAGGAGTTTAAAGCCAAACAATCTGTGATCGCAGTCCGACAAACTGTGTTTGGATGTGCTCACTTTGTGAGTTAAGTCCTTACCCACGCCTATAGATGTTAACACATCTAAAATGTAAATGCCGCGGGTGGGATTCGAACTCGCAATCTGTGGACGATCGTTTCGATTTTTGTGAAGCCTCATCTTCAGCAGCGTCTAGCCCGTGAAGCCACTGCGGTGTGTATTCACACTAGTCACTAAACGAAGACATTTATAGTGCAGTGATTGTCACTACTTACACATTGCTTTCCTACTTACAGCCTGTGCCAATCGGTATCCCAGGTTAGTAAAAATATGACATTTACGTGGTGAATAAAATGTATCTAACCCATTTACTTTTATTTTTTTTTATTGACTATTACAACCTCATGAGGTCAGACGTCTTACACATATTAATTAAACAAACAAATTAAACAAATTTCAACATATTCTTCCAACTGGCTCTATCCGTCGCCTTTTCTCGCCAGTTGGTAACACCAAGGATACGGAGGGATTCTTCTGCCTGGTCTTTCCAGCGGAGTCTTGGTCGTCCTCTTTTCCTGCTTCCATCGGGCACGTTATCAAAAATCTTTCGCGCTGGCACATCTTCATCCATTCTGATAACATGGCCTAGCCAACGCAATTGGCACACTTTGATTCGTCTAGCTATGTCCACGTCAGAATAGAGACTATATAGCTCTGCGTTCCAGCAACGTCGGTACTCGCCGTTTTCCCTAACAGGCCCATATATTTTACGGAGAATTTTTCTCTCGAAAACTCCCAGGTGTTTTTCATCCGCTTGCGATATGACCCAAGTTTCGGAGCCATATGTTAAGACAGGTAAAATGAGAGTCTGATATAGCTGGACTTTTGTCCGTCGAGAGAGGGCTTTGTTCCTAAACTGCTTGCTGAGCCCAAAATAACATCTATTTGCAAGCACAATTCTCCTATCTATCTCCAGGCTGACGTTGTTGTCCTGGTTCACGGCGGATCCAAGGTAGACAAATTCATCTACCACTTCAAACTTAAATCGGTTGTCAACGTTCAAGTGCGGACCAAGTCGAGAGGTTTCTCTAGTCGTTGACACCATCAATTTTGTCTTGCCCTCATTAACAGCAAGACCCACCTTTGCTGATTCCATTTCGATTCTTGAAAATACTGCAGTAACCTCTCGCAAATTTCGCCCAATGATGTCTATGTCGTCAGCATACGCCAGCAACATATGGCTTTTCGTGTTAATGGTCTTGTTCGTATTTACTGCAGCCTTTCTCATTATTATCTCCATTAAGAGGTTGAAGAGTTTGCACGAAAGTGTGTCGCCTTGTCTAAGTCCTCGCTTGGTACAGAATGGTTCAGTGAGGTCTTTCCCCACTTTCACTGCTGGTTTGGTGTTGGTCAGCGTCATTCTACAGAGGCGGATCAGTTTTGCCGGAATACCAAGTTCAGACATATCTTCGTACAGTTTTCCCCTTATGGGGCTATCGAAAGCATCTTTGTAATCGACAAAAAGGAGGTATGTATCGATTTGCTTTTCGTGGGTCTTTTCCAGGATTTGGCGTAGCGTGAATATTTGGTCAGTTGTGGACTTGCCTGATAATCAGGTTTTCAATAATTGGCTTTAGTCTTTCACATAAAACGCTCTACAAGATCTTATACGCGATGCATAAAAGATTGATACTGCCATAGTTGGAACAGACACAGAGATCGCCTTTTTGAATACAGGACATAATACACTGAGACTCCAATCGTCGGGCATAGATTCCCCCAGCCATATACCGCATATCATTTGATGCATGTGGGCTATCAGTCCTTCGCCACCTGCCTTAAAAAGTTCAGCGGGTAGGCCATCCGCACCCGCGGCTTTATTATTCTTCAGGCGGGAGATCGCCGTTCTAATCTCGTCTTGGTTGGGGGGGGGGGGGACAGTCTATACTATCTTCCACTATCATTACCTCCTGATCTTCAGTGGAAGAATCTGAGTGGAGTAGTGCTGAAAAGTGGGCTTTTCAAAATTTGGAGCACACACTGCTTCTCAGTCAGCAGATCTCCATTCTCGTCCTTGCAGGAGGGCAGCGCATTATTAGGCCCGTTGGTCGATCTTCTTACCCTCTGGACAAAACTTTCGCGATTCACCATTCATCCTGCACATTTCGGTTCTTTCACTCTCTCTCTGCTCCCACTGCCATTTTTTCGCCTAAATAATTGGTTTTCCTCCCTTATCAGCCTCTTGTACCGCTCACTCGCAGCACGCGTTGTAGCTTACTGTTTCGTTGCCATACGTGCAGCGTCTTTTTCATCAGTTGCAATGCGACATTCTTCGTCGTACCATGGCTTATCCTTCTGCGGTTTTTGATAGCCAAGTTCAGTCATTGCAGCGATTTCCAAAGAATGGGAGATGTGCTTCCACTGCGCATCTGGGTCTTCGGGAGGGGGGGTATTCTGCTCCAGCAGGAGAGAGAGTTTCTGTCGATAGGACATTGATATCTCCGGTACTTGTAGCTTGTCAATATCTAACTTTTCCTGTGTTCGGCTCCGTACGTTTTTCGCCCTGCTCAATCTCGTGCGAACTTTCGCAGCCACCAGGTAATAGTCCGAGTCGATATTGGCACCTCGATATTGGCACCTCGAGTCTATCAGTCTTATTTCATTATCGGAGGTGTTATCATGTAGACTGTGATTGCCGATGGTTGGTTGAAAGACACTTTGCTTTCCTAATTTGGCATTAAAATCGCCTAGAATAATCTTAATGTCGTGGTCAGGGCAGCGTTCATATACTTCCTCCAGGCGCTCATAAAATGTTTCTTTGACCTCATCATCCTTATCCTCTGTCGGTGCGTGCACACAAATTAACGAGATGTTGAAATATTTCGCTTTGATGCGAATTGTGGCTATGCGGTCACTCACTGGGTTGAGCCTTGAAACTAGGTGTCGCAGTCTCTTGCCTACTATAAATCCGCACCCAAATTCGTGCTTACGCTCATGGCAGCTGTAGTAAATATCGAAGTTTTTCTTTCTGGTGCAACCATATCCTGTCCATCGCATTTCCTGGATCGCTGTGATGTCAGCTTTATATTTTCCGAGGACATCCGCCAGTTGGAAAGTGGCACCGGTCCTGTATAACGTTCGAACATTCCAGGTACATATCCTTAAATCATGGTCCTTATAACGTTTGCGAGGGTCGTCAACAGTTGGGGGTTTCTTTGTTCATCATATTTTCTGCGTATTTTCATTGCCAATATAACGGTGGCGGGAGGCAAACCCAGCCCACCGTGGTTTGCATTTTACCTACTGCCAGGATGATTATGTTTCAGCCGCCCATTATGGATCAGACGCTGACCAGAATGCAGTGTGTCAAAACTGGATTTTCGTTTCTTCAATTTTGATCCGCCGTTGACCAGGGGTGTTGGCTCATCCGCCTTCAAAGGACAGAAGAATATGTCCACTACTTCGAAGAGCTTCAGTGGCAGGGTCACCTAATAATCCTGAGACATATCAGTGATCGCATTACCACTCAGGTTGCTCATTCGTTTCTCCTTCTCACTTTAGCTAGCTAACGGAGGTTTCCGATAAGCCATTGCCCAGGACATACTGCGTGGAAGTAGTGAGCTGCTTGGACTGCCCGATGAAGGAATCATTTCTGGCCACTCCCAAGTGAATGGCTATCAGAAACTTTCCACCTCCACGGACAGTCCCATGTCCCAAATATATCTAGCCCACGCTGCTAGCTAAATTTTTGACAAGTGGATGGAAATTTTTGAGTGTAAGTAGTGTAGTGTAGTGTAAAGCGAAACCGAACTTCCGCCGTCCCCGATATTTTTATTGTGGTGATACGACGTCGAAGTTTTTCGGAATCTAATTTGGATAATGATGACTCAACCCATTTTAGTAAGTATATTTATCAGCTTTTTCGCATTTACATCCCTATTTATATTTTGTAATAATATCATTTCGTTGTTAAAACTATTTTTAATCATCGGCTTCATCCACCGCCGTTCGAATTTTGTGGCCGGCGCCGCCGTCAACTTGTTATGTCGACTTGTAGCTCTGTTCATCATGTATTTGTAAACAAAATAAGCAAGGAGGAAGAAATTTTGCAGCATTTTTACACCAGTTTTGCAGAAACGAAATGGCTGAACCCGCGAAAAAGGCACAAAAAAACTACGCTACATGTAAGTATTGTTTTCGGCTTAAACCTAGAATAGGTCGGCTACTCGACTTCGACTCCAAACTATCCCCATTGAATATAACTTTTCATTTTCAGTAAAAAAAGTAAAACAAAAAAATGGTTTTTTCAATTTCAACATTTCACAGAAAAAAAAAATAAGGTATTAATAGGAAATCAAAAAATATTCCACCCAGAAAGCCATATAAAAATACTATGCCGAAACCGCGAAGCCGGTGTTGGACCCACCACAGGCCGAAGGCCGTCCACGCAGTAAGCTTTATAACAAAAAAATACTATGCCGAAGCCGGTGTTACATTTTTTGCAAAATTATCGAAAAGGTCGATATCCTTTAAAAATTGATCATTCGATATCTCGATAACTAAAACAGCTATCGAAAAAATTTGTTTTTTTTTTTGCTTATTTCGACTCTTTTTACAGAAAAAAGTGGTCAAATCGGTCCCACAAGACGGCACCACACTCATAATGCCATCCCGTTTGCTCGACCTTTGGGGGCCCGTAACTCCCAAAATAGGGGTTCCCACCGATTTTTTTATTTTATGTTTTTTACTTAAAATAACGTTCCCTACACCCAAAAAAAGCACAAAATTGGACGTGTCGATCTATACAAGGTCTGTTCCTTGTTTTCTGTTTTGTTTTTCAACTATTTGTAAGTTTATTGTTATTTTTACAGGGAGCAACTTGTAGTGTCTCACAGAATTGAGAGGGACATCTGGTTCACAGGAAAGAATGCAAACAGCAATGAAGGATGGACGTAAGTATTTAGGATAAAATCCACTCCACAGCTCTATTTTTTCCTCCGAGTGTAGGGTATTAAACTTGAAAAAACAAGAGGAACATTCTGTCAGGCCAAGGCCATATTTCCCGAGTTATGGGCCTCCAAATAGCGGACATCGGATCGGTATATAGCTCGTTGGAAAGATCGTGGCAATACCTTTCAAATAGCAAAATTTATTTTGTAGATTCGTTAACCTTTTGAGAGCGCATTTTTAAATTGTTAACCCCACCTTCTAAGAAAAAAGGTAAATATCTTAAAATGGGTTCGATATTAAGGTAACATTCTACGGGTACGGGTTTAGTCTCCTTTTTCCCGGGATAACAGACGAAGATAAGGACAAAATGTCAAATCTGAAATAAGAATGTATATGGGCTGGCTATAGGCCGATATAATTTATTTAAAATGAAAATAATCCTAGTTTTATCAGTAGATGTTAGGAAAAAAAATGTACGTAGGTATTAGGGTGGACCTTGTGTCGATATTTTGGTAGATGAGGGCTCTATTCCGTGCCTTTTTGAAAAAAAATGACAATGCCGAAAAAAACATTAGGGGTTGCGCACGAGCCGAGAAAAAGGTCCACTTTGCCAAAATTAGGGGGGAAATTGCCATAGGTCATCAGGGTTCACCCGTAGGGGGGAAGAATGTATGGCCGACCCCCATTAACTTTTTACCGCCAACATTTTCCCCCAAGACACCCACCCCCTATCTCCTCCCCTTAGGGGGGTCACCATACAAAAATGGAGGTTGCTCAGTATTTTCGAAAAACACCATAGGTCATCAGGGGTCACCCCTAGGGGGGCAAAATATATGACCGACCCCCATTAACTTTTCATCTCCAACATCTTTTCCCAACAAACTTACCCTCTATCTCCACTCCTTGAGGGACTCGCTGATGGGTATTTCTTGCGGTAAGAATCGATAACATGTAGTAAATACTGTTTCTCTTCTTCGCCTTGACACAGTATTCTATTATAATCTTGTATCATTTTTACTCCTTTTTCGGCAGTGTCGTTCACAACGCGCAAGTTATTTACAATTCTACGACCTTCTTGATAGTCTGCGCGAGATTTCCATGTTGCTGGATTTGCAAGAATGAAATCTTGCGATATTCCAAATCGTACAAATAAATTTTTGGTATTATGAGAGACGAAGTTGCTCAAGTCTTTAGCCAAGAATTCCTCATTCACATCTTTGAATTTCACCTCAATTTTTTTAACGCTGGTGCTTTTGATTACGACGCGAGGAGCTGGGGGAACCGGGTCGTCTTCTTCATCTTCTTCACCTTCTTCGTCTTCTTCACCTTTTTCGTCTTCTTCATCTTCTTCACCTTCGTCATTCTCATTTTCTAGCAATGCTTGGGCCATTTTGGCCTTCAACTCATTTGAAACCTTGTCATCGAAAAAGGCAAGGGCTATGTGCTCATCGGCGAGATACCATAGGTGACCGATAAATTTCTTTATCATTACCCGAGATAAATCCTGGTCAACGGACTTGTACTCGACGATGTCCTTCAAAAACTTCCAATCTTGATTCGGCGCCTCAGCTGCTCGAGAAGAACCAAACCATGCCTTGACGTAAAGTCGCACCACAAAAATACAAACGTGTCGAATACCATTCAATTCACATACAGATAAGTGAAAAGTTCTCCGAAACAAAAACATCTTGAGGCTGTAAATGGCTTTTGCCATCCATCGAGCATGGGAAACGGGTCCTGGAGGTCGGAAATGGTAATTCTCAAGTTTTTCACCCAGAAACAAAAGAATTAATTGTAGCATTTCTTTGTAGTCATCGCGAGGGTGTTTCTCCTTCAATTAATCTAAGCAAAACTTCTTTATGCCGACTTGCATTGCCACAGGAATTTTTCTGACGACTTGATCGTCTATCAAGCCAGAATGGAATGGTTTAACCTTTACAGCGTCCCATTCCTGTTTGAAACGGTCAAAGCAAGGTACGCCTGGTGCACTGGTCTTTCCCATTTTTGTCTCAAAAACTTCCCTTAGCACCAGTTCGTATACGTGGTGTCTGCAAGGTAAATATAAGATTTCTCTCTCCAACAGCCGATCAAGAGCAACTGCGGCTCCGGAGAATGGGCCACTGTTCGTTGATGTCGTGTCGAAAGAAAGTCCTTGTATTCGATGTGTCATATGCCAAGATGCCAATAGTTGATAAACGGCATGTGCTATTCTCCGGCCTTTTCCTTTCCCATCTTCTACTTTGGGAACTCCAAGAAGTTGTTCTTTTTCTCCGTACGAGACAATTACCGGTAGACGGTCCACCTTCTTTGTACCCACAAAATCCAAAAGCATTTTGCCATCCCAATGGACCTCGAAGGATTTAGCTGCGACAAGCTGGAGATGAATGAAACGCGTTGAAGAATAAGAATTCTGAATGAGAGCAAATAAATCTATGCGATCTTACTTCTGGATTGTCTTTCACATAACTCAGCATGTTCTCTCGATTTGAACGCCGACATCTCCGAAGCGACGTACGGTTTATTGTGTATTGTTGAGGATCGCGTCCAAATGCTTCTGCCGCCGCTATCATAATGCCGACCGCGTCTCGGTCAGTCACTTTGCACTTGTCCAAAGCTGATAGGACTCGTTCAGTAAAACATTGTTTGTAACCTCTTCTGTCACCAACATTTGACGGGCCAGCTTCTGCCGGGAAGTTTTCGTCCTGTCTCCCATTATCATCGCTTGAATCACTGCTTGAAAATTTAACCACTGCAATTGAACGAATTTCATTGGAATATAAACATTGGACGAACACACAAAGCGCGAAATAGCTTACCGCCTTTAGCGAACCGATCTCTACTAGATTCCGTTGCACGTTTGCGTCGCAACTCTTCTTGTTCTTCGCGCTCAGCTTTTCTTTTCCTCGTTCGAGTATCAGTAGCGTCCACACCTCCCATAGTTCCTGGCCGGCCATCTTCTCTTTGCTTTAGCAGAAACTCAATGTCTTCGGTATTTGTCATTTTCTCAAGGGCGTTGGCGTGTGCGATGTCGAAAAGATTATCCAAGCTATCAGAAAACGTATTCTCTTTTTCTCTAGTGGACTCAGTCTTTCTGTGAGATGACTTTCTTAAAGCATCCCACTCATCGTGCAGCGCAGCTATTTTTCTTGTAACATCTCCTCTGGCTTTCGTCGGAATAGCTGCTTGGCGCCAAAAAATCATCACTGCGTCCGCGACTATAACCGCACTATTTTTCTTCGACATGTTTCGTTTGCGAATGTTGAAGAAATGCATTCTTAGCACTTGCTTCTTCGACGGTAATTTGTTCCCCGTAATATTCATGCTTGGATAACCAATCAAAAAAATATCGTCACGCGATCTAAGTCGTGTTGTCATCTTAACTTTTAAAAAACGGGAGAAAAATCAATTTACTTTTCGCGGTCGTCGGCACTTGTTGAATGACAACAATCGATGAATGAACTGCTATTTATAACTACTACGTATTTTGCAATATTTTACTGCCAGGTACTGATGAATGGGGGCATCTGCTAAGGGTGCCTATGTACCTGATTCAGCACGTGTGCGTTTCAAATTTTTCAAGACTTTCCAAACAATGACCACTCTTGAATATTGGTGGAATTTCTGTAAAAAAATCAAAAAAAATCAAAAAAATCTCGATATTGTGCAACTGTAAATACATAGATTTTCAGTATTTTTGTATGGGGAGTCCCTCAAGGAGTGGAGATAGAGGGTAAGTTTGTTTGGAAAAGATGTTGGGAATGAAAAGTTAATGGGGGTCGGTCATATATTTTGCCCCCCTAGGGGTGACCCCTGATGACCTATGGTGTTTTTCGAAAATACTGGGCAACCTCCATTTTTGTATGGTGACCCCCCTAACGGGAGGAGATAGGGGGTGGGTGGCTTGGGGGAAAATGTTGGCGGTAAAAAGTTAATGGGGGTCGGCCATACATTCTTCCCCCCTACGGGTGACCCCTGATGACCTATGGCAATTTCCCCCCTAATTTTGGCAAAGTGGACCTTTTTCTCGGCTCGTGCGCAACCCCTAATGTTATTTTTTTTTTAATTTTTTTTTTCGGCATTGTCATTTTTTTTCAAAAAGGCACGGAATAGAGCCCTCATCTACCAAAATATCGCAAAAATGTCATTTCAAGGTCCACCTTAGTAGGTATATTAATTAGAACAAAAGTTGGAGAAATAAATGAATTTAAGCTAAAAAAAAAAAAAAAAAAAAAAAAAAAAAGGTAACATTCGGGAAATATCCAAGAATAGTTAAGAATTCAGGCTTTCATTTTATGCATCGGTTGTGCCAATAACTGTTTAAACACCTAAGTTTTTAGAAGTCAATTAAATTTTTTCATATTCACATGCGTGATTGTAAGTGACTTTTGACATTTAAAAATTTCTCGATTTTGGGAAACTTTTGCTGTCAAACACCTCCAAATAAGACTAAAATATAAAATAAAAATATCGATAAATTGCTTGGATATCGAGGTATCAGAACTTAAAAAAGAGAAATTGAAAATATTTCTTTCTTATAGAAAATCATAAACAAAATTATTTGATTACTAACGTATTTATTTCGCAGGTTGAAATATAGATATAAAGGACGTTTAAAAAATATTCTAATGAAAATTTTGTTTCTTAAATTTTCAAACTAAAAAATGTACACAATTTTCCAATAACTCTCTAAATTGTAGAGAAAGACACACAGAGGAGAAAAACCTTTAGCTTTGACGAATACCGTTCACGCAGAAAGCTTTATAACAAAAAGCGGAAGCCGCTTTTGGACCTACTCCAGAGGAGAAATCTCTAAGCCCTGCAGAAAGGCCGTCCACAAAGAAAGCTTTATAATACAAAAACAACCTTTGATATGTCGATAGAATAGCGAGTTATTGAAAACATGTATTTATTTTTTTCAGTTTTAAATTTTCTAAAGAAACATATTTGGTAATGTTTTTCCCCACATTTGAATCCGCGATATCTCCATAAGTACACGTTATCGACAAATTAAATTTAATTTTTTTTCTTGTGATTTCCTATAAAACGAACAACAGACTTGTCAGTCATGAGCATGAGCTTGGTCGATAACTTTTTATCTGACTGAATTTGAAAATATATTATCAAAAAATGTTGTGAACATGATAGTGATGCGAATAACTTGGATTACATTCTTATTTGGTATAAAGAAGAGCGGTAAACCGACAATAAGCATCAACAAAAGCTGATGTTCATGCACATAAATGGTTCGTCTGTGGTTCGCGTTAGAAACGATTATTTTTTAATTTTTTTTATCGACTTTTTTAAGCTTAGTTTGAGGTGTTCTACCATTACAGTTGCCCAAATCCTGAAATTTTTATCATCATAATAACTCTGGTGTTTAAACGGTTATTGTGGGAATATCGTAAAACAAAAACATGTGCTTACTTTAGTCTTTAAATCATTTTAAGTATTAATGTTATTTAAATGTATCGTCATCATATGATTGAACGCTGTTTTTTATTTTCCAATGTAACATTTACTAATGTGTTCATAGAAATCGAACAGGTACCGTGTAACAAAAAGGTGTTAACACATCGCTCGTGAGTTTTTTTTGACTTTTTTGTTATATTTTATTCCTAGTATATATTTGTTGTGTATTTACACAAAAACTTTAAGGCAGAAAACGAAATGCCGTTGCTGATTTATCGTTGTATCTGGTATTACTAAAGCAATACTTTCCAACATCCAACCGCCCATCTGCAACACACCAAATGTCATCAATTTACTGAGAGAGTTGACGTCTCTATACGTCATTACTCTATGATACATATAGTCTGGAAACATAATCATTTCCGCAAAAACCACAGCATTAATCACAGTGGCGTAATATTCTCAGTTGATGAACACTTTTTCGTAGTGGGAATAAAACTGTACGTTAGCTCACTTTCTATGGCAAAAGTTGTTTCGGCTACGAACATATTTTGTTTTTGTTTCCAAAATCATTCAAATGGAAAAAAAATATTTAGTTGAAATAAACCGATTTCCAAAAGCAAAACATTTCTGAGGCAAAAGGGGACAATTCTGTTATGTATATCGTCACATACGTATGAACTTTTTTAACAAATGTAGGTTTGTTGTCCTTCAAAATGTCGGGGAAAATCGATTGTGGTAAAAGCTGTAAATGCGGAATATCATCCAATATTCCCAATTTTTCAGTCTATTAATGTCCATCATATCGTGTTAATAAAGCCCATGAGAAATTTATGTTTGGTAATTCTTTAATATACATATTATGTAGTATATTAATATTAAATAATTAATTATAACAACATCACATCATACTGAAGTTCATACTTATATATGAAAAAATTTAAAAAATCGAGAAAAAATTTTTTGATGCTCGTACTTATTGCCCAAAACATGGGTTCACTCAAATGGAAGGTTTTCTTCTTATGAAGGGGACTGTATATTATCTCGTGTAACATCAGTGGGGTAAGCGAACCCTATTTTAACATATGTATTGTATAAATGTAGGCGTCGGGCCTTCCAACACCGCTTTCGCAGTTTTTTTTAGCATTTTGTTTTGCAAAGCTTTACGCGTGACCGGATTCAGGGATTTTTTTCTCTGGAGAGGGCTTCGCTGCATCGGTATTGCATTTTTATGTTATAAAAGTAAAGAAGTGGTAAGTCTTTTAAAGACTTTCTCCTCTAGGGTGGGTCCAATACCGACTTCGGTGCTTTGGAAGTGTTCTGTGAAATAAAGCTTTGAAGTCCATAGCGCTGCAGAAACAATGCTGGTTCGTCTTCATCCATTCTATTGACATGGCCTAGCCAGCGCAATCGCGTTATTTTGATCCACTTAACTATGTCAATGTCGGGATGTACATAGCTCATACAGCTCATGGTTTATACGTTGCCAATACTAGCCGTTGTGCACTAAACGGCCACAAATTTTCCGTAGTATTTTTCTCTCGAAGACTCCTACAGATGTTTCATCTGCTTGCGATTAGATCCAGGATTCTTTGCCATAAAGTAAGACATGTTGTTTTAGAGTCTGGTATAGCTGGATTTGTGTTACTCGAGAGAGGGCTTTATCTCTAATGTGCTTCCTTAGCCCATGTTGCGGCCATTTATTCTATAAGTCATCAAAAGATAATAAATTTAATTTTAACTAAAAATGTAATGTTTCAGAAGATAATCATTAATGCTCATATATAAATTACTTGCACTGTAACTCATAACTAATGTAAGACAAGAAAGCATTACTACTCAGAGAATTATTGTTGTTATAGCCTTTTATGATATCTTCCAATATCATTGCTTGACCTACAAGACATAACAAATATGATATGGAATGTACTGAATAGACCTAAAATGAACACAGTTAAGCAAAGTCAAAGCGTCGTTTAATTGAAGACTAGATATTGTTGCTGTAGTAATTCCGTTGAGAAAAAGGCTTCTTCACGAAAACATCCCAAACTAACATCTAGTCGCAAGCACAATTCTCCGCTTGATTTCAAGGCTGATGTTGTGGTTTTTGTTCACGGTAGATCCGAGGTATATAAATTCGTCCACTACCTCGAAATTATAACGGTTATCAACGTTCACACTTTGGTCAAATCGCGTGAAGGCCCTGCTCGTTGAAACCATTAATTTTGCCTTGTCCTCCTTTCAGAGCCACTTTTGCTGACTCCTTCTCAATTCTCGAAAACTCCGCAGTAACTTGATATCGATATTATCATCAGCATACGCGAGCAGCATGTGACTTTTGCTGCTGATGGTTTTATTCATGTTAACTGTAGCTTTTCGCATAATGATCTCCATTAAAATGTTAAAGATATCGCACTATAGGGTGTCGCCTTGCATGAGCCCTCGCTTAGTTTCGAAAAGTTCGGTTACATCCTTTCCAACTATCACTGCGGATGTGGTGTTCGTCAAGGTCATCCTGCAAAGGCGTATGAATCTTTCTGGAATCCAAGCTCAGACATTGCTTCGTAGAGTTTTCCCCGTATCGGACTATCGAAGGCCGCCTTGTAATCGACAAATAGATGATAGGCGTAGATTTTCGCACATTATACGTGATTGAACCTTAGATGCTGTGGATAAAAGGCTTATTCTACGGTAGTTGGCACAGAGACTAGGGTCACATTTTTTAAATATGGGACATGGTACACTAAGACTCCAATTGCTGGGCAGACATTCATCTAACCAACTTTTGAATTGTCGTCCATATTGTGATCGATTATCCCTTCGTCATTGGATATATCAGGTACGAGTAGAGCGGAGATATGATCTCTCCATATTCCCAATATGCTCTGCACTTCCGCGATGACATTTGCGTCCTTGTCGTTACAGAAGGAGGGCCCTGTACTATGGGCATTAGTTCCGTTATTGACTTCTCGGTAGTATTGTCGGGGTTCGTTCTTCCTTCTACATGTCTCAATTTTCACACTCGCGCGCTTTCTCCACTTCCGTTTCTTATGCCTAAAAATACAGTTTACCTCCTTTCATTTCTCCCTACCGCTCAGTTCCAGCTCGCGTTCTAATTGACTGAAGCATTGCCATACGTGCAGCGTTGTTTTCATCATGCGACACTATTCATCGTACCAGCGGTTTTTCGAAACCAAGTACGGTTGTTGAGGCAGTTTTTATAGAGTCGGAAATGGGCTTCTACTGCGCAACAGGATCGTCGTCGGGAGGATAAAGGGTTCTGTACCAGCTTCCTCTGCGTCTGGTTTCGTACGATTTCCGCTCTACCTAATCTTGTGCGAATCTTTGCCGCTACCAGGTAGTGATCAGAATCGATGTTAGCTCCTCTGATCACTCGTACGTCCATTACACTGGATGAGTGCCTTCCATCAATTACCACGTGATCAATTCGGTTCTTAGTTCTTTGATCAGGGGATACCCAAGTAGCCTTGTGGTTGTCTTTATGCTGGAATCTTGTACCACTAATGACCATGTTTTTTGCCGCGGCAAAGTCAATCAGTCTCATACCGTTGACGGAACTGTCAACATGTACACTGAAATTGCCAATAGTTGGATGAAACATATTCTCCCTTCATACTTTTGCCTTACAATCAACTAGTACAATCTTAATGCCATGGCCTGGGCAGCGGTCATACGTTTCCTCTAGGCGCTCATAGAATCTGTCTTTGGGATCATCATCTTTGTCTTCTGTCGGGGCATGCACACAAATTTGCGAAATATAAAAATATTTCGCTTTTATGCGGATTGTGGCTATACTTTTACTCACAGGTTTGAAACTAGAGACTAGATGTCGCAGTATTTTGCCAACTACAAATCCGCAACAAAATTCATGTTTTTTTTCATGGCAACTGTAGTATACAGGGTGTTTCTTTTAAACTGAGACGATCAAATATCTCGAAAAATAGCCACTCTACGGAAAAAATGTCCATAATCAAAATTTAATCATACCGCGGGGGAAATACATTAGTGCAAAAAAAATAGTCCCCCACCCCCGGCTTTGTAGGTGGGGCGGGGGTAACTTTTAAACTAAGATAGGAAGCCATATTTTTTATTGCAGATACGGATTCTACGACTAGTTAGTTAGTTAGTTAGTTCGAAAAGAGGGGCGTGGTGTTGAGTGTTCAGAAGGAGCACTCTAAACCTTCCCATGTCAGTAAGACATACACTTAAGGCGCTAAGTTCGACCTGTTGGGCGCTCTAGGTTTATCCTACTACTTCACTATGTCCCTTATAGGAATTCGGTGCTATTCAAGAAATTCCTTAGTTTGTTCCAGTCCATACCCACAAGTTTGGTCATGTCCGGTATCGTACTATCCGAAAGATATCTGGATCTAGCTTGTGTGAAGGCCGGGCAGTGGCATAACTAAACTACGTATGATTTGAATGAAATATTTTGTTCGGTTCATGATAAATGGCGTTGTAATCGACGAAATTCAATTTTTTCAATTTCTCCTTCTAAAAAAATAAAAAACATCACGTAATCACCGCATTGCTTTGCTTACGTTTGTTGCCAAGGGGGTGGCGGGGGGGGGTTAATAATTGTAATAAATCTGCTTACGTAATACTTGAACGACCCCTAAATAAATATATGAATACAAAAATAAATTAACAAATTTTTAAAAAGTGAAAAGTTTATTGTAAATTTAGTCTTAACTAACCAAATTTTCTTGAAAAAAATATTATTTTAAAAAACATTTTGTTTTTGATTTAAATTTGTTGATGTCGTTTCGTTCGTTGTTTTGAATTTCTCATACATATTAATAATTCTTAGATATTATTTCATTTATTCTAATTAAATATTAACTATTAACTAACATTTATCCATATATAACTATTAACTAACAACTACAGAAAATTAAAAAAATGGAAGCGTAAAAATAGAAAAAATTTACTTAAAAATTACAAAACTTCTCTGTTATATTTCTGAGTGGTTGTGTCCATTTATTTTGAATTGTTGTAGGATTTCAAATTTTTAAAACTAAACATCTATTTAAATTTGTATTTCTAAAATCTGCTTTTAAAGTAAAGGCGATATTGGACCTTTAAAATGATTTGAGCACAAAAAAATGTAGCAAGCAAATATTTACTATGAATAAGAGATTTGTAAAAACGTATTTTGACAAAAAATTTTGGTTTTCGAACTGAAATTTGATGAACAACGTGTGGGAACTTCTGAATTTATACAGAAAATTTAAGTTTTTAAAAACACTTGAAATCTAATTTAATCAAAATTTTTATATGAATGAGGTCATGAATTATGATGCAATGCACAAGAAAAAGCAATGAAATTAACTTGTCTACAATGCCTTATTTCACCACATCTTGAATATGATGCAATTGTATCGTAATGAAATTATTGCATCTAAAGGGTTTTCAACAGAGACGCTACAAAAGTAAATCGATAGGGACAGCAAACGACGCCATATTTGTTCCCGCTCTTTTGACACTTCTCTTCAGTAAGGTTTGCCATTTTATCGTGGAAAGATATACGAGCCAACAACGAGTCGAAATTATTAAAATCTACTACCGAAATTTGGAGTCAGTGGCCTCAACTTTAAGAGCGCTACGTCCAATTTATGGTCTTCCGGGATGAGGCTCATTTCTGGCTGAATGGCTACATCAATAAGCAAAATATGCGTTATTGGTCAGACAGCAATCCACACGTAATCCATGAGTCATCATTGCATCCCGAAAAAATTACGGTTTGGTGCGGTTTATGGGCCGGCGGCGTAATTTGGCTGTACTTCTTCCGTTATGGTCAAGACCGGCACATTACTGTGAATGTGAATCGCTACCGTTCAATGATAACCGAATATTTTTGGCCCCAATTGGATAATATGGACTTGAAGGACATGTGGTTCCAACAGGACGGCGCCACAAGCCACACAGCGAATGCCACAATCAATTTATTGGAAACCAAATTTGGTGAACGTGTTATCTCAGGAAATGGCCAGTCGATTGGCCGCCTCGGTCGTGCGATTTGCCGCCGTTAGATTATTTACTGTGGGGCTACGTCAAGTCTATGGTCTATGCCGACAAGCCAGCGACGATTGATGAACTTCGTACGAATATCGAACGTGAAATTGCAGCAGTATCGGCCGATTTATGCTTGAAAACCGTCGAAAATTGGGTTCAGCGTCTGGACTTCTGCAAGCGTGCCCGTGGTGGCCATGCAAAAGAAATCGAGTTCCATACATAATGGCATCGAACGTACTTTCACAGGAATAAAGAATTGCATTGGAATCTAAAACAGGTTTTGTTTTATTTAAAAAAACTTTTGTAGCGCTCTTATTGAAAAACCCGTTATAAGGAAAATGTTAATAAAGTTAATTGCTGCTTTTATGTCTTAATTCACTGCATTTTGAAACTTATGCACCTTTGGAAGCGCTATCGCTATTTTTTGCTGGTATGTTATCATCAGTTCGCCGAAATAAAAAGGACTATTCGTCGGAATGCAACATTTTCGGTAGTTGGTTAGCATTAGGGGTGTTTTTTCGTAACTTATCTAAGTTAACCTAAAGTGTTACGAAAAACACGCATTGCCGTTAAGCGTAATCAACTTGACATCACCTTTTTAATTTTATTCGTCAAATTTTTAAGTCAAATAATATTCAAAAAATTGTCAATACTAAAATTGTAAATTTGTTTACTACACAAAAACTAATGGAATAAAGTAACGAAAACTCTTTTCGTGAAGTTATGATGGCGGGAGAGGACGAAACAAACCATAGATCAAACATGGAGCAGGCCACGTGTTTGAGCACGTGGAAAACAGTCCGGTACGGAAGCAGAGTGCCTATAATCAAGAAGAGGATATGTATCGTATTTAGATATTATGTATGTAGGTTCTGTGAAAGCGATAGAAGGCAGTATAAACTTACAGCTGACCTTACTGTGACTTTTGTCTTCTATCCTTTTATGATCCTATCAATGGTTGAACATCATAACCATTAATCAATTGTTCTCAAAGAAAATAAAAAACCCTGATTTTATAAGTATAAAATTAAAAATTCTACGAAAATTATGCTGGATGAATTTATAATTTTATTTCATGTGCGGCATACATTTATATTCGCAAAATCCCAAAATCATCATCTGCTTCAGATAATCGTCCCGTTATTTAAGCGACAAGTTTATTTATAGACTGCTACAAGTCGTTCTCTATATCAAGAGAGAGAGTTAGGAGAACGTGGATGGCATCTAGATTTTCATTGTCTTTAATAGTTGATATGTTTCTTCTTGATTTATACACTTTGGTTAGTCTTCATCTGAAGCTTCTTCCACACCTTCTGGCACTACATCAACGCCGAGAGGAGCTTCTTCTCTTGTTTTCTTCATATTTGGCATCATACATGACAATGCTTAAAAATCTCAGGGTGTTTGCTGAAAAAAATATGATATTTTGGAAAACTTTTCAATTATTTCGTTTGAAAAATTACTTACCTTTTCTCTAGCTATAGTAATTTTCGAAACGTCGTGGAAATATAAGAAATGGAATGACACAAAGTTTATATTTTTCATAAAACAGACTCTAACTTGGTAGCATTTTTGTCGGGGTTAGTCTCAGTTTCTAAAATTATACATGTTAACGTGCAGGTTGTCATTTTGTATGAGTTAACGTGTACAAGTTACGAAAAAAACGCCCCTATTGCTACAGTGGACAGTTTCATGTTCCCGAGAATTGTATCGTTGGTGCAAAAGTGTACTTATATGTTCTACAAAATTCTTTTAATGTCCATCATTGCGTTGCTCCAGCAACTAAATTTTTGTTGATGTAACGAATACCTCACTTGTGCACTTTAGAGAAAAACAATTTTTGAATAGCGCAATTTTTAAGTTCTTGAGGTTTAACCTCTTGTTATGTGGGCATCTTATGCTTGTTTCAATATTATATTAGTTATTACTGTATTTAGTGAAACGTTTGAAGTTAACGAAACGAGTGTGTTACTGCAACGTATCATCAGTCTATAAAGTGTTCGTCACTTGTATCAAATAAGTGCAACTCTGTTTTTACTCCAATTTCTACTACATGTTTAGCAACAATTTCTCTACATGTTTAGCAACAAATTTCTCTTCACTCGAATGCCAAGAAACAAAACGAGTAAAACCCTAGTACTTCTCTACTCTCTCTCTTACTCTCTTCATTGAATATTTCAATACACGAGCAGCTTTTCGATAGTGTTATTGTATATTGTAACTATGCAAATTCCAACCATGTTGAAGTAAAATTACATAAACTATGCAAAAAGTATGAAATAAGCAAGATATGACGCGAGAGAGATATTCGTTTGAGTGAACTCCTAGCACTTTTTGGTTCTCTTTTACCAGGGTTGCCAAGTTGCGCACATCTTCTGGTCGTCTAATTGTAAATCGTCTTTGTCCGTGACTACCTGCGTTGAGTTACGCCATTTAATGGGTAGTTTCTAAAACGCAGCGCAACATTTTTGATCACTTCAACTGTCAAATTCAACAACCCACAATTCCTCGCGTTAGTTGAAGTACTTACAAATTTAAAGCAAAATGTCGATCGCGAATGGAATCGGCGGACAGAGCTCAAATTTTTTATTTACAAAATTATTTAAAATTACATTGTTTACTCACTGAAGTTATTATTTAAAATAATACAATTTGAAATGGAAATTTCAAATAAATAATGGATTGCAAAACTATTATAATTAGATTTAAAAAAATTAAAGACATCAGTTGTTGTTAAGACATTCCTAAACAAAATAATTACTACATTTTAAATGCGGCCAAAGGCAACTAATTCAATATAAATTGGAAAATTTATTCGACATTGCAACATTGCAAAGAGTTCGTTAGTGTGAAAGAGACGAATATATTTGGTTATTTAGTGCGAACGACGACAAGTGCGTATTTTGGTTAGGCCCATAATCATTCAATTCTCCCAAATAGTGTTGCCACTGTTTCATGTTTTCTTCGGCTCTATGAAATAAACCCCCAAGAAATAACCCCCCAAAATGAAAATGAAATATGTCCCCAAAACTGGGGATTTATTTCATTATGAAATAAATCCCCAATTTTTAAAACGAAATAAATCCCCACAAAATGAAATAAAATCCCAAACTGAAAATGAAATAACACCCCATTATTTGGGGCTTTATTACATTATGAAATAAAACCCATTTTTAAAATGAAATAAGTCCGCAAAATATTATTTTGATATTTCAATATATGTATGTATGTATGTATGTATGTAGGTAACATTTGAAATGTTTAAGTATAAACTTGCATTGAATCCTTGACTGTTTTACGGCAATATGGACAATTATAATTTTCCATTCCTTCAGCATTAGTATCTGGTTTTAGAATAAGATGGCATGCATCGCAAATCTTCAAATGCCTACATGGCAAAAGAACAATGTTCGGAGCGTTGTCTCTGCACACCACACACTCATTATCATTGGCCGTTGTAGGATAAACTTCATCTATAACTGGTCTTCATCATCGGTTGATTCTTCTGTGAATATATAGTTGGAATCATATTCACACATATGTTGTTTGTTTCATTAACCATCCGTGAAAGAAAAGTGGCAATGGTAATATTGCCCTGGTTTAATAAGCGAGTATTTTCAGAGATTTTGTGGCTTCTTTCCACATCTATCCTTTTCCTTCTCTTTGCCGGGATTCCTCCATTTTCACACAACATGCCAAAGTCCCTACTTTTAAAAAACCCTTCATCACGAATAACACGAACAAATTTAAAGAAATGACCGCTTCTTTCCACAGACCGCCCAAGTACACCGTTGTAAGCCTCAACAGCAGAAGTAGTTCTAGTCGTTTGATTGTGAACGCTGAAGTTTTTGCAGCCAACCTAAACCATAAAAAATTATAAATTATAAAAAATTTATGTCTTAAAATAAGATGGATATAACATTTTGCATCCAGTCACTTTCAAAATATTTTAGAAATAGTGTAAATAAGCCTTGAAAATCCATTAAGGCAATTTGTGATCGTATATCTAGGAATGCACGTCGTATTAAATCAGAGGCTAATAACGGAAGAGCTAATACTTTGTGATAAAACATGGATGCATTCTTTGATGATCGTATAAATTGAAGCAGTTCCTTTCGTTTAATCAAATTTCGTCTTACGGCCTGGCAAAAATGAAACCTTAAACAGAAAAAAACTTACAGTCAAAATAGTATATAAGAAGAAAATATCGTAATGATTAATATTCTTTGGAATAAAAGAACTAGCCTTTCTGTTTTCTTGCAAAGATTTTTTTAAATTGTTTTTGTTTTTATTTTTTATTACAACGATTATTACAGTCAAACCAAAAAGATGTTTGCTTATTTCTTAGACCGATTAGTATAGATACAATTTTTTTGAGTGTAATAATCGTTCAATTGGTAAAGAAAATATCTTTTTGGTTTGAGTGTAAATCGATTGAAAGTATATAACTATAACTATTATTTATTTAGTGAAACGTTATTAGGGAATCGATCTAGCAAAAAACAAACCATGTTTTTGTTTTTATTTTTTATTAGAACGATTATTACAATTAAACCAAAAAGATGTATTCTTATTTTTTGGATCGATTAGTATAGATGAAATTTGTTTGAGTTTAATAATCGTTCGATTGATGAAGACGTTTATTTTAAATAATTCGCGCGAATTTTTCTCATTTCAATCGATTTACACTCAAACCAAAAAGATATTTTCTTTATCAATTGAACGATTTAAAATAAATGTCTTCATCAATCGAACGATTATTAAACTCAAACAAATTTCATCTATACTAATCGATCCAAAAAATAAGAATACATCTTTTTGGTTTAACTGTAATAATCGTTCTAATAAAAAATAAAAACAAAAACATGGTTTGTTTTTTGCTAGATTGATTCCCTAATAACGTTTCACTAAATAAATAATAGTTATAGCAACTTACCAGCATCCCAGCAGTTTTGCTTGTGGGAAACCAAATTTACAGCCTTTCTCATCCCCTGCTCGAAATCAGTAATAAAAATTGATGGCTCCATGGCAAAAATATTATCTCTTATGTACAGCAACAAGGCGTTATATGCTTCTAATGTTTTTTTGTCCATTAAAACAAAAAATATCGGAAAAATCTGAAAAGAAGATACCAAATTATTATATTCGTTATTTTGACGAATGTGAAACATTACCTCTTCAAAGTATTCTATGAAAATAACAAGGAGTTGTTTAAAACATCCTTGAGGTACAATTTTAAAGGTAGCGTCCATTAAATATGTTCTTTTCGCTGGAGGAATATTTTCTTTTATTAAATTGATAGTTTTCAGCGATGAAAACAAGCAAAAAGAAAATTTTTCCTCTATGATACAGGCCGTGAAAAAAGATTTTGGATTTGTTTCATCCTTTGTTATTCCGTAAAATGTCCAAATATTTTCCAAATTGAAGGCTTCAATTACTTGGACGGCTGTTTTTGGTGAAGTGACCAAGCCTTTGCTTACAATATACTGTAAGCCTCTTTTTATTTTTGAAAATTAAATATTTTTCGTTTCTTCTTGATTCCTAGATAACAAGGTATTCAAATGCTTACTACATTCTATTATTATTCCAGTATGTGATATTTAGCTTACCTTTCAACAGTTCTTCGAAAAGATCTCTAATTGAGCTCAAAGCTGTATTGCCTCCTCCCAAAGTTCCTACGGAGTTTCGGCAGTCATCCTTAATTTTTTTCAAAGCTTTTAGTTGTTCATTAGCGTCTTCTTCATCGCCGTGGTTATGATCTATGTACTTTTTCGGTAAAGTACATTTCCCCTCAGGAAGCAAATTTATTCTTGCTTTACACGATTTAATCCTGCATTCATATTTTACTGTATTGTTATACACCGATTTTTTTGATAGATCATTTTTTGACCTATAACATAGAGCAATTCACTATTGCTCCTATTACCGGCTATTATTTCGTAATTCATTGCTATCAATTGATGCTTACTACGCGACGTTGTTTAACAAACTGTAGTCTCAGTAAATAGTTTTGGACAATGAATTCTGAAATTCTAACGGTATTTATTTCTTTCATTCTCATTCAATTCCTAAAATCTCCATTCATAGTAAATATTTGTGATAGTGAGTACAGTCTTAATTTTAAGAAAATGAAATAACACCCCAAAATCAAATTTGGGGATTTATTTCATCCCTTCAAAGTGGGGGAGTATTTCATAATGAAATAAGTCCCCAATTATAAAAATGAAATAAATCCCCAAAAAAAGAAATAAGTCCCCAATTATCGTTGTTGTTGCTTCCTATAGAAACTTTTGGGGACTTATTTCATTTTCATTTTGGGGGGTTATTTCTTGGGGAGTTATTTCATAGAGCCGTTTTCTTCTGTTTATAAGTAACATTTTAGATCACATTTCGTCAAATTTTCTAATAGAAGTATGAAATCAAAAGCTTTTTCTTATACTAATTATTTCACATCAAAAGGTTACCAAAATGAATAAAATGTTGCCATGATACCAAGCTGTTTAAATGTTACCAATTTTGGTTGGATATTACCAACTGTGGCAACCGTGGTTATACGTATATAAAAATGAGATAGCGAGAGAGCAACGAAAATTGTGAGAACTTGTGTAGCGTATGTAAGAACATAATAATGTATGTATGGACTTGTGTCTGTTGCTTTGCTTTCTCTTTGTTTTTTGTAGGAATAAAACAAAAAGTATTAAGCAAGAAAATTAAGACACATGTACTTTCACTGGTCTTTAAATAATTTTAAGTATTAATATTATTGAAATGTAACGCCATCATATGATTGAACGCTGTTTTTTATTTTCCAATGTGACATTTACTAATGTGTTCATAGAAATCGAACAGGTACCGTATAACAAAAAGGTGTTAACACATCGCTCGTGAGTTCGAACACTCATTGGATTTTTTTTATTAAAGTCAGTTGGACAGTTTCGGTAGTAGAGACATTTAAAATTTAAACAATTAAATTTTTTACGCAAAAAACACGGTTTTAAATTGATAAAAAAATATATAACAAATAATAATCGCAAAAATGGGTTCAGTTTCATAAATTAAGCATAAACTTTCGAGCAAAACAAGCCATTGTTTATTAAAATTGGGTGAGAATTGGGGCACTACAAATGGTAAATTTATCAATTTTACCGATTTTAGTTAGATTCTTTACTAACCTAAGGTGTACTGTAAAGCAGGGGTGCCTACGGCCTATGCACTTGGCGCACATTTGTTTTTCGGGAAAAAGTCTAGGTGCGAATCGAGGAAGTGCATTTTTAATGCCGTGTGCACTCCTAAAACAGAAAATTAAGCAATTACAAAAATTTTAAGAATGCTTCGAAAACAAGTCCTTGCCCATTGCTGCATAGGTTTTCATGAGATCCTGGACAATTTTCTTGTAGTCAGGGCTTTTATTGTTGCCCAAAAAATGTGTGACCACAAGCTTCAAAGAATCCAATGCTGCAGCTTTGATTGGTGATAGCAAATTTGGAAAACTTTCATCTTTCAAAAGCGTTTTCACCTCTGGGCCAGCAAACACACTTTCCTTGATTTTGCGTGCGACCTCAAGTAAGCACACGCTGTACCGTTGTTGTTCAGTTTTTTGATAAAATTCTTTATTAATCCCAGCTTTATATGCAAAGGGGGCTTAATAATGCTATTGTTGTGTACCAGAGGTTCATATTTCACGTTTGCTTGGCCTAAAGCACTGCTCACTCTTTCTGGGCATTTTTTGTATACGATATTGTGCAAGGGATCTGCACGGCTATCCCAGAGGCAGATGAAACAGCAGTACTTTGTGTAGCCACCTTGAAGCCCTCGTAAAATTGCTACGACTTTTAAGTCACAACAAATTTGCCATTGATATTTTTGTATTGAATTCTTTCGAGCAATGTTGCCATAGTCTCATAAGTTTAAGTACTATTGACAGAATGAGCAACATGGATTGGTGGCTTTCTGTTCCTATTGTGCAATAAAACGGCCTTCAAACTTTTTTTATTGCAGTCACTGAACAGAGGCCACTCTTGAGGAACATGAACTTGGTGCAGTTCTTCAAAAAGGGTAGATAAATCATTGCAAAATGAAATATTTACTTTGTTTTGAAAATATTTTGCAAAGCGCTCGTGATGAGCGCTGTAGTAAGTAACTTTTAGATTTTTGATGCCCTTTTGTTGCATCGGAGTAGCGAGTAGCTCAGATTTCTCTTTTGTCAGTTCCAAGCTTCGTATACAATCGTTGAGTTCTTTTTGACACAAGTATTTTCTTTCGGTTTCGAATTCAAACTAACTGGGTTCTGCCTCGTTCTGAAAATCTCACATCTTTACAATCTAGCATGGGTGGATGATGAAAATGGAGGAGCAGCTTCTGGAGAGCAAAGTGATGGAAACGCAACTGAATCCACTTTGGCATATTCTCACTTCATATGCATGCCAATACCACTCTTTTTGGTGAGACAAAAGTAGCAGTCTGTCGCGTGACTCAATGGCTTCCTCTAAATCTTCTGATGCGCTGCAAAGTTTTACCTGTTTCCAATAGACCATTTATGTATTTAGGGTAGGGTGGCAGTAAGTGTACAAATATTTCGGTGTCCATGGATCTGTGATGCTCGACGTTATTCTCAAATAATCAAAATAGCGTTTTTGAAGCTTGTCAGTGAAAGCTCGAGTTTTGTTACGCTTAATGAACTCACCGCAAACAGTGCAAAAATCGTTTGGATTTTTTACACATTCGAAATTGCGGATGCGCTTGCTCATACTTTGTCAACCCGTTTAAATAAACCATTAAATTCAACCAGTGTTTGAATTTGCTCACAAAATCCAATTTCATATTATCTTAGTTTTATCGTCGACATAGAAATCCAAAATCCACGAAGATCGACTCAGCAATGAGTTTGGATTACTTGGATTTCTTTTGAGTTGTATTTACAAATTTTAGAAATTGGATTACCATTTTTGACTAATATACGAAAACAATGTGAGTTGATCACAGAGAAACCACAGGCAATCGTGTTTTTTCTTGCACAAGCAAAAGAAAAATGTGAAAAATGAGTCTTCGTGCTTTGAGTCGAAAAAAACGACATTATGAGTGTAAAGCAAAAAAAAACACAAAATTTAAAATAGTGAAGAGAAGAAATTTCGTTTCATTGATTTTGCGTGGGATAAAAACAACGAAAAACAAATACTTGTTTTAATTTGAAACTTATTTATTATTTATGTATTTTTGGATATATATTATAACGGGTCCTCCATCTAACGTTTTTTTTTTCAACTAGTGCTTATTTCGTGAATGGTTTTATCCTTCCGCTGAACGAATATGAACGAACAACGCTGGGAAAAATGGGCCCTCCGATCGACTTACAGAAGATGCCGATTTTGCCAAAAAAAACATCTTTTCAGATGAAGCTCATTTTGATCTTGGCGGGTATGTAAACAAGCAAAATTGTCGCATTTGGGGCACAGAAATCCCGCACGCACACTTTGAAAAGCCGATGCACCCAAAACGAGTCACTGTTTGGTGCGGATTTTGGTCCAGAGGCATAATTGGGCCATTTTTCTTCGAAAATGAGCAAGGAGTGGCCGTTACAGTCAATGGCGATAGTTATCGGGCCATGTTGAACGAATTTTTGTTCACAAAAATTGAAGAGGAGGATATTGGCAACATTTGGTTTCAACAGGACGGCGCTACGTGCCACACAGCCGAAGCTACACTCGGCGTTTTGCGCCCTGTTTTTGAAGATCGCATTATCAGCCGCAGAGCTGATGTCGTTTGGCCACCTCGGAGCTACGATTGGACACCGTTGGACTATTATTTGTGGGGTGCCCTCAAAGATAAGTGTTACGCCGACAAGCCAGAGACAATTTACGCTTTAAATGACAATATTCGTGAAGCCTTTGGTGAAATACAGCTGCACACAATCGATAATGTGCTTAAAAATTGGACCGATCATGTTGGCTACTGCATGACCAGCCGAGGCAGCCATTTGAATGAAATTATGTTCCATTATTAACCGGAAGAATAGTACTTTCAAATAAAAAAAAAGAAATTTGAGAAAATATTCAGTAGTTTCTTTTTATAGCATTTTCAAAAACAAAAGTTGTTTGGCGGACCCTTTATGTATTTTGTTTAAGTTAAATGAATTTTTATTTATGTATGTACATATTTTTGGTTTTACATTGTATGTACTTATTTGTTTTGTTAAAATAAATGAATTTATCGCTTAAGCCCAATGCATCATTTTCTATTTATCCATTTCATAAAATAAAATTTTGCCACTTTCGCCTATGGTGGCAAAAACTGTGATTTTCTTTGAGTCACGAGCATCGGTTTCATTGGTTCTTTACTCTAGCAGAGATAAACATACAATCATACGCCGTTTTTTTTTGGCCTCTGTTCGTTGTTTTTATTCTCCGACTCAGAGCTAGAGCATCGTCGTTTTATTTTCTACTTGAGCAAAATCAAACAGCTAACATGAACTCATTTGTATTTTTTTGAGTACTCAGCGACAGATTATGATTTACAAAAATGTGCTAATCCAAATCCAGAAAAGATCAAAATTGTTTGTGATTTGAGTCGTTTTCGTTGTGTACATTCAAACACTGAATTCAACCACCTTTTAAATTTTCGCTTTTGGTTACAGTCTACTCGAATCACAGAAACTTTCTGTTCAATAACACTGTGGAAAACTTTATTGTACCATGTACTTTTCACGTTCGTAAACACTTGATGAATGAGAAAAAAGTATGAATGACCAAATAAATGTTTTTCCAATGAATTTTGTACGTTGCATCGAGAAAATTGTTTTTAAATTTATCCAGTACAATTATTCAAATTCATCAGAACACAAAAAAAAAATCTAGTCAAAAAAGCTTAGCACACAACTTGAGATTTGACAAAAAGGAACATCTCATAATAGAGGACGAGTCAAAATACCACCGTTGCAAAAAATGCGGGGGTCGAACAGCATTTTTGTGTAAAAAATGCAAAATATACCTTCACCCACAAAACTGTTTTAAAGAATCTCATATCTTCTAAGTATTTTCTATCACATAATTAATCACACTTACAACTTTATATACTAACCAAACGTAAAAAACTGATAAATTAAATTTTTTGAGTTTGTCTAATTTGCTAACATAAGTGCTCAATGGCAACTAAAGTTGCCACCCAAAAGCAACACCTTCCAAACTTTTTTTTCCCCAGTTCTAAAACAAAATATATTTTATATATAAATTTTGGTAAAGAAATTCAAAAAAAAAAAATGCTGGGCATTAATGGGTTAATTTAGAGTTGTGTAGTTCACGATCGAACTAGTTCAATTGAACGATTCACTCTTGTGAACTAGATGAACTAGTTGTTTCAGCAGTTTTCGGTCGTGCAGTTCCCTCCGCCATTTTCTAGTTCATGTTCTCTTTGTCTCACTCAATCTGCCCAAAGATTCCTAATGTTGCAATCTTTGCGTAAAGGATATGTAACCAACTTCTACGCAATAACTACAGCGCTAATCACATTTGTTCAAAAATATAAAAAAATACGGAAACACCAATATTTCAGAAACGGAATAACCCAATCATTAAGCCGATCTTCAATACGGCGATTTAGTATAAACAAATATCACAGTATCCAAAACACTCTAGAAATCTGAAAAAAATCAGACCATTTTCGTGATTATTCGCTCCGATTGAATTAAAACTACAAGTTGAACTGAAATTGGATCTTTAGTTCATGTGAACTGTAAAGCTGAAATGATACAATGAACTAGTGAACTAAATGAGCTGAACTAATAAGAGCGCTCACTTGAATGAACTTAAATTCTCAACTCTACTTTAATTGTGAACCACAGATTATGCAGGGTGCTTTACAAAAAACAAATGTATAGGCCGTAGTGTATAGGCCGTAGGCACCCGTGCTCTACGGTAAACCTTACGTTAGCAAAGATCTATCTAAAATGCTGCAAATCGAAAAATTTTCCAGGGCGTTTATAAACGATGGCATATTTTGCTCGAGAAAGTCCCAACTTTATGCTCAATTTATGAAACTAGAGGTACTTTCGCGATTAATATTTTTTATATGAATTTTTTTTCAATTGAAAATCATAAATTTATGCACAAACTTTTTAATTTTTTAAATTTTAAATGCCTCCAACGTCAAAACTATCGAACTGCTTTCAGTATCTTGAATGAAAATGTTTTAGGAAAGGTAATTTCCCAGCAAAAAAGTGTATACCAAATTTGCAAAGTCGGTTTTTACTGTGTGTGTACACTTTTTACACTGTGTACTCCTAATTTGGATACTTTTAAGTAGAATAAATGCTGATCTTTAGCACGACGTTTCAGCACAAAAAGTAGCACGATGGTAGCATATCCGTCTAGGAAACGGTAGTTGGTGAAGGCCCTTGGTTCTTTTTTTTATATTCGTTTTTATTTTTATAGTGCTGTCGTTTAAATTTGTAGTGGACAAGTACAATGAACGAACATTTAGTTGGTAAAATTTGCAGAATTAAATAGTATTCGCCTGAAAGTATGCCATAAAGATGTCGTGGTATGTGTTAGCAAGAATTTAATAATTATTACTAGGGATGTAGCGAACGTTTTTATTCGCATATGCGAATTATTCGCTTCATATTTAGTGTTCGCATTCGCTAAAATAAGCGAATGTTTTACCGAAAATTTTCAACAAAAATAGCATGTTCAGCAAGAAACGTTAGCAAAGTGAACACAGCCAACCATGGTAAAATAAGTAAGGTAAACGCAGTAGGAGTTGTTGTAATTTTAGGCAACAAAAACATTGGAATCCTAGCGCTGGAGTATTTTTTAAGGTTGACAGACCACGGAATATCAGCGGATTTCCAAAAAATTAATTTAATATTGATATCGATTTAATATAGAGGGCAGTCACACTGGAGATGTTATTCAATTAGCTTTCTATGGTATCTATATATGATTAATGAATGGGAAATCGCTGATAAAGTCCACTACGTCATCCTTGATAAAGGGTCTAATATGGCACGAACTATGAATCTGCTAAACTTCCCGCATATAACTGTAATATCATTAATTCACGTTCTTAAATCAAATTTGGCTCACGAAAAATCAAAAGAAAATGTTCCATATTATATTATGAATGTGATGGACGCGCTCCTTTACGAGTTGACATGGTGATTTGGAGATCTACATCAAACACCAATATATCCTCGATATAAATTTATGTTTTTCAGCACATCCGACCAAGAATAAGTATATACTGAAGTTTTGAAGTTAATTTTCAACAACTGTTCCGGAAAAGAACCTTCTAGTTTTCCATTAAAGAAAAAGAGGAAAGAAATGTCAAAGTCCCGTAAAAGCTTTTGTAATTCGCGGCGAAAAAACGTGTCATCTCAGATTCAAAAAATATGGAGCATTTTTTAAATGAAAGCCACAGCGATCTTGAAGAGGATTCGCTTGAAACACAGGGATTTATATCTTTGACATATTCTGAAGCAAACGAATAATTAGCCGAATACGATAAGGAGAGAAGAATTCACATTACAGATGACCCGTTGTTGTGGTGGAAGAGAAATTGTTTCAAATACAAACATTTAATTCCCATAGTGCGTCAATTTCTGGCCACATTACCTGGAAGTGTTCCCAGTGAACAATTATTTAGTGGAGCTGGATTAATTTGTAATCCGCTTCGCACCAATCTTAAAAGCGACAAGGCGGAAAAATTACTCTTTATAAATACAATTTGAACCGCCTGGACTTCGAATATTAAATTGTCTAAAGTAGAATTCACATTTGATTTTAAAGGTTTTATTTATCAAGAACAGGATCAATCTGTACACCTACCTTTAACCATACCATTAGATGGATTAAATTTTTTGGTATTTTTTTAAGGTTTTGAATTGTTTTTATGGCTTAATTTTAATACATAGACATATTTAAATCTATTATAACAATATATCATACTGAATTTAAATAAAACAACGATCTCTTTTTATACTCGAGCTACTTTGTCTTTAAAAGAACCTAAGTAAGTATTATTCGCATTCGCAAACAAAAGTATTTTTTATTTGCTATCGCATTCGCATTCGCTAAACAAACATTCGCAACATCCTTAATTATTACTTTTTCGTTAATAATTTTTCCCCGACGCGGGAATCAAACTAAAGCGTTTTGATTACCAGCCGCGCGTCCCACCATCGCGATATAGAAGACATTAAGCTTGGACGAACAATAACACCAGTAGTGACAAAAACTACTTGTCTTTTGGCAAACACCATAATATCTGTAATGCAAATTCGTTGGACGTACTGAAAGGTTTAGAGCCGTTGGAACTATTGCATTATATTGGTGCTGGGTTCCTTTTAGTTATGCGCCAATAAGTTTTAACATTTCATAAAAAATTCGAAAAAAATTATAAAATTCATATCTTGAAAACTAATCAGAGAATATTTTTTTAAAATTCATTTTCGTGTTTAGGAGGCCAAAATCTATAGCAAACAATTATTTAGAACTTTGAAGCAGAATGATTGTAAACCAGTGTAATTGGACAACATGAAAAACGTAGAAATGAGCCTATAGTTGACTACTTTTTGATTTAATAGAAAAAAAAACTTTAATATTATTGTTGGTTCGTATCTCATACTGTTTTGGTGCTCTTGTACTAAAATTTATTACCTTTAATATGAAATAATTTAAAAAATATCGTATTACTGGCTATTACTGTAGAACTACTCGCCGAATTAAAAAATACATATCTTACCATATTTGTTTATAAGTCTAAAGAAGTGCCGTCTACCAGTCATAGACTATTCGTCATTGATATCGGTCGGCACTAGTGTGTACATGAATACATTCGTTCCAATTTATCGAAAACAATAGTATCAACGTACATATTTTTTATATATAAGTATATTCGTAATATTTTATTGATAAAAAGTTCTAAGCATTTATGGTATGTGAAATAATATAATCAAGAAAATAAAAATTAATTATAAAAACCAAATTAAAATTTGTTATTATTTTACCACCTTCCGTTTTGTAGTCGGTGTGGTGGGCGTTGGCGTAGGCGGCTTGGCAATCTGTGGATAAAATTGTTATAAATCTAAATGTATAAAATGTAAATACAACATACTGATCGAATTGGTTTAGGTGTCAGAGCATTGGCCGGAGGGGGATCTCTCGGTTGTGGCCCATCTACGTCACCAACCACTGTCACTGCCACGGGTCTGTGTTCACTGGTAATCCGTTCAGTGCTGCCACTCCGTGATGTGGACCCGGAGCGCTTGAACATGCCGGACAAACGGCCTCGTAAATCTTTCTTACTCGCCCTCATGTCACTGGCCACACTGATGTCGGAATCTGATCCTTGAATCTTTTTTAATAGAACATAAAATGTTTACAAACGAAGCCATAAACTCATATGATTACAGTCATACCGATACTTCACTCTCGGAGTTGCGACCACTCTTTGTAAGGCTTCTTAATTTTCCCATCAGACTTTTCTTCTTTTTACGTGGTCCGCGTGGTATGTCACTTTGTGTAGATCCGCCGGACAAGCGTGAATCCAACCGTGAATCATAACTGGAGTCGCGCACCAAACCACCCAATTCGGAATCAATAGACTGCATTGAGGAAACACTGCCATCGTCTTGGCGCCAAATGTTCTATAACAATAAAAATAAAAAAATTACCCTTTGTTGCTTTTTTCACTCGTTGTCCAAAAAAATTTAATTACCTGATCCTTTTGTATAGAATGATCCAGTGACAGACTCTTTCTTATCGTACTGCCATTATTACCAGAACGTGACAGTTTTGTACCGTTGCGATTAGTGCTCGCAGCACTTGCCACGGAGCTTTGGCTTCCATGGGGATCATTTTCTTGTGAAGCAGCTCGTCTTAAATTACTGCGCCTCATACGATATCGTTCATGTTCCTCCTCACTAACACGTTGGAATTTGCGTAACTCTTCGGAAGCCTCCGCTAAACGCGCCAATACAGTAGATACCTGACTGGTGTTCATAGAAGGTGACGGACTGCGATTTCTTCGTGGTGCTGCTAATTCGGGCCTCAAATCATTGGGTGTTGATGTCACTCTACTGCCGGTCAATTCTGGCGCTATTTTCACTAATTCGTCAACAGTGTGGAGAAGGTTTCCGAGTTTCCGTTCACCACCTTCTTGTTCCATACGACGCTTTATCAACTCTTTCTCATAACGTTCTCGCTCTCTTCTGAGTTTCTCATTAGATGTTCTCAGCTTAGCATGAACGTCACGTAATTCCAATAAATCACACTGAAGCTCAGCAATTTTTCGACGGCCTTCTTCCATTTCTTCTTCCGTAGTGCGCTTTAATTGATCCAAGCGCCTCTTGGACTCCAAGCGTTCCTTATCACGTTCGCGTTCTACTTCGAAGAGAGTTTGACGTAGGTCACGAGCGAGAGTAGAGGTCTCTTGCAGTAAGCGTTGCTGATCTTCACGTTCTTTCTGCCATGACAACTCCAGCTTGGTTTTCATACCAGGAATTTTAGTACGCCCGGATCCAATGACACGTTCCTCCTCGAACTCATTAAGTTTCGATTGCATTTCAGATATTTTGATTTCGTTAGCACTTCGTTCAGAAACTAATTCTGTCTTCACTTTGCTAACTTCCAAACGTGCTTCGACCAGTTGATCCTCTAAGCAGCCAATCTAAAACGAAATCCGTTAAGGCATTTTGTCTGTTCTCCTGTCCACTGCATCGTACCTGTTGTTCCAAATAAGCTATCTTACTCTTGTCATCCTCATCACTGCTGTGCATTGAGCCTCGGCTTTGCCTGCCTGCATTGTTAGCCTTGAGATCACCAATTTTCTTTTGAGCAGATTCCAACATTTGCTTAAAGGCATCCCTATCCTTTTTGAACCTTTCACATTGTCGCTGAAAATATAGTTTACAGTGGGTCTAAGTGGGTCTACCAATTGTGACATTTACTGTACCTGCATGGAGGTTAACTCGCCACCCAGCGTTTTCACCTGTTGCTCGTATCGTAGGCGTGTTGAGGCTACTTCAGACTTAAGTTGTAACTCAGCGTTTTCCAGTCTACGAAGGAATAGTAAGCGAAACGTATTCGATAAATAGTATCTATACTTACTTAATTTTTAATGTTTTTATTTCGTTTCCTAAACTTGCACTGTGCCCATTAATGGACGATTGGGCCTGTTCGATGCGATTAAAATCGTTCAGTTTACGGTTCAAGTCATCATTATCCTTCCTCAGTTGGAATACCAAATCAATGTTCATTTCATTCTCTCTCCTCAGGCGATCATACTCGTGCAACTTCTCGTCAAGCTTATTTTGCAACATTGTCTTTTCATACTCTTTGGAGCTATTTTTCATGGTCTTTGCTTCCAGCTCCAAAATCTTCTTCTGAGCTTCATTCAACTTCTTGGCCAACTCAGTGCGATTAAGACGAATCGCTTCCAATTCGGTAATTTTTTGGTTCGCGTTATTCAAATCAGTTTGCAGATTTTTTCTTTCAGTGGTTAGCTGAGCTCTCATTAGTATTGTCTCTTCAGACAGTTTTTCCCATTGGACATTAAGGTCATTGTATCGTTTGGCTTCATTGCTGACAGATTCCTGCAATTCCTCGACATGCTTTTTGAGATCTTGCACTTGCTTTGAATCAGACTTTGAGGATTTTGCTTTAATTTCTTTTACTTCTTTTTCAAACGTCAATTTTATTTTCTCCGTGTTCTTTTGAGCTTGTTGAAGATCAGTGTCTTTCTGGGCTAGTTTGTTTTCTATCTTTTCACGGTCTTTTCGTTCCTTTTCATACTCTTTCTCAAGTTTGGAAAGTTTCTCTTTGTCAGACTTCGCTTGCTGTTCCAGTGATACTTTTGTTGATTCGACTTGTTTGATCTGCAAGTAAAACATTAATATCATGATGGACAATTCTCTGTGCTGAAGTTATAATTACCACAGAATCCTGCTTTTTAATTTTGTCTTCCAACTCTTTTATTTTGGAGCCCAATTGTTTGGATTCCTCATCGGACTTTTTGAGTCGTTTTTCTAAATCTGATGTCTTTGAGTTAGAGGATGATGATGTTGACTTGGACTTTTCTATAAATGTAAAGGTTGGATTTACAATTTATTAGTTATTGCTAATTAAGGCGCTTCGAAACTAAAGAAGATTAATTTAAGTGTTTTCCATATATTTCGGATCTCCCGTAGGAATGTCTGTGAGTTGGGTCAATTCTAAATCGCCTCTAATGGGCACTTTTGTGGGACTTTGCGTGGGAATAGTTATAACATTTCTGTTTAGGCCCGAACCCTAAAGATTTTTGTAGAATTTCTTTTAGATTTATTCTTCGGAGGAACGAACGAATTCTTTAGCCCGTTTTAAAATCGTAAACAATTTGATTTAGAAAATCTTGTATAAACGAAGCATTTTGATTTATGTATCTTTAAAAACAATAGACACGTGATAAAAGACATATTAATAAAGAAAATCGAGCTATTTAAAAAAAAATGTAGACTGCGTCACTTTTTGGGACATTTACATTAAAATATAACCACTAACAATTATACAGCTTCTTTGATTTCATTATTTAAAACCATAGTGTAGGCTAACCAACATTATGTAACGGGTTTTTCAATAAGAGCGCTACAAAAGTTTTTTTAAATAAAACAAAACCGGTTTTAGATACCAATGAAATTCTTTATTCCTGTGAAAGTACGTTCGATGCCATTATGTATGGAACTCGATTTCTTTTGCATGGCTACCACGGGCACGCTTGCAGAAGTCCAGACGCTGAACCCAATTTTCGACGGTTTTCAAGCAGAAATCGGCCGATACTGCTGCAATTTCACGTTCGATATTCGTACGAAGTTCATCAATCGTCGATGGCTTGTTGGCATAGACCATAGGCTTGACGTAGCCCCACAGGACATAATCTAACGGCGTCAAATCGCACGACCGAGGCGGCCAATCGACTGGGCCATTTCGTGAGATAACACGTTCACCAAACTTGGTTTCCAATAAATTGATTGTGGCATTCGCTGTGTGGCGCCGTCCTGTTGGAACCACATGTCCTCCAAGTCGATATTATCCAATTGGGGCCAAAAATATTCGGTTATCACTGAACGGTAGCGATTCGCATTCACAGTAATGTGCCGGTCTTGACCATCACGGAAAAAGTACAGCCAAATTACGCCGCCTGCCCATAAACCGCACCAAACCGTAATTTTTTCGGGATGCAATGATGACTCATGGATTACGTGTGGACAAAAAGGTTTTTAACTTACGTTTGGTTACAGGCTTGCCAATGTAGCTGGTTTTTAGAACTACATTTTGGCTCAAAATTACCAAGTTATTACCAAAAAACTAAAGAATGTCAGTGCGAATTTTTACAATTTAAACTTTTGACTCCAAATATCTTTGTAACGGTTAGAGAGACGACACAGGACTCTAAATGTTTTTGGTTTGTGCGGCTCAGTAGAATCTCAAAATCAAAGATCATTTAAATCAGACCACAAGTTAGGAACTTACATGCCTTGAAAGTTTAGTCTGCCTGTAGCGAAACGTACGTTGAAACAAGGTGCTTGAAAGCCTGACTTCTCCCTTACAAATCCTTAGTGCATTCTCAAACAATCGTTTAGAAGTTCTGATATTATTACAATTTTTTTGCAAACGGTCCCACTGTAAATTTTATAAAAACTCCTTCGATTGTAGCAGAGTTCCTTGAAATACAGAAGATGATTAACGACGCTTTGTTAGAGGGAAATGTTATTAGAAGCCTTCCAAAAATACTTTGTGTAACAAAGTAGAAAGAACATCGAATTTAAATGATATTGACCATTCGGAAATATGCGTGACTCACGTGAGCAAAATTTGACCCGCTCACGTTCACGCGTGAATCACGCCAATCACGTGACTCGTGCCCATCTCTACCCCGAACCTGCGTATATAATTATTGAAAAATTACTTTGACACTGTCGAAGCTGATATGTCCTAAAGCGGGTAAGACTCTGGCCACCAGGTGTATCTATCATTAACTGTCAGTATATATCGGTGGTTACGTGAAGAGGGTAAATGCCCTACAATATCAATGTGGATGTGTTTAATCTCCCTTTTGGAATAACAATTTCAGAACGGGTGATGATTTATGTCGAATAACTTTGATTTCTGACAATTTATACATTCCTGTGGCCATACGTTCATTTCCTTGTTCATATTTGCCCAAAAATAAAGATTAGAAATCAGTCGGCTCGTTGCTCTTGTTCCTGGGTGAGAAATAGAGTGTAAATTAGTATATATGTCCGTATGCATACCCTCAGGTACATATGGCCTAGGAGAACTTAAAGAAACTTCGCACCATAGAGATACATTCAAAGTGGGAATTACTATACATTTTAAATACAGATGCTTATTTTGTAATTAGAGAATGCGTACCGGGAATTCCCGGGATTTCGTTCACTTTTAAGACACGCTTTCCCGGGGATTTTATCCAGGAATCCCGGGAAATTTCCAAAAGTATACAATAGGGGCGTTTTTTTTTTTAACTTAAACACGTTAACATGTATAATTTTAGATGTTGAGAATAACCCCGATTTGTTGTATGACAAATATGAAATGACATGCGTTTTGAAAATATTTAAAAAGTTTTATAAAACATTATTGGGGCTTAAAGAAGACGAAGAATTCCCAGGCAATACTGGAGACAAAGAACAACTAAAGAAAAACTACAAGAAAGTACAGTAAAGTAGTAGGCCGAGGAAAAGATCGATTCTCAAAAATATACTTTTGACTACACCTTCCCATAACTAGACAAGATTCATAAGAGAACCTTCGCCTGTCTGCGTGCTGCACATTATGTAATTGTTTGATACACTTTGTGTATTTTTTGGTACATATTTTAGTCCATTTATGTACTTTTTGGTGTAGTTTATGCACCATTTACTATACTTAAAGTACTTTTTGGTGCATTAATGGTACAATGCTGTAATTTCTTGGTATTTGTTATGTACTTTGTAAATTGTTGGTACTTGTTATGCATTGCTGGTACATTTTGTGTAGTTTTTGAAAATTGTTGACTAAATTTATGATGAACTTTCTGGTGGAGTTCATGTACTTTATGGAACATCAAATGTACTCCGTGTTAAATTTTATGCAGTTTTAGGTGCATATAAATGTTGTTTCTGGTACATATTATGTACTTATAGTATACCGATCCACATTCGTTACTTGACGCCATTTTTTTCTTACCTCTCTATACAATAGCGTTTTACGTCTCGCTTTCGGTATGCGAGTTGCTTCTGAGCTCCTCCTTTTACACGTTTGAGACCCAAAAGAGCGTGCGGCAATGTTCATGAACAAACGGACGCGGCTTGCTCTGGGATGCCTTCTTTTTTTTGATCGTCTTCGTTTTCACAACCGCCTCATATATCACATTGTATTCTTAAGTATTTCAGTTTGTTTTTGACTTTTAAATAATCCAATTTTAAAACTCATTCTGTCTGCAAGAGATAACGCAACCCCCAAGACAGTTCGATCCAAACGCATCACTTTGCTGCGACATATTTTAAAATACATATGTAGGTGAGAGAAAAAAATTCGATCGAAAACGTCAACGTGCTACAGATGACCATAGTATACTATTTTACGAACAGTGCACAAAGTTCCTCTCTAAGCACATAAATAAAAAAAATTGTAATGCACGTAATGCTAAATGGTCAAATTTCTTAGGGAATATGAAACCCGGTGACAAACGATTTTGGAAACTCAGTAGTAATTTGCGAGGAAAACGCAAAACCCAAATACCTCACCTCGAACAAGGAAACGATAAACTGATTTCAGACTTAGAAAAAGCTGAAAAACTAGCTCATACCTTCACACAATTTAATTTGCACAACTTTTAGTGCTTTTAAACGGGAAATGCATGTACAAAAACTCTGTTATATGCATCGACAGTGGATATAGAAAAACTCTGTTACTTGCATCAAAAATGCATATATGTATACAAAATTTAATTCTAAAAACGGAATATACATATACGCACATTGTAATTTTGTTTTTATTTGTTTTAAATTTTTTTTATTGAGATAAACGTTTATATAAATACATATCTAACTATTTAAAAACAAAAAATATCATAAAATAAGATTTCACAATACATTCGTATAGATTTTCTCTAAATTCAATTTCATTGCAAGGAATGTGTATCGAAATGCTCTAGTTAACATTAAATATTATTGAGATCAGTGCATATTTGTACATAAATAATTTACAATAAAAGGTATAAAATAAGATTTCACCTTAAATTCGCTTGGATAGAATTTATACAAGGTGTTTCAAAAGAAGTCATCCGATGTAGTTTGGCTCTCATTTTTTTTCTAAACGAAAAACTTTGATTCTGTTTTTTGATTATGTTTATTTGAACCTTTAGAATTTTATTGGTTAAGTTGAGAAGATGATATCGGGTAAAGGGGCGCCGTCACAATTGATTGCCATAGTGAATTTGCCGATAGTGAATTAGATAGTTAAATGCATGAATTATTGCCATATCTAAGGGTTGCAAAATTGAAGTGGTATTTGCGAGTAGATAGCACCCGTCAACATTCCTCAATTTTTTTGCTTGATAGACAAGCTTATTACTAATTACATTACTAATTACATATTTACTACACTAATTTTTTTTATTTTCTGATCTTTTTATTTGTAATGTTTTGTTTTTCACAAACTGTACTATTTAAACATAAACTTTACAATTACAACTGATCGAACAGCTGACTTAAAATAGAGATGGAACATCTGAAATTTGACGTGTGATGAAACAATTTTTGTACACATTTTTATTATTGATTGCATATAAGAGAATTTTTTTGCATGCGAAATCTTCAAATTGTATTTAGTTGCTGGTGCATAAAAGCGAGATATGCATATAAGCGAAAGGCATATACACAAAAACATTTCGGATATTTTAAGTACCAAAATAAAATTGTTCGAGTTGGGGTGCATATAAGCGGGAAATGCGTGCATATAGGCGTGAAATACTGTATACACACCCATCTGGAGCGAATATATACCTCGCAGTTACAAATTTAAAACAGGAGCTGCCTAATTTAGACGGAGCGGAACTTATCACAGTGAATGAGCTGACAAATGTTGTATCAAAACTAAAAAATAATAAATCTCCTGGGTTTGATAACGTACCTAATATCCTACTAAAACATCTGCCTGTTAAAGCAGTACAAATTCTTAAAGCCATATTCAACAGTTGTATTCGATTAAATTATTTCCCGTCCGCTTTTAAAAAAGCTAAAGTCATCGCCGTGCATAAGCCCAATAAACCAAAAAACAGTCCGAACAGCTATAGACCACTAAGTCTCTTAAGTAATATTGGAAAGATATTTGAAATGCTTATCCATAATCGGATCAATGACATCGTGCTCTCCCGCGGTCTAATCGCAAAAGAACAATTCGGTTTTAAAAAAGGTCATAGCACCATCCACCAAATTAGCAGAATTCAAAATAAAATTCTGTCAAGCAGACGCAACAAAAAATCGACGGGTATTATTCTCCTTGACATTGAAAAGGCTTTTGATACAGTTTGGCACCATGGTTTGATCTATAAGCTAATTTCCATGCAACTACTAAAATATACATGCAAAATTATTACCGATTTCCTAGACAACAGAAAATTCTGTGTATCGGTGAACAGTGCTCTTTCGTCTACCAAAATTATTCCAGCGGGGTTACCTCAAGGCTCAATACTGTCTTCTCTACTGTACGCAATTTACACATCGGATTTCAAAGTTCCAAAAACGAATGACATAGCATACTATGCCGACGACACAGCTCTCCTTACTTCCAGCAAGCTTACAAGTGCTCTACTGTAGAAAATGGAAAAAAGTATTGTATCCTGCAACAATTACTTTACGAAATGGAAAATAAAAATCAACCACGAAAAGACACAGGCAATAATCTTTCCGTACAACAGATCTCCTAAAAGATGTCCAAGACGGGATCTCCTGTACAACAGCAACCACATACATCTCCAAAATCAGGTGAAATATCTAGGAGTCACATTTGATAAAAAAAAACTACTTTATATGCCGCACATTGAAGAGACTTGCGGAAAAGCATTAAAATCGTTAAGAGCATTATGGCCTCTATTAAACCGTTGATCATATTTAAACCATGAGAACAAAAATATGTTATTTAAATGTGTCATTAGACCAATATTATCATACGCGTCTCCAGTGTGGTACAAAGCCGCCAAGTGCCATATAAGCAAAATACAAATCATACAAAACAAGTGTTTGAAAATGATTAACAACAAGCATTGGAGATATTCCACACAAGATCTCCACAACGAAACCGGTCACGAAATGTTTACCGATTTCATCCGAAGACAAAAAAAACCAAAATTATTTTAATAAGATCAGAGACTCTACTTATGATATAATAAGAGATGACTGCATTGAGTGATTATAACATTTTCCATATTCCTAAGAAACTCATCAAACTGATTACTTCCCGAAAATAGTCTAACTATACACAACTACATTTTCTGACAGTGTTGATTTTTCTTTTAATCATAGAAAGGTTTTTTTCCCCATTTTTCCTTTAATAAGAAATATAAACGATATCAAATTTCCTGTAAATACTCTGCTAGAAATAGTATAATGTAAAAGCATAATTTGATGTAATATCTAGTTGATAAATCCCATAAGATATATGTATGTATATATAATGTGTTTTATATTAAAATAACAAATTGGACGAATAAATGAAAAAAAAATAATCCAATTTACTATTAAAAATTATTGGATGACAGCAAGTTGAATATACTCAACGTCTAGCGTTTATTTTTCGTAACAGTTTATGTCAACTTATATAGGTTACGAAAAAAACGCCCTTAATGGAATATTGTGGCTAAAAATTGAAATGTAGCAAGTTATTCTTCAAAAAATTGGTCAAAAAAATTAGTCAAACATTTAAAGTTAAAAAACGAACATGTTACTGTAACGCAGCAGCCAATTTTGTAACAAATAAATAAATAATATGATTTGTAACAAATTAGAGCAACTCAACGTTTAGATCAAGTTTTACTACCTTTTTAGCAACTATGCCAAAACTAATAGCCGTCAAGTTGTCAGAAACTGTATGCTGCGTTGTTTATCAAAATAAAAATTATAAATTTAAATTTTTCCACGAAATAACAAACTGGAAAATGAAACCAGCTTCTTACAGCAATGAAATATATTAATCGCAACAATGGAACATATTCATTACAATAATGTAACATATTCGGCGCAGTAAAAAAGGGATTCTTGTTTACGAAATTATTTTCGTTGCGGCGATGTATCTTCGCAAAAATACATACATCTAAGCAATAATTTCAAGGAATTTCCAGTCCTTTCGAACCACTTTACAACCAGGGGGTATCCATGACACAGGTGATCGAGTATGAAGTAGGAACTTGATAGAAAACAAAAACGATCGTCGAGAGAGCGATGAGCAACCAGAAGGAAACAAGTTTAAATAGTGTTTGATTGATACTAATGTAAGCTAAATTATGTTTTATGTTGGTTGCATCGAACGAAACTAAGCACTTTTGTCCGTTTTATGTCCAACCAAGGAGGAACTCGAATTCGATGAAATAACTACTACCTCGTGTTCATCGAAAACACGTACACAAAGGGACTTTTATCCATTGCTCTATATTCAACTCAATCTTCTACGCAGGAAAAATTTTAATTTTTTAAAAAAGTTCAATCTTTAATTACTTTCGTCAGTATTATAATTTGTTTAATATTCAAAGAAAGGCCCACGCGCTTAAACAAATATTTCATCGTTAAACTTTAACATATCTTGTCGTTGAAAGAACAGTTATTTCTTATCTGATCTTTACAAATACTCACCAAAACATTGTAATGTTTAACGAGAAATTTTAAGTTAGAGATTGCAAACAGATAATGTTGTGATTAAAATCTTTATTTATACAAGGTGGCGCAAAAGTAAATTTCCGATGTTTTTTGGCTGTAATTTAAAAAAAAATTAAAAACTTTGATTCTTCTTGTGGATTATTTTTATTTGGTCTTTTAATTTTTTCACATCAAGTCGAGAATATGATGTCATGTAAATGGCCGCCGCCACAGTTGATTGTCATTTGAGCCCTTTTTATGGCATTTTCCATCACTTTGGCCAAAACTTCCGGCGATAGGTCCTCACATTCTTGACTGATATTGTCTTTAAGAGCTGCAAGAGTCTGAGGCTTGTTGACATAAACGCGCGACTTCAAAAAGCCCCCAAACACAAGTCTGGAGCGGTCAAATCAGGCAATCTTGCCGGCCAGTGCAAATTGCCAAAACGGGAGATTGGGCGCCCGGGAAATGCATCCTTCAGCATATCGGTTGTGGCACGTGCAGTGTGTGCCGTTGCACCGTCCTGTTGGAACCACATGTTTTCCAATCCCAATTCATCAAGTTGCGGCAAAAAGAACTCGTTGATCATTGCTCTGTAGCGTGGCACGTCGTGTGGTCGATGTCGACGGCGCCTCCATGACATCCTCGGCTACAGCAGCAATATTCTCTGCAGAACGGCTACTCCTGGGTCTGCCACGCCTGGCAGCATCTCGTGTTGTGCCAGTCTCTTCGAGGCGAGCGGCTAAACGTCGCAGTGTTTTACCAGTAGGCGTTGGACGGCCAGGAAATCTGTGACGAAATTCACGTTGTGCTAAAATCACCGACCGATTATTGGTCAAATAAATAGTCAGCAATATTCCGCGTTCTGGAGCAGTGTAGCGTAACATTGTTTATTAACGTGTATTTCGCATGTGTTTACTACATAAATGTCAAAACAGAACTGACATTAGGGGCCAATCGCAAAATTTATAGCATTTTCTGATAGGAGGATTACTTTTGCGCCACCTTGTATTACAGTAATGTAATATGCATGCTTACTTATTTGGCTTACTGTAAATAACAGCGCGATTAGTGTTGAGCCTAAAAGTATGCATTGCAACAACAAACCAGTTCACCAAACCAGTAATATGAATTCACCAGTATTATGAATTCATACCCCTCCACTAATTTAGGGTGTTCTATACACTTCCAGAGAACTAAAGGGATCTTGAATTTGCTAAAAAAAAGATTACACCATTTGAGTTGGTATAAACGCTGAAAAGTAAGCAACGTGAATTATAGACTTATTGTAGTGTTAACTTTAAAACTGTGTAAGTAAAACAAAAGGAACAAAATCTGTTGTCCTTATCGTAATTTAAAAACGAACCTTCTTTTATTACCGGGTATAAAACAGCGCTAAAAAGGACGATTAAGTAAATTCGTAACATATATAAATGATTTGTAGAATTTAAACTAACACTTTTCACCATCATTTTACCTCAGAATCTGACACAAATTGATCAAAGTTCAAAACGACAATGTATTAAAAATGCAAAAATGCATTGCAGTACACATTTAAGATATTTGTACTATTTTTTCATTTGAGATAAAATTTTGAAAAAGTTACAAAATAAGGGATTCACATTTCAAACGGGAATTCCTGGGATCCCGCCTTTCCGGGAAATGAAAATGTCCGGAAATTTGCATTCCCCACTTGTAATATTCGCTTAAAATCATCATCTTTTTGTTGATTCGAAAATAAAAATTTCAAATGAAGATCTGGATTACATAAGGCACTAACGAAGCCCGAAAATTCTACCAAAAAGTTAAAAACGGAACTAATGGACATGGTTCAGGGCCCCCTTCTGTAAAGACAAGGACGGAAATCTCGTCGCAGATGTGCAGAGCATGTTGGGAATATGGAGAGACTATTCTCCGTGTTACTAGTACCTGAGTTATCCGATGGCGATGTGACAATCGATCACAATATGGACGACGACGTCGATTGCCCCCTCGTAACCAAGACGAGGTCAGAACAGCTATTGCCCGGCTTAAGAACAACAAAGCCGCAGGAGCCGATAGATCACCGGCGGAGCTGTTTAAGGCTGGCGGCGATGAGTTGATAAGGTGCATGCATCAGCTCATTAGCAAAATTTGGTTAGATGAATGCATGCCCGGCGATTGGAGTCTCAGTGTACTATGTCCCATATTTAAAAAAGGTGACCCGAGTATCTGTGCCAACTACCGTGGAATAAGCCTTTTATCCATAGCATATAAGGTTCTATCAAGCATAAGGTGCGAAAGACTAAAACCGATTATCGCTGAACTGATAGGACTATACCAGTGGGGCTTAAGGCCTGGAAAATCAACAACCGACCAGATTTTCACGCTCCGCCAAATCCTGGAGAAGACCCACGAAAAACAAAGCGACACCTATCATCTATTTATCGATTGTAAAGCGGCCTTCGATAGTCCGATACGGGAGAAACTCTATGAAGCAATGTCTGAGCCTTGACGAACACCTTGACGAACACCAAATCCGCAGTGAAAGTTGGTAAGGATCTTACCGAACCTTTCGAAACTAAGCGAGGCCTCAGGCAAGGCGACACCCTATCATGCGATCTCTTTAACATCTTAATGGAGATCATTATGAGAAAAGCTGCAGTCAACATGAATAAAACCATCAGCAGCAAAACTCACATGCTGCTCGCGTATGCTGATGATGTAGATATCATTGCGCGCACAATTAGAGAAGTTACTGCTGTGTTTTCGAGAATTGAGAAGGAGTCAGCAAAAGTGGGTCTGACGGTAAATGAGGACTAGACAAAATTAATGGTTTCAACGAACAGGGCCTCCACGCGATTAGACCAAAGCGTGAACGTTGATAACCGTTATAACTTCGAGGTAGTGGACGAATTTATATACCTCGGATCTGCCGTGAACACAAACAACAACGTTAGCCTTGAGATCAAGCCGAGAATTGTGCTTGCGAATAGATATTATTTTGGGCTAAGCAAGCACTTTAGAGATAAAGCCCTCTCTCGAGTAACAAAAGTCCAGCTGTACCAGACTCTCATTCAACCTGTCTTACTTTATGGCGCAGAATCCTGGGTCCTATCGCAAGCAGACGAAACATCTGCAGAAGTCTTAGAGAGAAAAATACTCCGAAAAATTTATGGCCCTATAGTGCACAACGTCGAGTATCGGCGACGCATGAATCATGAGCTGTATGAGCTTAATCCTGACATTGACATAGTTAAGCGGATCAAGATAACGCGATTGCGCTGGCTAGGCCATGTCAGTAGAGTGGATGAAGATGAACCAGCGCGAAGGAAGACTGGAAGGAAGACGAAAAATATGAAGACCAAGACTCCGCTGGAGGGATCAGGTTGACGAATCCCTGCGTACACTTGGTATTGCCAACTGGAGAGATAAAGCAAAAGATCGAACCCCCCCGTTTCCCATTACATCCCATGAAGGGATTGGGTAGAGCTTCTCACAACCAGTGAGCTGTGCGCTTTCTAATTTTTCACTCACTGATTGGGACCTACAGTTTTTACACCGATTCCAAATGGTATGTTGAGATGCTTTTTCATGGCTAAATACTCGATAGTGTCGCCGTCACTATGCGAGGTGACCGCCGCCGAAAGATTTTTTTTTTTTTTTTTAAGGTGGTCAGAGCAGGGATCGAACGCGGGATCTCATGTACCAGATCTAACTGGTTGGCGAAATATGTTATCTTCGTTTTGTAAGGTCCTTGACCTCCCGGGGTTATCCGAGACCGGATAAGAAAGTAAGTAACCTAAAATGACCTAGAAAGTGTATCAGCTGTCTTGATCTGTATACGCCGTAAAAACACCGCCTTCCAACATATAGCGAAAATGCTTAATATTCATTTATATAGCCAACAATTCGCGGTCAAATGCACTGTACTTTTTTCAGCTGGACTCGACAATATTTCTTGACCTATAGCTAAACCTGAGGCATCCACTGTCAACTTGGCTTCAGTATCAAAATGATTTAAATGTATATTCGAATTAAAACAGTCACGAACGCTTTTTTGAATGACAGTACACACCCGTCATTCCATTCCAATTCCTTACTTATATCCTATGTTATTCCTTTAGCGATCTTATTCTGTTATCATGAAGTTTATCGGAGCAGTCATTTCGGCCAATATGGGAATATATCTATGAAAATAACCATTCGTAAGAATTTGTGCATGAGTTTTAGCGATATAAGGCGTTCAAACCAACGAATAGGCACTAGGCGTAATTCTTTTTTCGGGCATGTTATGCCCGAGAAAATCTATGTTAGAATCACCGAATATACATTTGCAGGTTTAATACTCAACCCATAATCTTCCAGCCATTGGAAAACTTTGTCTAACTGAATTATGTGTTCCTCTTCCGTTTCACTGCCAATTAACACATCATCGATGTACAAAAATATAGAATTAAAACCGTCAGAAACTTCATTTATGACTCTTTGAAACGTTTGTGCAGAATTTCACAAACCAAGGGAGTTGTGATAGCAGTTTTGTGATACCAGTTTTGTGAAAGTCTTCATCTGCCATTGGAATTTGGTGATATAAATAAATAGTTTCCCATGATATCCGTCGACAATATCCAAAATATTTTTTTATGGAAGATACTTCTAAAGATAGTGTGGGAAAGCTCTCACCCATGTTACTAGTTTCCCATACTAGACCAATTACTAAATTGCTAAGATCAGAATTATTTGCCGATTGCGTTACACCGACTACTGGAGGACCTTCAAAAACATACCATAAAATATCGGACAATTTCATTAATTGACTTACATGCGTCAGATTTGATCCAGTTAAGGCTACATTTAAACTCTTTGGGAATTTTCTTAGTCAAAGTTTCTATAATACAACCATGCTGATATTGAATCCACCCTGTAATGCCAACGACCGATAAAATTCTGACGGCTTGCGGTAGCCTATTTCGGAATCTGACAAAATTTTGTCCAGTTTTCTATTGTCACTAATGGTATGTTGTCGATCAATCAATATTGTCTTCAAGTTCCCATATTTGTCGTCGGAAGGTGAGCACTGAATATCCAATACCGTTATAATCACTTCCTGTGGTAAAGCTGTTATAATGTGCTCATACTTTGTATTGCCGCGGGTGATACCTGTAGTTGCGAAGTGCCTTTCGGAATAAAATAACCATGCTTCGCGACAACTTGTCCAAAATTGAGGAAGTTTCACCGAAGCTCTCGAGATTTCAATATTCTGCTGAGGAGCGCTGGCAGATCAGAATTCTTTCTTAAATCTCCCATTTGTGGAGGCTGCACATCTGAAACCCCAGATGCCGAATTGAAAATTATTACTGCTTCATTATCTTCATAGGACTGTGCTGAACGCCGAGCTGGAGAACGTGACATTTTGGAAAAGGAGTTAACAATTGAATCTACACTAATTTTTGAGTACTTTATATTTTCCGTGTGAATCAGAATATTTAAAATTATATATTTGTAGATTTATGCTGTGGTTGCAAACAATAAAAAGGCGGAAGTCTCTGCGAGTATACGAATATTATTACAATTATCTGACTTACTGATACCAGAATTGAAATTGATTTCTTCCTTCAAAAGTTTTTATTTTGTGTATATTGATTGTATGCCCCACCTCAATAACGGTTTGATTAATTAAGGAATGTTAGTCGGAGAAAAACTTTGCTATGTTCGCTTCAAAACCCAAACAAACAAACCTCTTGGTTTGATTGAAATAAGATCCAATGACACGTATGCACTTCTTTCGTCACAAACTCCGAATAATTATCCCAACATTTTTAACAGTGAATACGCTTTCTTGTGTATCCGGAAAGATATCCTGCGTCAAATGGTAATGCAGGAACTGTTTATGTCCAAGGCTGGATCGCCAGTTGTATGGGTTAAACAACGTGTTTCTTCAGCAAAAGTTTTTATTGAATGGCAAATTAACCCAGTTGGAAATTTTGTCTTAAAGACAATCTTTATAAGACCGCTCTACTGATGTATGTCAGAGCTGACACTTACCAATGACAGTGCTGAATGCCGATATAAGAAGTCTTTATCAATTGTCAACTGCTATTTGGCTCATCTGACGTTTCCTTTCACACTGTTCTTGATGCGGTCGGTGTGATAGACAGATGTTTGACAAAAAATTAATATTCACCAGGTGGAATTACAATAACTTCTTGCTTTAATTTTTCATGTCGTTTTGGTGAAAAACTGTGAAATGTAAAGTGGTTTAAACTTTTTTATTGACTGTTATTGTTAGCATACATTTGTGTTGTATTTAACACAATAACATTTAACACACAAAACGAAATGCCGTTGTTGTTATTTTGTTCGTTGTTTTGAACCATTGCCTCTATCTGGTATTAGTAAAGCAATTCTTTTCAACATCAAATGTATACATCACACGAGGACAAATGTCATAAATTTGGTGAGCGAACTATTAGGTCTACTATAAGTATCTATGTCTATGGTCATGTGCATGAATTTTCAAGTTTTTCCAAAAAAGCTTCAAACTGAAAAACTTATATTTATGCAATTTTTAGATAAGTATGTATTTATAATTTGTTTCAGAAATGTTTGAAAATTTCTAAAAGAATTTGCACATTTTCATGGCATTATAAGACTGTATTATGTTACCCCTCTTTTGATCATGTTACCTTTCAGGTTTTATTTAATTATCTGTCAGTAGAGCAGATACATACACATTAATCCCAGTAAATAGTCATCTGGAAGAAGACCGCATACAAAACATTTGAAGGCGTCTGGACTAACTGACGCCCTGATGAATATGTACTCAAGGACGTCTTGTATACTAGTCATAAGGTGGTCACAACTATTGACAAACTGCGGAAAATTCCTGCTGGTTTTTGACCAAATGTATGAAAATGTCAGGGAGTGTCATCAAGTTTTTTGTATGGGAGCGGATCGGCAAGTCAGCAGGGATTCTGACATGTCACTTCTTAGTCACTGATTATGTTTTAGGGAAATTTCCAACTGGGGAGCTAAAATTTCCAAAACCAATAATTACAATATATAAAATTATTACTCTGATAAATTATATAATTATCAGTATAAAGGACAAAGAAAACATTTCATAATACCTACACTAAGAATAGGGCAATAATTGCCTGGCCAGCTAATCTGCTATGCAGTTTCCAAGCATCAATATGATAAATTTCGTATGCCTGACCCTTTTCGTTAAGAGATCTGCGGCAGACCTGTCCAGATGTTGAGTTCAGGAATACTGATTCCAGGGACTGAAAGATCCCATCACTGTCAGAAAAGACATTGACTCCAATCAGCCACTCGATCTGTGGCAGACCTGAGCAGATGTTGAGTCCAGGAATACTGTTTTCAGGGATTGAAGGACCCCAGCACTGTCAGAAAAGACATTGAGTCCATTGAGACACTCCCCCACTAGCTAAAATTTCCGCCTGATAGACTCTACAATCATCAGGTAGTCTACGAGAAAGAGGGAACCCTAGTTCCGTAGAATATACACCTAGTCATTAATTTATGGCTTTCCGGTAGTAGAGTGTGGTATTTACGGTCGAATAGTAGTTCCGATATCATGTATTCGCCAATCGCAGGAATGTTGGCACCAACTTTCCATATTGTTCCATGACCGACTCGTACTCTGTGTCATTGTGAGAGTTGGCTTATACTTAGCAGCAATCTGCCTGCCGCTAATGTCCACTGGAAACATGTATAACAATACGTGCGCAAAGCACACGTGACGTGGATCGCGTCATTCTCTGAATCATAGTCGGCAGTGCACATTATGTGAGTTCTCAAGCGCATGTCATAACACAACAACCCTATAAGGCATTGTCGGTATCATCGCCGAGAAAGAAAGTCGCCATTTGCAATCTATCCGTTTTCTTTCTTTCCACAATTTTGCTGCTCGAAATAGTACCCAGGTACTAGACACACTGTACAAGCTGAAGTCAGACCAATTCAACGTTTTAGATTCGAGGATAGGTATATTATACCTTCGAGTAAAACGGACCATGTATCTCATAGCAGAGCCTGCACGTAGTTCATATTCACCCACCCATCTGCCCGAAGTCCGTAAAACTTCCCTGGACAGTATCCCTTAGAGTTGCTTAGAGTCCCTAGCGATGCTGTTGAACCGACCCGCAAGTGTTCGTCTTCAATAGCAACGATGACAGGCTTATAGGCCCAAATTCCTTTGTAGCTTTGTGGTGGTCGGGTTTCTTGACGTCAGTACTTCCTTAGCTTCGTCGCCTCTGATGAATCTTCTCTTGATTTACAGAGGAACATCCACAAGTTTCACTTTCTTATATTGTTTTAGCTCAACATTGTAATTATCCCAGACCTCATTGTCTCTCGAAGACTTGACTATTCACTCGTGACCCTGCCCCCTCTCTATGCCAATCTGCTCACCTGATTTTCACAGATGATTCTGATCGCAAACAGCTCTTTTAGTTTTTACATAAAGGGGCCTTGGGGTTCTATGTTAACAAACAAGATTGTCGAATTTGGGCTCGGAAAATCCACACGTCGTGAAGGAGAAGCCGATGCATACACATCGAGTGATTTTTGGCATGACGGCATCATCGGCTCATATTTCTTCGAAAATCTGCAAAGAGCCGTTGTCAATGGCGAGCGTTACCGTGCCATGCTCAGCGGGTTTTTGTTTCAAAAAGTTGAAAGCGATGACATGGACGAAGTATGGTTTCAACAGAACGGCGCTACGTGCCACATAGCCAACGTTACAATCGATTTTTTGCGCACTGGGTTCAAAAATCGCATATTGGGCGAATCGCACCTGCGATTTGAACCCGTTAGACTAGTATATCTGGAGCGTCGCGCAAGATAAATTTTACGCAAACAATCCCGGGTCATTAAGGCCTTACAACACGAAATAGAGGCGAAAACAACCGACAATGTACTGAAAAACTTGGTTGGTCGAATATAAGTATTTTTTAAAGCGAAATTAAATTCCAACTTTTACATTTTCCACACTTTAGTTTCCCATGACATCCCATGAAAACATAACTTTACACACTCTGGTTGGGACCTGCAGCTTTACACCGGTTTCAAGCGGTATTTTGACAAGCTTTTCATGGCTATATACTCGGTAATCGATCTCAAAATTCAAAAAAGACTGACTTAAAAATAAACGATGTGTATAAAAGGAATAGTTAACCATTTTGTTATAAAAACCGAAACCGGTTCCTACACCTCGGTTTAAGCAAAAACCGGTATGCAAATTACCAATACCAAGTGTTGCGTTTGGCTCGTAAACTTGAGACGAACGTCAATTTAAAATGTTGTCAGCCTGTAGTGCTAGAGACGTAACATCACTACCTTGGCTTAACATCGGGATGGATCTAACATCTTCTGGAAGTTATTCCAAGAAGAATATGTTAAGCTGGCCTGATTCCTCATAAGTTATAAAAAGCGTTATTGCTTCTGATCTCTTAGGTCTTAATTTTCTGCAACCGACGAAATTTTGATACTCGCGAATCAGAAAAGTATCTAATTAGACCATATTTTACTTATTAATAGTTGCTCCCATCAACTGGAGGGTTCTCTAATATACTTATATATCATTGACATGTGGTTAAAAAATGAGAATAGTTATTCCCAATGATGTATTGGAACTTTGTCTCCTCTCTTGTAATGCCAGATATTTTAAATATGGGTTCGATTTGCATGGTTTTTGATTTTCCTTCCAAAATGGTGGCAATGCTGTCATCTCTTTCACCAGAGGAATTGTAAATTGTCGAATTATTGGTAGTCATTTCTTAATAACAAATACAGATACGCGGATACTCGATAAAAACCATAAATAGTTCAAATACGGGGGTCATCAATTAAATGTGATAAAACCACATTTATTAGAAAACACAACTGCTCAAGAAAATATATACTTTATTTTTCAGCAAAAATTCGAGTTCAATTTAAAAAAATTTAATTTCTAAAATTAAATAAATATCGTGATCGTTTTAATCTACAGTAAAGCGAACCACAGACTTGTCATTCATGAGCATGAGCTTGGTCGATAACTTTTTATCTGACTGATGAATTTGAAAAAATATTACCAAACAATGTTGTGAACATGATAGTGATGCGAACAATATCGATTACATTCTTATCTCGTATCAAGAAGGACGATAAACTGACAATAAACCTCAACGATAGCTGATGTTAATGCTCATGAATGACAAGTCTGTGGGGTCGATTAAGACAAATGAAAACTTCAACATGGTTCAATTGCTTACTTTCCTTTCTAAATCTTTGTATATTCTCACAAAAACATCAGAGATTTCAAATTAAACCTGAACCGCAATTCTCTAACTTTGTAACGGTAAAAATTGGAAGTGGAATTGTCAAAATTCAGTAGATTTCACTACATACTTGCCGAATTTGACCAGTTTAACTACCGATTGCTGTCGCTAAAAAGATGCAGAATTGCGGTACAGCAGTTTTATTACATCTGTGTTTCGAAATTTAAATTTAAATTTCAGTTCAAAAATTTTATATCGGTTTGTAAAATTCTCTCTAATATGCAACTTACGTAAATCGGTCTCCGCTTGAACAAGTCTCTCCTTTAACTTATTCAGTTCATCCTCCAGTGATTTTTTCTCAATTTGTAAATTCTTCACAGTGCTGGCACCACTGGAGGCAACAAGTACTCTCATCTCGGTGATCTCATCGTCCAATTCCTCAATCCACTTCTTCAACTGATTCTTTGGTGTCAAATCTGTGACTCGGATTGAATTTCTGGGTGGCAGTTTTTCGTCAGCTTCTAGAACGACACGCTTTAGCTTGGCCTGTAACCCATCTCGTTCTACTTCAACGGTGGCCAAGGTTTGCTTGAGTTTGCTAAGTTCCGCGGCATTACTATTATCCGTTGACGTTTTCTTCATAGACGCCAACTGTAATCGCTTGTTTTCCTTTTGTATCCGTTCGTTTTCAGACTCCAGTGCTGTGATTTTTGTACGTAGTGCCGCCGCCTCTTGCTCAACCACATCCAATTGCCGCTTAACACCCACCTGTGACGTTGGCGCAGCTGCAATCTGTTTATCTTTTTCAGCTATTGATTTACGCAATTGGTCCAATTCATCGCTCAAAGCCTTAATCTTCTTGTCCGAGGTGAGGCCCCAGGAGGATAGCGGAGTCTTTTTATCTTGTAGTTCCCGCACTTGCTTTTTAGACTCCAGGTTTTGTTTCTCTAATTCTTCCACTTTATGACGCAATATTGAGGCTTCTTGTTCATTCAATTCCAGCAAAATCCGTAGTTCAGCTGGATCATCTTCATCCGAAATACCTTCATCGCGCTCCGCCTGAACTTCTGGAGCCAATCGCCGAGGCGTGGGACTTAGTTTCCGAGCTGTGAAGATATTGAAACAAAAGTTAGGCACATTTTCCAAGTATTTCTCAGTAGTACATATATGCATGCAGAAACGTTAAAATGCGCTTTAGTGAATGTTGTTTTTTTTTGGTCATTTTAGAGGATTATGAGATTCAGTTTTGAATAAACCAATTTTAACGATATGAGCAGCTGCAAAAAATGGCAAGGTGACATATTTGTTAGGGGTAAAGTTATGTCAAGAAAGGGAATAGGGTAAATAAAAATCAACCATTAAGAAATGTATACTGGATTAGTACACACATGCCAAAGCTAATGCGTTTCTTTTGGGACAAGGAAGGGCTACCAAGTCGTCACCAATGTAATTCATACTATCGAATTCAGACTTCGCCTGTAGCTCTTCCCGCATGACAATGGTGAATTTTGCAATTAGAGAAACGAAAGTCAAACAACTTATCATACTTCTAGAGCGTGTTGCCATTTTTTTCAACTGCATCATTAGAGAATCATTTTCATCCTCCATGCGGGCAACTTTTTTCCTTAAATTTTCAGCCTGTAAATATTAAACAAAACAGTATTTTAGCCAATAACATAAAGGAGGAGTGCAACACTAAACAAAATTTCGATATTCCAATTGGTTTAGATGATGGCAAAGCTGCAGAAAGAAAGATATCGTACCACTAGGAGACGGATTCCTTCGCTCATTAATTTACAACATTTTCAACAAAATTAGTAGTGAAAAACATATAAGATTAACGAGGAATAACACTTCTAATCAATCTATTTGATATGGTGAACATTTGTTCAGTACCTGCCCTAGCACCGGACCTAAGGGCATGCGATATCAGACTGGGAAACAATAGCGAAGAAGGTGATGCCATTGTAGATACTGATGGTAAGATGGCGGCGAAGGGCGAGCGTTCACGGTCTTGGATAGATCTAAAAATCTCGGATATGTTACGGGTATTAGATATCATTGACGCATCAGCACCGGATGCAGTCTCAGTTTGAATCTCCTCGTCTCTGGTTTCCGATATACTTATATGTGGCATAGCAGAAGTTTGAGTTTCGTTGTCAATAGTTTCTGCCACAATTTGAACATCGATCGCATCCTGCATAGTTTGAATTTCTTCATCTTGCGTACTCTTAACGGGTGTTTGAGTTCCTATGTCACAAGATATTGCCAACGTGTCGTCATAATTTGTTTGAGTACAACCTTCCACGGTAACCACATCGTCAGATTGTACTCCGATTGACGTTGTTTCCGATATCTCGCCGGTTTGCGTTGATCTTGGATACTTCAGCATTTCATTTAAGTCTTCTGTTTGAACTCCCTTGTTAAGCAGTGACTTTTGTAATGCAAGTTTAAATCTCTCAAACTTTGGAACATGTAAGGAAGACAAAGTGGAAAAAATATGATATTTGGAAACAATAATTTAATTGGTATCCCAATGACTCGTATGAAACGTAAGAAACACAAGTGGCCATTTGTATGTTACGATCGAAATCTCAACTCCACCTAGGTACTTCCTTCTGAAATCGCTGTAATCTCTAAAAAAAACATACAACTGTCCTAACACAAGGTGTAACGAAAATTTTAATACCGATATTATTTAGTTGTACTGCATTTCTAACAAGGTTCTTTCTAGTCTTATATCGTACATCATTGGAAATATCAAATTTATGCGATTTTGAATTCCTCAAAAATTCCTATCCATAAAAACAATTTGACTCAATTCAGGATACTTACTTCCTCTTCCGCGAATTTAAGTTGGTCCTTTAGATCAGACTCTCGCTCAACAGAATCTTGTAGATCTCTTAGCAATTGTTGAGGATCTTCCTGTGAGCCGCCCCTAGTCAGAGATTCACGTGTAATCCTAGCATCGGCAGAAGTCGATTTACCGAGGACTCCCAACATTGGGGGCTTTTTCTTCCCAGGATTACGCAGTTCCTCAGCTTCGGACTGTAATTACAGAGAAATACAAAATTAAGTTTTTTTTCACATTTTCTCTAGATTCCAGAATTGTACTTACTTGTAAACTCTTTGTTAACTCCGTAGAGAACCGCAGTTCGTCTTCCAGTTGTTTAATTCGAGCATTCAGCTCAGCATTGCCATTACCTTGTCGCTCCATCTCTAATGTTTCGATTTTACGCTCGCACTTTTTAAGTTTAAAACTGAGTATTCTGCAATTCTTCGTTGTCTTCTCAAGATCCTTCTGAATATTTGTTTTCGCTTTCACATCATCGTCCCGAAACGTGTCCTGCAGCTCGTCCATTTCAGCTTGCAAATTCATGATTTCCTTTTTAGCGTCTTGATTCTCTTCCATCAATTCCTCACAAATTTGTTCGGCAGCCTGAAGTTTCCGCCGCAATTCGTGTTCTGCACTTTTGGGATTGCTCTCCAATTCTTTCATGCGAGAATTCAGTTTGCGCTTCTCATCCGAAATCTTATCAAGTTGCTCCTTCATTTCGTTGACCTTTTGCTGAAGTATGAGTGCTTCAGAAGCCGCTGTCCGATTTGGAGCCATGTCAATGGAGGCCAAGCGCCTTAGTAGAATATCACTTTTCTCGCGTTCCGCTTTTTCCGCTCGAACCTTCATAGTTGCTAATTCTTTGCGCAGGGTTTTCAGTTCCTCCTGAGAGTCGTTAGTATCCGGCGATTCGGTCATCATGGACATGGTGTCATGGCTAGGTTTTTTGTTGTGGGCGTTGTTATCTTTTATATTAAGCATAAATTCAACATCCTGAGCCGCTTTCTGTCGATCGGACTCTTTCCTACGTGCTGTTGTCGTCGTGGAAGACGAAGCGGTATTTGATGTTGTGGTAGACGTCGAAGACGACGACGTCGTTTTAAGTTTTGTGGGAGTGGTCTTGGGAGGAGTAGGTGGCAATGATGATTTTGTTTCACTAACAGGTGCCGACGTCGGTCGTGCAGCAGGAGAAACACTCACCGTCTTCTTAGGTGGCAGCGAGGCGTGCTTTGAAGTTTCCGTGGTGCTGCTACTGCTTGTTGCGGATGATGTTGACGAGGATGCCTTTGAGCGTTCAGGTCGATCCGGTGGACTCTTTGTTTCACCATTACTACTTTCGCTGGAGAAATTAAAATGTGATTAAAATTATAATTCCAATTGATTGGAGTAAGATTGTGATTACCCTTCTGCTTTCCTTGGCACAGAACGTTCACGACTTGACTCTCTTGAATTTTGACTCCGTTGCTTTTTCAACAGGTTCATTTTTCTCACCCTCTCAGCCAAGCTATCGGTCGATAGTAGGATCAAATCTTCTGGAATAGTTTTTGAAGACGACGACGCCGAAGAACTTTGCTGCAATGAATTTTCTACCTAAAATGCGAAAGAGTTAATAAGTTCAACCAGTGTTACGGAAGATCAACTTACCTCCTTCAAATCTAGCGTTGTCGTGTGGCGTCGCTGCGGTGTTGGCAGCTTAATGGTAACGTTGACACTGTTGTCATCAGCTGCTGGCTTACCGCTGGAGCGCGAGCCACCCTTGGCCTGGTCATCGGCATCATCGATGTCTGGCGTTGAGGCCCATGACTGGGGACGCTTCTTAAGCTCTACATTGAAGTGAACAACTTTTGTTGAGTAATCGATCCGGCAATTGTTCAAGCATGCATGCGCAAAATTACGTTCGTGTTCGAGTACGTGTAAGTAATTGCAAGTGGCCGTTATGTGCAGTTTTATTTTGTAGTTATTAGTTACCAAACAAACCATATTTGCAATTTTTTAGAAATTACATCGACGATCCAGAAACACCCATAAACCGGACCAAATTAGAGATAACACGATGGATGGACGTTAACACAGACATCGTTACCAGCCACGAAGTGTCAAGTGGTGCATACATTCAGTCAGTGCGATATAGAACATGAAGTTATGACGAGAAGTAGTAGTACGAGCGAGAAGTAGTGATGGTAGTACAAAGTTACGCAAGTGTAATGATGACGAACAAGTCATAAGTAGAAATGATACGAGTACAAAACAGTTAATGTCAGTTAAGTTTATACTGTGAACATTTGACTAATGGTGTTTCCTTTTCTGTCAAAAATGTCTGCATTCAGTGCCCTGTGCTAAACTAGCGTACGAAGTTACATTTTGTGGCTGCCTCATGCAGCAAATGTTGTTGTTGCTTTGCTTCAGTGTGGAGAATAGGCTTAGTATATTTTTGTCATGGGAACATTGGTGGTGTAATGGGTAGTGTGCGCGACTCTTGTACATGAGAACGTGGGTTCGATCCCTGTTCTGACCACCTTACATTTCTTTCGACGACAGTCACCTCGCTTAGTGACGGCGACACTATCGAGGACTTAGCCATGAAAAAGCTTCTAAAAATACCGTTCCGAACCGAAGTAAAACTGTAGGTCCCAATCAGTCAGTGTAAAACTATAAAGCTCACTGATTGTGAGTAGCTCTCCTCCTATCCCTTCATGGGATGTAACGGGAAACCACTTATTAACTTTATATTTTTGTCGTGTATTCATTTTTCGGTCTATCCATTTTTTTGTACTATTGTGTACACGTTTTTTCTTTTGCCTACATTTCATACCTCTGTGTATACTTTTTGAACTTTTATGTACACTTTTGGTACTTCTCTGTGCACTTTTTGTAATGCGACGTGCTACTGCCACTTTATTTCCGGTAACGCGACGAATTACCCCACTCTATTTCCGTCACAGATTGCCGATCCATATTTAATATACTCCGATAACTAAGAACGAAGTAGCAACGACAGTGAGTTGTTGTTCGACAAGCGGCAACGATATGGTTATTTTCGGGCTCTTATATGGATGTATTCGTTGACAAAACGATTAACTCCATAAGAAAGACTGTAGGAAATTAAGTTCAGAACTAATATGTATATTGTTACGAATAAGTAAAAGCTTTTGCTTACTCTTAATGACTCTAACATTATGTAAATAACGGCAGTTAGTGCTGCGCCAGCATTCGAGATGATTCTACAAAGATAAGTAACAACAACAACGACTAGAAGGTTCTTGAATTCGCTAGATATAACTTCATTCGAGTATGGTGAGTTGGTATAAATAGCGGAGGTCTTTGGAATGGAGAGTTTAGTTTGTGATTAAAGGACGAATAAGGAAATTCGTAACAATATGAAGAAACAAACTCCAAACACCACATTTACTTGGATTGATTGCATATCATTTATGATTTCATTAATATGAATTACAATTCATTTTTCTGATTCATTTGAATTAATTCAAAATCAATTCAATTCAAATGATTTGGAAATGAATTTCAATTCATTTTGCCAATTAAAATTTGGATTGGAAATGAATTGCAATTCATTATGCAAATTCATTTGAATTCGAATTGAATTACAATTAATTTTTTATTGATTCATATTCCATTCAATTCATTTTTTTGTTTTGTGAAAAGAATTAATTCAAAATTTTGCCGATTCAGTGCATGAATGATTCGCGAATTAATTCAAAAAAGAATGATTCGTTTACAGCTCTGATTCAAATTAACATTATATAATATGTGTATTACATAGTGAAATTTAAAATGTAGTGCCTACACTTGTTTAAGCCACTAAAATTTACAAATTTTGGAGGTCATCACTTTAGCTTCTGAACGCCTCATATGTAAGTACAGAGGGGTGTAAAATGTAACAACCAATCGGAAGATACTATAACTTTAGTGAATGGCGGCAACTGTATGTTTTGTTATTTGAGGAGGAAGCTGGTATAGAATACCCGCCGAAAAGGCATGTAACGCTATACTACACAGGAACGCGAAATATTCGTGACTATTTTTAACCGAATAATTGTTCAGTAATTTTGACACATCGTGAATTTCAACTTTACCGGCCGTCCTACGGTCAAACACTAAGGTCGCTTTAGACGCTCGCTTCGAAGAGATTGGAACGACACGTGGCAGCAGAGGCGTGGGGAGTTCTCGAACTGGTCGTTCCGGCTGGAGCATCGGCACTGTGGTTGAAGATCCGACCACATTCCATGTAATTGGGCATTGCTAGTGTATTCAAAAACCCGGTTTTCCAAAAATGTCGGTTTTCGGTTTCTTTGAATATTCTGATTTTGGAGAAACTGGTTTTCGGTTAAACCGAGGCTGTACAAACCGGTTCATAAACGGTTTCGGTTTTTCTGACATAATGGAAAACTATGCGTTATATAAACATCGTTTATTTTTGAGATCGAATTTTGAGATCGACTATCTAGTACATTGTCATGAAAAAGATTGTCAAATTACCACTCGCAGCCGGTGTAAAACTGCAGTTCCCAATCAGAGAGTGTAATCCTATGCCTTCATGGTATGTAATGGAAAACTAAAACGTGGGCCATGTAAAACTTGGAATTAAATTTCGCTTTAAAAAAAAATCTAATGGACATTTTTTTTTTTTAATTATGATTTTATTGGTGAAGCCAGTCATTGATATTTATAAGTATGACTGAAACACAACATCGTTGATATGGCTTCTATGATTGGCTTTACAGTACCTCATTCCATCATCCAAATTGTTCAGTACATTTTCGATTGTTTGAGCCTCTATTTCGTGTTTTAAGTCATCAATGGACTCGGGATTGTTTGCGGAACGTTTACACGCAAAGAAAAAACTCGTTCCTCCCAAACGAAATCGCAGATAACTGAAGTTCGTTTGGGGACTGTAGTTGGGAGAAACGAACTTCTGTTAAGCCATACATGTCACATCGGTTGGAAGAACCGAGAAATGTTTGTTGCAAACGAGTTATGAAAAACATAAGCTGAAAAAAACGTTTGCGAGAAACGAAAAACGCTTGCCCCAACTATTGTTTCGGTTACAGTAACCGAGTTGTAGTTGATCCTAACTAAGAAAACGTTTGCGAGAACTGAAAAACGTTTGCAGTAAACGCGTTATAAAAATTAAAGCTGAAAAAACGTTTGTGAGAAACGAAAAACGCTTTCACCAACTGTTTTTCGGTTCCAGTAACCGAGTAGCAATTAAAACTTTTATTTATGGCTTCCATAAGCTCTTTTTTGTTTAAATACCCAACTTTTATGATTTTGGTTTGTTTTAAAGAAGTTCGAATTTTTGTGTATTTTTTCACTGTGCACCTACTAGGGATGTCAAACGGGAAATCCCGAATCCCGGGATTGATGAATCCCGAATCCCGGGATTTTAATAAGTAAATCCCGGGATTTTTCGGGATTATTATTAATTTTGAAAAGCATAAAACTAAAAACAATGACAAAATTTCAGTGTGGTGTTATTTTTTGGAAGAGTCGAAAGGTGCACCTCAAGCAAAATGAAAATTGTGTAAAAAGGGTTTAAATACCAATGGCGGCTCTACAAGAGGTTTAATAACATTTAACGTAAGTTAATTTTGGCATATGTATGTCTATTATCTCTCCAAAAATTACAAAATTTATTGCGTCGGGTAGGACATGTTATTTTAAGCAAAGGAAGTAAAATAACAAAATCGCGGTAAATGCATAGTTTCGGAGTTATGGGCCCTGATATTTCGGATTCTTTTCCATTAACGTACCGTGTATAGCCATTGATATCACTTTTTTGTATAAAACAAGTCATAACAAACTCAAAAAAGAAGGTAGCATTTTTCGATAAGTCGCTTAGTTAGGTATCGAGTTATCGGATGTTACCGTTTCTTAAACAAAAATTTAAAAAATTTTTTCAAATAAGTTTTGTTTTTGTTTGAAAAAAAAATCTCTGATATATCGACAAGGTCGAAGCATTAGAGTGTGCGATCCATAGAGTAAATATGGGTAGAGAAAATCTTTCACTCACCAAATTTCTGACATTTGTCCTCGTGTGATGTATACGTTTGATGTTGAAAAGAATTGCTTTACTAATACCAGATAGATGCAATGGTTCAAAACAACGAACAAAATAACAACAACGGCATTTCGTTTTGTGTGTTAAAATTAATGTGTTAAATACAACACAAATGTATGCTAACAATAACAGTCAATAAAAAAGTTTAAAACACATTTAAATTTCGCAGTTTTTCACCAAAATGGCATGAAAAATTAAAGCAAGAAGTTATTGTAATTCCACTTGGTGTATATCACTTTTCGTCAAACATCTCTCTATCACACCGACCGCATCACGAAGAGTGTGAAATGAAACGTCAGATGAGAGAATAAGTTTATCTAGGTATGTATTAGTCTATGGTGCGATCACTTTATTATGTCTGCGTGAGTGTCTATGCCAAACGAGTGGATAAGACTGGGTATACAGTCGAGAGAATGAGCGAATCTTATGTTCTGTGCTGTGGTTAGAAAAATTGCTAATTTCAGTTATCGCAAACGTTTTTTAAATTTGCGGAAAATGTAATTTTGTACGCGTTTAATGCAAACAAGAAGTCGTTTGCAACAACAGGCGCCCAATGGACTTCCGAGTGTCGGCTGATTATGCGGTTTTCGAACACAGTGCGCATAAGATCGATTGTATAATGGTCCTATGATGCCTCCATCTCAAAACCGCTCTAAACTGTCACTCGTTGTGGACGACTCGGTTTCTCCATGACGACATGTGGATATTCCAGGCCGCAAATGCGACAAGAGTGATTCCAAATTGTTTCGACCCAGTCTGGATTTTGATGGCTTTTGACTTTTATGGAATTTAACACATGTATTCTCCTAGTAGCTGCCTTTACAATGGCGTTCGTTTTAGGTCGAATCTCCACACGGTTCACGTTCTATAGCTGTCTAAAGTTGGTCATCTGCAGCATATTTGTGAAGAGATAGCTGTGTTAATGTAACAATAACTTGTGAATGCGACATCAGATTGTAACGATCAAGGTATCGCCCAATTGGTTTTGACCTCCTCTTTATGAATAAATATCCTTTTGGGCCAAGGACATTAAAGTTTAGAAAATGTCCTTTGTTTTAGGATATCCTGGAAAAGTATATTTTGATTTTCTTAATTTTATTTTTAGAAAATTGTGCATCCTTTTCTCTAGAAGATATGAAAACTTCAGAATGGTATCACGGTGGGTTCAGAAAATATTGGCATTTTAGTAATTCAGTTATCATATATACTAACAAAAAAAAAATATTTTTATGGGGTTTTAATATATTTTTAATACTAAACTGACAAAAATGAAGTGTTTTTTGATTTAAATTAAATTAAAGCAGTATGCCATGCTTAGTCCAGCAGAAGGTGTCAAATTTTAATTATATTTACGCATATTTATTGAAGAACGGGTTATGAAAAGTTGTGTTTAATAAAAAACGTGAAAGTGGTTTGTTTAAATGAGTTCCTTCCCTACAAAAAATTGCTGGAATCCCTTGGGATTAGAGCACAATAATTGCAAGCCTTCTGATCTGAGGTCTGTTCCACAACGGATACGAGAGCTGTATTTGATTAAAGAACCAAATGCAAAAATATGCACATCATGCAGATTGAAAATATACGCAGAGCAAAATAAAGTGGAAAATACAACTGCTGATGATAATGATATGGACTTCATTCCGAAAGATGAAGCGCTACAATATTTAAACCAGTGTTTAAAACAAATTGGAGTACCCAAAATTCTAAATAAAGCAAGTAGCTTTGAAAGCTATATTCGTTCCAAATAAGAACAAGTTAAAAAAAGTATTTTAAAAAAAATATTTGGTTATGGTGAATGTGCCTCCAACGCACCAATAACTGAATATGCATTTGTTGACGCCGTGAAAGAAATACACGAACGTAGTGACAAAAATATCAAGGCAGCTTGTGTAAAAGTTTTAAGCCATAAATGGTCTAACAGAAAGATTAAGGCCGAACTACCATCTTCGTCCATGTACTCCATAAAAAGGTCTAGGAGCGCCATAAATGTAAATACACTTGAGGACTCAGATGGGAGGAATGATCGAATTCTTTCACAAAGTGTGAATAATTCAATTGAAATGTTCTACTACTGCGATGATTATAGCCGAATAATGCCGGGAAAGAAAGACTATAAATCCATTAAGGTAAAGGTTATACATATGTTTAACTTAATCGTGTCTACACAAAAAATTCTAATACAGGTGAACGGGAAGCGTGTCCAAATTCAAAAAAGATTACTATTATTGAATTTGAAAGAGTTGTACGCAGAATTCCAAAGGCTGTATCCAGATTTGAAAGCTGGCTTTTCCAAGTTCGCCTCTCTAAGACCAAAACAATGTGTATTGGCTGGATCTAGCGGAACACATTGTGTGTGTGTATGTGTTATACACCAAAATCTCCAATGGATGTGTGAAGGTGTTTTCCGAAAGGACTACGACAATCATCTTTATAATGACTACCATACATGGTTAAACATGGGTATTTGTGAAACCCCACTAACAGCATGCTATATGGTGGAATGTCCTAAATGTCCAGGTTTAGACTCAGTAAGAGAAAAAATGCAAAATTATTTCGACAGATATGAAATAGAAACTGTTCAGTACGATATATGGACAACTACCGACAGATCAGACTTTGTGACAAAAGTAGACAATGTTGATGAATTCATTGATAATTTTTTGGAGAAATTGCCGAAACTTCTGAGACATTCATTTATCACTAAGCAACAGAACAGTTATTTTAATAATATAAAACAAAATTTGAAAGAAGACGAATTGTTGGTTGTCTTAGATTTTGCTGAGAACTATAGTTTTGTCATACAAAATGAGGTACAAGCTTATCATTGGACGAACAATCAAGCTACTATACATCCGTTTGGAGTTTACTACAAAACAGAAGACCAAATAAAATTTACGAGCTGTATCATAATAAGCGACATTTTAAAACACAACACAATAGCAGTACAATTATTTCTCAAAAAATTCATAAGCTATATCACAACAGCCATCAAGAAGCCGGGAAAAATTTACTACTTTTCGGATGGATCCGCCGCTCAGTACAAAAACAAAACTAATATGTATTGCCTTACACATCATGAAAATAATTTCGACATCAAAGCTGAGTGGAACTTTTTTTGTACCGCTCATGGAAAAAACGTTTGCGATGGTATCGGGGGAACACTCAAACGATTGGTGGCACGGGCAAGCCTACAAAATAAGGATGGAGCAATCATAACACCTATTTCCATGTTCAAGTGGGCAAAAGAAAATATACAGAACATGAATTTTATTTATGTTAGCGTACTGGAGTATGCAAAAGAAGAGGAACTTTTCATTAAAATGTTGCCAAAGCTGAAACCTATACCAAAAACGCAGTCAATTCATCATGTCCGTCCAGTAAGTGTTGGTAAGGTAATCACCAAATACTTTTCACAATCGGATATTTTTAATACATATGATATATGTCACTGATTTAATATATATTTTCATAGAGCACATAATGTAATATTTACCAGTAAACGGTGTTTACAAAATTAAAAATTATGAAAAACACATAAAAATATTTTTTTTGTTAGTATATATGATAACTGAATTACTAAAATGCCAATATTTTCTGAACCCACCGTGACACCATCCTGAAGTTTTCATATCTTCTAGAGAAAAGGATGCACAATTTTCTAAAAATAAAATTAAGAAAATCAAAATATACTTTTCCAGGATATCCTAAAACAAAGGACATTTTCTAAACTTTAATGTCCTTGGCCCAAAAGGATATGCTACTATAATAATTATTCATAAAGAGGAGGTCAAAACCAATTAGGCGATACCTTGATCGTTACAATCTGATGTCGCATTCACAAGTTATTGTAACATTAACACAGCTATCTCTTCACAAATATGCTGCATATGACCAACTTTAGGCAGCTATTAAACATGAACCCTGTGGAGTTTGGACCTTAACCAAACGTCGTTGTAACGACAGAAACGAGTAGAATATACGTTTGAAATTTCATCGAAATCGAAGGGGATGAAGTTTCAAAAGTGTGGTTTTTGGGTCGATATTTTTTGGAATTACCCACAATTTTATTTGTCAATGTAGCCCCCGATGTGAAAATTAGCTTCATCGAAAAAGATGATGTTTCGGTAAAATTGCTCATCTTCGGCCAAACGGTCTTCAGCCCATACAGCGAAGTGAACCTACATCGGAGGTTGCGAGGCTGGAGTTCTTGGGCGAATTGGACTTTACAAGCCTTCATACCGAGGTATTTATTCAAAATTCTGTGCAAAGTGCGAGAAATGTTCAGTAGCTTCGAACGGAAGCGAGTGGATGTTGATGCCTGTTCGAGCACACTTTCAGCTACAGCGGAAATTTTTTATTTTTTCCCTTGAACACGTACACGATTTATTTTGTCCAACAGGGACCAGAATTGACGAACTCGCTTTACAAATTGACCCATAAACTGCATTTATGGAACTCTATTTATAATTATATGGAATTTATTTCATAGATTTCTTACAGTTTTAGTTGAAGACTGACAACATTGGAAGAACGTTTTTAACATTTTCTAACTTTCTTCAAGCGTAGAGCGGCCCATTTCGTAAATATCTAACCTTTAACTACTAGTCTTCGCAATAATGGAGGTTCAAATTACAACGTTTACATGGCCCACCCTTGATTTAATTATTTATGTATTTTATTCTTTTCTCGTATTTGATTTACCCAATTAGCCAAAATCATTGTTGGGTAAATATTCCTTCGGACGTTTTGGACTTATTTTGATTGTAAATACTGTTTTTTTGTTTTATGCGTTTCTGCTAACATACTACCTGTATCGGCCTTAGTTTCGAAACTTACGTGTAAATAGGAATTGACAGATATGACTTCTATTGTCACATGTCTTTACAACTTATTTCAGTAAATTATCGGCAATATAATTCGTTGGCAAACTCTTTTGATAATGTCTGATGGTATCAGCAACCCATAATGAGCTATGAAAAAGCTATAGGCTTGTTAATTCTGCGTTTTATACCAGTTATGTAAAAACCGGTTTATCGACTGGAATCAACCAGTGCAACCGATTCTTCGAAAATAGGAATTTTTAAAAAACCGACGTACGGTTAACAGTCCGGAATTCGGTTAACCGGTTTCGGCTTTGAATACTCTAGGCATTACACGTTCGTCCCTATAGCTTATTTTGGAAAAATAATTTCCGGGTCGCTTGATGTCTCGTTTCGGCGATTTACAGTGGCCGGTCACATCGCCCGATTTGCCGCTCCAAATTTCTTTATTTCTGTGGGTTTTTAAGTCACGGGTACATGTAAACAAGCCACAGACTCTGAAAGCTCTGTAACCGAATAAACGACAAGAGTGCGAGAACTTATCGCCCGAAGTTATCGGGACAACGATTAAAAATTCGGTAAAAGAAGCCGAAATGGTCATCAACAATGGTAACGCCCACTTGACCGATATCGTCTTCAAAAACTAAATAAATTAAAGGGTCCAAATAAATTAAAGGGTCCAAATAAATAGCATTAAATTTTAAAGATACAGGGAAACAACATCGAATGATTGGAAGAGGGTATTTCTGTGGTAAATGTTTGTAGTGGGAAGCGACGAGACGGAAAGAAAAAAATATTCAAAGATCTTGACTCCGCTCTCTCTGATTGTGTGTCCTGTTTTTTACCAAAATTCAACTTTGAAACGCATTTTTACACGATTGTATACAAATTTGAATTCTGTATACAAAAAGAAATGGTTTTCCATGACAGTCCATGAAGGGATTGGGGCGCTGACACTCACTAGTTTGGACCGACAGTTTCACACCGGTTCCGAACGGTAGTTTCAGAAGCTTTTTCGTGGCTAAATACTCGATAGTGTCGCCGTCACTATGCGAGGTAACCGCCGTCGAAATAATGTATGGTGGTAAGAAGAGGGTTGGTTCCCATGTACAAGGGTTGCCCACACTACCAAAAGAAGCTCGATTGTTTTCAGGCTCTAAACGAGTTGTTGGTCAAGCGTCATCGACATGGTTGTGTTTGGGATTTTACACGAACTTGAATTGTCCAAATTTCGCAGTTTTCTGTGCAGAAAAAATTACGAACAAAAAATAACTGTTGCACATTTACAAAGATATGCATTTCCTGCCTCGTTTTCTCACATTTATTTATGAAAAATAAAATTAATAGAAAAACTTACAAAACGTTTTTCTTTCAAACCCAAAAATGGGCAACATTTTGAATGTCTCAGTGTAACTCATTCTAGATGTCGTTTTTATCAAGGCTGCATTATTTTTTAGAAAAGGAAGCACCATAAATACTTTTCAACATCTAACTAATTAATTATCTTTACATAATACAATTAAAGAAAACATGCATTTGATTCCAACTAAATATTTAGTATTAGTCAATTTTAAAAATGTGTTAGGACATAGACAAATCAGATTTCAATCCACCCATCCCTTCACTTTCATACCAATGTCATTGCTACTGCCATTAATGGAGGAAAGGTTCTGTGTGGAAGTCCATGTTCGAGACGATGGCCTATAGCGGAGTAAGACAAACCGTTAATTAGTGATGATATGGTTCTTAATCGACTCACCTTGAGTTGAGCCCATCTGAGAGATTGGGCGAGGATGCTGCTACATCTTCAATGCCCCTTCTGCCACCATGTTCCTTGTAGTCTCGAAAGCAACGCTTACATCTGGTTGGATACCTGGTCTGTGGATGGAATCCCAACGGACATAGCTGATCTCCTTTCAGCGACGGATATAAATGATGCATTTAAGTTGATTAGCCAAGTATCCCTCAAATCACATAACTGCAAAGGACATGTAAGAGAATGAAATAAGTGTTGTTAGTAATACTCTTGTACAAATATCATAGAGATAGTTAGTGAATGATCTAGTGAACATACACTGTAGAGTCTGAAATGCTAACTAATTTTAATTTTTAAAATGTGTGACTCTGACTACGGAAATGATTTGTATACAATGAAATGCTGTAGCATACACACAACAAGTTTTCGTTTGCTACGACTCCGACTGCGGCAAACGCACATGTGGTAGCCGACAGCAACAGTTATTCGGTGGAGAATGACTACTGACCGCAACAGCTACTGACAGCGCCACCAAAAAATAAAATGGTAATAAAAATCTGTTTTTACCTGATATTTTGAAAGAAACATATTAAAATTTAAAGTATTGATAGCTTATCTCAGTTGCTATGCTTATAAAAATGACTGCACAATTGACTTCGCGGGTTCTTCGGTCTTGCTAACATTTAATTGCAGTCTGTTATTAATGTTTGTTGATTTAAGAATTATGTTATGATTTCACTATTACCATAAAATCTTTCTTATAACAACAATTGAATACATATAAAATGCAAGACAGCAAACTTAACTCTCCCTCCAGTGATTTTTTTAATTAGCTTTCAAACCCCGTTAGACCACAATTTGGGAAAATATTCAATACTTTGTGCTTATACACGCAATATGAATTTTTATACGGAAAATAACTAAAATGCTAAGTTGCATTATACATTTCAATACAATATACATATCGCTCATTTGCGACAAGACCATCATAACTCAAAAAATATAATTTCGAGAAAATCGACTGAGAGTTTCAAGTTGTATAGGATTGTATGACAATTGCAAGTTTAAAACTACTCTCACGCCGAATAAAAAATAATTGCGATGTGCGAAGCAATTTATCTGATAGCACTACATAAGGATAATGTTTTGTAGTTATGACGGTCTAGTCGCAAATATGTACACGTATGTAACGGGGTTTTCAATAAGAGCGCTACAAAAGTTTTTGAAGTTATACTTCTTATCGCGCATCATCGTATGGCAGTAACTCAAATAAAATATGAAGATTTTAGACACGAAATGTGACGGAAAAAGGTGCATATGGTGGGGGGAACGATTTAGTATTGCCAGCAGCAATTTATATTTCACATTTCTGGCATTACCCAATTACAAACCATTTAAAGCGGCATCTAATTCTCAATTTTATACTCTGAATATATGAATTCGCCTTTTGCGGTAATGCCACATACATACATACACAACAGATGGTTGGTAAAAGACAAATTGTTGACAAAAAGCAAACACAAAATGCAAAGTGAACAGCTGCTTATGCACTCAATGTACGTACATATGTTTGCAAGGCGAATTGAACAAAATACAGTAGATTTCTAGGCGAATTCTAGTTCTTTCAATTGATATCAATTCGCCCTGACCCTATGAATATGTTTTCTCTTCACCTCCCTCGCAAAAAAATTTAGTTTTTTTGCACAGCATTGTTTCATCCTGGTGCGAAAGGGCGCATTCGCAATTCAACGCATAAACCGAAAGTTATAAATTGGAGCAAAGTAAATCCGATAATTTGTATACTTAACTATTTTACTCCTATTGCATCATACTTTTAAAAATCGATGTGCATTGCGATCATACATACTCACAAAATTGCAGACAAAACAGAAGGACTACAAAGTCATGTTCAGGACCATACGGACCAAATATGCAGAAAATGTGATTTCCTTGTTTTATCTGAGACAAATATAAAAAATTCCTCGCACATTGATTTACCCAATTTTAAATGCATCACTAATTTTAAACGTGAACCTAATAGATCAGGTGGTGTTGCTGTATATAGTAACGAAAGCACTTCAGCTAATATTACTATACCTTATTTTAACATTTATTCACAGAGAATAAACAATTCAAATTAATCTTTTTCTCAAGTTGGAGACATTTGTTTTGCACAATCGTCAACTTTGGGAGGGCAAGAATTTATAATCGTGGCTATTTATATTACTCCAAATACAAACATTGATACAGTTATTGAATTTCTTGACTTTCATTTATTGCCAATCACGAAGACTGGAGCGCAACTCCTAAATAAAAATTACAACGATGTACCGCTAATTTTAAGTGGAGATTTCAATATAAATTTTGGTCATCAATCTGCATATCCACTAATCGAATTTTTGTTATGTAAATTAAACTTAAATATGAGTAACAATAGAAATCAAGCCACAACTAAAAGTGGCACAACAATCGATAACGGGTTTTTCAATAAGAGCGCTACAAGTTTTTTTTTAAATAAAACAAAAGCGGTTTTAGATACCAATGAAATTCTTTATTCCTGTGAAAGTACGTTCGATGCCATTATGTATGGAACTCGATTTCTTTTGCATGGCCACCACGGGCACGCTTGCAGAAGTCCAGACGCTGAACCCAATTTTCGACGGTTTTCAAGCATAAATCGCCGATACTGCTGCAATTTCATGTTCGATATTCGTACGAAGTTCATCAATCGTCGCTGGCTTGTTGGCATAGACTTGACGTAGCCCCACAGGGAATAATCTAACGGCGTCAAATCGCACGACCGACGCGGCCAATCGACTGGGCCATTTCGTAAGATAACACGTTCACCAAACTTGGTTTCCAATAAATTGATTGTGGCATTCGCTGTGTGGCTTGTGGCGCCGTCCTGTTGGAACCAAATGTCCTCCAAGTCCATGTTATCCAATTAGGGCCAAAAATATTCGTTTATCATTGAACGGTAGCGATTCGCATTCACAGTAATGTGCCGGTCTTGATCATCACGGAAGAAGTACGGCCCATTGACGCCGCCGGCCCATAAACCGCACCAAACCGTAATTTTTTCGGGATGCAATGATGACTCATGGATTACGTGTGGATTGCTGTCTGACCTATAACGCATATTTTGCTTATTGACGAAGCCATTCAGCCAGAAATGAGCCTCATCGCTGAAGATGATTTTCCGATGAAAATCCGAATCATTTTCAAGTTGTTGCTCAGCCCAATTCACGAACATACGACGCTTATGGTGGTCAAGCGGCTTCAGTTCTTGCGTCAATTTGATCTTGTAAGGATGTAGGCCAAGATCTTTTCGCAAAATTCACCACAACGACGTCACAGAGATGCCCAACGCTTGAGAACGACGTGTGAGAGACACATTTGGACTTTCTTGAACTGAAGCCTCAGCGGCAGCAATATTCTCGACACTACGGACACTTCTTTGTCTCACTGGCACGGCAACATTTTGTACTGTGCCTGTGGGTTCAAATTTTTCCACTAGAAGTTCAATTGTTGATCTGGTAGGACGGTTATGACGACCATAAATTGGACGTAGCTGAGGCCACTGACTCCAAATTTCGATAGTAAAGTTTAATAATTTCGACTCGTTGTTGGCTCGTATATCTTTCCATGATGAAATGGCAAACCTTACTGAAGAGAAATGTCAAAAGAGCGGCGAAAAATATGGCGTCGTTTGCTGTTCCTATCGATTTACTTTTGTAGCGTCTCTGTTGAAAAACCCTTCACATACCCTAAAACCATTGTTAGGGTATAGTCTCAATCTTAAGTTTTCAGATTTTGAGTGTTTTGTTTACTATATTTCCTTGATTTTTCAAAATGTGTTATATCCGTTTAAGTTTATATTATTCGATCTTTCAGTTCTTATGTTCCTTAATAACACGACGGTACACACATTCTATCCAATGAACCAAATAAACTTTTTCGGAAAGGGGAGAAAAAATAAAAATACACGTTCATGTACACGTTAGAATTTTTTTTTATGTTTAAATTTCTCTGGTGCCACACAGTGAAATGGCTCCATATATTTGTGAGGACAAAAAGGACTGGTTGGAATATGATGAAATTTAATTTCTAAAAGGGTAGTGATAAGCCGGTTTCAAAATGGATATCGGTTTTTTGTACCGGTTTCAGATCGTTAAAAGCCGATTTTTGATGTGTAAACATCTATACGCTGGGGGTAAAAATCTTTTTCACAATACAATCACAAATTTAGAGTAAGATGTGCGATGTAATCGTTAACCAATCGTAAAGCGTTATCAAATCGGTGTGAGCTATGTACGAGTGTATTAGTGTACTCATACGCTGCATACAATATACTCAACACCATCTAGTGTGCAATGGTAGCGACTAATTTGCACTAATTGTCGTACATTATGTTATCGTAGGCAAATGAAAACAAATAAATAAAATGAATACAAAAACATTTAATTTTAATAACTTTTAAAAAGATTTTTTGCACTTTTAATAAGAAATTTACTAAAACAAAGCAAAATAAGGAAAACTAAAAACTAAACTTGTCAAATATAAGGAAAACTAAAAACTAAAAGTTTTCTTCATCTTTGAGATTGTCATTCATACTTAACAGCTGCATATAAGCACCATCTAGTGTGCAATATTAGCTACTAATTTTCGAAAACCATTGCTGTAAAATAACATTAGATTTCAGTAAACAGCTGATTAATAACATGTCAACCGCAACAAATACAAAATAATAAAATATTGTACAAAACACTAAAAAAATTATAACTCAGAACATAAAACAACACAAAGTGTATCAAAGCTGAATGGAGGTAATGTTAATTCTAATAAAATTTCTATTAGATTCCAATATAAATTAAGATTATAACATATCTTCATTAGGTACTGTTGCCTTACACTGAAACTGGTGCACGACAATTGGGTAACAATCTCCATCTCATGCCAATTATTATGGGTGGAGATTTTAATACAAATTGTGCAAACCCACAGTCGCAAGCTTTATCAAAATTTTTATTTGACGTTTTCCACTTGCATATGAGCAATTCTCCACAAACCCCCACAACTAACAATTCCACTACTATAGATGCAGTTTTCCATAGATTTTTAAATACAATCGAGTCAAAAATTTATATATCTTATTTTAGTTACCATAAGCCAATATTAACTATTTGTACTTAAGGCATTTACCATAGATGGGCACTTTGCAGTACTACTAAAATTTCAGTAAAAATAATTCTTTAACTAGTAAATTTTTGCTGATTACTAAAATTTTTTTCAGCAATTTTTATAAAGTGCCTACATGATTATGATGAGGTGCATTGAATTTTCAGTAATCAGTAATGCCCGATTACTGATTATTATGAATACGGCCCTATGATTTGACTGGTAATGCAAATTAAATTTCATTATCAGTAAAAATTTACTGAATTTTTTCAGTAATCAGTAAATTTACTGCTTACTGTAATTTTTAATGCAGTACATATATACTGCAGTGTGCCCATTTACTAGCCAAATAAGTTAAATAAAACAAACAAAAACCAGCAAATTCCTATGTATTTACAATGTTGAAAGTTTTGATACTTTTAATTGATTAATTAAAAAAATATACTAAAAGCATAAGTACTTCCAACTTCATTACTAGATGTTTACACATCTCCCCTGTGATCGGACTCACATTAATTTTTTTTTTCTAAAAATCGCCAAAATAAGTAAATCGCTAAAATAAAAAAATAGCTATAACTCGGAGACGGTGCGTCCAACCGCAAAAGCTATAAATTTTGTACCTCCTTAGGAGGCTTTAACCAATGGATGCCTCTCATATGGCATCGCTTAAAATCCGTTAAACTAACATTTTTCAAATAAAAAATCAATAAAACTCTCATATGAGTTATAGCCATTTTCTATTTGAGCGTTTTTCATATTTTGATGATTTTTTGAACAAAGTATCTTCCATACGATGAACCACTTTATGAAAAATCCTTAGAAGCTCGTAAAAAATAGTTTTGTTTTCGATTGGACGCCTCGTTTCCGAGATATTGGCATAAGGGCGTTTTAGCGATTTTTTATGCCAGAAATATTAGTTTTACGATTTTTTCAACAAAAAGTGATGCCGTATTGAAGACATCCACACGTTAAAACCGCCTAACGATATAACAAATGTATTATTTTTGCGACTGGACGCACCGTTTCCGAGATATAACCATTTTTTTTATATTAGCGATATTCTTATCTTGGCGATTTTTTGAAAAAAAATTATTTCATACGAATTGGATCACTTTGTGAGAAACCCTTAGGAACCCGCAAATTTTTTTTTATTGTTTCGATTGCACGTTTCGTTTTGCAGATACAGACAGTTTTTTTTAATTTTTCGACCAAAACCCTTTTCGTAATGCATCACTTAAATAATTTGCATTTGTATAGTAGAGAGCCATTATTAAATTGTCTTCATAGTTTGTTGTACAACATAGTATATGATTTCTTATTGATTAAGATTAATCAACATGGTCTAAATAATTTGATTGCATTAATTAAGTTTTAATCAAAAATTTAATGCCCCAAAAATTTGTAAAGATTGAAATAAAATTAGTTTTGGACTTTAGAAAAAGGGACAAAATGTTTAAACTTTAAAAAGATGGAAAATTGGGTAGGAATGGTTTACAACTTCAGGAAGAAGGGGGCAAAAAACAACGAAAAAGCTCAAAATGCTTTAAAAATAGGTATTGATTGCATGGGGTTGTGCATTAGGGTAATAACTTTCTGCATTTTTTGCAAATATCAAATCTCCCCAGACAAAATCGTGTAGGGCATGGACAAATATTAAGAACTGCGTTTTTAGTTTTTCGCTATCGTTAAAAAAGGTTACGCACCAAACGCGTTAAAGTCTTGAATCAAGCGTGGAATAAAAATAGTACAATAAACATTGTACTACAATACATCGCGTACTTTGTACCTAAAGTCTATATACATATATCTTACAATACCTACTTTTAATCATTTATTGTTATTATTTGTTTACATACTTACATATGTATAAACCATATTTTAAAAAAATTGTTATTAAAAAAAATTTTAAAAAAATATATTAAAGGCATTTTAGAAATCGCTGTCGGTGCGTAAGGTTTTTTTTTTACCAAACTGAACTGAAATAGTTTTTTTTTTATCATTAATACAATATTTGCCATTAGAAAAGCCCTGGGAAGAATGTTGTCTAAAAAAAGTTATCACCTGCATGTTTTGAATCTAATACCGAGCATGTTGTTCATAATTTTGAACATTTAGAAAACACCTATGTTTGCCTTAAATGTCAAAAATTTTAAAATACAATTTCTAGTTTGGTATTGAACAAAATGAATTAAAACTATTTTGCCCAAACCCATAGTTTCCTCTATTATTTTGAATTTTAGCGATTTTCCAATTTTTCCCTCTACACACTATTTGCTATGTATATTTGTAACACATTCTCAATCCTCCCCACAAATACAATTTTTTTTTACTGATTCCATACAAATTTTTCTCACTTATTGCAGTTTCATACTTTTTTGTTGCTTTGTCCACACAATTTTTGCTCATTCCTAACCTTTTCAAACGATTTTCTCGCATTTTCTAGTCTACTCTTCCCCCCCCCCCTGGTTCCCCTTTTTAAACCATATTCACAATTTCATTCACATTCCCAACCTATCCAAACGATTTGTCTGGTATTTTGAAGCTTTCTCCATTACGCCCCCTTTTTACCGCCATTCAATATCTTCGCACATTCCTAACCTTTCCAAACGATTCTTCTCGCATTTTGAAGTTTTACCCATTCACCCCTTTTACCCTTTTTACACCCATTCATTATTTTTGCAAGTTTTATCCTTTTTTCTTTTAAAATAAGTACAATTGCCAATGTTATTGAATTATTTTTTTGATTTTGCATTTGTAGAGGTATTTCTACATATTATAATTGTTATCTAATCCATTTGCCCCATGGATGATAATAATGAAGAAGAGCGACTCTTATTCGATTTCCTTGAGAAGATAAAGGGGTTTTCAACAGAGCCGCTACAAAAGTAAATCGATAAGGACAGCAAACGACGCCATATTTTTTCCCGCTCTTTTGACATTTCTCTTCAGTAAGGTTTGCCATTTCATCATGGAAAGATATACGAGCCAACAACGAGTCGAAAATATTAAAATTTACTACCGAAATTTGGAATCAGTGGCCTCAACTTTAAGAGCGCTACGTCCAATTTATGGTCGTCATAATCGTCCTACCAGTTCAACAACTTCTTCTTCATGTGGTTCCAACAGGACGGCGCCACAAGCCACACAGCGAATGCCACAATCAATTTATTGGAAACCAAGTTTGGTGAACGTGTTATCTCACGAAATGGCCCAGTCGATTGGCCGCCTCGGTCGTGCGATTTGACGCCGTTAGATTATTTCCTGTGGGGCTACGTCAAGTCTATGCCAACAAGCCACCGACGATTGATGAACTTCGTACGAATATCGAACGTGAAATTGCAGCAGTATCGGCCGATTTATGCTTGAAAACCGTCGAAAATTGGGTTCAGCGTCTGGACTTCTGCAAGCGTGCCCGTGGTGGCCAAGCAAATGAAATCGAGTTCCATACATAATGGCATCGAACGTACTTTCACAGGAATAAAGAATTTCATTGGTATCTAAAACCGGTTTTGTTTTATTTAAAAAACTTTTGTAGCGCTCTTATTGAAAAACCCGTTACAAATTTTTATGCTCCGAATCCATCTTATCATAAAGTATGCACTGCTTAATGCCACTATAATCGTAAAATACTTGCACGCAATATCTGTTTAGAAAACTGAAAAACAAAACGTCAAAAGTTATTGAATTTTGATCGATGGAAATCGATTATGAACTATTGTGTGTCAACCCACTTCCCTTTCACAAATATTTTTAAAAACTTTTCTTAATCCGCTGGAAACATTAGCGTCACTTAAGGTATGGCCAGATTGGGCAAATATTTGATCAAAATATGTTTCATCATATTTGCTCAAAAAATACAGGATTGATTTTGTGTTCACACTACGCATATTTATTTGCCTCTTTTTGTTTGATCAAAAATTAATCAAATAGTGTCAAAGAAAAATTAGGGAAAATTTACACTTGAACGAATATTTGCAACAAATAATTGTTTGATCAACCTGCAAGAAAATAAAAATTTGTTTTCTCAAAAATTGTAAGCAACCCGTCAGAAAACACAAACTTGACGAAATTTCATGAACATATTTTAAATAACTATGATGCAAGAGGATGAATGTTTTCCTGTTTTATGCTGGGGAGCAGCGACGGTGTTAGTTTTGGAAGAGGCGGAGAAATCTTAAAAGCAAATTTGGGCCTAGCCAAAAAACTCAATGGTTTGAGGTAGAAGTCATTGTTTTAAGCAAAAAATTTGCCACACTTGCTGACGGCCCCTATTTTCGGAGTTATGGACCTCTAAAGTTCGGATATACGGAAAGATATTATGTTGAATGAATCGATTTATGTGACCTCTAATATATTTTTGTTATAAACGAAGCCAAAATAAAAAAAATAATCAAATGAAATTTAACGATAACTAGCTTAGTTCTCGAAATATCGTATGTTGAAGTTTTTAAAAATTATCGAATATTTTTTAAATGTTTTTTGCGAGTTCGATATGCTTGCTATAAAATCACCTAGCATAATTGTATGGTCTGGTAGAGGAGATTAAAAAGACATGTTCAACATATTCAGTAGCCTCAAAATTCTAAAAATGACCAAATTATCACTATTATATTTATCCTAATTAGTCGCAGCTTAGTCGATTTAGAGCCGATGTCAAAAGTTGGTACAGATTAACAAAGCTAAAACTTTGCCCTTTTTAACTATGTACACAGTTTTATAGCAGTTGAACAAAATTACCAAAAAATTTTTAAAAATGTTTATAATATTTACCATTTTCTCTTTAAAGTTTAATGTTGGTGATTTTGTTTTTCATTTTATAATTTGAGTCCACGAAGCTGACAAACCTGCTTATACTACCTGCTATTTAGCATTTTTGCTCTTACAGTTCTTTTGTAAGATCACATTTGAGCAAATTGATATTTGAAGGCAAATAATTTTGCTTGACCAAAATCAGCTGATTTGTTGTTAGCAACACAAAAATTATTTGTGGTCAGATTGGAGCCAAGAAATATTTGACGCTTTTCGTCAAATATTTGCCAAATCTATTTTAAATTCATTATTTAATCAAATCAATTGAGATGTAACTCTCTACTAGTAACAAATTCAAACCACTGCGGCTCCATTTCGCTACATTTCCCACCGCTCTCAAACCCGGAATAAATATACTGAGTTCTGTAACGGGTGAGGAATTGAACAGTTGATTGATGTCAGGGATTGGAAACTAAATTCTGTGCAATATGGCGCATCAATGACGATGTTAAAGTGAACCAACTGAGCTTGTCATTCGTTTTTATCCCTAGTACTAGATTTACGCAGTGATAGAATAACGCATTTAGTATTTTGCGTTTGTAATAATGGCTCATAAAAATTTGGGCATTATGCCGGTTTTTAGAAATTATAACATTTCATGATTTTGGAAACCTGGTGAAGGTTCAAAATAACGTTACAAAAACTAAAAGAGGACAACCGATCGATAACAAATTATGTTATAACAAATTATGGTGTTATGACAAAATTCTTTTGGGCGTTATGCACTATTACCGTTATTACCTAACACCGATAATTTCATCCACAACAGTATTAGTTTTGTGTATTATTGCATACACACCGGTTCACATATTTAAAGGCACTAAAAATTCCCTAATCAGCAGCCAGTATATTTTGCACTTTGTAACCCATTGCAGAATTTTCAAATGGAAATGGAAGCTAGACATCTTGAGATATAAAAAAAATCATGACAAAGAACTTTTTTCGAGCAATTTATAAAAAAGTCCAATAACGTGCTATTTTTGAAGCTATGCTTCTTACAGCGGGCTTTGAGAGACGGAGTTAACTGGGAAAAAATGGCATAACGAAAATGCGTGAGGTGATAGTACCGTTATTTTTAACATAACAGAATAAGCTTTATCATATACCAGCGCCACCTCTACAGGACTAGTAGAAATAAAAGTAGCTAACCTGTTACCAATAACATGGATCAATCCAGCACAGATTACAACCATATTAATATTTCAGAAAGCTTTAATAAACATGACTTTAAATACAATGTGCCGGATTTCACTTTTGCAAGCTTTTATATCACCATGTAGTTATTGCAATTTGTCAAACTTCACGGAAAATAAAGCTCATCTTTCAACTCTTTCAAAATAACATTAACACTCTCACAACAGGTTTGTAGGCTAGTTGGTTGGAAGCTAATGCAAACAAAAAACAAATACAAACAGGTACAATGGACACACGCAAACAACTACACATTAATTTGTGTATTTGTGTTATTAGAAGTACGAGAAAGAGAGAAAGAGAAACCTTATGCTCATTAAACGACGAAAAATGTTGTATGTGCTCGCAATTAAAGAACAACAGAGATGAGGCAGCGAGAATCAATAGTTTATATTGCAGAAACAACAAGCTGAAGCTCTCATTGACAGGCAGAGAAGTAAACAGCACATGGCTCTGGGAGAGTTGTATGCGTATGCCAAGCTTTCCTTTAAATACTCAGCTGATAGCTTACAGATCGTGTGGTCGCATTTTACATGTATATGATTCTACTACTTACTTTTAGTTTTTATAAAGTGATGTTTTACTTCTTATTGTAATTTAAAATTTAAAAATATGTAAAACATTTAAGTTAATTGTACGTCGTTTACATCATGGAGGAGAGTGAAAAGTGCAGCATATAAGTTTCAAGTGTAAAAAAAGAGTGCGTAAATTTAACAGTGAATAAAGTGTACATTAGATGGAAACAATATTGTTTATCACTTTAAATATAATTTCTATAAAATTGTTCATTAATATTAATAAAGCATAATATAATATGAGTATTTCTATCGTATTTTTATGTATTATTAATATTAATAAACACTTTTAGGTTAAGTAGCAAAGATAAATTGGGGACATTGCAACATAATGAAGCGCAAAGGAGGTATCGTGCACGTAACTTTGCTGATGGAAAATCAGACCCCCTACAAAAATTTCTTTTGGATAAATTTAACTTAAAAATCAATAATGACCCTGCACAATCGACTACTAGACATGGCACCGCTATTGATGCAGTTTTTTCAAGATACTTAGAGAATATTCAGTCATTAATTTATACGTCTTATTTCAGTTACCATAAGCCTATAATTTCTATGATACAAATGCCAGAATAAAATGAATGAATGTATTTAAACAAAGCTGTTTTCATTTTTTCAATGATGATTTTCAATGATGCTTTAATGATGTTTAATATTGTTAACCCAATTAAAATGTTTTCTTAACATAGAATATGTTATACGGCAGTATAGGGGGGTAAATTCGTGCTAGTGGAAAAATAATAATAAATAATATCTGATGTGTTAATAATAATAGTAATAATAAATAACTATATATATTTTCAATCATTGTGTTTCAAAAATATTAAAAAACAATCGAAAGTAAGTTGGAGCATAGCTTCTGTCGGCAGTCCCCCAACTGCCACGTGTGTATTTTTTTTTTGGTTCACTTGAATAAAGGCTCTTTAACTAATTTTAATAAAAAACAGTTGTTCGTGTTTTTTTAATGTAATTAACTTTATTTACGAACTATTAGTAATGGGTACAACTTCCTTTGTTTTGGCGTAGAGTACGTCTTACCTTACGGTATAGGGAGTCATGTCAGATTGTTATGGTTGTAATCTTTATTTCATTGATTATGAGGAAACGGCGAGATAACTTTTTTTAAAAATTTTTTTGTAGGTAAATGAAGATGTTATCTTTCGTTTGATATACATTTCATATTGGTTGATATCTTCCTAATATTTAAATTTCTCAAATGAAAATTGTTTAAACACATACACTCAAACATATGTGTGGTGTTTGGTTGAGTGTTTGAGTTTGTAGCGTGGACACAAACTATGCTGATGTTTCAGTGTGGACACAAACCTTCGTCTGTTGATTTGATTGGTGAAATATTGAAATTTTCGTTGGCAATGAACTCTTTTACTACTCTGGCGTTGTATACAGGGTGTTTCTTTTAAACTGAGATGATCAAATATCTCGAAAAATAGCCACTCTACGGGAAAAATGTCCATAATCAAAATTTAATCATACCGCGGGGGAAATACATTAGTGCAAAAAAAATAGTCCCCCACCCCCGGCTTTGTAGGTGGGGCGGGGGTAACTTTTAAACTAAGATAGGAAGCTATATTTTTTATTGCAGATACGGATTCTACGACTTAAAGCACGTATGATTTGAATGAAATATTTTGTTCGGTTCATGATATATGGCGTTGTAATCGACGAAATTCAATTTCTCCTTCTTGGAACACATGCATTCGATTGTGCAATTTTTGTGGGGCTATCTCAAAGACAAAGTTTTCAAACAAGAAACAACAACACGTGAGAACATGATTGAGCGAGTCAGAAATGCATGTGCTGAAATTCAACCAGACACACTTCTCAGTTGTGTACAATCATTTGAAATGGGGATTAATAAGTGCATGCCATCATTTTGAACACTTATTTTAAGCTAAAATTATTGTATTCACCTATCATTTACATTAATAAATTGTTTTGATGACGAATTTCGAGTATTTCCAATGATTACGTGATGTTTTTTATTTCAAACGTATTGCACAATCGAATGCGTGTGTTCTAAGAAGGTGAAATTGAAAAAATTGAATTTCGTCGATTACAACGCCATCTATCATGAACCGAACAAAATATTTCATTCAAATCATACGTACTGTTAGTCGTAGAATCCGTATCTGCAATAAAAAATATGGCTGCCTATCTTAGTTTAAATGTTACCCCCGCCCCACCTACAAAGTCGGGGGTGGGGGACTATTTTTTTTGCACTAATGTATTTCCCCCGCGGTATGATTAAATTTTGATTATGGACATTTTTTCCGTAGAGTGGCTATTTTTCGAGATATTTGATCGTCTCAGTTTAAAAGAAACACCCTGTATAAGGGCATTATCCTGTTGCAATATCCAAGATATGGGGCCAAATAGTTCACTAAACTTTGGAAAAGCCGATTCCAAGACCATTTTATAGCTTGCACCAGTCATTTTTGCACTTTGAAATTCAAGATTGATGGTGCCATAGTACGGCAAAAACTTATTTATTACCTGGACTAATTTATGGCTCGGAACTTTTTTCTTATTCAGACTCAAAAAGTATGAGGAAATTAAATGTTGTATTTAATAATGTTATCAGGTATATATACGGGTTGAAGAGATTTGACTCTGTATCACGCTTCAAAAAAGTTCTTTATGGAGTATCGTTTGAGACATATCTTAATATAAAATCACTTTTGCTCCTTCATAAAATTATATACACTAGAAACCCAACTTATTTATTTGTCAATCTTCGTTTTACTAGGTCTAATAGAGGAAATATCCTGATACCTATGGCTCAGGGATCTTACGTTTCCAAATGGCAATTCTTCGTCCACTCCATTCGTCTTTGGAATTCACTACCACATAACCTTCAATTAATCAGCAACGCTAACCTTTTTAAAAAACAAATTTTCAATCATTTCAAAAATATTTGAAAAATAAACTTTCTATTTCTTTTTGTATTTTTTTTTCTTTAACTTTAATTATAGTCCCAGTATTGTTTTGTTATATTTCTTTTGTTTCTTTACCATCATTGTCATGATACATATCTAAATTATATTTAATTTTAGTAATTATCATAAATAATTAATTTTCTCTAAAAATTTTTGGATTATATAATTCTAATTTCTTATACAACTACCTTTGGGACTGATCAAACTGTTTAACTATATAAAGTCCTGTACTTTAATTATAAGATTCAATCTTGTTGTGCAGGAAGTCCAAAATAAAATAAAATAAATAAATAAATAGTACGTAATAGCACCCCACACCATAACGCCGCCATCTCGGCTGTGATGTCGGTTCAAAAAACGCCTCTCTTTGCGCAGATCATGGAAATAATAGTTGTAGCCACTGGCTGCACATCCCATACCATGTAGTCTCTTGCGAATAGAAGCCTATTGCGCGGTTAGAATATCCTTCAGAACGGTAAATATCCTTCAGAACGGTAAATTTTAGTTTTTTTTAAAGTTCTAATTTCTTTTTAGGCTAAGAAGAGATCATGTTTTCTCCGGTTAGTAAAAAAAATTTAAATGGCGCGGGTGGGATTTGAACTCACATTCGCTGGACGATCGTTTCGATGTTTGTGAAGCATCATCTTCAGCAGGGTTTAGCCCGTTTAGCCACTGCGGTGTGTATTCACACTAGTCACTAACCGAAGACATTTATTGTGCAGAGTGATTGTTTGTCGCTATTTACATATTGCTTTCCTACTTACACGCACTGATGCCGAAGTTTTGAAAGTTATATTTATAGAACGCACTATTCTAATTGTAGTTGTCTCGTTCTATTTTGGTTTGGCCCTACCATATGATTCAAATTTAGTTGTCTTAGATCCTCGTTATTTTTAAAGTTTTAATTTCCTTTTAGGCTAAGATATCATGTTTTCTCCGGTTAGTGAAACAAATGTAAATGCCGCGGGTGGGATTTGAACTCACAGTTAGTTTTTCCGATAGATTTAAAATTTTTTGTTTTGCCATTTTAACTCGTAACATGTTTAAGATGTAATAAATTATAATAAACAAACGCTCCTTACAAAAAATCATCTTACTTACTTATCCGGTCGCGAACAACCCCGAGGGGTCAGGGACCTTACAAAACGAAGATAACATATTTCGCCAACCAGTTCGATCTTTTGCTTTATTTCTCCAGTTGACAATACCAAGTGTACGCAGGGATTCGTCAACCTGATCCTTCCAGCGGAGTCTTGGTCTTCCTATTTTTCGTCCTCCTTCGAGTTCGGTTTCAAAAACCCTTCGTGCTGGTTCGTCTTCATCCGTTCTACTGACATGGCCTAGCCAGCGCAATCGTGTTATTTTGATCCGCTTAACTATGTCAATGTCGGGATATAGCTCAGACAGCTCATGGTTCATGCGTCGCCGATACTCGCCGTTGTGCACTATAGGGCCATCAATTTTTCGGAGTATTTTTCTCTCGAAGACTCCTACAGCACAGAAAAAAATATTCCCGAATTAATTTCAATTACTGATTTGCTTGAAAACAGAGATAAAATTCAATTATTTCATTATTTGACTCAATCATTTGAATACTTGGTTCAACAATTTTACATTTTATAAAGCGAAGACGATCAATTAAAATTTCACTGGAATCAAGTACTTGTGTACTTGAAATTACAACATTCTTTATATGTAAATTGACCTTTTTTTGTTCGATTTTTAAGGCGAATTTTTGTTGTTGTCAGGGAGAACAAGTGGAAGATGCGCATCACCAAAAGTCCGTTACAAACGTTGTTTTGTTATTGCAATCGGCACTCGCCAACACAATGACAGCAACAACACACGTGCTACAAAATAATTGCGAAATCAAAACACATCTTTGAGAATTTACAAATAAATGTTCAAACGAAAAAAAGACATACGGAAATTAATTATAATAATAAAACATACTTCATAAGTAAAAAGTATAATTGAATTTTTTTAATTTTTATTTTTGAATCCCTGTAAATGATTTTCTTAATTATTATTTAATCAAACTGAAATTAATTATAAAAATAAAATGTTCAAACAATATGAGATGTTGGTTTTTGTTATTTATTAATCATTAAAAATTACCGATTTCGATTGAAAGCGAACACCGACTTTTGATTACCAGAGTACTCAAGTTGAGTACGCTAGTAATCAAAACATTATATAATTTCGATTAAACGCTCACTGAACTTGATTACGCGCGTAATCAAAACATTATGTAATTTTGATTAAGCACTCACTCAACTTGATTACACGCGTAATTGAAATTTTCCATAAAAAATTGATTAAAGTCATGCTTAACTCAATTACTAATTTAATCAACAATATTAAGAAATTTTGATTAAATCTGTGCTCAAATAAATATTTGCTTTAATTGAAAACTTTTCAATTACGATCTTACAATTCGAGTAATTGAATTTACAAAAATCGTCATTGGCGGAAATCCAAGTATAAAAATAATTGAATTGACAAATATCGTAATTGATTTGAGCATTCGCTTTTTTCTGTGAGATGTTTCGTCTGCTTGCGATAATACCCAGGATTCTGCGCCATAAAGCAAGACAGGTTGTATGAGAGTCTGGTATAATTGGACTTTTGTTACTATAGAGAGAGGCTTCATCTCTAAAGTGCTTGCTTAGCCCAAAATAACATCTATTCGGAAGCACAATTCTCCGCTTGATCTCAAGGCGGACTTTGTTGTTTTTGTTTACGGCAGATCCGAGGTATATAAATTCGTCCACTACCTCGAAATTATAAGGGTTATCAACGTTCACGCTTTGGTCTAATCGCGTGGAGGCCCTGTTCGTTGAAACCATTAATTTTGTCTTGTCCTCATTTACCGTCAGACGAACTTTTGCTGACTCCTTCTCAATTCTCGAAAACACCGCAGTAACTTCTCTGACTGTGCGTCCAATGATATCTATATCATTAGCATACGCGAGCAGCATATGAATTTTGCTGCTGATGGTTTTATTCATGTTGACATCAGCTTTTCTCAGAATAATCTCTATTAAGATGTTAAAGAGATCGCACGATAGGGTGTCACCTTGTCTGAGGCCTCGCTTAGTTTCAAAAGGTTCGGTAAGATCCTGACCAACTTTCACTGCGGATTTGGTGGTCGCCAATGTCGTCCTGCAAAGGCGTATGAGTTTTGCAGGAATACCAAGCTCAGACATTGCTTCGTAGAGTTTCCCCCGTATCGGGCTATCGAAGGCCGCCTTATAATCGACAAATAGATGATAGGTGTCGATTTGTTTTTCGTGGGTCTTCTCCAGGATTTGGCGTAGCGTGAAAATCTGGTCGGTTGTTGATTTTCCAGGCCTAAAGCCCCACTGGTATAGTCCTGTCAGTTCAGCGATAATTGGTTTTAGTCTTTCGCACATTATACTTGATACAACCTTATATGCTATGGATAAAAGGCTTATTCCACGGTAGTTGGCACAGATACTCGGGTCACCTTTTTTAAATATGGGACATAGTACACTGAGACTCCAATCGCTGGGTATGCATTCATCTAACCAAATTTTGCCAATGAGCTGATGCATGCACCTTCTCAGCTCATCGCCGCCAGCCTTAAACAGCTCCACCGGTAATCCATCGGCTCCTGCGGCTTTGTTGTTCTTAAGCAGAGCAATAGCTGTTCTGAACTTGTCTTGGTTAGGAGGGGGGCAATCGACGTCGTCGTCCAAATTTAGATCGATTGTCTCGTCATTGGATATCTCAAGTACCAATAGCGCGGAGAAATGATCTCTCTATATTCCCAACATACTCTGCACATCTGCGATGAGATTTCCGTACTTGTCTTTATAGAAGGGGGGCCCTGAACCATGTCTATTAGTTCCGTTTTTGACTTTTTGGTAGAATTTTCCGGCTTCGTTCTTCCTTCTGTATGACTCAATTTTCTCACTCTCGAGCTTTCTCCACTGTCGTTTCGTACGCCTAAAGAGACGGTTTACCTCCTTTCTTTTCTCCTTATACCGCTCTGTCGCAGCTCGCGTTGCAATTGACTGAAGCATTGCCGTACGTTTAGCGTTCTTTTCATTAGTTGTAATGCGACACTCTTCATCGTACCATGGTTTGTTGCGAAGCGGTTTTTCAAAACCAAGTACGGTTGTTGCGGCAGTTTTTATAGAGTCGGAAATGGGTTACCACTGCGCTTCAGGATCGTTATCGGGAGGGGGCGGGTTCTGTGCCAAAAGTTGCGAGAGCTTCCTTGAGTAGGCTTTGGCTACCTCTGGTAATTGCAGCTTTCCGATGTCCAGCTTCCTCTGCGTCTGGTTTCGTACGAGTTTCGCTCTACTTAACCTTGTGCGAACCTTTGCTGCTACCAGGTAATGATCAGAATCAATGTTAGCTCCTCTCATGACTCGTACGTCCATTACACTGAATGAGTGCCTTCCATCAATTACCTCGCGATCAATTTGGTTCTTCGTTCTTTGATCAGGGGATACCCAAGTAGCCTTGTGGATGTCTTTATGCTGGAATCTTGTGCCACTAATGACCATGTTTTTTGCCGCGGCAAAGTCAATCAGTCTCATACCGTTGTCGGAACAGTCAGCATGAAGACTGAAATTGCCAATACTTGGATTAAACACATTCTCCCTTCCTACTTTAGCATTAAAATCTCCTAGTACAATCTTAATGTCACGGCCAGGGCAGCGGTCATACGTTTCCTCTAGGAGCTCATAGAATATGTCTTTGGCATCATCATCTTTCTCTTCTGTCGGGGCATGCACACAAATTAGGGAAATATAAAAATATTTCGCTTTTATGCGGATTGTGGCAATTCGTTCACTCACAGGATTGAACCTAGAGACTAGATGTCGCAGTCTGTTGCCAACTACAAATCCGCAACCAAATTCATGTTTTTTCTCATGGGAACTGTAGTATATGTCGCAGTTTCTTTTTCTTGTGCAGCCATGTCCTGTCCATCGCATTTCCTGGATTGCGGTAATGTCAGCCTTAAAACTTTCGAGGACATCTGCCAATTGGATACTTGCACCGGATCTATATAGAGTTCTTACATTCCAAGTGCATATCCGTAAATCGTGGTACTTATAACGTTTGCGGGGGTCGTCAACAAATAGGGGTTGTTTGTGTTTTCTTGTTTCGTTTTTGTATTTTCACTGCCATTATGAACGGTGGCGGGAGGCAAACCCAGTCCACCGGGTTATTGAATTTTACCTACTGCCCGGATATTTGATTGCAGCCGCCCATTATGGATCAGACGCTGACCAGGATGCAATATGTCGAACCTGGATTTTCTTCTTTTGGTCTTTTATCCGCCGTTAGTCCATATGTTTGGCTCATCCGCCTTCTAAAGGACAAAAAAATATGCCCGATAGCTTGATGAGCTTCAGTGACATCAGTCACCTACTAAGCCTGAGACACATCAGTGATCGCATAACCAAATCAGGCTGCTCATTTCTTTTCGCCTTCTCACTCTAGCTAGCTAACGGAGGTTTCCGATAAAGCCATTGCCCAGGACACACTGCGTAGAAGTAGTGAGCTGCTTGGACTGCCCAATGAAGGAATCATTTCAGGACACTCCCAAGTGAATGGCTATCAGAAACTTTCCACCTCCACGGACAGTCCCATGTCCTACAAATCATCGCTTACTTTAAAAATAATGAAGTGCCTTTATTCAAGTGAATCAAGAAAGAAATAGCGCATTTTTTCACTTTTTTTTATAAATTGCTCAAAAAAAGTTCTTTATTCACTATTTTCATGATATTTCTTATACCTCAAGATGTCTAGTTTCATTTAAAAAATTTAAAATTCTGCAATCCGTTACAAATTGCAAAAGATACAGGCTGCTGAATATGGTAGTTTTAGTGCCTTTAAATAAGTGAACCGGAGTGTATGACGGTACGTCAATGTGTGATTTTAAATTTTGACCCTTTTAAATTTTTCAAAAAAATGGACAGAAGAGCGAATTGCTCAAAACAAGTCAAATGGTGTAAAAATTTATGTATGTATGTATGTTATCTTTTTTGATAAAATCCATTGTCCACTTCACCTCATTTAACGTTTCTAGATATTGTATTTATGTGCAAATATAACGAACCAGACGACAGCGTCCAAGAACGTATTTATTTTCTTTTATTTTATAATAGAGGGTAGAGTCCAATCTCGTCCTCACTAACTAATAAATTATTGGGTTTAGCGATTAAAACAAGCTTCCGTTCAGTTTAGTTTGAAACATTTGTTTACGACTTCAACATACAGAGTAACATGTTACATTTTTTATTTCATATATTTTATTGTCCCTAAAATTCATTACAATAAAGTCTCTTAACGATATCTTAAATCTATCCTTACGTATTATCCTACATTTAATAATATTTACAGAACTATATACTTCACACTAACTTAAGTTGCAGCAACCACACACAAAACAATCGTGACAAAAAACTAAACAATCTATTGCCCACTAGAGGCTTCCCCAAAAATGGACTTCGAAAGAGGGGAAGAGTAACAAATTACATTCAGTGCATCCTCTTATATAGCAACATTTGTGACAATGCGAAAAATGATTGCAATAATACACATATTGAGTACAAATGATACAAAAATTAAGTACAAATGCTAAAGTTTTCGAACATTATATTGAGTGATAATGGAAATACAATGACCAGTTTCACTAGTGCCACTAGCACAGCACTACATTTAAGTGAGTGTTACCATAGATAAAGGAAATAACTAGATATCGCACATGCCTTGGGAAATTTCTTGTTCAATGGGATATTTTCAAGATGGAACTGAAGGCAATAATTATAACATTTGATCCCAAATAAAATATACCTTGCGAGATGTATTTAGAACAGGTGATAGCAGTGGGTGTTGTAGGCAACATCAACAGGCGTTTTGTTTTGTTTAGTGAGCCGATGCTTTACAAGTCAACACAAACGAATACCAACAATATCAGTACACCAAAAAAGCATATAATACAAATACATTTGAATTTGAAAGTGGGGAACACAGCGACATGAAAAAAACTAAATTAGTTGTTCGAATAGCACAACCTGGAAAAGTATCCAGAAGTATCCTGATTTTCAACGGAGTGAATGATTGCGTTTGCCAGACTGATCTTTGCTTTAAGTGAGTTTGACCAACAATATTATTAACATGGTTCGACCAAGTTAGCGTGTCATTAAAAAAATGCATAAATTTTTCGCACAGGGCACAATTTCAATTCGCTCGTGATTTATGACTATGCTAAATTCATTTGTGGGTACTGTTCTTCTTTTGTGCATAATTAAACATTTGGATTTCCTAGGATTTAAACAAGGCCTATTAGCTACTGCCCAACTCTGTAATCTCGCCAGATCGGCATTTAATTTATCAACGTGGTCCGTAAGAGAATTTATGGGGCTGCTCAATGAAAGCTGCACATCGTCTGCATACATGTGCACACTACAATATGACAGTTTTTCTGGCAAGTCGTTGGCGTATATCGAAAATAGCATAGGTCCCAAAATTGAACCTTTAGGGACACCTCTAGGGACCGGCAAAACTTCTGAGATAAAGTTATTGGAGTATACTGATTGTGTGCGTCCATTGAGGTATGAATTACGTAAACGTATAGACGTTGGAGGAAACTTGAAGAAGTGCTCAAGCGTTAAACTAAGAACAGAATGATCAACCGAATCATAGGCCTTCCCGAAATAAGTAAAGGAAATCCAACAGTAGTACCAACTCTGCTATCAACATTTGTTGCATCGAATGCGAGAGTCCAGAAGTATCGGAATTTGTACCAACACCCAGTGAACTTGTGACTGCAGTGCCGCATTTAGTAACGCAAGTCGAATTCAACGACCTTGTATGAGACGGAAGTTTATCGAGGAGAACAGCGGAACTCTTTGCATCACGCTTTAAGCAGTGGAATATAGTGGCGGCTGATCTTAAAATAACAGCCGCTCGTGAGGTAGCACTTTTAAAATTGCACGAAGATCGGGAAAAAACTTGGCTTATTGTTATGATATTGATTCGATGTTTGCAAATGTCAGAGGAGTGCCGACTTTTCATCGATGCTGCTTCATATCGGTAACAAACATCCATCTGCTGCGATCGCATATGCCAGAAACCTCAAAGAAACAAACGACGGTATGGAATTAATATTAGAGCTGATAAAGTACCAAGAGCACAATTGGATTTCCAACCCACTGGTGCTTTTGGTGTACATGGGAAGGTCGCAAAAGAGATCGACATTACACTGAATTTAAGAGAAAGCCGCGCACATGCTACAAAGTAGGCGTAGAAAGTATAGAGCATCTACCATTCATGCAGCCATCTCAAATCATTTTTCCAGTACACATTAAGCTCGGTCTCGTATCAAATTTTGTTAAAAAACAGGGTCGTGAGGGCGAGGCGATTGCGAGTTCGTGCGGGTATTTTTTTAAGAAGCCATTCAGTAACTTTATTTCTTTTGAATGATGTGTATGATTTAAGGTGGTTTCAATGGTCCGCAGATAAAAAAATAGTTGCAAGTTATGCATTTTCCTCAAAATTTAATGCTATCGAACAACGCGCATGGAAAGGCGCAGTTGCCATTATTGAGCAGCTTCTTGGTAACAATCGGTCTGCCAATTATAAAAATATTGTCGCAGAAATGATTTCGGCACATGGCGAAATGGGCATTTTAATGTCGATCAATCATTTAGATCATTTCTCAAATTACCGCATAAAACATTTAAGTATTAACAAAATTAATAAAAAAAAAAATTAATGTGAGTCCGATCACAGGGGAGATGTGTAAACATCTAGTAATGAAGTTGGAAGTACTTATGCTTTTAGTATATTTTTTTAATTAATCAATTAAAAGTATCAAAACTTTCAATATTGTAAATACATAGGAATTTGCTGGTTTTTGTTTGTTTTTATTATTATTTGGTTAGTAAATGGGCACACTGCAGTATATATGTACTGCATTAAAAATTACAGTAAGCATTAAATTTACTGATTACTGAAAAAATTCAGTAAATTTTTACTGATAATGAAATTTAATTTGCATTACCAGTCAAATCATAGGGCCGTATTCATAATAATCAGTAATCGGGCATTACTGATTACTGAAAATTCAATGCACCTCATCATAATCATGTAGGCACTTTATAAAAATTGCTGAAAAAAATTTTAGTAATCAGCAAAAATTTACTAGTTAAAGAATTATTTTTACTGAAATTTTAGTAGTACTGCAAAGTGCCCATCTATGGTAAATGCCTTAAGTACAAATAGTTAATATTGGCTTATGGTAACTAAAATAAGATATATACATTTTTGACTCGATTGTATTTAAAAATCTATGGAAAACTGCATCTATAGTAGTGGAATTGTTAGTTGTGGGGGTTTGTGGAGAATTGCTCATATGCAAGTGGAAAACGTCAAATAAAAATTTTGATAAAGCTTGCGACTGTGGGTTTGCACAATTTGTATTAAAATCTCCACCCATAATAATTGGCATGAGATGGAGATTGTTACCCAATTGTCGTGCACCAGTTTCAGTGTAAGGCAACAGTACCTAATGAAGATATGTTATAATCTTAATTTATATTGGAATCTAATAGAAATTTTATTAGAATTAACATTACCTCCATTCAGCTTTGATACACTTTGTGTTGTTTTATGTTCTGAGTTATAATTTTTTTAGTGTTTTGTACAATATTTTATTATTTTGTATTTGTTGCGGTTGACATGTTATTAATCAGCTGTTTACTGAAATCTAATGTTATTTTACAGCAATGGTTTTCGAAAATTAGTAGCTAATATTGCACACTAGATGGTGCTTATATGCAGCTGTTAAGTATGAATGACAATCTCAAAGATGAAGAAAACTTTTAGTTTTTAGTTTTCCTTATATTTGACAAGTTTAGTTTTTAGTTTTCCTTATTTTGCTTTGTTTTAGTAAATTTCTTATTAAAAGTGCAAAAAATCTTTTTAAAAGTTATTAAAATTAAATGTTTTTGTATTCATTTTATTTATTTGTTTTCATTTGCCTACGATAACATAATGTACGACAATTAGTGCAAATTAGTCGCTACCATTGCACACTAGATGGTGTTGAGTATATTGTATGCAGCGTATGAGTACACTAATACACTCGTACATAGCTCACACCGATTTGATAACGCTTTACGATTGGTTAACGATTACATCGCACATCTTACTCTAAATTTGTGATTGTATTGTGAAAAAGATATTTACCCCCAGCGTATAAGTATTTACACATCAAAAAAGAAGTCCATACGAATTGGACCACTTTATGAAAAACCCTTAGAAAGCCGAAAAAATTAGTTATATTTCGATTGCGAAATATATACACACATATGTACATAAAGAAGGTTTAGCGATTTTATATTCGAAAAAATTTAATTTTAGCGATTTGTGTTAAAAAAAAGTGATGCCGTAGTAAAGACTTCCATTGGATACAGCACCGTTTCCGAGTTGGATACAGCACCGTTTCCGAGTTATTTTAGCGATTTTCTTATTTTGGCGATTTTTTGAAAAAAAATTATTTCATGCGAATGGGAACGCTTTGTGAGAGAAACCCTTAGAAACTCGTAAAAATTTGTTATTTTTTCGATTGGACGCTCCGTTTTTGAGATATAGAAATTTTTTTCATATTCTCGATCAAAAATGGGCACGAAATACAAACCCTGGTTATAAAAAATAATAACTTTGTTTATATTTAAGTGTAAAATGCACAATTTTAATAAAAAATAACTTTTTTTTCTATAAAGGTCATAATGGATTAAAGCATCACCAAATAGTTGTGACAGCCATTAAATTCAAGTAAATACATAATTAGTTGAGCATACCAATATATTATTTGGTACAACCGGATTAGTTTTTACATTTTTCGTTCATCCAAGTAATAGAATATTCACCACTACATTATAATGTGATTGCTAGAACTAAAACCCGAATGACAGATCACATTTATTTCTTGTTGCTGTGGCTTCAACTAAATATTTCAGTTCTTGCAACCAAAACTGAATTACAAATCAATTGATATGCACAACATTTGGTGATACTGAACACAATTATTGGTAATCACAACTGAATAATGTGATAGTCCAAGGAACCGCCAAATTTTAGATGGTTGTAAATGTAGCATTTAGTCATAGTATGCATTTACTACCCAATAATAATACTTTGGATGCCACATAGTGGATCGTTAAGAAATAACTAAAATTACAAGGATGTGTGTGAAATATTTGCATACCTTCTCATCACTGTTAATAATGTTCGTAAAACTAATTAGAACATTGTCAAACAACGGTCGTGAAATATCTGTATATCAATTTATTTAACTACAGTCGAACTTCCATAACACGAATCACCATTATCCCAAAAAAACTTCGACTTACGGAGACTTCGAGTTATAGATGTTTATTTTTTATTGGGGGAAACCTCATCATTTCTGCAAGGCTGGTGAATAGTTTCTTCCATCAAACCCTCGCCAACACTCTCCGTTCTGAATAAGATTGGATACTCTATTCAGACAGTTGTGCCAAGCTCATTATCTACTTCAATAGTATAATCCGGAAGAGTAGCATTGCAAGTTATTTTGTTCGCTTTTAACCATGCTTCGTAAACAGCTTCAATTAATTTTAGATTTTCGTCAATATTACGCAAAAAATTAGAGGTATGTCATCTTCTCCTTCCCATTCAAAATATTGACCAAGTCCAGCATTTTCAATCAATTCGGTATGGTTTGATTACTGACACCAATATCCAGAAGTGTTATTTTTCGTTTGCCTGTATGCGCTTTAGTACTCCTTTTACCATTCTTCTACGACAGAAACGCTGATGTTTTGTATTACTCCCTCATCAAGCGGTTGTAATTTAGAGGTCATATTCGGTGGAAAAACATTTAAAATCATAGGCTTTTGGATGTGCTGGACAATTATCAATAAACAACAATCCAATTATAGCACCCATTCTTCAAAAAGTTGTAGTATCATCTAGGCCTTGGAGTTTGCTTTATACTCTACGGCTAAACACTTAACATCACGAAAGCACTATTATTTCGAGTTATAGAATTCATATGTTTGTATTTTCGTTCGAGTTATGGAGAACTTCGAGATATGGAAGTTCGAGTTACGGAACAGGGATGAAATTTCTTCAATTGTACCATCAAGCTTCCAAAACTGTACTTTTTGAATACCAATTGTACCAAATTTAAAAAATAACAAGCTGTAAGTTTGTTATAAACAGTTTTTTCAAACAAATAATAATTCAATCTTATACATTTCTTTTTATAATAACGTATGTTCTTTTAAGAATAAACAAAAAACGAGGCACACGTTCTTAAAAATGCGAGATCAATGAAAAATACATATGTATAAATTTTATTGCCACAAATCACTACCTATTTTAAAGTTATAGCAGCAAGAATAATATGTTTTTAAAAGATCTTTTGTTTCAAGCTTGACACAGTTCCCAATAAACATTTTTGTTGGATATCAACTTGAGGTACATTTGAAATCAAATACCTTTCTCAAATCTCCAACGTTAATTCTCAAATGCACCTCAACAGTCCGATTATAGTCTTCTCAACCTAAAAGGCACATTTTTTATATGGTGATTTTCTTAGTTATCAAATTGATAAATCTGTGATTCTCAACTTGATATCAAAGTAATTTCTCCAATCGGTATCAAATGGAAGATACGGAATTGCCATACTAAAAAAAATTATTTTTGAATTTTTTATTTTAAAGTGTTATTTATTATATGGGCGATTCTCCAGAACCTTTAACTTGAGCTAATTGGAAAAATGAAATTTCAAATCGATACCAAAACTGTGCCATGATGTTTTTTATGTTTCTTACTTCATAAATAAATGTTTTCTGATGTAGAACATTAAAACATTCAATGGGCATATTTTTTTATAAAAATTTTTTTTTTTTCAGTAAGTTGAATAATTTTTTCAAATTTCATGAATAATGCATAGGATTTCTAGATTGCGCTGTCTTTCAAGGACAGTCTTCGTCTGAACTTCTGTGACTTTTACAACTCGTGGATTGTGATCAGACGAAGTAGCAGGTGCATTACGATCATCAACGTTCAGATAAAGGAAAACTTCGGTGGATTTTCTAATAAATTTTTTAATGAAAAATTAATAAATTTCAACTAATGTGTAATTTGCGGTTAATATTTGTTAAGTTTACATCGTAAGCCTTTTGTCCCGCCTTTGTTGATTAGGTTTTTTCTTTTTTGCAATTTCAACTTGACGTTTTTCACGCATTTGTTCTATTTTCTTTCGTTTAACTTCATTGTCGTCCATTTTTCTAAGTATCACTGCGTAGAATCGAGTGTTTGAAAAACCAACAAAAACAAAAACAACAACATAAAAACCAAAACGTACAACGTAAAAATTCTGGACCTTAACTCAAATCGAATTCAAGTTGAAAAAATGTTTGGTCTAAAGTGGAGAAAAGTGTTGGATATCCAATTGAGAATTAAAATATTTCTCAAAGATTGGAAAAAATTTTAATTCTCAACTTGATATCAACTTCAAAGCAAATAGGGACAAAAATGTTTCACGTCAAGTTGAGAATTACATTGGAAATCAACTTGAGAACTAAGCTTTCCTCCAACATTGGAGAAATAATTTTTCAATGCATTTGGGTTGTCACATTGAGCATTTTTCTTTGTGCTCTGGCGTCTTCGGAATGCATTTCTAAATTAACATTATTAATTGTTTTAAGTACGTATTGTAAATATAAAATTGATAGTTTATAAAGAGGGTTTTTGAATCCAGAATAACTGAAATTAAGTTTTTCATGCTTGAAATATTCCTCAAAATCGACTAAATAAAAATTATACTAAATTAAAAAAGCGACTCCCACTTTTCATGTATTGTTCATTCATAAATCGATTTCGATTGATTTTCCTAATTCAAATCAGGATAAAGTTTTCTTCATCATGCAACTACGCGATGTAAAAATCGATAATAATTCAAAAATAAAATACATAAAGGAGTAAATGTTAAATTGTACCAATTATGTCATTGGTGTACCATCGTACTTGTACCAACATTATCTTCCCTGCTACGGAAGCAGAATTGTGCGTTATTTACTCTCTTAAGGCTACTGCCAGCCGATTTAGTTCGAGTTACAAAAGTTCGAGTTATGGAAGTTCGATTGTATTTAGTTTATTTTTCACCGAGAACTGAAGCTGAAATAATGTTTGTATCAACCGCTGATTCGCATTTTGTTTACAGTTTAATTAGCTGGCAAAAAATAAAATGCTTTACAGCTGTCACCTTGTTAATACATTTTGCTTTGTACTTTCCTGATATCTGTAAAGATATGAGAATATTCGATGCGATGCCACGGCCCGCCCCGCTTTACGTAGCAGATACCGCGCACCTCGTGTAAGGAGCGTGGGCGCGCTCGTGTTCGCGTTTTCCGGTCTGCCCGTATTTTTCGCCTTTCAGATTCAGTTCTGAAAATATTTATATATGTATACCGCTTAATGGATTGCTGCCACGCATTGTTGATGTTTGCAACCGAATTTAATCCTTTGCATAATCTCATTTTTGTTCTTTGGTGTGGATGATTGATATATTCATTGTTTATCTTACACTCTTTACACATTTAATTTTGCAATAATTTGTACTACACACAATATGTTTTGCTTTTACGAACTCATGTTTTCTTATAAAGTAGAGTGTTATTTATTCTAAATACTAAAATTCAAATCCACAGAACTACAATTGTACATTTAAAACTTTATAAAATGGAAAAGAACAGAAGTATTTCGCAATATTAGGGGTGGTTTTTTTCGTAACGTAAAAAAGGTTTCCCATTACATCCCATGAAGGGCTTAGGAGACCTGCTCACAACCAGTCAGCTATACGCATTCTAGTTTTACACTCACTGATTCGGATCTGCAGTTTCATACCGGTTCCGAAGAACATTTTTAGAAACTTTTCATGGCTAAATAGTCGATAGTGTTGCCACCACTAATCGAGGTGACAGACGTCGAAAGAAAATGTAAGGTGGTCAGAGCAGTGATCGAACTCACATTCTCATGCACCACCGACGGCCACTATATAAAACACCTACATACTATAGTATACTTGGAAATTCTTTATACATATAAGTAGAGGCATAATTTCGGAGGTATGCGGCGATTAATAACACAATGATAAAATCAAAATTTTGCTGTTGCTAAAATAATATTTATTCAAATGTAAAAAATTTAGTTATCTATCAGGTAATTATAATACGATTCGTAGTAATTCTTTGAAATTATAAAAAGTAAATTTAGAAAGCCAAAGTACAATACTGGCAAATCCATGAAGTACAATCCTGAGCATGGAATTACCTGGGCAGCACACTTACTCTTACACTCGTACTTTTTGCTTGGTTTGTGTCTAGACTAACAACTAAAATATGGGGGATATTTCTTGTTTCATGGAAAATTTTCTAGGTGAAGCCTGTTAATTATATATTGTAGTTTGAATCGAATAAAAAGTGAATTTAGAGAAGCCAAAGTGAAGGAAATTTAAAAAAATAACATTTTCTTAAATAAGTGCGTTTCCTTAAAAAAATAAATTTTCTCAAAAAAAAAATACCTATTCATATTCTTAAACAGGAGTACCTTTACTTAACAAAATATCTTACCTTAAAGAAGTACCTTTGCTTAAAAAAGTAAATTTTCTTACACAAAGTACCTTTTCTAAAAAAATTTAATTTTTAAAATAAGCTACTTTTCTTAAAAAAGTACATTATCTTACAACAAATTGCATTTTCTTAAAAAACTAGCTTTTCTTTAAAGATTACCTTTTTTGTAAAACAAAATAACTTTTCTTGAGATAAGTACCTACTCTTAAAATTTTGTCTGTTCTTTCGTAAAAAAAGAGCTTTCTTCGAAAAAAAATACCTTCTCTTACGAAAAATACCTTTCTTTTACAAAAATTCCTTTTCCTAAAAGTACTCTTTTTTAAAAACAAAATAATAACCTTTCTTTTCTTGAGGTAAGTAGCCTTCCTGAAAATAAGTAAATTTTCTTAAAAAAATAATCTTATCCTAAAAAGAGTAACAACTTCTTTAAAAAGTACCTGTTCTTAGAAAAAGTATTTCGTTGTAAAAAAAATCATACTCTTAGGCTTTTTCTTACATAAAAACATTAGGTTTCAATAAAAGAAGTACCTCTCATCAAAGAAAGGACCTTTTTCGGAAAATATAATACATATTCTTTTTTATAATATACATTTTTTTTTTTTAAAAAATACATTCAATAAATACCAAATATCTTAAAAAAGGTTTATCATTTTACAAAAAGGATCTTTTATTAAAGATCAATTTAAATTACAGTATTTTTCAACAGGCGCCTTATGCGTGTTGGAACTAACTGGTACATAATATATAGCGAAAGGAACTTCGTTCCAACCGGGTGTCCCCTGACACCTCATGTAATTTTTTTTTAACTAGGTCTCTTATATCTCGTTTTTTAATATCTGAATATCCATATAAGCAGGACGTAATTTGAATTAAATAGAAATGTAAAATGTTTTAAAGACCATGGATATACTAAGAAATTAAAACTTACAATACGTAGTAGCCTTTAAGTTGTTTTTTTTCTACAAACACTTTTATTCTCGACTAATTGTTCCAGCTTTAGGTCTCTTCCGATTTCATAAAACTTTTTTGTTCTTTTCGATATTTCGATTTCCTTTGGAAATCTTCTTCAGGAAAGTTTTTATATTAATTATAACAAACAAACATCAATACAAATTAAAATGAAAATTTTTGACAAATTGTGAAAAGTAATACTATTTATACATATTATATATAATACAGTAAGTTTACAAAAAGTAGAAATATTAAATTGAACAAAATTTTAAAATATTTTAAGACATTTGTGTTAATTTATCCTATTATTAACCTATTTGTTTTTATTAATTAAGATTCTACCATTTTTAGTGAAACTGATAAAAACTTGCGAAAATTAGCGAAAAATTACCAAAATTTTAAACAAGTTACAAAATTACCGAATAATCACTATAACCAAAAGAAATGGCCAAAAACTCAGTCAAAAACCACCAAATTCGCGAAAATCCGCAAAACCTTGCCAACCCCATTATGACAACGATTTCCAACATTAATTAAAAATTGCCAAAGCTCTAAACAGTAAGAAATCTCACAAAATCACTAACATTGCAAAATTTCAAGAAATTGCAAACTGGATAATAAACTCTAAAATTTCCTAAATTGTTAAAAATAAAACCGCGAGACCGCAAAAATTCGCGGCCTTTGTTTTAATTTCCCCTATTATTAACAATGTGACAATGTGCATCATGTGACAGTTTATGAACTCTGTATGGTACTCCGGTCTTTTTAGCGGTTGATATTAAGGTTATGAAGGCGAATATATCGGTTTATTTCCTAGGTGCCTTTTCACTTGTTTTTCTATTACGCTGTACACATTATCTCCTTCGTTTTGAGGGTAGCCTTGAATCAAATAGTTACTTATGAATTCCATAAAAGTACATTGAGAGCAAATATTTATTTTTTGCAGTTGTCGGAATAAAAAATAAGATCTAACATTGAGCATTGTCTGATTTTTCTGTAAGATTTTTTAATATGTGTTCATGTTCCAATATCATTAGACCCACGCTTTCCTTCCTTCTACTTCCAATCCAAATTGATTCTTTAAGGTCAGAAATGGTAAAATTCCCCACATACTCTGCACATCTGCGATGAGATTTCCGTCCTTGTCTTTACAGAAGGGGGCCCTGAACCACGTCTATTAGTTCCGTTTTTCACTTTTTGGTAGAATTTTCGGGCTTCGTTCTTCCTTCTGTACGACTCAACTTTCTCACTCTCGCGCTTTCTCCACTGCCGTTTCTTACATCTAAAGAGATCCTTTATTTTCTCCCCATACCACTCAGTCGCAGCTCGCGTTGCAATTGACTGAAGCATTGCCATGCGTGCAGCGTTCTTTTCATCATTAGCAATGCGACACTCTTCATCGTACCATGGTTTGTTGCGAAGCGGTTTTTCAAAACCAAGTACGGTTGTTGCGGCAGTTTTTAGAGTCGGAAATGGGTTTCCACTGCGCTTCAGGATCGTTATCGGGAGGGGGTGGGTTCTGTGCCAAAAGTTGCGAGAGCTTCCTTGAGTAGGCTGTGGCTACCTCTGGTAATTGCAGCTTTCCGGTGTCCATCTTCCTCTGCGTCTTTTTTCGTACGATTTTCGCTCTACTTAATCTTTTGTGAACCTTTGCTGTTACCAGGTAATGATTAGAATCAATGCTAGCTCCTCTGATCACTCGTACGTCCATTACACTGGATGAGTGCCTTCCATCAATTACCACGTGATCAATTTCTTGTTAGGAAACGTCCCTTTTTGATAAATTCAAGAGTATTATGGTTTCTTTATAAAATAATGTATGAAATTATCGCCGAAGTTGAAAAATATCTGTTTGCTGGACAAATACACACAGACTTCCCATATTTACGTAAATAACGTATATAGCGTTTGAAAGGCCTAAGCTTTTTCCTGTTAAATCCGGTGAGAAAGTGAAAATCGGTTGATAATCAACTAACTTACAGGCTTATAAGTGCGCAAAATCGGGTTTTTAACCCGTTTTCAAGATTTTGGGTGTGTTTGGGAAATTTCACAAGCAGATTCTTGTTTCACTCGACAATACCTACAAGAAAAATACTATCACTCCCCAGGTATTTCTACTTTAGTCCATTTAGTATCACTGTGTTATACGTAGTCACTACTTCAAAAATCAAAACTAAAACAGCAAAACTCCAGCAGTCTTTACCAAACCTTATGTATCTATTGATTCCATGGAGATCCCATTATTAAATATGGCTATGATGTAGAGAAAAAGATGGACTTTTTTTTTGGTGGGGAAATCAAAAAATAAAGATACATTATGCCAGGACATTCAAGGATAAAAGATACTTTGGAGTTTTCAATATATACTTACTTACTTATCCGGTCTCGGACAACCCCGCGGGGTCAGGGACCTTACAAAACGAAGATAACATATTTCGCCAACCAGTTCGATCTTTTGCTTTATCTCTCCAGTTGGCAATACCAAGTGTACGCAGGGATTCGTCAACCTGATCCCTCCAGCGGAGTCTTGGTCTTCCTATTTTTCGTCTTCCTTCGAGTTCGGTTTCGAAAACCCTTCGCGCTGGTTCATCTTCATCCATTCTACTGACATGGACTAGCCAGCGTAATCACGTTATCTTGATCCGCTTAACTATGTCAATGTCAGGATAAAGCTCATACAGCTCATGATTCATGCGTCGCCGATACTCGCCGTTGTGCACTATAGGGCCATAAATTTTTCGGAGTATTTTGCTCTCGAAGACTCCTACAGATGTTTCGTCTGCTTGCGATAGGACCCAGGATTCTGCGCCATAAAGCAAGACAGGTTGAATGAGAGTCTGGTACAGCTGGACTTTTGTTACTCGAGAGAGGGCTTTATCTCTAAAGTGCTTGCTTAGCCCAAAATAACATCTATTCGCAAGCACAATTCTCCGCTTGATCTCAAGGCTGACGTATCATTGAACCACAAAGACATGACTGTTGTATCGACTGTTATTAAAACGATTATTGCAAGCTATAAAATGATATCCAACATTTTGAAATCCATTAAGGCATTCCAAAGTTATACCATTTTTAAGTCAGGATCTTTTTCCAGAAAGTGCCATACATTACCTATTTCAACGAACCGTAAAACAAAAACTACTTTGAATTTTGACTCAATTCTGGTGTCACAGAATTCGTATGGACGAGGAGGAACACTGTCCAAATTGTATATCAATCAAAAGTGGTCGAGTTCGAAAATACTGATTTTTGTGTCGATTTTTTGTTGGAATTACCCACTGTGTTTAATTTCATGGCTCACTTTCGCATGATTTTTATGTCTTCCTCGCTGGTCGATTTCTACAAATCCTTCTAAGCTTTTCCTGAGTTCCTTAACATTTTCTGTCGTTATTATTTTTCATTTTGAGCTTTACATCTGGAACCTTTTCTTTTTCTAGTGTTTCATTTTCTGTGTCCGATGAACTGCTTGCAGTAACTGCTGATGGATCAGAATCATCGCTGAATAGACCTGCACCACTATCATCGCTATCGATATTTCAATAGCACTGTGTACTGCGTTTGTCCTATATGTGAAGAAAATCCGAATAATGTTCTAGGTTTGGACACGTCATGTCAGCAACCAATTGCAACGGAAATATTTTAACTTTATTAAAATAACCTGCGAGGTTAGTGCATGAGAATAAGGATGGATTTTAATTTTTTCCTGTAAAACAACCAAATATGGTTGTTTGGTCGGATCTAATTATAAAACACAATTATTTCATCATTATTTTACCTTGGTTCACTTAACAACGACAACTGGATACTGTTATAAAATTAATAAGGGTACAATTCGAAATACTATTCTTTAGTTGAAAAAACCGATATCTAAATTACTGAAAGACGTGAGTACAACTAAAAATATCTCTTTACCCTGAAGACATGAAGTTCGACATAACCGTATTTTTTTAAAAAAGAGTAGACAAAACAATGGGTGATATTTGCAGTGGTTAGAGTTGATCATTATATACCGTTTTTTAATAAAAAGTGAACATTACAAAATTTTGAGTCAATACCCTTTTGTTGAACATGTGCGATATGCAATTTTTTTGTTGTATAAAATGAAAAATATATAATTAAAATTCAGCCCCAAAAAATAAGGAACATTCATATTTTTTTTTAATTGCATATTTACATACAAATTTATTTATAATTAAATGTAATTTATAAAGTAATCTTTGATTTGACTTTGAGTCATTATTTTTAATTTGAATTAGATATTATACTTTTTATCAGAACAAAGTCCTTTGGAACACAAACTGAGTGAATCGCATCTTCGCCAATGTTTCATTAAATTTTAAAAAATTTAATCTCATTTCACCAATAACCTGTTCAATTATATTATCATCAGCTATGTCATCGCAACAAGTGACATTTTGATCAATGTCAATAAGACCTTATATTTCATCTACGATTGTATTTAAAAGTGCATCTTCCCCTACTGCACAGACCATTTCCCGATCACTGGCAAAGCCTGCTTTGCTGAAACAGTTTTGAATAGTTTGTGAAGTTACATCTGACCATGCCTTTGTAACCATAGTTACTGCTTCCAACATATCTATTTTTTTCCCAAAATATTCTAATAATCTTGAACATTCTAGGTGCAACAGTGGTTTTGAAATTATCATTTTTCTGTAGTAACATTTAAATGGTCTGATTACGCTTTGATGTAATGGCTGAATTATGGAAGTTGGATATAAAGGAAAAAATTCGATATTTTTTATATATTTCAAAATAACATCGTCAGTAATTTTATGTCAACCAAGAGTAGAATGTTTTTGTTTTTTTTTCTCCAACACCAAAACAAGCTCTTTCATTATTTTCATCTATAAAAACCTTGTCCATCATGCTTTGTTCTGCGACGAATAATTCACAGTGCAATTTTTGCCTTTGAAACATCCGGGATTAGCAAACTTGCCAACACTGTAAACATATTTCGCACTTCCAGTTGAGTTTGTAAAGAAAATAACTGTCATCCGATCTTTATGTATTTGGCTTCCTAATGGCTATCTGCCCTATTTTCTAGTGTTCCATCAGGCAGTACCTTGTAAATGAGTGCTGATTCGTCTGCATTACAAATATCCGCTTCAAAATAATCTTCAATAAGTGTCTGCAGTATTTTCACACTCCATTAGTTTGCTTAAACAATATTCGCGTCATTCCTTTCTCCTTGAAGTCGCGTCAAATCAATGTTCTCTCTCTTTTCCATCGTTCTAGCCATCCTGTAGTTGGTACGAACTAACATTCATCATACCAGCGAACTGTTTAGCCTTTTCCATTAATATGGAGCCTTCTTTGCTCTCGTATCCTTAAACCATAGAAGTAGAGCGTCTCCGACATTTTTATTTGAGCCTCCTCTGATCCGTTTTATTGAAAAATTGTTTGGTTTTTAATTTTTTATAGTTCTCCTCACTGTTGCTGGACTGCAACCAACTTCTTCATAGATTTCTTTTCTTGGCAAGTCAGACTTAATTTCCTTATAACTTCGAGTTTTTTTTAGTGACAAATCGTAATTTTTTACGTTTTAAGCGACATATTTGGTTGAAAGGAATTATGTAATTATTTACAGCATTTTTTCCTATTTTGCTGAAAAAACTTTTTTCTCTAAGGAATCGCTCTACTGTTGCATCAACAATTGCGACCGCGTGGTTGTTTCTCTTCACAAACAAAATTCGGCTGTTTAAAAAAAATTATTGCTTTTATAGAAAAAAGTTTCATAAAATGTTCCTGAATATTCTGCATTTATGGAACGGAAAATTTAAAAACTTTAACATTGATATTGTGTAACAGTGGCCATGGGAACGTGGATTCAATCCCTGCTCTGACCACCTTAAATTACTTTCGACGGCGGTCACATCGCTTAGTGACGGCGACACTATCGAATATTTAGCCATGAAAAAGCTTCTCAAAATACCGTTCGAAACCGGTGTGAAACTGTAGGTCCCAATCAGTGAGTGTGAAACTAGAACACGCACAGCTTACTGGTTGTGAGAAACTCTCCCTAGTCCGTTCAAGGGATGTAACGGGAAACCATTTATTTTTTAACAGCGAACGAGACGTAATCTACGGTAAACCATGGTTCTAAAGTCAAAATCGAGCCCGCCATTTTTCACTTGAAAATGTGTATATTATCGTAAAACATCGACCCAAAAAAACCCATACTTTTGAAACTTGATACTCTTCGATTTCTATGAAATTTCACAAATTTTTTTGGTTGAAGTAAAGAATATTGTAATTCAATCACTGCTTCTCCTACATATTATTTTTTACACACATATATTTTCTCCTCAGCTCTAGCGTGTATACTAAAGGCCTGCAGCGCTATATTCATTTTACTTGTGCAAACAGATAAAACAAGTAAGAACCTGATATTATCGGTACAAATACAACAAAGAGTAGAACACAACATGTGCTCATGCGTTCTGGATTGAGTTGAGAGCGTATCATCTCTTTCCCTGGCTCTCATTGTAGTGGAAGTTTTTTCTCTTTATCTGTTCCACTCAGTGAAGTAACTGTTGTACCTCTTTTTTAAATGGATATATCCATTTAATATGGTATTCGTACGCTTTGCTTTGATGCTGTTCTCTTACTTTCTCCATTCTTTTTACAAAACGTGATGGTGTCAGTTTTATCTTTGGGCAAATTTTAAGAAAAAATATAACAAAAATGTCTGAGGTAAGTAATCACACGCTCTCCTCATATTCCAAGCCCAGATAAGAAGAATACCGATATATCCGTTTATTGTGTATGTAATCAGACAAGTATTTTTGATACTTGGTACTTTCACTCTCTCATACCTATTCCATCGATATCTAAAAGAGAAATATTCCATACGCACTCAATCCAAAGCGAGCGAAACAGATACAAGCAGACAGTGTTGCCAGTTTAGCACTTTAAGTGCAATCTAGCTTTTTTTTTGGCTTCTGCACTTTTTTTCTAGAAAAACATGCTAAATGCTTTTTAGCACTTTTGTGCGCAATTTTTGCTAACTTTTGACGTTTCTTGCTTAATTTTTCGCATTTTTTTGTCGATAAATTTCACTTTTTCTATAATGTATGGCTGTTTTTCGGAATTGAACTCTAAAATGTTTCAACCAGAAATTATAATTAATTATTAATTAATTATTAATTATTACATATATGTATACAGAATTATCACGTGTGTGGATGTTAAATATGGACGTATGTTGGCATTTAAGAAATTCTTTAGTGCAAAAGGATGTTGTTCTAGACTTTTTATTAGCAATTTAATTAAATTTAATGTACGGAGAATATGATTCTAAAAAGCAAAAATAAATTTGAATTTGCCTCTAAGTAAATTACTGGTCGAAATCGAATAGACGATTCAATAATTACTCTAACAAGTTTAAAAAACGGAAACAGATTTAATTAAACCAGTTAACTTGTTTAATCATCCAGCTTTTGTATGGGAGGGCGTAGTGACCTCGGCAATTTCTCTCTAATTTACTGATTGATCAATTTCAGTCTACATGCTGACAGTTCGGACAACGGTATGTGACTGATTGACTTTGCCGCGGCAAACAAGATGACCATTACTGGTACAAGATTCCAACATAAAGACATCCACAAGGCTACTTGGGTATCCCCTGATCAAAGAACGAAGAACCAAATTGATCACGTGGTAATTGATGGAAGGCACTCATCCAGTGTAATGGACGTACGAGTGATCAGAGGAGCTAACATTGATTCTGATCACTATCTGGTAGCTGCAAAGGTTCGCACAAGATTAAGTAGAGCGAAAATCGTACGAAACCAGACGCAGAGAAAGCTGGACATCGGAAAGCTGCAATTGCCAGAGGTAGCCACAGCCTACTCAAGGAAGCTCTCGCAACTTTTGGCACAGAACCCACCCCCTCCCGATAACGATCCTGAAGCACAGTGGTAACCCATTTCCGACTCTATAAAAACTGCCGCAACAACCGTACTTGGCTTTGAAAAACCGCTTCGCAACAAACCATGGTACGATGAAGAGCGTCGCATTGCAAATGATGAAAACAACGCAGCACGCATGGCAGTGCTTCAGTCAATTGCAGCGCGAGATGCGACTGTGCGGTATAAGAAAAAAAGAAAGGAAGTAAAGCGTCTCTTTAGGTGTAAGAAAAGGCAGTGGAGAATTCGCGAGAGTGAGAAATTCGAGACATACAGAAGGAAGAACGAAGGCCGAAAATTCTACCAAAAAGTCAAAAGGCCCTTTCTGTAAAGACACTTACGGAAATCTCATTGCAGATGTGCAGAGCATGTTGGGAATATGGAGATGCTATGCTACGGGTACCTGAGATATCCAATGACGATGAGACAAGCGATCACAAATTGGACGACGACGTCGATTGCCCCCTCCTAACCAAGACGCAGACGGTCTAGACAAACTCATTTTTTGTGTGTGCGGTTTCATGTCAGTTTGTTCGGATCATTTTCGCAGTCACAGTCAGTAAATCAGGCAGCAATTTTAAACCCTGATCAGAACACACATTTTCGATCAGCACTACAATTTTTGATTGTTTCAGTTTTAGCACTTTTTTTGCAAATTGCACTTTTTTGGCATGCTTTTTTTGACAGCCTCTGGCAACACTGCAAGCAGATATAAGAAAAATTAACAACAAGCAACAAGTGTGTTTGGATGGTTCTTTGCTGGCCTTTAGTTTATACTCTGTCTTTGAGGTATTTTACCAGTAAACACAACAACAAGTATAATTTTGTGACCTTGTTTGACATTGATTTCTTTTATAATATATAAATAAGGAAGTTAGTTTTTAAATTTTGTTCGAATGTTTGGTTTGTTCTGTTAACTATAAGTAATACTAGTTTCGAATTCAATTATTGCCATAACTTTAGTACAAATGATTGAGTAATTAACAAGAACACATTTTAACATTTTATCATAATTGGTTAATCAGACAATTATGAACTGAAACTGAAAAATTTGCCATAGGATGTAAAGAGTGTGCATGTTGCACCAAATTCTCGTCGAAAGTCACTGGGCTAACGACAGTTTTGACAGTCTTTTTTATACCAGTTTGTTTCTGCCAAAATTTGGGAGTAATACAATAGAATTGAATCAAAATTCGTTTACTGTGTATATAATATTATTCATGGCAGTAAGGTTGGTTTTATTTCAGGAGCCGACCTTATCAAATTCGGCTGATTGTTAGGATGTATTTATTTCAGGATATAGCAGGAGGAATAGTTGTAATTTTCGGCAACAACCACAAGGACAAGACCAAATTTAATCTACTGTTTTAACGCTACCACCTGTACTAGATACATCTTGGAAATTGGTATAAACAACATTTGACAAGGTCGGACCACAACGACAAGAAAAAATTTAAATCAGCTGATATAAAGCAACAAATTTAAAATCAGTTTTTTCAATTCGCCTATCTTTTACTCTCTTTCACATACTATCCTCTATCAAACATGCGGCTAGGAGTTCGATCAGATTTGCCTTAGAAACCCCTGGACGAAAATGTAATGGATCGGAAACACTCATGCACACTCTTCAAATATTACTCTATGATTGAATATAAAAAAATCAGTGAGTGTTCGAACTCACGGATGATGTGTTAACACCTTTTTGCTACACGGTACCTGTTCGATTACTATGAACACATTAGTAAATGTTACATTGGAAAATAAAAAATAATAGTTTTTTTGTATACACCGGGCAATGCTGAACATCAAATGACCCGCTTTGTTTGGCCATATCAACAGCAACGAAACAGCCAAACACACAACATCACACATACTTTGTACGAAGTAGCTGACGTATTAGTGTGTCACCATAACGTGTCGACACCACCGTTCAACAACAGCAACAGACACATGTGCACACATACATTATTATGTTAATACATACGCTATAGACACAATTTCGTTTGCCTCACCAATGCCACACCACTCTTCCATTGCTCTCTTGCTCGCTCATTTTTGTTTAACACGTCATTATTCTCTTTCGCAGTCGCAAAAAATCTGATTTTAGCAGCAGCACAAAATCTGGTTTTAGCAGCAGCATAAATTCTGACTTTGATAGATTTAGTCCCTATATGTCGCTATAGATGTTAACACATCAATAATAAAAAAATTTAATTAGAATGAATGTAAAGGTTATATTTGTTAAAGTAGGCAGAGTTCAACGGTGGCTAGAAGACGGGCCCCAGTAAATAATACTTCAAATTCAAAATGAAATGAAATTGTGTGTAGCACACAATATCTAGGATCTTCCTTCATATTGATTCTAACAGACATTTAGGGAATTAAGCGGAATGATTTTCGAGTAGTAGTTAGTTCTACAGCCACATCCTTGAATGTCGGGATACAATATGACTTCAATGCCCCTTAACCATTCCAGGTCAATTAACAGGTGCAAAGATGGGACAGAATATGACGTCCCCTGGTATCACAACGTGCCTCATAGGACTAGAGGTCATTATCACAATATATGTATAGTTGGAGCTAATTAACAGATATAATTTGAAAATTCCATACAAACTGACAGCTACAACTTGTAGTTAACTGGAGATGGTGATTATGGGGCTAAGTGTGTCAATAGTGACAGCCACTTCTATCTAAACTAACTGGGGAGGAAAAATAACCACATTGCTTGGAATCATACATATGTTGTATTTGATTAGGAAACATCAACGGGTTTTATATGGCCAATAACAAAAAACATAAAGTTATTATTGTCTATTTGCAAGTATAATTTAGATGTGATTTGGAGCATTTTGATCGCTACCAAGAATTTAACAACACATCGACCGCCATAAATATTGCATTCTTCCTATGAGAAACCAAAAAAACCCACGACAAATCGATTTTGGCCGAAGAAAAACTGATTTTATATAATACGACTTAAAAATGTATATTAACTGAAAAAAGTTGGTCTCTACGAAAATGTTGACATTTGATGGAAATATTAACCTTGGAGTAGAAGTCTTCCAAATATTTAAGACTCCAACTCCAGGCAAATATCCCCGACTCCAACTGCATAGCAGTGGCCAGTTTCTGGCAAACCTGGTAACCAGTCTTGTTGAAACCTTAAGCCAACAACGAATTTATGCAGTGAAATCTCAGTAACAATAATATATATTTTACAACTGCGTCTAGAAGTTTGTCGAAAAATGTTTCTGTCAATACTAGACATAACGCAAAAAATTACAAGAAATTTGGTAAATTCAGCTGCTTTAAATGGCACTTAGGTAGGTCTGAAAAATCAGACCACTTCAAAAATGCAACGAAAAAATTAAACACAATGGAAAACAGTATAAGCAGCTATTGGAATATTTAAATAAGTGGCAAAGTTGAAAGCTCACTATCGACGTCAGTACATAAGTAGATTGCATTTACAGTCGGATTTTGAAGGATACACACAAATTGTTGATAAAAAAGGCTGGAATCCCAAAGTGTGTTTTGGTTGTTCTGTAAAATGTTGAAAATGATATAAATGATGTTGAAATGATTTAAAATAAAGGGTCCGCCAAATAACTTTTTTTTTTTGAAAATGCTATAAAAAAAAACTACTGAATATTTTCTCAAATTTCTTTTTTTATTTGAAAGTACAATCCTTCCGGTTAATAATAGAAAATAACTTCATTCAAATGGCTGCCTCGGCTGGCCAAGCAGTAGCCTACACGATCGGTCCAATTTTTAAGCACATTATCGATTGTGTGCAGCTGTATTTCACCAATGGCTTCACGAATATTGTCCTTTAAAGCGTCAATTGTCTCTGGCTTGTCGGTGTAACACTTATCTTTGAGGGAACCCCACAAATAATAGTCCAACGGTGTCAAATCACAGCTCCGAGGTGGCCAAACGACATCAGCTCTGCGGCTGATAATGCAATCTTCAAAAACAGGGCGCAAAACATCGAGTGTAGCTTCGGCTGTGTGGCACGTAGCGCCGTTCTGTTGAAACCAAATGTTGCCAATATCCTCCTCTTCAATTTTTCTGACCAAAAATTCGTTCAACATGGCCCGATAACGATCGCATTCACTGTAACGGCCACTCCTTGCTCATTTCCGACGAAAAATGGCCCAATTATACCTCTTTACCAAAATCCGCACCAAACAGTGACTCGTTTTGGGTGCACCGGCTTTTCAATGTATGCGTGCGGGTTTTCTGTGCCCCGCCAAGATCAAAATGAGCTTCATCTGAAAAGATGATTTTTTTTGGCAAAATCGGCATCTTCTGTAAGTCGATCGCAGGCCCATTTTTCCCATATTTCCCAGCGTTCTTCAAGCGTATACACAACCATATTCGTTCAGCGGAAGGATAAAACTAATTATCTGTCAAATCAGATATGAGCTAAGTGTTACAATTCACGAAATAAGCACTAGTTGACAAAAAAAACGTTAGATGGCGCACCCGTTAGTATAAAGATCTAATAAACTATGAATGCAAAATAGACTCACGCAAATCACAAGTTAATTTAATGACTTAGGCCCAATTTTTGACTGGTTATTTAAATTGGTAATCAGTTGATTTTGATTTATGTTTAATCGGACTTTAAATACGAAAAGAGTTTTTCAGTGCGTTGTCAAATAATCTTACTACCATGTGGCAAATGTTAAGAAAAATAATCGGTATTCATACATTTATCGACTAATCGTTACAATGCATCAAACTGACGCCATTTGCAAAAGAAAAGTGAAGTGATATAATGCAAAATATTTAATGAAATTGGAAGGTATTTCAGCAGAAATTAAGTTCTAACTGCACTACGGGTTAAATGATACGTTTGTATTGTTATTTCAACTAGGATGGTGATTATAATTGTTCACATTTACAATTAAAGAAGCTTTGTGTTTGTTCTTCTTCTTTAAATCTACCAAAATCATATGGTCACTTGATCGTAGTTTAAATTCCCAACTTTGGCTGTTTAAACTGCAATCAACTATTAACCTAAAAAATTAATTCAGAGTTTAAAGTATATTTGATCGTTGATCAAAGATGATTTATCACTCAAAAATTAGGCCTTAAGCACTATGTTGAACCTAATCACGATCATCAACAATGTGATTACAAAAAAATTAATGTCCTAAAGTAAATAAAATACAAACAATTTGTTTAGAAGTTGCTGGAATATTGTGGGTAGAGAAAAATTCAATAAGCAGTATTAGAAAAGCGTTCCAAAAAATTGGAGGGAATACAAAATTAATTCGGTTTTTGTATTAGATTTCAGGATGACGTTCGGTATATTGTATTTGCTAAAGTTCGAAGAGGTTTACAATTTATTGTCAGGAACTATTTTATAGCATCGAGTCTTTTAACTGGAAAGCATTTGGAAAAGCCCATGGTTGTCCCAAGATCAAGTGGTGGAGGAGTTTTCTTACTGTTGTTTTCGTCTCTCAAATATATGGATTTTATAACAAACAAAACAAAATTCCTACAGTAACATGGTTGTAGGCTGTTTGATGAGATAAAATCTGACTTATTCTCCTTAAATCAAACTTTTACAATGTCTCCGTTTTAAAGATATTCCCAATTTTTTTCGTTTCTGTTAACAAAAGTGAATTTGCATATGACCATCTAGTACAATATTCAAATGAAAACCTTTAAAATGGAGCCAAACATTTGTGTTACAGGCAATGAGCAATCGATAAGGAATCCTTTGCAAAAAAAAAAACATTTTCTACAGCTAAACTTGTCGGTTTTTGGTAAGTAATGGTAGCTTGAATACATATACATACATATAAAGGGTGTTTTTTCAAGCTCGATAGAACTTCAAATTGTAAAAAATAACACAAAAAATTATATTTTAATAAAAAACTTTCTATTATTTGTTTCAGTATACGCTGGCAAATCATCCTGAATAGACTCACGCTTGAACAACGCTGTCAAATTATCCAAATTTACTTTGAAACTCAGTTGGAAACTGACCCGTTGTTTTATCGCCAAATTGTGTTCAGCGATGGGGATCATTTTTGGCTTAACGGGCTTGTTAATAAGCAAAATTTCCGTATATGGAGTGAGACCAATCCACAAGAGACCCTCCAGACTCCATTACATCCAGAAAAATGCACCGTTTGATGCGGCTTACACCCTGGTGGCATCATCGGACCTTATTTCTTTTAAAATGAAGCCGGAGCTCGCGTTACGGTCAATGGAGATCGTTACCGCACCATGATCAATGATTTTCTGTTTGAAAATATGGATGACATTGATCCAGACGAGATGTGGTTTCAACAGGATGGCGCTACGTGCCATACGGCGATCGCAACCATCGACTTATTGAGATCAAAATTTGGCGATAAGTTGATTTCGAGAAATGGACCTGTCAATTGGCCTCCAAGGTCGAGCGATTTGACACCTCTCGATTATTTCCTGTGGGGCTACGTGAAGGCACTGGTTTATGCTGATAAACCAGCAACAATTGACGCCTTGGAGGCCAACATTGTTCGTGTTCTTCGTGACATACGGCCAGTAGTGCTCGAAAAAGTGGCCAAAAATTGGACGTCCAGAATGCGTTGCGTCAAGAACAGCCGCCGTGCCCATATGCCCGAAATCATTTTCAAATGTTAATGCCACGTATTGATCTTTCGATTAAAAAAAAAACTTTATTAAAATTTAATTTTTTGTGTTTTTTTTTTACAATTTGAAGTTCTATCTTGCTTGAAAAAACACCCTTTATATACAGCCCTGTCATGGCTTTCGTACGAAAACGAAATGTACGTCGACTCCGCTTTAGCGCCGCACGCTTAACTGAAAAATATCGGCTTACTGAAATTGAGCTTTATTCCCAGTTTGATTTTATATTGACTTCGTTGAATCCACTACGGTTTAGCGAAACTCCGCTATACTGAAATAATCGGATAACTGAAATAATTTTTGTACGCAAATGTGGCATGCTATATGAAAATGACTTCGCTTAACTGACCAATATGCATGGACATACTGAACGTCTCGAAAGTTTCAACTTTCAAAAATAGATGGCGACAAAAGTCTACCTAATGACAAACATATGTGACTTAAATTATATATGTAGACGAGAAAACATAACAGCGGGCTGAACCAAAATTCATTTAAGTGTTGTCTCGTGCGCTGTTACACAATATCAAAGTCCAAATTTTTAAACTTTCTGTTTCATAAATGCAGAATATTCAGGAACATTTTATGAAGCTTTTTTCTATAAAAGCAATACATTGTTTTTAAATGGCTGAATTTTATTTGGGAGTGATTACTTAGAGAAAAAAGTTATTTCAGCAAAATAGAAAAAACTGCTGTACACAATTAAATAATTCCTTTCAACCAAATATGTCACTTAAAACGTTAAAAAATCACGATTTGTCACTAATAAAACTCGAAGTTATTAGAAAATTAAGTCTGACTTGATAAGAAAAGAAATCTAAGAAAAATTTTGTTGCAACCAAAAAATATATCAATGAAACAGATCAGAGGAAGCTCAAATAAAAATGTTGGAGATGCTCTACTTCTATAGTTTAAGGATATGAGATTAAAAAAGGCTACTATAACAGTTTCCATATTAATGGAAAAGGCTATACAGTTCCCTGGTATGATGACAGTTTAGTTCGTACCAACTACAGGATGGCTAGAACGATGGAAAAAGGGAGAACACTCATTTTAAGAGACTTCATAGAGAAAAGAACGAAACGAATATTGTTTAAGCAAACTATTGGAGTGTGCAAATACTGCCCACATTAATCGAAGATTATTCTGAAGCAGATATAATCGCTCTTCTACAAGGCACTAGCAATAGCATATACCCAATTAGGACGCAAAATACCTAAAGATCGGATGACACTTATATTCTTTACAAACCCAACTGCAAGTGAGAAATATGTTTATAGTGTTGCAAGTTTCCTAATCCCACAAGTTCCAAAGGCAAAAATGTCCATGTTATTTATTCGTCCAATAACAAAGCATATATGACAAAATTTTTTATGGATGAAAATAATACAAGAACTTGTTCCAGTGTTCGAGAAAAAAATAAAAACATTCTTCTCTTGGTTGACATAAAATTGCTGACGATGTTATTTTGAAAAATACCACTGTTGCACCTCGAATGTTCAAAATTATTAGAATATTTTGGAAAAAAATAGATATATTGGAAGCAGTAACTATGGTTACAAAGGCATGGTCAGATGTAACTTCACAAACTATTCAAAACTGTTTCAGAAAAGCAGGCTTTGCCAGTGATCGGGAAATGGTCTGTGCAGTAGGGGAAGATGTACTTTTAAATACAATCGAGGATGAAATAAAGGGTTATCCATTTTACAGTTTCAAAAGCAAACGTAAATAAAAGACATACAGTAGCTTCAAGCGAAACTCGTACAGCTGGAGAAAAATCTTCAACTTTGTTATATCTTGGACAAAGTAATAGTTTTTAAAAAAATGTATTATACATTTTATTAGTTAATTTTAAAGTAAATTTAACATAACAAGCAAACTTAACTTTTTAATTCATTTAAAAGTATTAAAAAATTAAAACTCTACGTATTTCATTGCCAAAGCCAAACTCGTACACTTTTTATTACCAACTGTAATATATTTGTAATACTTTTAACCAGTTTTTTGACAAAAGCCATTATAAGTTTTTGCCATTAACCTGAAGAGCTCTCTTCAAACTGTCCTTGGAGGATATGGTGTGCTGGCGAATTTTCCTATCGACAAAGCTTAACAAATTCTCTATAGGATATATGTATATCTAGACTCTGGGTTGGTGAATCCATGGCATGTGGACAGTTATACAACAACCACGATCGCACAGTGTGAGAATTATGCGTTGGGCCATTGTTTTGGTAAAATTGATATCCTTCATCTAGACCAAATTTTTCTCTCCAACGTGGCAAATTTTCTTTTGGCAATACCCCTCAAATACCCTCAACAAAATCCTACACCCTAGGCTCGGATGCAGAAAATGATGCCCACACAATAACATACTCAGCACCGTGCTTTGCAGTGGGCTTCAAATTGTTGGCAAGGAGCGCTTCATTTGGCCTCATAGGGTCTACCATATCAACCAAAGAAGTTGAACTTGCTTTCATCTGTCAATTGCACGTTCTTTCAAAATTAAAAATCGTTCGAATGATGTTTGTTTGATTTTCGCAGACTTACCTTTTATTCCGTTTGTTGATTAGAGGTTTACTTCTTGCTCTTCTGCCATGGAAATCAAACTTATGCAATATATTTCTTATTGTTTGTGAGCAACATCTTTTCCCCAAATAATTTTCAACTATTACTGCGAGTTTCAGCGCACTTAAGAATGAATCCTTTTTGACCTACCGTAGAATATACTATACATCACTCACGGGACAAAATTTGGTTATTTGCTGATTTTGAGATATTTTCAACTCTTTTCACAGTTTTGTACCGTTGTATTTCATATTGAACGGTTGATTGACTTTGGTTTACAATTTTGGATATCTCCTGAAACGGTTTGTTGTTTTCGAAATTTTGAATTACTAATTTTCTCTTTAACGCCGGTTTGTCCACTTTGTCTTCACATTTTCTACTTCTATTATCTTTTTTGAAACAAATAACACAATATTCAAAATTCGCAAACAAATTTAATTTTAGGGACTTCTCTAAATGCTTTTACCCATATAATATGAAGTTAGCTTCAAATAGGTGCAGGGTTGCCTAAAAAATTGGAACTGTACGAGTTTGGCTTTTGCGTTGAAAGTTGTACTTCATAGAATATACGTTTTCATTCTAATAAATAATGATAATTTTGAAAGTTTTCGTCTGCGGTTAAATGTAGTACCTAGTATACTAACAAAATAAAATATATATATATTTACTTTGGTAGCAGAATTAGTAATAAATATATTATATAAAACAAAATATTTCCCTGGGTGTACGAGTTTCGCTTGGAACTACTGTATAAAATATTTTTTATCATGATATTTCTTTTTTATTATAAAGTTTGAACTTTGACATTATGTGTGAAACACTACACCATTTAAATGACCACCACGCGAAGTGTTGCAAGCATTGATTCTTTTGAGGTCATTTTCGACCACTTTTTGACACATATTGGGCGGTATCTCAGCCATAACTCGACGAATGTTGGTTCTTAAGTGCTCAAGAGTTAAAGGTTTATCTGCATAAACACGGTCTTTCGCGTAGCTCCACAAAAAAAGTCTAATGGTGTCAAATCGCATGATCTTGGTGACCAGTTGATATCGCCACGACGAGAAATAATGCGGCCAGGAAATGTCTCTTGCAATAAAGCCATATTCGCTCGAGTTGTGTGGCATGTGGCACCGTCTAGTTGAAACCACATATTCTCCAAGTCGTATTCTTCACTAGCAGACAAAAAAAAAAGTCGGTTATCATATGACCATAACGCTCCGAATTGACGGTGACTGTCGTTCCATCGCCGTTTTAGAAGAAGTAAGGTCCAATCACACCATCGGACCAAAGAGCGCATCTGGATGTAATGGTCTCTCTTCAATTACTTGAGGATTCTCAGAACCCCAAATTCGAAAATTTTTTTTATTAACATACCCACCAAGTGAGAAATGTGCTTCATCGCTGAAGAAAATTTTGTTCGAAAAATCGCCGTCCACCGCCTGTTGTTCAAGCACTCATTCCACGTATCTACGACGTTGTGAATGGTCAGCTGGCTTCAGTTGTTGTGTGAGCTGGATTTTATATGGATGTAGGTGTAGATAAAAAAAAAAAAAAAAATGGTGTCCCTTAACATCCCATGAAGGGATTGGGGAGAGCTTCTCACAATCAGTGAGATGTGCGCTTTCTAGTTTTATACTCACTGATTGGGACCTACAGTTTTACACCGGTTCCGAACGGTATTTTGAGAAACATTTTCATGGCTAAGTACTCGATAGTGTCGCCATCACTAAGCGAGGTGACCGTCGTAGAAAGAAATGTAAGGTGGTCTGAGCAGGGATCGAACCCACGTTCTCATGTACAAGAGCCGCGCACACTAGCCATTGCACCACCGACGGCCACCAATCCGACGGATCCGACGGTGTAGATCCAAATGCAAAATACGCCATAATGCGCCGTAAGACAGTCCTAATTCCTGAGAACGGCGAGGAATCGACACTTTCGGGTCTTCGGCAACACTTTCACTTACAGTAGCGATATTTCCAGCCGAACGAGCGAAACGATGATGCACCTGGCCTTACAATATCTGTATCTTCACAATTTTGCCAATTGCTTGCGCAGTTGGACGATTATGTAAACCATAATCTCCTCTTAAAGCACGATATGTGGCTGTGCCAGAATCACCAATTTTGTAGTAGGTTTTAATAATTTTTATGCGTTGTGTGATAGTTAAGCGATCGATTTTCGTCAATGTCAGACTTTCAACTGAAAAGAAAAAAAATTGGTTTAACAACTTAGTTTGACAGATGTCGAATTCCAGCCCTAAACTTTTGAAATCACGAAATGGATAACGCTTTAGAAGGTCTTATTGACATTGGTCAAAATGTGACCACTTGCGATGACGTAGCTGATGATGATATAATTGAACAGGTTGTTGGTGCTGCAGTCATCGAGGACAATGAAGAGATTGAAATGGAGTTTAATGAAACATTGACGACTTTAACCAAACATACGTTTAAAGATGCATTTCACTCAGTTTGTGTTCTAAAAGCCTTTGTTCTCATAAAAAGTATAATTCAAATTAAATATAATGGCTCAAAGTCAAATCAAACATTATTTTATAAATTACATTTAATTATAAATTAATTTTTATGAATGCAATTTAGAAATATCCATGTTTCTTATTTTTTTGGTGATGAATTTTAATTAAATATTTTGCATTTTATACAACAACAAAAATTTACATATGTGACTTGCTCCACGAAAAGGGACCTCTGCGCCGAAAAGAAGTTATTTAGAAAAACGCGTTTAAAAAAAGCGCTTCGTTCATTTTTTCATATATTTAATTAATTATGTTCATCTTTACAGGGGATTTGTAAAAAAACTAAAAGGCATAGAAACTTGCGGTTTGCGGCATTTGAAAGAGCGTTTTTGTTCCTATAAGAATCACTCAAAAAGTTAAAAAAAAAATTTTCGGCGAAGGTCCCTTTTCGTGGAGCAGGTCACATATGATTAATTTTTCTATGACATAATTTAATTGATTTTTTTATGTTTTCTTTCTAAATATTAACCTATTATTTTGAATTTAAAAAATATAACAAAATGATACGCATTTTTGATTGAGGTCGTATTTAATTCGTATTTTTAATTCGGTCTTTAGATTGAAATGTATTTCGATTATCCGAGTTACGCTTTAGTGAAACGTTTTTCACTTATCCGAGTAACGCTTTACTGAAATGTTTTTCAGTTATCCGACCTCCTCTTCATAGAAAAAATTGGATAACTGAAACATACTGATTACATTTTTGCCGTTTCAGTTAAGCGGAGTCGACTGTATTCGTAAATGCCATTTCGTAACGTTTTGCTTCTGTGACTTTCGTACGCTTTGGTAAAACCGAATAAACGTGAATACATTATTTTCGAACGAACATCTGGCAGCTCCATGAGAAAAGAATAAACAAAACAGAAACAAGGAAAACAAAATAAGAGACCATGAAGAAATTTGTTACAAACTACAATAGAAAAGTAGCGTTAGACGAATGTGAACAATTAAATCAGCCTTATTACGAGTGTCGTTGTCGTATTTCGACTACGACATTTTTGTAAAAGATTAAAGATAACATGCCAACTTTGTCTCTAATCTTTTACAAAACGGTCGTAGTCGAAATACGAGAACGACATTCGTAATAAGGCTGAATTACTTCAAGTGCTGTAGTAAACATAGAAAGGATTATGCTAGGAGTTTCAATAGTAGCAGTTATCGAGCACCGAAGGAACTCAGTGTTAAAAATTTTGTTCAAAATTTTAACCGGAGAAGTTTGAAAGACGCATCACCATATGCAGCAATCTTGTACAAAATCGTACGTGGCAACGCAGAAGTATGACAACTTTTTGCGTTTCGTGCATATTCTTTAGTAATTAATCTTTAAAAAAAAAGTATTAAAGCAAAAGTTTTGGAAAATTATATTTTTAAAAGTACTATTAAACTAGAAAAAAAAAACTTTAATCAATAAAAATATAATAAGCAGTGTTTTGTAGTGTTTTCTCGTTACATTTCTCAATATCACTGCAGTTTTACTAACTGTTTTGAATACGCAATATTTTTGCGTTTTTGATTTTCTGTAGAATGACAAAATGAAATTGATTTCACTTTCGAACGAAATTACGCTCTGTGACATGGCTGATAGTCATATTTTAAAATTCTCAAAAAATGTGAAATACTATTTCTAAAACTGCTAGCCTGTTTCTCGATGTCGAAAGCATGCACTCACAACTTGTGTAAACGAAAGAAATCTGATTTGGGTTTCACTAATTTAACTTTATGCAAACGACGACTCGAACGACAAGTCTAAAAAAATCATATCAAAATCAAATCATAAATCATACAAAATTAGGTCTCTCTATTTCGAATGAGTTGTCAACAATGCAAATGGAAGTGTCAAATTCAGTAACTTGCTGTTTTGTTTTCGAGTGGCAAAGAAATATAAAAGTAAAATAAATCAAATACAAATTTTCAAATTAAAATGCATGGCAAATTATCAAAAGGTCAACTATGCAGTAGCTTCAGGCACTGGTCCATATATGTAAGAAAACCCAGAGTTTGCCAGGGGAGTGCCGATTTTCAGAGCCAGCAAATTTTCGGTGGAGGAGGAATGGGGGAACGTTTGGTTTTAATCTTTTTCAATTTGTTAGATTTTTTTGTTTATTTACTTTTTCTTGTTTGGTTTATTTTGCTTTCCACTGACAATCGGTATTAACAGACCGGCAGGGTTGCATTCAAGCCTATAAATAAAGCAGCATTTTTTAGGGAAATTATAATCAAATGCAAAATGTCGATCTGGCAAATTCATAAATGCGTAATTATGAATACATACAAATTGACAGACGCAAGCGCATAAGAACGAAAATTTAAGAGATAGAGAAACCCAAAACGAATCGAATTCGAGTGACTGTCTTTTGTTCGCTTATGTTTTCATTCGAAATCGAGAAACATGCTATTAAAGCAATTATGGGTCAAAATAGAGTATACATAAATACATGTATTCTATTGGAATGTCCTCGTCAGTGTTGCCGTTTAGTTACAAAAAACACTTTTTTGGGCTCTTTTGCTTGTTCGCGATACCAGCTGTTTTATTCTATACCCATTAACCGAAAATCGTAAAATAGTAGTGCTTTCTAATTTGTTTTCCAGAGCTTTTAGTGCGTTTTTACACAATACATTATTATCAGACATAAAACATACGACAGAATTTTGTCGCAGAATACAAAAACGGTCAACACACACTTGGTTCTTTGGGTGAAATTAAAATGGAAATAGTAGAATTCGAATATATTATTAAACCCCAAAGAGGCTTATTCGAAATGGTACCCATTTTTATTGAAACCTTACCAGATTATAATACGGTTTTTGGTGTCTCGTAATTCGAATACTTTAACAAAATTCTGAAATTCAAAATGGGCGACTCAATATAGCGGGCAAGTTTTTTAAAATAAGCATCGGGGTCAAAGGTGGGGGTGAAGGAAAAAAACTCCACAACAAACACCACAACTGCCCCGGAGTCGCATCTAGAGGGGTAAAATGTATGGTCAACCCCAAATAATTTCTCCCTCCCAACATTTTTTTCAAACATATCAACATATTAACGTTTTGTAAAATTTTCTCTCACCGCTCTAACTGCCCCAAAGGTGCTCTTAGAGGAGTCAAATGTATGACAGACCACCAATATTTTTGCAACGCCAACAGTTTCTCAGACTCCTTAAGATGGTCCCCATACAAAAATCGGCTTCTGCTGCTCCCATGGTGCCACCTAGAGGGGTGATACGTAGGATCGACCTTCTTTTATTTATATTTCCCTATATTTTTCATTGTGCCCGTCGGTGGTCCAATGCTTGTATGCGCGGCTCTTGTGAATGAGAACGTGGGTTCGATCGCTGCTCTGACCACCTTACATTTTCTTTCGAGTATTTAGCAATACCGTTCGGAACCGGTGTAAAACTGTAGGTCCCAATCAGTGAGTGTAAAACAAGATAGCGCACAGCTCACAGGTTGTGAGAAGCTCTCCCCAATCCCTTTATGGGATGTAACGGGAAACTATTTTTTTACATTTTTCCGAACACTCTTACCCAATATCGCTAACCCATAACGAGGGTCCAATATTAATTGCACTAAAAACGACCAAAACCAAAACAAAACAAAAATGTTCCAGAAACTAAGTAATATATTCGTTAAAATATTTCGTTTTTTTTGAGCGTAAAAATACATGTTTTTATATTTCGAAAATGTTTATATTTCGCAAAATTAGAATAAAATTAATTTATTTATTAATAAATTTATTTATTGACAACATGTAATTTACGCAACATGTCTAGGGCTTGCTGGTAGTCTTCGCGCTCTGCTTAGGTTTCTGGATCGGTAATAATGAAATCTGTTGACAATCCGAAGCGTGCGAAAAATGTGGCTGTATTTGGTGTGACATAATGGCTCAAATTGTTCTTCATGAGTTCTTGATTCACTTGTTTTGATGCCAATGTAATTCTTTTCACACCTTCGAAGCCAGCAACATGTACTTGACGAGCACGATCTTTGTTGCCACTGGCACTACTTATATATCATAGTCTTCCTCTTTCTAGATATCATATATGTCGTTTCCCTCCCATTGTCTTCATCGGACGATTCGTTCATCTCGTCGTCCGATAATTCTTCCTCGTATTCCTCTTTCTGTCCTTCAAATGCACAAATTGCATTCGCCATTTTCAGCTTGAAGTCACAGGAGGTATTCGGATCAAATAATGCAAGAGCAACAGCTTCACGACATCAAATAATGCAAGACCAACAGCTAACCGAGATGTCACCAGAATCTTTTCACCCATCGTTGCGTTACAATCTTAACACTTTGAAAAAATGCAATTCAATATTTGGACACTCCATTGCTCTGGTGGTGCTAAGCCAATCTTTCACGTAAAGTGTTACAATGCAAATGGTAACATCGGGAATTCCATTCAATTCTTTCAATTCATATTTGGGCAGTACTTATATATGCCTTTCGCCATCCATCGAGCATGACTAAACGCTCCTGGTGGACTAAAATGAAGATTGGGAAAATTTTCACCAAGGAGCAATAAAACGATTTCAAGGTATTGCTTGTAGTCGTCTCTGGGTTGTTTATCGTGCAATTAATCCAAACAAAACGACTTGATCTTAATTTGGACTTGAACTGATATTTTGGCTGCGTCTACATCATCTTCTATGCCAGGACTGTAGGGTTTGTCTTTAAAATTTTCCCGTTGCACTTTGAAACGGGCAATCATTGGCACTCCTGGCCTAGACGTTTTGCCGAATTTGTTTTAGAGCACTTCTTCCAACTGCAGTTCACAAATATGATGTATGCATGCCAGATGGCTCTTATCTTTATGATCAATATACTGTGGATGGAATTGTACTCTTCGCTTTCGTAGACCACTTGTCGAGTGAGAAAAATCGATGAATGAACACTTTATATACTTCGTATATGAAAATTTTTTCTCAAAGGGATTTCTGAATAGGTGCCAAGTTGGTCAAGTGTGGCGTATAAACCTGCTTCAGGTTCCTGAGACAATATTATAATTTTGAACCCTTGTGATGAAGTTTCATGGGAATCCAACCATTAAGATCCTACATTTGTAGTTCGAAGAATCATAAAAAAACATTCGTAAATGTCAAATGTTTTTACGAACAATTGGATCAGGAATGTAAATTGAATTTCTTCCCAAATCCGTTTTATAAAATGCAATGCAATTTGGAACATAACATCGCGGAAACGGTTTTACTATTAATTATATTCAACTAAAAACATTAATACTCATTATTATGTTATATAAACAAGAAATCACAAGTCTTGTGGAAATCCAAAACTTCCTCCGATTTTCATTTTATTCATAAGATATGTTACGGACCACCTTAAGAGCTGAGGATAGAGGGTAAGTATGTTCTGAGAAACTGTTGGGCTAGCAAAAATATTCGGTCTCGGTCATACATTAGAGTCCTCTAAGGGCACTCTTGGGGCAGTTAGAGCGGTGGGAGCAAATTTTATAAAAATGTTATTTAAATATGGGTTATGTTTGGAAAAAATGTTGGGAGGTTAAAATTAGTGGGAGTTGGGCATACATTTCACACCACTAGGAGCGACTCCGGGGCAGTTGTGGATTTTTCCCCATTCATTTCCACCTTTGATCACCATTCACTTCCACCTTCAATCAAGTGAAGACCGCTGCTTTAAAATGTTTTCATACTTCAAATCCTCAAAAATTCTCAGAATCAGAATATTTAACATTCAGGAAATAGACTGCGTCAACTCCGTTATAGACAGGTACATACTCGTAATAAAAAAGAGAAATATATCACGACGTTCCCTTAGAAACGAACCTTGTTTTATTAGCGAGAACAAAACAGCGCTAAAAGGAAGAATTTTTTAAGTCATGGCAAAATAACCATATACGGACACCACTACGTGATAAAAGACTAAAAAAAAAGACCCGTGTTTCCCAATTTTTCCCAAAGTCATGCACTTTTTTTTTTATGGGCCGCCAAAGATTTGGGGCCTCGGTATCATTTTCGTAAAAATGTGATCATTTTCTCAGGCTCATATCTTGCAAACCGTTCAGAATTTCTCTCTCTTTTCTACTCTCTGAGGCAAAGTTGTAGCTCTTGTCATAAAGAACAAAAATTGCGAACATATAAAATCAAAAAAACTTCACCTTCCAGATCAAAATCGCAAAAAACTTAAAAAAATTCGATTTTTTTTACCTTTTTCCCGTGTTCAGGTCCATAGGTAGCAAACCGTTCAAAATTCAAGGAAACAATCAGCTACAAAAATTTACCTAAGATCTCAATAAACAAATTTCTAGAACATTTAAACTTCCTAGAGATGATTCTTAACACCGTTTTTTAATTTCATTAGTTTTTTATTTACTTCAACATTGAGATACTATGCTATCTATTACAAAAATATTAAAAAAAAGTATTCGTATTATGTTTATAATGTTGATGGCCCTGGACTTGCAAATCGCGCTCTCTTAATTTGTGGATCCAAATCGTCGTCCGAATCTGACTCTGATTCAGCAATTATGGTGTCCACAGGCACGTTGCTTCCAGACTGCCCTCCATCATCAGCTCTTTCTTCTTCAAATACTTCATTAACATCATACAGGGTGATCTTGTGACTCCACCAACATACCTCTGCAAGCAATGCGTCGAGGTTTTTGCCTTTGTACCGTTTTTCCATGGGCATTGTGGTTTGGTGAAACCGTTCTCCATGCTCATCGAATTCGGTAGGGAGTTGTTTGATAAAATCGTCAAAATGAAAATGAAGAAAATACAGCTTTAATGTCATCGATGCACCGATTATCTCAAAATAATGCAGCATTTGTTTCACCCATTCTCTTGCTTCCGGTTCCGCGTCTCGATCCCCTCCCAAGACTGGCGCATACACGCTGAAGGTAAATCCATGCCATTGAATGATTTTCATCAAGCGATGAATCAAAGTTGCTCTTGAATAGCTTTCTAATGTCAGGGCCATTAAGTACGCCTGTTAAATGAAAACAAAAAATAAAGACAGAAAAGAAAACATTAACATAGTGTAAATAGTACAATTAGGTGAACACAAATACGTTTTAAATTTACTACAATACCTTTTTTAATTTTGTCATCGCTACGCTTTGGGAAAACGCTTTTCAAATAGTCGAATGCGTTTGGACAATTTACAACGGCCACTTCGATGAATTTTTTAACAATTCCCAATTTTATGTGGAGCGGTGGCAGCAAGATGTCCTGAGTATTGTCAATTAAAGGTACATTCTTCAGTCTATGTTGTTGTATTTGTTCATCCACACTTCCTCTTGGCCTCCACGAGTTACATTGGAATTGGTTCAGAGGTGAGCGTGAATCCCAATTACAAAGAAAACAAAAGAATTTTGGGAAGCCGCCCTTATCGATGATCCCTTGCAAAATGTTGATGACCTTCAAATCACAGCAAATCTTCCATTTATTTTCGTAATATTTGATTTTTTCCATTATATCTTTCAATGTTTCATAGCTTTCTTTCATGTTGATACCCATTGCCAGCGGAATGGAAGGTTTTCGGTTCGACACATGCAACAACACTGCTTTCAAGCTTGAAACAGAACCATCAATAAATAATCTCCACTCACTAGCGATGTAGTTCATTCCCATTTTTACCACCAAAGCTTTTATATCGTTGCAGTAAGCGAACGAATTGTCATCATTTAGAGTGTAGAGCATCTGAAATGCAGCTTGTCGTTTGCGGTACGCCGTAGAGTTAACATTAGCATGTGTGAGTTTTCTTTGCTTTAAAAAAGCTGTCAAAAATATTGCAAGTCGCTGCGATAATCGCAATATGGCCACAATGAAATCCATTTCCATTTGTGTTATTAGTTGTGGTCCATCTCTTCCCTGTTGGGGCTCATAATCGGTATCAAATGGATCTTCATAAGTAACACCACTTGCTGTACTCATTGCTGTAAATGTTGTAGTACGATCTGGAGTTGGCGGCCTTGGTGATACAAAATTTTCAGGTGCAAGCACTGGTAGTGTGGCTGTTGCAGTTGCTTTATAAATTTTGTTCTTCTCAGAATGTCGATTTAGAGGACATGTGTAATTTAGGCATGCATAGCAACTGGTTGCATCATGATCACCTGGGCGATTAATCCAGTTTACCGGCTTACAATACTTCATAGTACCTCTGCCTCCACTCAACCATGCCATGAGATTGTTATAACATTGGCGACACACTGTATTAGGTGTGTAATTTTCACCGGTCAAGTCCACTTCGTCGAAAAACAATGTATATGCTCTTTTGAATTCACTAGTTAAAAGATTCTTTTCCTTCTGAAATCTTGTAGATGTTTTTTTTCTGGTTTGATGACCGCAAACGTAGCAAAATAAATCAATATTTTCACACTGCATATTGAAATTGTCAGTTGCCAATGTTGTGTGCGAATTATACTGTAACACTTTCACTTTTTTTACTTTCACTTTATAACTCTCACCGCTGAGCTCTCGTTGACGTCGCGGTGTGTAATGCCTCGATGTGAGCGTCGTGTCGCTTTTATATTGTGTGCTGCGTCCCTTGTTGCGTGTGCTGAGCTTACTGCATTGCCTGTGCTGCTGCTGTCGTTGCATGATCGCGTGATACCTAAGCGCTACCTAAACGGTGTTAACCCTTGGACAAACACATGGTTCTGGCCAGGCATATTTCATTTTTTGCTACCTATGGACCTGAACAGGAGAAAAAGGTAAAAAAATTAAATTAAAAAATTTTCGGCAAATTTTTCACTTTTGCGTGCTACCTAAACAGTGTTAAGAATCATCTCTAGGAAGTTTATATGTGCCGGAAATTTGTTTATTGAGATCTTAGGTAAATTTTTGTAGTTGATTGTTTCCTTGAATTTTGAACGGTTTGCTACCTATGGACCTGAACACGGGAAAAAAGGTAAAAAAAATAGAATTTTTTTAAGTTTTTTGCGATTTTGATCTGGAAGGTGAAGTTTTTTTGATTTTATATGTTCGCAATTTTTGTTCTTTATGACAAGAGCTACAACTTTGCCTCAGAAAGTAAATCGAAATTCTGAACGGTTTGCAAGATATGAGCCTGAGAAAATGATCACATTTTTACGAAAATGACACCGAGGCTCCAAATCTTTGGCGGCCCATAAAAAAAAAGTGCATGACTTTGGGAAAAATTGGGAGACACGGGTCTTTTTTTTTAGTCTTTTATCACGTAGTGGTGTCCGTATATGGTTATTTTTTTTCGTGTTGCACTGTGTAAGAAAAAATCGTAAAAATGTATACACAAGTAGTGAAATGACAACTGTGGTCGTCGGCGGTTAAATTTGAAGTGTGTGCGCCTCTTGTACATGGGAATGTGGGTTCGATCGCTCCGACCACCTTACATTTCGGATGTGAACAAAAATTTGATATACGATCGACAATTACGTCAGATTAATCTGTCAGATAAAACTGATAATGTGAACATGACTAAGTCCCCGTTCTTGCGAAATTTTCGTAAGGAATTTTTTGCCTTTTATCTCTACATGGAAGTTTTTGTTCTGATTTACCTTGCAAATGTTCCATGAATATTTCCTCTTCATACACCATTTTTGTCATTAAAGGTGCCACAAACAGGATCATTTGGGTTTTCGTTGGCGTTTAGAAATTTCGCAAAGAATACTCAAAATATAGAGAAAAAAGCAAAGGATAACCAAAGGTATTCACTCCAAAGCCAAGAAACGAAATATGTATGTACATTAGTAGAGTGTTAAAAACCGAAACCGAAAAAGCGGCGAACCAGGATAACCGGTTTTTTTGCAATTAACGGAGAGCCGGCATTTTAAGAAACGTAATATTTGGTAATATTTCGGTAAACGTAAACCGGAAAACAAATATTTGACGTTGGTTAACCGGATTGTACTCAATTTGTGATAAATATCCTTAGAAAACTTTAAAAATTAAAAACAAATTATTTCAAATGTTAATGGATTTTTTGAATTCAGTAACACGATATGTCGTCGGCTGATAATTTTATTGTCGTATGTGGATTCCGATAGTTTCGAGTAAATTGAGTTTGAAGTTTGAACTCTTATAAAATTGCATCAGCAAATGCCACATACGACAAACTCAACACTCCATATCTCGAAAACCGTATGAGGTATCGAAAAACTGATTACGCCAAATGAAAGATGAGGTCGAAAACCCTAAGGAATCGATCTTAACTCAAAACCGCAAAAACTCCACATACGACATTTAAATTATCAACCGACGATGTGTTTTCAAATATAATATTATAGCTTGAATAATTTTTACATACGATTTTAAACTATTGTTTGTTTTAATTTCAAGATGATTTTATAATTTGAATGTTAATTATTTTTTACACTTTATAAGACTTTTATTAATTAAAATGTATTTCAAATTGGAATATGATTATGAAATAAGTGTAAAGTGAAATTGAATTAAACTAATCAATTGTATATTAAAAGACACATTTCAAGTTGGACATGTTAATATAAAATTTAAACGTGATTGTCAAATTTAAATACAGGTTTGAAATTTTGAGATTGCAACACAAATAAGAATATCCAATTCAATTCAATCCAATCCAGTTCAAATTCAATTCAATCAAATTTCAATTCAATTAAATTCAGTTCAATGCAATTCATTTCAATTCAATTCAAGTCAATTCAATTCAATTCAGTGCAGTTCAATCCAATACAATTGAATTCAATTGGTCCAATTGAATTCAATATAACATAGTCATATCTAGTCTAATTCGGTTCAATTCTCTTTATCTTCCTAAGAAAAATATTAACTGATGTATATTTTTTGTAAATATATTAAAAGCGGAATAAAGGTGTTATATTTTCTGAATAATAATGATTCTCTTTACGAGCAAAAGAACCTTTTATTTTGTAATATTTTTCTATCGGGTGTTTTTTATAGAGTGATACAAGTTTAAATCATAATAAAACATAGTAATATATTTTTGATATCAATGAAACGGTCTTTATTGGATAGAAAATTTTATGACATTACTGTTTAAATATGATTTCGGCCATGCGGCCACCACGGCTGGCGCGTACAAGGCGCAATCTGGAACACCAATTTTCACAAACTTTTCGCATCATTTCCGGCCGTATCTCACCGATAACTCTTCGAATGTTGATTTCCAGGTGTTCAATTGTTTGTGGTTTATCGACGTACACAAGTGACTTTACATAACCCCAAAGAAAATAATCCAATGGGGTTAAATCACACGATCTTGGGTGTTACGATACCCGATTCTGCGCTGCCTCCGGCTATGAGGCTCCTTTTCCAGTAGAGCGTGGCTTCTCTACCCGCAGCATCTTTTGGGATCTAACAATAAACATATTCAAGATGGACTCATACAACCGACAATTACCGATAAACAAACTGACGAATTATTGGGTTTAGATCAAACACCCCTATTTTACCCTCCCGACCTGGTCAGTCCTTTAAATGAGTGAATTCTTTGGAAAGACCCCGAAAGCTAGACACCGAAATTTTCTATTTCTCCGTTACTTACGCCATCTTTGACCGATATTGTCCCTCCCTTTCCTTCTTAAAACAAATTACCAACACATACTAAAAATTTCAACTTAAACAATTAAACATTTATTATTTTATAACTTATACTACTGTGGCAGAAATTATCTAACACTCTTATGACCATAAAATTACAATAAAAAAATATAATTTTAAAACCAATTAATATCGATTTCTTCCTTCTTTTCTTTTCTACTTATTTAGGGTTGGATCAACACAAGCCTTTTTAAATCAATGGAGATTTTCTGTTCAACTATTTTGTATTTTCCTAACTATCAGTATATAAAAACACAAAAAAAATAAACAACTTTGCTATTAATCTTAAAACAAAAACAAAAAAATTATTTTAAAACAAACCAAAAAAAAAACAATTAATAGGATCCGGCCAAAATACGAAGGTGCACAAAAAAATGTACCACCAAATTGCAAAATACTTTAAAAATCCTCCCGTTTCCCCTATAGAGCTCTATGGAAGTTTCGACGAAGTTTGGGGGATTCTTTAAAATTTTACCTCAAACAAGTTTCATTAATCACGCTTGATAGGCTATGGAAAGATCCCTTACAAATACAAACATATAATCAAAAACTTAAGCTTACGTTAAAAAACCCTAACCTTAAGAAGAACTTGACTATACTTATATATACTATCACAAACTGGTACACAATTCCAAGAACAAAAAAACACAAAATGCATACATTAACTTTTTGTATAATGTTAAGGCAACTCAAGTCACCGACAGATATGTGCAATAGGTCGAGTCGTCGAGTATCCAATTACAGTTTCGGAAGCACTAATGTAAGGAAGTATTTTCCTCAAGTTTTCTTGGATTTAAACTCGGTTCACTTAGATTTCTATGCCACAAATTCACACGAAACAAAAGAACACAAATTTTCTTTACCTTGGATTTAAAAAAAAAAGACCTGCAGTCATTCGACGTGGGAATTTTCTTATTTCGCCCTCGCTCGTGGCATTTATGGAGTTTTCCTTACTGACCGCACTAAAAATATCAAAATCTGTAGGAAACACAATACTAACACTGATATCTGCTCTACTTTCGGTCTCACTTCCAAGGTTTGGTTAAAATTTTTCACAATTATCCAAATTCCAGTTCGATTATTCTTCACTTCTGCTTCCACGAGATGGAAAATTTCCAAATAAATGCTATCAAAATTTCAATTTAATTAACTTTTTGATAGTTTTTTTCTTTTACCATTCCTACCTCTTATAACTTGCACTCTATATTTAAATTATTTTTATTAACACTCCACTTTTGCGTTTTGTTTTCCCACTGTCGACTGAATCTATCACTTGCGAATTTGATAATGTGCATTTCGACTGAAATCCTATCCTCAGTTTCTTCGCATACGTTTCATATATTTCAAACTGCTGGTCAATAAATAGAATCCAACAAATTACCTGTAACAATTTCATACATAATAAGGGTGACTGAACTTTCGTTTTCAGCCATTGTGCATTGCTATCTCTTGAGTGAAATACATTTCCCTAACATTTACTCCCATAAAATACAACCCTACCATATTTGACATTTCGCTTATTTTATCTCAACTTATCTAAATTCCGCTTCAGTCGCCATTTCTCTAATCCCTCATGAATTCACAACGAAAACTATTATTAAAGACAACACAGCTCCAGGAATTCAAACAAAAAACAATGGATTCAATACAACTCCGACTATTAAAATTAAAGAACAACACAAAATTAAACATCACCACCCCACATGCAAGTGCACAATAAATAATTGGCCCCCGTGAAACATAAACAAGGTAATACTTTTACATATATCTCTTCAACCTGTTCTAGTGGATGGCGAGGGGGGGGCTTCGACGTGACGGTTCGTCCACCATCTGTACAGTGTATCCAAAAGTATTCTGCCTGTCAGAGATGGCAAAACATTAACACCGGTACCATATTACAATCAACACGTATCTACGGTATTGGACAAACACGAGCAAATATACATTCACTACAGGATTTTGAACTTCAAACAAAGAGCCGTTAATTTTAAAATCATTAGGTGACGTACCACTTCACCAATAAGACACCCGAATAGCAAGAGACAAAGGACATTCCGGTTGAGCTCAAAAAGTCTATGCCGTTTCATAGGTAGTTTTCAAAAGGCACACCAATCAGGATTATCAATTACATACCCTGTTTCTCTTTCATTCTCTTCACTAGAAATACATGACGTTTTCCTTAGGAGAAAATGATTAACAGGGTTGGCCATTCCGATAATAGATGAAGACAGCATCCTCAACATGGGGGCCACTTAATTGGGCCATTTCGTGAAATTATTTTTTCGTCAAAAGTTTCCTTGAGTAAATCAATTCTAGCGCCCGCTGTGTGGCATGTGGCTTCGTCCTATTGGAACCACATATCAGCAAGATTAATGCCAATTCCTATACCGTTCACCATTGGCAGTAACATTCTGACCATCATCGTTTTTTGAAGACATATGGGCCAATGACTCCCGCCAGCCCATAAAGCGCACCAAACAGTAATTTTCTGTGGATGTAATGGTGCTTCGACAAAAGCTTGTGGATTCTCCTCACTCCAAATGCGACAATTCTGTTTCATGGGCTTCATCGGAAAATAAAATTTTGAATGAAAGTGCACGATAAGTTTGACAAACAGAACCATTATTTTGATTACAAATTTCCACAATTTGCACGCGTTGCTCTAGTGTAAGTCGATTCATAATGAAATGTCAAGGCAAACTAAACAAAAAGCAACTATCACCTGTTAAATGGGTGGTCAAATAAAGCAGTGATGCCAACTCAAAGTTGTATCACTCTGTAAAAAACACCCGATACAAACAATTACACTATTGTGATCCAAATAAAACCGAAAATTAACCGATTTCAAATGTTTTTCCATTCTGTGAAACCGAAAACCGGGTTTCCGAGAAAGTAATGTTTCGAACAAACCGAAAACTGGTTATTCAAAAATTACGGAGTTTTTAACACTCGGTACATGAGGTAAATGTAGGTTTTCCAATTTTGATAAACGAATTAAAAATACATGGCTCGTACGATATGAGAAATGCTACAAAAATAAATAAATAAAAATTCTTGGTGACAAAAATCTTCCCAGTGAAATTGATCAAAGTTTTCGGATTTTGGAATTCAACACTTTTTTATAATGTTCTAGAAAATGTTCAATGTTTATTTACTTTGATTGATGTATTTACATTTCAATTGATGTATTTTAAATTGTAATTGATGTCTTTCAAATTTCCATTGATGTATTTCAAATAGAATTTTAAATTTCAATTGATGTATTTCAATTTTCAAATAGAATTATCAAATTTCAATTGCTATATTTTAAAATTAAATGGATATTTTTTAAATTTCAATTGGAAATGGTGTAGTTTTACCACTTTTACGACATTTCCGACTCGAAAAAGCGTCTCCGTACTCAAGAAAATAGTAAAACTAGTAACATTTAAGAGGGAACCGACAAAAATGACCACAGTAGTATAAGTTATAAAATAATAATGACAACTTTTTACCAGTTTTACTTGAAGAATTTTTCAGAATAAAAGTAGTAATTTGTCATTCTATATTGTAGTGTCAAAATAAATTGGAAATATAATTTAATATCGGTAAATAATTTGTTTTATTGTACACAGAAGCTAAAATAAATAATATAATATTGACGTGGTCGATTCATGCAAGCCTGGGTGGGGGATGTCTTGTTGAATATTTCAGATGAAGAAGATGTTCAAATCACATTTCTGACATAAGTTTTACAACATTTACTACTTTTTCGTTGCTGCACTTTTTAAAACAAGGTCTCTCAGGGAGAATTATTCATTATTTTCGTTTAAACTCTCTTGTACTAATTTGACTGTCAAAAATGTACGAGAACAAACCTTATGTATTTCAATTAGAAAACATGGTTGTATTGTGATTTTTTGATTCAAAACGCTGAAAACAAATTGACGCAACAATTATTAAACGTTTTGAAACGTAACGGATAAGAATTAGTGAATTTTTTTAAGACGATGCTTTGACGGAAAAACGCTTAGGTGTGTGGGAACCTTTAATTGTTATTTTATGCCACCAAATACTGATAAATGCGATGTAAAAATATATTCTTCAGATAAGTTAAATTAAAAATATTTCAATACGAAAAATTATGCCGTTTGCTGAAAAGTTGTGTTAAAAAATTACACTAGAATTAAAAACAAACAAATTTTGTGGGGAAAATTGTGCTAAACGGCAGGTGACTTAATTTTTTACAAACCAAGTGCCAAAACCATAAAAACTACCGGCACTAGAAGTAGCACTGTTGTGCCAAGAGTCTTCTGACGCATTTAATGAAACAGCAACAGCTTTATTTATAGAATACCTTCTAAGACGATCTCTTTAAACGCATGAAACTTTCACATAAAATTTCTTTCTTTTATTCATGACACAGTAGATCTTGTACCAAACACACATACTTTTGAATTTTGAATTAATAATTAAGTAATATTGCCTCACTGTAGAGCTGGAAAACTATCGATGGCACTATCGATGTATCGAATTTTTCCTTCCTTTGCGTCACTATCGATAGTTTTTTTTTCCACTATCGATAGCTAAGAGAATTTTCATTAGTTGCACATCACTTGAATTGGCGCAATAAACAAGTGGCCAGGCAGCTGAAATTTGGGTAAGCAGAAATGCATATAAATAAAACTCAATCAAATTGCTAATAAAAATTCCTTTTAGTTCAACATTAATTGGTGTTGGTTGCTCTGAACATGGCGAAGTTTTTAATTAATCCCAAAAACAAGGGTAAGTATATTTGTTGCTGCTAGAAACGTGTAATTTACCGACATGTATATGTATCAAAGGTCTGCAACAAAACATTTGTTTTGTCGCTGACAATACTGCGCACACTTCATTGCAATATGCAGTAGTACACTTTTCTTTTGTAAGGCAACGTATAACAGTGACAGCAATAGCAAAGACAAAAACAGCACACTGTTTTATTTCATGTAAACACAACATACCAACCTTATCAATGTTTTTATATACAACAAGTGTGACGTCACACATCATTATGACAGTATTGTCGACACTAATCATTTGTTATACACGATGTCAAGACGCATGTGTAGCATAAAGAACATACACACGTTTGCGTGGCTCTGGAACAGCGCAGTGCAAATGGAAAAATGTAGTTTACAGTTAACTTTACAGCCAAATTTTAATTTCAGTAAGAGGTTGAAAACAGAATATGTAATTATGTTCATATAATTAAATATTTTTTTTAACTTTAGGCCAGTGCTGTGCAAATGGGTTAGTGAGAATGTGAGAACTTTACTTGCAGTATTAGTAGGTATATGTATGAATTTATTTTTTATTGTTTTGTGTTAAAAGTGAAGTATTGTCGGTAAAAATGACCACGCAATATTTTTTGAGTGAGACTCTGGCTGAAGTAAGAACAACAACAACATTCTCATAAGCAAACCACAGCCAATGAAAACAATTTGAATAACAGCGAATGTAGTACTGTTAACAACAGTGACATGTAATGTTTGTTTACTCCCAGCGGGCAAAAAACCGAGCCTTAGCGAGTGTTACGCTAAATGCTCGCAAACGGGCTCAGAAGCGAGTATTTACCGGACCAAAACCGGGGGAGAAATTAAACTCGCCCAAATATTCGCAAACTGGTTTAAAAACGGGTGCTAAACGGACGAAAAGAGTGTTGCCGTTGTGTCGTGCGCCAAACAGAGGCACACACGTGCAGGCACACGACACAACAACAAAGTTTTGGCTATTGCATTTTGTTTTATTTTTCGTGTTGTTCTCGCAAAAGATATTGCAAAAGTCTCGCAAACGAATCTATTGCAAGACATCGTCAACGAAACTTTTACTGCCACAATTCATTTTCCGATCGTTTTCGGATCTGTTTTCGAGAGTTTTACCCGCAATAGTTTCGCGTAACTCTCGTATGCGATATCGTATACGAAGTTTTGGTCCGCTGGGCTGCTTGAGTAAAACATTCACTGTCTTCTTTTGATTCTTCTTTGTTTTAAGTTTTGGTGTGCAATGAGCTGCTTTCTTATCTACAATTTTTTTTTGAAGTCGTTAGGCATGGTTCAGTGCATGGTAGAAATATAATGGTAGATGCAGTACGACAACAAATACAACAAGCCAAAAACAACAGGCATTTTGTTTTTGCTCAGTGTCTGTGTTGTGTCAAGTCAACTGATAGAAAAATGATGAAAATTTAAACAAATTTGCAAAAAGTGGCATTTAGAAAATGATTGAGTGTTATTTGCTATATTGAAAGTGTTTAAGTGTGAAAATTAAAACGTTTCTATGTAATTTTTGCAGAGAAATATTTCAAAAACAGCAGTTGTTGGCGAACGGGGGTTGCAGACAAACAAATGTAAACAAACTTTGACATAAGAGAAAAACTTACTCACACTCAGTCCAGAAAAAAGTTCAAATCAGCTGGGCTAGTGCTTCTACCATTTCTTTGTACCATGGTTCAGTGTGTGCTTGGTTTTTCGTAGTGTGTTTTGAAACCATAAACAAGACACTCATTGCAACCCTTTGATATGTATGTACTATATGTATGTATGTGGATGCCGAGGAAGTGGACATCAGCAGGTGGGATGAGGAAAACAATGAAGTCAAAAAACCACGGGTTGGCAAATCAAAAGTGTGGACCTGTTTTATTGTATTTATCTATTGATGGTAAGACATTTTGATGGTAAGACAGCCAAGTGTAGCTCTTGTGAGAAAATCTGTAAGACTAGCGGGAATACTTCTAATTTATACAATCACTAAAAGCGTGTGCATCCCGCTTTAAAAGTAAATGATTTGCCAGTGTCCTCGGGCGACATAGATTCTTACATTAGCACATCATATGATTCGTCTTCAAAGCGTAAAAGAGAACTTGATATAGCACTTATGAAGTATATTGCGTCAGATATGCGACCCTTGTATGTAGTCGAAGATACAGGTTTTCGCTATTTGCTAAACTTGCTTGATCCGCCTTACAAGTTGCCATCAAGTGGGACATTACGCAATGTGCTAATGACAAAGCTGGTAGAGAATAAAAAGGCAAAATTGCAAGAAATTCTTAACAATGTTGAGCATTGCGCCATTACTACCGGTCTGTGGACATCTCAGGTAAATGGAGCGTTTTTAACAGTAACATGCACATTTGTATCAAAAGACTTTGATCTGCGCACTGCTGTTTTGTCGACAAACAAATTGCTTACAGAAACAAATCATTCAGCACAAAATATTGCTGACTCGCTGCGAGCTGTGTTTTTAAAAATAATAGCTATTGTAACAGATAATGCAAGCTCAAAGATAAAAACTGCAAATAAGGCATTTACCATGCTTTGCACATACAATCAATTTGGTTGTGCAGGATTGCCTAAAGCTAGATTGCCTGGCATTCTTACTGTAAAGGCATCGTTACCTATTTTAAAAGCAGCACAATTGCTTATAAGAAGTTCAAAGACTTTAAAAAACAGAGAGGAAATATAGTCTCAAACAGGAAGTTCCCACAAGATGGAACAGCGCCTACCATATCATCGACAGAATACTACAAACGCACGAGGCTATTGGAAAAGTTCTCCTAAAAACGTCAAAAGCACCACAACCATTTACAGCTGACGAAATTAATTTATTGAAGGATTTATCAAAGTTGCTTTCTCCGTTTGATAATGCCACTACACAAGTATTGTCAAACACCTCAGTAACTATTGTTAGGTGTAGTCTTTTGCATAATTTGGAAAACTTAAAACCCGATCTTCAAACTAATAATGGCCTACAAGTATGCACATTTTTAATGGACAATATTATTAAAATGTTGTCAAAATATGAGGAGCGTTCAGTGCCACGAATTGCAACCTTGATAGATCCGAGATTCAAGTAGCAGGGATTCCGGTCTCCGTATAATATCAGTCATGCGGAAAAATTTTTGGAAAATGAAATTACTTTTTTGACGTCGCCACCAGAAGAATCCATTCTTCTATCTTCAGAGCCGCCAGCACCAATCGTAAAGCCAATACCGTCGCGCCAAACACTTTTTCAATTCGTCAATGCAAAATATTGAAGAATTGCCAAAAACAAAAAGAGCTGAGGCCATTGTGGAACTTCTGCGGTATTTTTCAATGAATCATTCTTCTGATGATATAGATCACCTTAAATATTGCATGGTAATTATATGAATCTGTATTACATCTCAAGGCCAATGATAAATTACATTTCTATGGTTTCAGCACAATGAAGCTAGTATTAAAGATGTGGCGAATAAATTCCAATGTATCCCTGCAACATCCACGGAATCCGAACGAATGTTCAGTAAGACTGGACTAATTAAAAGTAATCGTCGGGCGTCCCTCAAAGCAAAGCATGTTGACATGATTTTATTCTTACAAAAGAATTCATGGATTTCAGACTAAAATTAATTTGTTACGTTTAGTTTTTAAGTTTATTTTTTAACACATGAACTAATTTAATGAAATTTATGGATCTCAGACTAATTTTAAGTTGTTATGTTTAGTTTTGAAGTAGATTTTTTTGTCTAAAATTAAATAGATTTATGTATCTCAGAACCATATGAATTAATCGGAATAAAATGTTTGATTTGAACAATTTTAACGATACTATTGAATATTTTCCCTTAAACCATCGAAAATATCGAATGGGGCGGGGCGACTATCGATAGTTTGCCAGCTCTGCCTCACTGGTCCAAGACGGTCGTGAGCTAAACGACTTTTTGAGTGAACTTTTCTTTGTTACCATTTGTCCAAAAATGTCTATTGTTAGAAAGATGGAAAAAAATAAAGTTATGAATAAAAAACAATTGAAACTATTATTTTGAAATACAAAATATACGAAACAAAATTACTTCTTTTTTAAATAAAACCATTTGTTATTGTTCACAACACAGTACAAATTATTGCCCAAAATTTATCAATTACACTTTGTTTAAACAAAAAATACGATCCACTTACTTTTGAATTGAATCAATTGCAAGAGTGTTTGACTGAACAAATTTGTGTAGAAATCGGGAAATAAATTAATCGACACCAATTACAATATCAGTTGTAAATGAAATTATTAAATTGATTCAATATACTAAAATAGAATAATATCGAGTAGATGTTTAATTGAGCTAAAGTGTAAATTTTAATAAAAATCGAGTTCAAAATGTTTGCTCATGCAATTGAAATGAAATACCAAATATATATGCACTGGTTTTCAGCATAATCTGCATACACAGGAAGTTGTGAATATGGATTTGGATGTTTTCGATCTAGTAGGTGTTGAAACAACTTCTCATTAAGTTGTGTTTTGTTTATCCATACCATATCCCTGAAATACTTATAGAAAACGGAGCTGATGTGGTTTCTTGGTGATCCAGGAGATAACAATTACACTTAGGAACAAATTTATGGTCACTCCGTGTTCTAGCATCGAACTATATGAGTCGCGTAGAGATTGCTCTCCTGATACCAAAACTAGCTTCCAATATTTTCCAGCACGTCACATTTTTGAGAAATTTACATTTAAATATGGAGGAAAATTCAATTTCTGCATTTGTGAAAGTGCCGACAAGAACTTGCTGTCGCTAGCGCGGCAAAATTAGTATTGATTGTAATCCAGTTGTACATTTTTGCAAGCCGTTCTTGGTTTAAGAGATATCTCAAAAAGCAACCCCAAAAAACTCGATTTTTGAATTCTATTTAAACTTCAATTCATACCAAATGTCAAATAAATTGCAGCATGTTAAACTATACTTATATGAACTGTAATAGAGATACACAAATTTAATCTGTAATTCGACTTTTCCTGACATTTATTGGTTTTGAGATATGATGTATTGAAATGGGGCCAAAAGCCGTTTTTGCAATTTTTGACTGCGCACAGTTGTTACCGTCGATGCTTCAGGAAAAAAAGTGGAAAGGATTTCTGGGGAAAGCGAATATGGCGATACGAAAACTGTATTATCTTTGCCGAGACACAAAGATAAAACCCTATAATTGCATTTTACACTATTGAGTATTTAAACATGAAAAAGCTTCTTAAACTACCGCTCGGAACCGGTGTAATACTGAAGGTCCCAATCAGCGAGTGTAAAAATAGAAAGTGAGAAGCTCTCCTCAATCCCTTCATGGGATTTAATGGGAAACCATGTTTTTTCTTTAATTTTAGATACCACTTGCTAATACTCGTTTTGTCGCGCTAGCATCAGTTTATTGTAGTTGGAGCCTTCATACAAGGCACCAATTGACTCTTTCTGTATTTTTGAAAGTCAATTTCTCAAAAATGGCACGTGTAAGGAAAAATTGGAGGCCAGTTTTCGGATCCAGTTTTGGGATCTGGAGACCAACCTCTACGTGATGCATATGGGCATTTCCACAGAAAGGACCACCTTTTGTCACATCACGTCACCCTCGCAAATTGCTTATATTTTAAGACCAGTTAGTTAGATTGTTTTCTCATCTGTTATTAAATATAGAGCTTCTTACATTCTGTATTTAGTACAAGAATAGAAAACAATCGAACTTCATGGTCCTAAAATATGAACAATTTACGATGGTGACGTTGTGCGACATAGGGTGGCACTTTCTGTGGGAATGCCCATATAGCTTCATGCCAGATCACGGACGGATCATAAATTTGTTCCTCAGGGTTATCAAACTAATAATTTTTTTACTTATTTCTACTAAAAGCCAATTTATGAATCGAAAGCAAATATGTAATTTTTATTACCATAAATTTCGAAATCGAGCTGATTACTCACGTAATTGGAATGAAATATTAAATGTTAATTAACTTCTTACTCCTTTTGATTACGCATGTAATTGAATATAATTATTCTTGATTAACTCAATACAATAATGTTATGTAAGATTGATTAACTTTTACTTCATGCAAAATATATGTTTAATTGACGAACATATATTTATTTAATTATCGTGAGACAATTTGTGTACGTCGAATAAATATATCTACAGAGAACATTCGTCTCGTGTGACATTTCCTTTCACAGGGAGATGTTCGACTTACACCAGGTGGAGTTACAAAAACTGCTGACTTACATTTTTCATGTCAATACACTTACAATATCGTGGCAGTAGTTAAAATGCAAAACCCCGGTGGACTGGGTTTCATAGTGAATATATAAAAACGAAAAAGAAAACATAAACAACCCCTATTTGTTGACGACCCCCGCAAAAGTTATAACGAGCACGATTTACGGATATGAACTTGGAATGTAAGAACTCTACATAGATCCGGTGCAAGTATCCAATTGGCAAATGTCCTCGAAAGTTACAAGGCTGACATTACCGCTATCTAGGAAATGCGATGGACAGAACATGGCTGGACAAGAAAACAAAACTGCGACATATACTACAGTTGCCATGAGAAAAAACAAGAATTTGGTCACGGATTTGTAGTTGGTAAAAGACTGCGACATCTAGTCTCTAGGTTCAATAATGTGAGCGAAAATATAGCCACAATCAACATTAAAGCGAAATATTTTTATATTTCCCTCATTTGTATGCATGCCCCGCCTTAAGAACAACCGGCTTAAGAACAACAAAGCCGCAGGAGCCGCTGGATTACCGGCGGAGCTGTTTAAGGCTGGCGGCGATGAGCTGATAAGGTGCAAGCATCAGCTCATTAGCAAAATTTGGTTAGATGAATGCATGCCCGGCGATTGGAGTCTCAGTGTACTATGTCCCATATTTAAAAAAGGTGACCCGAGTATCTGTGCCAACTACCGTGGAATAAGCCTTTTATCCATAGCATATAAGGTTGTATCAAGTATAATGTGCGAAAGACTAAAACCAATTATCGCTGACATGATTGGACCATACCAGTGTGTCTTTAGGCCTAGAAAATCGACAACTGACCAGATTTGCACGCTACGCCAAATCCTGGAGAAGACACACGAAAAACAAATTTATCGATTATAAAGCGGCCTTCGATAGCCCGATACGGGAGAAACTCTATGAAGCAAGGTCTGAGCTTGGTATTCATGCAAAACTCATACCCCTTTGCAGAATGACCTTGACGAACACCAAATCCGCAGTGAAAGTTGGTAAGGATCTTACCGAACCTTTCGAAACTAAGCGAGGCCTCAGGGCGACACACTATCGTGCGATCTCTTTAACATCTTAATGGAGATCATTATGAGAAAAGCTGATGTCTACATGAATAAAACCATCAGCAGCAAAAGTCACATGCTGCTCGCGTATGCTGATGATGTAGATATCATTGGGCGCACAGTTAGAGAAGTTACTGCGGTGTTTTCGAGAATTGAGAAGGAGTCAGCAAAAGTGGGTCTGACGGTAAATGAGGACAAGACAAAATTAATGGTTTCAACGAACAGGGCCTCCACGCGATTAGACCAAAGCGTGAACGTTGATAACCGTTATAACTTCGAGGTAGTGGACGAATTTATATACCTCGGATCTGCCGTGAACAAAGACAACAACGTCAGCCTTGACATCAAGCGGAGAATTGTGCTTGCGAATAGATGTTATTTTGGGCTAAGCAAGCACTTTAGAGATAAAGCCCTCTCTCGCATAACAAAAGTCCAGCTGTACCAGACTTGCTGTATGGCGCAGAATCCTGGGTCCTATCGCAAGCAGACGAAACATCTGTAGGAGTCTTCGAGAGATAAATACTCCGAAAAATTTATGGCCCTATAGTGCACAACGGCGAGTATCGGCGACGCATGAATCATGAGCTGTATGAGCTTTATCCTCACATTGACATAGTTAAGCGGATCAAGATAACGCGATTGCGCTGGCTAGGCCATGTTAGTAGAATGGATGAAGACGAACCAGCACGAAGGGTTTTCGAAACCGAACTCGAAGGAAGACGAAAAATAGGAAGACCAAGAGTCCGCTGGAGGGATCAGGTTGACGAATCCCTGCGTACACTTGGTATTGCCAACTGGAGAGATAAGGCAAAAGATCGAACTGGTTGGCGAAATATGTTATCTTCGTTTTGTAAGGTTGTCCGATACCGGAGAAGTAAGTTAAATCAACACAATTACACAACGTGTAAAAAGAAAAAAATGCTGACTTTTCAACTCGTGTTAAATCAAATTTCGTGTAAAAAGAGAATTAGGTGTAATACCATTTTTTGTTATTCTCTATTTGTAAACACAGAGCCATTGTTGATACAAATTTTAAAATTCAAAATTTTTGTATTTTATACTATTTCTTAAAAAATTTAACAGATTTTCCAGACATACCACCCGAAATGCCCTACCCTTAACATGGATATGTAGTGGCTTGTAGTTCATAGCACCAAGTTCGATTAATTGGAAAAGAAGATTCATAAATATCCCGTCGTTGATCAATTTGGTTCCATACAAAAATTGTTATCACAATTATAGCAAGACACGTTTCTTCAGAAAATGTGTAATTTAAAACACTATTCCTTCGGAAAACTGTACTACACCTTTTCTATTGAGAAAGCGTACCACAAGATACTTCCGTATACAAATCGGTTTTGCAATACAGGAGAAGATATTATAGAACCATTTTTCTGGAGAAAGGTGTATTTCAGTATTCTTTTACTATAGAAAGTGTCCTGTGGTACACTTGTTTACAGAAGTATTTCTCAGTACTCTTTTTCTATAGAGAAAATGTCTTATAATATACTTTTACTAGCAAAGTGCCCACGTTTTTTTTAAACCCCGTGTAAAGGGCGGATTGCGGATATACTAATTATTTTGTAGGAACAGAAGTTAGTGATTTTTTATTAGTTTGTCCTTCACTCGGTGTAGAGATGATGACTCCCTTACTTGGGAAGCTTCTTAAAAGGATTCCATTCTAGATTTTATATAATACTAGCTGGCCCGGTAGACTTCATCCTGCCTACAAAAGTATTGATTTAGATATTATCTTATTCAATCAGATCAAAGCGCATATTTTGTTGATGCACTTGAATAGATTAGAAAAAGGAAATGATAATTACCCGTAAATTTCACTCTTTATTGTTTTTAATATTCCTTTTTTCCATGTAATTCAAAAAATCCTGTTCGGAAGGCTGGCCAGGTTTAGAATAGAATTTTTTGAGTTGTAACAAAAGCATTAAATAACTACCTGACAAATACTTTCCTTAAGGGTAAATTCCGAAATAAAACTGAAATACGACTTAAGTGCATAATATAAATATAACATATTATGTTCTTTGATATAAACACTTAACTTTGTTCCTATACCTTAGAACATAAAAAAAAAATGTTCCCCATTACATTCCATGAAGGAATGGCGGAAAGCTTCTCGCAATCAGCAAGCTGTGCGCTTTTTATATTTAGACTCACTGATGGGGACCTAAAGCTTAACACTGGCTCCGAACGGATTATTTATGTTTCATGGCTAAAGACAGTGAAAATGGCGCCTATCTTGCCACTATCTACTACTTGTTACAGCAGAGGCCATAATGAGAAGTAGGGTGAAAATCTAAAGTTTTTAGGTGAAGGTTGTAAAATCTGATCTGATATCTTATTATTGCAAGTGGTTGTTTAGTTGTCTATCCTAGAGAAATCGCAAAGAAGTTTGCAAAAGCTACTAAAAATGGTGCCAAAAAGGTAACCAAAAAATACAAACACAGTACCAAAAATAGTACCAACAAAGTGACAACAACTGAAAAATTGTGTCAGAAAGTGATGAAACCAACAAAAAAAGTAACCAAAAAAAGTAAAAAAATTTTTTATTAACACCATAATTGAACGGAGAAAGATACCCAGAATAGCCAAGTATGATGTTGAAAAACGGAACAAAAAAGGAACCAACAAGTACATAAACCGTACCGAAAAGTTCGAAAAGAGAAATGTACAAGAGAAATATCGAAGAAGGAAGCAAAAGGTACTAAAAAAAAGTACCGAAAAGTCCCAAAAATAGTACCATAAAGTACCTGAAAAGTACAATTTATTTTGAAATGTAGTCCCCAAAATTCATAATTCCATCTCCAACCATTTGATTTTCACGACAGTACTATATTTTTCTTCTTTTGCCCTATTTGTATCTCAAAAAGTGTAGATCTTGGAAATCACGTCTCTTCCTTTGTCTGCATTATAAGAGGAATGTGCAATCCAAATTTCATGATTCGGTATTCAGCCGTTTGGTACTTACAGTGGTACCACTTTCGTCCCGGTCTGCCTACTTTTCTCCCTAAAAGTAAAAATGATTCAAAGTCACTTATCTCTCCCCGCCGATTGTATGCGTTAAGAGGAATAATGTACCCACCAAGTTTCGTGATTCTGCCATTAGTTGTTTTAGTGTAGTACCATTTTTTTATCACTTTTCCCCCATTTTTGGGACTAAGAGTACGAATTTCAAAAAATCCCTTCTAATCTCGCATATTTACACCAATAGGAGTATACAGGCCAAATTTCATTATCCTACCGTTAGCCGTTTGGCCAGGGAGCTGATGAATCAGTCAGTCAGTAACGCAACAATTTTATATATCGTTAGCTGAAATGCAAAACAACGTAACTACAATTATCATTTGTGTACAGGAGCAGAAAAGGAATGCTTAAAAAATGGTAAGAAATGTAGTTTTGGCAGCCATACTTTCGGTTCTTACTTTAAGAAAGGTATTACCTTGAGCAAAAGTCGAAAATATAGCTGCCAAAACCGTATTCTTTGCCATTTTATAATTCTTCCTTAAAAAATGGAAATTGTAGTTACGTTGTTTTGCATTTCAGCTGACGATATATAGATTACGTATACCGATTTTTTATAACGAAATGAAAAAAGGGGAAACAATGACAATAACGAAATCGAAGCTCTAGATAAATGTAGAGAAGTGATGAGAGCCAGATTTCTAGTTAGCAATTTGAACAATAAGAACAAATTCCAATATTATATTCAGGACATTGTATTCTGGGCACGCCTTAGTCAACTTAAAATGGGCTAGATTTACACCTGCATATTTATCACACATATACGTCATAATAGCGAGCCCTTCACTTAGAGTATACTCGATTTCGATCAAGGTCCATTATGTGCTAGAATGCTAAATCGGAAATCAACAAAGTCCTTTAATTTTCAATTGCGAAGAAAGTCTTTCTATAAGAATATAATCACCTTTACTGAGATGGTACATCTACAGCTACGTCTGGACGCTTTGCCTGCCTTTCTCAAATGTACTTAAAAATTGTGGCCTTTATCCATAAATTCGAATGTAGTAACCCAGAATTTTTTTTTGTTTCGAATTCCTGTCACAATTAGCACCGAGTAATATCGGGGGTTTCAATAAGAGCGCTACAAAAGTTTTTTTTTAAATAAAACAAAACCGGTTTTATATACCAATGAAATTCTTTATTCCTGCGAAAGTACGTTCGATGCCATTATGTATGGAACTCGATTTCTTTTGCATGGCCACCACGGGCACGCTTGCAGAAGTCTAGACGCTGAACCCAATTTTCGACGATTTTCAAGCATAAATCGGCCGATACTGCTGCAATTTCACGTTTGATATTCGTACGAAGTTTATCAATCATCGCTGGCTTGTTAGCATAGACCATAGACTTCAAATCGCACGTCAAATCGCACGACCGAGGCGGCCAATCGACTGGGCCATTTCGTGAGATTACACGTTCCCCAAACTTGGTTTCCAATAAATTGATTGTGGCATTCGGTGTGTGGCTTGTGGCGCCGACCTGTTGGAACCACATGTCCTCCAAGAGCGCTATATTCGGTTATCATTGAACGGTCGCGATTCGCATTCAGAGTAATGTGCCGGTCTTGATAATCACGGAAGAAGTACGGCCCAATGACGCCGCCGGCCCATAAACCGCACCAAACCGTAGTCTTTTCGTGATGCAATGATGACTCATGGATTACGTGTGGATTTCTGTTTGACTAATAACGCATATTTTGCTTATTGACAAAGCCATTCAGCCGGAAATGAGCCTCATCGCTGAAGATGATTGAGGCCACTGAAGTTGAGGCCACTGACTCCAAATTTCGGTAGTAAATTTTAATAATTTCGACTCGTTGTTGGCTCGTATATCTTTCCATAATGAAATGGCAAACCTTACTGAAGAGAAATGTCAAAAGAGCGGGAAAAAATATGGCGTCGTTTGGTGTCCCTATCGATTTACTTTTGTAGCGCCTCTGTTGAAAACCCCATTACTTTAAGCACCGAGTAATACTTTAAGAGTGTGCACTAGTGGATTTTTGTACTAACGAGTTCCGAGACCTACGAGGAAAACATAGAGAATGAGAGCAATCTTTAGTTTTAACAATTTTCGTGTTAATTGGGATCTACACAAATATCTTTACTCTAACACTTCATTACATTTTGATTTTTTTCACTGAATATCCCTTTTTTTAATCGATTTAGTTGGCAAAATTTACTCCCAGTTGATGTGTTTTGTACTTCTGGCTTGACACTCGGCGGCAGAAGTTTGAAAATCACACCCCGCAACCCAGTCCCTATCAACGAGTCTTCTTTGATAGCACATTCTCTATTTGTTCTCCAAGTACTAACTGGATCAGCTGTCTCATCGGTACCCCTTGACTTTAAGAGTGTGCACTAGTTCATTTTTGTACTAACGAGTTCCGTGAAATACTTGGGAAACATTTATTTTGCGCTATGCTTCGCTTTTTTTTGAAGATTGATTTCCACGATTTGTGTCGTGTCTCATTTACTTCCACCGAATAACCGTATTGCATTTAATTTGTTATTATTTTTTTTATTAATTTAATCTCTTTTTACCACTTTTTTAATACAATATTTCACAAAACTACCCAAAATTAAGAACGCGACCACGAACGAAAACATGAAAACTAAAGTGAAAAACAGTTGATTATTTGCGGAACATTTTTGCTGAATTCCAGTCAGCTATCAACATTTCTTCTTTGAAAGCATATTCTCTATCTGTGCTCCAAGTACTAAATTGAACAGCTGACTCATCGGTACCCCTTGACAATTAGTTTTGTTTCATTTTCAGTAGACATTTGTCAAAATAACTTGATAACACTTTATCTGTTCCTATTATTTTACAGCCTATCCCCGATAGGCTTAAATGTTATAATTTTCCCCGTTAGTGAATACAGTCTACCATTTGTATGGGGAAACGTATATAATCTTTATTAAAACAACCAGAGAGTGAACTTTCTGAATTCTAACTCATAGTTGTTGATAAATTATATAGCCCAAGAAAACCACTGAATTTACTTAAACCGAATTTAATTTTTCTACTTGTTACAACTTTCACGGAACATCTTTATGACATCAACATCTTGAAATGATTATTCAATTTGTTTGTTCGTTTCTCTTCACTTTTTGCATTTATATCGTCTATTTAAAGTGAACTAGTTTTGTGGCCATCCGTGGTGCAATAGTTAGTGTGCGCGCCTCTTGTAAAGGAGATCCTGGGATGGATTCCTGCTCCGACCACCTTAAAAAAAAATTTATTTCGACGACGGTCACCATCACTAAGGCGACACTATCGAGTACTTAGCCATGAAAAAGCTTCTCAAAATACCGTTCGGAACCGGTGTATAACTGTAGGTCCCAATCAGTGAGTATAAAACTATAAAGCGCACAGCTCCACTGGTTGTGAGAACCTCTCCCCAATTCCTGCATGGGATGTAATGGGAAACCATTTATTTTTTTTGTTTTTAAACTAGAGTAGATTACGAAATGGAAATCCTGCGCAGCAAAGATGGAATACACTTCGTAAATTTGATGAATTAAGTATCATGGGTTTGGTCAGAATGTTGATTACTCAGAATTAGGACAATATTTCCTTTATAATAAAAGTGTTTTTTATTTCCCGCTAAACTAATTTTGTCGACGACTTTGTATGGGGAGCCGCTTAAAATCGCATAATATCGCTTAGGTCTCTATACAAAGTTGTCGAAAAATTAGTTTAGCAGGGAATAAAAAAGCAGGCCAACTGTCTAAATATCAATTTTATATACCCTCACCATAGGATGGGGGTATATATCATTTAATACTGTAACACATAGAAGGAACCATATTAGACCCTTAGTATCTTTGGACGAAATTCGGTTTAGGACTTTTTAAGACGTTTGGCTGGCTGGCTGGTCAACACGATAACTGCCGTAAATCTTCACAGATGACAATGAAATTTTGTCAGCGACTATTATTTGCCAATATTGAGTTTGGAATTGAAAATGGGCGTTTTGACCACGCCCCTTCTGGTACCTGCCCTACAAATCGACACATTTAGCACAAAATCATATTTCTTTCAAACCTTTCTTCTGGTAGATGTGATTAACTTCAACTCTCATACCGGTTAATAATCTGTAAATGGCTACTTAACTGGAGGAAATGGGCGAGATTGTCAGGCCCATTCTGGTACCTCCCATTCGTCCGGGTTGTCAATCCGATAAATCGCGTGAAACACTTCCGACCTTAATGAAATTAGGAATAAGGCTTCACCTTATCAAACGCTAATCACCGATTAAAACAAGGGTGACTTTGCCACGCCCATTGTGGTACCTCACATACAAAAGTTGTTCGGCCGTCTGGTTTTTCGGCACGAGAAGTCCCGCAAAACCGAACCAATCTTTAGGAAAGTTTGTAATAGTCAATATTTAGTCAAATAAAGCTCTCCTATAGAAAATGAACTGTTTTGCCACACCCATTATGGTACCTCCCATATAAAAGTTGGGCGCATGACCGGTTGATCGACACGATAACTCTCGTAAACTACAACCGATCTTAATAAAATTCGGTACTAGGCAATATTTTGCTAACAGCTACTGTGTAATTAATAACTGACTATTGTGTCACGCCCAGTTTCGTACCTCCCATTCAAAAGGTGGGCGTATTTGGGGTTTGCCGACTCGATATCTCCAATAAATCATAACCGATCTTAATAAAATTTAGTACTGATCAAAATTTTGGCAACAACTTGCCATGCCCATTTTTGTACCTCGCATATAAATATTGGAAGGGAAACTAACTAATTTGGGTATTCAATAATATTTAGCGCAATGTCGTCAATCTGCTATTGAATATGGTCACTTTTGAGTATGGGCGTTTTTTTAACAGAACTCCCACGCAATGGATGATTTAGGGTGAGTGTATGTTCACCCGACTGAAACTTATGTACTGGTTTTTGTATATAAGTACATATCTCTATGAAGAGTAAAATCAATTAGGGCGCAAACAGATTCCAAAAGTCTCTTGGATTTAAGAAAATGTGCACAGCGGACATAAGTGGAAGAATCTGTGTCACGGGGAAATGCATAACACTATAACAAAGATTGAGGAGACGCCTTTACTTGGATTAATGTGAACAATAAATTAGACGTTGGACTCCAAATAAATTAGGCGTATTGTAGTTTTAAGCGAGCGAATGACTTGTAGAAAATCTTTCTACTATTAGGTTTAGAAAACAATGTAAACTAAGGCTTAGGAATTACATAATTTAACGGTACTTAACATTGAGGACTGCATCTAAATATATAATTTAAAACCCTTTCCAACGAGTAATTTATGATTTGATATCTATGAAATGTCAGTTGAATACATTTCGATAGATTCTACAAGAAGTCGATCACCATTATAATGAAATAATACAACATTATTTACTACGTTTATACGAAAGCTTATATTGTGATATCATATTGCAATATGTCTATAAGATACGTGCAAGCAGCGTTATTATATTAGCAGGAGAAAATTAACAAACTAGTGGATAAATTATTCAGCGAAAAGTTAATTGACGCATCTACAGCCCCCAGCATCTATGGTTTGCCGAAAATTCATAAAGAGGGGAATCCTTTAAGACTTATTTGCTCATCCATAAATGCTCTTGGTTATGCACTTTGCAAATTTGTGGTTGAAATACTCAAAAATGTGACGAGAACATCTGAATATAATGTTAAGGACGTAATTGATTTCAAATCCCGGACAGAAAACTTGAAAAAAGACCAAGACGAAATATTAGTGGTCAGTAGTAGATGTGGTCAATCTTTTTCATAAATTTGGCATTAAGGAACATAGAGGAAAAATAGAGTAAAATTGCGGATTACACGTCTATACCATAGGGTATTTTTATGGAATTACTGGAAATTTTAATGGAAAGATTATTTAACACGACGCTCAATACATTAACGAGGAGACCGAAAATTAAAACTAAATATGTGAACGATATATTTGTAACCAATGGGAAATCTGAGGTGGAGGACACGATGAAGGAGCTAAATTCTTTCAATCGACAATTTAAATTTACAGTTGAAGAGGAAAGGGGCCAACAATTACCATTGCTGGAAATTTACCAGATGGAAATTTAAAAGTTGACTGGTATCAAAAGCCTACAGGACTCTCGGAAACAATCAAACATTTATGAGAGGGAGAAATACCATTTAGTTCCAAAGCCTAAATCGCTTTTTTAGTAGGACTAAATCGAGAATCGATACGGATGACAAGCCAAATGTGGTGTAAGAATTCAAGTGCTACGGAGACAAAGCCAACATATGCCAGAAGGTATATGTTGGTACTACGATGAATAAACTGAATTCGAGAATTTCATCACATAAATCGGATCAAAATGCACATTATAAGCCTTTAGAACAAAAAACAGCACTCGCAGCCCACTGTACGTTAACTGGACACAGGCCAAACTTTGACGAAGTGAAAATCCAACTGAAGAGAAGATTTACTCACGACGCCTCTTTCAGGAAATGCTACATATTATTGACGTTCCATCTGAGAAAAGACTCAACACAAGCGCGAAATTTAGGCGGAAAAATCAAATTAGTTGACAAAAGCTTGTAGCAAAGACTAGTCGTATACTTTTTGTTACCTCACAATGTTATTATATGCATAAATATTATTGTGATTTCCTACTCAATAATAAGCTTGTTTTTTTATCCCCTGCTAAACTAATTTTTCGACGTATTTGTATGGAGTGCCGCTTAAAATCGCTTAATATCGCTTAGTTCCCCATACAAAGTCGTCGAAAAATTAGTTTAGCAGGGAATAAAAAAACAGGCTTAATATCTAACAGACAATATTGTACGTACTTGAAAGAAAAATTTTGTATTTACTGTTTTCACTAATGTTTTATAAAATCGTTTTTTTTCCTATATGGGTATTTCCAGGATCGATAACGCGACATTCGTACGTCTTTAAATGAAAAAATAAATGGTAAAAATCAACATTTCTACAAATGTGTTTTTACGTGAGTAAAGCATTTTATCAACACCATTTTTATTATAAAAGACAAGCTTTGGGAACTTGTCGTTTTCAAATAATTTTTGGAAAACATTGCATAGATAACGCGACAAAAAATGGAAGTCATTTGTGACTTCATATTGAAAAATTCAAAAGTTAGTGAAATATGGCCATTAATTTGTAAGAAAATACTCTTAAACCATAATAAAACAATGTACTTTTCCATTTATAGGAGTTATTATGATCTACAACTATTGTTTTATGTATTTATAAGTTTTGTTAGTGATTGGTAACGCGACATTGCTAACGTGACAAAATTTCCACCTAGTTTCTGAGAAGATTTTTTTCATCAAATTTTATTTGGAAAAACAAAAAATATTAATTCAAAAGTTACAAATGTGAAAATAATAATAATAATTAGGAATACATGAATAATAATCTAAAAAAGATTAGGAAATACAATTTTTTTTGGAATATGCTGTTTGAGCTACTTGTATTTTAAAATGCTCATCGCAAGAAACAACATCGCAAGAAACATGATGTATCGCTGGAACATTTGGCGACTGCTCCCATTTTTTTTTTTAATATTGATAAAATCACAATTTCACCTTCCTCAACATACTTACATAATACGAATTCTAGAAACATGTTTTTTCGCGCATTCGTAAAAATCAAAGAAATTATGAAGCAAGAGTTTTTTGGTTTTCGTCATTTGCCATACTTTTCTCGTCAATACGGCTCCAACCTCATCGACTGCACCCTTGCCATGCGACGATGCAAAATAGTTCCACTCAATAAAATAAAATTAAATATAAAATTAGTTAAGCTATCAATTATGAACTTATTTTTAAACTGCGAACTACTTCCGTCTGAAAACAAAAAAAAATTTCAAAACGTCCATGACATTCTTTTAAGTATTTAACAATTTTTGTTAAAAATAAGTAAACTTAAGCCTTGCCATGATTCAAACTATTACTAATTACAGCCAGAGATTCTGTTTTCATGGAAGTCCAAGCAACGCAAGTAAAAATTGATACTTGCTTGTAATTAAAATGCGCGCTTTGAATTTCATTTTGGAAGACCAATCTATAATTTTCAGCGAAGTCTATCTGCAATACGAGTTCTCCATGCTTTACATTTTCCTTCACCTCGTCGAAATATTTTTGTTGAGCTCGGTTAACATGGAAGTGCATTTTAAACTGTGGCAATCGCACGTTTATCTCATTGATCAGCTCTGACAATGGTGCAATAGTATTTGCCAAGATTCCATTTTCTACTCTACTCCAAACTTGCCATTCAACATTTTCGTTTATAAGCCTTAAATATACTAGTGGCACCAGCTCATAGCACACGTCATCAGTACATCTCTTGCAATCAGTGGTCATGCAAGTTTCATTTTCAATATTGCAACAAACTAATTGCAAAAATTTGGCATGACTACTTGGAATTGTCGGAATTATTTTAGCACAAGCCTCTATTAAAAAACAAAAATTTGCATGATACATGCATACGCACATGTTGTGGGGCGTTTTGCTTGACAACATCACGTGTTTAGGTCGAAAATTGTAAAAAGTTGTTTTGCTTATACTGCCAACTCTTTCTATTTTAAAGATTCGAAAGCTTCTGTTGCGGTCATTATCAGAAAACGCTTTCAAAATATCTCTCCATTACAAATAAAAGTGTCTTTTTTGCATGCAGACTGGACGCTTATGTCTTCACGAGAATAAATTTTTTTTACTTGCGCAAGATTTGTTTCAGGCGTAGATTCCATAACCTGGTTTTCTGGCGGAAAGTATTTCTTACAGAGCGCTTTTAAAAGTATAATTTTTTTATCCAGCGCCTGAGGTAAGGACTTTTCAACCTTATTAAAAGCTTTTCCAAACGTCTGCTTATTATTATAAGGATTAACGACGTCTTCTTGTTGCTTTGCATTGTTCTGAAGATTTTTCCTGTACTTTCGCTGCCTTAGACGATCTCTTTCCCGCTTACTTTCGAGAAGCTTCTTGTTTTTGTTCGCCAGTTCCTTCAATTTTGCGCGCCGTATTTTCATTTTCATTGCAACATTTTTTAGGTACTTCTGGCGCTTGACGGGGTCTGATTCAATTTTTTCTAGATATCGTCGTGATGCTTCTTTATTGTAATTTTTACCCATCTGCATAAAAAGTAAGCATAATATGTATGTATATATATGAAAAACAATACTTTTTTGTTCTAATATGTCCAACTTACGATGGGTAACGCGACAAACTTTTGATTGAAATTAAACCTTTCTCAAGAGCAAAAGCACACAATTTTTTTTTTATTTGGGTTAAGCACAATTAACTTTGTTTGAATAATAATTTTCAACTACTTGCTTCGACTCGATCAATAGTACTGATAGAAAACAGTGTTTTGGCATCGATAACGTGACACAGAAATAGCAGGGGAAAGAAACTCAAAAATTAACCGTTTGTCAATGCCTACTGTGTGTCTGTTTCTATTTTCGTATTAGTTTATTGTTGGTACAAAAATTTTGAAAGAAGATCGCAATAATAAAACGTATATATAATAAATAACAACGAAAAGCAAAACCAGCAGTAAGAGTCACCAACAATTAAAAATAAAATATAGTAAGTTTCTGTGCAAATTTTTTACAACAAAAACAAAAATATGCTGTAAACGCATTATATTCTTTCAATTCGAATATTTCTTTAACAATATAAAGGGAAAAAAATGGCTGTGTAACAAATTTTAATTTTTTCGTCGTGGTTGACCTTTTTCTGGAAATACCCATATTAGATCCTTAAAAATGATCAATGAAGTTGGTCGAAATATTGGAAACTAAATATATTGTGATAAAAGGAAATTTATACAACTTCGATTCTTTTTCCATACCTATGACCTCAAGCCGATACTAAAATTGAAAATCATAAATACAACTCATTTTAATATTGCGTAAAAACAGACTTCGGTTTAGAAAAAAAGATTTTTTTGCAAAAATGTACAGACTTTTTTGGAAAAAATATAATAACACTGCGTGCAAGTAACACGTACTTCTTTGATCCATCATATCGCCATGTCACAATATAAGCTGTCTTATAAACGTAGCCATTGATTGTCCGAATGGCGGTTGAGTGCACCGATTGAAGAACCAACACAACATTCCACGAACAACAACTAATAAACTTTTATGACCAGTTCATGTTTTTACGAAGAGAAGGGGGCTGAGAGGCGAGGACCACCACTAATATCCATCGGATAGCAACAGCATTTGATTGCACTGATCGAAGCACTGATCTTCACAGACGGCTCCAAAATGCACATTAAAATGTCTGTTAAGGAGATAAGTGAGAATATAATTAAGAATTCTTTCTCTCATACCAGTTTGATGTAACTTGCAAAGTAACACTGGCAAAAGGCTTTGGAAAAATTGCTTCGAAATTGTCAATACAGCTAAGGTACTAGTGATTGATCAGCCAAAAAAGTTATCATAAACAATGTGCTCGAATATTTTATTTCGAACATATGTATTAATGTCCCAAATTTCATGATTCAAGATTTTGGGGGTATTTTATGTCACGCCTCTTATTCGCTCCAATCACCATCTACATTTTCTTCCCGGGTTTTTTCAGGGTGCAATGTTAGGAACTTGGTCAGGATTCTGATGAATCAAAGTCCGAAAACTATTTAATAAAATTTAAATTTTAGTCATCTCAAAACATATACAAATAGTCCATAGTCTTAGCACTTGAATTCTGTAAAATCGGTAGTTAAATTCTCAAAAATCCGTAATTTTGTATTGAAATTTAATGAATTTTTACCATTTAACTACCGGTTTGTATGTTAGAATGGTACAGAATTCCATTATTTATAAAAATCGTTATCCCAAACAATCAAACGTAAATTTTGCAAGCTTAACCCTCCAATGCTGGTTGGTTAACTTGTAGTCAGAACCATATGATTTTGACAATAACATTACTAATTGTCGAAATGAGAAATGTTAGACTGTATAAAATACATGTTTCTGTTTTGTTGGACACATACTCTAAGCCTAGGTAGTTCAATTATTACGCCTACATAGTTTTGCATACAGTTTTGTTAAAAGACTTCGATTTTCTGCATTTATTTCATATTTCACATAATTCCATTTGGCTGTTCCTCTTTGTTGTTTTGGTATTTGACCCAAAACATATGGTATTTCCAATAAAAATTCCAGGGTTGCCATAATCGGTAACCGTCATAAATTAAATCGCCGCTGGAAAACGAAATGCAAAGTTAACCTCTAATTAAATATCAATTACGATTAAGTAATCCGATAACAAACTACCCACTTAAAAACTGTTCATTAGTATGACCCCTTTCACACTCGGCAAGTTACTTGCGCAAGTCAGTTTTTCAACTTTCCGAGTACAAGCAACTCTGTACCTCAAATTTATTCCCCTAACCCGACCTTACCTCTGTCATCAACAAACCAAGACTTGGGCAAGAGACTTGCGCAAGTAACTTGCCGAGTGTGAAAGGGGTCTATCCTTGGTCGAAAATCGTTTTGGGACCTTTTAAGTGAATTGAGCCATGTTCGTATGTCTGTCTGTCGGTCTAGCTGGCTGGCCACCACGATAATTACCGCAAATCTTTAAAGATCACACTGAAATCTTGTCATTGAATATTATTTGCACAAAACTTATTTAAAATTGGATTGAAATTGGCGTTTTGACCACGCCCCTTCTGGTATCTCCCAAACAAATCGACACATTTAGTACAAAATCATTTTTCTTCTAAAACTTTGTTTTGGTATTGATTGCTTCAACTCACATTGGTTAATAATCCGTAAATATTTATTTAACTTTAGATTATTAACGAGGTGACCCTGTCTAATGATCTTAATGAAATTACGCTTTCGACTTTATATGGGCAAACACCAGTCTCTTACTAAATCAAGAGTCATTTTACCACACCCATCCTGGTACCTCCCATACAAAAGTTGTGTGGCCGGCTGGTCGTTCCACAAGATAAATCCTTCAAAACCGAACCCCTCCGTATGAAATTTAGTGCTAGATAATATTTAGCCAAATGCCACTCTGCTATGGAAAATTAGTGGGTTTGCAACGCCCATTCTAGTACCTCCCATACAAAAGTTGGGAGGATATCCTGTTGATTGGTACGATAATTCTCGTAAACCACAAGCGATCTTAATGAATCTGTGACACTTAAATGGGTTCAACGTATGTGCTGTATTGGAATTGCATTACCCAGCTAGTTAAGATCAGGATCAAATGCGCTGTTGCCCTTGTCGAAATACGCCTACAGGCGATAGGTGAATGGATCAACAGGAATCACAAGTTGAAATACCAACGAATAATGGACGCCTTGGCCGGTTACACACAAGATGCGAGTGAAACCGGCCGCATATGCGAAGTAAGGATTAAGGCGAACTGCGTCACTATGACGCCACCTAGGGACGATTGGCAGGATGAGACCCTGGCAGAAACTCCAATTGGAACATGCTGTTATACGGATGGTTCAAAACTGGGGGATATTTCACTAGGATATTTCACTGGTAATCCAACGACCGAAACCTACATACGCTTCCCGGATCACAATACGAACTTTGAAGCGAAAGTTCAGGTGATTACGGAATGCATTAAATGGCCCGAAAACACTACGTGCGCAATGGACGTGAATGTCTTCACGGATAGCCAGATGGCAATTAAGGCTATATCACCGGAAACTGTCAAATCTAGAACGGGCCTTGACTACAAAAAAGTGATCAATGTTTATTCCACGCACGTCAGACTTAACGTCATCTGAATGTCAGGACACAGTGGAGTTATTGGTAATGAGCATACGAAAATTCTAGCGACAAAAGTCCGAAAACTTACGTGGAGCCTGGAGAGCGCGAAACCGTTCGAGGCGACGAGGAGTACTATGAGACGATAGACTATTTCCTGTGACAATGCCCGGCTTTCACACAATCCAGATTCAGGTATCTCTCGGACAGTACTATACCGGACATAACCAATCTTATGGGAAAAGACTGGAAACTTTCTGAGGAACTTCGTGCATAGCACCGCATTCCTATGAGGGTATCATGATTAAGTAGGGCAAATTCAGAGCGTATAGTAGGTCGAATCAGATCGGAGATTCATTTCTATAACTACCAATTTTTCAAACTACCTAACTATTGAAATTTGGAGCTAAGCAATGTTTTGTTAAAACCAATTTTTCAATTTAAAATTTACTTTTTTCTACCTGCTATAGAAAAGTTGGACGGCGTTCCGGTTGGCCGAGACGATATCTCCCGTAAACCAAAACGGATGTATTGAACTTTGGTACTGGACAATATTTTGCCATAAGCTCCTGTGTACGCATAAGCTCCTGTCACGATAAATCCATAAAACCGCTTTGATCTTACTAGAATCCACATCAGAGTTTCTCAAACTTATTTCGTCTACCGCCCACTTTGACAATCAATTATTTTTCAGCGTCTCTCAATTTCTTTACCGCTTCTTAAAAACCACAAACAGATTAATTTAATTATACACATGTTATATTAGTCTAGTCAGGAGTTTTAACCCACATTCTAAATGAGAATCGCTTGCTTGTAACCAAAACACGACTAATTTCTCTCTCTAGTAAGCAGCGTTGCCACAGCACTAAATCCAAGTTCACAAATCCACGAATGCTACCAAGAATAGTTGAACGATCGACCACAAGCCACAATTCTTGGTATCCATTTTTGAACGTGATTTTTGTTTCCTCGTTAGTTGTCAGTTCTATAAGAGACATTTGAAATAGAATTCAACTCCCAGTCTGGTACTTTAAATTTTAAAATCTCCTGGAATCGCTCTATGGAATTACTCTGGAGGTGTTCCAAATGTTGCCAGTAGGCAAACAAGTCGTCGTTGTTGCACGATATTGATAAATTGGGAAAATTATCTAACTCACGTCTGCCGATACGGATCTTGTGCAAGAGCTGTTTGTCTAGGAAAGCAGCAACCACATTTTTATAAATTAAATTCAAGTCATCACCTTTAAGTTGGAGATTTATGCCCTTAAACAATTTATCCAGGTCTGTTAAGTACGTGATATCATTCTGTGATGTGATGAGTTTGTCGCGCAATTCTGTGTCCTTGGTTTCCAAGAACTCTATCACAGAGTCAAACAGATTGTAAAATCGAGTCAGACAATTGCCACTTGATGGCCAACGCACTTTGTGTGAAACAGCAAACGGCTAAAATCTTCATCATTAGCAGCACAAAGATGATTAACTAATCTATCAGTTAAAGAGCTGTTTCGGATTTAATTGACTGATTTGATGACAATTTGCAGTGATTGAAACAGTCGTTCACTTAAATTTCTAACAACCAAATTTTGTCGATGAATGACGCAATGTACAGCAAGCGCATGCGAATGCTATGGAGCCTTTATGACACCCTGTCATAGACGGATCGCCATCCGTAGCAGCTGATATAATATTTTTCAAGGGAATTTCTTTCTCATCACAAAACTTTTCTTGTATATTAAATAAGATTTTTCATTTTGTATCTGTCTCTAAAATTCTAGCAAATAAGAGTTCTTGACATACTTTCTCATTTTTAACAATCCTCACGTAAGACAGCAATAATGCGACATTAGTTGGTAACGTGGACTCATCCAACTGAATTGAGGTAGTCTTCAGATGTAATCTTCAGATGCCTGCACAATGACTTTTCAATATTTTCAGCCATTCCTTCAATTCCATCAATCCGTCTGCACAGAACAGAACTATTGTTCAAAGGGATTTTTCAGATAATATCTGCCGCCGCACAGTGGTTCAGAATCAATTTCCATCGATCAAAAGTCTGTATCTTTTGATCTAGAAAACATTTTTGAGTTCTGTAAAAAATTGATTGCAAACAAGGAGTGAGAAATTGCACACAGTAATTGAATTTTCATGCTGAATGGTGTATTATAAGGAGTTTGGTGGACATAACACAGCCAAATGAAGTCCTATCGGTATAAGATGTACCATCTGGAGAAAGAGAATTTTTCTCGACTTACCAGCTGTGTAGTTAGTTTGTTGTTTGTTTGTTGCAGAAAAAACAGTTATTCACGTTTTAAAGCAAAAAATTTGTCCTATCTTGCTGTGGTGGAGGTTTGCCGCAGGTAAAAGTTACCCTCAGAAAATGGGAAACATATCTTCCTTTCCCATGATGTATCAAATTCATTGACGTGATCTGACGTACTAATGTTATATTGGTTCAAACTCAATTGTTTTTTCAAAATCGATATTTTTCAACTTAACTATATCCAGGAGAAACAAAAGTTAGATGTCGTATTAAAGCCAATAAACAAAGTTTACCAATTGACTGCTATAGCTCTCAAACTGTTCGAGATACAGTTCAAAAAAGTCAAAAAATTAATTCTAACTTTTTGAATTTTCAAAATCTGAAAAAGCCTAAAATGTATTTGTAAAACGAAAAAAAAATTTATTTTTTTGTACGCGTCGTGTATTTTTTGTAATGCGTCAAAACAACTCCAAAAAACATAACAACAAAAATGTTTGTTTTCTTGCAAATCGAAAGAAAAAGAAAAGTAGTAAACTTTGGAAATTTTTTAAAATATACCCCACTGAGCGATTTGCAATGTTTATCTGCCATTGTAATTTCTAACTCCTTGTCTGCAATCAATTTTTAACAGAACTAAAAAATGTTTTCTAAATCAAAAGATACAGACTTTTGACCAATGGAAATTGATTCTGAACCACTGTGCGCCGGTCAATGGCAAAATTAACTCTTCTCCGATGGTGTGTGGTTTGCCCGTTTGAGCAATTAACTAAGAGATATTGTACGAAGCTCGAAGTGTGTCATCGTCTTGCTTAGCAGCCGCCGAAAAAAGTTTGGTACACTTGGCTGAGCATAGTGCCTCTTGTCCAGGTCTTGAAAATATGCAACATTCTTGTCTTTCTTATATTGATGCATTTTATTCAAATGATCTTGAAGACTTCATCGCTTCATTCGAAAATGTTTTTAGGCAAAAACACACAAAGGCAAAGATGGATCTTGATGAGAAAAGATGACATGGTCTTGTTTTCATAAATACGTAAGTAAAGCGAAGATATTAAGTACTTGCTAAACGATTCCGCCCGAAAACGCTAATGAAAAAATCACTTAAAAATCACACTTCTGCCAGCACGAGAACAGCAGCAGAGACAAATCAGGGGCTCCGGGACCTAAAATACAATTATGCTTGCACACATACAGTGCTATTCACTTTGTGGAAATAGTCGTGACCAGCGAATTTAAAGAAATTAACATCGTGATGTAAATTTGCTCTTGAACTCATCAGCTGGTAAAATATTACAACGAATATAGTTACGGAGGGAGATGCCACAGAATTAGTTTTTGTAGCGACGGTGCTAGCCAAAGCAAACAAAAGTAAAAAAAAGATCTCCTGTAAAATTAGGTTCTTGTAACGTACGAATATTTTTCGCAAAGGGATAATTGTGTTTTAATTCCAGAACCATTGGTCTTCGTTTCGGCAATTGAGTTTTACACCGATAAACAAAAAAACAGAAAACTAAATATACACCGCAGTGGCTTAACGGGCTAGACGCTGCTGAAGATGATGCTTCACAAACATCGAAACGATCGTCCAGCGAATGTGAGTTCGAATCCCACCCGCGGCATTTACATTTTTTTCACTAACCGGAGAAAATTGATCTCTTATAGCCTTAAAGGAAATTACAACAAAAAACTAAATATGTTTGAAGAGTGAGTGTATGATTCAAAAATTTAGCTGTTGAAACACATTGCTTCATTTTCAAATCGCACTATGAAGCGCTATAAATTGTATTACGGAAACTTCGTACGTGCATATTATAACGGGATTACAACACCCCCAATTTTTTCTAATACCCTAACCCACCCTTCTAGCGCCCACTTTGAGACACACTGGTCTACATACTGATAAATCAAAAGAATTTGTAACATGTGTTGGTTTGCAGTAGATTCTTTCGGCGCAAGATGCATCTAAAACATGTTTTTCCCTTAACTAAAATGTAACTTTCACATTTATGTATTTTCTTGAATTGCATTTTTTCCACAATGTTGATGGAATTGGCGGAAATAAAACAAACAAAAAAGTAAAACTGTTGGCAATCGCAGCTATATAACTTGGAAAGTAAATACCCAACGCAACTTTATTATATTTTAATTGACTTTTTTTTATTATGTTTCAACAGGTGTTGACGGAACACAACAACTTTTATTGCGAAACTACAGCCAGATGTTCCCATTATAATGTTATATAAGATATTTGGAAATACGAGTACGCATTAAGGTGGTCCCTCAATGTATGGGAGAATTGAAAACTCATCTGTTTAATAATGGCAGGCTAGATTTCTGTGAGGTTGGGCTAAAAAAAATAATTACCAAAATATGAGCTCGATACGGTTTGAAGATTGTTAAAACAAAATTGAGGCAAAATAGAAAGAAGAATGCTCGTAACCACTCAGGAGTCATCCCTAGGAAGGTAAAATGTATAAGCAATCCCCATTACTTTTATATCCCCAATATTTCTCTAGAACAACCCTGTAGGAAGTCAAACACATTTTTCAGTAACTTCAAACTGGTTTTTTAATAACCACATCTAATTGATTAACTGACTCTTTTCCTTGTCGCCGACTCACTATATGTATCTCTGCATGACTTTTTAATTGACTACTAATTACTTATTTTTCAACCAATTTGTAGTTAAATAGTAAAATATTATTTAAAAACCACGTTTTTAAATTAATTACACTATGTGTAATTTTTTAAGTCATGGCAAAATAACCTACGTGATAAAAGATGGCAAAATAACGTACGTGATAAAAGACTAAAAAAAAAGACCCGTGTTTCCCAATTTTTCCCAAAGTCATGCACTTTTTTTTTATGGGCCGCCAAAGATTTGGGGCATCGGTATCATTTTCGTAAAAATGTGATCATTTTCTCAGGCTCGTATCTTGCAAACCGTTCAGAATATTTCATTTTTTGCTACCTATGGACCTGAACAGGAGAAAAAGGTAAAAAAATGAAATTAAAAAATTTTCGGCAAATTTTTCACTTTTGCGTGCTACCTAAACAGTATTAAGAATCATCTCTAGGAGGTTTATATGTTCTAGAAATTTGTTTATTGAGATCTTAGGTAAATTTTTGTAGTTGATTGTTTCCTTGAATTTTGAACGGTTTGCTACCTATGGACCTGAACACGGGAAAAAAGGTAAAAAAAATCGAATTTTTTTAAGTTTTTTGCGATTTTGATCTGGAAGGTGAAGTTTTTTTTTATTTTATATGTTCGCAATTTTTGTTCTTTATGACAAGAGCTACAACTTTGCCTCAGAGAGTAAATAGAAATTCTGAACGGTTTGCAAGATATGAGCCTGAGAAAATGATCACATTTTTACGAAAATGATACCGAGGCCCCAAATCTTTGGCGGCCCATAAAAAAAAAGTGCATGACTTTGGGAAAAATTGGGAGACACGGGTCTTTTTTTTTAGTCTTTTATCACGTAGTGGTGTCCGTATATGGTTTTTTTTCGTGCTGCACTGTGTTAGTAAACAGTTTAATTTTAATTGATTTTTGTTATATGTATAAGTTACGGACGTTTTTTCGTAACTTATACACGTTAACTCATACAAAATGAAAACCTGCACGTTAACATGTATAATTTTAGAAATTTAAAATAACCCCGTAAAAGTGTTACCAAGTTCATTTATTTATTTATTTCAATCTATTGGGCTCAGCCCTTACGGATTAGTTCTTACAACTATGTGCTTAATTGTAAATGAATATACTCGAGAAGCGTATTTTTAAAAATTAAGCGACTCGTACGGAAATCTAAATGATTGCATGCATTGTTACATAAAATTAGACACCTTGTAATAATTTCATTCAATCCATAATTATAGCTATGGAAATTTTCGTAGAAAAAAGTATGGTCTCTTAAATTTCTCCTAGGAACGTTAAATGGTATTAGTTGCAAAAGCTCTGGTGAGTCAATTTTTCTGTCAATAATGTCCTTAATAAACATAATATTATGTGCCACTCTTCGTTGAGCCAGAGTGTTTAAATTGAGTAACTGACAACGAGTTTCATATGCAGGCATGTTAAAAGAAGTATATAAATTTCTTAAAGCAAATTTAGAAAATCTTCTTTGAACTCTTTCAATACGGAATTTCCATGTGTTGTAACTCGGATCCCAAATAATATCGCAATATTCTAATTGTGATCAAACAAATGCGAAGTATAAAATTCTAACTGTATATGGATCTTTGAAATCAGTAGAATTTCGTTTCAGAAATCCTACCTGAGAATTTTCTTTACTAATAACATATTCTAAGTGAAAGTTTTGAGTCTATATATACTCCAAGGTCCCTTATTACCATTTCTCTATCAATAGTGTTATTGGATAAAGTGTAATTATTCACCAATGGTAGTTTCTTATGTGTAATTGTTAAAATTTTACACTTAGAAAAATTTAATTCCATTCTATTATCGACACACAATTGCACAAGATTATCAATGTCTTTTTGAAACAACATGCAATCATTCATATTTCGAATAACAGAATATACTTTCAAATCATCAGCATATAATAAGGCATTACAATATTTAAATATTGAAGGAATGTCATTAATTAACAACAAAAATAGAAGTGGACCAAGATGGCTACCTTGTGGTACACCAGAATTTGCATAAACGGGTTCAGAAATATAGTTATCTATTTTAACAAATAATATTCTATTAGACAAATAAGAATACAACCAATTTAACATATTGGAATGAATACCTAACAATTTTAGTTTACAAATTAATACATTATGATCAACTTTATCGAATGCTTTTACGAAGTCTGTATATAACACATCTGTTTTGCAATCCATTTTCAACAGCATTAATACAATAATTACAAAAAATGTATGACATCTTCCATTCTTGTAAAAAAAACTGCAGAAGACAACGATTTATTAAAAATTATAGTGAGAGGTAATGAAATAGCTGACGCACACTTTGGCTTTGTTGTATGAAAAATATAAAATGTATGTCATTAAATTTCTTATATTTCCATGAAGTTTCGAAATTGATGATGTAAATAAAAGGATTAGTTACTTTTTTTTAACAAAATATTTAAAAAGTTGTTTAAAATATTATTGATTTTTTTCTTCTTCCACAAGCAGAATTCCAAGACAATACTGGACACAAATGTCAACTAAAGCAAACCCAAAAGGAAGTGAAGTGAAGAGGAAAGCCGAGGAATAGCTCGATTCAGAAACAGAAACTTTCACCGATATTCTATCGGTTCTGTCTGCTTGATGATCTTTGTATTCTTTATTAATACACTATGCACTTTTTGTTGCCGTTGTGTACTTTTTGTTCACTTTATGTATTGTTTGCATACATTTTATGTACTTTTTGGTACACATTTTTGTACCGTTATTCATTCATTTTCGTACATTTTACTACACTTAATGTATTTTTGGGAAACTACTCCTGGTGTGTACTTTTACGTAGTTTCTGGTGCAGGTTATGTCCGTCATGATTTGTACTACTTTGTGGTAAATGTTTTGTACTTTTAAATGCATGGTATGGCAAATAAATATGGTATGTAGTTACTTGTACATTGTATGTACGTTATGGTATATTGTATGCCAGTTTCGTGAAAATTATGGCGAATAAATGAGGACACCGATCCACGTTCAGCACTTTCAGCCATTTGCCCTTACTTCTCTCCTCGTTTGAGTCCAAAAAGTGCCTACGAAAATGCATATAAAAAAATGCCCTGGGCTTGCTCGGGGATGCCTGGGTTTATAGTTTTTTTTTCGCACTTGCTCTCGAGTCGTATATTTTTTACAACTCGTGGCGATCGAGCGGAGTGTAGGTGGTGTTCGTTACCGATGCATGGAGTATTTTTCATTAAAGTCCTGAACCATTGCAATCGAAAAAAGATTTCGTTTACCCAAAACATCTGTTTTTCAGTACAATAATTCAATGCTATTAACCAAGTGAGAGAATGCTGCTGCAATGTGAATGCAGTATAACCACCTCATATATTACATTGAATTTTTTAAAATTTTGTGTTGTGTTTGACTTTTAAATTAACGAATTGACAAATACAAAGGAAAAGTTATCGGATGAAGCCAAGTTTATTCTACTCAACGTCTATGCGTTATTTTCGTAACAGTTGATGTTAATTTATGTAGGTTACGAAAAAAACGCCCTTAAATCGTCAGCTAAAATGCAAGAGAACGTAACTACAATATTCATTTTGTTCAAAGGAGTTGAAAAAAAACTGATAAATAAATACAAAAAATGCAGTTTGCCAGTATATTTTCGAATCTTACTGAAGATAAGACTTTAATTTAGCAAAAGTTTGAAAATTTGAATTGAAAAATTAATTCCTCACCCTTTTACGAGGATTGTTTTTTTCTCTAGGAAGTATAAATTAAAATTGTAGTTACGTGGTTTTGCATTTCTACTAATTCAATGAATCACAGTAAACTGCAACAAGAGAGGAAAGTGACATTGAGTTACTCCCATTTTAAAATGAACCGAGCAGAAAAAGGTCATATAACACGGGGTTTCCATCAATGTGGTCAAATATGTTACCCATCGTGTGGTAACCGTAACAAAATAGATATCTTATATCGTATGTAAAGATTTTACAACTAAGGCGAAATATTTTTTACCTGTTCAAATATAAAGTGCACAAAACATTTCCTGATCTCTGGCTGGCATATTGGCAGTAATAAATTATCCGGCTTATTCATAAAAGTTGTGAGAGGTTTGAGAGATGTTTTTTTTTTTTGGATGAAAAATCGTCTCTCAAACCTCTCCTAACTTTTTATGCAAGTCTGTAGTTGTTTTCTCTTTAAGAAACAATTTATGCAGTTTTCATAAATTGTCCCAGTGAAGAAAAGCAAACAGTTTTATTACCTGAAATCTGTGTTTATACTAATTGCAGTTGAATACTGGATTTTAAAGTGTTGATCGATTTCTTGCGTGAATGAAAAAAAAAATGGAAACTAAAACCTAAAATCTGGATTTTTTAATAAAACAGGTATTCCGACGAGAGGCAAGTCTGCGACTGTACATAAGTTGACAAATTATACTAGCAGTGGAGAAATTTTAAAACGATTAGTATATTAACATTTTGGCTTGCAATGAACTCCTTTAGTAATCTGGCGTTGTGTATAGGGGCATTATCCTGTTGCAATATCCAAGATGTGTGACCAAATAGTTCACTGAACTTCGGAAAAACCGATTCCAATAACGTTTAATAGCTTGCACCAGTCATTTTTGCACTTTGAAATTCAAGATCGATGGTGCCATAGTCCGTGTAATAACCGCTACTCGAGTTTAGTTTTCTTTGACTAATTTATTAACTTTATTAATTCAACAAATTTAGTTAATTTCACAAGATAACCAAAACCATTCATACTCGCACGCTGTTGTGTTATACTTCTGCCTATCACACACTTGTTGCCAGATAGCTAGAACCGATCTATCGCAAATCAGCGTTGCCAGATCTCCACATCCCTCCTATATTTTTCAGCTTCAAAGTCAACTTTGGTTTCAATTTCTCCGTCCCGGACTCTGCTCCGTCTGCCTGTATGGAAGAAGCTAAATCGCTAACGTCACTCAGTTCCTCTCGATTCTCAATCATGGTCGGAACTCTTTTCAGATGACTTATGTTTCGCCTGAACACTTTGTTGTCGCCACGTACCATTGCCTCATTTCCAATCCGTTCAATTACTTCAAACTCTCGCGGGTCAAACGTTGTGGTCAATTTGTTTGGGAAAACCACATTACGCAGTAAGACCTTATCGCCTACTTTTATATCGCACAGTTTGGCGTTGCGGTCTTTATCACTCCTCTGCTTCCCTCTCTCCTTGTTTAGAATATCACTATCTCTTGCCCCAGAATCCAAAATATCGTCACTGATATCGCTGAAGGAGGGAATTTTATCGCGTAAGAGTCTGTTAAATAACAACTCTGAGGGGGCCTTCCCAGTTGTGCCATGAGGGGTAACATTGTACATCAAGACGAATTTTTGAAGCTCCTTTTTAAGATCTAGTCCATTAGCATTTGCGATTTGAAGTCGTTTCAAAATTGATCGGTTCATATTTTCTACTTCACCATTGGCTTGGGGCCAGTAGGGTGGGGATGTCTGCAATTCAATATTGTTATTTGCGCAAAAACTCTTAAATTCAGAGCTAACAAACTGCCGGCCATTATCAGCTGTAATTGATTTCGGAAAACCCAGCCTCGAAAATATTTCATCCAAAAAATCAATTATTGCACTCGATGTGATTGTTCTAAGAAACTTCATCTCCTGATACCGTGAGTAATAGTCAATAACCACCAGAATATATTCGTGATTCGGTAGGGGGCCCAACAAATCCATCGCCAGGCACACCCATGGTCCACTGGGTAACGCACGCCGATTCATTGGGGCTGGTGGTATTGGCTGAGATACTAGTAAACAGTTACGGCAACGTTTCACAAACTTTTCTACATCCCGATCTATTGAAGGCCACCAAATTTTGGATCGAACTCTTCGTTTCATAACTGTTTCTCCGGGATGGCCTTCATAAGCCAATTCCAAAACCCTTGCCTTTAAAGCGTCTGGTATAACGATCTTGCTTCCACGTAAGAGAATGTTCCCCAGAGTGCACAATTCAAATCCAAATGGAAAAAATTTGTTCTTGCTATGACCATTCCATGCATCATTGTTGACACAGTCTACTGCTTCCAAAAGCTCAGCATCTTCGATATTTTTATTAACTATTTCCAGTATAGACACTGCTCTTGGAACTGATTTTTCAACAATAGAACAAATGTTTTGCTCACACTGCTTATCGAAAGTGTCAGAGTGCCCTAAAGTACACAGTCTTGAGAGTGAGTCAGCGATGTTTAACTTCCCTGCTCGGTATAACACTTTAAACTTGAACGATTGCAAGCGCAGCACCCAGCGCTCAATTCTAGCAGGAGGTTTCGAAGTTGGCTTGAAAATGGCTTGTGATCAGTGACGAGCTCAAATTCAACTCCTGCTAAATAAAAATAAAATTTTTCAACAGCCCAAACCAAAGCAAGGCTCTCTTTTTCAGTTTGGGAGTATCGTCGCTCTGTTTCAGATAAACTTTTACTCGCAAACGATATCACTTGCGGGTTGTCATCTTCGAACTGTAAAAGTACAGCTCCAAGCGCTACTGGACTCGCATCAGCAATCACTCGGATGCGGTACTTTGGATTAAAATAGGATAACGTAGAGATATTTCCCAGTCGACTTTTCAATTTCTGAAACGAATTCTCTTGGCTTGCGCCCCACGTAAATTTAACGTCCTTTTTCGTTAGTCTTCTAAGCGGCTCCGTGACATCACTCAGATCTGGAATAAATTTACCTAGGTATGTCACGAGGCCCAGAAAACTCCTTGTTTCTTCCTTGGTATTCGGAGCACGAAATTCCTGCACGGACTCAACCTTCTCTGGGTCTGCATTTATTCCATCACTAGACAAAATATGGCCCAAAAACTTCAGCTTCCGTACTTTCCAAATGCATTTATCACGGTTTAGCAGCACGTTGAAACTTTGAAAAATCTCCAACACCTCTTGCACGTTTTTATCGTGCTGTTCTTCTGTGTGTCCAAACACAATTACGTCATCGAGATAGTTCAATGCATTATCACATGAGGCCAAAATATTCTCCATAGTTTTCTGAAAAATTTCTGGAGCCGAATTTACACCAAACATGAGTCGCTTGTATCTATATATACCCTTGAATGATATAAATGCTGTTATTCCTCGGCTTTGCTATTCCAATTCAAGCTGGTGATAAGCGTCTTTTAAATCCAGTCGAGTGAAAAAATTAGCTCCTTTTAGCCTGGTCATGAAAGAGTCAAATGTCGGCAGAGGATAATTTTCTCTTAAAATTGCTGTATTTGCGCGCCTTATGTCAATGCATAGCCGAATGTCTCCGTTTTCTTTGAACACGACAACGACAGGAGAGATCCAAGCACTTGGTCCTATAACTGGTTCAATAATATCCTTTGCTACCGCATCTTTTAGTTTTTCTGCAACCTTTTCCTCGAGCGCAGATGGTATACGCCTTAGAGGCTGTTGAACTGGCTTAATTGTGTCATCTATTGAAAATTTTATTTTAATACCTTTTATTTTAGGAAAAGGTAAAATTTCCTCAACTTGATTGATTCCACGACCCAACTTCAGTACATTTAGCTTTATAGCCGTATCACGACTCAGCAACGATTGTTTTCCGTTCTCAATCACATAAAATGAGGAAATTACGTTCGAGTTTGTATCGACTCCAATCACAGCTTGAAAAACCCTTTTAATTTTAAGTAAATCATTTCCAGCGTAAGCGCGAAACTGTTCTTCTGATTCCGTTCGGATGTTCCACCTTGTAGCTTTCCGATTTGTCAAATACTTCCAATCATCTTCGCTAAGAAGATTGTGGCGAGACCCGGAATCAATCAACATTAAAATTTTATGTCCGCCCACGAAACAATCAATCATTTCGTTCATATCACTTTCAAAGTCTTTAAGCGCAGCAATTATACTCTTGGAATTTCTCAGAACCATTTCCAATTTTAGTCTCATCTGTTACAAATTGTATCTTTTTTGGACTAAATTTTACGCGCTTTGCATTTTTTCCTTCCTCATCATCGAATCTACGTTTATTAGCTCTAGTCTTACACATCCGTGCGAAGTGACCTATTATGTTGCATTTATTGCATTTAGCAGTTTTTGCCGGACAATAAGAACTGGTTGCCGCATGGTCGCGACGACCACATCTGCTACACTCAAACTCAGACCTCTTATTCGCCACTCTCGACGAAATTTTGTTTATCCCATAAGATAGAGCTGGGGCTGGTATTATCATAGATTCAGATTGATTACTGATTTGCTCCTAAATATAACACATTTCAATAATGTCCGCTAAGCCCTGGTCTTTTTCTAATAATCGCTTCTTAAGGTCTTTAGGGGCCCAAACATCTATTAGCTTATCCTTCAAGTTTATCTCCACAACTTCTTCTTTGGTCTCTCCGAACTGACATTTCGTCGCCTGGTTTCGCAGTCGCAAAATAAATTTGTTTAAACTTTCACCTTCTTCAGGTTTAAGCGAACGAAACAGATGACGTTCAAATGTAGAGTTTCTTTTTGGAGAAAAATATTCCGTCAGCTTGTCAGCAAGGACTTGGAACACATCTATGTCTTTAGTTGAAGTGTCCACCAATGCTCCCGGAATATTGAAGACTACCTCCTGGAGCTGAGGACCCCCTAGGTGTAGCAACTTATTTTTCTTTTTGATCGGGTCTTTGATGTCTTCCGACATCAGATATAGATTGAATGCCCGGAACCATTTTTCCCATTCCGAACGGACAAGGGACTTATCAATTGTTTCACATAAAAACGGTGATATCCCCGACGAACTCATATTTAATGCTTCTTCACAAAATTCAGCAGTGTTTGCTTGGCGATGTCTTTAGACCTAAGGAATTTTAATATCGTTAACTTCCTTTTTCTTTTGACGCTCTTTTAATTTATTTTCTTCTCACCTTTTTCGAGTGTATTAACCAGCAAATTGCTTGACAAATTAATGCCTTTCTTCTCAATCCCAATTTTATGGGATTTAAATGAACCAGCAATAAATGCTTGGGAAATGTTCCCTTCCCTTCACAAGCAGTTGCAACTTGCCCACAATTGAAGGCTTTCTAGTTTGTTCTAGAACTTTCCAAATTTATATAATTAGTGTTTACTCCAATCTATCAAAATCCTCTTCCATATTTACCTCGTCGCCAATGTAATAACCGCTACTCGAGTTTAGTTTCTTTGACTAATTTATTAACTTTATTAATTCAACAAATTTAGTTAATTTCACAAGATAACCAAAACCATTCGTACTCGCACGCTGTTGTGTTATACTTCTGCCTATCACACACTTGTTGCCAGATAGCTAGAACCGATCTATCGCAAATCAGCGTTGCCAGATCTCCACAGTCCGTAATAGCACCCCGCACCATAATGCCGCCCTATCAAAAAACGCTTTTCTTTGCGCAGATCATGGAAATAATAGTTGTAGCCATCAGGCCCATCTAAATTAAACCTGTTCTCATCCGTAAATACAACGGTTCTCCAGTCATATACATGACCTCTTGGTTGCACATCCCATACCATGTAGTCTCTTGCGAATTGAAGACGCTTTTCCTTACGAGGAGCATTAAGTAGCGGCTTTTTTTGTAATTTCAGATATTTAAGATACTCACAGCTCTTAATTACTCTGCGTACTGATGACTTGTTCGCTTCCACTCCAGCTTGAGCTCTTATTTTTCACAAGGACAAGGCAGAATTAGATGCAATTCTGATGATGTTTCTTTTCTCATAAGTAGATAAAGACAATGAAGCCCCTCATTTAAAATTTTTTCCATACCCCTCGGGGTCCTTGATGTAATTGTCGACAACTGTTGGGCTCCGCCCAAGTTTTTTAGCCATTTCGCGGTTGGAATATCCTTCAGAACGGTAAACATCGATTTTAGTTTTTTCCGATAGATTCTTAATTTTTTGTTTTGCCATTTTGACTCGTAAAATGATTAAGATGTAATAAATTGTAATAAACAAACGCTCCCTACAAAAAATCATAGCTTATTTTAAAAATAACAAAAAAGTTAAGAAACCACTATTGTCATGATTTTTCTATATCGCAAGATGTCTAGCTTCCATTTCCATTTTAAAATTCTGTAATGGGTTACAAATTGCAAAAGATACAGGCTGCTGAATAGAGAATTTTTAGGGCCTTTAAATAAGTGAACCAGAGTGTATATAAAATTTATTTTCTACTCTCTAACACACTAGGAAGCAAGCTTGCTGCTTAGGAAAAACTATTTTAATTATTTATAATTGAAAATAGGTTCATATTTTTGTCACGGGATATGAATGGTGTTCGGTTCTTCGTGCGGGATATGAATGATGTTCGGTTCTTCAACCGGCTCCGGTTCCAAGAAGAACCCAGTATTTGGACCGGTTCTCAGCAAGATACTGTCCCAGAGGGGCATAAGTGTAAAATTTTTTAAAAAAAAATACAAATTGCTAATTTATGCACAGTTGTATAAAAAAAGTAATATTTTTGAAATGGCTCCGAATTCGACTTTTTCATGGAATGCTGCCGATAATGCGCTAACAAGGATGGCTCTGAAGATGTTAAAGGTGATTTCCAAACAAAATTGTGTTTAATTTTGCAGAAGAATGACTTGAGCGCTTTCGTTTCCCAACGCTTTAACTTGCGGCATGAATTTATACGAATACCGCCAGAAACGAGGCCACAGTGCGCAGATTATCAGCAAGCATTGAAAGTTGTCGAGGAAATTCATGATGTAAACGTGGTGTAAAATGTAAAATGGTGGAGGTATAATAAAATATTTTGCGGGAACGAAGGAGAGGAGCAAAAAATATCCGAGTTTTTAAAAATGCAATTTGGTATGACTCTTTAATAATTATATGAACATTAAAACAACAATAAACCCATTTTCATTTATTGCAATAATTGTGTATTTTTTCTCTATTTTGATAAATTTTTGTGAAATTTTTTTTTATATGGGGACCCCATAAAATGGGGTAGTGTGTTCATAAGAACATATTGACCTCTTAAAAAAGTCTCGGTATGATGATCTAAACTTTGTTCTTTTTGCTGGGCCTAAGTGCCAAAAAACATCGAAACGATCGTCCAGCGAATGTGATTTCGAATCCCACCCGCGGCATTTACTTTTGTTTCACTAACCAGAGAAAACATGATCTCTTAGCCTAAAGGAAATTACAACTTTGAAAATAACGAGGATCTAAAACAACTTAATTTGAAACATATGGTAGGACCAGACCAGAACGAGACAACCACAATTAGAATAATTCGTTCTATAAATAGAACTTTCAAAAACTTCTGCATCAGTGCGTGTAAGTAGGAAAGCAATGTGTAAGTAGCGACAACAATCACTCTGCACACAATCGATAAATGTCTTCGGTTAGTGAGTTGTGTAAATACACACCGCAGTGGCTTAACGGGCTAGACGCTGCTGAAGATGATGCTTCACAAACATCGAAACGATCGTCCAGCGAATGTGAGTTCGAATCCCACCCGCGGTATTTACATTTTTTGCACTAACCGGAGAAAACATTATCTTTTAGCCTAAAGGAAATTACGCCCACTCCAAGTTTGACTCTTATTTTTTCATTTTATATGCATAACAAAAATTAGGATTACACGAAAAACAACCTGGTTCTAATTACAAATAAAAGAAATACAAATAAAAATAAAAATCAATTCAAATTCAGTGGTGTCAAACAAATCTTTGCAAAATTTTCCTCAGTTTTTCGAGATAGTGAATTTCTCCGAAGTATCAAATTTTTCAGTTTTTAGGACTTTGTCTGTCTACCTTCGGCATATATTACTGCTTGCAAACGCCTATGCATTGAATTTATTAGCTTTGGAATATCATATTCTTCAGGTATTCTTTCCCATTCCTCTTTAATGAATTTGACTAAATCGTTTTTATTCTTGGCAGAGATCGTTTTCCTACCTTTTTCTTTAAGTGGACCCATACATTTTCTATAGGGCTCAAGTCAGGGCTTTGAGCAGGTGTATCAATGACCTTACTGCAGTTGTATAGTAACCAGGTCCTACACAGGTATGATTTGTGTTTAGGATCATTATCCTGGTAAAGTTTGTATTTTAACTTCCTGGTATTTTCTTGATCGACAAATCCAAATTTCCGAACACTGTAACTCAGTTCCTCTTTCAGAATATCTAGGTACACCTCCTTAGTCATTATTTCATCCAAAATCCTTATTCTTCCTACTCCCTTACTTGAAATACAACCCCAAACCATAACTTTCCAAACTTAACTGTGGGAATTATATTTTTTGTTTCTAAAGCTGTGAGAGGTTTTCGCCATACTCTTTGGGACCCATCATGATTGTATAACATCATCTTCGTCTCATCGCAAAAGATTACATCTTCCCAGTATTGCGTAGGAAATGAAATGTGCTCTGAAGCAAATTTAAGCCTCTTCAATATTCTGAGTTGAAAGAAGCGGTTTTTTCCCAGCTGATCTTGAGGAGTAATTGGGTTTCAGAAGTACTTTTCAAACGGTTTCATGCGACACATTAACTCCGCAGTCATTTTTCATTTCAAGAGCAAGATCTCTTGTGCTAGCATGGGGATTGTTGTAAATTGTTTTTATTATTTTGTTTTCTTCTCGTCTTGTCAGCTTGTTTGGTCTGCCTGTTGAGTGCTTTAACTCGAGGCTTCCTTCTTTTTCTGCACGGTTTATGATGTTGTATACAGTTCTTAGCTTGAGAGAAAACATCTCAGCAAGCTCTTTAACCGATTTGTCTTTATAGTAATTAAAATACACCAACTGAATAATGTCTTCACAAAAACGTTTTCCTGGCATTTTTTAAAATTAATTGGAGCCGTCACAAGTTGCACGAAATACCATTACTTTACGAATAAAATCAATTGCTCTTCCTACTACATGCACTACCATCAAAAAAAAATCAGATGTACTTGTTTTTGCATTGTGCTTTTGCAAAGAATTCTTTGACACCATCGAAATTGGGTATGTTTGTTTTTTTTTGTTGCTTTTCCATAATGTTTGCCCGAATTCAAAGTAGTTTTGATGCTCTCCAGTTGTGTGTAAGTAATATAACGGAATATAAAAAAAATAAAAACAAAAATACAAACAAAAAGATGAAAAGAGAAATAAGAAAACGAACGAGAATAAATAAAAACAATTTGTCATGCACGCAGGGTTGCCTACATTAGTCTACTGTGTTTGTTTACATTTGTATCAGTTCCTATTCACCTAAATAGAATGTCGAGGTTAAAAATATTCTCAGCGTCGTAGTCAACTGTTGCCAAAAACCGTAATCGCTATGACAAATAATTTTTTAACTTTATATTTATAATTCAATTCGCCCATTTTTTGGATTTTTGTGGCCCGATAGGCTATAAAAAGCTGATAAAAATAGAACAACAAAATTTTCCGCGCGGAGTATATAATCGGTCATATCTCAGGTATTTATTAATGCTCCGATCTTGTTCGGTTGAACAGCATTACAAAAGGTAATTACCAGCTGTATCAATCCATATATAAGGATATTCATGTTTATTATCCCATTGGGGGCAAATTAAAAAAAAAAAGATTTTTTAACCTCACTTTTTTGGTAAAAGTCTGTTTATCACAAAAACAGCCCTAGTAAACATTCTGTATGTAGAAAAAATACAACACTGCAAGTTATTTATAAGGTCTAATACTGTGCACTAGCCCTTCAAAGACCAGAGTTATTTATTTTCAACCAAAATTATTTTAAAAAATTCGCACGATATTTTTTTTAATTTGCTCCCAATGCGTTAATAAACATTATTATATTTATATACGGATTAATAGAGTTTGTAATTACCTCTGTAATGGTGTTCACCCGAACCAGATCGGAGCATAAATACCTGATATGTCCTATTATATACCCAATCTTTAAAGACCCATATGTGAAAAAAAAGATTGACACAGCGCAGAAATTTTTGTCGACAGCAAAATTTTGGTGTAGACCAGAGAGTTGTAGCTAATCGGTATTGATGCCAAAATTTTAATTAAATAAAAAATTCTTCGAACTTCATGTTTCGTAATCTGAAACAAGAACGCTTTAAAGTTTTTCATATTGGCTACCCTGGTTACTAGGGTACCCATTTAATCGGTTTTTTTGATTAATCGGTTAATCGTTAATCGTAAATTTCAATCTGACAATTAACCGAACAAACCACAATAAAAACAAAAAACGCATTTATTAAAACAAAACAAAGCGTAAAAGAAACTTCTTTATATAAAATATATGTAGGTACAATTTACAAATCGTAGTTGCAGCAACATGGAAATTAGTCACTTTGGACCAAACCAAAATTAGAACCCAAAAGTGCCACTCCTTCGGGTACCTCACTCACAAAGCGTAGGTTGGGCTCTGGAACTATTTTACACTATAACACCCTATTGGATTGATTAATTTTGAACAAATTTTGCAAAAAATTATCGTCTGACTATTATCCTTTTGTACAAAGTTTGAGCAGAATGGGATCAGGCTTTTACAAAGTGACCAGTGGGTCTTGAAATTTCATCAGATCAATTTTCAATGAATCAATTTTGAGATTTTTTTATTTATAGAGCACTGTGAGACGCTTCCTCTCAACAAACTATCAAATATGTTCGAAATGTGTGTAAAGTTATGAAATCTGTTCGCAAGTCGTTGTCATATGAGTTGCCACATTGTAGGAGTGTTTCAAGACGGACTGCTTGCCATAAAAACGTACTTATATTTTATTAATCGCACTGATTTGTTCGAGTTAATCGTTAATCTACAAATTAATTATTAAAATGTTAGGTTAATTTTATAACACGATTAATCGATTAACCGAATAAGTATTACGAAAGAATAAACAAAAATCAGCTGTTAAAAATCGTGTTGCAAAGAAGGCGTTTATGCGAACACTAAACACGATTTGGCATTCGATAAGTCGCATTTAAAACTCGATTCTCGTTGATACACTTCATTACTTTGATACGGTTATGGCATGTGATACGGTTATGTGCTCGTCAAACCAAAACGGACCGAGTTAACTCGTGTTAAAGACATGGCGTATGATTAGCGAACGATTTTCATAACTTATACGCCACCCCGCAAATATGTGGTCAACAGATGGAAGCAAACCACTTGTTTTCACCTGCTCATTAATTCACGACATGTGTCATTCTCTATTTTGTTTTGATTTCGACTTTTTTGCCTAACATTTTCACATAAATCTCAACGAATTCATTACGACGCGCATTGTTTTCATATTCGGACTGCGCATGTTTTAACTAAACATGCGCACTCTCGATGTTTATCTGTGAGAGTTGAAGAGAGCTGCTCGCCGTGTGAAGGAAGGAGCAAAATGATGAATGCTACACTCGTTAGTGTATTTCTCATTTCATCTGTTTCTCTTCTCCTGCGTCCGAAAACGCAATGAGGTAAATATAAATATTTATCTATGAAAATACGTCCATATGAAAATACGTCCATACTATATAAACATACCTACACACATACTTATCTACGTAAATACATAAATTCATACATATTTTCGGCTGCCGTATAATTCGGCATGCGATGCGAACAATAAACTATGTCTGCATATACATATGTATGTATGAATGTACATACATTCACACATAACATAAACACAATGTGAAGACAAAAAAAAAACACATGCATAAGAGGTACTTACGAGAATATCTGCTTAAATGGGGGAAATGCATGCAAGTTCGCTCCACACTGACGTTGAAGAATGGTGTGTTTGTTGGTGTGTCTGTCTGTCCGACTCGCTGGCTGGCTGGTGGTGTGCTCAGCTGACGCGGCTAACTGCAGGAAGTTCTTTGTGTGCCACAGTCTAAGTACAAATGGCCCGGGCGAAACCACAAGAAAAATGTACGAGCACGATCGCTGAGTGAACTTTTAGTTGATTTGCTGGCAACTTGTACTGTTGGTGGTTGCGGCTACTTTTCGCTTCGTTTTACAATGGCCAAGTTGCGTAACACTTTCTTTCAGTGTACTTTTTCCTTGGGTCGTCGACTCAACTCTTTTCGATTCGATTTTGTTCAACAATCCACTAGATATACAGCTATCCTATCACTTTACATGCTAGACCTGGAACCGAAATGCAATCGAATTTGTTTTGCATGTTTCCAAACTACCCGTATGTGACGATTCGAGGCTGTTGCTGCTCTTGTTCTTTCTTCTCTTCAGTATTTATTTATCTACCATGTATTTTAAATGGCACTTTGACAATCGCGTTGACTTGAGCTGAAAGCGATGGGGAAACTAAATTTATTTTGGAATTATCACCAAAAAAACAACTGCGTTCGTTGAAAAATTTAGCTGTGTTATAAAAATAGAACACATTCTTCGAAATTGCAACACATTTAATACAAATTCTCGTTATATTCCAATTGAAATTTATTCGATTTTCCTTAAGGAATTTCAAGACATCCGGTAGCTGAACCGAGTTGTATTTACAATAAAAACTAGAATATTTCTTCGATTTCAAAAATGAAATGAAAATGCTTAATTTATATATTTTTTCGCAGTATGATTTCTTAATAACTTGTAATCGAAACTATATTTATCCCTTTCACACTCGCTGCAGGTATAGGACGGTCCTATACCACAGCACAGATTCGCGGGTTTCACTTTTTTTCGTTGCAGACGGTAACACGCTCGGAGAAGAACTAAATTGAATGGTGTTCTGCTACGGATCGGAAAGTCCCAAAAGAAAATTAAATGTTTCCTTTGTGTTCTCTCTCAGCATGACGTTTTCATGTGTATGTATTATTATATTTTTTTTTTTGTAGAACGCCTTCTTTCGTCACAACACTCAGCTACAAGTTTCGGAATTTTAGTTGTATGGGGCAAAAAAACTCAAGAATAATACAAATACTTTAGCAAAAATATCGAAGTAAGATCGCCTTGACAATAACAAACAACAGTTTTGGGAAAATATTATTCAATTAATATTAAGATTGTTCTTTTCGTTCAGCACAAGAGTTGAATAGGAAATAAGTTCAGTTATAAATCTTTACTATCATAGAAAAACATTTTATTTTCAAAGATTATTTCCATCAAATGTTGGCCTCAAGTGCGGCTAACATGATCGATTTTGGTGAATGATGCAAATAATCTTGGTTTCAAATTCCTCAATCGTAGCCGGTTTATATATGTTAACATCGGACTTTATGTAGCATCAAAGCAAAAAGTCTAGAAATGTGATATTACGCGATCTAGGCTGCCAATGAACCGGCCCGAAGCGTGATACTGTACACCGAATTTCACGATGGGATTTAAAATTTCCCTAAAATTAAGAAAACACCGACACGTCTCCAACTCCAATTTCTCAATAAAACGTATTTATATGATTTTTTTCTGTTCAATTATTTATATCCTGCACAACAAGACTAGGGGCCTGATTGTGTAAATCATTTTCACATTCACCTAATTTTTCGACATAATCCCTTGACTATATTATTACGATGAATTACTATTTTAATTAATAATTAATTATTGTTAATTATTAATTACTCTTAATGACCAAACAACATTATATAAATAACAGTGCGATTAGTGTATGCCTAAAAGTATGCATTGTACCAATATACCAGCTCGAAAATCAAGTAGCAGGAATTCGCTTCAGAAAATTCTTCGCTATTCGAGCTGGTTCTATTCGCTTTATTATTCAATATAAAAAAAAACAACAACGACTAGAAGGTTCTTGAATTTACTAGAGATAACTCCATTTGAGAATGGTGAGTATAAATAGCTGAGGTCTTTGGCACCCAGACTGAGTTTTTGATTAAACGTCGGAAAGTAAGCAACGCGACTGATAGTAAAATATATGACTTATTGTAAAGTGGGGTAAATAAAGTAAACCGTTGTTGTACTATAAAAGTAAAATAAAAAGGAAGTTTAATTGTTGTAATTATAGTCCAGTCTGGTTGGAGTGAACTAATTATTGCAAGCCCTGTTCAGTTTTTCCCCGTAAGTTCACTTTACCCAGTTTAAGATAAAATAAGTAAATTCTGCGGATTTTATGATTAATGCTCATCTTTTTTTCTTTTGTACAAACCATCAAATAAATCTATCATATTTGTCTTTTGAAGGCCATTAAAGTTTTATCTACAGCTACATCTCGTAATTTATGAACTGAAAATTTTTTTGTAGTCATTATATTAGGTACAGTCCATTCAACGACCTTTTCAAATAAATGCACCGCTCCCTTTGCATTTAGGTTGTGATCCTTTTCTAAAGCACCTCAATCAACTAAAGAAATGTTTGCATTCCACTTCAAAAATTGTCACTGAGCTTTGAATAATCTTCCACCCTAAAACTTATGTGTTTAATTTATTCCCTACTTAAATAATTCTTCGGCCACTTTATATTGGCGAGATGCTAACAATCGCTTAGCATCCCATAGAAGCTGGTCGAAAAATGATTTTAGCAGGAGATGAAAAAGAGTTATAATATTTTCCTCAGTGAAGATCGTCTACTTTAAAGGAGCATTTTCGTCCACGTCGTCACTATCTACTATGCTCATGAAAACGCCCACAATAGGATGCCAGCATTTTTCTATAATATCTGGCTCTAAAGTTTGTCATCCTAACATAAGTAGCAGTTATATCTTCCAACGTTAATCCCTTTACATATTTTTGAGTTTCGAAATTCGACAAGAAGGTCAGTTGTTAATGGCTTAGGCTATGAAAACCAGTGGCATTAGTGTATGCCAAGAATACGATCCTGGCCTTTTCAGTTTTCCATACCGGAGATCCTTTCTCTTCACTGGAAACGTATGTCTCTTTTTTATACAATCCGAAAAGCTGAGTGAGATCTTTCAATCCCTATTATTTTTAGAAAGCTTGACTTTACTGCCTTTAAGATCTTGGAGCCAGCCAGCATTTGCACTAGTGCCGTGAGTTTCTTGGCCTTCATCACGCAATCCTTACAATCGGTCGAAAAATTAGTTTGGCGTGGGATAGAAAAACTTGAATAAAACATGAAGTATCTTTCGGAAAACAGAATACATAAAAGGAACAATACTCAAATCCTTTATAACCGAAAGGCTTTATGGGAAACAAAAACATTCCCAATGTTTATGGAAATATATATATGTATATATATATATATATATGAATATATATATGAATATATTGTTACAAATAAGTAAAAGCTTTTGCTTGCTCTTAATGACTATACTAACATTCAGCCCATGGTAAAATAAGTAAGGTAAACGCACTAGGAATTGTTACAACAAACACAGGCATTTTGTTTTTGTTTGGTGTCCATAATCTGTCAAATTTTCTTCATGTGTGTATCTACTGTAAAAGTAAACAAAAAAGTATAGAAACAAAATGCATGTGAATTTGACATAAGAGAAACACCTAAGCAAGAAATATGTTGAAATCAGCTGTTCTAACGAGTTTACCTTACTCATTTTGCCATGATTTAGCCTTATTACGAGTGACGTTGTCGTATTTCGACTACGACAGTTTTGTAAAAGATTAAAGATAACACACCAACTTTGTCTTTAATCTTTTACAAAACTGTCGTAGTCGAAATACGACAACGAAAGTATGCATTGTAACAACGCGCCTGAAAGTATGCATTGTAACAACGTATCAGCTCGCTAAACCAGTAGCATGAATTCGCCTCAGTTAAGATAATTGTCCACCATTCGAGATGATTCTACAAAGATAAGTAACAACAACGACTAGAAGGTTCTTGAATTCTCTAGATATAACTTCATTTGAGTATGGTGAGTTGGTATAAATAGCGGAGGTCTTTGGAATGGAGAGTTCAGTTTGTGATTAACCGCCGTAAAGTAAGCAACGCGATTTGATAGTAAAACATAAGACTTAATACAGTGGTGTAAATAAAGTAAACTGTTGTACTATATAAGTAAAATAAAAGGAAGTGGTACCGTTGTAATTATCGTAATTGAAAACGAACCTTGTTTTATTATTGGGAGTAAAACAACGCAAAAAGGACGAATAAGGAAATTCGTAGCAGTATAATCTATATATAAAACGAATCTTCTTTTATTATTGGGAATAAAACAGCGCCAAAAAGGACGAATGAGGAAATTCGCAACAATATGTATTTCTTGTGCTTACTTATACATAAAAATGCACTAAATCTTACATCAAGTAATCAGTTTAAAAAGGCCAAGTGAAGTGAATGTGACTTGTGCGATTACGCCGTTAGTCTTATATTATAATGCAGGACTTTATAATGTGTAGAATTAGGTTGAAAACTATAAATACATATTTAATAAATGATTCAATAATTTAACCATTAATAAATTTAAGTATATACATACAATTAATGTTTAGATATGGAGTAATGAAAAAGAAGTTCATTGCGTTTCAGTTTGATTGTTAGTTATGTGGAAAAGCACTCCAAAAGCGTATTCCATTAATATGGAATTGCCGTTCAGAAAATAGGCTAAGAATTGTGGTAAAATTATTCTTTGACCTCTGACTGATTAGAAAATCGAAAATATCAGTACTCTTATTCTTTACAAATTTTCAAAAAATACTCCAAATAAATTTTTCGAATACAAAGAGATGTGATCACGTTTCCTAAGTCCATAAACATATCTTATGATCTTGTTATATAATACTTCAAGCTTTTCCGTGCTTGCAGAATCACAGCCAATAGGTACACTTGGAATCAAATATGCCTGTGATAGTAACATTCTTACATTAAAGCTCCGTATTCAGTTCTTGCGAAATTTTGGAAAGATTTTGTCACTTATCTATAAATCCCACCCGCGAAATTTACATTTTTTTCACTAACCGGAGAAAACATGATCCCCTATAGCCTTAAAGAAAATTACAATTTTAAACATAACGAGGATCTAAGACAACTAAATTTGAAACATATGGTAGGGCCAAACCAAAACAGTACGGGACAACTACAATTAAGTAGAACAGTTCGTTCTATAAATGGAACTTTCAAAACTTCTGCATCAGTGCGTGTAAGTAGGAAAGCAATGTGTAAGTAGCGACAAATAATCACTCTGCACAATCAACAAATGTCTTCGGTTAGTGACTTGTGTAAATACACACCGCAGTGGATTAACGGGCTAGACGCTGCTGAAGATGATGCTTCACAAACATCTAAACGATCGTCCAGCGAATGTTAGTTCGAATCCCACCCGCGGCATTTACATTTTTTTCCCTAACCGGAGAAAACATGATCTCTTATAGCCTTAAAGGAAATTACAACGGAAAATTTTGTTGCCGAGAGTTACCAAATACAGTGAATGGAAAAGCATCGTCTCAGGGATGGAAATGTTCAACCATCTAACAACTTTTGTCATCGAAATTACTGCCTATGTTAGTAATATTTTTACGTTAAAGCCCCGTATTCAGTTCTCGCGAAATTTTCGTAAGAAATTTTGAAATTTATCTCTAAACGGAAAATTTTGTTGCGGAGAGTTACCACCTACACTGGAAAAGCATCGTCACAGGCATGAAATTGTTCATCACTCCAACAACTTTTGTCATCGAAAGTGAGCTAACGTACAGTTTCATTCCCGCTACGAAAATGTGTTCACCAACTGCAAATTGTTCGTCACTGTGATGAAAGTATAGTTGTTGCTGCAATGAATTTGATTCATTATTGCAACGCATTGCAATGAATTTGTTTCATTGTTGAAATGCATAAGTATCGTTCCTGCAATGAAATTATGTCATTGCTGCAATGAATTTGTTTCATTACAGCAATGAAGTTGATTCAATGCAGCTTTGAATTTATTTCATTGCTGCTATGAACTTGTTTCATTGCTGCTGCGATTTTGATTCATTGCCGCTACGATTTTGTTTCATGTTTTAAAGTGTTTTTGAAATTATTTATTGTTAATTGTACATAAATACACTGTTAGTATTACATTGCAGGTGTTTTTTTTTAAAGTTTTTTGAATTTTTGTTTCAAAAAGGGTCTTAAATTGCTAAATATATTATAGCCATTCCACTCATCTGGAGAAAGATTATGGTATTCGAAGAGTTGAGTGTTATTGTGGCCGATGAAGTCAGGTTCTGCAATTAAAAACAAATATGAAAAATTTATTAGTAAGTTTTCTATTTAAGATATGTACATATCTACATATGTCTGTACTTACCATGAATATACATAAGCCCTACTCCCATATGGGTTTCATCACAGCAATTGACCTACATATGTTCAAAACTTCCTTAAACATAGAACCACATCATTGTTTTGTTAAGATATGCAATTGTTATTGTGGTGAGGGTTCTGTCATTCAATTGTAGCACCCATAGACCAATACATACATAGATACTTTTATTCTCTCATCTGACGTTTCATTTCACACTCTTCGTTGTAGGTTTGTGAAAATCAGAGCAATTAAATTTAAAATTAACTTACACCAGGTGGAGTTACAAAATATGTTCACTTAACTTTTTCATGTCGTTTTGGTGTAGAACTGAAAAATTTAAATATATTTAGCATTTTTTTGTTGGTATACACTTGTATTGTATTTAACACAACTAGTTTGCCACAAAAACACGAAATTCGGTTGTTGTTCCTTTGTTGAGCGTTATTTATATTTACAATTAAAATGTTCGAGCGTTTGGTCGTTTTTTTTTTAATAATTTTATTCTTCAACATTTCGCTACCCTTTGGGTAGCATCGTCAGGAAGATAAACCACAATTATTAATTAATTATTTTGTTAAAATTCCGATTGGATTCATTTCATTGTTCGTTAAATTGTTATGATCGTCTTACTTGAAACACTGTTCATTTGACTTTGTCGCTTTCATTGACTTCGAATCCAAATACCAAACCAACGAACCAAGCGCGACCGAATTATGTTAAAAAAAATACCAACACTTTGTTGCGATTTGTACCGTCACGCTCATACACACACACACACACACAAATATTCAGTTACATCCCAATATGCATTGAAAAATTATTTCTCCAATGTTGGAGAAAAGCTTAGTTCTCAATTTGATTTCCAGTGTAATTCTCAACTTGACGTAAAACATTTTTGTCCTTATTTGCTTTCAAGTTGATATCAAGTTGAGAATTAAAATTTTTCCAATCTTTGAGAAATATTTTAATTCTCAATTGGATATCCAACACTTTTCTCCACTCGAGACCAAACATTTTTTCAACTTGAATTCGATTTGAGTTAAGGTCCAGAATTTTTACGTTGTACGTTTTGGTTTTTATGTTGTTGTTTTTGTTGTTTTTTCAACCACTCGATTCTACGCAGTGATACTTAGAAATATGGACGACAATGAAGTTAAACGAAAGAAAAGAGAACAAGTTGAAATTGCAAAAAAGAAAAAACCTAATCAACAAAGGCGGGACAAAAGGCTTACGATGTAAACTTAACAAATATTAACCGCAAATTACACATTAGTTGAAATTTATTAATTTTTCATTAAAATATTTATTAGAAAATCCCCCGAAGTTTTCCTTCTTCTGAACGTTGATGATCGTAATGCACCTTCTAGTTCGTCTGGTCACAATCCACGAGTTGTAGAAGTCACAGAAGTTCAGACGAAGACTGTCCTTGAAAGACAGCGCAATCTAGAAATCCTATGCATTATTCATGAAATTTGAAAAAATTATTCACTGAAAAAAAATTTTTTTTTATGAAAAAAATATGCCTATTGAATGTTTTAATGTTCTACATCGGAAAACATTTATTTATGAAGTAAGAAACATAGAAAATATCATGACACAGTTTTGCTATCAATTTGAAATTTCATTTTCCAAATAGCTCAAGTTAAAGGTTCTGGAGAATCGCACATATTATAAATAACACTTTAAAATAAAAAATTCAAAAAAAAAGTAGTATGTACATTGTTTTTATTTCTTAAATATACAAGGTGGCGCAAAAGTAATCCTCCTATCAGAAAATGCTATAAATTTTGCGATTGGCCCCTAATGTCAGTTCTGTTTTGACATTTGTGTAGTAAACACATGCGAAATACACGTTAATAAACAATGTTACGCTACACTGCTCCAGAACGCGGAATATTGCTGACTATTTATTTGACCAATAATCGGTCGGTGACTTTGGCACAACGTGAATTTCACAACGTGAATTTCACTGCGACGTTTAGCCGCTCGCCTCGAAGAGACTGGCACAACACGAGATGCTGCCAGGCGTGGCAGACCCCGGAGTAGCCGTTCTGCAGAGAATATTGCTGCTGTAGCCAAGGATGTCATGGAAGCGCCGTCGATGTCATGGAAGCGCCGTGAGCGCTACAGAGCAATGATCAACGAGTTCTTTTTGCCGCAACTTGATGAATTAGGATTGGAAAACATGTGGTTCCAACAGGACGGTGCAACAGCACACACTGCACGTGCCACAACCGATATGCTGAAGGATGCATTTCCCGGGCGCCTAATCTCCCGTTTTGGCGATTTGCACTGGCCAGCAAGATCGCCTGATTTGACCGCTCCAGACTTCTTTTAGTGGGGCTTTTTGAAGTCGCGGGTTTATGTCAACAAGCCTCAGACTCTTGCAGCTCTTAAAGACAATATCCGTCAAGAATGTGAGGACGTATCGCCTGAAGTTTTGGCCAAAGTGATGGAAAATGCAATAAAAAGGGCTCAAATGACAATCAACTGTGGCGGCGGCCATTTACATGACATCATATTCTCGACTTGATGTAAAAAAATTAAAAGTCCAAATAAAAATAATCCACAAGAAGAATCAAAGTTTTTAATTTTTTTTTAAATTACAGCCAAAAAACATCGGAAGTTTACGTTTGCGCCACCTTGTATATGAATAAATTTTTTTTAATATGGCAATTCCGTATCTTCCATTTGATACCGATTGGAGAAATTACTTTGATATCAAGTTGAGAATCACAAATTTCTCAATTTGATAACTAAGAAAATCACCAAATAAAAAATGTGCCTTTTAAGTTGAGAATACTATAATCGGACTGTTGAGGTGCATTTGAGAATTAATGTTGGAGATTTGAGAAAGGTATTTGATCTCAAATGTACCTCAAGTTGATATCCAACAAAAATGTTTATTGGGATATTTCGGGGTAGTTTTTCGGCTATCGATGCGTCACTTTCTTTGCTGTCATGTTGCTCCTTTCTTCTGTTTATTTATCTTTGATTTATAGATAAACAACAAATTATACAAACGATCACAGCAAATACATAAATTCAAAAAATTTACTTTTCACAATAAAATATTATTAATAGGTACGTATAACTAATTAGTCTTTTTTACCAAATTTATTTAAATTATTCCGGCAGTGAAATATGTCTACCACTTTTGGTTGTTGCAAAGGACCTGATCGCTCACGCTCACCATTTTCTCTTGCTGGCTTGACTGCTTTTCTCTCTTTATCTTCATAAAAATTTGTTTCGTTGCAATAACGAAATTTTGTCGCAAACCTCCGAAAGAAATAAATAATAAAAGTAAACTATTAAAAAGAAGAGTTAAGCGAAATATCAATAGTTTAAAGAATTAACCCATTTTAACTTTTAATCCATTTTTAACCAATTTTTCTACAAAATTCAACTTAAATAAAATTGTTGCAGGAACGAAAAGTAACTTATTGCAGCAACGGAATGAAAAATTGTCAAAGAAATCATGTATGACATTTTTCGTTGCAGCGACTAACAAATTAACGGATATACGAGACTTTTCATTGTAACAACGCAAGAACATTAACGAAAATGGTTCATCCATTTTTCAGTGTAACTCTGATTTCCCTTGCAAATAATTCAACAATAATTCCTCTTCGCACTCCACTATATTTTTAACTCATGTGGTATTTCTTTAGTTTGTTAAAATTATCGAAATATCAAAATTCCGGTCCCAAACAATTGATTTCGCACGAAATAACATTGGCGTAACTACCCTGGAATTGATTTTGCTTACGAACTTTTCGCAAGGAGCTGGTTACCAGCCAAATGAAAAGTGAGCGAAATTTTGGCTTCATGAAAATTTCGTTATTTTTTATACACATACTTCTTACGGCAACGAAAATTTCCTAAAAACTGAATACCGGGTTTAAATGGTGTGAAGTATTGCACAGACCACAGAGTTATCAATGTAGTTAATGTATATTTGTACAACATTGACATGATGCGTAAAGGTTAGATTGTTTTTGACAACTAAGCCAAGAATTATAGCTGTGCTTACAATTTCTATTTGTTCAGTATTTATAACAGTGGTCGACAACCGCATACAGCCATAATTTTAGTTTGTATCGGTGAGTTGCTCTCAGGGTTCCCAGATAAAAATTTTTGCCGTCCCCAATTTTTTATTAAAAAATCCCCAGTTGTCCCCAAATAAAGCATACACTTTTTAAAGAATAAAAACAAGAAAAGATAACATAAAATTAAATAAAATACCAAATTACTTTTATACGGAAATCAGTTTTGATCAGTGTGCACTAATAAAGGTGGAAGCAGGAGAACAGCTGATTTGTTTTTTTCATTCCCGATTCAATGAAAATGATTGCCTACTGTCAAATATTTTTACCACCGAGTAATACTTTAAGAGTGTGCACTAGTTGATTTTTGTACTGACGAGTTCCGAGACCTACGAGGAAAACATATAGAGAATGAGAGCAATCTTTAATTTTAACAATTTTCGTGTTAATTGGGATCTACACAAATGTCTTTACTCTAACACTTCATTACGTTTTGATATTTATCACTGAATATCCCTTTTTTTAATCGATTTAGTTGGCAAAATTTACTCCCAGTTGATGTGATTTGTACTTCTGGCTTGACACTCGGCGGCAGAAGTTTGAAAATCACACCCTGCAACCCAGTCCCTATCAACGAGTCTTCTTTGATAGCACATTCTCTATTTGTTCTCCAAGTACTTACTGGATCAGCTGTCTCATCGGTACCCCTTGATTTTTACATTTTGTGATTTTTATTGTTCATTCTCTTTTTGTTTTTTATTCTGAGCAGCTAAATTTGACAGTAGGGTTGCAAAAGACAAAAACAAATTGCCTGTTATTTTTGCCGACAACCTGTAAATATATTACAAATACATTATAAATATCTTACAATACATTGTAAATATCTTAAAACAAACTTACCTTTGGCCCAACTTTCTTTTGTCCACTCTTTGTTAAAAACTCTTTTAGTCACAGACATTTGTGCTGCCTTTCTTCGAACTTGAAACAATATTTGCAATATTCTTTATTCTTTACTTTAACCTACGCGCCAATATTATGACACTTGTTTTGTTTTGTTTTCGTCTTTATATTTCTATTACAGGAGTTGCCATATGAAATATTCAGAACTCCAACACGTATTGGGGTAACCTAAATAAAAACCTGTTGCGTAATAGTTATTTGCTATGTTATACGACGTTTACACAAAACTAGATTTATCGGGATTACCGGTATTTTTTGTACTTGTTTTGACATTTGTAATGCCCTAAATGCTCTAATCTTCGCCTGTGTAAACGAAGTATTATACCCTTATAAATCCCCAAAATTTTGCCAAGAAAATTTAAGAAATCCCCAGAAAAATCCCCTGTCCCCATTCGATTTTTTTCGTCCTTTTTAGCATCTTCAAATCCCCGAAGTTGGGGACAAATCCCCAAGTCTGGGAACCCTGGTTGCTCTCTTCTATCTCACAATACAGTGAAAGAAATTGCTATATAATTTTTTCATAAATATGTACATATTCGTACATATAAGAATATTTGAAAACGAAACTTAGCAAAGGGATGTCATATGAGGTGAATACAGACTGCAATTTCGAAGGGTTAGCTATGGAGTTCATGTGATGGTCTCGCGGGTTGCTCGGAGTGCCATGCATCTTCCGGGCTGGTGAACTCGCCGGACGGGGGGGATCTTTCCGCTTACCAAACACACTAACAGTCTGCGTCTGAACATTGATTACATACCGAGGCTTAAACTCTCAAGATATCTCGACATAAAAATAAAATAGAAAAAGGAGCCCGAAAAATAATTGTCAGTTAGTAAGCACAAACACAAAACAAATTCAAAACCGGATAGGATACTACCCTATCGTGCGCCATATGGGCTGACTGGTGTTATTGTCAGCGATGCCCGCACTTATGAAGCCCTTACTAGCTTCTCCTGACATAGATTCGTATCAATGTCCCAAAATTGCAGTACCAGAAAACCTAAACCCCTTTTGTACCCCACTTACCTATTACAAACTTAAGCTCGCATAACGAAAACAGAATTTCGTAAAAACATTATAAAATTTATTAAACCCATTTGAGTGAAAACTTAATTTCGTAAACAAAATCTCAATGTTAATGGCTTAAGTACTAAAAGTGTCCAAAGGGCGAAGCGAAACCAAATAAATCTTCAAAAATAACAAATAGTTTCATAATTTTTAATTTACTTTAAGTCCTTATATTACTAAGTAAAACTTAACTTATTTAAGGCTCATCAGCCTAACTATGACCAAAGACAAAAGATAATGAAGTGTAGGGCCTCGCTCCGTATATTCAAAACCTACCAAATTAACAGGGTGCCAAAGATTGCACCTTCGTTTTCGCGCAACCAAATCTTCGTAGTGTTTACGAAACACAACACCCGATGAACAAACTTTTAGGCTCCGATCGCCATTAAACTACACGCGAACCGTAATTTAAACACTCGTATCACCGCACGTACGAGAAAACAAAAACAAAAAAATCACGCAGAGCCTCAGAGGCAATTCGCATGAGAACCTGTGTGGGAAATAATAAAATTTACAAATAAAATCAGAAATATGTTAATAAGTCATAAATGTCCAGGTCACCCTAACATTTGAAACTGCTCGAGATGGCAGAAAGTGCACGCTTCAGCCGCACTGCGTAGCCTACACTCCTATCTTTAACCTTTCTTTATTATATAAAACAATGTTTCTTATTCACTACTTTTGAAAAATCTGCCACTTACTATATAGAACAAAATCTGCAACAACTTGCAATTATGCTAAATTTGCAAAACTGCAAATTCACTTGAGCTCTGTTATTTTTTTTTAAATTGGCAAACTCTTCTTTCTTAATTTCTTATTTTACTTAACTATGCTAGTTCACTTTTGTATATATATATATTTTTTTTTTGATTATGGCTTTTTAATTTGGCATTTCTTATTTATCGCCTTTTAAAATTTTTAAATTTTGCATCTTGCTTAATTATGATATTTCAATTGGTGCATTTTTAATTATTGCAATTTGTAAATTATGCATTTTGGCTTAATTATGATATTTTATTTTATTATGTTATTTCAGATTTTTGCATTTGTTTCTTATGCATTTTATCTTATCATGTTATATTAATTTTTCTTTTATATTTGTTGCATTTTTCTTTTTCTCTTTATTAAACTTTTAAATTTTACTCAATTTACTGCTTTTCGACTTCCAGAAGGAAGTATCAAAGCCTAGGACTTAGCCCTTGGGTCCAAGCCTATGATTACACAACTACACTCACTTTTCTATATAAATTGCCTAACTAAATTCACTTCTGTCTGTCCAGAGTGGTCTGGCCACAGTCCGTTAAAAAGGAAAATTTAACGGACTTACCTACAGCTTTCAGGGCAGAATGGACGGCTTACTATTTACTGCTGGAGATGATGAAGAAGTTATGGATGAACTGGGCTATTAATTCTGTGTGTGGTGAGGTGGTTGATGAACGAGGCTATTATTTCGGGCAGATGGTGTTGATGAAAGCTGCTTGCTGGTGTACGACGAGCCCTGATGCTGGTGATTTGCTGGCAAAACGTGGCTGCTGTGGCTGAGGTGGCTGGTGTTGTTACTGCCGATAATTTTGTATAGCCGGTGGCTGGCTATATTCACACACAAAATGGCGGCTCTGTTGGTGGTGGCCGATGAAATGCTCAGTTGTTTGCGGCAGAAAGGTGGAGCTATCCTGCGGGAAGCCTGGGACCTCCTTTTGGCCGACTCTGCTCTTACCCGGGGACGCTGGTATACGCGTCCGTCCGTTCCCTATGGGGGAACTAGAGCGGGACCTGAAAGTTGGCCTTAGGCTGCCTGACTTCTTGCTACCGGGCAGATGTAAGTCTGGTATTTCACTTCCTTTGCTGTGGAGACACGTCGAACGAAAAGGGAATTAACACTTCGTCACACACAAACGCACGCACTTGGAGTTACACTTACCTTTGGCCTGTGGCCAAAACGGAAAACCTGTTGCTTCGGCTGTACGGGGTACGGCTTCTGGTGGAACTTGTGGTGGTTTGCCTTAGAACTAGCAAGGATTGCACTTTTATTTTCGGGTTTACTAATTATTTACACTGGTTAACTCACTGCTTGTGGTGTTTTTGCTGCTGGCGAACTTTTGGTAATGGTTTGCCAGGAAAACTGCTGATGCATTACAGCCCGGCTGAAATTTTTTGGCGGCTACTCACACTAAGGTGGCCTTTGCGGGATGTATGTATGATGCGGTTGCGGTATATAATTCGCGATAAAACGGATAAAAAAAATGTTGACTTGTAGCTGGCTTATGTATCTGTTGAAAAATTATGAATTTCATGAGAGTGTTTGTTGAAGGTGTAGTTACGCCTTCGGTTGTGGTGTAGTAAACCAGGTGGTGGCGAAAAAGTTGTTGTTGTCATTTGGATTGTTTTTGACGGCGGTGGTAATGTAATAACCAGGTGGTGGCCAAAAGGTTGTTGTTGTCTTTTGTGGTTGCTTTTGACGGCGGTACTGAGCCGCCACAGGGGAAAATACTTTTAATGAATAAAATAACAAAAATCAGGTTTGAAATAAATGCAGTATACTCACAAATTTATTAAAAATTAAAAAAAGGAAAGAAAATACTGTTTTAAGTTTTAATAATATAATATAGGAAGGTGTATGTCGCATTTTTTATTACATCATCAATATCTATTTCATACGAACAACATTCTTTATAATATTTGAATAGATGAATTCACAGATTTTTTTTTTGTTCGCCGGGAAATTGTGCGAGTTGACAGGGGAATATCATTAATTATTTGAAGCATTTCTTCACCCTTATTACCAAAGCATTTCAAAACATCATTTTTTAATTGTCTGTAAAACTTTGCAAGCGCAGCAGCAACAACAAATTACGATTTTCTTTTTAAAAAGGATTTAGTTGATTGCTCCATTTCAGATTCTTGAGAATTTTTCATAATAAGGTTTTTTCAGTTCCACCGTTAATGATGTTCTTCGTCATTAGTTATATTTACATATTACTTATGACATTATAAGCAATAAGACCGGAGTCTCTGTGCCAACTACCGTGGAATAAGCCTTTTATCCATATCATATAAGGTTCTATCAAGTTTAATGTGCGAAAGACTAAAACCATCGCTAACCTGATTGGACCATACCAGTTCGGCTTTAAACCTGGAAAATCGACAACTGGCAGATTTTCACGCTACGCCAAATCATGGAAAAGACCCACGAAAAACAAATCGACACCTATCACCTATTTGTTGATTATAAGGCGGCCTTCGATAGTCCGATACGGGACAAACTCTACGAAGCAATGTCTGAGCTTGGTATTCCTGAAAAATCATACGCTTTTGCAGTGAAAGTTGGTAAGGGTCTTACCGAACCTTTCGAAACGAAGCGAGGACTCAGGCAAGGCGACACCCTATCGTGCGATCCCTTTAACATCTTAATGGAGATCGTTATGAGAAAAGCTGCAGTCAACATGAATAAAACCATCAGCAGCAAAAGTCATATGCTGCTCGCGTATGCTGATGATATAGATATCATTGAGCGCACAATTAGAGAAGTTACTGTGGGTTTTTCGAGAATTGAGAAGTGGGTCTGACGGTAAATGAAGGCAAGGCAAAATTTCAACGAACAGAGCCTCCACGCGATTAGACCAAAGCGTGAACGAAGTGGACGAATTTATATACCTCAGATCTGCCGTAAACAAAAACAACAACGTCAAGCGGAGAATTATGCTTACTTTTGGGATAAGCAAGCACTTTAGAGATAAAGCCGTCTCTCTAGTGACAAAAGTCCAGCTGTACCAGACTCTCATTCAACCTGTGTTGCTTTGTGGCGCAGAATCCTGGGTCCTATCGCAAGCAGACGAAACATATGTAGGAGTCTTTGAGAGAAAAATACTCCGAAAAATGTATGGCCCTATAATGCACAACGGCGAGTATCGGCGACGCATGAACCATGAGCTTTATCCTGACATTGACATAGTTAAGGGGATCAAAATAACGCGATTGCGCTGGCTAGGCCATGTCAGTAGAATGGATGAAGACGAACCAGCACGAAGGGTTTTCGAAAACGAACTCGAATGAAGACGAAAAATAGGAAGACCAAGACTCCGCTGGAGGGATCAGGTTGACGAATCCCTGCGTACACTTGCTATTGCCAACTGGGGAAATAATGCAAAAGATCGAACTGGTTGGCGAAATATGTTATCTTCGTTTTGTAAGGTCCCTGACCCCCCGGGGTTGTCCGAGGCCGGATAAGTAAGTAAGTAATGTATCTGTAAATAATATTGGCGTGCGTGTGGGAACGAACATTTACATATTAGACATTCAGCCTTGACGAAAAATTTTCTGTATTTCCATTCCATCATTAACCCTCTAACCGGCGAGCCTGCCTTTAGACGGGGTATATAAATACGTTGCTATGCAGCTCTATTTCTCTGTTTTTTCTGTTCTAACGGGAAATATCAGCAGAGAAACAAACAATTCTCTTATTGAGAACAATACGTAGACTTTGCCACATTAGAAGAAGAGTGGGATAATGTAGACAACAATGATTTTCTTTCTGATATCATCAATATCTCTCAAAACTCAGAAAAACTTCTGCCAGAAGTGAACAACAACGTGAAGCATTATGAAGAGTCTTTACCATCAAAAACTGGGAAAACATAAACAAAGAGAGCAAGATCTCCTCTACCAGAAGTTGAAGCTGGAGAAAATGCAGTAGTGTCCAATGCGGGGGGGTTTAGAGGAAATGTAAAAGATATTTCTCCCCAAAACCCAGAGTTCAAAAACATTTTATGGAAAAAAAAATTCCTTGAACTTGAAAAAAACGATGTAGTTTTTCAAGTAGACAAGGAATTGCCGCATCAATTCAAAGAATTACCCACACAATTCCGTTGCCTTACTTATTTTTTCAACGATGACTTGCTCAATGAAATTGTGTTTCAGAGCAATCTATATGCAAAACAGCAAGATGTTTCCACAAATTTTATTCTAACGACGACTGGTCCAAAGATTCCTTCGAGCCAGTTAGAAATGCAATGACTTCGAAACAGTTTTTTTTTAATCAGAAAATATCTGCACTTTAATGATACCACGAAAATGAAAAAACCACAGGAAGCAGGATATGATGAGCTGCATAAAATTCGTCCAATTGTTGACAGACTCAATATGCAATTTGATGCTGTGCCAACAAAAATGTTGACAAAATTTCGGCAATATATGCCCGCAAAGCCCCACAAATATGGCATGAAACTTGTTGTCCTTTATGACTCGCATGGCTTTTCGTACAGATTTGAAGTATACAAAGGAGCTGGCGATAATGAAGTATTACCCAACACCCCTGACTTAGGAGCAACAGCCAATGTGGTCATAAGACGGTCAAACACAATCCCAGATTTCAAAAATCATATCCTGTACTTCGATAATTTGTATACCTCTCTGCCACTTCTTGTTTATTTACGGAGCAGAGGAATTTATGCATTAGGACCCGTCCGATCTAACAGGATACCCAACTGCAAGCTGACAAAGGAAGTGGAATTAAAAGTTAAAGAACGTGGACACTCAGAAGAGTTTGTTGGCAGTGCCTTTGGAGTAGACATATCTTGTGTTCAATGGAAGGATACAAAATACGTACGATTGATATCCACGTATGCTGGAATTAAGCCTTTTAAAACACTGGACAACAATTCACATCCTTTAAAAATATGCCGTTATGATCGGAAAAATAAATCCTACGTCGATGTAGACTGTCCTAATATAATTAAAGAATATAACCCGCCATATGGGTGGTGTTGATTAGATGGACAGTTTACGTGGTCGCTATCACATCAGAATGAAAACAAAGAAATGGACTTTGCGTTTATTTTACCACCTAATTGATATGGCGTTAGTGAATTCATACCTCCTTTTCCAGCGCATTCATGGTATTGACTCTAAAGATGCTACTCATAAAAAATTGCCAGATTTTCGTATTGAGGTGGCTGATGTACTTTGTCGTTATGAGAACGCTAACGCCAAAAGAGCTGTTGGTAGACCTCAGAGCCAAAGCCCAAAAATACAAAAACCAAAGAAATCGCATGGTCCACCAGATGACATTCGTTTTGATGGAGTTGGACATATGCCTGATATTCTGAACCGAAGTGGTAAAAAAGTATGCAAACTACAGGGATGTAAGTCCGAAAGACAAATGTATTGTACTAAATGTAAATTAAATCTATGCTTATCAAACAATAAAAAATGTTTCCAAATTTATCACACAAAACAATAAAAAAAACTGAATAAAATGTCAAGTAAAATCATTCCTTAATTAAAATGTTTTATTACGTTACCAGGCAGGTCCGCCTTTTGGCGGTCAACATATTTTCTCACCTGGAAGGTAAGTTTTAAATTTTTTTCAACTTTTAACAATAACGTATGTATTATTTATCCAAAAACCATCAATAAATAATTTTTTTTAATCGAAAAAAAATTGGCCGGTTAGAGGGTTAAACATTTTCTTTCAGTGTCGTGCTAACAACATGCGTCGATACAACGTCATCGAACGAATGCTCAAGCGAGACTAAATGAATTTGTTTGCTTTCGTTTAATGTGTGAGCTAATGCATGGATGGGAGAGCCGCCCGTGGGCTACGTTTTGCCGACCACTGGTTTATAACAATATTAGTTTAAACTAAAGGCCTTATAGTTTTCTTGTGCATACGCAGACGTTTTGATTTTCGCGGATCAAAAGAAAGGAAATGTGCAGTGGCCCAACAATACACGTTTTGTCAAATCATAGTTAAGCTTATCAATGTTTTCCTTGATGGATTCAACCGGACTACTAAGGCACAATTGTACATCCTCTGCATACATGTGGAGTATACAGTAGGACAAACATTGCGGCCAATCATTAATATAAAGAGAAAAAAGAAGTGGTCCTAAAATCTATCCTTGAGGCACAGGTCTTTTCAGCTCTAAAGGGTTATAAATAGTGTTATTTACATAGACTGATTGACTTCGATCAGAGAGGTAAGATGATAGCCGATGCGTTGATCAACACGAGAAGTTAAAAAGATACCTTAGCGTTGAACATAACAGTTGGTGGTTAACTGTGTCAAAAGCTTTTGAGTGATCTAGAAGAACTAAGAAGTTTACATTTTCATCATCAAGCTCTCGCCTAATATTCTCCCACACATCTATTACTGCAGTTACATATGTACCTGTGATTGGGGCGAAATCCTGATTGCATGTCTGACATTAAATTATTTTCATGAGTAAATCCACTTCTTTGGCGACGTACAATCTTTTCCAAAACTTTTGAGAGGAAACTTAAAATAGCAAATGGTCGGTACTATTGTATTTGGCGAAAACCAGTTTTCGGTTAAACCGAGGTGTAGAAACCAGTTAATAACCGGTTTAGGTTTTTATGACAAAATGGTAAACTATGCCTTTGATAAACATCGCTTATTTGTAATTCAATCCTTTTTCAATTTGGAAGATCGATTGTAACGTTGGTTGTGTGACACGTAGCGCTGTCCTGTTGAAACCATACTTCGTCCATATCATCCTCTTCATCGTGTTTGGAACAAAAACCTGCTGAACATGGCACGGTAACGCTCGCCATTGACGGTAACAGCGGTTCCTTGCTCATTTTCGAAGAAAAATAGCCCAATGAAGCATCGCCTTTTCCTCGACGACGTGTGGATTTTCCGAGCTCCAAATGCGACAATTTTGTTTGTTAACCTAGCCCCGAGATGAAAATGAGCTTCATCGAAAAATTTTATTTTTCGGTAAAAAAAAAAGTGAAACGTGGCCTCGGTTCTTAAACTATTTGGACTTAAGTCTTCGTACCGAGGTCTTTATGCAAAATTCTGCGCAAGGAAGAGAAATGTTCAATTACTGCGAACTGTGGTGAGTTGATGTTGATGGCTGTTTCAGCACACTATCGGCTGCAGCGGCAATATTTTCCACTGGACTAGCACGTAGAAGAGTTCTTCTGTTCAATAAGGAATTGATTCACAAACGACGTTGATGGAACTCCATTTCTATCGAATTTATTTCATAAATTTCTTAGACTTTGAGTTGAAGGCTCATAGATTTTGATGAAGGTTTTAACAATTCCCAATTTTCTTCCAGCGTAAAGTGACCCATTCCGTAAATTTCTAAACTTTAAATGAAACTTTTTCAAAAATAACAGAGTTCTGACAACGGATTTTGGTAGAGGGGTAAAAAATATACGTATATCGCCGTTTTTGAAGTTTACGACTGAATTTTCCTTCTTTTGCACATTCTTATAATGGATCGACGTAGGAAACAATGTTATCCTTACAATTTAGGCATAGGATGTGTTCAGCAATTTTATGCAAAAATTTACGAGAAATATTTTTGTGGAATACTTTAACCCTCTACCGCCACAATATATTTGCCTTTTTTGTTATTCTTGTATATAAGGGTAAAACAGGGGGTAACGGGTTAAAATGTAACACCTCATAAAATTCTACTATAAATTTCTTAACACAATAAAGCTCAAAACTCAACCTGAATGCCAAAAATAAGTCAAAACTGAAAATCCATTTCAGGGTTAATTTCGTACGTATCCCGAAATTTCACAATAAATCACCGAACAAAAGAAAACTGTAGATAGAATATCCATAAATAAAACATCAGTATAAATTTAGGTATCTAAGAAAGAATTTATTTCTTACATTTTTCTATTAGCTCTTGGTAATTCTATGCCGTTATCAAACAATGCCCACCAGATGTCAGCTACAAGAGAATGAATACACTTCTTTTTAGGGGAAGATGGTTGCACATGTTTGATGAAATCGTTCACCATGTTCAGCGGACTCTGTTGCCAACTGATGCTGAAAATAATGCATATGAGAATTCTAAAAATTAACCTAGTTTCTCATAAGCACGTGTTGACGTATATTCGAGCAGTAGGGTAACGATTTTTGCCTAGAAAGTTATAAATAACTTCCTTAATGCTTCACCATGCGGCAAGTTCGTTTGGTGAAAGTATTTGCTCAAATTCGACATTTTGAATAAGTTTTCGTAAGACCGGGCCAACAAAACACATGTCGTAATGCTATACCACGGAAAAATACAACTCTGTGATATAGATTAAAAACTCACCTCAAAGCAATGCAACAATGCGAGAACGCATGAGGAAAAGAAGAACATGGTGGAAATATTCTGTCTGTTCTTGTTGTTGGAATTATAGGCCTTTCAGTGATGTTGATACTTAGGGATCTTCGGTCGATACTAATTCGCACATGTGAATTGCAGAATTGAGTTTGTCTATATACGATTGATGATCAACCGATGGTATCAATTCAGGCACAGTAGTTAGGCATCTGATGATGAACTTGTCACGGAGTTCGAAACTAGTCATGACATGCCAGTGAGTGTGTGTTGAATTGAATTGTCTATTATTTCCAACAAAACCCAATTAGAAAAATATTCATGACTTGTTGTAAGCTTGTAGTATCAATTTCTCATACATTAACCAAAAACTAACAAAAATCGGTCATAAAAATTCAAATTCAAATAAAATTTATTTTGAAAGAAACCAATAACAACAATTAAAGTTTAAAGCATTCATACCTTCTTTCGTCTTTGCTTCGCTAAGTTTTGGAAACAATCGGCCTTATTCATAAAAAATCATTAAATTAGCTCTAAAGCATTCATCAGTTATTGAAAGCTTTAAGATTTGACGAAGGTTTTATTAGAACCGTATTCATAATGAGTATTTTAACTAGGGAACAGATAATTGACTGACAACCCTGTTTTATGTATTCTCATAGTGCTTGTGTTGTAAAAACAAGATGAACAATAACCGAGAGACGGAATTAAATTTTTTTATTTGAATTGCGTCAATTCATTTTTGCAAAATTTTAAACATTAATGGAAAGAACTATTCAATAAAAAGATCAATTAATATTTGCTATATTCATAAATTTGCAAGAAGTGTCAAAAAATCATATTGAATTGGATTTCAGTTTTGGGTAGTCGAATATAAAACCGGAAAATAGGTTATAGTTTCAATGTTTAGATTTTATATACATCACTATGTAAACAAGAGTTAATTTTGGTTAAAAATTATAAAAATTGGAACGAAAGTATTTGGTTGCTTAGCAGGATAATGTGACACTATAAAAGCTGCAAATATACACAAAATAATTCCAATTGGAACATATTTAAGTACGGCACGCATGAAATGTAAAAAAATATTTCTTTTGTGTATTAATACAGATAATATAGTCTTAAGGGTTAAACGCTCAATAAAAATGGCGACGTTAGAGAACTCTTAACAGAGGAATTTTTCGATTATGAATACAGTTTTTGGACTTTACCTTCTTAAACCTTTAACAAGCCTATGACAACTTTTTATTAATAAGGCCGAATGTCTTCAGAAAATTTAGTGGAAAAATTCTCTATGTGTATCAGAAAATGCTCTATGTTTTTATGCAATGGTAATTACTTCAGTTGGTACCAGCGGTGAATGAAGGTATTGTGCTCGCTGAAAGTCCCTTCAACTCTTGGCTTCAATTGTTTTTGGAAATATTGGTTCCCCTTCCACCTGCTATCCCATTTGCATAAAAAGTATCCATATTTAACCTATCCAGCTTCACAACGGTCTACATATTTTACTGCACCCAATATAAATTTTATAGATTCATTACTTTGCTTCATGTCAACTCCATACGCGTTTGGAATAGGAATCTTGGAATTATCGTAGGAAAGGAGAACTTTTCTTAGATGTATCTATAAAGATACGCCAGTCCACGGGGTTATATTCGATATTAATTTCTGCCAGTCAGCCTTCAATATCGTTTCAATTAGTAAACGTGTTGGATTCGTTATCTGGAAAGTATGACAGGAAATTGCCTTGGCGATTACGAAAACAAGTAACATTAACACCAGGTTCAAGCAGATGAAGATTCTTCAAGTCTGCAGCTAATATTTCCCATTCCTTTTTAGACAGACTCAGCTTCCGTGTCAATGCATTTAAATGCTCTTGCGACATTAATATTGGTCTTGGGGCTGCTTCATTTCCTGAGTAAACACTGCCAATGGCTTCTATTCCAACGCATGTAGTGACATCAAGATGTTGACTAGGACTTCCAGGATGTAGCTCAGGTGGTGGAAGTCCATCAGAATGTGGTACTGGGATCAGGGCTGATGGTACTGATTTATTCACAAAAGATTTTCGCGTCTAGCCAGCGCATGGGAATACCAAACTGCATTGATTTTCGTTGATCTACAGCGAGTATTAAAAAATATTACTATCGCGGTATAAACTAAAATGAAAAATTAAATTACCTTTGGACCACAGCATTAAACCACTGCAACATTGCTGTTGAAAAATGTAACTCTTTTTTCACAATCAGTATGCTTTCCGCTCCACATGAAATGCCCCACATGTAGTTCAATTCGAACTGGCAATCGAGTCAGTAGTCGACTGGCTGACTTTGAGTTTTGTTTTGAGTTTGCTGTTTCATAGTTTTTTGTTGCAGGTCGATGGATCTTATCAGCCAAAGGGCAGCTGACAAAGTATGGCTCGCCTAATTAGCGCAGTGTGAATAAATTACAAAATTTTCTCTTATTTTTATTTATAGATTATTAATCTACAGCTTTCTTTTGTAGAATATTTTTCCAATACACACCAACCCTCCTCTAGAATGCAGTTTTGTGGGACATTTTAGCGCCAACTCGGAATAAGTACGAAATTAACCCTTAAATGTACATACATAATTTCAGTTTAGACTTATTTTTGCCATTCAAGTTTTGAGCTTTGGTGTGTTAATAAAGTTATACTAGAATACTTTTGTAGTAAATTTTAAACCGTTACACCCCTGTTTTAGGGTTTTTTACCCTTTCCACAAAATGAACAAAAAATACACATATATTGAGGCGGTACAGGGTTAAAGTATTTCACAAAAATGTTTTTCGTAAATTTTTACATAAAATTGTTGGATATATGCTATACCTAAAATGTAACGATAACATGGTTTCCTATGCCGATTCATCATAAGAATGTCCGCAAGGGGACAATTTCACAAAAAAAAATCAAAACGCTTCCCTCTACCAGAATCCGTTGTTAGAACCTTGTTATGTTTTTGAGTTCCACGGTGTAATCTGTCACTTCATAAATGTCAAATTGACCATCTGGTTCCCTTCAAATTCCAAATTTTGCAAGGCCCACCCTTTATTTATTTATTTATTTTATTCAGCCTATCTGTTATAATATTGGACGTCCCCAGTTAGGCTGCAAAATCATCGCTGAGTAAATATTTCTTTGAACGTTTTGTACTTCTTTCTTTCTTCTATTGTTTTATGCATTAGTGTGAACCTACTACCTGTGTAGTCATTAGCTCCGGAACTTACATCTAAATCGGAGTTGGCACATACTTCTCTCTTGCCTTGCACAACGTGTTTCAGAAAACTTTCGGCGAAATAATTCGTTGGCAAAGTCATTTGAATCTGTATAATGAAGTCAGTATCCATAATGAGCTAGATTAGCAATTCTGCGTTGTTATGTCAGTTGTGTAAAAACCGAAAAACCCGGTTAATTGACTTGAAATAACCGGTGAAACACGTTTTTCGAAAATAACAGGTTTTAAAAAACCGACGTACGTTTAACCGTCAGGAATTCGGTTAACCGGTTTTGGTTTTTATTGAAAGTAAACGCAGTGCTTCGATGAACAATGAAATTAAAACCGAAAAGTTTATTTGAATAATAACTAAATGTGGTTGACACAATGCTTGGGTAACTAGTTTATAATATTTTACCAATCGTACAGTAAAATACTAGACAGTGAATTTCAACACCCCCACTAAAATTGTAATTATTACAAATGTAATCCTATGTTCTTACAACTTATGGTTTTGTACAGATACAGGTTTCGTCAGCAAATCTGCAATCATCTTGTCTGTTGTAACTCCACAAATGTTAACTTCGATTAATTTCTTTCTTTCACGATCAAAATGATGACGAATATCGATGTGCTTCGTTCGTGAGTTATATGCGTCGTTTGAATACTAATGAACTTCACTCTTCGAATGTATTCTTTCTTCTTGGTGGAGAAAAATTTTACTTTCCTTTCTGATTATGCGTATTCCAAGACACTGCTTCGCTTGACCTAAAAATTGCATCTTGAAATGTGCCATGAGTTTCTGCTTTAAGCGATCACTGAAATCCTTGTCATTGCTGAAGTGAAGCATATCATCAACGTATAGTGCTAGGAACGTCATTTTATTATTGTCTCTATGGAAATATAAGCATGGGTCCATTTTTGATCGACTGAGGTCATTCTTCTCTAAAGCCATGTTCAACTTTTGATTCCATACTAAGCTTGCCTGCTTTAAGCCATAAATCGCCTTTTTGGGCTTAAGCATGCACCCCTCAGGGACTTCGATAACTGACAATGGGTCGACAAATATGTCCTCTGTAAGGTCTCCTTATAAGAATGCTTTGACAGCATCCATTTGTTCGATTTCTAAAACGTAGTTCGCCACCAGCGCCATGAGAATACGAATTGACGTGTTACGAACGACCGGCGAAAAAGTTTCCTCATAGTCGACACTTATTCTTTGGATGTAAGTAACCTTTGACTACAAGTCTTGCCGTGTATCTTATGTTGTTGTTCGACTCCCGTTTTCTTTTGAAAACCCACTTTGTCTGTTTCGATTTACCAGAGTGGACTGTATTTGAGGTTTTGAAATATTGAAACACACTTTTAATATTGGTTTCTCTTTTATATGTTTATGTAAAGTTAATAGAACACACCTTCATCGGCGACGAGTAGTACATAAAAACTGAATTCAAAACTAAACAAAAAAATACATTTCAATGCGGTGCACAGAGTTGCACAATTTGGTACCACAAAAAGGTACTATTCTGTTACGTTAGAATTAATAGTAGTAAATTATCAGCAAATTGAAAGGAAATTTACTATTATATAGACATGTAATTTCTAGAATATTTATAAGTGAAACGAAAAGAAGTAAATTACAGTAATGATCCGCAACATTCCGGCCCACCTTGAAAGGGTCAGCTTTCAACCATCTAAGCCAAGTGGACACAGTTTCGACACAGGACGTTTCATCTCACCATTTTTCGTCTTGACTGTTGCAACTCTAACGAGGCCATCTTTACCAGGGTGTGTTGAAAGGATTCTGCCCAGCAACCACTGCGTAGGCGGTAAATTGTCATCTTTGATGAGTACCACATCATCAGGTTGAAGATTTTTAAGTTGATGAACCCATTTTGGCCGCTTTTGTAGTTGTCCCAGATATTCCTTAGACCACTTCGACCAAAATTGCTGAAGAAGATGTTGCATGTATTGCCATCTGGTAAGACGATTAACGTTAACCTCCATCAAGTTTTCATCAGGTATAGACACCATTGGACGAAGAATTAAAAAATGACCTGGAGTTAATGGGTCGGTATCACCTTCAAATTTCAAGCACAGGGGACGCGAGTTCAAGCAGCACTCAATTTGGCATAAAATGGTAGACAATTCTTCATATGTAGCACTGGAGTTGCCCAAGACGCGTTTTAAATGGAATTTTAGCGACTTGACTCCCACTTCCCAGATGCCACCAAAGTTAGGTCCAGAGGGTGGTGTAAAATGCCATTGGATATCCAAAAATGACAGTTCCCGATTGATGTGCTGGTAGTTGTTATTTAGAAATGCAAACAATGTTCTCAATTCCTGGTTGCACCCAACAAAATTGGTGCCATTGCCCGTATATATGTGACGAGGCTTACCACGCCTTGATGAAAACCGGCGAAGGGATGCCATAAATGCAACTGTAGAGAGTTCGGTGACCGCTTCAAGATGGATTGCCTTTGTAGCCAGGCACACAAACACAGCAATCCAGCATTTGTAGGTTTTAGCTCCACGCCCCTTCCACGACCGAATTTGTGTTGGTCCTGCGAAATCAATACCCACACTCTCAAATGTGGGGCATGGCTGCACTCGGTGAGCTGGGAGGTCACCCATACGTTGCTGGTACGGAATTTGCCGGAACCTCATACAAGTAGTGCATTTGTAAACCGTTCTCTTGATAAGATGTATAACACCCGGAATCCAAAATTTTAAACTTAGTAAGTACTGCAATTGGCGGGTACCAGCGTGCAGGTATTTCAGGTGGTAGTCCTTGACGATGAGAGTAGTCAAGTGATCATTTGCGTGTAGAATAGCCGGATGCTTCTGTTCATAATTAATGTTCGCGTTTTCTAGACGCCCTCCAACTCGTATGATACCCCGGGCATCCATAAATGGAGAGAGTCCGACAAGTTTGTGCGTTGCAGCAAGTGGTTTGTCGGAAGCCAATATGCGTTTTTCAGCACCAAAATAGGTTTGTTGAGATCGCCTTACCAAAATTATGCGAGCTTCGTGCATTTCCGACGCCGATATTTCAGGGCAGTAACTCTCAAAAGGGTATTAAAGTTGGAATACCGTTGAAGTAGATCTGTTGTCTCGACTATACCACACATCGCGGCAGAAGTATTTCGCCTTATTTCCAGATCACTATTGTCGCATACTGGAGCTGGAGATTTCAGTGGGAGTGGGTGAGTATGCAGAAGTTTTGGCCCTTGCCACCATAAGCGATTTTCAATGATGTCTGCCGATGCAATACCCCTGGTGGCTAAGTCGGCAGGGTTATGTTTAGATGGAATATGATGCCACTGAGTGGCAGGTAGTTTGTGGATGATGTAGGATGTACGGTTTGCTATAAAGGTTTTCCATCTCACAGGGTGATCACTAATCCACGCCAGAACAACCGTCGAATCAGTCCAACCAAATAAAGTAACATCCTCAAATCCTAATGCCTCCTTCACTTTCATCAGAAGCTTGACCATGAGGTGAGCTCCACAAAGCTCTAGACGTGGTAATGAGACTTGCTTTATCGGACACACTCTAGTCTTCGACGTCAGTAACGAAGTTGAAATTGACCCATCTGGTTTAATTAGGCGAATATAAATGGCCGCCGCGTAAGCTAACTCGGACGAGTCAGAGAAACCGTGGAGCTCGACCTGATCACCCATCTTGAAATTTAACCATCTGGGAATCTGCAAATCTTTGATATGCCCAATATTGGCTTGCATTTTCAGCCATTCCTCTTTCAATTCTGTGGGCAATTTTTGATCCCATCCTATTCCCTTTAGCCACAGTTTCTGCATAAATATTTTCAAGGTAATAACCACTGGTGACAACCACCCAATTGGATCGTATATCTTCGAGATATCAGATAAAACTCTCCGCTTTGTTATCACATCGGAATATGTCTGGAAACACACGCTGTACTGGAAACAATCTGCTGTCGTGTTCCAAAGCAGACCTAGTGTCTTTACAGTTTCCGAGTAGTCGATAATAGTTGCCGATGAAAATGCTCTGTCCTCAGGTTTGACGTTATCGAGAAATTGACGTGAATTCGTAGACCATTTACGTAAATTAAATCCTGCACTGGATAAAACCGAACATAGGGATTCACGAAGTGAGGTTGCCGATTCTATATCCGAGGTACATGACATGTAATCATCAACATAAAAGTTCTGTTGAATCTCGTTCGAGACATCAGGGTACTGGTCAGCGTTGTCAAATGCCACTTGTTGTAGTGTTCGAGTTGCCAAAAACGGTGCTGATGCCGTTCCGTACGTAATCGTCCTAAGTTGATACTGCACAGGTGCCTCATCTGCTGATTTTCGCCACAAAATACCTTGATATCGTCTATCTTCGGGATGTAACAACACCTGACGATACATTTTTTCTACGTCCGCAGTGAATCCAATTTCAAATTTACGGAATTTCACTAAAATTGTATATAGGTCATTTTGAATCGTAGGCCCAACCAAAAGATGATCGTTTAAAGACAAGTTGTTTGTGCTCTTGCAGGAAGCGTCAAATACAACCCTTAACTTGGTTGTAGTACTTGACGGCTTCAAAACTGCATGGTGTGGCATAAAATAGGCTGGGTGATCGTTTTCAGAAATTACCTCCATGTGATTTAGACTCAGATACTCGTCCATAAATTTTACAAATTCAGCCTTTAGTTCTTGATTATTCTTAAATTTTCGTTCCATAGACTGAAGTCTCTTCATTGCTGCCGATTTAGATTCTCCAAGCTCAACAGTTTGATCTCTGAATGGGAGTCGAACAACATACCTTCCATCTTTTTGTCGCCGAACCGTATCCCCATAGTGACATTCCGCCTTTTCCTCATCAGGAGTTAGAAATTTGCTCTGAAGTGCACATTCTTCCGTTTCCCAAAACTGTTGTAGTTGCCTATTCAGGTCAGTGTGAACATGAGCGACAAATGCTGATCGTTCGGTGTCTCCATTAATGCTTCCCATAATAACCCATCCAAATATTGTGTTCAAAGCCATTGGAGATCCAGATGGATGTGATCTATGTCCTTCCAAAATGCAGTCTGGGAAGACATTTGCCCCTAAAATGATGTCAATTATGTTCTTCTTCTTATATGCTGGGTCAGCCAGTTGCAAATTTTCAAAAAAATCTAAAGATCTACTCTCGATGGTCTGAGTTGGAAGATACTGTGTTAATTTGTGCAGACAGTAGGTTGAAACGAAGATTGTCCTTTTGTGTTTTTCAGCAAATATCTCCAGTTGAACTTTTCCCTTGGTATAACTAGGTTTTTCACCACCAACCCCGTATAATAAGGTATTATCATTTGACCGACTCAGCCGTAGTCTTTGAACGCAAGCTTCAGAAATAAGTGTTGATTGTGCTCCGGAATCAATAAGCGCTCGACAGGGCTGTAAACTGTTGTTTCCGTCGCGGACCATTATTATAGCAGTAGGTAGAAGAGTTGTTCGGAAATTATACTGCTGACTTGCATTCACACTGGTCGACGTTGCAACTTGCTCTTCGAAGTTCTGACAGGTGTTAGAATCAGATATATTTCCTCCCACATGCAGTAATGTATTGTGTTTTAAATTGCATATCCTGCAGGAACTAGACTTACAATCTTTCGAAAAATGTTTTTCCTTAAGACAGTTGTAGCATACTTTATTTTTACGCACCACATCTCTACGCTTAGTCATATCCAGAGCCTTAAACTTTTGACAACCATACAAGAAATGATCACCATCACAAAGTGAACACGATTGTGTTGTTGCGGCCATATTCACGACCTTGCCTTGTCCTCGATTTTTCAAACATTGGCTCGATTTATGATCCTCTTCGAGTTCAATTGCACGATTTTTCAGGAATTTTAATAGCTGAGTAAATGTCTGAATTTCACCATCTTTCCGTTGCCGTCGCCATAGAGTAATGGTTTCGTGGTCTAATTTTTTCTTAATGTGAAATATCAGAATACAATCCCACGAATCAAGGGATCCTTTCAAAACCTTTAAGGCATTATAAGCTTCCAGAATTGTGTGGTAGAATTGTTTAAATTCAGATCCCGTAGAATTTTTGACGTGCTTTTGATCAAAGAGTAATTCAAGATATTTTTCAACAATCATCTCCGAATTACCATAATTTTCCTTTATAAGGGTCCAAGCAATATCGTAATTTTCGTTGGTTGGTGTTAAATGTTTAATAATCGTAGAAGCCTCGCCCTTTAATTTCGATTGCAAATACTCGAGTTTCTGAACGTCCGATATATTTGCTCTACGATCGATCATTGACGAAAATAAGTTCCTGAAGCGAATCCAGTTTAAAAGATCTCCGTCAAAATCTGGTATTTCTATTGGAGGTAAACGTAGCTCCGATTGATGACTATTCGACGCTTGCATTGGTGTATTTGAAGAATGAATATTAGCGACACTTGCTAGTGTTGCAGTCATTGTCTCAAGTAAAGATGTTGTAGCCGTCTGTTGTTGGACAATTGACTGTATGGCTAACTCATTATTCTGACCACTTGTCGCTACACCCTCAATCACTGTCTTATTCAAGTCCTCTTGATTTTGACCTGACCAAATAGTCTTCACCGAGTAATAAAGATCTTCCATTTGTTCTCTATATTGATCCTCCGTTTGTTGTTGTACTTCATCCTCGCATAAGGAATCAATTTCATCTTGGCAATTTTCATAACTTCTAAAAACCTCCTCGACTTTCTGGACACGTACCTTTATTTCATGATATCCAATGTCAGGACTGTTTACCACGTTGTAAATTCTCGTTATAGACTTTTTTAATTGTGTGCGTTTCTTTTTCAGTGTATCCATTTCACCAATTCAAAATAGTACAAGTAAATAGTAAATCAATGTGAACAGTTTATATGTATGTATGTATATCACTGTCAATTAGTTGTAGAGTCACTGAACCACTATGCAGTTTGATGGTCACTGTATTTTCAAATTCAACAGAATTTTCAAATCTTCCCCCACTGTTTGTAGTCATGCGCGACCGATATCTAATGCCACTGCGACGCTTTTGCGCTGCACACACAATCCCACGATATGTATGTACCAAGATTACACTATAAAACTAAAACGAACCGACGACGCATACGTACAATCCGTGCAATCATCAATTGAGAATACGACAACGTACCAATGACGCGTATGTATTGTCCTCTTTTCTGGAGATTATTGTCATGTACTTATGTATGTATGTACCAAGAATGCGAGCAATAATACAAAAACCACTACGCACCGGCGCGACTCGTATGTACTGTTTTTTCGCGATTATTCTCATGTATGTACGTATGTATGCATGTACCACGCATGCAAGGAATAACACTACCACGTACCGGCGCGACGCGTGTGTATTGTTTTTTTGCACTATTTACCGATATATGTATACACTATTAACTATATTCGGTTCGAATGGACCAAAATGTTTCGATTTACCAGAGTGGACTGTATTTGAGGTTTTGAAATATTGAAACACACTTTTAATATTGGTTTCTCTTTTATATGTTTATGTAAAGTTAATAGAACACCTTCATCGGCGACGAGTTGTACATAAAAACTGAATTCAAAACTAAACAAAAAATACATTTCAATACGGTGCACAGAGTTGCACAATTTGGTACCACAAAAAGGTACTATTCTGTTACGTTAGAATTAATAGTAGTAAATTATCAGCAAATTGAAAGCAAATTTACTATTATATAGACATGTAATTTCTAGAATATTTATAAGTGAAACGAAAAGAAGTAAATTACAGTAATGATCCGCAACATTGTCTTTATAGTATTGCATCCGTGAGGCTTAGGAACAATAGACCATGTTTGGTTTTCCTCAAGCGACGCCAACTCACTTTTAATTGCTGCTTTCCACTGCCTCCTCTCGTCTCCACTAAGCGTCTCCGCTATGTTGAGTGGTTCATCATCTGGAAACCTTGCCACAACACCTTTATGTTGTTGCCTTGCGATTCTTTCACTGCGTCGTACAGGATTTTGAAGTTGATTGTCTGCCACCAATGTTTCGCCAACATCGCATGGAGTTATTTCATCAACGCTTTCTACAGGGTTGGTATCCCCCACTTCATTGTCATTTTCACACGAATTGTATGACCATGAACTGGTAATAGATTCATTGGCAAGGTCATCTGTCTCTATTTCCTGGATGCTTGCTGTTTCTTCCGAAGTGTCATTACAGCGATAGAAATAAGAATCGTCAACATTGCTACCAATTAAACTGAAACCCTTTAGACTTTCATCAAAGATGACATCTCTTTTTTTAACGACGTCCTTCTTCTCTATGCTGTATATTCGGAACCCTTTTCAGTTGATGCCATATCCAACAAATATGCCTTTCTCGGATTTTTGGTCCCATTTACGTCCTTTTGTCTTTGGTATAATTGACATTACCGTACATCCAAAGATTCGCATGTTACTTCATCAGGCTTACTTCCGGTCCATAACCCATCTGGCGTAAGCTTTAATGATGAGTGAAGACGTCTGTTCGCAATGCACACTGCCGTCATTACGGCTTCTGCCCAAAAACTTTTCGGTAATTTGGAATCGTGGAGCATACAACGTGCCTTTTCTGTTACTGTCCTGTTGGTTCGCCCTGCAAGGCCAGTTTGCTCAGAATTATACGGTACGGATGTTTGGTGAACTATACCGTATTCTTTTAAAGCCCTTTGCAACTCCTGGTTTGTGTATTCCGTTCCGTTATCTGTTCGAAGAATTTGAAGCCTTTCTTTGTACTCTCGGAACTTTTCACTCACTTCAGTCTTTTGCTTTATGAAGTAAATGACGATGTGCCGTGTAAAATCTTCAACGAACATAACAAAATATCGGCTTGTCACTGGCAAGGAAACCTTCAACCATACATGGAACATCCAACGCATACATACCATTTACCAATGAAGCTGTAGCCAAAACTTCATTGCCAATATTTATAATTTTACATTCTGTCTTATCGAACATGATACGATTTCCCCTTTCCACTCCTTCGACGTGCATAATACCGCAATACAAAATCAAAACTGTGATGAGAAATTTTAATTTATATATAATAAATTTACAGAAATATACCACAATGCTAAACAAACAAAAATTAAAAACAAAAAACGAAATGACTATCCTTGGCTTAATGATCAAATACTAAGTTATTGTGAAGTGCGAGATAAACTTTATCAAAGACATAAAAAAAGCGAAAAAAATTTAAGTAAAGCGATAGAATACAAAATTTTCAACAATAAACTTAATCAGATAATTCTGAAAGCAAAAAATGATTATCGTCGAAGAGGATTTATAAAAAACAGACACAACATGCGAGGAACCTGGATATTAATAAATGACATTATTGGCAAAAAAAAGGACAATGTTGATGAAACTATTAAAAAAAACTTTGTTAAACAAGATTTAAAAATTGTAACTGAATATTTTGCCATTAAGTTCAAAGAAAATGTACAAAACATTTTACATGATTGTAATATAAAAACACTGTTTTCGTCTGAAATAAGAATAGAAAATACAATTTATGTCGAACCAACAAATGAGAAAAAATTATAAACATAATAAAAACACTGAATTCAAGAAGAGGAGCAGGAGTAGACGGCATCCGACCTAAAGACATAAAATAAAACGCGGAAACACTTACCCCAATAATAACCCATTTTATAAACGCAAGCCTAAATGAATGCACTATTCCCAAAATTCTAAAAACATCAATTGTTAGACCGATTTTTAAAAGTGGCACTAAAAACGAATACAATAATTATCGTCCAATTTCAATTTTACCGGTAGTAGAAAAAATACTTGAGGAGATTATTGTTAGACGTCTTAATGCATTTCAAAATAATAGTACAAAATATCAATAAACAACAATATGGCTTCCAAAAAGGAAAAAATATTAATAAACTTCTGGGCCACTTCTCCCCCCACATAAACAAATCCTTGAATGACAATATGCACTGCTTGGCACTTTTTGTTGATTTTAGCAAAGCGTTTGATACGCTGTCACATAAGAACCTTCTATGTATTTTGGAAAGATATGGGATACGCGGACAGTGCCTTAACTGGTTTAAAAACTACCTTGAATTCAGATCTTACAGGGTTAAAATAGATGGAAATGAGAGCAAAGAAAAGTACTATTTGGATCATGGCGTACCACAGGGATCTAAGCTTGGTCCAATACTCTATATAATATATGCTAATGATATGTTAAACCAGCTAAAAAATAGCAAAACTTTTACCTATGCTGATGATACGGCTATCCTAGTATCACATGAGGAAACTCAATGCAATCGGAACTTAATGTGATCACAAGGTGGTGTCACGACAACGGCTTGGTAATTAATGCCAATAAAACAAAGTTAATGCATATCAGATTACCACATATTCCAAGGAGTATCATAAACATAAAATGCCACAACACAGACTGCCTACACAAAAACAAACTCTGCCATAATTTCGATAATGACCAATGCGACACTGTTATTGAATTAGTGGAAAACTACAAATATTTAGGCGTTATAATAGATCAAAATCTAAGCTGGAAGGACCATATTTTAGCATTGAACAAAAAGCTACGTAAGGCCTCCTATGTGCTTTACCATCTAAATAACTGCGCCCCATTAACAGTCACCAAGCAAGCCTATTTTTCGCTGGCTGAATCGTACATGCGCCACGGAATAACAGCATTTGGAAACGCCTCACATTGCAATATTCTACAAGACACAAAACAGAATGGCTAAAATTTTTATGAAAAATAAAGAAAATATACAACGTGAAATTAACACAACACAACTAACAATTCAGAAACTCAAATCAAATTATTCATGCTGCAACAAAATATACTAAATTTTAAGAGCATATATAAATCAGCTATACTCAACGAATTCCAAGATGAGAACCTTTTGGAAACAATAGACCATCGATATAGCACGAGACGAAGAGATGAAGGAAGATTTAAAACACCAAAATTTAAAAACAAACGTGGGAGAAGCACCTTGGATGTACAATTACCAACTATATTAAATGCAATGCCTATAAATATTCTAAATGTTTTAAACATACAAAATAAATTTAAGCGTAAAACAACAATTAAAAAATATTTAATAAATTCGCAATGAATGAACATCGTAACTAACAGATGTAGAAGTTTTTATAAAATCTGTAAATTTGAATTATAGCTTTTTTTTTTATTTTTATATATACTTCTTCATATTTGTATATCCTTGCATACAAGCGTAAGCATTTGTAATGTAAATTATATTTTGTTATTCAATAAAATAAATAAAAAAAAAAAAAAATAAATAAATAAAAAAAACATCTCTTCAAGTCAAGTCAAGTCATAGAATAGAAATTGCATCACCATTTCTCACGACATCAAGATTAATGTCACCTTTTGCTACGACATTTATACATTGTCATCGGCAATTCGTACTTGTCCCGAACTTCGCTTTGGATCTTTCATGAGATTTCCATCCTTCGTCATATGTGCTGAAGCACCGCTATCGATACACCAACCATTAGTACGATTTTGTGCGGAATAGCCTACAAAAGGAGAAGTCTTTGTCGAATTTGCACGACCCTCCTTCTTATTCATAGGACACTCAGCTTTAAAATGCCCAACTCCACCATAGGCGATGTACTTTCGGTCTGATTTACCAAATGGTTTCTTCTTACCAGGAAATGTCCTCTTGCTGCCCAAAGCATCACCAGATTTTTCAACTGTGACATCTTGAAGAAGCTTCATTTTTATTGAATCAGCCGTGATTTTTACACCACAACTCCAAGAGACATACTCATCGGGCGATACCTCTGGAAGTCCTTTTTATAATAGGCATCATTCACAATAAATCCAATAGAACCAAGCTTTTGTGCTGTCGTTATAATTTGCGAAACGTAGTCTTCCACCGAACTGCAGTCTTTTAGCTGAACCGAGTAAAGCTTTTGCAGTAAACCAACCTTCCTGTCTAGACCTGTATCGTCGAACAGACTCTTCAACGTCGTCCACACAGCGGCTGCCTGTTTGTATTCTCTTACGTAGACATACAAGGACTTATCTAAGGACAGAATAAGGCGGCATCTTGCCTTTTCAGCCTTTGCTGCATTTCTGGTTTTGCAGATCCATCCACAAATGCCCACAATCCATCGTACCAACGAGCTTCTCAGATTTCTCGTCTTCAGATGTACGAATGAAAACAATTATTTTGTTATGGCTGGGCCCATAACCTGTTGAAAGTAAACGCAGTGTTTCGATGAACAATAACACTAAGACTGAAAAGTTTATTTGAATAATAATTAAATGTGGTTCACACAATGCTTGCATAACTAGTTTATAATAAATTACAAATCGTGCAGTGAAAATACTAGACAGTGAAACAGTTTTAAATACATTATTAACTGCCTTCGCAGGAAGTTTTTAAGTATTTATAATATTTGGTACGCTATCGAAACCAGGGGCTTTGGAAGGCTTCCAGTGTAATATTATATGTGATAAGTCCTAAGTGGTTACAAATACAACACCAGGCACCTATTTCACTAAACTACAATTCTACAAGTTTGCAAGTTACAATCACAAGTCTAATTCGTGTTTCATGAACATTTTCACTACAATTGTAGCTTTTTCCACTTGTAAACTACAATTTCTACAATTACAATTATTATATACAATTTCTACAATTCAACAATTATAATAAAATAAAATGAAATAATTCGATAAATTAAATGCATATATATGTATATGTATGAATATATGTATGTAGTATATTATGAAATATATGCAAATTTCAAAAGTTATTTTAAACTAGTTGAAAAGCCCGTCAAACGACGGTCAAAACATAATAATGCTGTTAAATAATGTGCTATTAAAAAAGTAAATAAATAAAAACAAATAAAATAAATCAATAAATTATTTGATTCTGTGTTTATTTGAACTAATTTTTATTAAAAAATAGTTAAAAATCAAATTTGAATTCAATTTATCATGCACTTGTAACTTGTAAATTTCTTTTGAGAGTCTCTGTCGACCCTAAGCTTTTCGTCTACAATTCTACAAGTGTACACGATAAAATTTAGTTGAGTGAAACAAAACCACTTAACTTGTAGACTTGTGAATTGTACAAATCACTTGTAGCTACAAACTTGTAATTGTGTTTTTATGAAACACAATTATTCACAAGTTCACAATTCTACACGCAAAAACGCTTGTAATTGTGAACTTGTAGCGTAGTGAAATAGGGCCCAGAAGTGGGTGGAACTTCAGCCTTTAGGTGGATATTAATATTATTGTCTTCATAATCAATCGAATGTGAGTAATTCAAAGTAAGTTCATGCGAATTGAAGGCGGAAGTGGGGAATTTATAAACATGTATTTGATTTAAATTAACATATTGGCCAGCACACCTGATAGGTTCAAAAATAGGAAATTGTATTTAATTTGATAAGGTAACCCAAATACAGGTCCATAATAATTCTAAATCATAGTTTTATGATTTTCCGTGTAAAAATTTAACGTGATTGGTGAAATCGTACGGAAATTATGATACTGGTCAGTACACCAGGATAGGGTATACTGCAAAGTCAGACCGCAGTGTTGGTTTTACGTGCGTTAAACAGAGTAGGTGTAATTGTAAAGATCAACATACTACACATTTTTTGGAAGGTTTTTTTTTTTCTTCTATTGAAATGTGCATAAACATGCATATATTTCCAAAAATTTTTGAAGACTTTACAAAAAAATGAGGTGAAAATTGTAAAATGTAATATATTGAACAAAACTTATGCAAATTCGTTTGAAAGTATATCACTACGTTGTTATTGAACCCTAGCTCAATATTTGCCTAATAAAAGACAAAATATGGTCATTTAGAAATAGTGAAAGAAAGAAAAGAAAATTTTACGTTTTAACATATTTTACTCCTGTGACCAGATTTATGCGTAGCATGTCTAACTTTTTATGGCAAATATCTAAATCATTCCAATCTAGTAGCTCAATATTAAAAAAAATCATTGCTGGTTGTAGGGTAAATTTTCCAATGTTATCAAAGTTGCATTCGACAGCAATCTCAATTTCATATCGTTAAGAAAAACTATACTTCTTTCTTAATAAAATTCAAAAATTTCCAACAACCAAAATTAATGGTTGTCAATTCGGCAAGAAACCTCATAGAGAGAGAGTTTTGAAGATAAGCGACGGGAATTTTCACAAAAAGAATAAGGAGAAGATTACAACTACATATATTAATGGACAACAATTTCCCAATAGGGTTAGTCAATAGATTGATAAGGCAATATGAAAATAAGGGGCAAGATAACCAGAAAAAAAGTTCCAATCATTATCTTATGTGCCAGGATTTTCTGTGAGATTAGAAAAATCAAAAATATTGGATACTAATAATTACAAAATGGCCCATAAAACAACACACACACTAGGTAGATTATTTAGTAAAACCAAAGATAGAATAGATAAATTTAATAGATCTAATATAGTATACAAAATGGGATAGCCACAAAATTCTGTTTTCCAAAATTCTGTCTTACAAAAATTCTTTTTTTTTTCAAAAAAAAATTTTGTCTGACTAAAATTCTGTTTTTAATAAAATTCTGTTTTTAATAAAATTCTGTCTATTAAAATTCTGGTTTTTGAAATATGTTATTCCCCTTTCATTATGAGAAAAAAAAATAAAATGCCGTTAAATTATTTATTAAGAATTAAAGACAGTTTATTATGAATAAGAAATGTTACATATAATAACGTATGTGTATGGTTAGATATTTATTCGTTCGAAACAAATTATGAAATATGTAATAAATAATTAAACAGATTAATGGATTTTCAAAATCGATCTAAAACAATTCATATCATTGAAAAACTTATTAATTTAAAAGAAAGAAAAAAAATAACAAACATTAAATAAAAACTCAAATTAGTTTAAAATCAATTAAATTAAGACAAAGTTAAAAATAATAAAAAATCATAGCAATTCAATTTAACTGATAACAATATTTAATTAATTATAAACTAAGTTTTTTGCTATTCTTTTTAAATATTGTAGTTTTCTTAAACGATTAAATTTTTTTACAATACGTGAAATATTTTTTTTTTTTACATTTCTTTTATTTTTTTTTAATTTTTCTCCATTCTCAATCTTTGAGACAATATTTTGAGAATAGATTAATTCTCCTTTTAAATGTTCTACAATTTTGTAGAGTCCGCTTTTTTTTCGTCCAACTACAACACTCAAACGTCGGTGCCATGACTCGACATTGTTTTTAGTTTTCGGGTATTTTTCAGAATACTCGCAATCAAATATCGTCCAAAATTCAGGTGGGTATTTACGAGCGTTATAGACATAATTGGCCTCGAACCAGGTGGCCAATTTAATAATATCTTCGTCTTCAAATGTTCTTCGGAGCTTCAAATAATATTTGGCTACCTTTTCTGGACGAACATACGCAAGCGCTTTTAAACATCTTACTTGCAGTGAGAAATTTTCGTCATTTCCGTACTTAGTAACCAATCTGAAATGATAATGTTGTACATATTACAAGTTCATTACTATAAATTATAAAAGTTATTAAAAATTCTTACCGTTCTTTTTGAATACGGCGCCACAATATCTGGGAAAACTGGAAAAAGCACCCTCGTATCTGCGAATTTAGAAAGCATTTTCTAGCTGCTGACATGAGACCAACTTCGAAGTCAGATATAATACGATTAGGCTTAAAAAAAACTCCATATTCCAAAGCAATTTGAATTACGCGTTTAAAAAATGCTTCATAGAGTACTGCAGATTTTTTGGACATTAGGCAGAATAGGAGTGGGACGACCTCTCGTTCAATCATTTCATGAACGGAAAAGAGTTGGCGCATTATTGTGGGCACAACATCAAAAGTGCCGTCAACGAGCCAACAATCGCTTTTTTGTAGAAGTTGAATTGATGATTTTGTGCCGAATATAACCATATATTCATCTCCCACTTTCTCTTCTGCCCATATAAATAATTCGTTATCCAAAACGTATAGATTTAGAGGGTAATCTATTTCATCTATTGCTTGCGGCTCTCTGAAAAGTCCCATTTCATTCCGAGTGTATCCTATTTTTCGCTTTTGCGCGTACTTCAAGGGAAGGTAATCGCGACATTTTTGGTTTGGAATTACCACCGATTGTTGCACTATTTGACTTGGATGAAGGGGTTTGTTTATAGCGGCATATTTCACAAAAGTATTTGTTCTGCATATTTCCACTGCACTAGCAATAGGTTCGTGGGTATGTTTTTTTGGATATCTTATTAAAACATGCTCGTTATTTTCCATTGCTGTTATTATTCGAGAGGAACACTTATCTGGAATTCTTCTCGAGCACGTCCAATTAAAGGTTCCTTTTTGTCTTTTCATTTCCAAATAATAAAAATATCCGTTGAGACACAACATTTCTTTATTTTTATTGGTTTTTATTAATTGCACTTTATTCATTTTTATTTTTTTAAACACGACACATTAAACAACACACTTGCGACTATTTTTAATTAAAATGCTGGAACATAATTTTTGACCAAACACACAGTGTATGTGATGCATTTTATTTAAATTTGCAAAGTGTTTTTTTAAACAGTATTTTTTTGTAAATGTAATGGAAAGTTAGGGCAAAGTGATTTCTTAATTGTTTTATTTTTATGTATGTGTTTGTAATTGCATTTTCAGTTAAATAAAAAATTATTTGAAACAAATTTTTTCAAATAATTTTTTATTTAACTGAAAATGCAATTACAAACAGAATTTTGAAAGACAGAATTTTGGAAACCAGAATTTTGAAAAACAGAATTTTGTAAAGCAGAATTTTGTAAAGCAGAATTTTCGTCGAACAGAATTTTGTACCCAACCCATACAAAATACCTTGTGGAGGAAATAATAGTTAAAGTTGCAATATGGTATATGTAGGTACAACTAAAAATAAACTTAAGACTAGGATTGCAGGACACAAATCAGATCAAAAATATAGACACATCTCAACACAAAAAACAGCATTATCATCACACTGTGCAAGCTTAACTCATTTTCCAAACTTTCAAGATACGTCAGTTTTGAATAGGGAAAATAATTATAAACGTCGTTTTATGTTAGAAATGTTATAGATAATAAGGAATCCAATAGCGAAGAGAATAAACTTTAAAGCAGATACGGATAATGTAGCACAGAATTATAGATATTTAATTAGTAAAATGTAGAATATTTCACCGAAAATTGTTTGATGTATCATTCAATTTGTCACTAGGTAACATTTTAAGTATATCCGGATGTAACTTGTTGAATTTACCATTATGTACATATTTTTATCAACCAAATTAGTTTTCTGGCTGTAAATTAGAGAAACTATTTCTACACAAAAATTTTTCTGGCTGTAACTTAGAACATTTTTCATATGACAAGAACATTTCTTCAATTGTTTATTTTTTTGATTTCTTGTTATTGTTGTTTTTTCAAATGACATGACAAAATTTTGTTTATCAATTGTTTTTCATTTCTAATTAATAATATATCTTCCTGACGATGCTATCCAAAGGATAACGAAATATCGAAGAAAAAAAATATATAATTAATTAATAAACACGACCAAACGCTCTGACAATTTAATTTTTGAATACAATACGAAAGGTCGGATAAATCATCACTTATAGATGATTAATGGTAATTTTCCGGAAAAATTTTGCAATTTTTATAAGTTAAAACATAAGTCCCGAAAATAAGGGAAGTTGACCCTTCCAAACCGTTTGAGATAATTCAAAATTATTTTCAGAAATTTTTTCAGAAGTGTTCTCAGTATGTCATTGTTTTCAAAATTAAGATTTGAATAAAATAGACAAGCTATTAACAAAGAACTAAAAAAAAGTGAGAGCAAAGTAATAATTTGTTTTTTGATTGGCAATATCTGTCAAGTGGCAAGAGATAAACCACACACTCTAGCGTTAAAGAAAGTCGGAGCAAAAATTAAATTTTTTATATTTGATTGACAATATCTTTCAAGTGGTAAGATATAACTCACACACTCTAGCGTATTTTTTATTTATCTCATCTTGTCAAGCAAAGAATCTTAAAAATCCGCCAATAATTTTAGAATTTACAGGTCTTCAAAACATGAACAGCACCAAAGTGGTTCATTTTGACACCCTGTACCAAATTTTGCGTAAAAACAGGGTGTCTACACATCTCTAGTATATCCCTAAGCGATTTGACAAATAGTTTTGAAGTTATGACAGTATTACCACTTGCAATCGGCACCACTTTACTACGTAAAAACGTATTGGGACCATATATCCCAATATTACAAAATCAGCTTTAACTTACCTTTTATTTATATAAAATACCACCAATCAAGTTTAAAAATAAAAGACTTTTTTATACAAAATAATAAAATGTTATTAAATTACGCTTCTTTAGCAAGAACATTCAGCCAATTATCGATCACAACTGCTCAAATTTCACCGATGTTGTGAAGTTCATCGTCAGCTGGTGTGAGTACGCTGACATGTACCTTGTGCTTCTGCTTACATTGGACACATAAATACGAAAGGGTTAACTGAATTGAATGAATATAAAACAATTATCATATAAATATGTTTGTATTTTTGTTCCCATATATAAGTACAAATAGTGATATTTATATAAACACAATGGCATTTGCAAACGATAAGCGAATCAGCTGGTAATGGGCGATTTGTTTTGTTTTTCAAAATTGAAGAGAACACAGAAGATTTGCACAAGTAAATGAAATATTTATTTGGATCGATAAATCGATGCCTGGTATTTACTTTTTAAAGATTATGTTCAATTTCATGTTGAAAAGTCTGAACATTTCGGCCGGTTCTCACCAATAACCCGTGTAATGTTTATTCTTGTTGGCATTCGTGAAAGACTTCACGTGCCCCACAGAAAAGTCTAGTAGTACGAACGAGGCGACCATTGACAGCGCCACAACGTGAGATTAATTGCTCACCATACTCGCCTCTCAATTAATTCATGGTATCACATGCGGTGTGGCATGTGGTACCCCAGCGGCTGATGTCATGACCTGGAAGGCCTGAAATCATGCCCAAACAGGCCTTCTTTAAAATACGTAAGGCTTTCCCTACACATTACCTTCTCCTTTCTTTTTAACATTGCGTGAGATTGGGAGGCAAGGCCTCCCTTCCCCATTGCCTAAATAAGGCCTTAGAAGGCATGCAAAGTGGAAGGCCTTAGAAGGGATTTACTTTAATTTATTTTTGTTGAACAAAAATTAAATTTAAAAAATTTATTTTTTCACAAAATCATTATCCACTTCTACATATTTATTTATAAGTGTGTATGCATCTATCTTAGAAAGTGTTACCACGCTCAAATTCAAATTGAAAATTTTAACTAACCGTGAAAAATATTAAAGTGTTACCACGCTCAAATTCAAATTGAAAATTTTAACTAACCGTGAAAAATATTAAATAAAATATATAATTTAAAATTTTTTATGAAATTTTCCAATTAAATTACGGTTAAAAAGAATCGGAAAAGAAAAAGAATTGTAAAAATCTTCTTCTTGGTTATATCTGATGAAAAAAATCATGCATTTCGCAGGCCTTATTTTACGAAGACATTGCAAAAGAACCATTCCGCATGCCTTATCTGTGGAAGGCCTTGCGACTTCCGCCACTGGGACCATTCTGTTGAAACCTCATTTCAAACAAACCCAATTCTTCCTTTCTGGGCAAAAGAAATTTGCGATCATCATCATTGCTCCATTGACCGTAGCGTTGCATAGTGGGGCTGATTGGAAAATACACGGTAATAATATCACAACATTTAAAGTATTGTTCTGATCAATTTGGAAACCAAATATCTGCAGAGGAGGATTCAGGCTTTCAGAATATTGCATTCATAGGTACCCTGTGTTACAACAGTTGAAGCTACGGGGTGTCAAAATTGACCACTTTGGTGCTGTTGGAACTTTCACAGCCTGGTACTACTACACTTATAGCAAAAACGATGTACTAAAGAAGACAGTCAAAATTTCTCCTCACTCAAATGTCAACAAACAAAACGAGTGGAGCGTTAAACATGCTCTGCTCTCTCTCTCTCTGCCTCTCTTCATTGTATATTTCAATACACGAGCAGCTTTTTGATAGTGTTATTGTATATAAGTATAGAAATTTCAACCATGTTGAAGTAAAATTACATAAAATGTGCAAAACACATTATTCAAATACAAGGTCGTAGCATTAGCAATTTTGTAATCTCCGTACCGAGTTGTTGTCACAATCAGCTGATAAAAAGTACACATACATGAACAATTGTGATCATAGATAGATCAAATGAAAAGAAAAAACTTCACAAAAATATACTTCTTGATCGTCTTTGCTTATAGGCGGATTTCAACGATTTTTTACTTTTGAGACTCTACTATCCCAGTGTGCCAAACGGATCCGTTTCGAATCCGTAACGGATCCACTTCTTCATACTTTCTATCCGTAACGGAAGCGGGAGAAATTCCTCCCAAAAAAAACGAATCCAAAAACGGATTTTATGTTCGTTTTTCGGATCCGTTACGGACATCATATTAGGATCCGTTGCGGACCCGTGTACTTTAATAAAACGTATCCGTAGCGGAATCCGTTATGGATTAGTTTCGGATTCGCAAGCGGGAGAAATTCCTCTCAAAAAACGGATTCAAAACCCGATTTTATGTCCGTTTTTCGGATCCGTTACGGACATCATATTAGGATCCGTTGCGGAATCCGTTAGAAATCAGTTTCGGATCCGCAAGCGGGAGAAATTCCTCCCAAAAAAACGGATCCAAAAACGGATTTTTTGTCCGGTTTTGGGATCCATTTCGAACTTCATATTCGGATCCGTTGCGGACCCGTGTTTTTTAATAAAACGGATTGTAATAAATTTGTAGTTTAAATTTTTTTTAATTTTAAATTTTGTACTATTATTATTTTATAAATTCAGTCATTTCGTTTAAATTAAAGTAAAAAGCAAAAAAAAACAGTTCATTTAAAATAAAATATAAAAGTAAAAATCAATTGAGATAAAATTTTGATTACAAAAAAAATAAATTAACAGCCTAACAACCCACGATGTCGAAAGAAAACATAAACCAACGAGCCTGTCACTCACTTTGCATTTGTTTTTGTATTTTTGAATTTACAAAATCAATTACAAAGTGAGTTACTGGCTTTCATTCGCTTAGGTTTTCTTTCAAGATCGTGGGTTAGAATGTTAATTTATTTTTTTTGTTTTTGAATTCTATCATGAGCGTAGTGGAAAATTTTTTTTCAACTTCCTCCGCTACCGAAATTGATTCGTTGCCAAACTTCCTGTGGAATGCACCTAAGTTAAATAAAAATATTTTTATATTTTAAACTATTTACAAAAACTTATTACCTACCAGAACTGTAAAAGAATCTTTAATTTTGGGATTAATTCGCATGAATGATTATTACACTGATTCCGTTTCTAATTTTTTTACGGATCCGTAAATTCGCGATTACACTGATTCCGTTTTAAAATTTTTACGGTTCCGTAAATTCGCGTTTACACTGATTCCTTTTTTAAATTTTTTACGGATCCGAAACAGGTCCGCAACAGATCCGTAAATTCGTGATTGCACTGATTCCTTTTTTAATTTTTTTACGGATCCGTAAATTCGTAATTGCACTGATTCCTTTTTTTAAGTCTATTACGGAACCGCATCCGTTTTTGTGCACATTGGGATGCAAGACAAACAAAAAATATGCTCAGTGTTTAGGAATATCTTTTATCGTTATTAACGCATTCTCTATGAAAGTTAAAAAAATAAACTTTTGTCATTGACTTTTTTTAGTTTTTAGTCAATAACTCAGCCACTTGAATGAAATAAATATTTCTGAAAACCCCACTATATTTGGAATACATCAATAGGGAACACACTAAAAAAAATTTAAGTTATCTCGAGGCGTTTGGAAACGCTGACTTCACAAACTTGAAATTGGTTTAAAAACATAAAAGTTTCCCGGATAGGTACCATGATTCATTCAGTATTTTCTTTACTTTTTTCCAAGAAACCTATACACCTTTTTAAATTTTTCTGAAAGGCAAGGCTTTGGCAAATATATTTAAAGTAAAATTATGATCATTAGGAAATGCACCCTACAGTCAGCATTCTCTGAAAATGGGAAATTTTTTAACAAATTTTTCAGTTTCGATGTTTGGCAAAAATTTTACTTGGAGTTTTTATATATAGACTTTTTATTTTTATTGTAGACTGGAATGTTCTTAAATACCCGCCAAAATCGAAATATATCCTACACATAAATGAGCTCAGGGGAGCTTAACATGTAAAACAAGTCGAAATGTTATAGAATATTTGTTGGGGATTAAAAATCGGGAAGTTTTTTTTTACTATTTGGACAAAAATTAGTTTGATTTAATTCACAGTACACTGGCCTGTAATATCCATATGTACTTATATATATTTTTTTTACAATATTATTTATTTAGTTATTTGGAGTTTTTTTTCGTATTTTTTTCAAAAGTCTTAGAGGAATTTTCGAAATGTGAATATTTCTGAACACAGTTTTATAGCAGATGGGCTTACCTTTTCAATAGTATATAAAATGTATGTATATGGTATTACCACAAGTGTAGGTATCAAGTGAAACCCCAAGACTTTGACTTGATTTTGACATTTCTGTAACCTGCCGATTGCATCGTTCAGGAAGACAACTACACACGATGACATTCACTTCATATATTTACCTTATTTATTATTTTATAAAACTGTGGTTTGGGATCATAAAATACGTCGAACTTGCCTAATTTTAGCGAAGTCCTCTCTAAATTCTGCCCGTAGTGGCACATTCGGTGCAGTTGGTTTAAGTGTCCCAAACCTAAACCAATACTTGGAACAATAATTTTCGGTATCAAATATCTCGAAAACAAAAGCCAATCTTATTTCCAGTTACTATATTGTACTTTAGTCAACATTTTCTTCTTACATTCTATTTTTAATAATATCCGTTATTTCGATGTTTTAATTGTAAAGCCCAGTATTCAGTTTTCATGCAATTTTCGTTGCCATAAGAAATACGTGTAAAAAAAAATCACAATTCATTTGATTGGTACTCAGCTCTTTTCGAATTACAGGGTTGTTACACCGAAATTATTTCGTACAAAAACTATTGTTTAATAATTGTTTGGGACCGTAATTTTGATATTTCGATCATTTTAACATCCAAAACTAACACAACATGCGTTAAAAATAAAATGGAGTGCGTATATGAATTATAAATTAAATATTTGCAAGGTAAATCAATAATAGGTGACAACATTTTCTGTTCAGAGATAAATGACAAATTTTCTTACGAAAATTTCCAGGTTGGGTTGGTACTGAAGGATTATCCATCGATACGAATTCGCAAATCTAAATTCGATTGATAATCTTACCAATGGAACCAATTCAGGCAGAAGTGAGTAGGCATCTGATGATGCACTTGTCATGGAGTTCGAAACAAGTCATGTCAGTGAGTATGCTTTCCCGAATTATCTATTATTCCAACGAAAACCCCCCATTTTTCTCTTGGAAAAATGTATCAGCCCTTGAAAGTTTGTGGTATGAACGTCTCATAAAATATCCATTGAGTAATCATGCTCGTCGGTGGTGCAATGGTTAGTGGGCGAGACTCTTGCACCTGAGAACGTAGGTTCGATTACTGCTCTGACCACCTTACATTTCTTTCGACAACGGTCACCTCGCTTAGTGACGACGAAACTATCGACTACTTAGCCATGAAAAAGCTTCTCAAAATACCGTTCAGGTCCCAATCAGTGAGTGTAATAAATATAATAAAAACAGCTCACTGATTGAGAGAATCACTGATTGTAATCATATACCCAGAGTAGGGACTTTGTCAGTAAACTTACGAAGTTTGGTGTGGTTGCATATGAACGTTGCATGTTGAAAAGTAATTCTTTATCAGATAGAACAATTATTTCAAACCAACCAACAAGAAAACACCAACGGCATTACGTTTTGTGTGTTCAAATTGTTGTGTAAAATGTATACTAAGAATAAATGATAACACAAAAGTCCAAAATACGTTTAAATTTCACAGTCCTCAACCAAAAAGACATGACAAATTTAAGTCAACAATTTCAACAACAAACAACAAGGTTTCCCATTACATCCCATGAAGGGATTGGGAAGAGCTTCTTACAACCAGTGAGCTGTGCGCTTTCTAAATTTGTTTTTACTGATTGAGACCTACAGTTTTACACCGGTTCCGAACGGTATGTTAAGAAGCTTTTTCATGGCTAAGTACTCGATAGTGTCGCCATCACTAAGCGAGGTGGCCGTCGTCGAAAGAAATTTTAAGGTGGTCAGAGCAGGGATCGAACCCACGTTCTCATGCACAATAACAGCGCACACTAGCCATTGCACCACTGACGGCCAATTACACTGTGTGAAATTTTTTAAATAATGGCAATATAACCATATACTGCCACCACTACGTGATAAAAGACCAAACAAATGACCCCTCCTCCCAGTTTTGCCAAAAGTCATGACTTTTTTTATGGGCCCCCAACGATTTGGGGCCTCGATGCCATTTTTACAAAAAAGTGATAATCTTGCAAACCGTTCGGAATTTTGATTTACTCTCTGGGGGAAAGTTGTAGCTCTTGTCATAAATAACAAAAAATTTGAAATAAAATATCAAAAAAACTTCATATATAAAATCAAAAAATCTTCAAATTAATATAAAATCAAAAAACTTCATCTTCAAAGTCAAACTCACAAAAAACATTAAAAAATTCAATTTTTTTACCTTTTTCCCCTGTTCAGGTCCATAGGTAGCAAACCGTTCAAAATTCAAGGAAACAATCAACTACAAAAATGTACCTAAGATCTCAATAAACAACTGAAACATATGAACTTCCTAGGAATGATTCTTAACACCGTTTACTTCAATATTGAGATACTATGCTATCTCACCGACCGCAGCAGCACAGGCAAGGCGGTAAGCTCAGCACAGGCAACAAGGGACGCAGCACACAATATAAAACCGACACGGCGCTGACATCGAGGCATTACACAGCGCGACGTCAACGAGAGCTCAGCGATGAAAGTTATAGAGAAAGTGCTACAGTATAATTCGCACACAACATTGTCAACTGACAATTTCACTATGCAGTGTAAAAATATTGATTTATTTTTCTACGTTTGCCGCCATCAAATCGGAAAAAAAAAGTTCTACAAGATTTCAAAAGGAAAATACTCTTTTCATTAATGAACTCAAGAGAGCATATAAGTTGTTTTTCGACGAAGTAGACTTCACGGGTGAAAATTACACACCTAATACAGTGTGTCGCCAATGTTGTGGAGGCAAACATAGTATGAAGTATTGTGAGCCGGTAAACTGGATTAATCGTCCAGGTGATCATGATGAAACCAGTTGCTATGCATGCGTAAATTACACATGGCGTCTGAATCGACATTCTGAGAAGAACAAAATGTAGAAAGCAACTGCAACAGCCACACAACTGTGCTTGCACCTGAAAACTTTGTATCACCAAGGCCGCCATCTCCAGATCGTAGGACAGAATTTACAGGAATGACTAGAGCAAGTGGTGTTACTTATGAAGATCCCTTTGATACCGATTATGAGCCCCAACAGGGAAGAGATCGACCACAACTAATAACACAAATGGAAAGGGGATTTCATTGTGGTCATATTCGGAATATCGCAGCGACTTGCCATATTTTTGACAGCGTTTTTAAAGCAAAGAAAACTCACACATGCTAATGTGAACTCTACGGCGTACCCTTAGAGTAAATGATACTAGAGATAACATTTAGCTCATCTGACGTAACCTTTCACACTCTTCGTGTTGCGGTCAGTGTGATAGAGAGATGTTTGACGAAAAGTGACATATGTACACCAGGTGGAATTACAATAACTTCTTGCTTTCATTTTTCATGTCGTTTTGGTGAAAACCTGAGAAATTTAAATGTGTTTTAAACTTTCTTATTGACTGTTATTGTTAGCAAACATTTGTGTTGTATTTTACACAATAATTTTAACACACACAATGAAATGCCGTTGTTGTTATTTTGTTCGTTGTTTTGATCCATTACCTCTATCTGGTATTAGTAAAGCAATTCTTTTCAACATCGAACGTAAATATCACACCAGGCCAAATGTCATAAATTTGGTGAGAGAACTATTATGTCTACTCTAAGTATTAGGCTATGGGCGTACCGCAAACGGCATGCTGAATTTCAGAACCTCTACACTCTAAATTATAACAATTCGTTCGCCTACTGCAACGATATAAAAGCTTTGGTGGTAAAAATGGGATGGACGTCGCTAGTGAGTGGAGATTATTTATTGATGGTTCTGTTTCAAGCTTGAAAGCAGTGTTGTCGCATGTGTCAAACCGAAAACCTTCCATTCCGGCAACACTACGAAAATAAATGGAAGATTTTCTGTGATTTGAAGGTCATCAACATTTTGAAAGGCATCATCGATAAGGGCGGCTTTCCAAAATTCTTTTGGTTTCTTTGAAATTGGGATTCGCGCTCACCTCTGAGTCAATACCAATGTAATTCGTGGAGACCAAGAGGAAGATTGGAGGAACAAATAAAACAACATAAACTGAAGAATGCATCTTTAATTGACAATACTCAAGACATCTTGCTGCCCCACATAAAATTGGGAATTGTTAAACAATTCATCGAAGTGGCCGTTGTAAATTGTCCAAACGCATTCGACTATTTGAAAAGCGTTTTCCCAAAGCGTAGCGATGACAAAATTAAAAAAGGTATTGTAGTAAATTTTTTTGTCTTTATTTTTTGTCTTCATTTAACAGGCGTACTTAATGGCCCTGACATTAGAGAGCTATTCAAGAGCAACTTTGAATCATCGCTTCATGATTATAATCATTCAATGGCATGGATTTACCTTCAGCGTGTATGCACTTGGGAGGGAATCGAGACGCGAAACCAGAAGCAAGAGAATGGGTGAAAGAAATGCTGTATTATTTTGAGAAAATCGGCACATCGATGACATTAAAGCTGCATTTTCTTAATTTTCATTTTGACGATTTTATCAAACAACTCCCTACCGAATCCGATCAGCAAGGTGAACGGTTTCACCAAACCACAATTCCCATGGAAAAACGGTACAAAGGCAAAAATATCGACGCATTGCTTGCAGAGGTAATATCATTTTTATTGATGCATTGTTTTGCATTCCTTTTGTGATTTCTTTTCTAATTCATTTCAGGTATGTTGGTGGAGTTAAAAGATCACCCTGTATGATGTTAATGAAGTATCTGAAAAAGAAAAACCTGATTATGGAGGGCAGTCTGGAAGCAACGTGCCTGTAGACACCATAAGTTTTGAATCAGAGTCAGATTCGGACGACGATTGGATCCACAACTTAAGAGAGTGCAATTTGCAAGTCCAGGACCATAGTATCTCAATGTTGAAGTATAGAAAAAACAAATGAAATTAAAAAAATTTCGGAAAATTTTTCACTTTTGCGGCTACCTAAGCGCTACCTAAACGGTGTTAAGAATCATTCCTAGGATGTTCATATTATTATAGTTGATTGTTTCGTTGAATTTTGAACGGTTTGCTACCTATGGACCGGAACAGGGGTAAAATGTAAAAAAAAAATCGAATCTTCTAAAGTTTTTTGAGATTTTGACCTTGAAGATGAAGCTTTTTCGATTTTATATGTTAACAATTTTTGTTCTTTATGACAAGAGCTTCCTCAGAGAGTAAATGAAAAGTCGGAACGGTTTGCAAGATATGAGCCTGACAAAATGATGACGTTTTTGCAAAAATGACACCGAGGCCCCAAATCTTTGGGGCCCATAAAAACAAGTGCATGACTTTGGCAAAACTGGGAGACACGGGTCTTTTTTTTGGTCTTTTATCACGTAGTGGTCTCCGTATATGCTTATATTTCCATGACTTAAAAAATTACACACAGTGTAATCTACACTCACTAGCGATGTAGTTCATTCCCATTTTTACCACCAAATATACCGTTGCGGTAAGCGAACGCATTGTCATCATTTAAAGTGCACAGGCTCTGAAATTCAGCTTGCTGTTTGCGGTACTCCGTAGCGTTAACATTAGCATGTGTGAGTTTTCTTTGCTTTAAAAACGCTGTCAAAAAAATGACACGTCGCTGCGATATTCCCAATATGACCACAATGAAATCCATTTCCATTTGTGTTATTAGTTGTGGTCCATCTCTTCCCTGTTGGGGGTAATAATCGGCATCAAATGGATCTTCATAAGTAACACCACTTGCTCTAGTCATTCCTGTAAATTCTGTCCTACGATCTGGAGATGGCGGCCTTGGTGATACAAAGTTTTCAGGTGCAAGCACAGTTGTGTGGCTGTTGCAGTTGCTTTATACATTTTGTTCTTCTCAGAATGTCGATTCAGACGCCATGTGTAATTTACGCATGCATAGCAACTGGTTTCATCATGATCACCTGGACGATTAATCCAGTTTACCGGCTCACAATACTTCATACTATGTTTGCCTCCACAACATTGGCGACACACTGTATTAGGTGTGTAATTTTCACCCGTGAAGTCTACTTCGTCGAAAAACAACTTATATGCTCTCTTGAGTTCATTAATGAAAAGAGTATTTTCCTTTTGAAATCTTGTAGAACTTTTTTTTTCCGATTTGATGGCGGCAAACGTAGAAAAATAAATCAATATTTTTACACTGCATAGTGAAATTGTCAGTTGACAATGTTGTGTGCGAATTATACTGTAGCACTTTCTCTATAACTTTCATCGCTGAGCTCTCGTTGACGTCGCGCTGTGTAATGCCTCGATGTCAGCGCCGTGTCGGTTTTATATTGTGTGCTGCGTCCCTTGTTGCGTGTGCTGAGCTTACTGCATTGCCTGTGCTGCTGCTGTCGGTGAGATAGCAAAGTATCTCAATCTGGGATGCGAAATAAAATTTCACGAATTGTACTAACTTTCAAGAAAAATTTTACTTTTTTCAGTCCGATTGTACTAAATTCTTTTTAAATTTTTCAAAAATATTTTTTATTAAAAATTAAAATATATATGTGTGTAAAAAACAACAATTAACAAAAACCTATCACAATATATGTATTATTGACCTGTTAGGCTTTCTTTGTATTACTATTTAATAATTAAAATCAAAATAAAATAAAAGGTTCAATGAAGTTCGTTGTACTAAGTCATAGAATAACACATACGTAGAAGGTTTTATTCGCTCAATAAATTAAACGTCATAGGTACGATGGAAATTACACAGTGGAGGGTGGAAAATATGGGTTCAATAATACCAGATGGTGGCAATAGTATACAGCGATCCACAAAGGAACTACACCCGAATTTCGTGTTTTTGTGGCAAACTAGTTGTGTTAAATACAATACAAATGAATACCAACGTTAAAAGTCAACAAAAAAGTGCAAAATACATTTAAATTTTTCAGTTCTACACCAAAACGACAGGAAATAGTTAAGTGAACATATTTTGTAACTCCACCTGGTGTATGTAAACATTTCCACAGACCTACCGAGAGAGTGTGAAATGAAACGTCAGATGAGAGAATAAGTTCTTCTATAGTATGTGTTATTCTATGTACTAAGTACTTATATTTGTATAATAAACTGAACAATTAATATTAATGTTTAATTTAAAAAGGTACACAAAAGACTATATGATGTTGAAATCTGAGTATATATATATATATTTAGGATATACTTCTTGCTTACAAATTCTTAGACATTTCAAAATTGTAGCAGCACGAATTAGTTGACTTTAGCAAATCCTCTGTTTGGATTAGTTTGGAGACAGTGGAAACAAATAGTCTGTTCCTCTCTTTCGTTTTTATTATATTTTGTTCGTTGTACTAAGTACTTATATTTGTATAATAAACTGAACAATTAATATTAATGTTTAATTTAAAAAGGTACACAAAAGACTATATGATGTTGAAATCTGAGTATATATATATATATTTAGGATATACTTCTTGCTTACAAATTCTTAGACATTTCAAAATTGTAGCAGCACGAATTAGTTGACTTTAGCAAATCCTTTGTTTGGATTAGTTTGGAGACAGTGGAAACAAATAGTCTGTTCCTCTCTTTCGTTTTTATTATATTTTGTTACGAAAATATCCTTTCCACATTTGCAGATGAATGGGGAATGGATAATATTCCTCTAGCAATTCTGGAAATATCAGTAAACATAAGTTCATTTCGTTCATTTTTAATTTCTGATACCTTCGACCAAAAAGTGCATATATTGTCATTTTTCAAAGATTTAATAATTTCTACATCCGCCAGTGCTCGAAACTGGTTCAATATTTTTATACTCATTAGGAAACATTTTTAATATTAACATTTCATTATTAAAATCTACTTTTGCTTTTATGACTTCGCAGAATTTGAAATAGAATTTTTTTGTAATTTCTTTAAACTCCTTGACAATATTATTTTCGCTTTTATTTAAGGATATACATACATATATACATCAATTTCTGTTCCACAATTTATTTCGCCCATAAGAATATGGTTTTCATTGATATTGATTTTTAATATATCACTTTCCTTATTTATAAAATTGCGATCTATTTGATTAAACAAAAATTTTAAGCGATCTGAAAAATATGGATTCTGGCATCCTCGGATTGCATTTCTTTATTTATAGTGTTTATAATTTGCAAGACATATTGTAGAAATAAAAATATCATTTTATAAAGTGGATTTGAAAGTCCGGATAAAATTTAATTGATTCTTACGTTTTGGGAATCAGCTTCAAATTCGATGAGTGTAAAGCAATGTCGAAGTGGCTGCCACTGTTCTAAAACTTTATTAACAACTTCCTCGCGTGACAGCCAACGGGTTGTTGAGTACTTAAAAATTACGTGAATATCATTACCAAAATATTCTTGAAATTTTGCGAGTCGTCCCTTCTATTAGAACTGTTGCAGAAATGATAATTAATATCTTTGATGAATTTATGGATCCCATCTAGGATACTGAATTTTGAAGCTGCATAGGAGGCCAGGTTTCAAATATGGCATATATTACATCCATTAGTAAATAAATTTGGAACAAGTGCCTTTAATTTTGATTGAACTCCATTGTTTGCTCCCATCATAACAGCACAGTTGTCTGTTGTTACGCCAATCATATTGTTTACTGGAATTTTGTTTTTGTCCAACACTTTTAATGTGGCTTTGAATATTCCATTTGCACTGGAATCTTCAATAGGGGCCAATTCCAAAAATCGATCACGACATTGTCCGTCAAATGTCCTTATTACTATTGCCAAATTTTTAGATATGCTACAATCAGTCCTCTCGTCAATTACCAACGAATAGTAGTTTTCTTTACAAAAGTGGGCAATACAGTTGGCATTTTCCGGACCAGTCATATTTGTAATAATTTTTTGGGCCTTCTTTCTATTAATGCAAACCATTTTCGAAATTGGAGAGTCAGTCACTCCTCCTTTTATGACGTTATTTAAATGATCCAAAATAGAAAAAGGCAAATTGTGTTCCGCAACAAACAAGCTTAATATAATATTCAAATTTTTTTGTAGCTTCTGTAAAAAAAAAATTTTTTAAATTTGTTGGATTTCAAATAACTCTAAAAAAAAGGCTAAAACCTAGTTTAGCTCCCACTGACCAAGCCAAAAAAAGTAACTGGTTCCAGGTAGAACTCATTGTTTTAAGCAAAAAATATAAAATATTAAACTTGGTGCGGCCCCTATTTTCGGAGTTATTGCCTCCAAATTCGGATATACGGGAAGACGTTATGTTTAATGGACCGTCTCAAGCGATTGATGTGTTATATATTGTTGTTACGAAAGAAGTCAAAATAAAGAAAAAAACTTAAATGAACCCCCGCCATTTTTTTTAAATATGTAAGTTTTCGCAAAAAAAAAATTTTAAATATTCGATAATTTTTCAAAATTTCAATATAGGAAGTCTCGAAAACGAAGCGAGTTATCGAAAAATTTCATTTATTTTTTTTCTTTATTTTGCCTTGTTTTATGACAACGATATATTAGCGGTCACACAAACCGCTTCAGACGGCTCATTCAACAATACCTTCCTGTATATCCGAACTTTGGAACCCATTTCTCCCAAAAAAAGGGCCCGTTACCAAGTTTTGTATTTTACATTTTCTGCTTAAAACAGTGTGTTCTACAACCCGCAATATAAATTTTTGGCCTAGACGAGTAGGAGGTGAACTCGGTCTGTTCCAAAAAAAAAAACTTACACAGCACCATCAGTATCCATTTTTGGCCATTAAATACTTAAAACGCGGTCAAACGCGGAAAATCGTTTTCTTGAGTTCTAAATAAGTTTTATTTCCTTCGATTTTAGGCTTCTTCGAGTTTTCACACTCTCACTTTTGTCTTATAGTTATTAAGACTGATTTGCTTCCGTTTATAAGATCCACCTTTAGTTTAACTTACTTATAATTTCCGTTTTTTTCTCAACTATCTTTTAAGTTTTCACACACTAGCGGCATTCATGCAAACGTGAAAGCCGAGAACTTTTGCTCAGCTCAAGTTTCCCTCGCACCGTTGCATGAGGCACCAGGTAAAGTTGCTCAGCGTAGTTGTGCTTAAAACCATATCAGCTGACCAAGATGGATACATAAGGTGGTAGCAGTAGCAATTGCATGTATTATGTATGTGTACTTTTTCTACTGTTCTAGTGCTATCACCTTATTTATCCATCCTAGTCAGATGACAACGAAATGTCAAAAGTTTACACGTTCTCCATCCCACGTTTGCGCAGCAAATTTGCCGCGAAAACTTTACACTTTTGAGCAAGTCGCTTTGTATGGGAAATTTGTTTCTTTTGACGTTTGCTGTACAAATTTACGATGTTTTCGAGTTTACGAGGTTCTTTCGAGCTTTCATGAAGACCGCTACTGAGTCTGGCTGGGTTTACATTTATTTTCCGGGGTTTTTGACACCTCGGGCGACCAGAAAAACTGAACGCCTTTCAAAAAATGGCCGCGTGGTGACGCTATAGCAGTAAAGGGGCCCTTAGACCTGTGGATAAGTTGCAGCGACTTCAAGTTGACATCAACTTATCCATGGTGTAAGGTGAAGTTGGTGGTTTGTACAAACTAGTTGATGTAAAATCGAAGCCATTTTGATTTTTTGAAGTTGATATCAACTTATCCACCAGTGTAAGGGGAAGTTGCATCAACTTTCATACGCATTTCGGTGAGAAACGTTCATGAGTCAACATTATCGGCAAAATGTAAATAAATGAACCAAAAAATAAATAAATTAAACATTATCGGAAAAATATAAACTAAATAAATATGATTTGTAGTGTTATTTATAAATATTTAAAGAAAATAAAAATGGCGTTTTTTTGTAAAATTTGTGATATTTTCGCAGTGCGCTCACCACCTTTCATTTCGACATCTGACAAGAAAATGAAGTTGCCTCAACTAGTTTGAGAGTGTAAGGGCAAAATCGAAGTTGATGTCTAGTTATCGAAGTTGATGTCAACTTGAAGTCGAGCAACTTATCCACAGGTTTAAGGGCCCCTTAAAAGTGATACTCGCGTACCACTAATTTCTTTCGGCCAATTAGCCACGTCAATAAATGCAATGTGCAATGTAACAATTTAAAATAGTGTTAAACTAGTCATTGGGGTGCTATTGCACTTTTAACTTTCAAATAGTGCTAAAAAAAAGTACAATTGTACCAACTTTTCCATCCCTGATCTCAATGTTGAAGTAAACGGTGTTAAGAATCATTCCTAGGAAGTTCTGGAAAGTTGTTTATTGAGATCTTGGATACATTTTTGTAGTTGATTGTTGTTGATATTTTGAACGGTTTGCTACCTATGCACCTGAACAGGGGAAAAAAGGTAAAAAATCTAATTTTTTATTTTTGTTTGCGATTTTGGCCTTGAAGATGAAGTTTTTTTGATTTTATATGTTCACAATTTTATGACAAGAGCTACAACTTTTCCTCAGAGAGTAAATCAAAATTCCGAGCGGTTTGCAAGATATGAGCCTGACAAAATTATATTTTTTTTTTGCAAAAATGACACATAGGCCTCAAATCTTTGGGGGCCCAAAAAAAAGTGCATGACTTCGGGCAAAACTGGGGGACACGGGGCATTTTTTTGGTCTTTTATCACGAAGTGGTGTCCGTCTATGGTTATATTTTTTCGTGTTGCACTGTATTATTGGAACTACACCTGTTTTAAACGAATTCACGTCAAATATCTCTCTATCGCACTGACCTCACCACGAAGTGTGTGAAATGAAGCGTCAGATGAGAAATTTGGCACCTCTAGGTATCATTATTACTCTATGAAAATAAAATTCAAAACTAACAATAAGAAGGTCATTCCGAAATATTCATTAATTTTAATTATTTCAAATTGTTTAGGAACCCATTTTACCCATATAATGTCTGATCCCATATAAAGTCTGATCATAATTTAATATAAGATCTTGTATCTTTTACATATGACGATCCAATAAATATTTAAGGTAGAAACCAAGGCAACTATGTGAAGATAGCTTTTTAATATATCGAATGCGATTTGTATTTGTTCAGTTGCCTAGCGTCCAGAGAAGTGCTAGAGAATCGCTGACGAATGTAGCCATGCTATTGACATTGGCGGCGTCTACTTGCGCAGCATTAAAAATATAGCATCTATCATGTTCGCGGGAAGTTTTCTAATTGTTCGATACATAAAAAACAAAACTGACTACGCGCCTCTGCTTCACATGGGTGGTTTCGTCAATGAAAATCCAAATACGTGTACCACACGCTTTTGCTCTCACATTATCAATTCCGTTTTGGTATAAATTTCCCACACATCGAGGGCGAAAATTTGTCACGGAGGGGATATTCTCATATACATATATATTTGATTAAAAATGCCACATGTGTAGTGGTATATTTGTCACAATAAATGTTTTGCAAATCCCAGCAGCGAAACTGTCAATGCCTTACTCTGAGAAGGCCTTCTAGAAGCCCTTCTTAGACATTCTCCAAATTACACTACACGCCTTAAACAAAGACGGCCTTGAAGGCATGAAATACTGCTTGGTTTAAGAAAGGAAATGTAGAAGGTGTTCATGTTTGTTAGGCATTGCCTTTCCATTCTTGTTGAATTTGTCATGCAAGCGAATATTTCGAAAAAAAAACAATTCCGACAGTTGACAATGTAGAAAGTGTGTGTATGACATTCTCTTGAAAAAAACAGTAAGCTAAGGAAAATAGAATTAGTCCCGTTAGTTGGAGTTCTAGAAACGTTTGTAACAACATCATTTATCAATAGAGGATTCAGTTGTGTTTTAGTCACGAAAGAAAATATACATTAAATTGTCTACGAAAATATTGTGTGAGTGTCAATAGAAAAATGAAAAGTCAAAGTGCAATTAAAAGACATAAGATTTGAGAGAAAAATATATTAAAGAAGTAAAGAGGCAGCAATAAAGATATGATAATATACTTACAATTTCATGAAATATAAAGTTTGTTTTTGTTATATGAATTATATGTTAATTTTGTTCAATAAACTGATATTTTTTGTGTTAATTTACACATTCTGATTGTTTTTATTAAGTGATTCTTTTTGCATGGCTCTAAAACGCCTTCATAGATAAGGCCTTTTATAAGGACATGTCCTTCAGAGTTCTTGAAGGCCTTTACGTATAAGGCATTCTGGTAGGCCTTTATTATACACAACTTTGAAGGCCTTTATTTTCAAGGCCTTATTTCAGGCCTTCTCATAGGGAGGAAAGAGCAAGGCCTTCCTCACAAATCTCACTCCATGTAATTTAGAAAGGAATAGGCAATGTGTTACGAAGGTCTTCCGGATCCCAAAGAAGGCCTTCCAAGACATGAATTCCGCTGCTGGTATGTTCATCGAGAAAGTGTTGTTTGGTTCCACTAGATTAATCAAAAAACCGACTAATCCAAGAAACCGGAGTTTCAGTTGTTTCGAAAACGCAAATTTTGGAAAAAAAAATTTGGTTTCCATCGTTTACGGTTTCTAATATACAAAAATAAAAAGCATAGATAAAGCGATAATATCTATGATCACATGGCATAGCAGCATATGTCTAGTTTTGCAATTTTTCAAGAGAGTGCACTGTGGGCCAGCATTGCCGAATTTTGGCCAAAAGTCCAATTCAGGTAAATGGTTAAGTTATATATATATTTGAAATCCTGAAATCTTGAATATTTTGTGCGTAAAATATTATGTCATTGTGGGCAACCGTTTTTCACCAGTTACCGCTCAAAGTCAAAATTTCATGTTTTTTTTTTTATTTTTTTATTTTTTAATAATGAAAAAAAAAATATAAAGAAGCAAAGTTTTGTTCTAAAAACAATTTTAAATCAAAAAACTTGATGTATATTAAAAAAAAAAAAATTAAAATGATTACATATTTATAGCAAAGTTGCTAAATTATTAGTTTAACCTCAAAAACGCAATTTTTTTCTAAATCCTAAATTTACAAAACATTTCTCCAAAATGATCCAAGAGATATTTTAGTAATTTTAACGCCATTATGTCCCATAGGATGTCTGCTATCTAGATTTTTGCAACCGTTTGCGACCGTTTATAAACTTTCGAAATATTGGCATTTAACTGAAAAATTACATTCAGATCTCATTTTTACAGTGCATGAGATTTTAATGTCTTAATTTTTGGCTTAAAACTTTTGATACAATTTTGATACAAAAATTATTCTTTAAGAAGGTTTGGAGGTTTGTAATGATTTTTGTTCTTCAAAAATTTCAGAATTTTTTCTGAAAATTCAACTTAAAATGTAAAAATCCATTTATCTCAAAACACGTTATTTTTAATTTTGTTTTAAGTATTGTTAATCAAAAGAGAACCTATTTTTCTATAGAACATATTGAACATATTTTTCTACTGATATAGAAATTTTCAGAGAGCCGTTATTTTTTGCATAAACACAAACCTAAACTTATATGTTGTTGCTGTTAAAGCAGTTAAAAATTAAATACTGATGACACACTGATGACGTCACACACAAACTGGTGTGTTCAGATATAACTGTGCACGTGTTTATTATCAACAATGTGTCGCGACATGTCGGTGAGAGCGGTTGTGCTTTAGAGTGAGCTCCTATTTGCTTTGATTTTTTAAGTGATTAAAAACCCCAATAAAGAAATTAAAATAAGTATTCCAAACAATTTAAATTATATGCAGTTGCAATTAGCATTAGTGACTGAATTGTTTTTCATATTACTTAAAACATAGACAGAAACAAAAGTAAAAAATCTTTGATATTGCATACCATCTTGATTTTTTTTTACAGATTCATAATCAGCGTCCCCTAATCCTTTGAAACCAATTGATTAAAATTTCATATATAGAAATTTAAAAATTTATGGCCGCCATATTGGATCCGTTATCTTGAATTTTAAATTTTTTAACCTGGATTCATAATAAGCGTCCCCTAATCCTTTGAAACCAATTGATTAAAATTTCATATATAGAAATTTAAAAATGTATGGCCGCCATATTGGATCCGTTATATTGAATTTTAAATTTTTTAACCTGGATTCATAATAAGCGTCCCCTAATCCTTTGAAACCAATTGATTAAAATTTCATATATAGAAATTTAAAAATTTATGGCCGCCATATTGGATCCGCCATCTTGAATTTTAAATTTTTTAATCCGGATTCATAATAAGCGTCCCCTAATCCTTTGAAACCAATTGATTAAAATTTCATATATAGAAATTTAAAAATTTATGGCCGCCATATTGGATCCGCCATCTTGAATTTTAAATTTTTTAATCCGGATTCATAATAAGCGTCCCCTAATCCTTTGAAACTAATTGATTAAAATTTCATATATAGAAATTTAAAAATTTATGGCCGCCATATTGGATCCGCCATTTTGAAATTTTAAATTCTGATTCCACATTCGTGATCAGCAACCTCCTAAACCCCCTTTCCGATATTTTTTTTACTTCTATCCTCATTGGTTTAATTATGGCCAAAATTCGGCAATGCTGGCCCACACTCGAGTGTTCTAAATGTTCAAATTCCATTTCAAATCTAGTGTGATACCGAGATGCGAGATCTTGTCTAATATCTCGGTAATTACCCATAGGATTATCCCAATAAATTTGCACAATGTGTGATATGTACAGTTCAATTCTATGAAAATCCTAATCTGATCATAACTCGATTTTTTCGGTTGTGTTCTGATCACAAATCTTATCGACTTAGAATCACTTTCTGAATCGATTTAGTCATATCCGTCTATGTATGCATTATAATAGCAAAACTGCAACTCGCGAAAACTAAACGATTACTAATACAACATTTTGTATATGCTAACGAAATCTTAGTAGTTTTACCACAAAGGTATCATTTTCTAGGCAGAATTCAATCCATAACTTGGAAAATGCTAAACCGAATTTTTATTTCAAAATGAACCGAACCACATTTTGGAGTACTTCTCGGTTCGGTTCTGTCTTTGCAAAACAAAAACGGTTCGTTTCGAAGCCAAAAAACAATAGTTCGGTTCAAAACCGGCTCGGTTCAAAACAGGTTTGTAGCCCTGTGTGCCAATGCCGATGTTTTGTCTTTTAAATTGTTCTATTCGTCTCGTCTGTAGTTCTACCGTATTCCCAGCTGTTTATAGATGAAGTTTGCCCAACTCCATTTTTAAATTCTTTATATTAACTTCACCTGTCTGTATGCATGCACGCAATGAAAAACTCGTTCCTCCCAAATAACTGAAGATAATTGAAGTTCGTTTGGGGACTGTAGTTGGCACCGTCGGTGGTGCAATGGTTAGTGTGCGCGGCTCTTGTACATGAGATCCTGGGTTCGAACCCAGCTCTGACCACCTTAAAATTTCTTTCGGCGGCGGTCACCTCGCATAGTGACGGCGACACTATCGAGTATATACCATGAAAAAGCTTCTCAAAATACAGTTCGGAATAGGTGTAAAACTGTAGGACCCAATCATTGAGCGAAAACCGGAAAACGAACATCTCAGTGATTGTGAGAAGTTCTCCCCAGTCCCTTCATGGGATGTAATGGGAAACCATTTATTTATTTTTAGAACGAAGTTCCTTATCGCCCTGTATAAAACCCAGTATTATTTTGCATACTTTTAGGATTTACTATTTGTACAGTTAGGGTCATATATGAGGGTTGATTTCTTCAATGTTGGTTTTGTGGTAGTCATGCCCATGTGAAGTGTGCTGGCTTCAATGGAAGGCATTATGATATAATTACGGCTAAGGAAAGGAGGCTTCGCTGGAGCTAAGCTATTTAAGGAGGCAAGGAAAGGATTTCAAAGTTTAAATACTGATTTTGTCTCTATTAGTTTGAAACTTAAATCGTTGGAGGATATATTTGATACTTTTAAATGGACTGAAGACATCTCGTCCTCTCCAAGACTGAAAAAAAGCTTCTAGTGACGTAATTTAATTGTGCCAGTAACTCCTAACTTGGTTAATTTGGACAGTCTTCTCTTATCTCCGAAACCGTCGTCGTCTGTTGTTCCTTCATCCACTGAAGTCAGGGACCGTAATCATTATGAGTTTTATTATAAATATGATATATTAATAATTATATTATGAGTTTTAAAGACTTTTTTCAATGGTAATGATTAATCTAAGTAATATGTATTACCAAAATCAAATGTTGTGTTTGCTTGCAATTTTTAGTACCTACCGTATAGCCTCGAAAACGGTTGGACTGATCTTTTTGAAATTTTCACAGAATGTAGCTGTGTGGTCGGTGGTGAAAATAGGGTATCTGAATTTTTGATATATCAAGTGGGCGTGGCCCCGCACATTGGACTCTATTTTTGAAAACTCAATATCTGGAGGACTGTTTCACCAATCGCCTTGAGAATTTGTGATACCAATGATACCAGTGCTGTCTGTACATGTATGTAGCTGTTTCGAAACTTATTGTATAGAAACACTCATCATATTAATGTGTTTTCCTTTATACATACATTCGAAGAATACCAAGAACTAACATTGAAAACACTTTCATGCACAACTCTTTTTTATCATGTCGAAAAACCATCTGCATAGCTGTCTTGAAAACGAGTTAAAAGTAAAGAAAAATAAATTATTTGATGAATTACTTTGAATATTCATTCAAGAAATATTTCAAAGATGTTATTGCAAACGATTTTTATAATGATTTTCAAATTATGATTCGGAATGAAACATCATTTAATGAAATTGAAGTGAAATAACTAGATAAATTTCAAAAAGTGAGTGATATTGAATTGAGGTCAACTAAAAGCAGTCATTCAGAATCGAAATTTTTCGTTCATCCAACTAATAGAATATTCACCACTACAAGATAATTTAATTGCTAGAACTAAATTGACAGATTGACAGATCACATTTATTTCTTGTTGCTGTAGTTTCAACTAAATATTTCAGCTCTTGGAACCAAAACTGAATTACAAATCAATTGATCTCCACATCATTTGATGATGAATAATGGAACGGCCAAATTTTAGTTGGCTGTAAATACAGTTGTGACAACGAATCTCTTCTCTTTGTGTATATTTTCGAGGTAGTGGACGAATTTATTTACCTCGGATATGCCGTGAACAGAAGCAATAACGTTAGCCTGGAAATCAAACTAAGAATTGCGCTTGCAAACAGGTATCATTTCGGGCTGGGCAACCACTTCAGAGATAAGACACTCTCTCGAGAAACGAAGATCTTACTATATCAGACTCTCATACAGAATCCTGGGTTATACCCTTTTCACATTTACCGCGTTTCAGCTGAAACGCCGGCGTTTCGCTCTCTTTCGATGATTTCAGCGAAACACACTTTAATTGACACTTATTTCCATACAAAAAAAACGCAAACATTATGCTCTTTTTACTGTAGTTTGTTTGAAATGACAGTAAAAATGAGAGAGAGCACAGTGTTGTACTCCAATAGTAGTTAAAAAAAGGAGTAAAATGAAAAAATTTCCATTGCTGGTTCAAAGCAAATGTCAGAAAAATGAGGGAAAACAAATCTGTTTGTTTACATGGTGGTAAGTACTTATTGCAATGTGATTTATGTATGTATGTATCAATTTTATTATCAATGTATGTATCATATGTATGTACAATGTGATTTTATATTTCTTTACCCTGCAGTTTCACAAGTAGTGGCTGGCAACATTTCATCGACTACATCGCCATTGATTTTTCATTGACTACATCGCCGATTACATTGGTACTCAGTGGTAATCTGTAAGGTAGTGTCTCCAGAGATTTTCTATTGTTTTTCTTAACCTGTCGACGAAATGTTACCGATAAATGCGTCGACGAAATGTTACCGATAAATGCGTCGACGAAATGTTACCGATGAAGTAATCGACGAACAGTAAGGCATTACCAAAGCGGACATCGCTTTGTTAAATTCGCCGCTCAAAAGCATTGCTGGTAGTTTAGCGAGTAGTCGACGAAAGGTTTGTGGTAGTCGATGAACTCATCAGCGTAGAGTCGATTACCAATACTGCAGGGTATTCACAAATGTGTGTTTGTGTTGTTTACACTCAATACAGAAAACACAAAACAGAAATGAGAAATGTCACATGAAACCACAGTAGTTTAAAAAAGCATAATGTGAACACCATGGTTTCAAAATGATTTCAAGAGAGCGAAACGCCGGCGTTTCAGCTGAAACGCGGTAAATGTGAATAAGCTATTATATCGCATAATGATGAAACATTATTGGGAGTCTTCGAGAGAAAAATGGTCCGAAAATTGTATGGTCAAATAATAAAAAACAGCGAGTATCGCCGTGTTACCAACTGGAGGAGAAAAGCTGAAGATCGAGCCGGTTGGAGAAACATGTTTTCTCATTTTGTAAGGCCCTAGACCCGTTTAGGTTGTTTCAGGCCCCCTAAGAAAACATAATGTTTGTATGTATGTATGTAAAGGGTTTTTCCACAGAGACGCTACAAAAGTAAATCGATAGGGACAGCAAACGACGCCATATCTTTTCCCGCTCTTTTGACATTTCTTTTCAGTAAGGTTTGCCATTTCATCATGGAAAGATATACGAAACAACAACGAGTCGAAATTATTAAAATTTACTACCGAAATTTGGAGTCAGTCGCCTCAACTTTAAGAGGCCAATTTTAAGAAGCCTCAACAATCAGCGATGAGGCTCATTTCTGGCTGAATGGCTTCGTCAATAAGCAAAATATGCATTATTGGTCAGACAGCAATCCACACGTAATCCATGAGCCATCATTTCATCTCGAAAAAATGACGGTTTGGTGCGGTTTAGGGGCCGCATTACTGTGAATGCGAATCGCTACCGTTCAATGATAACCGAATAATATGGACTTGGAGGACATGTGGTTCCAACAGGATGGCGCCACACAGCGAATGCCACAATCAATTTATTGGGAAACAAGTTTGGTGAACGTGTTATCTCACGAAATGGCCCAGTCGATTGGCCGCCTCGGTCGTGCGATTTGACGCCGTTAGATTATTTCCTGTGGGGCTACGTCAAGTCTATGGTCTATGCCAACAAGCCAGCGACGATTGATGAACTTCGTACGAATATAAAATTGGGTTCAGCGTCTGGACTTCTGCAAACGTGCCGTGGTGGCCATGCAAAAGAAATCGAGTTCCATACATAATGGCATCGAACGTACTTTCACAGGAATAAAAAATTTCATTGGTATCTAAAACCGGTTTTGTTTTATTTAAAAAAACTTATGATTTGAATTTATTATAATATATAAAAATAGCGATTTCAACCTGATTAATTTTGTTTTAACTTTCAGGTCGTTGTAATTTAAATATCACATGTTTTTGAGAATAGTTTGTAGATTCACCTCAATGAATGTTTAGTTAGAATTCTTTGACATTTGGGAATAAGGTCTTAAGTCAAAAAAATGCATTTTGAGTTTTTGATTGGGTTTAACTCAATGTTTTTTTCTGTTTCGTTTGGTATTAATAACTTAAATCTAGCACAACTGCATCCAATCGTAATTATTTGCTCTTCAGGCAATAAGTCAGAAAAATTCATATATAAATAATATTCAATTTTACATTACGAAAAACTACAGTTTCTGACTTAAGACCTTATTCCCAAACGTCAAAGAATTATTACTTCATATTTAATGAATGTTTTTACAAATTTATATTATCATACTGTAATAAAAGACCTAGGGCGTGTGTGTAAGAAATCAAATAAATGCCCACCAAAGCCAAATGAGTCCGAAAAGAGTCTTTTCTGACTCCTTTTGCGGAGCTTTCACGCTCTTTATGAGCCCACAAAACAATCATTTTTGCTCCGAAACCCTTCAGAAAAGTGGGACTTTTCCTACGAAAATAGTCCGTCAGAAAGAGCTCTAAGTTTATGTCAGAAAAGAGTATTTTATGAGGGGTTTTTTTTGGGCCTTGAAAGAGCTCTTAATTTGTATCATAAAAGAGTCTTTTATGATAGTTTTTTGGGCTCTGAAAGAGCTCTTAATTTATATCATAAAAGAGTCTTTTATGATGGTTTTTGGAACTCTGAAAGAGCTCTTAATTTATATCAGGGGTGCCGAAAGCCTTCTTATGGAAGAGCGAACACCAATATATATACACTTTATTAACTCACGTATATACTTTACACTACACATACATATACACTTTATTAACACAAAAGGAAAGAAAAAAAATTCATTACGTACACTGAGAAAATAAGCGAATTTAATTTTTGCATAATTTATCTGTAGCGAATATGAAAAAAAGAAAAATTTGTCATTTTGTAAATTTATTAGTTTTTATTATTTTATACATGTCTTTATAATTAATTGTGTACGTTTATTAATTTTTATTATTTTATACATGTCTTTAAATCCTCCACGAACCCTCCAATAAATTATCAATATTTATGTCAACGTCAGTTGTGGACAATTTTAATAACGCCTCTAAATTCTCGTTGCTTATTCTACTTCTATGTTTATTTTTTATTAATTTTAATTTTGAAAAGGCACTGTCGCAAATAAATGTGCTGCCAAACATGGAATACAGACTTAAAATAGTTTTTTTAAGCAAAGGATATTTATTCAACTTTAAATCTTTCCAAAAATCAATGCCTTTTAAATTAGATAACTTAAGCTCGGAGTCGCACTGCAAGGCACATAGCTCCATGTGTAGCTCTGGCTTTTGATCGTATATGACAAGCAAATCATACATTCTGCCTCATTCTTAAAATTTCGAGCGAAAAATAAATCGGTTTCCCACTTTATATCCATTATGCAAAATAAACTTAACACTTGTAACTCAAAACGCAAATTAATTCTTTAAGTGTTTCAATTTCCACCAAATCATTCAAAAAATACAAACAAAACCAACAAAGCATGCGAAACATATCTTCTTCTCTTCCCCCCATTTGCTGCTCAAATGAAACTGTTGTTGCGTTCAACTAGGTGCAGGTGCACTGCAGACAAAATTGACTATGATTAGCAATAACAAAACAAACGAAAATTATGAAAGTACACTTATCCCTCGATTTACACGATAGATACGTTCCTGAGAAAGTCGGTAAATTTTGACTTGCGGTAAATTTTGACTTGCCTTTTTGCGTCTGTAGAATATAATATAACAGGGTGCTCACAAGTGAACTATTTTTCTTTAAATATGACTTTAAGACACCACGTGAATACCTTAATTGATTTAACAAATATGTTGAGAACTAACTCATACGTGCTACTAGAGACAAAAAATTTCAATAAAATACATAAAAAAAGTCGTGCAAATCGAAGTATTTCGTAAATATCTTAATTACACGAAAACCAAAAAAATCGTGTAAAAATAGTATCGTGCAAATCGAGGGATAGGTGTATTTTCAGCGCTATGGCATTGTTTTTGCTTTGCTCTTTCATATGGAAAAGTTGTTGTTGGTTTGCTCTTTCATACGGAAAGTTTGTTAGTGTAATCCATTGAAATTGCTCTTTGTATATGCGCCTATGCTCTAGCTATAACAAGAGCATTTACAAAAACAAAAGAGCACCAAGAGTATAGGCCATAGAGTAAATTTATAGTAGAGCCGCCATTTGTCTCATCTGACGTTTCCTTTCACACTCTTCGTGATGCGGTCGGTGTGATAGAGAGATGTTTGACGAAAAGTGATATGCACCAGGTGGAATTACAATAACTTCTTGCTTTAATTTTTCATGCCATTTTGGTGAAAAACTGTGAATTTTAAATGTGTTTTAAACTTTTTTATTGACTGTTATTGTTAGCATACATTTGTCTTGTATTTAACACATTAATTTTAACACAGAAAACGAAATGCCGTTGTTGTTATTTTGTTCGTTGTTTTGAACCATTGCCTCTATCTGGAATTAGTAAAGCAATTCTTTTCAACATCAAACGTATACATCACACGAGGACAAATGTCAGAAATTTGGTGAGTGAAAGATTTTCTCTACCCATATTTACTCTATGGTATAGGCTGTCGGCACCCCTGATTTATATCATAAAAGAGTCTTTTATGAGGGTTTTTTTTTATAATTATATAATTTTTATAATTTATATTATATAATATATACATATAATTATATAATTTTATTTCACAAATTCTACTACCTTGACCTTACTCAACGAAATCACACTTTGTACTGAAGCACACATTGCTTTTGGTGCCTGCTTCGCTTCGTACGACGACAACAACACACACTAGCGGCATTCATGCAAACGTGAATGCCGAGAACTTTTGCTCAGCGCAAGTTTCCCTCGCACCGTTGCATGAGGCACCAAGTAAAGTTGCTCAGCGTATTTGTGCTCAAAACCATATCAGCTGACCAAGATGGATACATAAGGTGGTAGCAGTAGCAATTGCACGTATTATGTATGTGTACTTTTCCTACTGTTCTAGTGCTATCACCTTATTTATCCATCCTAGTCAGATGACAACGAAATGTCAAAAGTTTACACGTTTCTCCATCCCACGTTTACGCAGCAAATCTGACTTGAAGACTTTCCACTTTTGTGCAATTCGCTTTGTATGGGAAATTTCTTTGTTTTGACGTTTGCCGCGTAAGTTTGCGAGGTTTACGCATTTACGAGGCTCTTTCGAGTTTGCATGAGGATCACTACTGTGTGTGGTACAGTTATTATTTTTTTCGAGCAAATAACAACAACAACGCTTTGGTACACACATAATTAAGAGGAATTTCTAAGTCATAGCGCGTACCGTCTCAGTATAGTAACAAGCAAATTTTACTTTCACTCCGAAAATGCTCTTTAATAGGACACTTTTCTGACTCCTTTTTAGGAGCGCTCCGAAAATGCACTTTAGTAGGACTCTTTTCTGACTCCTTTTTAGGAGAGCTCCGAAAATGGTTTGCTGGGCAAATCAAATCAAAAAGAAGTACTTTGGACTTGATACTGAACATGTGTGTGTATGGCATTTGTTTATCATTAGAAAACAGTGCTTGAACAAACAGCAGTTAAAGCATTACTGCAAGTAATATCGCCGTAAGGCGACATATCCCTCTTTTATACGATGACTTACGACCCTGGGACACGAGTCAAGACTTAGGATTCTTCATGGTGAGGGGCGGAGAGAAGAAAGAGGGGTAGCATAAGAGTCACGAATTGGAAATTCATAGAGCATTTTGATATTTCTCTTTCACCTCTTTCGTGTTTGGACATGGCGGTAAAGCAACAGTATCCAAAAAGTGAAGGAAAATAGTTTTGAAGCAATTTCTTAATAAATTATAACAATACAATTGCAATTTTATCGGCCATTGATCATTAATTTTTTAAAATGTTGAATTTGAGATTATTAAGAAAAGGAAAAAAAGAAGATTAACCGACTATACGTCACAAAGAGTCACGCATAAATGTAATACAGAGAGTCGTCGTCTGAAAGCACATGAATTTACGATGGGTTACCAAAAGAGAATGAACACAACGTTCCAGGGTCGTAAGTCATCGTATAAAAAACGAAATAGCTGACTATGTTCATCTAGTGAAACGACTGATATATTTGTCGATTTTTTATAATTGTTGAGTGCTTGAACAATTGCAAAAAAAACTAAAATTATAAAAATTCGTGGCATTTACTTGTAAACAAATCGTCACTAGAAAGAATGACACAAATATAGATAAAAAGTGGGTTTATTATATAGTTATGCCAAGTATTTTCTGTTGTATGCTATAGGCGTTTAGTAACATGTTACAGTAACATGTTCTGTTATCCCCTGCTTATAGATAAAGGAAATAAGTAGATATCGCACAGGCGTTGCCAAGTACTGCCACTAGATGCTGTGGTGTCGTTTTGTAACTCTCATTGACGTTTCTCATAACTTTCATTGACGTTTATTCAACACTGTGGGTCATTTTCTCAATGCCAAAATAGTATCATTTTCCAGGTTGTGCTATTCGAACAACTAATTAAATTTTTTTCATGTCGTTGTATTCCCCACTTTCAAATTCAAATGCATTTTTGGTATGTGCTTTTTTGGTGTACTGTTATTGTTGGTATTCGTTTGTATTGATTTTTATAGCATCGACCCACCAAACAAAAACAAAATGGCTCTTAATGTTGCCTACAATACCTAGTGCTATCACCTGTTCTAAATGCATCTCGCAAGGTATGTTTTGTTTGGGATCAAACGTTATAATTATTGCTTTCAGCTCCATCTAGAAAATATCCCATGGAACAAGAAATTTCCCACGGCATGTGCGATATCTAGTTAATTCCTTTGTCTATGTTATAGACTAACTTACTCGTCTCATCTGACGTTCAAATTTGTGCTTCTTCCGATGGGAATCGTACATAAATAAGTCAGCTGTTTAATTACAACAAAATGTTCGACAATCGAACAAAATTCTGCATATTTAATTTTGAGCATTCACGATGCCCTTGTAAATAAATTGCACATTCACAGTAATAATTTCAGCTGTGTTTATCAAATCTCAGAGACGCAAATCATCTTTTGACGTTAAAACTTACAACTTCCAGACGTTCGATTCCCTTCAGTCAAAATTTTTATCTCGAATATGTTAGTCTACGACTCTGCTAAAGTAATTGTTCGACCACCTTCTACAGAGACCCTAACCTATATTTAGCGATATCCCATACAAATGCATACTTTTAGGAGTAGTTGGAAATAAACGAAACAAAGGGCCTTATCACATAACTCGGAGTGTGTGAATTTAACTCAGGGACACACTCAGTCATCGGAGGTGAAAAGTGGTATCACATAAATAATTCTGCGTTCGAGTTAGGATGTTTTCTACTGCCGTTTGGGATTTGGGATTTTCGGCTGGCTTTGGGATTTTCATACTTTTTTGGGGCAACACGTGTTGCAGTGTTGCAAACAAAACACATGCACTACATACACGTAAATACACATCAATACACAAAATCCACATCATCTGTTGTTTGGTTATTCCATTAGGTTGAATTATACCCAAATAAAACATAAATTTATAAATATTTGACAACTGTACACTCAAAACAAATTATGCTGAGAAATAGTATCAAATTGTATGCAAATTTTTATTTCATTATTTATTAATCTTACTAGCTAACCATAACTTGTATTTCGAATACATTCACATTAAATTTCCCAGCGTTGAATTATGGCAGTAGATACAACGATTTAGTCACGGCTGCGTTAAACGTAATACAGTGATCCAACGCGAAGTTCGTCTTTCAACGCAGATGACCACTTCTATGTTTTGTGTGATTAAAAAAATTAAAAATTATGAAAGTGAGGTGAATCGTTTTATGTGATAAGACCCAAAGTATAAAGTACATATGTAAATAAATGGCTTCCCGTTACATCCCATGAAGGGATTAGGGAGAGCTTCTCACAAACCAGTGAACTATGCGCGTTATAGTTTTACACTTACGGATTGGGACGTATCTGGTTTTTCAATAAGAGCGCTACAAAAGTTTTTTAAATAAAACAAAACCGGTTTTAGATACCAATGAAATTCTTTATTCCTGAGAAAGTACGTTCGATGCCATTATGTATGGAACTCGATTTCTTTTGCATGGCCACCACGGACACGCTTGCAGAAGTCCAAACGCTGAACCCAATTTTCGACGGTTTTCAAGCATAAATCAGCCGATACTGCTGCAATTTTACGTTCGATAGACCATAGACTTGACGTAGCCCCACAGGAAATAATCTAACGGCGTCAAATCGGACGACCGAGGCGGCCAATCGACTGGGCCATTTCGTGAGATAACACGTTCACCAAACTTGGTTTCCAATAAATTGATTGTGGCATTCGCTGTGTGGCTTGGGGCGCCGTCCTGTTGGAACCACATGTCCTCAAAGTCCATATTATCCAATTGGGGCCAAAAATATTCGGTTATCATTGAACGGTAGCGATTCGCATTCACAGTAATGTGCCGGTCTTGATCATCAGGGAAGAAGTACCACTGAGGCCACTGACCCCAAATTTCGGTAGTAAATTTTAATAATTTCGACACGTTGTTGGCTTGTATATCTTTCCATGATGAAATGGCAAACCTTACTGAAGAGAAATGTCAAAAGAGCGCGAAAAAATATGGCGTCGTTTGCTGTCCCTATCGATTTACTTTTGTAGCGTCTCTGGTGAAAAACCCGTTATAGTCAGTACGTCCACATAATAAAATTTCAATTTGTTCGTCTGCGTCTTTTTAAAAACTAATTTAAAATCAACTATAAATTTGTTCATATATGATACATGGACTCTGTAAACATGATACAAAAAAATTAATTTGTATCACATGTGATACATTGGACAGGGAAAGGCAAAAGGATGGCATAATAACTCAAAACAATACCCTTCTTAATGAAATACACACAACAAAGCAATACAAAAACAGCTTATCTTGAAACATCTTTATAAACTTATTCATTGGTCTGAGACAAGTTTGAGAAATCAGCTTACATTCACCTAACTTCCTTTTTATAAGTTAGTATACAAATTGTTAGTTGTATTTATTAAATTTATAATTAGTTAATAAAAACATTTAACAAACTATTTCAATAAAAATAACAAAAAAAAAATTATATTCATAAATTCTTTGTTCTCATTCAACAAAATTTTCTTGAATCGTGATCAATTATATTGTTAACCGTACAGAGTGTCAATTTAGCAAAATTTTTAAATTAAATTTTATTAAATTAAACAGTTATTTTTAAAAACCACTATAAAATTGTTTATAGATTCGACTACTCTAATAATTATTAATAGTATTAATGCATCATTAAGATAAAAATGACAAGTGAAGAAAATGGTGTTGCCAGTATTGAATTGACAAATTCATTACAATGTACAGTAGAACTTCGTTAATCCGGATCAATTAAAACCAACTCAATCCGGACTACGCCGGAATCCGGATTACCAAAGGCATTAAAATTATTGAGAAAAAAATACTTATAATTCAATTTATTCATTTATTATGATAAAAAAAAAACAATAAAAGTCACTTCAATATAAACGTTAAAAGTATATAGTAACCATTGTTTGCCGAATACACTTTTGTTTAGCTTCCATTGCACGCTGCCGAAGCGTTCTAAGAATAGTCAAACTGTCTAATTCAACTTTATTTATATTCGGTGAATCCCCGAGCTACATAGTGATGCGCTGTAAAATGTGTGTCATTGTTCACTATTGTTGCAAGTTTGTATGTAATAATGCATGGTATGTATAATGATCTTCGTGGTAATAGCATTAGACGTTGTTGCTGGTTTAGGCAACAATAAGAGGCAGTTGTGCAGGCGTGGAATGTCAAACTCTCTTAGAAAATGAAAACAAAGAATATGTAGCAACAAAATGTATGCAAATTGACAATTCTTGCCTGCTGTGCAATGAAAAAAAAAACAAATCAGCTGTTCTACAGCTACTACCACGTAGATCATCATACCATGGAATAATGTGTACGTAAAAAAGGCGAAATAATGTGAATAAAAGAATATCAAATAATGTGTTTTAGTGAAAATAGCATGAATGTGTTGTTTTTTATTGAATTATCGAACACTGAATTACACAACACGCGATCCGGATTAGCAAAACCGTGGTTGGTCCGGATTACAAGGTATATAATAGATATTTTTAATTTTTCAACTCTGTCCGGATTACAGAAGGATTCCGGATTAGACCATATCCGGATTATCGAAGTTGTACTGTATATTACATGAAGTAGTGTTTATGAAGACGTTTTTTTTAATAACTGTTTATTAGGCAAAAAGTGTTTATTAGCTAATATGTACATTAAATCATAATTACGATTTTTTTATGAATACGGCGTTAGTTTTTAATTTTTTTGTCAAAAGGATTCTCGACCTAGACTCATCATATCTAAGAAGTCATTTACTTATACCAATTTTGTACGAAACGTAATGTAGAAAGTATGAGATAAGTAGCATAGAAATACATTTTTCTTAGTTTTAAAGTTTTGTTAATGATTCGGAAGATATCGGCCTCTGAGGCGGAAAACACGGAATCAATAAAAACATGAGGCCAGAAAATGTATTGAAAATACGTTTCGTTTATATTCTATAGTGTGTGTTGGCTTTAGAGTATCCAAAACCGGGGAAACCCGTTAATCGGTTTTCTTGCTATTAACCGTGTGCCAGTTTTTTAAAAAACGTAATTCTCGAACAAACCGGATACCGGTTATTTGACGTCGGTTAACCGATTAATGGGATTTTACTTAATTTGTGTTAAAATCATTAAAACACTTAATAATAAATGATATGATTTTCGAATTTCAGTGAAATTTTGGATTTAAGAAACATAATTTCCTTGTTCAAATATGATCTGACATATCCAAACAATTTTTTCAGAATTTTATGATTTCAATTAGAATTAATTAAAAATGAATTATGAATTTCAAACATTTTTTTTTATCAAATTTCAAAATTAAAATTATTTGATAACTAAATGTTTTAAACTTAATAAAATTTTCATACATGAAAATCTTTTTGAAATTTGAATATGATTTTCGATTTTAAATCAGGTTAATGCGAATATGAATAAATCTTTTAAATTTTATATTAAACACGGATTCCAAATTGGAATATGACATATATTTTTTAAAATGTGATGATTTATTCGACCTTTCGTATTATATTTAAAATTAAAATGTTCGAGCATTAGGTCTACTTTAAATTATTTTATTCTTCAATATTTCGCTACCCATTGGGCAGCATCGTCAGGAAAATAAGCACAATTATTAATTAAAAATTTCATTTTAAGCCACAAACTTATACATATAAAATACATTAAAAAGCTGAATTCTCAGCAGACAAACGAATTCAAAATAATTAACAAATTTTTAATTTCCATTTGCTCGGGCAATGCAAATTCGGGTTGTGGATTCGAATGCTAATTGTAATGAAATATGAGAATGCTTTTAATTACCATTACGAAAAATTGTAATTCTTTTGCATTTTCATTACGTAAAGTAATCCAAATTAAATTAAATCCCATGCAAATTAAAAAAAAAAACCCAACACAGGTTGAGTGTAACGCGAATTCGAATATGAATCCCTTATAAATGGCATGGCAATAATTGGTTTAATAAGTCTTAATTAGGAAGCTACAAAGAATGATCATTTCCGTAATATATTGTACTCTTTGTAGATTTGTAGATTTTCTCCATTCGAGACTGATCCCAAAAAGTACAAAAAACGATTCGCGTTTTCGGGAGCAATTTCATACGCAACCGAATTCATTGAGTCCGTGACGGATGTCCGTTTCGGACAAAATGTACAAAGAAACGAATCCGTCTCGAATTCGTAATGGATTCATATGGCACACAGGGCTATTCCAACTTTATAGACATTATTCCGGAGAAGAAATACGTCTACCACTGTGAGTTGTTTGAAAGGAACTGATTTAAAATGTATACTGTGGTAAAAGTCATCATTATGTCATCGCCTGTTTTAATGTAGTACTTTTGCACCTGGATTAACATTTAATATTACTTTTATACATAACGTCATGGCATGAGAACGTGAGTTCGATCCGCGCTCTGACCACCTTCAATATTTTCGACGCCGGTCACATCCGCAAAATACCGTTCGAAACCGGTGTGAAACTGTTGGTCCCAATCACTGAGTGTAAAACTAGAACACGCACAGCTCACTGGTTGTGAGAAACTCTCCCTAGTCCCTACATGGGATGTAACGACAGCGAGTAATTATAATTACAGTAAATTTGACTTAAGCTGATGGAAATAAAATATTCAGAATATATTTAATCGAAAACTCGATAGAATCCACAGGGCCACTTTGAAGATAGTATGTATATGGTGTTAAACATTTGAAACCGTGTCCTGAAAAGTTTAGTTTTGCTACATACGACATCTGTATTTTGAGGTAGCGATATATAAGGGTAAACGCGAAAGTATTGACCCCTCAATATTTTATTGATTGTCTTGTCATCGAATGCAAACGAGATATTGTATTAATTTACACCCTAAAACTATGCTATAGATCGAAATGGAAATTAGTTGTCATTTTCATCATTATACTCGTATTTTGTTGCTCTTTGATTTTAGTTGCTGTTTAATTAATTTTTGATTTTACAAACCAAACTTTGCGAAGATAACTTGCATTGTAGGCTTTAAACTTTTTTTTTTTTATTTTTACACTAAAGTCATTGGCACTTATCCGTAAAACATATGAAACGTTTAATTTTGTTTTTATTTATTCAAGCTCAATATCATACTATATCTCTACTAATAGAGATATAGTTTTTTATTAAATGCATCCTCATGATTCCTGGCAAACCCTTTAGCTATTTCAGATCTAAATACAGAACTTCATCAGCGGTTTTTGGAATGATGCTATTGAAAAATTCATCAAACTAAATGCTAACGGCGAAGTGAAGTGCAACTGAATCAGTGATTCTTTTAAACAGCCTCTCCTTCTCAATTGCGTAACTACAAACTCACCCCAATTGACTCTCCTTCTCAATTGTCATCCTCACCCACTCTCCAATGGACTTGGTGGCTCCTGTTCTCGCAAATGAGGCTCTGACGACCGAACATGTGCGGTATATCCTCGGCAAGCTTGCAACCACAACACCAGGATCGGATGCTCTGGCCTAAGAAGCCGTTCGTCTTAAATCACAATTATTACGGAAACCACAACAGGAAGAAACTATCTAAGGAATTTTGTAACTACAAACTCACCCCAATTGACCTCTACAAAATGCATTGGTGCGATTCCGGCGAAATAACCACGTCGGAAGGTCTAATCGTATTGTTCTCGGGAAAATAAGCAGCAGAACTGCCCAGATCCAGTGGCGTTTGCATCTTACTCTCGAGGAAAGCATAGCGCGACCTAAAAGAGTGAAGACCATACTCTGATCGGATAATTACTGGCAGGCAATGCACACGAGATCGCAATACCCCGACTGAAATATCTGAAACTACGACTAATTGGACAAAACCCTTTCGGATGTGTATAAAGGATATATTGTGATTATGATGGGTGACTTCAATGCCCAAGTGGGGCCCAATAATAGTGGCGTAGAAGACACAGTGGGAATGCACGATGTTCTTAGATAAAAGCTCTGTTCCCGTTCATACTACAACTTACTAGTTTTACCACTTTTACGACTTTTACTTGACAAAGCGTTCCCGTACTCAAGAAAATAGTAAGAACATTAAAGAGAGAACAGAAAAACATGGCGTTCTCTTTTACAACTTTTTACTAGTTTTTACTCGAAGACTTTTACCGAGTAAAAGTAGTAAATTTTCATTATCTATTGAATTGTCATAAAAAATTGAAAATATAATTTAATATCGGCAAATTCATTTATTGAAACAGAAACGGAAATACATAATATAATATCACTGTGATTGATTCCAACAGTGCGAGGTATTTCCTGTTGGATGTTTTGGACGAGGACCATGTTGTGGACACATTTCTGACATAAGTTTTACCACATTTACCATTTTTCGTTCCCGTACCTTTTGAAACTTGGTCTCTCAGGAGAATTTTTTGATATTTCTGGTGAAATTAAAATATACAAAAATATACATAAAGTCGCTTGGGTATCCCCTGGCAACCGTACCGAAAATCAGATATATCACTTCGCTATAAGCAAAAAATGGAGGGGACCGTTGCTTGATGTTTGTAATAAGCGAGGTGCCGATATAGCCAGTGACCAACACCTGCTAGTCGCAACAGTTCGGTTAAAAATATCTGCCATATCGACCAAACGCCTCACGAGTAGAGGGAAATTCGACGTGGCCAAACTGAAAAACATGGAAACGACAAACACTGTCAACAACATCTATATCACAATAACCACTATGTATGTACATGCGCGAAACACACAACTATCAGTAACATCCCAATGGAAGTACCGGACCTAGCAGAGATCAGTGAGTCATAGGGACACCTGCAGCTAAACAAGTCCTCTGGTTTGGATAACATCGCACCAGAGCAGAGATGGGCATTATGTACTATATTTTTAGTGCACTAACAATTTCACTACCAGTATTCACTTAGTGGTGGTGCAATTTTTTTTCACTACCACTAAATGGTTACTGATAGTGAAACATCAAATTGCACTACCACTAACCATTTAGTGGTATTAAAAAAAAAATTGCACTACCACTAAATGTTAGTGGGAGTGAAATTTTAATAGCACTGTCACTAATTTATTGGTATTTAAACAAATTGCACTAACACTAAATTTAATGGTATTGAAAAAAAAAATCAAAGTGAAGCAATTTGGATGAATTATGTAATATAATAGAAAATTAAACATATATTTTCAGGCTTTCATTCAAATGTTTACAATATTTTTAGTTTATTTCAGACATTTTGACTTTTCTTAAAACAAGCATTTCAAAATTGCTGTCGCTCAGGTTATGCCTTCTAGATTGATTGATAATCCCAGCAAAAGAAAACAATCGTTCCACTGGGGCTGAAGATTGAATTGCGGTATTATATTTGAGAAAAATTTGTTTAACAATTGGATATCTGTTCAGTATTTCCAAACTAGTTTCGTTATCCGCGAGGTTTCACGCGAAACATTCCCCAATTCAGGTGTGTCATGAATGTATTCGACTGAAATGAACAAAACATATGGATAAATATTTTGCTACTCTTAATTATTACTCAATTTAGGCGACTTACCAGTGGATTCATCACCAAAGTCTAGAAATGAAGAAGAAGAGGAAGTTGCCTTAGGCGTCTTTTCAAATTTTTTGGCAAACTCTAACCCATATTGGTTTAAGTGTGTTTTTATATCATCGTCCGTAAAGTGTTTAGCCGTCTCTACGAGGGCTTTTAAAAATCTCAGCTTGACATCTGGTATTACAATCGCCGCAATAACCGCATCTAAAGAATCATCTTTTAGGTAAAAATATTTCTCAAATCTTTTGAGAAGAGCTTCTTGCATTTGTATATTTACTCTATATAAAAATGCTAGTTTTTCGTATTCCAACCGACGCAGTTTCATCTTTATTGACACCAATGTTGGAATGAAATTGCCGAAAAACATATTTTGCTCGCCTTGCAAAAAATCGATTCCTTCTACGATGGGTTTAAGCACTTTCAAATACTCTTCTAGATATTCAATTTCAGCGCCAAGAAATGATGGAACTCCAAGCCGATAACAGAGCTCCCCTAAGTTATGTTTGCTTTCCAGCAATTTCTTAACCGAATCATATAGCGAGTTCCACCTTGTAACGCACGGAGTTATGAGCTGCGAAGATAAAACTGCACTGAAAATTTCAGCAGATTTCGGTCTGTGGCATTTGTGCCATATCTGGGTGTAACTGGAAAATAATGGAATATTTGCTAATATTCGTTAACATTGTTACGATTATCCTTATTCGTCCTTTTTGCGTTGTTGTATTCCTAATAATAAAACAAGGTTCGTTTTTAATTACGATAATTACAACGGTACCACTTCCTTTTATTTTACTTATATAGTACAACAGTTTACTTTATTTATAACACTTCAACAAGTCTTATATCTTACTATCGATTCGCGTTGCTTACTTTACGGGGTTTAATCACAAACTGAACTCTCCATTCCAAAGACCTCCGCTATTTATACCAACTCACCATACTCAAATGAAGGTATATCTAGCGAATTCAAGAACCTTCTAGACATTGTTGTTGTTGCTTATCTTTGTAGAACAATCTCGAGTGGCGGAGAATTATCTTTACTGAGGTGAATTCATGCTACTGGTTTAGCGAGCTGGTACGTTGTTACAATGCATACTTTCAGGCGCAGCACGAACCGCCTGTTATTTACATACTGTTAGTAGAGTCATTAACAGCAAGCAAAAGCTTTTACTTATTCGTAGCAATATAAATCGTCAATATTTACCGTTCAAATGATGCTTTGTGTATTTTTTCATCCGACTAATCCGACAATTTTTTTAAAAATCCGTTGTTGCAAGAAGCTTCAGTGTATGGGTTGCACACCGAAAATGCTTTGACAACCTTGGCTCCACATTATGGAATGTCGGCCCCAAACTCTCTGCAAAGCTGTATTCACTTTGATCTAAATCTTCATCAGAATCAATTTCATCTCTAGAGTTAACGTCTAAAAGTATGCAAACATTTAAAATTTTTGATTCTTTCACACAAATATTACTTACTCAAAGTAACTCCAAATTCTTTAAACGCTTTTACAAAATTCGAGCCGTTGTCAGTTATTGTGTAAACTATTTTGCTAAGTGGCAAATTATATTGGTCGTTTACCTCTCATATCATTTCCATCACTCTGCCAAACGAATGGGTTCCTTTGAACCTTCGGCAAGCCAGCGCTACAAACTTTCTTTGTAGAGAGAAAGCATCCAACCAGTGACACGTACATATATCCTAAAAATTATTTTTTTCCTCCAGACCAAAGATCAGTTGTAGTGCAAAAGTACTTGACTTTCTCCAAAGCAATTGACAATTTGTGTACACATTTTTGGTTGCTGTCGGACAGTAATCGGGTGAAAGATCGTCTGCTAGGCATTTTTTTCCCGGGAAATAATTTTAAAAAGCTCTTAGTTTCTATCAAGAAGACCGGAGAAGAAAAGAAGTTTGTTGACTTCTACCAAATCAAGGTCGAAGGAGACTGTTACATCGGTAGTATCATTTTCAGGACTAAACGTCGGATCAATTATTGAATCGTCACTATCAAAAAACTTTTCATCACTCATTTTTCAATTTATTATCTCAAATTTATCACAAACTGTTATGGCAAAATAGTCAAATTAAATAATAACACACACGCGAGTACGTAACGAATTTCACTTTATCACAAAATTATTTTTAAATTATGAATCATAAGTTACCTTACCAACCACGAGTGCTTAATGAGAGTAGTAAAATAAATTTATGGGGAGGAGGAAACAAATAAACATTTGCAATGATGGTTTTTGGCTTTTAAGTTACTCGTAACTTTTATTAAATATTTTTGTAAAACATTCCCTAAATTAAATCAATTGTTATTGGTTATTTACATCCCCAATGTCATGTACTTACCTCTACACTTAAGCAGTACATTCATAAGATTCTCCTAAATTCTACGCCTCTGGGTCTAGAGATTACACGTAAATAGGAAAGAGATAGAAATGAACTCAAAAACGGTAAATTTTTTTTCTTATTTAAAAGCACGCTTTACCAAAACAAAAACAAAATGTTTCAAAATAAACAACTATTTCACTGTCATATATTGTCATATTACCATAGTAATGTTAAGGTGCAGCGGTGGCGCTGTTGTTCGCTACTCAGTTCTGTTAAGTTCATGTTATAATTCAGCGCCAAACAACTGATATTATACTTTTATATATACATACTAGCTGACCCGGCAGACGTTGTCCTGCGTAATATTTCAAGCGTTTTGTATGGGAGGTACCACGCCCCTTTGTCCAATTGGACCGAATAGTAAACCTAAACCACCCAGGGCGCCACCCAAACGCATACAAAAAAATTTATTCAAATCGGTCCAGAAGTTTAGGAGGAGTTCAGTCACAAACACACATACATTAGAATTATATATCGTCGGTTGACAAGTAAAACTCACTAAGTGTAGTCAGACCAGTTTAGAGATATTGAGGTTTTAATGTTAAATTTTGTATAAAAAATCTGTTATACATAAGATCGATGCGATTTTGCAGAGTAAATTAAAAAATAGTTTCTTTATTATAATTGCTTTTAAATTTTCGGTCTAACTACAAAAGTTTTCAAGACAATACAAAATAAAACCCCTAATGATTTTTACCTGCCGGAATCGAAAAAAAAATTGAGAGATAATGAAGTACGAAACAATTATAATTTTTTATTCTGATAACTTCATTTATTAAAAAAAATATAATTTATTAGGAAAAAGGAAAAAATGTTATTCATCTTCTAAATCAGTTTCATCATTGGAAGGTTGTGGTAAGCGCTCATGCTTTCCCATGTTAACTACTGGCAATTGCTTGCACCATGGAATCATTTCTTCTGGAATCAGTCTTGAATCGCAAAGCTTAACAAGATCAGCCTTTTTTGCCGATGAAATTGGTAGTAAATTATTGTAAGCTGACTTCAGTATGGCGCTTTTCTTTGGACGACCTCTTCCAGCAACATTTAATTTCTTATAATCAGATGTATGATCGTATCTATAAAAAAAGGTTGCCGGGAATTGTTTTTCGAATTTTATGCATTTTATTTTTAGCCATGATACTTTGTCGCCAAATTCGTCTCGATTTCGATTTTTTATTGTGCTGCTTGCTAGTTCCTGTAAATTGATGAACTTGGTATTAGCTTTGGATTTTATGTTTTTTAATCGATCTAGCCGATTGAAAGATTCGAATCCAATCAGTCATTGTGTAGGCACTCTTATTTTTCTTAGCCGACTTTATTGCGGAATGCATCGAGTCACACTCCATGTGTGAATGTCCTGCCTCTAAAAATTTAAGTTCAACTCTGTTCAAGTGGCTTAAATTTTGTACAGCGTACATTAAAACAGCTGCTACTTGTTGGTTTCTATTCTGACCACCACAAGTGTCACAGAATAGTGAAACATCTGTCACGGTTAACGGTAAAGTTTCGAGAAATTTCAATAAAATGTATCCTATTTCATTGCTCCCCCGCTTTCCTTTCAATTCGTTCCAAGTGTAACAGTGGGCTATTTCTCCGCTTCCTACATAGATAGTCAAATTGTAAACGCATATTTTTCTGGAGTAGTAAAACAATGACACACTGGAATAGGGCAATTGAAGGACACTTTGAAAATCAAAAGTGCATGTAATGAATGAAGGATCAGTTTTGCATCTGACCTTATCATTTTCTTTGGCTTCATTACACTGATTTTTTCTCATAAGATGCATTGTATATTCTTCTTCCAGTTCTTTTGGCGTAGAATACGTCTTACCTTACGGTATAGGGAATCATGTCAGACTGTTATTGTTGTAATCTTTATTTCATTGATTATGAGGAAACTGCGAGATAACTTTTTTTTTGTAGGTAAATGAAGATGTTATCTTTCGTTTGATATACATTTCATATTGGTTGATATCTTCCTAATATTTAAATTTCTCAAATGAAAATTGTTTAAACCCATACACTCAAACATATGTGTGGTGTTTGTTTGAGTGTTTGAGTTTGTAGCGTGAACACAAACTATGCTGCTGTTTCAGTGGGGACACAAACCTTCGGCTGTTGTTTTGATTGAAGAAATATTGAAATTTCGTATATTTACTTATGTATTTAATAGGCTGTTTCCACTACAGTCGCGTCCACGTCCGCGTCCAAAAATCAAAGGACGCGCGTTAAAGCCTATACAAAAAGCATAGGCAGTTAGGTATGCGAAAAAGTCGCGTTTATATTGGACGCGACTTCCGATAAGTCGCGTTCACTATAAATTCGATTATTTTTGCAATCGAAACCCACCCATACCTATTAATTGCAATACCGCAAATTGCCCATCCCTATTAAAACACCCATACCTATTAACGGCAATACCTCAAATTGCCCATCCCTATTAAAACGGCTGTTTTTCTGCATAAACAAACAATTTGTTGTCAGTCACAGGAAAAGAAAATGGAAAAAACAGGAGGCAAGTATTTGTTAACTCTTTTAATTTTAGATTTAACTCTTTTAATTTTAACTCTTTGTCATTCATTAACTCCATGATAATCTCCAAACACAAAAATTTTAATCTTTTCGCACCGCAAAAAAAACAAATAAACATAAACAGCTGTTTGGACGCGAACGTGGACGCAAAATATAGTGGAAATACCATTATAAAATTATCGATAAATCGTTGACGCGGACGTGGACGCGACTGTAGTGGAAACAGCCTATAAGTGAAACAAAATGTTAAATGTGAATTTGAATTTAACATGGAGATATAATTATAAAAAATATAAATCAAATTGATTTGCGTCTGTTATTTATCATTTATCCTTACACTTTTAATTTAAAAACATATTTATCCTATTTTTCCTACCATAAGCTTATGTATATTATCAAAAGTAACTATCAAATAAATAAATTCATGTTATTTATCATTTATTGTTATATATGTTTTCTGTCTTATCGGATGGCGTATTCTACGTTAAACTTAATGACCGTGTCTCTGACATAGCCTGCAGGGACAGTCTGCTGTATTTTTTGTCTGCATTAGAAGCTTGGTCATATTTTGCACATGATGCGCAAAGGTCTTTTTTTGGTTTAAAAAACGAATAATTGTAATCATTACAGAATATTCTTCAATAAGTTTTTTCGCTGACAATTTCTGTAATGTTGCGTTTCGGGCAAAAATCATTACGATAAATATAGTACATTTGCCAAATAGACAAGTTTCTATCTATGTACAATTTCTTGGTGGACTTTCGTACGTAATGGGATTCCATTACAGGAAAGCTATCTATGTGGCTTTTTATCAAAGAAATTCCTGTTTCACTTGTTTTATTTCCGGGTACTTTTCGACCTCTGTTATCATTGCCAGTAAATGACCCGAATTTTAAACCTGAATGGTCTTTTCAAAAAATTTTGCGCATACTCTTTGTCTGCCAGTGCTATTTTCTAAAAAATTGGTTTTGGACACATTACGCGATTTTACACTGTTTACATCAATTCTTCTTCTTTTTGGTTGGTGAGTTTCGACATGTTTTATTATAAAGTCTTTTTGCCTGTTATAGTCAGAAAATCCCCAGAACGATTTGCAAATTTCTTGCCTTTCCACCTCAGAGACATAATTTGTACATTTAAACTTACATTCAGAGCAGTCAATATGCTTTGGAGCTTTAGCAGGATGGTGCTTTTTTTTGGTTGAATATGGAAGGCATTTAGCTCGACGACATTTAGCTACTTTAACCTTCCAGGCTTCTGGGGAATTTTTTTTTTGTCTCGTCAAAACCTTCTTATTGGTTTCGACCATGTAATCCGAAAAATCTGAAATATCAGAATCTTCTTGGAAGTTTGGCTTGAAAGTTTGATCTTCGTTTGAATCTTCACTGAAATCTCCATCAGAACTGCAGTCGAAAAGAGTTGTTTTGAATCTGCACATAATCAAGCGGATTTAGGGATTTTATGTTTTAAGATTTATGCGGACAGAAATTTAAAAAGAATTTGCCACTCACATTAGATTCAATTGCTCCAATCTCCTCATCATTATTCTTGTTCACATCACTTTGCTCTTCATCAGTAGGAGATATTTCTTGTTGAGTTAAAGCATTAACAAACTTTGTAGCTTCAGACACGCTATCAGGTTTATTACCAAATAAATCCTCTTGGACAAGAATTGAATGTATATGAATTGAATTATAAGAATATCACCCTCAATTTTGTTTCACGACAACAAATACATTACATAGATACATTATGTACTTACGTTGTTATCAGGGGTTTTATCTCACCTTTGTTCATTGCCAATTCGGCTAAGTATCTACCTCTGCTTGATCTATTCATAATTAATATTGTTTTTATTAATTTATAATTACACAAAAATTCAACTCACTTTAAGACACCGAGAGAAATGACAAATTTCTTTTTGTCATACCGTTGAAATTCAAATCAAAGCCTACTTTGATTTCAAATAATATCTTTTTTTTTTAAACTTAAGTTCATTAACTGCGTCTAAGGTGCAAAACATTGACAAGTAAAAATCATTAAGTACGTTTGTGATTTTTTTCCTGCCGTAAGGACATACGAAATTGTAATTAATGAAAACAAAAAATCGAAAATTGGGGCATAGGATCGCTCAATGAACATAATGATTTTTGTAACCAATAGAATACAACAAAAAGAAATATTTTCTGATATTAAGTCATTTTGGCTCAAATCCGCACTTAGTGACTTTTACCTGTCAACCGACGATATATAAAGATATAGTGTTTTTTTCAGTTGCACTAAAATTTAGTGGTAGTGTATTTTTTTTTAAATACCAATAAATGGTTAGTGGTAGTGCAATTTGAAGTTTATTCAAACGACAAAACGATGTGAATTTTGTTATTTTTAAACGCGCTCTTGATTATTTGATGTAATGTCAAAAAAATAGATGCAAGCTATATACTGGACCACCATGTCCAACATCGCGAATTTTACACGGGATAAAGTGGTTTTCGGTCAAATGCAGGGCTCAAAATTAAGAATTTTCGAGTGCTTTTCCAAACTCCTATAAAAGTTAAACCAACCTGGTATATACCAAAAGTTCGGTAATGGTCACAGTTTGCCTATTGGTCAATGAACACGATTTTCCCATCCGAAATACAAAAAGGGCCAAAAAAAAACATCTTAAATTGTTGACAGCGAATAAAACCTTACTGGTTGACTGTATGCCGTTTTTATTTTAGGGTTTTGTAGCACTAAGTGTAATCTGTATCTTTTTAAATCAAAGCAAATAAAAGGATATCATAAAACCGGAGCCAACTGCCACCCCCCCCCCCCTCCCCCTTGCGTACGTGTTAAACCAACCTCAAGTGGCCTCAACTTTAAGCAAAATATGCGTTATTGGACAGACAGCAATCCACACGTAATCCATTGCATCCCGAAAAAATTACGGTTTGGTGCGGTTTATGGGCCGGCGGCGTCATTGGGCCGTACTTCTTGCGTGATGATCAAGACCGGCACATTACTGTGAATGCGAATCGCTACCGTTCAATGATAACCGAATATTTTTGGCCCCAATTGGGTAATATGGACTTGGAGGACATGTGGTTCCAACAGGACGGCGCCAAAAGCCACACAGCGAATGCCACAATCAATTTATTGGAAACCAAGTTTGGTGAACGTGTTATCTCACGAAATGGCCCAGTCGATTGGCCGCCTCGGTCGTGCGATTTGACGCCGTTAGATTATTTCCTGTGGGGCTACGTCAAGTCTATGGTCTATGCCAACAAGCCAGCGACGATTGATGAACTTCGTACGAATGTCGAACGTGAAATTGCAGCAGTATCGGCCGATTTATGATTGAAAACCCTCGATAATTCGGTTCAGCGTCTGGACTTCTGCAAGCGTGCCCGTGGTGGCCATGCAAAAGAAATCGAGTTCCATACATAATGGCATCGAACGTACTTTCACAGGAATAAAGAATTTCATTGGTATCTAAAACCGGTTTTGTTTTATTTGTAGCGCTTTTATTGAAAAACCCGTTATAAATCGCCCATGGACACAATTGATTTATGTATCTCCCAACTGTATAATTATATGTGTCAAAAACATACTTGCCTGGGGTTGTCAAAGGGTTGAGAAAAACAGATTCTGTTTTAAACTTATTAAAGTAACTACACAGTATAACCGTCTATTCGATTTTGATCAGTAAGGAACTTAGAGCCAAATTCACAATACGACATGCTATGGATCAATAAGATTTATTTTAGAGTTATGTTATCCGTACATCAAAGTAAAGTTAGTGTATTCACAATAATATGAAAAAAAAATTGTTAATGAAATTGCTAATAATGATGTGTGAATTGAACCAAATACTTTTAATCGACTGAAATTTTGACAATAGCGGTGTGAATATTTGTTGTTAAAATCTTCAGTAGCTCTGGGGCTTAATTTTGACGATTGTTTTTTTTGCAAAATTGCTTGGAAGTTCCCGAAACAGCCAACAATTCCAAATGTCAGCAAATGAAACTTAAACCTCAACAACGTGCAAGAATAAAGCCGGTTTAAAGAAACATGTAACTTTCCATTTCCGTCCGGGAGTGAAAGCTCATTTTGCTAGCTGCGCTTATGTCAAAGTACAGTGTTGTCAATGTGTTATTTTTGGTGATTTCAAAAGCTTTTTGTGTTGGAAAATACCAAACTTTTGCAAAATGAAGGCAACCCTGTCTTATAAGCTGTTTTATTGAATACAGATGATTGCAGACAAAGAAAAAATAAACAAACAAAAATGCAAATTTGTAAAGGTGAATTAATGGTACAACTTTACTTTATCACCAATTGCCTTATTGTTTTCGTATTTTTTACCTGATAGGGCATTAAACGGTGATAAGAAAAAAGAAGAAACAAAACGGCGCTGGTCCATATTTTCGGAAATATAGGCCTCCAAAGATTTACTGTATTATCGGGCATAAGTCCGCCATTTATTATCCGATCTGGTTGTAATGGGTATCGTTATAAAGGTGTTTCGTAAGTCTATAAACATGTGTATAAATATATATAATATTATATATATATATAAAAATATTAGAACAAAACGATTTTTTAACCTCACTTTTTGATTTATTTTATTTCTTCTACGTTGTTTTCTGTCAATTTGCGTTTTTTGTTTGTTCATGAAAATGTTTTACTTGATTTGGGTATGACTATAGGGCACCTTAGATCTGCGGATCAGTCGGCCGACTATTTGGCAGGCTGACTTTTGTATCGGGCATTGTTTCGCCTTACACTAGCCGACTTTCTGAAAATCAAACTAGTTTTGATTTTTACCCGACTAGTCGGCCGACTGCCAGACTTCACCTTACACTGGGAGATGAGTCGGCCCGACAAACCGCTGGTCTAAGGTGCTCTTTTGATTGGGGTTGATGTCGCTTGTGTGGTTGCTGGTAAATCAGACGATGGTAGTGTTGGTGACTGGAAAGAAACAAATTGTGACGACAACATCTCTGAAGATGTGGGGGTCACAATAGCCATGTTAGTTGAACGTCTGGGTGGTGTAACTTCTAGTACAATGGGATTTAATTTCAACCAAAGACATTCATCATTGGAGGTGCAACTGCATTTAATCTTTGAGTCACAATGTCCCACTTGCCTTCAATATCGGCTTTTGAATTCCCAAAGATTGGGAGAGAAGTGGCTATCTATGGGAATTCGTCCATCGCTGCAACCAATATCCGAAACTGGCCAGGTGTAGTTTTTTTAATATTCCAAATATTAATTATCTAACTATACAAATGTTTATTACATTATTTGATGCAAGTACTTAGTTTTTCTTGTTTGAAATATCCATATTAAACAACAATTTTAATTAATTTTCTTGTAAATGCGTAAAGAAACACATTTGTAAACAACTAAACGATTGATATTTTCTGATTGTCTAATCTGACGTTTTGTTTCGTTCGTGTTTGATTTCGCTGAACCAAATTATTTAAGCAAAACGAAAGCTCTTTTCGTTTCACTCAAAACATAGCGTACAAACACCAAAAGTTAGCTTCGCTAGTCATTTGGCGTACGAATGATCGAAAATTAATAGCCTGTTCAGCGAACTTTTTTGTTTAAGTAGACGTGCGATTGCTACCCAGGCGATCAAATTTATATTTGAGTTTTTGTTCCATCTTCGTCCGGGAGTGAAAGCTCATTTTACTAGCTGCCCTTATGTCAAAGTACATTGTTGCCAATGTGCTATTCTTGTTGATTTTAAAAGTTCTTTCTATTGAAAAACACCCAAAATTTAGCAAACTGCAGGCAACACAGCTCTATCAGCTGTTTAAGTGGAAGCAGCTGATTGCAGAAAAAATAAAATAAACAAACAACAAATTGTAAGAAGAAAAGTGGGAACAATTAAAGTTAGTGAAGTGAGATAATTAAAGTGTTTTAAAATGATAGCATCCGTGGCATTTGGGGTGACATGTAGCGACTTTTTGTTAGAAATATCCATATTAAACAACAATTTTAATTAATTTTCCTGTAAATGCGTAAAGAGACACATTTGGAAACAAACTACACGATTGATATTTTCAGATTGTCTAATCTTACGTTTTGTTTCGTTCGTGTTTGATTTCGCTGACCCAAATTTTTTAAGCAAAACGAAAGCTCTTTTCGTTTCACTCAAAACAAAGCGTACAAAAACCAAAAGTTGTCTTCGCTAGTCATTTGGCGTACGAATGATCAAAAATTAAGTTACAAAAACAGGCTATAAGTTACAAAAACAGGCTATAAGTAACTAAATCAGGCTATTAATAAAAACGCAGTTGCCGCCGTCGGTTTTTTTTGTTGATCCAACGTCGCCGAAAGTTACGGGTCGGCGTCGTTCACTGAACATGTGGTTACTAAAATGACAACAAAAAATTAAACAATTCTATGCCGTCTTTTTCGGCAACTTAAAATTTAACTTTTCATCGACATGGATTAGTGAGAAGAAACAATAAACTGTGTAGAATCAATGTTTCATGTTAAAGTTCATGACCATTCATTAATTTTATTTTGGTTATTGTGTGCAGGCATCAAAATTTTACTCATGGTAATGTTTTGCAACGAAATTTTTCAAATACCAGTGTGAACGATTTAAATTTCGTTCAACAATTTCAATCCGATATATCCTGATTCCGTTTCAGATCGTAGATATAGCCCAATTTATGAAGTGGCCCATGTCATTGATGGAAATAATGATTTCCAGTGCTAATAATATATTCTATTGATAAAACTGAATGAACTGTCTGTACCTCCGTAATTAACGCCATGGGAGGCAATAACATTCACATCCCAAATGTATCCCGATTACATTTCAGATCGGAGATATGTCGTGTTTTGGTTACAAGCAATCGATTATCGCTTGCTAAGTTGCACAGAAAACGGCTATTTAGCGATAAGTAATTTTATTCAAAAATATGAAAAAGGATTGAAAACTGTAAAATATGTCAAAAAAATGTTCTTTAAACTTAGCGAAAATGATTCGCATCGCTAAGTTCTCGTTAAGTCTTCGCTAAGTGCTTCATACAAAACAAGCGATTACATAAGCAAGCGGTGTAACCAAAACACGCTTATAGTCAACTTTATGGAGCGACCAATGTCATTGACAAATAATAACTTCGAGTGCCAATATTGGGAACCCCTGATAAAAGTGAATTGACAACCTGTACATTTAGAAATTAGCCCTATGGAAGCACATAACATCCTCATCCCAAATATATGCTGATTCCATTTCAGATCGGAGATATAGTCAACTTTAGGAAGCGACCCATGTCACTGACAGAAATAATGATTTCCAGCGCTAATATTGGGTACTACTGATAAAAGTGAATTAACTGCCGTCGGTGGTGCAATGGTTAGTGTGCGCGGCTCTTGTACATGAGATCCTGGGTTCGAACCCGGCTCTGACCACCTTCAAATTTTCTTTCGGCGGCGGTCACCTCGCATAGTGACGGCGACACTATCGAGTATCTAGCCGTGAAAAAGCTTCTCAAAATACCGTTCGGAATCGGTGTAAAACTGTAGGTCCCAATCAGTGAGTGAAAACTGGAAAGCGCACAGCTCAGTGATTGTGAGAAGTTCTCCCCAGTCCCTTTATGGGATGTAATGGGAAACTATTTATTTATTTATTTATCACCCATGGTGCTAATTTCACATATACAGGTAGTCCATTCACTTTTATCAGTAGTACCCAATATTAGCACTGTCAGTGACATGGGTCGCTTCTACGAGTATATCTCCGATCTGAAATGGAATCGGTATATATTTGAGATAGGGATGTTATGTGCTCCCATAGGGCTAATTTGCAATATACATGTAGTCCATTCACTTTTGTCAGGGGTGCCCAAGATTGACACTCGAAGTTATTATTTCTGTCAATGAGATGGTCGCTTCATAATATTGACTATATCTCCGATCTAAAATGGAATCGGGATATATTTAGGATGTGAAGGTTATTGTCTCCCATGGGGTTAATTTCGGATGTACAGGCAGTTCATTCACTTTTATCAGTCGAACCCAATATTAGCACTGGAAATCATTATTTCCATCAATGATATGGGCCACTTCATAAATTGGGCTATTGGGCCGATCTGAAATGGAATCACGATATACAGGGTGTCCCCTAAACTTTTGTCTAAACTTAAACACGTGATAGCTGAGGACAAAAGCTACAATGTTTGTTCTTACGACAATTGCCTAGGTGGCTTCGTTTTCGAGATATTCGTGTTTAAAATAATTGCATTTTTGAATGCATTTTCAATAAATGCATAATCTACTTTTTAAATGAAAAAGAAATATCATTGAAAATTGCTTCAAAATTGATTTTAAATCAAATGCGACAGGAAATGACTATTAATACAACTACGACTGAAATAAGAGACCGCTTATCTAAGTGCATAACGCAACAAGGCTCTCATTTTGAAAATTTTCGTTAATTGAAAACGTTTTAAAAAAAAATTCCTTTTCATTTCAAACGAAAAAATAAATTATTTAAAATCAATTTTGAAGCAATTTTCAATGATATTTCTTTTTCATTTAAAAAGTAGATTATGCATTTATTGAAAATGCATCAAAAAATGCAATTATTTTAAACACGAATATCTCGTAAACGAGGCCACCTAGGCAATTGGCGTAAGAACAAACATTGTAGCTTTTGTTATCAGCAATCACGTGTTTAAGTTTAGACAAAAGTTTAGGGGACACCCTGTATATAGGCTGCGCTGTTTTTGTGCTTCAACGTGTTAGGCGGTTAGACATTCGAAGTTCATTCACCTTTCTCATGAGCGATTTAGGTTAGATAAAAAACGACCTAGGTCAGTTTTTTACAAGAAGAAAAAATATTTGTTTCTATGTAAATATTTGTTGTCTTGTTCATCATAAGTGGCTTCAAAAACGCTTATTGGCTCTTTTTCCTGTACAAAACTTCTTTTTTTTTTGCAAAAAGTTAGATTTCCGAAATTTTGAATAAGTGGTTTATGTCGTCGATAAATAGATTTATCGGATAAATTTATCTTTACACCCTTCGAAAAATGCTAAAACGCATTTAGCATATTTTTCCAATAAAAAGCGCAGACGCCAAAAAAGAGGTAGAAATGAACTTAAAATGTTCAACTGGCAACACTGTGTAGCAACATCAAGCAAATCCCTAAAGCTATGCTATAAAAAACTGGCCATTTTGTTTGGAAATTTTTCCCCATTATAATTTTTTTTTGTACCTAAAGCAAACTCTGGCAATCATTCTTTTTGTGAGTTTTACGATGCCATTCTCGACCGATAGAAGTGATGGAAAAAATAATACAAACGACTTGATTATTTTTATAAATTTATTTTCATAACTAAATCTTTTTGTACGCATTGACTGAAGGAGGTTTCATAGCAAAAAATTCTGCTTTTCGTAGACAAAACAAAAACATTTACGGCCTTATTCATAAAAGGTTAGAAGAGGTTTGAGAGACGATTTATCATACAAAACCCGTCTCTCAAACCTCTTACAACTTTTGATGAACAAGCGGTTAATTTTTATTCTTGGAAATAAAAATAAAATAACTATCGATATCTATGGGTTCACAATTGAGAATATCAAACTGTGTTGACATTTCGGTTCAGTAAGACGATAAACCAGCAACTCTGGCAGCATTGGAAGCCAATATTTAACGCGATACGGCCATATTTATTGGAAAATGTAGTCAAAAATTGGACGGATCGAATGGACCATGTAACTCGTAGCCGCGGCAGACATATGCCGGAAAACATATCTAATAAATGACTGTCATGAAATTATGTACCAGATTATAATAACAAATTTTGTATTCCAACAATATTTCTGTCTTGTATTCTCATTTTAAGTTCTCATGCACCTAAAAACACACAAGTCAGAAGCAAATGACTTAATACTATCGAATTTATAAATTATGAATATAAATATTAAAAGTTTTATATTTTGTTGTGGCACAATGATTTTATGATACTTCGGTGCACCGTCGTTCCCTTGAATCCACCTAACGGGCACTAATCGGCGGATCAGTGGAATACCACTCCACCTGGACTTTCCCAAATAAATTTGCCTTGTTTTTGGATTTATAGCCAGCCCATATCTTTTCAAAATTCTCCAAAAGGTGTTCCATTGGATTAGGTTCCGGGGACTGTGAAGGTTATTCCAATAAATTAACTTTATTATCCTGAAACCACTTTTTCGCCGTTTAGAACAGTGTTTGGGGTCATTGTCTTGCATAAAATCCCACTTCAGAGACATTTTGTCCGTTATGTAATATACTGGACCAGCACCCAGAGCTGGATAGTAACCATAGCTTTATGTTGCCACCACCGACTTGACGGTTTTAATTCTGTGCCTTGTACCGGACGCTGTATTTTTAGGGCGCCTTACTTTTCCATCATATCCAAAAAAAATTATTAGCAAATGTCTCTTCGCAAAGCCTTTTAGAAAATTTACTATTCTTGCGAACAATTTTTCTTGTTGTCCGACTTGTTATTGTGGCATTTAAGTACTTCTGCAGATCTCCCGATGAAAGAAATATTTTTTTTTAGTTTTTATAACCAATAACTGGTCCAACATTTCAGAGGTTTCTTGCTTCCTGTCTCGTTTTTCCTCCTTGTGCTCAAAATTAATCACAGAAACTAGTTTTTTTTTGGAACATTTCAGCCATTTCACGCAGTGTTTTTAATTCAGTTTATAGCAGTCGTATGATTTATCTTCCAATATCTGTGCGCTGCACTCCGCGTCTATGCTTTTAAATTGCATTTTGGTTGAAATTCTTTGAATTTTATTAACAAACAAAGAGAAACAAAATCAAATTTGACAGCTTACCGACGGAAAAGATGCAAAAACCACAAATCAGTTGGGCTGACGCGTTTACCCGATAGATAATTTTACCATGGCATGACTAGTTTCGAACTCCGTAACAAGTTCATCATCAGATGCCTAACTACTGTGCCTGAATTGATACCATCGGTTGATCATCAATCGTATATACACCCCACGAACTAAATATAAAGGTAACAACATTTGTTTCTTTTTTCCAAATTTTGAGAGGAATTTTCAAGTTTTTATTTTATATTGTATTAGTCCTTTCAAAATCAAATACTTTTCAGATAGACTAATTACTAGTGCGAAATATTTATAGAGGCAAATGGTTTTTTCAAATATTTAAAAAGTTTCGTAAGATGTTGATCTCCATTATCGCTGATAACTTCACCTAAGCGTCTTGACGTTAAGTTTGTCAGCGAATGAATATGCGTAGGATCAGTTATCTTCCACTTTTCTTGAATTGCTACTTTTTGATCCTTGACATTCTGAAACTGGCGCCTATGGTGGTAAACTTGGATAGGTAGAATAGGCCAGACGTTCTCGATCGGATTAAGATCAGGACTAAGTGCAGGCCAGTCTAAAGTTGGTATTATTTGTGGACTCCAGAAACTTTGTAATTTTCTTAGACCGATGTACTGCTGCTTTGTCCTGCTGGAAGATAAATTCAGGGAAACAAATTTTCTTTCGAGACTTAACTAAGACGACATCCAATACTCGAATATAATACTCCGAGTCCATTTTTTGTGGAAACGAAACATATTGGAGTGGTTGGTTTCTCTATAAATCAGACCTGTCCGAACCATAAGGGAGCCATTGGCAAAATTTCGCCGATGACGCGTAATTTTGGAAAAATATTTGGAATGCCAATTTTTGTCCGAGCCATCAGGTCCATCCACATTTAAATTCGTTCGTCGGAAAATATCACACCTCGTCCAAAAATCTGTACTTTTCAGCGAATTTAAATCTGGCTAATTCGTGTCTTGGCATGAGACCAAGTTTTGCATACTTTTTCCCATTCGACAGTTTCAAGTCACGTTTATTATTTCTTGAACACGACGCAATCCTACTCCCAAGCTCATTTCAGCATTAGTTTCCCTATCTATGAAGTTTTCTTTAACAGCAATCCTTTTAATCTCTCTTTTGGCGCTGTCACTGGTCATCGGTGTCCTTCCTGATCATTTTGTGTTTCCATATTGACCACCCAATTTTATAAAATTATGAATGAAATTTGCCGATTGGACACACCCTCATCATGTTAATCCTCAATTTTTCCCTTTTCTTCTTTACTTAGCCACTTCCATATAAATTAAATCTTTTTTTAGTTTGACTTACGTTAATTTTAAAACAATAAAATAACAAAAAAAAAACTCACTTCCTGTTTGAATTCCTATTATTAACCACTGTTCGAATAAAGTTTCTTTTCTATGTTGCCTTTATATGTATATATTTCGCACTAGAAATAGAAAAAACAACGTCCCTTTACATTTAACTAGTAAAAGAGTTCGAATGATTACATTCTCTGACATAACATACCTAATTACTCATAATGCCCATGGACATAACGCCCATGGGCGTTATGTCACACCTAAAATGGACATAAAGCCCATGACCGGTGTGACATAAACCCCGTGGGCGTTATGGCCATTCTAGGTGCGACATAACGTCCACAACTTTGTAAATATGGCTACATGTAAAAGGACCATTCTAGATGGACATAAAGTCCATGACCGGTGTCACACAAAGCCATTTTAGGTGCGACATAACGCCCATGGCCTTTATGTCAATTTTAGGTGTGACATAACGCCCATGGGCGTTATGACGCGTCACCCATATATACATTAAAATCCTACACCAAAAACGCAGTGCATGAGAGTACCGATGATATACAAACTCAATTTTGGAAATATAGGCCTTTCATTGATGTTGATACTTAGGGATCTTCGATCGATACTAATTCGCACATGTGAATTGCAGAATTGAGTTTGTATATATACGATTGATGATCAACCGATGGTATCAATTCAGGCACAGTAGTTAGGCATCTGATGATGAACTTGTCACGGAGTTCGAAACTAGTCATGACATGCCAGAGAGTGTGTGTTGAATTGAATTGTCTATTATTTCCAACAAAAACCACAAATGTTCATGACTAGTAAAGCTTGTAGTATGAATTTCTCGTATTCTTTTATGTTTAATATAATAGGGGCGTTTTTTTCGTAACCTATATAAGGTAACCAGGGTTCGTATTTCGTGGGTAATGAGTTACCCAGGGTAACCCATTATTATTGCCGTGGGGAATGAGTAGCGATCGTTTACCCATTACCCGCAGGGTATGGGGAAAATAATGGGTAGCTACCCACGAAAATGGGGAATTACCCATCACGATTACCCATTACCCTCAGGGCAATGGGGAAAATAATGGGTAGCTACCCACGACGATGGGCATAGGGTTACCCATGGTAACTCATCCCCATTTTTGATCGATAATATGAAAAAATTAGGAAAAATGTCTATATCTCGGAAACGGAGCGTCCAATCGAAAAAAATAACCAATTTTTACGCGTTTCTAAGGGGTTTTCAAAAAGTGGTCCAATTCGAATGGAAGAATTTTTTTTCGAAACATCGCCAAACTAACAAAACCGCTAAAATAAAGAAGTGGCTATAACTCGAAAACGGTGCGTCCAATAGCTACCCATTATTTCCCCCATACCCTGCGGGTAATGGGAAAAACGTTCATTACACATTCCCCACGACGATGTGTATGGGTTACTATGGGGGGGTAAATACGAACTCTGAAGTTAACATCAACTGTTACGAAAACAACGCATTGACGTTGAGTATAATCAGTGTGGCTTCATCCGATAATTCTTCCTTTGTCTTTGTCAATTCGTTAATTAAAAAGTCAAACACAAAACATAATTTTAAAAAAATCAATGTAATTATGAGGTGGTTATACTGCATTCATATTGCACCAGCATTCTCTCACTTGGTTAATAGCATTGAATTATTGTACTGAAAAACAGATGTTTGGGTAAACGAAATCTCCAAACACGTACTTTAATGCTACATTGAGGTATCAACGAAATTAAAAATACACCGGGCATCGTAAACGAACACCTACAACCAGCTCGATCGCCGCGAGTTGTAAAAAAAAAACGACTCGAAAGCAAGTGCGAAAAAATACTATAAACCAAGGCATCCTCGAGCAAGCCCCGTGCCTTTTTTTCATGTGCATTTCCGCACGCAGTTTTTCGAGTCAAACGAGAGTCCAAGTGATGAATGTGGATCGGTGTCGTCATTAATTCTCTATAATTTGCATAAAAAGTACATACAATTTACCATAACGTACATACAATGTACCAGAAACTACATACAACGTTGATTTACCAAAGTGCAGAAAATGTAGCACCACGTAATACATATCATGGTCAATATCGTACATAACCTGCAACAGAAAGTATATAAATTTTGTCAACAATTTACAAAAAGTACACACCAGCAGGTCAATTCTGTAATTCTCCTAGCTAAATCTCTAACTCTATCGCTAAAATGCGAAACAAAATTTCAAGGCAAATTTCTTAGAGCTTTCTCTAAATCCGTATTCTGTAACTGCAATCTCTTAGCTAAAACTTCCTATTTTCGCCGTAGCTAATTTGCTAAAAGTAGTCTATACTACTCACTCTGCTTTGATACAATGCTGAGAAAAAGAGACAAACATATTTCGCATACATTTGACACTTTATATTAGAGCTGCCAAGCTTCATATTTTGTTATCCTCAAAAACATATAGAATTTTCCTTCATAAAATTGTAAAAAGAACTTGTAAATTGCTAATTTTTAAAGGTAAACTTGAAAGTTCTTGTCAAATTGTATTTAGGTTTTGCAACATACGTTTAGTATTTTGCCGAAAAACCACTAATTATTGATATCCTCTAAAAGTTTGCAAAACATGGCAGCTCTATAAAGACTTAGTTTATTTTATGTAAAAAAGTAAACAAACAGTTTATAAAATTTGTGCTGTGTAAAAAGCACTCCATGTATTGAACTAAAATGAATTTCTGCTCCTTTGTTATTCTTTTGGTGGTTTCATCCATTTTACTGCTGAAATTGCAATAATTTTAACAAATTTTTTTTCAATTTACAATTACTTACCTTTTAGCGGCTTCAATTTTTGCTTGCTAAAAATTCTTCATTTAGCTGGATTCTGTAAGTTGCTAAAGCTTAATCTCCATCGCTAAAAAACTCTAAAATGAATTTAGAGATTTTTAGCATCAAATGCAATTATGTAACGTGTATCTAAATTTAGCTATCTCTTAAAAATGGAATTCGCCGTAAATTTAGCGTTAACCTTCATCTCTAAAATACACTTATTTTGTATTCTGTATGCAATAAACAGCTGTTAATTGTCTCTTAAATGAAGAATTTTTAGCAAGCAAAAATTGAAGCCGCTAAAAGGTAAGTAATTGTAAATTGAAAAAAAATTTGTTAAAATTATTGCAATTTCAGCAGTAAAATGGAGGAAACCACCAAAAGAATAACAAAGGAGCAGAAATTCATTTCAGTTCAATACATGGAGGAGCACAAATTTTATAAACTGTTTGTTTACTTTTTTACAGAAAATAAACTAAGCCTTTATAGAGCTGCCATGTTTTGCAAAATTTTAGAGGGATATCAATAATTGGTGGTTTTTCGGCAAAATACTAAACGTATGTTGCAAAATCTAAATACAATTTGACAAGAACTTTCAAGTTTACCTTTAAAAATTAGCAATTTACAAGTTCTTTTTACAATTTTATGAAGGAAAATTCTATATGTTTTTGAGGATAACAAAATATGAAGCTTGGCAGCTCTAATATAAAGTGTTAAATGTATGCGAAATATGTTTGTCTCTTTTTCTCAGCATTGTATCAAAGCAGAGTGAGTAGTATAGACTACGTTTAGCAAATTAGCTACGGCGAAAATAGGAAATTTTAGCTAAGAGATTGCAGTTACAGAATACGGATTTAGAGAAATCTCTAAGAAATTTGCCTTGAAATTTTTTTAGCATTTTAGCGATAGAGTTAGAGATTTAGCTAGGAGAATTACAGAATTGACCTGCAGAAGTACAAAGCTCATCAACTGGGAGAATTTTTGTGATAATTAAATCGAGAAAAAAGGGGCAACAAGTGAAATAAAGCAAAATGTTAGAGTAAAACTGTTTATAGAGATTACAATTGAAACTCAAATGTATTAAAATAAAGTTTTTTCTCATTCTGTGTGGGTTACCAAGTTTGTATAGCTCTGTGCTCCAACTTTCCAGTGACTTTTCTTGGTTTCCGGTCCAAGAAAAACAGCTGTTGCAAACTCTTGTGGCCAGTTTTTCAGTCAGTGGTGATCTTCGTTTCTTTGTTAAATTGTGGTTAAACATCGAATTGTGTTTTTAGTCATTGTTTAACTATGATTTAACCACCCAATGTTGGTTGGTTAACTTATAGTGAGAACCATATTATTTTGACAATCAAATTACTGAGTGCCAAAGGGAGAAATGAAGATTGTATAAAATACATGTTCCAGATTTGCGTATTTGTACACATACATTCAGTTTAGATCGTTAAATTGTTGCGCCTATATAGTTTTTTACACATTTTTGTTAAAATGACTTCGATTTTATGCATCTATTTCTTATTTTACATAATTCCATTTTGTTTGTTCCCCTTTGTTGTTTTGGTATTTATGCCAAAACACACGTTTTTTCCAATAAGAATACAAGGGTTGCCATATTAGTTGACAATATGGCGACTTACATTAACTCACCACTGAAAAACAAAATGCAAAGTTAACCTCTAATTAACTTAGAATTAAGATTAAGTAATCCGATAGTTAACTACCCACTTAAAAACTGGCCATTAGTATACTACTCTATGGTTATAAAGGGTCCGCCAAGTAACTTTTTTTTTGAAAATGCTATAAAAAAACGGCTGAATATTTTCTCAAATTTCTTTTTTTATTTGAAAGTATAATCAATCCTTCCGGTTAATAATGGAAAATAATTTCATTCAAATGGCTGCCTAGGCTGGCCATGCAGTAGCCTACAGAATCGGTCCAATTTTTAAGCACATTATCGATTGTGTGCAGCTGTATTTCACCAATGGCTTCACGAATATTGTCCTTTAAAGCGTCAATTGTCTTTGGCTTGTCGGCGTAACACTTATCTTTGAGGGCACCCCACAAATAATAGTCCAACAGTGTCAAATCGCAGCTCCGAGTTGGCCAAACGACATCAGCTCTGCGGCTGATAATGCAATCTTCAAACACAGGGCGCAAAACATCGAGTGTAGCTTCGGCTGTGTGGCACGTAGCGCCGTCCTGTTGAAACCAAATGTTGCCAATATCCTCCTCTTCAATTTTTGTGAACAAAAATTCGTTCAATATGGCCCGATAATGATCGCCATTGACTGTAACGGCCACTCCTTGCTCATTTTCGAAGAAAAGTGGCCCAATTATGCCTCTGGACCAAAATCCGCATCAAACAGTGACTCGTTTTGGGTGCATCGGCTTTTCAATGTATGCGTGCGGGTTTTCTGTGCCCCAAATGCGACACTTTTGCTTGTTTACATACCCGCGTTAAAGGACAATATTCGTGAAGCCATTGGTGAAATACAGCTGCACACAATCAATAATGTGCTTAAAAATTGGACTGATCGTGTATTCTACTGCATGGCCAGCCGAGGCAGCCATTTGAATGAAATTATTTTCCATTATTAACCGGAAGGATTGATTATACTTTCAAATGAAAATAGAAATTTGAGAAAATATTCAGTAGTTTTTTTTTATAGCATTTTCAAACAAAAAAAAAATTAATTGGCGGACCCGTTATATGATAACGTGCAGGTTTAAATTTTGTATGAGTTAACGTGTATAAGTTACGAACAAAATACCCATATAATAAAAAACATTTAATTACAAATTCTAATAAATAACTGCGAAACTGTCATTGCACTATCAACAACTAAGCGCACCTGATAGTTTTGTACAAATACGCGCAAAAGCGAAAGCTGAATAAGAACCGTTATATAGCTGTCTGATGCACTGGGCAAAATCAGCGGATTTACTTTGGTCTACTAAATAATTATATTTTTAGGGTGGTATTCTATAAGTCGTGAATCAGTAAATTCGCGTGACTTTTGTCGTTTTGTTGAAGAAATTACAAATTTGAAAAAATTACAAATTTAATAAAAGTTTCTATCGAGAATGGACAAGTGGAAGATTTTTGCATTTCATTGGTTCTAAGTAGTTGCCAATTTTGGCTGAAATGCAATCGACGGACAGAGCTAATTTATTTTTGTTTACTCACTGAAATTACAATAATAAAATTAGAAATGGAAAGTCCAAATAAATAATGCGTTGTAAAACTATTATAGTTATATTAAAACAGTTATAGACATCATGTGATGTTGACTTTAATAACAAACGAACCAAAAATACGGCCAAATGGCATGTGTTTTTGAAAATACAACTATTTAATATAGACTGGAAAATTTATTCGACATTCCAAACCAAAATAACAGGTTTTTTAGTATTCTAAAAGTCCCGAAAGTGAACGTAAACGCAAAAGCTAACGCCAAAGTCAAAAAAATTATAGTTTATATATCACTTTGCGCTTGCGTTTGTTTACGAAAGCTGTCACTGACATATGCGGTTTATAGAGTTGCCCAACTAAAATAAACAATTATAGATTAGAAAAAGTTATCTTGAGTGAAGTGCTCAGAATGAAAAAGATTAAAAAATTTACCACTATTTCAGTAGATCAACAGATTTTAAGATTGCTATTATTTATAATACTGCAAATACAAACAATTAGGGAATTCACATGGTCTCCTAAAGTCATAAGTCGTAAAGTCATATTTAACAAATTAGTACATATGACTTATGCATGTGAGCAGCATGTTGTATGTGCTAAATCATAAGTCATAAAAACGTCAAGCAACAAAAGAAAATTATTAAAAAAAATTAAAAAATGCCAACAAGAAGCGAAAAAGATAAAATTTTTACGGTTTTGTGTGAAAAGTTTGTGCAGAAAAACTTACCGAAGTAGTCCAATTAAATTAAAATTCATTCTTGAGTTGTAAAAAATGCAAAATTTCTGCAAAACAACAATATATCAGATTAAATAGTAAACAAAAAACAGCTGACACTGAACATACAACATAGTACACTGGAAAAACAGACATGCTCAGGTTGTATAGTCATAAAATATATTTACATGAACAATACCAACAACATATTTACAACTGTTGTATTAATTTAGCATATACGATAAATACAACACAATAGTACACCATGTGAACTCCCTAAATATTCACAAAAAATGTGTAAAAACCTATGTTATAAATTTCCCCATCTTTTCAAAAACACGTGCCATTTGGCGGTATGTATTGATTGTAATGTATTGGTTCGTTTGTTTATTATTGTCAACATCAACTGATGTCTATAATTTTTAAATATAATTATAATAGTATTGCAACGCATTATTTATTTTAACGTTCCATTTCTAATTTTATTATAGTAAATAAGAATTTCAGTGCGTAAACAATATAATTTTGAATTATTTAAATAAAAAATTTGAGCTCTATCCGTCGGATGCATTTCATCGAAAATTGGCAACTACTTATAAGCCATGAAATGCAAAATACTTTCATCTGCCTATCCTCGATCGACTTTTTTATTCAAATGTGTAATTTCTTCAACTAACGCGAAGAACTGTTCAGTGTTCAATTTGACAGCTGAAGTGATCAAAAACGCTGCACATTAAATAACGTATCTCAACGCAGGCAGTCACCGAACAGCTGTAACGTTTTATAAACTACCAAAACGACAAAAGTAACGCGAAGTGACTGATTCACGACTTATAGACTACCACCCTTACACATTTTATGTGAATATTGTTGGTATTTGCAGTATTATAAATAATAGCAATCTTAAAAGATCTTTTGAAATAATTAGAACTAATTTTTTTAATCTTTTTCATTGTGCGCATTTCACTCAAGATAACATTTTCTAATCTATAATTGTATATTTTAGTTGGGCAACTCTATAAACCACAAATGTCAGTGATAGCTGTCGTAAGCGAAGTGATGTATAAACATTTTTTTACTTTGGCGTTCGCGTTCACTTTTGCGTTTACGTTCACTTTCGGGACTTTAAGAATACTAGCCTAAGTTACGAAACAGAACAGATAACAAGTACTCTGAATGATGTGCCTAATATCAAGACGTTTTTAAATGAATATACATATCAGTACCTCGGAGGTAAACCACACTATGTCGCTTTCGTTAACTTTTCAGTAGAGCAGTTTTAATGTTGTCGGACAATGATGCAAAGCGCCAATTTATTATTGCGTCCGTTAAGACAGAAGAACCGAATGTTCATCGTTCAAATGCAAAAAAAAACAAAAACCCTAGTTTACAGGTTTTTTGTCAATGACCACTGCTCTACTGAAAAGTTAACGAAAACGACATAGTGTAGTTTACCTCCGAGGTACTGATATATAGCATACACAAATATTTTAAACAAGATATTTCTCGTTTTTTAAATTTCAGATAATCAGAATTTTCAGATATGTAGCAAAAAATGTGGTTACGAATATGAAGTTCTAACAGTGGTGCATGATGTGACGAATTATGGTCATTTTGACGATTTTTAGGGCCAGAAACAGAATATGCCGATTTGACGGTTTCAGATCCTGAAATTAAAATAAGGCGACGACGACAATAATGGGTTAAAGAGTAGAATTTAGTTTGCTATATTTGTCACCTCTATTTGTGGTTTGACCAATAATTGAAGAGATTCTAGAGTAAAGAATAATCCAAAATGTTAATTTCCCACATTTACCTAAAACTTATTCTTATTGAAAGACAAAATTCAATTATTTGTTTATATAAACAAAATTAAATGACTAAAATAAGAAAACTTAAATTTTTCTTTCAAATGTTGTAAACATAGAATAATGTCACCTACAGCTGCCATCTTCTCAGCTGACATTTCATTTCACACTCTTCAGGATGCGATCGGTGCGATAGAGAGTTAGGTTAGTTTAGGTTTAGGGCACGTGACAACTACAACTTATTGTCACTACACTCGGAGGTCGGTTGACCCATTGTGATTGCCCATATATATATATGAAGAGGAGATAGAGAAGGGTGATAAGAGAGGGGGGCGAGCCCCACTGATAGTGAAAATTTTGAAAGATAGATAGACGTAGGACAGACAGAAGAACCACACAATGTTCCCAGTGTATATATACATATGTACATCACCTGATAAGCCCTCATAATTGCATACAATACCATCCGGGATGAGGATCCATATGTGCAGGTCAAGGAGTACCATTCCAGATTCCCAGTGGGGTAGAAAGAACCAATAGACAAATCATCAGATGATGGTATCGCCTGCCTGGATCTACGGCAGATCCCGCGAGAATTCCATCAAATTTTCAATGGCCGCATCGCGCAAAGAGGCCCTCTGGCTGAAACCAACCAAAACAACAGCGACGCCTACGCTGTAGGGCTGGGCACTGTCATAGAAGGTGCTCAATGGTTTCCACCTCTCCTTCATCACCACAAGCATGGCAGTAATCAACTCCGTTCACAATCCAGTTGCGGGGGAAGCCTCCGGTATCACAGTGACCCGCGATTATCCCAGTGAGGAGTCGCAAGTCAGCCTTGTCCAGTCGAAGAACGGCCTTAGTTCTACCTGAGTGTGAACCCAGCAGAGTATTAACTTGCCGGGCACTATACTATTCAAGATCCGCTTGCAATCCCTAACCAATTTGGATGTTCACATATGTGACCTGATCGCTCTGAGGGCTGGCTTACCATCACCGCAGATGACGAATTCACCCACTGGGTACAAACATGAATCCATTATCTCAGTTGCTGCTCTCATAATTGCCACGATTTCCGCTTGGAAGACACTACAATTCGCACCCAAACTCATCGAGAGCACGAGTTGAAGATCCCCGCTCTTATGTCCGATTCTATTTTTGAGCTATCTGTAAAGATCAGATGACCAACGAGTGAGGGAGCTATACCTCCCACCCAATCACTCCTATCTGGCATCATGATGTCCGGGCATTGCCCAAAGTATACAGTGGGCAGCACGTAGTCAGTGGCCTGACTCAAACACTCGTCCGGATGATTCTCAATCAACTCCTTGAGAATGTTGGCATGTCCATCAGGGGCATGCCTCCAGCTGCCTAATTCTCTCATGCGAAAGGCGCTTCTGACAGCACATCGTCTCGCATAGACATCAAGAGTAGTCAAATTCAGGATTACATCCAGCGCCGTTTGCGGAGTGCTCCTCCTCGCCCCACTAATACATATCGACGGACGATAAAAAAGCCAATGCACGATTTTCGGACAAAGACCCCATCTTTTGCCAATCGAATTCTTACAGGCGTAGAGTACGTTCAATCCCTTCTTCATTCGCTCCTCAGTATTTCGGTTCCAGTTCAGTTTTTGATCAAGAAGGATACAAAGATATTTCGCCTCAGAAGATAGAGATAGCTCAAGTCCTTCCAACCTCGTTTTCCTAAAAAATCCAATCTTTCGTCTGCGCGTAAAAAGAACCAGCTCCGTCTTTGCCGGGTTAACACCCAGGCCACAGTAGTCCGCTTCCGAATTGAGCTCACCTCAAGGCTGGATTTACCATGTGATCTCTAAGCATGTTCGCAATCCATTAGACAAGAAGTAGAGGCACCCCAGCGGATTCCAAAGATTCCCTAATAGCACTGGATGACACATTGTTAAAAGCATCATCTATATCCAGGAAGGCAGCCAAAGTGAAATCCCTAACTTCAAGTTGCGTTCAAGATAACCCACAACATATTGCAGAGCAGTTTCCACAGATTTACCCTTGAGGTAGGCATGTTATCTACCACTCAAGAAACATAGTCTGTAGACCTTAGGAGAGACATGACTATTTGCAAAAAAATCACTCCGGTAAACGGATAAGTGCCTTTTTTAACTCCGGTCCGGTGTTAGTTTACTCCGCTGCTGGGAGTGAATGAAAATGTTTATCGGAACGTAGTGAATTTATTAAATTTACTCCGTTCGGATGAAACTTGACGCATTTTACTGATTTTACGTACCGTCGCACCCGAACAGAGTGAACTGCTGGATCTACTCCGATCGGAGTGATTTTTATTTCCATTGCTGTTTCGTAGCAAGGGCAAGCGTCATTCGTGTGTTTGGTCTCGCCGTGTCTGTTGCGTTTTTGCGATGGCAGAGCTACATAAATTAATTATAGGGCCTATAATGGCGAAACATAATGTGGTAAAATAGAATCGACTTCGACGCTGGAAATAATCCAAAAATATAAGTATCTGTTAGGAGGCCACAGTTGGCTTGCTGCAAGTGCATTTATACCTCTCTTTCGCACGCACAAGAATAGTAAATTCGCTTTTGCGACTTAATTTTTATCAGCTGTTGTGTATTGTGTTAGGAAAGGAAATTTGAAAAAGTGAGTCGTATAGTGTAATGTAGCTTTCCACAGGACAATTTAAAACCATAGGCACTCAGACCCAGACGGATGGTATTAGCAGCGGCCCTTGTGAGGATTGGGGACGGACAGAATCCAAACTAGATGTTAATGCTGTTAAAGAGATAATTTCAATATGCGGAAGTTTAGTTTTTTTCCAATTTCGTTTTTTACTTCACTTCAGATATTTTAATTTTCCTTTTGGATTTTCAGGACTTAAAGATTTTTTTATCAGACTGTGGGCAAAATATTCTTCTATTCTATTCTATTCTATTCAACCACGACTGCCCCGATGAGGAAGAAGTAACGTGGATGCAAAATGCTACCGTTTTGTAAACAGACGAAATTTTTAGTAGCATGAAAAAAACGTTTTGTTGCCGCCTAGGAGAAGTTGCTATACTCATAGATTTTCCCCGTTTCTTAGATGTACCTGGATTGGTAAGATTATTTTTCGACAAAATAACTTTGCACCTATAGTTCCTAAGACAATGTTATATTAATTAAAATATTTAAAAAATGCTCAGGCCGCATATTGATATTAATTTTCAAAAATAAACATAAAATACATTGAAAAAGTTTGTTCTGCATTTCTATTTCGGAGTAATTCCATTCATCCGAACGGAGTGAATTCACTCCAATCGGAGTTAATTCGTTTCATCCGAACGGAGTGAATTCACAAAATTAGGCAAATTAAAGAAATATTACTGGCTTTTAGAAAAATTTGCGAGGTGATTGTTCTACATGTGAGGTTGGCGGTACTGCCGAAACTGTGGACTAAGAAGCGATGAAGGTATGGTATCTCTTTCCTTTCTGACGAGAATGGAGTCAGTGTATGTTCATACTCTTGTCCGACAAGATGCGGAGGTTGACAAAACCCAAACACCACTTTTCGGTAACAAATGGGATGGCTGGTGCGTCAAAGCTGGCAAGGTTAAGAACAGATCCAGTACTCATAAAGAGAGATGCGTCTATCGTTGGGCATGCGCCGTCGTAAGAAGGCTCATGAGCTGCGATGGCGAATCTCTCTCTGACAAGGACAAGCGGGTGCTATCCGATCGCCGGGAGTGTATCAGGAAGTACAAGTCTCCGCACCCGGAAGCGCTGCTCCTGAGTGATGGACAGGGTAGCCCGTATGTAGAAAATAGTGGAAGCAAAACATCTTCTGGTCGCACTCCAAACACCCGAGTTCAGGCCCCAGGTTTGCCGGCTGCAATGTCCGTAAACAGGGCTGCCTGCTCTTCGTGAGTGGGGGGATCCTCCAGCGCAATCTGTGGAGGGTCCATCTACTTCATGGGCTGCCGGTGGTAAAACCAATCCGGTTCTCCTGACCCACTTCCCAAAAGCGGGAAGTTTGCCAACGGAGCTAGATCCGGCGAAGGATCTACGCTCAAAGAAGCCAAGGAAGCAGAGCAGCTTAGGTTCAAATCCGTCCCTTAAGATTGCAATCATCAGGATCAGCCCTAGCAACTGGTTGCAGGTTGAAAGAATGCTTATGGATGCAATGTTGCACGATAGTTGAAGTATCGGTGAGATTATCTTCTGCGGTGTTGACTGGCTGAATGGAGTAAAATCCTCGATTTCGTTAATAAGGAGTCTGTGGACTTCCTTAGGAGCACAATTGCCGGTATTGGTTCGAGACTAGAGGTTATCTCTCAGTCTTTATTCCCGCTCCGACCCATTGTATCCGTTGGATACCGCCGCAAGTTTTGTCAGCTAATAAAGTAATAAAATTACTTGGCAAGCAGAACCCGGGACTCAATACCCATGTCTGGGAGGTATTGTCCACTGGTTCTGCTACCGACACGGATACCTCGGGCGCCGATTTTATAATCGCCCTGGATTCGGTGTCACTTGAGAAGATAAAGGCTCGTGAGGGAAAGATGCTTGTTGGTCTTGGAACCGTCAGGTTCCGCTACCCACGTCTTAACTCCGATCGGAGTGAATTCACTACGTTCGTATGAAATGAATTAACTCCGATCGGAGTTAAGTAGTTTCATCCGAACGGCGTGAATTCACTTCGATCGGAGTTAAGTAGTCTCATCCGAAAGGAGTGAATTCACTCCGATCGGAGTTAATTCATTTCATACGAACGTAGTGAATTCACTCCGATCGGAGTTAAGTAGTTTCATCCGAAAGGAGTCAATTCACTCCGATCGGAGTTAAGTAGTTTCATCCGAACGGAGTGAATTCACTCCGATCGGAGGTAAGTAGTTTCATCCGAACTGCGTGAATTCACTCCGATCGGAGTTAATTAGTTTCATCCGAACGGAGTTAAAGATTTTCACTCCGCTACAAGTTATCCCATCGGAGTGAGACTCCCTGGAACTCCGAAGAGAGTGAATATTTTTAAGTGTGTAGTCTTTTCCGACTTGATCATAAAGTTTTGGAAATATCACAAATGGTTTGCGTTTT